>CM068835.1:126968707-128382457 GCA_028554795.2 Sinohyriopsis cumingii
CAAAACTCTGGTTGAACTTACTGTCTTGATTACAAAATATACTCATTGTATCGTCTGATGATTGATGATTATAGGTCATATAGTGATGGTGACAGATTGCATACATATTCACCTAAAATCCTGGAACAAACATAGTAAAAAATACCCACAAAGCATTTTCAGTGAATATTGTTTACAGGTGTTCTATCAAAATTATTTAATACAGGTTGAAGTTTACTGAAAGAATGTTAAATGAAATCGACAAACACTCATTTTAGCAACACATTCCCCAAACACTTAAAACCATAGGCTATCTTATAATTCATTATGTATGTATCTCATGATGACTGATTAAAAACCATATTCAAACAAAACAAATATTTATATTTGATTCAATGTATATGAAACAAGTTCTAAGTAATTCCTGAATGCAATCATGTAATTTGTTTAAACGTCATAATGTTTTCATGTACGGATAAATTTTAAGTAATCCATAAATGTAATTATGTATTTTGTTGATAATATTGCTATGATTGATGTATTCGCAAGTTCTTAGTAATCAATAGATGTAATTAAGCTGAGTTTATCTTTTGGGTTTTAGTGAATTTTCTCACTGAAATACACCCATTGCTGTAGCAGCAACAATAATAATAATAATAATTATCTGCATCATCAACACTTCTCTGTTATGGGAAATTGATAATTTACTCTTAATGGCCTCTAAATCCACAACAAAGTCAAATGTACAAATTCCTTTCCAGAGTCACAAGAAACTGTCAGAAAGAGCAAGTGATTCTGCATTTTTTGATGAAAAGTGTATGCATTTTGCATTGTTAATATTCTACCGGTTAATAATTAATCCATGTAAAACACACTCATTTATCTTAAAATTTAGGTTGATTGTAATCACTTTATCCTGATTATGTTTAATAAACACTCAAACTAAATAAATACATTTAATTAAGATTTAGACCTACATTATTGCTAAAATAAGTCCCCATTTCATATCACCTGCAAACAAATTTTATTACATGTGTACAAAAATGTGAACAGATAAAGCATGATTTTATAAATTAATCTATTGTATATAGCAACCACAAAGTATTGCTGCCTAGAAATATGCCTTAATTTAATAAACACACTGTACTGTTGCAAACACACAACTTAATCGAACCAAAAAAAAAGAACATATTGCTGCATGCCTGTTTAAGCATAAACCTGTCATTTTCACACACATTTTCAATTGCATATGATCTCATCTGTTTTATTTTGAATAGGCTTACAAACCATAAGGTCATTTATTTTACACACCATATACCCATATAAGAACATTTATCTTACAAGTGGTATACTCGTATCATGACCTTTACCTTGCAAACCATCAGAATATTTATACCACAAACCATATATGCCATTATCAGAACATTTATCTTAAGAAAACAAAATTAAAATGAGTTACTTTTAATCTCTAATTTATATTGTAATATGTAATTTCATCATTATTAATTTATGTGTTGAAATTAAATGTGGAGTATTATGAAATAAGTGTTGACCAACAAAATGTGTTAATCATATGTCCAGTGTTCATGTTAAAACTATAAAGTTAATAATCAAATCTCCAGTTTTACTTGATTGTTCTGTCAAGTGCAAATTGCATTAGAAAATTTCAGTCACCATATTTGTAATATAAAAAAAAAAATGCTAAACTAGTTTTTCCAATAAAGTGTGTAAGTTTAAAATTAATACTATAAACAGCAAGCGCATATTTATGATAGTTTTATATGTATGTAAATTAGATAAGGATTTATATACATCTTATGTGTATGTAAATTAGATAAGGATTTGTATACATCTTATGTGTATGTAAATTAGATAAGGATTTATAAACATCATATGTATGTAAATTAGATAAGGATTTGTATACATCTTATGTGTATGTAAATTAGATAAGGATTTGTATACATCTTATGTGTATGTAAATTAGATAAGGATTTATAAACATCTTATGTGTATGTAAATTAGATAAGGATTTATATACATCTTATGTGTATGTAAATTAGATAAGGATTTACATGCATCACTCTCTCATTATAAGACCCTTCATTATAACACAGTCCCTGTTATAAGGCCCTTCATTATAACACAGTCCCTGTTATAAGGCAAACATGGTCATGAAAACCATTTCATTAAGTGGTAGCAAAATAATTAGCTTAGTGTACTTCATTATAAGGTAGTCTCACTATAAGGTGTCATATTTATGGCTCTCATGGACAGCATTATTGTGAAAGTGCTGTATGTAATATGTACTTCATTTTAAAGTGGTCTCACTATAGGGTCATATACTATATCACTCCAATGGACATATTTGTAATTGAGGAGTTCTATATAATCTACTTCATTATGATGAAATGTCAATATAAGATGGTATATTTTATTGCTCTAATTGACAGAATTATAATAAGTACTGTAATCCACATATAGTGGAAAGGACTATTTTATTTTCATAAGACTGATCAAACAAGTTTGGGGTACAAAATAATAATTGTATGTATAACAATGCAATATACTGTAGTAACTGCAACATATTCCACAAAAAAAACTGATTTCAGTTTTAAAAGTCCAGAGTTATTTTAAAGAGTAAAAGCCAAATTTGTTATTTACAGATGTGACGGGGTGTAGATGAGAGGACAGACAGACATGGGCTAACACTGTACATCTTCTCCAACAAATATGACAAAGGGGGTGGGGATACATGAAAATCCTTATCACAATGACTGAAGCTTATCATCAAACATGAAATTGCAACAATTCAAACTGTGACCTATGCTGAGAAAGTCCTTATTTACGATGCATATCTTATTCTACCAAACACATTTATTCATAGCTAATTATCATTGAAAATTTGAACACTAAGTTTACAGTGTAAAAATATGATAGTTTTAAAATATTAATACACTGTGTGAGAGGCCAAATTTCTGTCGATCTATGAACAACACATTAGTTTGTGACCAGAGAACAATTAATTAGATTTATGGAGACAAGTGTTTGTTAAATCGCTATACTGCAAGAGTTTCTAAATGTTTGGTTGGGGACGGTAGTGAGGCTAATTACACTTTTGTTTATATAGCAGCCAGAAGGACTAATAGGGACACTGTTAAACGTCAATTTCATAGTGGAACTGTCAAAAATTGAAAATTTCCATAAACCGTTAGTCGCAACGTAGAAGGTCAAACTGACCCCAGATTTGGCAGCTAGTTATAAAAGGCGGTAAATACATTTAATCTTGATTGGTTACTCTAAATAAGGGGCATGTTACCCACACTAAATTTCCTAGTTTTAAATATCGCCACATCGAAAAAATCGAATTAGTCTAAGCTTTGCTGCAAGAGTAAACATATGTGGACTCCGAGAGGAATTTGAAAGATATTCTCTCTCGTAAAACACTTGTCCAAGGGACCAGAGGTCTGAAAGTTCAATGGTCACAATTTTCGGCATTAGTAGAGAAAATCATTGAAAGCAGAGGTGTGTGTGTCAAAAATTTCCTGAAATTCGTTTTTACCAATATAATGTTTTGCTTTAATTATTTGATAATATATGCATATTTAGCTGTTTAAATTAGTACATCAATTCTCTTGATACGAGTTTAACTATGTTGAGTTTATATATTTAGGAATTCGTACATTAATCTTCTTTATATAAGATTGTCGAATTGTTTGAATTTAATCGTCTTGTTTGTATAGGAATTGGGTATTCTAAAAACTCATGTATAACCTTTATATAAGTTAATGAATTGTTTGAATTTGTCGTCTTGTTTGTATATGAATTGGGTATTCTAAGAATTCATGTATAACCTTTATATAAGTTGATGAATTGTTTGAATTTGTTGTCTTGTTTGTATAGGAATTGGTATTCTAAGAATTCATGTATAACCGTTATTGATATGAGTTAAGGGAATCCATTTGAATTCATCGATTTTAAATGATTTCACGTATGATAAAGACTTGAATGTGTGTATTCGCTGAAATAGCGTAATTATGACCTGTAATGAATTTCATTCATTCATTTGTGTAATTGAGACGAGGGTGGAACCGTTATAGCCATAAGAAGTACATTAATTTTATGAAACTAGGATTGTTTTGGTCTGCCATGCTTGGCCTGAATAAATAGCCTTTGGTATCTGTTTGAATGCCGATAGTAAGATCTGATAACCAGAAGAGGAGGAATGATCTATTCCCAGTAGGATAGCTGATGGAAAATTTAGGTTGCTTTTTTATTTTAAAAGGGAAAAATAGCTCTTCTGACGTATCATCAGATGTACCTACGCACTGATGCAATCAATTAGCTGTGTATCTACATGCTTACATAACCACCTACCCGCACAAAGAAAGAAGACCGACGGGAGGAGAAGCAGTAGAAAGGAGAAAGAAAAAGGAAGGAAAAAAGGGGCAAAAGGACAGAGAACATCTATTGTGAAATTGGAGGGAACCAGAGCTAAGCAGGTTATGCAATTGTACAAGGCAACGACTTTGATTGTTCACTCGATCGTATGATGACTAATTCTATCAGTAAAACAGATTGGCTATTTTTATAAATATATTTGTGTTTAGAAATTCGGTGAAAGATTTATTCCAAAGAAATGTTATCTCCCTAATGTATAATATTATCTCCAGTGTTTATGTAATTGATTCTTTTCGTACGGTGTCTCGTGTCATTCTGTTCTATCTATCTGCTCAGATCTCTATTTATTCCACCTATAAGTTTACTCGATCCGGGCAATAACACTGAGGGCGATCATCTCCTAGATAACAAGAACTGAATAAAGCGGACACCTTGAAAGAAGGTATAATACGCCAATCAACCCACACCCTTTGCAAGTGAGGGGTGTACCTTTACAAAGTGGGTGCTCGTCCTGTGAATCAGAACCATTTTTATCTGAGTTAATATAGAATAGAATAAGGATCTAAACATCGATAATTTCCAAAGTACTTGTCAAGAAATAGCGATTAGAGTGAATCGAATCATTGTCTGCTAATTTTTATTAAAAAAATTTGTGCCTGCAAAATTTTCTTGCCATTTCTTTTTATATTGTAAGAAATTGAGGCACATGCCTTGCCGTCCGGTCGTATTCTAAATTTGTGAAGTAAAGTGGCCTTTGTATTCCCGTGAGGGAAGGAATATTTAGGCCAAACCCCGAGTAATAAATTCCGCCTTGTTAGTGTGTAAGCATTACACTTAATTTGGGGGAAGACATCCCAGCTGTGTACTGCCCGTTTATTGATTGTAGTGCAGGAATAGTTTGGTTTAATTGAGTTGACCCTACTAGAGGTAGGATAAATACGTGTGGAGCTATTTTCGTCCAGGACAATACAACTTAAGTATAGATAAGGGACTTTTCTTCTTGTGACACCGTTACAAGTAGACCAGGATGGTGACAGACAGACAATTAGTTAGGGAATTTAAATTGATTGGTAGGGACGAGTTAGGTTATGAAGGGACCCATTTAGCTGAATTTGTTCCCGAAAATCCTCGGCGTCACATACAAAGACCACATCACCAACAAAGAAATACAGCAAAGGATAAGAAAAGCCATTGAGCCTCACGATGACCTACTGATCACAGTGAAAAATGGAAACTGCAGTGGTATGGGCATGTCTCATGATCATCAGGACTTGCCAAGACAATCCTGCAAGGCACTGTACAAGGAAGAAGAAAGAGGGGCAGGCAAAGAAAGAGGTGGGAAGATAACATTCGAGAGTGGACAGGCTTGACACTGAGTGACTCACTGAGAAAGACGGAAAATCAAGAGGAATGGAGGAAGCTGGTTGATAGGTCTTGTGCGGTGCCCCATCGGTCTCCCAAACTACGGGACTGATGATGATGATGATGTAGCTAGTGGTGTATATATGTGAATGCACACTTTAAAAATATAGCCACAAGATTTGCTTTAGTTGATTGTAATGGGGGTACATTTGGACTTTAAATTATAGCTCCATATTAAATACATGATGCACTTTACAATCAGAACAGTTAGTGGGAACAGGTATTTGGTTTAATTCAATTTTCCTGCTGTTATTTATATCAACAAATTATCTATCATGGCTCAACAGACCCGGATGGTAAAGGTCATAAACCCACTAGATTGGTTTGATCGGGGGGGGGGGGGGGGGGAAGGGAGACACTTATCATACACCTGAGCAGGTTCATTCCTGCATTACGTGTCAGGAGGGAAGTAGGAATGTGGAAAAATGAATCACTGGAGGGATTGGGGTTTTCTACCTCTAGTACCAGAGGGGCACATGCCTACCTATGCAAGTCTCAATAAAGAGTAACCAGAGAGGCATATGTTTATGCTGGCATGGGTATTTAGTTACATAACCTAACATACGATTGTGTTTGACCATTGGGGTTAGGTGGACTGGTCACTTTTGGCACTGAATGGATACTGACTGCCCAGATACCTTAGTGTTGGGTGTCTGTTGGTCTCCTGTGTTCTACGGTATTAAACTAATGAATATTTGGGAGCTCTTGCCAGAATAATCCAACTAATACACTGTATTTGTTTTTTAAGAACTTATACTATAGCTTGTTCAGCTCAGCATCGCGGATATTTGCTTCTGTGGCTGAATGAATTTTCACACAAGCAGCTCAAAATGTATATAAAATTACCTAATTCATCTCGCACACATTTCAACACCATCTGTTTCAATATACACATAACGCCACTCAATTTAAACATGCTGAAAATGGAAAAGCGTGTCACAGTAAACAAACATTGTCTGCTTCATATAATTTTCATTAAACTCCTTTAAGTACAGCTTAATACATGTTTATAACATAATTTGTTTAATGAATAAATGATTTGTTTTACCTATGGCAGGCTGTAATGGAGCAAAATTTTTGTAGATGTTTTCTTGCAGCACATTTTTTTGTGGTCAGCAAGATATGTAACCATTAACATTGACATATGGGTTAGGCTGCAATAAATTGGTAGCTTGCCATGGTTAACCTCTCTTGTTTGGGAAAATCACTGAATTTTAATTAGAATCCGTTCAGACAAGGTTTGACAGAACAGGCCAATGTTAACATAAGGTCAAGTAGCGGAAAATGACTAAAGTTGAGACAAGCCAGAAGCTCTCTTAAGCCATTTGAAATAGGTGTCATAAAATGAAATTCTCCAGGAATAGTTATTAATAAAGGCAGACTAAAGAGAATTATTCTGAATTTGATGGGAGTATTAAAATTTTGACAAAAGTTAATCCTGATTGGCTAGCTAAATGCGGGTATGTGTTTTCCAGATGAAAATTAATGTTTTAAGTAATTTTCTTTGTGAAAGTCGGTACACCAAGGTTTCCTGCTGAACAGAAAGTCTGATGAACTCCGATGAAATTAGCAAGTAACTTTTCTCCTTAAATGAATCATTTGCGGTACATATGTCTGGAAGAATATGAGACCCAGAGATTTGGCAGCATAAAAAAAAATCGAGTCTCAAAATGGCACAAAGGGAAAAATGGCTCCATATCTGTGCTACACAGTGGGAAAAGAGAGCAGACTATGACTAAGGTATGGTTGATGACCAGAATAAGCTGGAGAGAGAGAGAGAGAGAGAGAGAGAGAGAGAAGAATTACAGTAATGCTGACCTGTCACCAACAGTGATTGGGAAAGGACCGGAAGCAACCATGTTATGCATGTATCAGTTCGAGTTTGATCATTCACTCGATTCAATCATGAAATGTGTCTCATTGGTATAACAGAACAGCTAATTGCATTTCACATAAATTGTGCAATTCTTTTTTAAGAGAAAGTTTATCATTCAAATGTCATGTTCAATTTCATTTTGTTTATCTAATTGATTAAACTATTATATTTTACATGTGGAGGCTCATGTTGTTCTATTCTATATATCTGCTCAGATCTCTGTTATTCCAACCATTAATTTCATACTTTATTTTATTGTTTTATCAATCCGAGCAATAACACTGTGGTTGATCATCTCCTAGATAACGATAGCCAAAGCTCTATAACAAATACAAGGATCATATCTGTCCCTAAAACAGGCATTTTACCAATGGCAGGCAATGGCACACATAACGTCCCTTTCTTCTATTTAAAAAAATAGACTATTCCATAACTTCAGGACCAATATGGTAGATTATGCATACACAGACCACTCTTTTTTCAGAATGTACGGACTGAGTTGTGTTGGTCTGTATGTCAATGCAAATGATGCTGAAATCATTCATGCATCAAACTTATTAGGTAGTTGTAAATTATTTCAAAATGCTCAAGTGAAAACTCATTGAGCTACAGATGCAGATATCATTCACAATGAAACTCATTGAGCCACAGATGCAGATATATTCACAATGAAACTCATTGAGCCACAGATGCAGATATATTATCAATAAAACTCATTGAGCTACAGATGCCAATATCATTCACAATGCTGAGCTCCAGATGCCAATATCATTCACAATGCTGAGCTCCAGATGCCAATATCATTCACAATGCTGAGCTCCAGATGCCAATATCATTCACAATAAAACTCATTGAGCTACAGATGCCAATATCATTCACAATGCTGAGCTCCAGATGTCAATATCATTCACAATGCTGAGCTCCAGATGCCAATATCATTCACAATGCTGAGCTCCAGATGCCAATATCATTCACAATGCTGAGCTCCAGATGCCAATATCATTCACAATAAAACTCATTGTGCTACAGATGCAGATATCATTCACAATAAAACTCATTGAGCTACAGATGCAGATATCATTCACAATGCTGAGCTCCAGATGCAGATATCATTCACAATGCTGAGCTGAGTGAACTAAAGTAGTAGACATGTACTGCTATTGACTGCCTTTAAACTCTTGGCAATCCCACTGTACTATCATGTTAGACATATTTGTGGAAGCGGTGAAAGTACAGAACTTCTGAGAATTTTTCTTGGCACAGCATCGGGATGGGATGGGAGTGTCTTCAGTTTTCCATTGTTGCAAGCACACACTATGCTCATTCATGACCCTTGGCTGCCTGTGCTGAGAAAGTCATGGCAAGTTAGAAAAACTTTGTCGCCATTGTGATATAACAAGACCTTTCATGCTTTCCGAGTGAACCAATCAAAGTTTTTTTTATAAATGCAATCCTTTATTGACTAATGTGTACTTTCATTGATGTGTAGGAGACTGTTACACTGTGGTTTGATGCTGCATTTTTATTGATAAAGTAAAACCTGTCTTGAAAGACAACTGTTATGTGAGACCACCTGTCTTGAGAGACCTTATTCTCAATGCATGGATTTATTGACTATATAGTATTATGACCTGCAATGAGAGACCACCTGTTGAGAGACCATTATTTTTTGGCAGAATGGGTGGTCTTTCAAGATGGGTTCTACAGTACATGCTCATGAAAAATGAGGAAACATCAGCATAGGAAGCTATGGGTGATAAAGATGCATAGCAGATTGATTAACATGGCTTGCAATGATGCCAGTTTCCATGCTTCTAGGTTTCCAATGTTAATGAAGAGCTTGATATGATCATCATATTCTTTATTTAAATTATTTAATTCACTCTATTTTGTTTTAAGCAAGCACTTTCGCCATCGGGCTGACTGTTCTACTGCTAAAAGAGCTGGATTTCTTCCATGCATTGCACTGTAATTGGGGGGGGGGTAATTTTCAACAGTGACAGCAAGAAATACTAGTGTAAAAGAGATTTGTGTAGAATTAAATTTTTTTGTCAGATGAAAAAATGAACAAACATTCTTCTTGTCAGATATGTTTATTACAAAAGAAAACCATTTTACCTCAGAAATGAGAGCAATCCATCATACAAGAGCTACTGAACTGTCAACAACATGGTACTTAATACAACATTAGCATCAACTTAAAAAACAACAAACAATAAACATATTCATTTACAAAATGCCTGACCTTCAGAACATGTGATTGGTAGCTGTTCCTTAATGAAAGACTGAATGCCATCCAAATTATCAAGACAGTCTCGTAAGAAAGAAAAC
The DNA here is from genome assembly GCA_028554795.2 of Sinohyriopsis cumingii. Taxonomy (NCBI): domain Eukaryota; kingdom Metazoa; phylum Mollusca; class Bivalvia; order Unionida; family Unionidae; genus Sinohyriopsis; species Sinohyriopsis cumingii. Next base: position 126,978,714 of record CM068835.1, read on the forward strand.
AAATCACAGTTTGAAAACTCCAACTCAAGTGTGCAAGCAAATCAAGTTCTTGTCCATCTGCTTTGTAGCTCATAAGCTTAAATACAGTGGTGTATACCTTGAAAATGACTTGTAGCAATGTACTAAGCTTAAATACAGTGGTGTATACCTTGAAAATGACTTAAGCTTAAATACAGTGGTGTATACCTTGAAAATGACTTGTAGAGAGAAAAAATTTAGAATGAACTGGCTCGATTACAAGAAAATGGAGACATTTTTCTGATATCAGGGTTTATACAAGATTTTATAATGTTTTATTAATATCCATTATGGCAATCAGTGAGACCTGCCTCTCAACATTTACAAATTAAAATAAATTTAAGGAAGCATTTATATTCAACATGCCTAGTTTCAGACAGTAATCAACCCTTTATGTAGAATATTAACATTATTAAAAATCAATACAACCAAAAATGAGACATTTTAATTTTGAATCTACTTTATTTTTAAGCTATTCCACAAATTACTGGGTTTTCTGGGAGAAATCATTTTAATATTTCACTGGAGAGAAATATCAGTAAATATTTTTCACTGCCTATCATTAGACGTTGATAACTTTAGGACAGAGAAATGTCAAAACTTGTGAATGATGCTTACATGGTCTAGTAATAAATAGGGCATCTTCACAAATAGATGATCCCCTTTCAAGTCCAGCAATGGGCTAATATAAGCTTTATTTCCTTCATTTTTGATTTCTTTAATGTGCTGTTTTACCTTGAATTGGGGTGGAGAATTATGTTTTGTTTGAATGTACACAAAACAAATTGAACATAAATGTCAAATTGCTGATATTATTGCAAGTGATACAGTAATAAATTTGCTACTTCATAATGTTATGCATATTTCTAGCCAATAGATTTAATCATAAAATCAAAAGACAATTTGCTTCCTTAAAGTGAATAATGAGTTCATCTTGTGAGTGAGAAATTTATGTATGTTCACCCCCCCATGAAATATATCCATTATTCACTCCAGAAAGCAAACATCCTCTCTGTGAGTCTTAGGTCGCTTCCTTTAGAAACTGTAACATTAAAGGTTGACTCATCCATTAATGTACTTTACGGTGATTACTGTACTATAAATCTGGCAAAACCTGTTCTATAATACCGATAGTATCCAAATGTTTTATATGATTACAACAAAACAATACTAGACATTGTATTTTTACTTGTTCCAACTGTATTTTGTTTTACCTGTTCCAATTTTATTTTTAAACTTTTTCCAATTGTATTTTTTAAAATAAATTTCAATTGTATTTTTTAACTTTTTCCATCCTTAAGTCAGATTAATACAAAAAGTTCTTGAATTGATCAATATTTTTTGTTCCGAACAGCACATCTGTTTAAGTGAATTGTTTTCACATTTCATGAATTATTAATGAATTTTAAATAATGACAATTCATGGAAAAACAAGGTTTTATTTTTGCCATCTTCTGATATTGTCCAATTCATATAAAGTAACTATTTCTTATTGGAACAAAAAACTTCCTTACCAATATTCTTTAAAAATAATTATAAACAAAGTCACATATCTCATATGTATTAAAGATGGCTGCAGTTATCAAGTGCCATATATTCCACTGTATTAAATTTATTAAAGATGGCTGCAGTTATCAAGTTCAATATACTCCACTGTATTGTCATTTATCAAGACTGCTCTCATGATGTACAAATTTCAATAATTACTACATACAACCAGCTATTATGATTGAAGTATATTACAAATAATCAATATGAATTACAAGGTGTACACTGTAATTAAAACTGATAATACTATACATTACACAAGACAATATTCAATTATAATATGTTCTTTAAGATGGTTTCAATAAAACAAGATCCTGAAGACAGCTATATAGCTTTTGGAATAAAAAAGTCTATATACAAAATGACAGCCCCATCCCAATTTATGACAGTTTAAATTTTTTTACTTTATTCCAGAATTTCATTGTCAAGATGTTTTAAACATTATTTCAAATCATCCATGGTAGCAATATAATACATAAATTAGTTAGAGGACCAAATCAAAGTTGTCAAAACTGTGACTCCATACTTTTGCTAGTAAGAGAAATAATCTGTAATATAGATTTTAATAAAACATAGAATTTTATTTCTCTTTTTTTTAAAGGTGACAGGATGATGACTTTAACTAGGCACCTATCAAACTGTGTGTCTGAGTTACTGACATTCCACTGTATTTACTTATCCAACTAATTCAAGTTATTTGATAGGTCATTTAGATCATTTCTGAAAAAAAAAAAGCTAGGAAAATACAATACTCTTGTTCTTTTATATACCATTTAAGAAGATACAACAAAAAAAACCAAGCATTAATGCAGCAAAATACCAAACATGACTACATCAAAAACCTTCAGCATGTCGTTCATCATATGAATGCATTAAAATGATCTGTATAATCTTCTTACGGACTGACACCTTTCAAGAAGAATACAAATATTTTGCTCATAGAAACTGGGCAGAAATCAACCTTCTGTACAGTCTTCTTGGTTATATGCTGCCAAAGATCACAATGACTTGCTCCAAACTTAGCACTTATAAAATACCATGACAATTTAGTCTGATTAAAGTTTGGATCAATACAGAAATATGAATTGTTCAACTTTACCAATTGATACATCTTCTGAGCAGTGACAATTCTACCCATTCATTAGCATAGCAGTGATAATGCTACCCATTCATTAGCATAGAAGTGATAATGCTACCTATTCATTAGCATAAAAGTGATAATGCTACCCATTCATTAGCATAGCAGTGATAATGCTACCCATTCATTAGCATAAAAGTGATAATGCTACCCATTCATTAGCACAGCAGTGATAATGCTACCCATTCATTAGCACAGCAGTGATAATGCTACCCATTCATTAGCACAGCAGTGATAATGCTACCCATTCATTAGAATAGCAGTGATAATGCTACCCATTCATTAGCACAGCAGTGATAATGCTACCCATTCATTAGCATAGAAGTGATAATGCTACCCATTCATTAGCATAGAAGTGATAATGCTACCCATTCATTAGCATAGCATAATCAATCAATCCCTTTGAGAATGTATCTGATAAAGCTGCAAATACAGCTAACATATGTGAAAATCTAACCATACAATTGATGTTTATGGTTTTCTTTCAGTCTGTATGGTCATGTAAGTGAATATTGTTACCAGATTAAATTACAAAATTTTGCTGAAAGACTACTGAAAGGATGTCAAATGAAATTGATCATTTTAGCAATAAACAGTTAAAGATGGTGCCATCACTGACAGGTTCTCTATGGTTCATTAAGTACAATGTATCTTATATCAGATCAATTATATTCAACTGCTTGAGAACCATTTTCGAAAACATTATATATTTGTATTTGAGTGGAAGTATATGAAGAGTAACATTCAATATAATGCTATTTTGTTTGTAGAACGTTATGCTTAATGCATGGACAAGTTCTTAGTAATCCATGAATGTATCTGTACATTTTGTTATACAATTTATGTTTGACACATGGACAAGTTCTTAGTAACCCATTTAATCTTGTTATCTGGTCATGTTTATTTTTCTTGTTTTAGTGAATTTTCTCACCAAAATACACACATTGCTGTAGCAACCAAAATACACACATTGCTGTAGCAACAACAAAAACAGTAATAAGAATAATCATCTGCATCATCAACATTGCTATGGGAAATTCATGATTTCTTTTTAATTGCCACTAAAACCATAACCAAGTCAAATGTACACAAGTTCTTTCCCAGAACTTCCAAAAACTCATAGAATGCAAATCTGATTAAAAGTTGATCTATTTTGAATTGTTATTCTTCAACTGGGTTAGTAATTGATCAAAGTAAAACACTAAATTATCTTAAAATTCAAGTTGATAGTAATCACTTTATACTGATTCCACTAAATAAACACCAAAAATAAAAACTAATTTAATTAAAAATTACACCTATATTATTGCTAAAACTATTCCCCATTTCATATAATCTGCAAATTCTGTTAAATGTGTACAAAACATGAACATAAAAGTGTAACTGTATCAAGTAATCTACTGTATATTGAAAATATTAATTAATTATAAAGATAATAAGTGATAAATATTTACTAAAATCATGCTTCTCTACACTATGGCTCTTTCTTTTTATTCTTTTTCTTTAATTCCTTGTCATGTATATATGACATAGCCTAGATCCAAAAATAACCATTTAAAAAAAGAACATATTATTGCATATGTTTAAGCATAAGTAAGTTGTTTTCACATGGTTTCAACTGCATATAATATAGCTACCTTTCTATTTTATGTTTAATAGACTTACAAATCATATGTCTATATTAGTTCATTTATTTTACAAATCATATGCCTATACTGGTTCATTATCTTACAAATCATATGCCTATACCAGTTCATTATCTTACAAATCATATGCCAATATTATTTCTTTTATCTTACTAACCATATGCCTATATCAGGACATTTATCTTAAAGCCATCAAAATATTTAAATAGCATATTTACTGCACTTCTAAACTTTAGTTTTTATTGTAAAATATAATTTCCTCACTGAGACAAAAGATTGCATATGCAGGTAGTTCACTTTTTCGATCATGTAGCGAATATATGAAAGAGGATTTTTTTTTTATTTTATATTAAATGCATACATTTGATGAAAGAAATCAAAAATACACTCAGATTTGCAGACCCTGGTAACATATTTTAATAAATATGCAATGACACATCGTGGTATATTACTGTAACTCTAAGTAACTTTAAGTCAAAATACGTAATTTATGGCCTTAAAAAGCATTAAATAATTTTTTTATTTCTCAATTATTTAACAGCCTATTGACAATGTAGTAACGAAAGCCCATTACTGTGAAAAACTACATTCAGAGTTGTACACCAGCAGGTTTCAAATTCTCTGATCTTGGTTCTTCAGAATTTTGTTTTAAGAGTTTTTCAAGATTTTTTACTGGGTAAAAATTAATTAATTTAATCTTGACTGTCTGTATACTGACTATGTCATGGTCAGAGATACTTTTGAGTTAATTCATTTAAATGTTCCAGTTTTTGAGCTGCATTAGAGTTACATCCCTTTGGGCAGAAGTTGTTAAAATATTTTAAGAAGCGGTTGGGGACATGAATGGCAAGTCATTCATTTCAATCGATCTGGGACTATGATCAACAGTATATTTTATTTCATACTACTGTATGAATCAGTTATTACTTATATATATATATATATATATATAGATATATACATACACACACCGTGGTACTAACAATATATAATGTGCTTTTAATAACACATAGTTAAATACCATGTTAGTGACTAGGTCAATCCAATCAATATTAAAGATTTTACACCTCAATCACTGATGCACACCATGGTAATAATAAATAAATTCCACAATATAAAATAAAATACATCATGGTTAACAAGTAAAGTGGTCCATCAAGTGTTCTAAATACAGTCACCCCAAAATGTGTCTGCAGTGAGGAATAAAGTGGCCACCATTATTAAATAATTAAGTAACTGAACAAAATAATATTATCATCTTCCTTAGTTTTCTCAAATATAAGCACACTTATCTATGGAAGCAATTGGAGAAAAAAATCTTACCACAAGCTTTCATTCACTGGTTGAAAATGTGTCTGACATGAAGGTTTATATTATTTAACACAAAGGTATATACTATTTGATACTGAGGTAAGCATTCATTAATACTGCATAATATATTAGAAACAGCAAAATATGAATTCACCCTGCTGTATACAGTATCTGATTCTGTGGTCTAAACTAATTAATACAACAGTCTATGTAATAATTACATACTATGGTATAACTAGTCTATATAATAATTTCATACTATGGTATAACTAGTCTATGTAATAATTACATACTATGGTATAACTAGTCTATGTAATAATTACATACTATGGTATAACTAGTCCATGTAATGATTACATACTATGGTATAACTAGTCTATATAATAATTACATACTATGGTATAACTATTTAATAGCAAGATACATAACACAGTGACACAGATTACCAGTTATACATAACTTATCACATATGTATTGCTGAATATCATGGTATTAATATATATATATATATATATATATATATATATATATATATATATATATATATATATAACACTGTACAAATTATATGATACTGTGGTATAAATGACATATGCCATGATATATTATTCCCAACAGTTGCATATATAGGTTGCCAAAGACATACACAACAAAAACGAGATAAAATTTAGTGATTTTACTTTTAAGTAATGTTGACTGAAATCAATTTTATTTATTTCAGTGATATAATTCAGAAAACAAGACCTGCCAAAAATGAGACAAAAAGTGCTGCAAGTGAAATTATAATTCTTTATCAACAGCATGTTATTAATTGTTGGAAGCCATTTTCCTTCAAGTTTCTCTATTGTGGCTATAGTCATGACAGTGATGACATAAACTAGACTGGTTCCTTATGAAACTAGTAGAAAAACTCAGTGGAAAAACACAATACAAATTAACATAAATGTTAAGGACATTTGACTTAAAAACTTTGGGTGTACAAATCTCAAGTGACATACCTGAAACAAGATACACTTTTAGAAGAATATGATTATATTTAATTGTACATGAATATCGCATATACATTTGTAATTTTGCCTTACTCTCCACGTCAATCATGTCAAAAGTACAGGAATTAGGATGAAGACCTGTATATCTCTACAATATGATTTGTTTGTTTTAATAATAAACAGAAAGTACAACCTTCACATTCCAACTACTTTCAAACTCAAAATTAAGGATTTCTTATCTTGTTCTTACTTGTACTTATATGAAGATTTTCTCTTGGGAAATAATTATGCAACACTCACTACAAATTAGTTCTTCAAGTCAAATAACAACATATTAATTTAAATTTGTGAGGATAATAAAGCATTTGCTGAATACTTTAATACATATTTAATAAAATGCTACAAATTATGTAAATTAATTTTATTTACACTTTTCTTGGTAAAAAAAGGGAAGCAAAATGTTATGTATATTCTTGTGTATGTTATATACATCAACCTATCCAGATCATAGACCCATATTCTCATGTTTGATAATGAAGCTCAGTTAGAAAAAATTAATCTGTTGCTTTGATTAAAATAAATTTAGAATCATAAAACTTTCTGGATTTTCTTCATTTCCTCTATCAGCAAAATTTCACTATGTAGATACAGTGTAAGTATGCTACACAAATTAAAGAGTTTGAGTTTGAGCTTATGTATAGTGGTTAAATCACCTGATGGGGGTGGGTGGCCTAGTCTTTCAATATTTTCAACTAATTTTTTAAGTGGTTCAATGACCAAAATCGTACATCATGAATTTATTAAAAAATACCAACACACGGCAAAGGTGTCTTACTGTTTTATATATACAGGTTACACCATGTCTATCAGCAAACTAAATGGGAAGATTACATTTTTTTTTCTTTCTGTTCATGTTAAAAACATGTATAAACCTATCTACAAGCCTATTTACAGGACTCACTTTCATTAACTTATTCTATATAAAGCAGAAGTCATTAAGCAAGAATACGTTTTTATATCAGTTATATCTATGACAATAAAAAGGATTTCCTATAAAAATAAAAACCATCCTTAATAGCAACTGTCATTAGAAGTAACAATTATTCTTATAAATGTAACACATTTTAAAAATGCATGACAAATGACAATCAATAAAAAAACAATAAAAACCTATGTATGAACTGAAGTCATCAAGATGGCTGCAAGACTGGATTATCCACTTAAGATTTCAGGATAAAGATACATTCTTCATTACATACATTTTATGCAGGGTAATTAAAAAAGCCAATCTTACTGAAGATGTACAAATCATGCATGCCTGCTATGAAGTATTCCATGTTATATTACACTGTTATATCAAAAGAAAGCAAATATCTAACTACAGCATATATACAAATCGAAGTTTATGTGCAACAACATTCAGCAGGTCTATTTATGATGCAAGCTGAAATGTTAAAAAGTGTGAATGTTTTTAAGTAGAACACTGAATACCTGTTTTATATTATCCTGAAATGACTTTGCATAATAGATAATTAAAATCCTTTCTGTCAATGGCATGCACCTTTTTAAAACATGCTCATGAGGGTTAACAGAATCTACCATATTGAATTCAGAGTGAGAAAATAAAGGAAATAGTTTTAACTACATAGCTGATTTGGAGGTCAGAGTTTGCAGGATAAATTACAGCCATCTTTGATGCAATGTGACAATCTTTACAACATATACCTAATGCATTTAAGTAATAGTCAATTATGAACTGTGACTAATTGTCCAAAGTTATTTTCTATACACAGAATATAAACAGAACAACATCTCTATATGACTTACAATTATAGCTATTCTATAGGACAAGCAGAATGCAGACTGATTTAGACACATGCAAAGTCATCCAAAGTAAACTGATTTAGATACATGCAAACTGACACAGTGCAGACCAATCTGGTTACATGCAAAGTGACACAATGCAGACCAATCTAGTTACATGCAAAGTGATAATATTACAAATTATTATACATTATAATACATGTACATGTAGATCAGAAATAATCCATGACTCTTAATTCACTAAGAATTTATACCTGTCCAACAAATGAACTACTGATATTCAAATTAATGAGTTCTCTCCATGTATATACAATCTATATAAATTATCAGTACAAGTACAAAATAAACAGACAAGTTTTAAAGTTCCCATTAACCAAAGTCATCCTTCAATAATTTCAGTTAATATTTACACAAATTGCGTATTTATACATATCTGTATTAAAAATCTCTTCTACATAGCCTACAAATATAAAGTCTATTTACAAAAATATGTTACTAGTTCATGAAATGTCAATGTTTACAAAACAAAACTATGCAAATTTGGGACACTCAGGCAAACATTATCTTTATACAGTCATGATGGGTTTAAGTTTTTTTTCACAAGAGTTTCAATCCAATGAAGTCAACTATTGGGGGAAAAATAAGAAAGCTACAATAAATCCTTCCCACAATAATTTGCAATATCTACAGCTGCCTCATATACAAAATAAGGCCAGTAATTAAATAACTTGCATATCAGTCAACATATTTGTGAAATATATTCATTGTTCAAATAATTGAGAAAAAATGCACATATTTTAAGATGTGAATAAACTTATTCTCACATGAAGTCAGTTTTTAAATATATACAATGTTATGCATATTGTTTGTTAAATAACACAAGTCCTCATAGAAAATTTTCACAAAATCAAATACAGAATTATCATTTCCAGTTTGATTTAGCATTAAATTCTTAGCAATGATTGAATAACAAAGAGTAATTTTTAAAATAATAGTACAGAAATTATATATACTAATGCAAAATGATCTTATATAACATATTTACTGGGTAAAAATTAATGTGTGACAGAAATCAACCCTTCTTCTCAATGCAACATTTTCCCAACAATGTTCTTCACAGTAAAAGACTGTTTTATATATCTTGTATCAGTTGTTGCATGCATAGCAGAGAACCTAAGGAATTAATGTGTTGATGGAATGTTAAAACTATAAAATATTGAGTTCAATATGATTTTTCTTTTAAGTGCAAACTGCATTAGTAATGTTCATTTAACATATTTGTAATATAAACAAAAATGCACAAGAAAAGTGTTTCCATTAAAGTGAATAGAAGTTTTAAATTACTAATATAAACAATAAGCACATATTTAATGTTTTATGTGCAAGTAAATTTGAGACAGATTTCTATATAGCACTTGCTCACTATAAGGCACTTCATTATAACATAATTCCTGTTATAAGTCAACTATATGGACCCCATTTCATTAAATTGCAGTAAAATTATATTTATAATATACTTCATTATAAGGCAGTCTCAGTATAAGGTGCTATACTCTATAACTTTCATGGACAGCATTATAATGAGGGAGTACTGTATAATATACTTCATTATAAGGCAGTCTCAGTATAAGGTGGTATACTCTATAACTCTCATGTACAGTATTATTGGAAAAGTGCTGTATGTATCATGTGTTTAATTACAAAGTGGTCTCACTATAATGTAGCATCCATGGACAGCATTATAATGAGGGATTACTGTAAAATCTACTTCATTATGATGCAATGTCAATATAAGATGGTATATTTTATCACTCTAATTGACAGAATTATAATAAGTACTGTAATCCACATATAGTGGAAAAGACTATTTTATATTCATAAGACTGTGATCAAACAAGTTAGGGTACAAAAAAAACTGTATGTATAACATAACAATATACAATAGTAATTGTGAGAAATTTAACAAAATAAGTTTTCCTATATAACAGAGACACTGTACAAGTACTTTCTAACAACCAAAATGAAATTTTTCACTATGATACAAGTTTATATTTCCCATGCCTTGCTTTAATGCTTGCAAATGTGTTGAGTACATACTTATTCAGTTTATTTATCCTCATCATTTAAAGATGTACACTGGTCCCTCACTATAAAGTCTATGTGTATACCACTACCCCCATTATAACTAAACATAATGGAAGTATGGTCCTAGATCCCATTAAATGGGTCCAATTAAGTTTTATCATTGGTATCAAGTTTACTTTAATTTAACAATTAGTTCATTAGAACCAATTATGATGTAATTTTACATCATATAATATTCTATTTTTGTGTTTAATGCACTATCAGGACAAATCACTGTTGGAAAACCCCTTTGTAAAAGTTCCATTACTTTTCACACTAATAACTCATACCATATAGAGGGTGCACTGTAATGGTGCATGAAAGTGGAGCTGATGCAAGCTATAAATGTGTTCTTTTAATCTGGATGCTTTGGCAAATATGGTGCAATGGAAGCAAGCTTATTTTAATTTGCAATAGCAAAGTCCTACATCAAACTGCAGACCATAAATGGGTCACGTTATGACAAACAATGAAACAAAATAAAAACTTGAAACTAGTCTTCTTCAGTTTAAGATTCAAACAAAATATTATTTCAACCCATCTCCTTTAAATGTCATTGAGTAGACCCAAAACTACTAATAAAGTCAAACTTAAAAGATAATCTGGGGTCATGACTCACTTCAAAATTTGATAGAAAAAGCAAAATGTTTATTTGAGCAAGGTATTTTTAGTAGTAAACCTCATAAAAGCTCTGACTTTAGCCAGAGAAGCACTTAAAAAAGTTTATGAGTGAAAATAAAACTCACAACATATGCAAATGGTAAATCGTACAGGGGCCATAACTCATGTAATAAATTTAAAGAAAAAGGTCTAATACAACCTGAACAGGTTCTTAGTATTGACTCACCTCAAGTCCCAAGTTATTTAGGACAGCAAAGTTTTAATTTACAGATGTGACAGGATGTAGATGTGAGGACTGATAGATATAGGTTACCAATCAGCCAACAAATGTGGCATGGGGATGGAGGTACAAAAAAACTTGCATTGCATTGATTGAAGTTTATAATCAAACAAACTTCCAATAATTCCAAATGTGACATAGGATGAAAGAGCACTTATTTAAGACATATGTCTTATTCTACTTTAATTTACAATAACCCTCAAAGTTATCAATTATCAAACATCTACTCATAGCTAATTAACAGTGAAAATAGAAAACCATAGAATTTACTAATAAACAGTATAAAAATCTGATAATTTTAAAATACTGATGCACTGTAACAAGTATACTTATAGTAAGAATCAATTATCAAAGGTATTTTTTGCCTGGTTTAAATGTTCTATGCCTTAAACACCTCTCTACCAAATATGAATATTAAATTTTATTTGTCTTGAGTGACTGCACTGGTAAGCAACAACACTTAAAGACAAGTTTATTAATCAAGTAAATGCACCACAACTTACTTAGAAAAGATGTAGATAAACATTACCTCCATTAATAAGTTTTATCAGATTAATTGAACTAAAGACACCTCAATAAATAACATGAAATGGGTGAATGGATTTTTTTAAATTTTTGATGACTGTTTACCTCATTTACATGTTCAAGGAATATCTGCCTCATATACTGTATTTTATAACCCATTCAAGTTACCTGACATGTGCATTCCATCTACAGTACAATCCTTATCATCCAGTAAGAATCAATGCCAAAATTTCAGTGAAATCCAAACTGACAATGACTCAGTGTAAAATTAACCAAGTGTTACACTTAGTGTGATCCAGAATGTCCATCAATCAACAACAATGCAGTATGTGTACAATTAAGAAGTGAAGCAATTAGTTTCAATGCTATGTATATTTACAGTAAAATCCAGATTAGCCATCCAACAGGATTCAGAATATTGCATATGTACAGTAAAATCCAGATTATCCATCCAACTGAATTCAGTATACTGCATATGTACAGTAAAATCCAGATTATCCATCCAACAGAATTCAGTATACTGTATATGTACAGTAAAATCCAGATTAGCCATCCAACTGAATTCAGTATGCTGTATATGTACAGTAAAATCCAGATTAGCCATCCAACAGAATTCAGTATACTGTATATGTACAGTAAAATCCAGATTAGCCATCCAACAGAATTCAGTATACTGTATATGTACAGAAAAATCCAGATTAGCCATCCAAGAGAATTCAGTATACTGCATATGTACAGTAAAATCCAGATTATCCATCCAACAGGATTCAGTATACTGCATAAGTACAGTAAAATCCAGATTAGCCATCCAAAAGAATTCAGTATACTGTATATGTACAGTAAAATCCAGATTAGCCATCCAACAGAATTCAGTATACTGTATATGTACAGTAAAATCCAGATTAGCCATCCAACAGAATTCAGTATACTGTATATGTACATGAAAATCTAGTTTATTAATTTTTCAAGTATCAATCCAGTGTATATGTACAGTGAAATAACAGATTATGTATTTTACAAAATGAATGGAGTGTATATTTACAGAAAAATAGAAATTGTTTATCTGTCCATTAAAATATAGGCAAAATTAAAAGCTAGATCCAGTTTATCAATCAACAAGAATCAATGCAGCATACATTTACAGTAGGATCCAGTTTATCAATTCACAAGAATCAATGCAGCACACATTTACAGTAGGATCCAGTTTATCAATTAACAAGAATCAATGCAGCATACCTTTACAGTAGGATCCAGTTTATCAATTAACAAGAATCAATGCAGCATATATGTACAGTAGGATCCAGTTTATCCATCGGTGTCAGTACAGTAATTTTAGTAAAATCAATCAGTATCAGCCCTGTGTATATACAGTAAGATTTTTAGATGATCCATCCATCAGTATTAATGCACTGTACAATTTTACAGTAAAATTCAATTTTTCCATTATGATAATTCCACAGTATGTTTTTTGTTGTTTTGTAATTTCATGGTGTTTGTTTTTGTAATCTTTTTGTTATATATTTTTATGTGTTATATATTACTGCAAAGCAGCTTCTAAAGATTAGGTATTGTACACATTATTATTATTACTATATGTACAGTGAGATCCATCAACCAATAGCAATACCATGCATATTGAAAATAAAATACCAGTTATGAACATACTGTACTTGCAAACATAATTCAATATTTACATAATGATTGTCCATACAAATTCTATATCTCATCACAGAAAATTATTGTGGTTGCAATATATAGCTATCAATGGTAATAATAACTGCAGTTATTTACAAATAAGACTACACAACTAGAAATATATGTACAAGGTAATCCAGTCAATATAGCAAATGAATGTCAGGTGTATATTTACATGAAATGTCACTGTTACAGTTCATATGAAACAGATGATGAAAATAAGTATGTAGGCATTCAATTACAATGAAATCTAAACTTAAGAGTGGTGACAATAACAGTTTTTTCAAAAAGATTTTTTTAATTAAGAAAAACAAAAGGACAATAAACAATATTGGTAAAGAAGTCTATATTTGGCTTTAAAATACTCAACTACTGATGAAATTGCAGTATGATAGAGGACTGCTTTATAACGTATCAACTCAATAGTTGGTTCTCACATGATCTATACAACCATGCTAGTAAATGTCTTTGTTTCTCTCCTCTTAAATATTTGTAGTCAGCTGACAGTTTTCCCACAAAAGTTATGGTGAACGTGATCCTGCTTTAATTACATCTAAGAATAAAAAGTGAATAATATTGATAAATATAAATGCAACATACAAAAGAAATAATGACATCTACATACACTTACTATACAGGACAAGAAACTTAAACCTCTATGTCACTCTCCAACATGAGGTGTTACAAAGCTGCAGCCTCACTCATTTTGTAACCCTGCCAAAAGATAGGCCCACATGTGCCTCTTGTAGCGATCAGAACTAAGTGTACAGTTTTGCAGCTTTTCTTCTATTGGACTGCATTTCTTTGGATTTATTGCGGCTTGGGAACGACTGAAGTAGTGAAATTGTATGTTGCTCATTCCGTCTATGCTCCTGAAAACGAGAGGACAGACATAGTGTAATTTTACATGAGAGGTTATTTCAACTGAAATTCATCAAACCAGTCAAACAATATCTATATTTTTTAATCTTTGGAGCAAACAATTGGAATTGTTCAGTAAATTTCATAAGTATGATTTGGAAAGAAAGAGCAAGATTATATTTAGTTTCCAGGATGCAATGAATAATATAAAGATTTTAACAATACATGAAAGAATATTTCTTAGAAAGGCCAAATTGATGTATAAAGTATCCAGAAAAGACATTCCTGTCTATCTAAGCAATATCTTTCACCAAAGAGATGCTGATGGTACTCCAAATTTAAGGTCCATAACAAGAAAAAATGACATTATACCAAGGCCAAAGAAGGAATTGTTTAAAAAAAGTTTTCAATATACTGGTCCACTGGTATGGAACAACATTCCCAGTGACATAAGGCAGGCTCCTCGCATTTCTTCTTTTCATAATCAATGTCTCAAAAGGATGAAATCTTTAGACAATTGAACAGTTCTAGTAAGATAAACATCACCAGCTTTTCCGTACCTTTTGCATCATTTTCACAGTTGAATTTTTACATGCAGGATAATATTTTATATTTTATATATGTTTATGTGTTCACAGATGCCTGTGCATATGTTCCAGGCTTGGTACTTTGATTTTTTAAATCACTTAATTATTTAGTGTCTAGCAAGATTCTTCACATCATGTTGTATATAACTGTATATATTGTACATAACAGATAGAAGGCCTCAAGGTAGATTAGTTCTGTAACTAATTAAGTTACCTCTCTAAATAAAGTCTTTATTATTTTTATTATTATCACACGATGAAGAAAAATTTTAACTGATTCAAAATAACCATAAATAGAATGGAATAAAATGACTTTGAACTGCATCTGGATGCCTAGGATATCATACATTTGCATAATGTCACTGTATTATCTGCAACATTCAAGATTTAATTGAAAAAAAATATGACTTAATTACCATGGACAACACAGTAGTAATGTGAGTACCATGAAAATCAAGCTGCATACCAGTTTGGATAAAATCCAATAATAATCAAAGAAGTTACTTTGTGGAAATGAAAGTGTGTGCATTGGACAGTCAGGGGCAATGACTCTACTAAACGATGATGAAATGCAATCATTAATAAGGGAGTATGGATATGAAAGTGTGTGGATTGGACAGTCAGGGGCAATGACTCTACTAAACAATGATGACGAATGCTGGTAAGGAACTCAACCAAGATTTCATCAGTATCAAGCTGCATTCTAGACTTGGTTGAAATCTGAAAATAATTAAGTGATTCAATTATGGGTCCAAAATTGAGGGGCTATAACTCTGACAAATAATGATGCAGAATGCTGACAGTTGTTGTTGTTGTTGTTGTTGGGTTTAACGCCATTTTTCAGCACACGACAGGCTATATATGGCGGCCAGTATTAATGGCGGAGGAAGAACCCAGGAAAACCCCGGAAAGAACCACCGACCCATGAGAAGCTAATGGCAAGCTTTCTCACATACCCACATTGGCTGAATCTGAGACTCGAACCGGCGCAGACAGAGGTGAGATGGCAGTGATCCGTAACAGAGAGCACTTTAGACCACTCGACCACTCAGGGCCCCGAATGCTGACAGTGATAGTGTGGAAATGAATGTGGAATGAATGGAAGGTTGGCTGGAAGGATGGGAAGAAAGACCAATTTAATCTCCACTTGCATTTTTTTAAAACAAAAAGCTCAGATACAAATTATAAAAGCCTTTAGGATGATAAAGGTTTATTTAAATTTCAGAATGACTGAATGCACAGTGATATGCACCCATGTGGTGTCATAAGCTTTCTCTAAGTAAAAAAGGATGGCTATTATTTGTTCTTTCCAAATAAAAGCTTCTCTAATAAATTTTTGAATTTTTACCAGATGATCAAATGAAAGTTTTAAAATTTAAAGGAAGCTTTTTTTCTTCAGTTTTTGATACATTGGAATTATTAGTAACATTTCTCTGGTGAAGAATGTTTGAAGAAATTTTTCAGCCAATATATTTCAAATTTCTCGTAGGGTAGTGACCAATTTAACAGATTTCACTAGGTGACTGAAACAGGTGTTTTTATTTTTGACATTTTTTTTAGGACTGTGGTCCATACAAATTCAACAGAAGAACAAGAGTTCAACCTGGAGAAATAAGAGCTCAATATTTTCTTCTTGTTCTAATTAGTATGGTGAGTTTTAGCCTGATGGCATAAAAAACTCCAGGTACTTTTTCTCATTCCCTTATGGCATATTTGAAAGCAAAATCAAACTATTGATTGTTGACACATTTAGAAACTCCAAGATGTTGTTAGTGTATTCCCTGTAATTACCTTGGTAAATAAGAGTATCAGGAATACATATTTTCAAAATGATCAAATTTGTTTCACAGAGGGACCGAAGCATTTCCCTGCATGCCTTATTCAGTTTCCATTTCTGGTCTAGACCTTGAGATTTGGGAGTATTATTTTACAAATATACTGGAAAGTAATCACTGCCACACATGGTGCCATAAGAGAATTTTTAGTAAAAGAGATCAACTGTAGATGGTCAGCTCAGAGGGCTATTCTGTGGCAGGATGGAATGAGGTATACAGTTATCAGTACAAAGGCAATACTGTATTCTAAAACAAGACTTCTACTTTCATTCCTCACTCATTCATACTTTGCAGAACAAAGTGTATGGAGACTACTAAAGTCACCGCTGAAATATAATGATAAATATCAGATTAACTGACAGAAGTGCTTGGGGGTAAGATTTCATTAGGAAAGTATGCAAGCTTTATGTAGACACAAATGGTTATAGCCTGTCATATTGAAATTCAGCTGTGAGGAGTTTTATTTTATGACATTCCTCTAGTCACATATGCTATATCAGTATGTCTTGAAAAGTTATTGCAGCTTATATTATACATTTTTATATTAACTCTTATTTCTGTTAAAGAATCTTCTGATGGCAGAATTAAGCTATTGGGTCATGTTCTGTGTCAGACATAGAAGTGTTACAAGTACAGGAGGTTTCCCTGGTGCGGTATCAGGGGGTTCTCCAGTTTCCATGCTTTCTATACTTTTAAAATTTAGTGAAAACCTTGATAAAATCAGATGCTTTTGGAAGTGTGGCAGATTCCATTGTTTCCTCTTTTTTTTTCATGGTTCTGGCATGTA
The DNA here is from genome assembly GCA_028554795.2 of Sinohyriopsis cumingii. NCBI lineage: Eukaryota > Metazoa > Mollusca > Bivalvia > Unionida > Unionidae > Sinohyriopsis > Sinohyriopsis cumingii. The sequence continues at coordinate 126,996,503 of CM068835.1, forward strand.
TCATCAATGGATCAGCAGTTTTTTGCTAGTAGTGTAAAGTTCTTTTATTTGTTATGCTCTTACACTATGTAGTTTGAAGCTCTTTCTGTAATAGGATATAATGTCTTGGCATTTTATCTGTCTCATTTAGATTGATTTACTGTATTTTCTGCTTCAATCTTGGGTTGGGTGGTAGCTCACATGGTGCTGGGAGATGCCAAGAGTGTACAATTGGAATCATCCTTTGGTCAACAAATGTCTTTCTAGGAACAGAATTTATGGAAGGTTTCTTCTCTACTCTAGCTGCATTTGCATGGACTTGCCAACAACATTTAGTGGAGTACAGCATGGTATAATGAAACATGGAAGTGATATCTAAACTTGATTCATTCAAGTCGGGGAGGGTAATTATGAGTCAAAGATACAAGGATCTTCCATATGTGATAAGTTGTGTTTTTTTTTAAAGAGCTTTGATGTATGGAGTGCTGTGTCCAATCAAAGTTCTATGGCAATCATACTGCAGATTGTTCTGATTTTCTTTGAACTTGTGACAGTGATTATGCAGGTCTGATGTCTTCTTATTTCTAAACCTTAAGATTAAATATGTCCAAAAGATGAATCTAACAGGCCTATATGCTTTATTCAATGCCATCATATGGGAAAATACAATCTACCTCTAAAATGAAGAGGTCCCAACATACAAAAAGGGAGCTAATTCTAGTACATCATACATAAGGCTTTGACAAGAAAGTACCACTGCTGATGGTCTGCAGCCATGTGTGATAGTATTCCATATCAGTCCACATTCCTTCATCTCTTTCTCTATAGTCCTTCTCCAAGTCTCTTTGGGCTGAATCCTCTTTATCTTCCATCCGGGGTCAAGTTGAGGGCTGTCCTGAGTGGTGTATCCAGTGACTTTCAGTATACATGCACCAGCCACCTCCATTTTCTTTTCTTCACAACCAAGGCAAGAAATATTGATTCTGTCCTTTGCTGCAGATCTTCACTTCTTATATTGTTTGGCCAGAAGATGTAAAAAAATCTTCCTCAGACACTTAATTTGGAAAATTTTAAGCTTTGTGTTCATAGAACAAGTAAAATACCGTGTTTGTTTTTTTATTGAAGGTTTGAATTTTTTAAAATAAAATTCTTTTAATTTTCCAAAGCAGTGGATTTCAACTATGAAAATGGTAGGTAGGTGTGGTCGATGACTATTTAAGAAAGTGCCAAATCACCAATGAAATTTGTCTTTGGCCCCACAACCCCCTTTTCCCCCTGGACTGAATCTAGAATCTGAACCATTTCATCTACTCATCCTTGTAAAGATAATATCAAGTATGATTACCTTCTTCCAAGTAGTGTAGATGAATTTAGGTTGTAAGTACGAGTCTGTGTCAAGTTAGTGTAACATCCATCTATTCCAGCTCAAATTCAGAGTATTTAAAAATGCTATTCAAACTTATGAACTGATATCACATATATATACAGACTTTCAAACTTTATTATGTCAATATTTATTGGATATATTTTGATTGGTCATGTCCCTCCATCCACCAGTACATACATCTGTCCATCAATATATTATCCTTGTTATCTGAACTCTATCTATAGTGACTTAGGGAGGGAGATAACTTTTTATATAATACTTTGCAAGAATGAGTAGATGGAAACAAGGCTTTTCGATCCTGGATGCAACCTTGTTCATGACTATGGATAGCATTTCAATGATGATTGATATGTGTAATGTATATTGATTGCTATGGGTAATGTATATTGACTGCTATGTGTAATGTATATTGATTGCTATGGGTAATGTATATTGATTGCTATGTGTAATGTATATTGATTGCTATGGGTAATGTATATTGATTGATATGGGTAATGTATATTGATTGATATGGGTAATGTATATTGATTCTGAACAAAAAGACTTAGTTAACTTACTTCAACCTTCTCCTTACAAAGTTTATAGACTTGGTATACGTTCTGGACCTTCATACTGTCTGGAAAAAGTCTGCATAGTTCTACCTCAGAGCCATCCTTCCTCAGTACACCATCCTTCACCATTCCTGTAGGCCAAAATGAAGCATCGCCCAAGTAACTGATCATCAGCTGCGTCTCATCAGCATCATCGGAAGACAGACATCTGTGAACAAATAGCTTGACTGCCTTCAACATAACCTCTGCATTGTCTTTATTCTTTGACAAAATGTCACTAACTTTCTTTTCTGTATGTGGATTCAAGCTTACACGCAGTCGGCTGTCCAGAGAATCTATTACACTCTCTGCATTTAGCTCCTCTAAAAGTTCATGCAAAGCTACAATATGGCAAAGTTTGATGCTGTTTTCAGGACTTGGCAACAGGTCTTTGGGAAGAGGATGGTTCAGTATGTTCTTCCAGGAATCCACATAGTCAATAAGGGTGGTTTGAGGGTCTCCTGATGTTTTCTTCAGTAGTGACATAAGTATTCCTGTGTGTGTAAGTAACATAGGAACCTGTCTATTATCTTTCTCCCTCTTAGTTTTGACTGCCTCAACCAATGCTGATGGTAAGGGCTGTTGGTCTATTATTTTTTTAACTTGCTGAGCCATGTGCACATAGTTTCGGAAACGTTCATCTGTGTACACAATAGTTGGCAAATCATCTTCCATCAGCAGATATTTTTTATTTGTTAAGATGGCATTTACAAGAGCTGTCTCTATCTTTTCAAAGTCATGCAAAATCCTTTGTCCATAGCCATATCGCAAATCACAATGTGAAAACACAAGAAAACTATCTTTCCACTCAAAAGAGATAATGTCCCTGCTTGCTGCATCTGATAAGGGAACACACTGGATCTCAGCTTTGCAATCCCTTCTCAAGAAGTTTAGAGACAATGGTTTGGCATTTATGGCTATCTTCAGAGTCTCGTCAATGAATCTGTTCTGCAGGTCAACAAGAGTTGAGAGGACCCTGTATATAAGAGAGTGCTGATCATCCAAAAGGCATAATTTAAGTTGCATGTCATCATGCGCATGTTCTAATTCTGGAAAATCTGGGTCAAATTCTAGAAGAACACTCCTTTTTTCTATTATGTTGGCTATGGCAAGCTTATATTTCTCAAATCTATCTTTTATCAGTTCTCTTTTTGTATCATCTGATTCTCTGCAAATGAAATCTGAGACTCTCATCACAAATGAATCCTTTTTCTTCAAGTGATAGCTTGCTTGGATGACAGATATGAGGTGCCAATTTAAAATGGGCATGATATTTTTCATAAGCTCAACTGAGGGCAGATTCTTCAAAACAAGATAGAGAAATTGGAAATCATTCTCTTTTCTTTCAAGTTCAATTTCAGACAAAAGACTTTTTAGGGAAGGAACCTTGGTGATTCTCCACTCTGAAGGTGAACCTTGAATTCTGTCAGCTTCATTTACCTCTTCTGTGTCAATCACTTCCTGAATCAGATTTTCTAAGGCATCATTAGATAAACCATGCAAAATATTTTGTTTCCTTCTCACTTGCTGGAGAACTAAAAACCTTTGTTTCACCATATTGTCCAATCTGAAAGCAAATTTGTCTTCCCATTCCAATCTCTCTTTCACAGTTATCATCTTTCTTGTGTCTGTACACAACATATCTTTTGTCTCGTGGAGAACAGCATGCAGGAAAACAACAGCATTGTGCTGTTCCAATCCAAGATGGGAACTAACAGTCATCAAATGTTCCTTCAAGGTCTCTACTATTAATTCTTTTGTGTTTTTTGATTCATCACTTGATCTGAGTAATAATTTACTTACATCCTCAACTGAAGAGAACCCAATGGCAATTGATCCAGCAAGACATCCATACAGCAGGCACTGAAGTACATGGTAAGTGAGTCTTGAAAGCTGTCTTAAATCAGACTGCATGCATTTGTCTTGTTGACATCCTTTTCTTGGTATGCATTTAACAACTGTAGAAGTTCTCTGAAGATGTGCAGAAAAGGAAATATTTTTACTTTGAAAGTCTTCTTCCCTACAATATCTGTAATATATTCCTGAATCTCCACGAATATGGTGACAGTCTGGATGATCATGTGCCAGTTGTGTCAAGTACTCCTTAGTATCAGGTACTCCAGGAACATAAAGTTCAGTCAAAATTTGGGGGTTCATCAAACATGTTGAGTAGAAAGACGTAGGATTTCCATTTGCAGACCCAAAACCTGTAAGAATTACAAGCAGGTGACCTACGAATGCTGCTAAATCCTTCTGTTGACATGTGGACTCTTCATGAAGCTGCAAGATCTCTAATTTTGTTTCTTTTGTTCCACACAAAGCCTCAAGCACACAGAGCTGATTTGTGTCCATTTTCTCTTGTTTTGCATTATTGATTACCAAAACAGCATGTGTGTTGTCTGTGTCATTCAGTGCAGAAAGTGTTTTCTTCAGAAAAATGTCACATAAGACTGCACCTCCAAGACAAACCATATTTTCTGAGGATGACATTGCTTTCTTCACCAACTGGTTCATTAGTTCATTGCTGCTTGCTGACCAAAATGAAGTGAAGAATTTGGAAATGCTTGTTGGTACTTGCAGTGAGACAGGACTTGCTTCAACACAGGTATAATTAAATTCTGTTGTCCATTCTAACTCACTAATGCAAGGAAGCAGTTCAGAAAGTTTTTGACAGATTCTTTGTAATTCATATATCCATGTTTTTTTCCCCAAACATTTCAAGAAAAATACTTGCATTGGATGTGATTTAGTCATTGCAGCATTTACAGTTTGTGCAACCACTTGATAGTCTGCAGTTCCATAGCTCTTCTCTTTTAAATATAGACAAAAGTTTGCAAGAAAGCTTTTAATATAAGCTACTGCTGTAACATATCTCAGAGATAATAGATCATGTTGTATTATTTTGTTAGCCTGAAGAAAATAATGTAGGTCTTGTATATGGGCCTCTATTTCACTGTCCTCGAACAAGGCATTAAAAATGTCCTGTTCCAGGATATCAACAAGCATTGCAGAAAATGGTGAATCTGCTTGATTTTTGGCATGTATTGTTTTCAAACATGTATCAATAGACTGGAGAAAAGGTGAAATTTCAATGATTTTATCAAATTCTTCTTCACTGCCCAATACTTGCAGAGAAATGTTTTGATCAGAGCTGAGGTCTGTCATGATAGCATGATGAATAGGGTATTTTAAATGTACCAGTTCATGAGATTGCAGTAGGTCCTCTGCAACAAAATCCATCAACCAGTCCACTATGTCTGTATCTGGATTTGCTCCAATACAACGACTACAGTATGTTGCAATTAACTTCAGTCTAATCTCTTGGTGTCCAGAAAGTTCCAGTAGTTGTCTAATTATAACTCTGACTTCCAGAGCATCAAGAGCATAACCAGCTTGTAAAATCAATCCTAGGTTAACAAGTACGTCTGTCATTTGTTTCAGTGGAATGACGATATGAACAGCAACATCACAGCAAAGCCTAACAGCATACAATGTACCTGGATTTATGGAAACTTGATTAGCAAGACTTACCAAAATGTTAGCTCTTTGGTGCCAACTGCTGATATCTGAAAATATTTTTAATGTCTTCTCAGTTGGAAGCATCATGATGCAAAGTTTCTCAACCAGCCTCTCATAATGTCTTATTTCTATCTCATCCTGTGAACTATCAATCTCAGTTGCTGAAAAATAATTAATTATATCATATTTCTTGTGCACACCATGTAAATTAGCCATTTGGAACTCTTCCAAAGGAGAACCTTTATCTTCTGACAATGTGTCTGACTGACATTCAAGTTCCCAGAGATGTATACTATTGTTAGAGTCATAGGTTCCTTCATTCAATCCAAGGATTGATTTAGCATATGGATCATGAGCATGTGCACTTGTTGCTTCCTCTACATTATTTTCGATATCTTCAGTATTTACTTCAGTTTCTTTTTCATTAGTATTCTCTTTCATGTCATTCAACACTATGTTTTCTGGCAGTTCTGCATCTTGGAAAACTTCTGTATTTTTATCCATATTTTCAAGCTTGCCTTGGGTTTCCAGAATTTTGTTTGTCTCCTCCTCCTCCAGACTCCAGTTTGTTTTCTTACTGACAACAGAATGCTCCTCAGAAGTATTTTCATGCTCATGTAAATCCAGTTTTGTTTCTTTGGATTCCATTTTGGTACTGCCAAAAATGGTCTGCAAAAATGTTGTAATGTCAGTATACTCCTCCTTTATAATGTCTACACACAATTCAATAAGCTGCAGCTCTGCATGGAGGATACTTTCATGAATCCAAACTGTGGCATGCATATTAGCAACAAAATAAGTTGGGGAAAAGTTGGAGTCTGATCCCTTTTTTCCCATCAAGCACCATTTCAGTGCATTGATTCTTTCTTCATTTGGCACAGTCTTTACCATCTCATATGATGTTACATTGCTGAAATCATGTAAATAGTCCTCCTTCCATGTTCTGTAGTCCATCATTGCAATTTCTGGAACTGATTGAGCTATGACTTTCTCATGCTGCCGTACCAAGTCTTGCAACACAACTTCTGGCACATCTCTAGTATCTTCTATTCCTGCAGCTGATTTGACTGATTGAAGAGATTTCAGAAACTCTTGTTTGGTATGCTCAACTTTCATATAAACTGTTCTATAAAAAGGAACTCTAAGATTCAGCACAGGACAGGAACAAACATAGCACTCTGCCCCAGCTGGTGTTGGGGTGTTTGTGATGGAGAAAACTTCTGGGTTTGTAAAAAGCTTTTCCCAAACTTCAAGTACTTCTGTGCAAGCATCTTTAAGGAAAAATGTAGATAGAGTATCAATTTTCTCAAGCTCAATCAAAATTCTAGCCAGAGGACCCCTAATTACCTCTGTAATATAGTTATCCAGGGTACCATAAAATGTTGAGGATGACAAGAGTGCATGACTATCACATGCAACCTCTATTTGCCAGTTTTTATCATCTACTTCTGACAGTGCCTCAATCCAGCTAAATATAAACTTGTCTAAGATTATCAAAAATCCCTCGGCAGAACAAATTTGCTGCATGATTGACTGAATTCCCATAACATCTCTTCCTCTGGAGGTATACTGGATCCTTGTGAAAGCCCAGACTAATTGCTCTTTGATGTCATTTTTTAGAGGTCGTCTGTCCCTAATAATGTTAATCAAAGTGTAAGAAAGAACATTGGGCAGTGGCATTTTTGGTCTCTGTAAACTATCTACCATAACAAGCTTCCAGTTGGTGAGAAAGTTGATTTGAGGCAGTGATTTAATCCCAGAATCAGCTCTGTCCATATGCAGAATTATACATACATGCTTTGCTGATGCATTCACATCCTTTTGGTAGTCCTTTTGCAGCCTCTCAATTGTATTTCTTGCCAACAGTATTTGGGTTTCATCATCAAAGGGTCTGCACTGAAGTACAAACAGCAATTTCTTTGGGTCTGACCAAAACTGTTTAATTCGCAGAGTCATCTGTTTCTCTGATTTAAAAGCCCCCAATTTCTCAACCTGGCTTGGAATTTCTGTCAAAAGGGAAGCAATACTTGTGTGAATGTTACTGTTTGTAAATAACATAATCATCTTGCACTTTTCGTTATTCTGACAAGAGATCTCTGTCTGAAGAAAGCTTTGAAGTCCACTGTGAATTGGAAGTTTGAGATAATCATTCAAAATACGCTTCACCTCCCTTTCATTATCTATTCCATATTCCGACAAAGGCAATCTGATTGCAGCTTCTGGTTTCATTATCCAAATTAATTTTTCTAAACACTTAGTGTTCGTCTCCTCAAAAATGTCATATGACTCACTTACATTCATCTCAATGTAGCATTTATGTACTAGAGAAGGAATCATGTCTGGACCAAAAACTGGGAAAACATCATCTGGCTTGAAATGCTTTGCTGGTATGCAAATAATTTTGTCCACAAAATCAATCAAATCTTTAATCAAATCAACTTCATCCTGTGCCAGAACATCTGAAAATTTTAAGCTCTGCTTTTCAAAACGATTAAGAAATGGTGGATCTGCAAAGTTCAGATTGCTTTCTTCAACAAAAACTATGCATCTAAATTCATCATGGACTTGACACAAGGAATTACTGTGGGGCCCCAATGCTACCCTACAGTTTTTTGTTTGTCCAACCATTGTGTAGTTCTGATTAAGCATGTCATATAAGCTTCCATAAATATTTTCCAAATCTTTCAGAATGAGAACAAGACCTTGTTCCATGCAAATTATAATTTTGTTAAGTATTCTATAATAATATTCATCAGTTTGATCTTCTTCAAACTTGCTTCCATAGATTGTAAATTTCTCTCGACCAAGTCTGTCAAGTTCCTGTTCCACAATATCCAATGCAGCATCACCACTGGTAATCAGCATCAAGTGCCGGGCCATCTCATCCTTGATATTTTCAGTTATCAGATCAAGGACTGGTACGTCAGCATTTTGGAGAGTATGTAGATTTGCTTGGAATAATTCATGTAGGGTCGAGCGTTCGGAGGGTAAACCACCAAAATTTCTTTGCAGACCCTTCATTATAACAGTCATTTTTGTTTCTTCATTCTGATTACTACATGACACTTTGGACAATGTTCTTGCTATATACTTAACAAGAGAGTAATAGTCACGTAATCCATGAAAATTGGGGAATGTTTGTCTTTTAACATACTGTAGATAGGATTTTGCCACACAATGCAACTCTTTATCAAGTTCTACGGAGGTGAAGGTCTCTGATTTTGAAGGAATCACTTCACTGAAGGCATCATTTCTTCTCTTTTCAAGGGACTTGCTAATTGACTTCCCTGTTTCCATCAATTCTTTCTCATCCATTTCAGGTCTTGAAAGATATATTGCTCGATTCATTTTAGCAGCATCCAGTGCCCAATTTGAAATGCCAACTACAGCTACATCTGGAAACTGTCTTCCAACTGGTTCTAATAAGCTGTGAAGTACTTTTAGAGGATTGAACCTGGATCGTTCTGCGAGTCCTATTTCATCCAGAATGACAACCGATAGTACTTCATTCTTATTATCAGTTTGGTGCCTCTGTGCCTTCTCAAAGACTTTGATTATACCATCGGAAGTGGAGGATTCTGAACCTTGAAAGGACACACAGTAGAGCTGTGGTAAAGATCGGAAGAGATCATTCCTTGAATCTTTACCTCTGAGATTGCTTCTAATTACTTGCATTGAAAGAGATTTACTGCACCCAGGTTTGCCTACAACAAATATTGGAATCCTATTCAAGATGCAGACTAGTATGACAAAGACATTTTCCTGTAAAGCTGTGTTTTCAGCAGTTCCTGTTGGCTTTTCCATTTCACTTAGGATGCTTCTCTGCGTTTTGATGATAATATCTCCTATCATGTCCTCTTTATATTCAAACATATTTAGTGTAAAAATATCTGCTATGTGTTCTCTGTATCTTTTTCTGTCCGATGCATTAGAGAATCGACTGTGGTAGCAATGGGCTAGGGACAAAATCATACATTCAATCAGAAATTCTATCTTTGTATATAAAGCTTTTCCTTTCAGCTTGATCAGAAAGTCTGGAAACCATTTTGCCAACAATTTGCATCTATTCACATCTCGCAGACTGACACAAGATTCTGATTGTTCAATATCTCTAGTTACTTTCTGAGACATAATTATAAGGTCTGCAAATAAACTGTCCATTTCTGGACAACCATCAAAGACATCTTGAATCATGCGATGAATATACATTTCTTCATCTGCTTCATTAATACTTCCAAAGTCCCATACAAAATCCACCATTGCTTCAGGTAATGGAAAGACTCTGTAGACCAAGTGTGATAGTTCATCCATCTTCACCATTCCCTTAAGGCCTGATGTTAAAATTGTATCATGTCGCCTGCATTTATAGGGATTGCATGCAGCCATTACCACAAGGTTTGGAGCAAGGGAATGCCCAAAACATCTGTGATGACAAACAATATCACAAATAATTCCAAGGTGATTGCATGTGTTGATTTCATCCAGGAAAAGCCAAACAGGATTAGAGAGGCTAATCAATGCCTCCTTGTTTATATATGTTACTTTCTGCACAAGACAGTCTTCTTCAATCCCAGCATGTATTGAAATGATTTTTAAAGAAACCCCACAAATTCTAGACAGGTACTGAAGAAGTGATGTTTTCCCACAACCAGTCTCCCCCATAATAATCACAGGTATGTGAGCCTGTACTCTCAGCATTATGAGAACCATCTTCAGCAAGTTGTCTGGTGTTAGAGCATAATCCTTTGCCATGTCTTCCAGTTTTGTCTTTGAGAGTGGTGTTGGGTTAGTTCGTGCTACTCGCTGAAGAATATCTTGTAAATCAGATCCTGACATTGATTTAAAGTCCGGAAGTGTCTTTCTGACCTGCCTTTCAAACAGGTCTTTTATGTTTGGAGGTACTTTTGATTTGTCTCTATACATTGCAGACAGTGTCTGAATATCCTGACTGTGGAAGAGAAATATAAGGTGGTTGGTATCCTCCCATCTTACCATTCCTTGTACTCTTAACTCTGAAGATAGACTGATCTCTTTTTGATATTCTCCTCTAGGACTAAATGCAATCTCTGATGCTATATTTAAGGATGAAACTTGAAGCAATCTGCAAGAATTAATAGATCGCGTGGCAAATTCTCTGGATGATCCAAGAAGAGCAAGGACAAGCTTACTTTTGACTTCCATCCTATCTGAACCTACTGCTGCTTTGAGAGTATTGCTTCTAAAATAGACACTACATGATAACCTCTTCAACTGGTCTGCTAGAACATTTATAAAAGTCTTTGCTATGGTAAAAGACATATCTTCTGGTCCAGGGAAATACTGCTGTAGTAATGTTTTGCAAACATTCCTTTCTAGTGGTCTCACGGCCCTTATGCCTGTGAAATGCAAGTCTATTCTGTCAAGTGTTTCATCCCTTAAAGCTTTCAGATAGTGACATACTACCTGGACTGGACTATTTAAGTGAACACTTACAATGAAGTTATTATAATTCTGCCATGCCAAATTCTCTCTACAGAAGGAAACTGCTGTCTGCAGGCTATCTTTCAGCTGATTACTAACAGTGTTGGCAATCTCTATAAAAATATGTCTTGTTGGCAAATGTACAAATGAACTACCAGCTGAAGAAAATCCTAAGATGACAATTTCAAACAAAAAGGCGTCCAGCTCCATTGGGTTGTCAACAATCCCAATATCAATATGAAGGGCATCTTTGGACTTAATCCTTAGTTTAGAAAGACGCTTCACAAGGTCTGCTTTGTGTACAGGTCCACTTGTGTGAAGTGTTAGCACATTCTTCCCCAAACAATGTGCCCTTTGTCTGATTGTTTCAGTTTTTCCAAGTCCTGGAACATCCGATGTAATACAGAGAACATTAGGCCAAGTCTGTTGTAAGATATCTTCAAATGCTCTATCTGACAAAGGATGCACTCTGCTAACAAAATCACTGAACTCATTTACAAAGGGGTGATTGTCTGTGCCTCTGCAAATAATGGCAAGTAAGTACGGACAGTCCATAGGAAAGTGTCTAAGAGTCTCAACAAGAAGAAACTGTAAATCATTTGGAAGTAGCTCTACATTTGCAATACAGAATAGAGCTTCATTTATTCCAACTTCATGTGTTTGGGTACACCGCTGCAGTAGCAGTTCTAATTCTATCCATGTCGTGTTTTGGTTGCAAAATACAACCTGATACGATTCTGGTAACTTCTTGGTTGTGTTATTATACAGAGCCATTACAGTCCTTACCACCAAACTACTATTTATTTCTAATGCAACAAGCTTAAGCTGTCCTGGCATGACACAGTCTTCAATTCTTATGGATTGCTCAACATTCTTTGGTATCATTCTGCAAACAGGCTGCAAGTTTTGAACAGCATATTCCAGAGTCAGGCCCATGTTTTGAAGGATAGTAGAATCAGCCCCATCAGTGTCTAGAGAACAATAGTACTTCCTGATATCCTGTAATTCAATTTCTGGATGGATAAATCTGAGCATAGTAAGGACTTTATCGTGTCCCTTTTCATTCTTCAAGAAAGTGTAGAAAGCATGAATTTGACTTCCATAAAAAAAGTTCATGTAGTAATAAATTTTGCGACACTGTTGAAGATCTTCACACCAAGTAAAATATTTCTGTTCTAAATCTTCCTTCAAAGCTGCCAGATCTTTTATATTTTTCTTTTCCATAAATTTCTCAAACCTGAGGTGACCTGAATGATGCAAATTTGTCAAAAGCTGACTTATTTCTGAAGCAACATTGACATTTCTTACAAATATTTCAAAACTCTGTTTTCTCTTTTTCTTTTCTTCATCTGACATCCTCTTGTTTTCTGTGTTCATAAGCATCAATGCTCGACTTCTTAGGTCTAACATGTTATCCTGTGTAAGATTTATTTTCTTCTTATTCTGTGCATATTGAACAGTGAGAAAGCAAACTTCCTGTTCAATTTTAAACATGAATATTCCTTTTTTATTGACACTGTAAATTTTTTTTCTCGCAATTTCACCCCTGTTAGCTATATTTCTATACAGTGATTTCAAATTGTGCAGATTGTCCTGGCATTCTGTTACTTTTGAAACAAAAGCATTTGTGTTGACAGCTGCTGACTGTTCCGAGACTTTCCTGAAAAATAATTCTATGTTTGATCCAAAGTCTTCATTCAGAAATGGCTTGAGAAATCTCTTTACATCGATGAGACCTGATACAGTGGCTTCATTGACAGACTGTTCTGATAGCTCCTCTACGGATTCAATTAGGTCTATTAGATCAACATCTGCCACTGTTTTAAGAAATCTGATAAGAGGTGGTGCTTTTGCTAGTGCTTGAAGTATCCTCACACATTCTTCATTGACCAGTGAAGCAATCTTCATGAGAGTTTGTAACATGTTGTCAACTTCAGTCCATGTAACAGCACCAAAATCATGTTCTCTCAGGCCTTCAAATCGGTCAATTGCTTCTGAAAGTTCACTGTTTTGGATAATCAGCTCAAATGCTGGTAAAACATTATTCATTGCTTTGACTTGTTGCAGATATTTACTTCTGTTTTGAAATCTTTCCAAAGATTCCCCTGTACGAATCTGAATATCAAGGATGGTTTCTGCAAGCTTCGTTTCTTCAGTTATATCAGAATTCTTGAACATATTTACAATATGCTCTAATGGCGTATCAGTATCATTGCAGGTACGCATCCAGTTTTCTTTGTACTTGTAGCTACCTTCTTCATACAGAGTCCTCAAATACATCGAACAAACTCTGGGATACTGCATGTCACTATCATCTTGTTCTCCAAAAAGAGATCCAACAGTATCGTCAACTTCACTTCTTTTCAAAGAATTTTGAAGTTTCTTATGTGTAGTTTCTTTTATCTTTTCAATCACATCTAAGCAGGAGTTCCAGAATACATTTGAACCAATATATTTATCCAAATCAAGACTGCACTTTGGCAAGTCTTCACAATTGTACCAAATCTTCAGTTGTTCCCTTATATAGCTATTGCTACAACTACCCTCTTTAAGCCTCATTTCCACACATCTGAGATGTTCGTCAAGTTTAATAAACTCTTTTGGGAAGAACTCTACCGGAATTCTGGTTCTTGTTTTATCCAGTACTGTTCTAGCAAGTCTTACATTTTCCCTCTCTTTTTTAACCATGGATGTGGCTTCCTTCCACAGTTTGTCAATTTCTTTACTACTCTTCATGCTTGTACAAATTAAAAGATCTTTTATGTCTTGTTCTGTAGCAGGCCTCAAACTTTTTAGTCTTTCAAAGTATTGCCATGGCATTTGTTCATACTCAAGTTCCTTCAAAGTATTTGAAATACACTGTACAGCTTTCTTGTAAATACCATAGCTTCTAATCAAGTCTATCTTTTTACCTTTAGCATCAATTAAAATTTTCCAAAATCTATGCATATTAACTATCTTCAGAAAGTTCTCTGAATCATTGTCTCCAAATATGTTCCCATATATGTTCATTATACTTTGTAGAATCATGGCTGTTGGCCTGAAAATAGAAAAGAGACATACAAATAGACATCTATACTATTACAATTAATGCTGCATGCAAAATATAGGGAAGGGGGTGTAAAAAAAAAACTAATTTTAATGATATAATACTTATCTTTGATTTCCATCTTTTGCTTTCCAGATTGAAATACCCTGACAATATGATGAGAATTCATCCTCTCATAGGGTGAATGAAGGTTTTAGAAGTATAGAACACCCCTAGTTCACCCTGTAGCTACCTTGCCCATGTGCACATTCCTTCATTATTTTGCAGTATGAACCCGAAACTTGCAGGATATCAGTGCGGGGCAGGAGGAGAGAATCTGTCAACAACAAATAAGTTGAACCTTTAAAGGGGAGGAAAAGATGCTTCCTACCCTTTCTTTGCCTTTAGAAGCTGCCAAATAAAAGTGTAAAAGTAAATAGGGAGTGAAACAACTGATGGAATCTGGTCTGTTGATTTTAAAAACAAACTTCACTGGTAAAGGTAAAAAAAATGACTCATAATTTCCACTGAATCTTATCTATTGATACTGCTTGTTCATTCATCTTGTGGACACAAAATATAGCAAGAAATCTGAGGGTCTGGTTCTCGAAGGAAGCTCCATCTAAAGGTTCATAGAGGGTGCACGTCAAAGACCACATCCAGGCATTATCGAGCAAAATACTTTATCAGGTCTGTTAAGTGATGTCCAAACAAATAGCTGGATCTTTCAAACTCTTGAGTGTATTGGATATGGCTGCTCTATAGCCCTTGATAGTAAAAAACGATCACTGTTGCTCTTCAAAAAAGAAGATTAAAAACAAGTGACTGCTTGATTATAAAGCTGTACCAATTAATCGGCCATACTCATAATTGGGCCAATTATTAGAACAATCGGTATAATCGGTATCGGCAGAAATAATCGGTGCCAATGTAAACAAATTTCCAAAATATAAATTCAATCATAACATTCATCTTGACATGGCTTGAATTTTAAATCAGAATTAAATAGTGGAAATTAAGAAATAAACATTTGATTTGGGGGTTAATTGAAAGACAATATATTCTTAAAAGTAAATACTTTTTTAACACACTTGCTGTAAACTACCGCTGATTGTCTGCACACAATAAATTATCAATACTATTCATGCACTCATCAAAATCACAGCAGCCAACCAGCCAATGAGGCCTCATGTGGCTGTTGAACTTCAGCATACACATTAGCAGATAGCTAGCGAAATTGCCAACTACTATGAAAGTATGACTCACTATCGTTAATCTGTTCTTTAGCCAGTCATACAATGCTGCTAATCAATGAACAGTGGTCACACACTAAAGGAGCTGAACGCTGACATACAAGTATTATACAGCAGTGATATTGGCATGCCAGCACCAGCAATGTTACCCTAGCTGCTGAGCTACTTCAGCAGGCAACTCGCTGCGGGGTTCGTGCATCCAGCCAGCCAGGTGGACAACTTAGCAGTAACTTACTTGATTTAAAACATTATATCAAGAGCACTAAATCAATTGAATTATTAATATTGACTAGCGATTGTACACTATTAAATAAATTACCAAGCCTATGCATAATGTCGAACTCGAAATACTCAAGTTTAGTCTGGAATTACTTCAAAGTAAATGCAGTCGATGAATCCAAAGTAAATTGCACACTTTGCAAAGCATGAATTTCCAGAGGTGGAAAGGATTCTAAAAACTATACGACATCAAATCTTGTCCAGCACTTGCGCTGCAAGCACATCATCGAACATGGCCTGTTTCGGGCAGATAAAAAAGAAAAGGATGCTGCGCAGTTAACCTCAGCAGCTGCAGCAACTCCTTGTACTCTGACTATTAATGCTATGCTGGACTGGAAGCAGCCACTTGCATTTGACGACCCAAAAGCTATTATTAGGCACAAAGCTACTGCAGATTTCTTGCAACAGATGTGCAACCATTTTCTGTTGTTGAAGACATTGGATTTCAATATCTGATGGCCAAGGCAGGACCAGGCTATAAAATTCCAAGTTGGAAGTACTTTTCCACATCTTTGATACCTGACAAGCATAACGCGATACAAAGCAAGGTGCATGATTTAGTTTCTGCCCAATCTGAACTTAGTTTGACCTCTGATACATGGTCAAAGCCGTCCTTCAGTGTAGCCTTGGTGAGTCTCACTGCACACTGGCTGACGGAAGACTTTCAGTGGAAACACGTAATTTTAGCAGCAAAGCCTCTCGATGAATTACACACAGGAGAATATTTGGCGAGCAAACTGGATAAACGTACAAACATGGTTAAAGCAATGCATCTGGCTGAACTCGACAGCATCAGTTGTTTTGCACACACGCTGCAGCTTGTTGTCAGTGATGTCATTCTGTCATAATGAGCGGTCAAAGATGTCATGATGATCTCACGATCCACAGTCAGCAAGTTCCGGCACTCCATCTTGGCATAACAACAGCTTGAAGAGCAGCGTTGCCCATAAGAAACTTGTCCAGGATGTCCAGACACGCTGGAATTCTACATACAATGTTATATGAACAAAACCAAGTCTTGGGGGCTTGCGCTAATCCCTATGACCTACCTAGTCTAACAGCCCAACAGTGGGTCTTGATTAACAATACTGTGGACCTAAGGCCTATTTGTGGACATTACCAAGGAAGTAAGTGATAGCCAAACATCAGTATCGTCATTCTTCCTATGCTTAAGTGCTCTGAACGTTGCTGGCTCGAGAGCATGATGTGAGTCAAGGTATTCAGACAATGCGCTGTGATATGTTGAAGTCAATGAACAAACGCTTTGCTGACATTGCTGGCAACATGAGGCTTGTCTTGGCCACCATCTTGGGTCAATGATTCAAACATCGCCTATTCAGCGGAGAAGTACTTGTGACCAGATCCAAAGAATGGCTTAGAGCAGAATGCATCATAGTTGTGTCAGCTGACAAGCAGGAGGAACTCCCAGCAAATAAAAAAGAAAAACTGAAACTGAAACAAATGCCACTAGACCATCAATGTCACATCTCTGGGATTTGTTTTCTGTGGCCTGTGATGAACCTGTCCATACAATCAACGAAACAACCCACATGGATGACGCAGTTGATACGATGCTTGAATTGTATCTGGCCAGCCCTCTTTTGCCATGAGAAGAAGACATATACGGCTGGTTGAACGCTCACAGGTTTCAGTTCCCCTGCTTGGCCAAATTAGCTAGATGCTATTTGTCTGCACCAGCTTCAAGCATTCCGAGCAAGCAGCTGTTTAGTGGAGCAGGCCAGATTTTTTTGGATCATCGTGGATCATTACATGGCGAGAAGGGAGAAATGTTATTGTTGCCTAAATACAACCTACTTCAACTAGGCTTTCAGTATTAGCTGCAGCCAGTGTACAGTGACGTCTAACTTTTAGTCTTTAGCCTTTTAGTCTTAAAGGAGACCAGAAACCAATGGAAATATTGAATAATAATAAAGGTACTGTAGCAGTAAACCTTATTCTGAAGTATCATCTGCGACCGAAATGCCAATATTAAAATGTTGGCCTATCTTCTAGGAGCTGAATTTCCGTGACCTCGTATGCAAAATTTCCGCGCCTATTCGGTTACTTTCGGGATGTGACGTCATAGTAGCGACTCCAGCAGCCCAAGTGAGAGTTGCCAGAGTAAAAGACAATACCGTTTTGCGTTGCTTACGGGTGTAATAAAACATTAAGAAAAGCCAGTGGACAACATTTTTTTTTTCTTTTCCGAAAGATAAAGGCATAATGAAAGAATGGATACATTATTACAAACGTGTCGATTTCAAAGCAACACCATACAGCCCTATGTGCTCGTTACATTCTCAAAGAACTGTTACGAGAGGGATTCTGAAAAAATGGCAGCTCAAGGATACGCAAATGCTAGGCCTAGACAAAAAGTGGGGGTTTCCAGACATAACGTTGAATATTTTAAATCCTGGGAAAAGTGTTGAACGTGCGAGTTACGAAAATAGGCAGAAGGCCGAGTAAGTGACCACGAAATGCAACAATCAATTCACAGATCTTTTATCTACACCAGCAGTGCTAAAATTAAATCGGATAGCCCGACACCCTGGGCCCCTCTGGTTTTAGTTCCGGCCCATCCTGTATTCAAAATGAGGTGCCCGTCAGGCTTGTCGAAACAAAAATTGTTTGCCTGAGGAAACTTTGATCGGGCTGGTGAAATTAGTAAATGTATTTTCAAGATGTTGACATACATGCCTTAACACGGCACAATCTAAATCAAATCACTACTGTTCAAGGTGAAATTTAGATTTGATTTTAATCAAATGGAGGCTTTGCCAAAAATAATATTTAAAACCTGTCGTGTTTCGAGAAAACACAATTTTCAGTAATCTTATAAAAATTACAAATTTAAAAAAAATCATTGTATACATGTAGCATGTATAAACGGTAATTTGTAATGGTTGGAACTAATATAATACTATTCCTTGGGCAGTTTAAATAACAGCGATTAAAAGAAAAGAGGTCAAAGTTTCACATTAAATGGCTGACAATAGAAACTGGCTGGGGGTGACTATTGACCCAACCCCTTGCCCCAATGTGCGAGCGCCCATGGGACGTACCTTTTCTCCATGTGATACGCCTTATTATTCCCCCAGGACAAGCCTATTTTGCATATTCTGGTCAGCTCTGGCTAAATTGCAAAATAGCTAAAGTTTTGATTTATGTACGCAAACAATAAAGCCGATGTGACTAATGAACATACTCCATCCTTGCATTGATCTTGTGAAAAGGACTGCCCTTCGGACATACTTCAAAGAAACCCTGTTCGACAGTGTGTGTGTGTGTGTGTGTAAGCACCAGCAATTGATTGCCAAAATAAACGATGCCTATTTTGTTGTTACTTACGATGCCATGGACTTCATGTTTAAGTCTTAATGCATGTAACACTGTTTGCTGAACAAAATATTTATTCAGAATCAGTTCTTTAGGGCCACATATACTGCATGGTATATTTTGTTTTATTCCTTTTAATTTAAATATGGTAATTAAACTTTACATATACGGTCGAGGAATGTTAGGTGTTAACTGGCCAAGTTTATTTGGCGGAAATGGAGATGCGATTTTGTTTGAAGAGAAAATTTCACAGTGATCATTCATTTAAGCTAATTGGTGACAATTGTATTCTTTTAATTTTGTTGTACTAAAGTACTGTTGTAGTTGTTTAAAAACATCTGAAATTTACTTGAATAATGTTTAATTTTCACGTTCTATTTACTGAAGAAGAAAAAAAAGAAAAAAAAACTGTTTTGTGATATTAATTATTTCCTCCAGTGCCGGATTTAGATGTGTGTGTGTGTGATTTGAATTTTTAACGTAGCTTTAACAATTTTTCAGTCATATCACTACGATGTCTGCAGTGTGGCAGCTTAGACTGTGGATTGCATAGGTTATATCTATTTATAAACGGTTTGGGGTTGTTTTTTCTTCTTCTGACAAATGAAAATTGACAGACATAATGTAATTATCGGGACTTCACTGTGAAAAATTTAGAGATATTACGAGATCGGGATGTAGATGAGGAAATACCCCCAAAATCAGGAGTTTTTCTCCCGGCTTGAGAGTTGACAGGTATGAACTGTCCGGGCTTGTGGAATTTCAGTCAGGGCTTGAGTTTATTTAAGTCACCAGCCCGGGGCCTGTACCTAAAAGAATTCTTTTAACACTGACCAGTACAGTACATAAGCTATTATATCAGACTGCAGATTCAAGTTTTGAATGTGCAACCCATATGTGGTCTCATTCCGTCAGTCTCGCTCGCCATGGTTTATGTTTGTATTCGAGGACTGGCTAGTATTGCGTCACGGTACCACGTGATCTGTCGTCTCATTAAAACTCGGAAAAACTCGGCAATTTACGGAATTGTGGTATCTTCCATGCAATAAAATCACTACCCGCTTACGATATTTAATTTATAAACATGTCAGTCGAATTAAAATCTGTAGAGAATTACATACGTAGAAGGAAAATTTTGATTTCTGGTCTCCTTTAAAGCATGTGTATTATTAATTTAAATTATTACTGGGCTATTGTTATTAACATTTATTAGTCAGTTATTGAAATCTAGTAATGGCGACCCCCATCAATGAACGTAAATTAAAAGACTAGCTTAATACATTTTCATTCATTTATATATTGAATTGGCAAACCATAAGTTTTATTGGTTTTAGTTTTGAAGTTTTTGCAAGTTTTATGTGCGTGTGATCGTTGTTTTCTATAAATAGCAATGTACTTCTATTCTGGTTTCTGTTTGATTTTGTAAGAAGTTCAAATTCACTTGCCTCATAAGCAACCTTGTTATAACTCACACTATAAAATACCTGCTTGCATTACACTAATAGGTTTATGTTTCTGAACCAGTCATTGTTATAAAACAAATGATAATTAAATAATCAGTCTCATAATCAGTATCTGCAAATTTAATAATCGGCTATATATGCTGTATTGGCATAATCGGCAAAAAGTGACATCGGTACAGCTTTACTTGATGAGGGACAGCTAGAACTGACATATTTCCCACTGCATCAAACACAAAAGATTCTCCAATTAGTATCATAGACCTTACATGTACATAGATCACCTCCTGGACTGAACAATGCACATGGCAACTTTGCTTGAAAACCTCTCCTGGTGGAAAGACTTCTTGAGATGAACCAAGTGCAATGGTGAAGAATCTGCTGGGGAACTTGCTGTTTGGACAAGTTCACCAGTGGTGTCACCCAATTCCAGAATAGGGAATGTGCTATCGATTGGTATTGAGACCATTCAGTGAGGAATATCTTCCCCTTCCTTGACAGGCTGCCCACCAAAACATCAGAGGGTAATCCTTATTAAAAGTGCATAGTGAAGGAGGTGCCAAACCTCCATGCAGAGAGAAGATGCATGTGTGACTCCATGCCTGATGAGGTAAGCTACCACCAGCATGCTGTTTGAGGAGACAACTGTGCAGTGACCTCTTATTTTGTCTATACACTTCTAAAGGACTAAGAACATTTCTCTCATTTCCTCATCTCCAAATTGTTGGTATGGAGGACAGATTCATCCTGGCCCATGAACCCTGAAGAAACAGCCCTTCTGGCTCCAGATGAGCACTGTACCTTGAAATCTGATATGTCTGCAAATGGATAGGAGTGGGGTTCAGGGAATGCATTTGTCCAACAGGGGCCCCGAGTGGCCGAGTGGTCTTAAGCGCTCTCCGTTACGGATCACTGCCATCTCACCTCTGTCTGCGTGGGTTCGAGTCTCGGATTCGGCTAATGTGGGTATGTGAGAAAGCTTGCCAGTAGCTTCTTGTGGGTCGGTGGTTCTTTCCGGAGTTTTCCCGGGGTTCTTCCTCCACCATTAATAATGGTCGCCATGTATAGCCTATCGCGTGCTGAAAAATGGCGTTAAACCCTACAACAACAACAACAACAACAATTTGTCCAACAAATTTGATTATATGGAAATCCTGACATGGAACAATCTGAGTATTCAAAGGGTCACTGTATGGTTTCCAGGTCACCAGAAGGAGAAACTGGAGAGAACATATCCAGTCTGCTAAGGGGAACCATGCTCAATGCAAAGTTCAAGATCACCAGCTGTGAAAGGAAAAGATGAGTTGACAATGTGGTCTTGGCTCTAAGAATCTCCACCATGGACAAAATGACATTTACTGTCCTAAGGGATAGTAGACTAATACTCTGAAAAGAAGTTTGGCCTGGCACCTAAGGAAACTAAACAAAGAGGTGCACTCTCCAGGAGAGGGAGGAAAAGCAACTAGCAACAGTAAGTCTGCAAGATAAAGGAGGTTGCAAAAAAGAGGTCAGCATATGAGGCTATAGTAATTGGTCACATAGTCTTTTGTTCTAGAGTTTCCTGTGTTTTTACAGGAAGGCAAGCACAGATCACCAAATCACCCATTTGAGCTGCTTCATCATCCAATGTAAGATGATTAAAGGGCCAGGAAGTGGCATTGATTCTATAACTAACTGAGGGAGCAAAGGTCTCAATGTAGAGGGGAAGACAGACTGCCCTTTATACTGTCTAGCAATGTTCTGACCTTTCTAAACCTTTGGAAAAGCTCCTTAATCATAGTCGAGTGAAGAGACTGAGAGTCCCAGAGAGCTTCTGCATGCTAAAAAGATTCCTAGTGCCAATGAAGCCAAACAGCTTGGGACAATGGAAAAGCAAAAGATGGTAAACCTCATCAATTACTTTGTTGAAAGACCAGATCTCTTCCTCTTCTACAGCCATGACCAATGGATGGGAGAAGGCAGGGAAGAAAAAGGGAGGGGGCGCATTGTTGGCCTGTTCTGTATCAATCTTGTGTAAATTGATGAGTACAGATAGGACATCTTTGTCCTGTTCTCTCTCCTTGAAATCAGGACTATATGACCCAAAGTCTCCCTGATGCAGGGGAGACTTGGGGGTAAGAGCAACATTGACCCATAACTCCTCATATGGAACTAACAGACTGCGCCAAGTAGCAGATTCAGCAGATGGGTGAAAGTGAATCTTGGGCATTTGGGGGAAGAAGGTACTCTCCTCCATTTTTGACCCATCTCATGGTTCCCACGCTTTTCTACAGATAAATTTCCAGGTCACTTCCAGGATGAAATTACTTTTTCAAGGTTCACATAGGACCATTACTGAATGGAATTAATGAACATTTTAGATTATAAAACATGCATTTTCTAAATCTAAAGATGTTTCTCTTTCAAGACTCTCCAAAAGCATCAAAGTCAGAAAAGATGATCATGTACAAAACCACAAAATGTATCACACGAAACAAGTTTGATTATATATATATAATATATATATATATATATATATATATATATATATATATATGCATCTTGTAACATTTCCTATTACAACATTAAAAAAAAACAATAAACACAAATCATTCGAATCTTATCTTGTAACTTAAAGAGTTTAACCATGAATTTATCTGTGCCAGTACAATCCCAAATAAGACTTTCCAAACAACCTAATCTCCTTAATATGATTCAGTTAAAAATCCATCATTTAAAATATTTTCAAAAGGGTCGATTTAAATTTTTGACAAAAGACCTTCAAAATTATATACTGTTGTATAAACAAGGACTGAATTTTCTGTAAAATCAACTTAACTTCTTATAATTCATTAAACCAAACATGTATTGATACAGGGGCTCATATCATATTTTAATATATAATACAAGGAATGACAATTTTTCATTTCAGCTCTGAGATTCAACAATTTGGAATACAACTTTGGCTTAAAACGAATAGAAGTCCATTTTCTAATCCGGGTTTCCTCTGAATATTCCCTCCCCATTTTTCATATTTGGACATTTAGGTTGGGGTGTGGGTCATTGCAACTGCATATAAAAAATTTGGAATTTGCCGCCACTGTGCGGTAGCGACATATAGCAGTCGCTTACCAGCAGGCCAAGAAAATTTTAACTTATGTTATATCGACTCGTACCTGCATGAAATCAATAGGAAAATGATTTATTTTCTCAGAAATGGCAAGCATTATAATCGTTATGTCACTGACCCGCTGACAGACAAGACACAACTATGGCGTAGATGAGATACAGTACTCGTCATTTGCATTACTAGTCGCATGACTTCACAAATCTCAGATGACAACATCGGAAGTCCAACATTCACGTGATATCAACAACAAACTCCTTTATAATGTTGTTGTACTGAAATTCAATTATATTAAATGAAAGTCAGAAACTTTTTGTAGATGCCAGCAATCTGGCCAGTCTGATTTATCAAGCAGAGAGCAAATGTCAATGTAGTAGTCATGTGATACAACAAAACTCTAGAAGTTGTTCTCGGCATACATAAATATGGAGAATTTTGTGTTCTTTTGTTTTTTGTATTTTTGTTACACCAGTATATGACTTTCATTACATAATTAAAAAAAAAATCTCTACGATGTTTGAAAATGTGGGTTGTTAGATTTGTGTACTCATGCGACTAGCAATGCAAGTCGTGAGTACTAGGTCACTCGATCTAACAACGCTTAGAAGTTTGCTAGGCCATCCAGTAAGTGGCTATGCTTTGTCACCACCATGTTGGCCTCTTGCGATGCTAGACTGGTTTTCATACCTTCCATATAAGGAAAGATATGGATATCGAGCTGACTTTGAACATAAAGTCTGCTAGATGAATCTAATCGACTGGGCGTTGGGATCGACTAGCAGATATGTTTATTGGAAGCAACCAAATGGTCCATACTGCACCCTCCAAATATTCTGGTTAGAACTTGATAAATTTAACTCACCATCAGTTTAGTTATGACTCAATTACGTGATTGTTTTGGGCGTCAAGTGGTGGCAGAAAATTCCTGGGTTTTTTCCAACTTTTATTAATATCTGCGAAATTCAAATACTTTTCATGGTCAGGAAAAAAATGATCATTTCTCCCTACTTTTTCCCCGACAGCGTGGGAACCCTTTCATCTTCAAAAAAGGAATATGTAGATCCATGGACTGCAACACTGACCCCTCTAAGTGGTCAAAGACCTGAAGACCATGACCATTCCCCAGTCTGCTGTCTGTACACTGATTCCTACTCCCCATTGGGATAGAAACAGTATTCTGGAGAGGGGGAGGTTTTGATACAATCCCTTTCCCAATACAGTAGGGGATCTACTGACCGGTAACCACTACTCACAAACAATGAGGTTGCGAATCAGACCTTTAGGAAGATCCTTCCACAGATCTGACAGACTTATAGTGAACCTCCCCCTTTACCATGTGGCTTGATCCCATCACTGACAAAAGGCCCCTTAGACAGAAATAGTGCTGCTCCACCCACAAGGGTTGGTAGTTATGGTTCACTTACTGCCAGCACAGAGTTGTGGGTGAGTATAGGATGATGCTCTTTCCTCATGTTCCTCCCTCATTGTCCTATTTCTCCTCTATCGCTGGAGGGTACAACTCATGGAATGGGGAGGGTGCTGCTCCTCCCTAAATGGAGGGTATGACTCACTCTCCATGCTTGTATTACCCTGCTCAGAGGGGGCCAACAAACCCCAAGAGTCTCCAGTAGGTATTTGTTATTCTTCTCACTGATAACCAAGGGAATCTGAGAAGAAAACCTGAAAATTCTGAGGAAAACGAGGAACCTTTTTCTTTTTTCCCTTTCTTTTTTTATGTATGTCTGTGTTGTGTATATTTATATTTTTTTTTCAAACTCCTGATACATGATAAATCGCTTTGGTGGCTTAGTGGTTAGCGCATCTGCCTCACATGCAGAAGGTCATGGGTTCGATTCCCAGTCGAGTCATACCAAAGACTTACAAAAATGGTACTAACAGCTGCCTTGCTTGGCACTCAGCATTAAGAGGTTTATGTTAGGAATGGTCAGCCCGGTGTCTGCAGCATGATGCCCCAGTGCTAGATATCACTATAAACTTCCACACTGCAGACATCGTAGCGATCTAACTGAAAAATTGTTAAAAGCTATGTTAAAAATCCAAATCAAACATCACACACACTCACATGATATCTTTAGTTAGATTGTGACTAGGGTCTGTTTTAAGATATTAACAAATGCAAAACTGAATAGAATATATAAATAGATGCTTACATCCATCTTGACAGTTACTAATGATAGAATTATTAGTAAACATGTTTAAGAGAGTCTGCCTTTTTCCTACTGGAAATATTGGTAAGATGGTATCTTAAAAGAATCAGGTTAATTTTTACTGGATGAGTTAGGTCACATTAATAGGTATTTCAAAAAATTAAAATGATTAGTATGATCTGTCACATAGCAGTTGTAAAATATAGCCATAACAGAATTTACATTTAAGGAGAGAACTGAGCAATCAGATTTCATTACTATCTTGAAGTCATTCTTAATTTTTGAGTTTCCTGTTGTAACATCAAGTCTGCAGATATGTTTTATGTTGTACCGAGGTATTATTTGAGAGAAAAACATTTGTTTGGACTCTTCATTGGAAATAGAAACTGCTCATTTTGTTTCGACTATAATATTATTTTGGAACTATTGTGAATTATTCAAAGGAATTCTGGACAATGTCATTTTGACATATCACAATTCTTGGTGGACCAGTACATTTCTGTTTCTGAAGTTTACACTTTATTTTTTCATTCTTTTGGACTTTAATACAACTCATTCAGGATTATTTTCGACTCATTTCATAGTACTGCACGATCGTCTCCCATTTTCATTTCTAACTTTCATAATTAAATCATTTTTTAAGTTTTACAAAACTTGATGATTTTGCTTCTTTTTGTTACTTAGTTTATGACAGCAATGCAATAGCAACAGATTAAGTATAACTGATATTAAAATTGTTTTATGAGGTGTTCAAAGGTCTTTCTATTTTAGTAACTTAAGAGGCATACTTGATTGCAAATCTGGATCACCTGTGCACATTTTAAAGGTCTTTATACCAGGATGCCTTATATCAAATTTGGTCGAATGATGTCTATCACTTTTTAAAAAGTGTTTTAAAGTGTTTTCTAGTTTTAGTTTTTGAGGGGTATAAAACTGAAAGCCCTTCCTGTTAGAATGCTTTTTGCAAATTTGGTCTAATTCTGCTCCATGTATTTTTTGTTTAGAAAAGGTTAACTTTTATATAATTTTAGTCATGGCTATCATACATGATGGCAGATCAGCACCATATGTATCAGACAGAAAGACCTTTATCCCTGCCAAGTTTTTGAAAAGAGGCTACAAATAACATTTGTCTGCTGATAGCTGAAGCATGATGGATGATGCACATGGGACACAAGACCATAACATGAAATCACTCTTATCTCCAGGTGTGTCTCCAAGGAGGAGTTTTGGCACTTAAACTTATCATGGGAAAAATACTGTATTCTCAGATTCCATCTTTTCAACCCTTTAAATTCACTTGAAACATATATATATATATATATATATATATAGTTAAAAAATACTGGTATTACTATGCTCTAAAGCTAGGGCAAAACATACCGCGAGTTCACTATCAAAGCATTTGAGGTCCCACTGACAGAGAGAAGAATTTCTTCTGGTTCATTAGTGCTGTACTTGTCTGACAACAGTAATGAGGTATGCTGCTGGTACAACTCCATGACAGAGACTTTCTTTTCTTCAAGTTTCTCAATGTCCTCAAGCTTTCTCAAGACAACTTTGACATCAAGTTTTGACAACCACTCAAAAATCATGTTGTTCAATTGTTTTTGACACTCATCATCCTCCGGTAATTTCAGCAAGTCTAATGCATCATGTAGGTGTTCATAGCAAAAACAAAGTCCCTCCTCTTTTTTATCTGGATATTTTTGCTTAAGATGATAGTTCAATGCTGTTTTCAACCATTTCTGCACAAGTTCAAGTGATCCCCTGAGACAACTATTGAACTTCTTGTCCTTTGAAAGACTAATGAATAGTTCATGTAATTGCTTCACTTTAGTATTTGCTAAAGCTTGTAACAAATTATGTTGGTCATCCATCTCCTGAAAGAGACAATAATCCATGCACAGCCTCCAATAAATCTCTCCATCACCATTAGCTGGTTGAAATGCATCTGATGCTGCAATTTTTATAATTTCTGTCTGAAGGTATTTCCTTGTTCTCAATGCTATATCTTCTGCTTTCACAACAGAAACCCAAATATTATGAATATCAAGAAGGCATTTTCTGCTTCCAGCGTCTTGTATACCAGTCACTACTTTGTTTTGCATAGCTGAAGCTATCTTTTCATAAATATCTTTATGGTGATCATTTTTAAGCTTAAGCAGAACAGAGTCCATGTATTCAAAACCTTTCAGAGCTAGAGGAGTTGATAGGTGCTTGAACAATAGCTCAAGTAGCTGTAATTGATCATTAGCAGCTGAACCATCATTGGAAATGATTTGAGCTAATAATTGTTTGAAAATATTTATGTCCATATTTGATCCACATAAAGCTACTCTTTGGGATACAAGACCATTTATTTCTGATATCAAGATCTTTTCACCAAGAAATGGATATGTCTCGTGCATATAATGAATAGGACAGTAGTTCTCCATGTGAATTATCTTGCACAATATTTTGAGCAATTCGGTTAAGCGTTGTTTACTGGAAATGTTCAACTGTGTGATGCGTTTTTTTCTGCAACTGTGAAGTATAGCTTGTGCCTTTTCCTTGGAAACTGACTTGTTTTCAATTACTTTTTCTAATTTGCAAACCACTTTCAAGATCATTATAGCAAATAATATGCCTTTTTCACTTGGATATGATGGAACTTTTTCTGCAAGTTTTTCTATGACAAAATGACACTCTTGGAGTTCAAAATCTGGCTGTAGCCTTTCTATTTGTGAAATACAATCATTTATTGCAGATGTTCTATTTGTCAAATCTAAAATATGGCAACAATGTGAAATAAATCCTTTGACTGTACAAACGTTCTTAAATTCATCACGTAGAACAATATGTCTCGTTCTATTCTCACCCACATTACTTTGTCCAATACTGTTTACTATTTTAACATCACTTAAATGTTCCTGAGGAGACCAAAAAAAGGACACCATTTTGGACATGGTAGGATATTTCATCATCACAAAAGTCGTTGTTTTATATTGGTATCTAAGGCCACGATTTAAGCACTCCTCAGGAATAGTAGCAAAAGCTGTATACAAGCTGGTATGCAATTGGACAGACATTAAATGACAACCATCTATGAATTTATATCCATCACATATCAACTTTACACTGGGAACATTCTGGGGCAAAAATAGGTAGAACTCAACAAGGCATGCCTGAAATTGAGAAGAACAAAATTTAAAAATCAAATTAGCAGGAAGTCAAAAGTACTGAAAATACTCCTGACTTGGAGAATTCTGGTGATACTATATTATAGAAGATCACAGAACTCAATATTGCCTGATAGGTATCAACAGCCTTGTCCCTATTTTTAAAACTGTAAGCAAATAATCCTGTAATCTAAAACTGTTTTGAAGTAAGAAATTTCCTTTCTCTCATCTAGTTTTGATGCTGAAGTTATTCAAACAAGACTACACTCAGACCATATTAGAGTTCAAAGCTGAGCAAAACAAAATAACATGGTAATTAATTACGGTAAAACAAAATGTATAATTTTGGAAACAATAAAAAAAATACATAAGTTTCGGAATGCAAAATAATTTCTTTTAATAAATGATCATCAGTTAAAAAATGTCAAACATGAAAAGCTTGTAGGTATGTCAGTAAATAGTAATTTACAATGGGATGACCACACTGACAGACTTGGTAAAGCATGGTCATTCAAAATTATCCTACTCAGCAGAATCAAGAAATAGCTACAGAAACTCAAATTCTATAATACAACTCATATATTCTTTCAGAATAGGGAAACTGCCAAATGTCACCTTAGATAACCTGGCAGTACATATTAATTTAGATGCATCTATTGGTTATTGATCAAACATAACTAAAATGGTTTACAATATATGAAGAAACTGGTTTTCACAAGGCAGTTCTTGCATATAAGTGGCTTCATAGAGCTGCAAAATATTACAGTATTTAATATTATGATTATGTATGCAGTTATAAAACATTATAATAGAAATTAGTAGTTTTAATAGTAAAGACATTTTTATCTATTGTATGATACAAATTGTTATACTTTTTTCTTAATAGGGCTTCAAGGGAGAATAGTCCTTGACTAATGAGTCACCCTCTAAAAAGAAAGTATTATTATTGTTATTATTGTTATTATTATCTGGCCAGTTCTGGAAAGGTCACTTGCATGAAAAATTCTTGTGATTTCATTCAAATGCAAACTATGCTGATGTTTTTGTTTTCTACATTGTGTTCAAGTTAGTGTTTATTATGAGAAAGATACAGTATACCATACACAGCTCAAGTAATTGTTCATATCTCCATGGATCATGGTGTGTGAGGAAACAATGCGAAGAGGGTTCAAGGAAAAACCCAATCACTGTGCCACCATGCAGACTCAGAGTTATACCATCAAGTCATGGTGGAGACAGCACATCCAACAGTTGCAAGTCTTTATGCATGCTCTAGACAAAGGGCAACTGTCAATAATGCTAAGCATAAAAAATACTTCATTTACATATTACTGTTTACAAGGAAACTCAGATTTAACAATGATTGAGGCAAACAAATTGCCAAAGTTAAAATGAAGAAAAATATTGCACAGCTGGAGTGATATTACACAAAAAATACTAACTATACTGACTGCATATTTGACACCAAGGTTTATACAGAACAGAGAAGTCAGCTAATTACAAATTGGGAGATTTGCAAAACTTGATGGAGTTTTTACTTCAAAAAAAGAGGATTAGCAAACTTTTTATCAAAGCACATGTCATCAACTTTCATAAACTTAATGAAGACCCAAAGATTGGGTCACTAATTAGCTATACAAGTAGTTTCTGTTTCTGTGAGAACATTTGTGCAATTTCTGAGTTGGGTGAACATTATTTTGTCTATGTTTGAAAAATTATCTGCTACCAACAACTGGAGATTATGTCTGACTATATCTTTATCCACATTTAATGCAGATTCCACAAATATGGATGTCAGTCATATTTGTTGTTATGATTAAAATTCTTTAATATGCTGTGCGACATTTAATGTCATTCTTGCCACCATAGCAGATTATAAAATCATTTTTATGGGAAGGGCATAGCACATATTCATGTTCCATGAACATGAATTCCCATTTCCATCCATCACTGATTTTGTGTAATATATCATTTACTTAGATTTTGGTATTTTAGCGATGGGAGATGATGCATGCTTAGTCATCTCAACAAACTTTAAAAACTGAAACCAAACTGACCATGTTTTATGCTGATTGAGCTCTTTAGTAATCAAGCCATAAACAACAAATCTCTTCTTTCAGAATTGCATCTGAGATTCACACAGAGCATGAACAATGTTCACAAATGTAAAATACTGAAGCCAACCAACCCTTCTAACAGAATCAAAGGGATTTTAATTATTTATGATGCTTGAAATTAGCAACTAATTCATCTTGGCCTTGTTTAAACCAGATCACAGTCACGTGATCACAGGTAGTATTACCATATATATGCTACACTGGACACAAAATGTGAATTTGTTTCAACTACTTTTGCATAAACAGGAGATTTCAGTTGAGTGACAGGAGGAACAGGAGACACCCCTCTTCTCAGAAGGAACACCCTCCTGCCCAGGACATTCATATGTTTTCTTGGATTAATACTGCAGAACCTTTGGAACCTTTATTATCTACTCATTTTCTTATTTGACCTAAGGCTTAATTATAAACAAATTACAAGAGACAAAGTATTTGAATTTATGCCGTATTCCAAAATAAATACACAACAGTAGATTCATCAATACACAATAACAATATTAATGCTCACATACCACTGCCCAGTGACCTTTGAACTTCCTTGCACACATGACATTAGTTTAAAAAAGAATTATTGTTTTGGTCTACTTAAAATTAAAATTTAGTCATATTGTCACATGATAATTGATAGATACCACTTAATTAAGCCTACAGATATGCATGAAGGTGGCTTCTGTTTGTTATCAGCATTGCATAGTTGCAACAACTCTTTGCTTGAAGATCAGTGTTGATGATTTGCAATGAATTATTATGTAAATAAATTAATTTATCAATCCGTGTGAGGAACCTATTTTAACAATGGTATTGTTTGGTGCATGGTGCACATGCCAGTTGACTGAGCAGGCATTGTTGGTCTTTGGGTTGTTTTCACAGATGTCACTATTGTAAATGCAAGTACTCACAATGCAACACACTCGTGCACCTTGCATCGCCCTTTTGATTCCCTAACAAACCTTTGTCAACATCAGTCATCCAGTATATAAAAGATAAAAATCTGATTTAATAATATCTATAAGGATATTTACTGATACATAGATTATACTTGAAAATAAGTGCCCCTGTAGCACAAAAGACAAAATAAAGCCGAAAGTTCCCAGACTTATAATGAAAGCTGGAAAGTGAAGTTGAACCACAATCATTCATATTGCCATCATATAGAAATCCAGTTATTTTTTATAAACAGACAATATTGTGATTTTAAAACAAAAATTTGTATGTTGTCCACAAGATTGTCTTCTTGAAAGAGTATTTCTGGACAATGATATTCGGTTACAGAATTAAAATTTCATAGCGTGTGTATTATGTCAAAACCTTTATGAACAAATACTTTTTGCCAAAACAAGTGCTTATGCTAAAGACAGCTGACAAATCAATTTTAAAAATTACAGTCAAATATTGTATTTGTGGTGGAGATGATGGATGGAAGATGCACAAATGAAAGCAAAAACTGTTTAAGATATTTTATCTTCAGTGTATTAAAATGAAGCATGTGCCTAACTGAACATAACTTTGTGTTGAATGTAAAAACTGAGGCTTACTGAATTGTTTTTAGAAATAAGAAATTACATATTAACAATTGGCTTTTTAACTTGAATGATAACCAAATGATTGATTTCATTACATGTTTCTACTTCTTTGTGTATCCATTTGCTTATGTGTGTCTTTATTGATGGATCTATTTGTTTATGAACAAATAACAAAGATGGTTGAAATTTCAATGTTTATTTGAAGAAAACAGCCACAAATTCGGTCTCGTGCACTTAATGTTGAGATGAACAACAAAATGTGATGTGTTAGGATATCCTTAAGCACAAAATGCCTTTATAATTATTTGGGAGAACAATGTTGTAAGGTGCTGGTTTGCATGGCTAGGGAATCAAACAGGTGAATATGGAAGTACACACATTTTGAGATGACATGTGAAAACGACAGATTGTTGGCATTGTATTTTACAACAATTTATACAATGCATTGAAGGCAGAATATAGTTATAAGCATTATTGTTGCTGCTTCAATACTAATTAATCTAACAGTTACCAGCTTTATTTAAGACCAGACAAAGAGAAACAAAGGAGAGTGTAATCAATGATTACAAAGTTTGACTCTACAAAGCTTTCATTTGTGTTCCCTATAGAAACATTTGGAAACATCACTTTTCCTACAGAAATTAGTTCAGACCAAAGTGATCTTAACAAAATCCTTCCCAAACTAAAATGCATCCTTGCTGAAAGCTTGTGGCAAGCTTGTGGTAAGCTTACGATAAGCTAGTTTGATGTTTATAAGCTAACGTGGATGCTTGCACAAGCTTATATAAGTGCAGGCTTTGGTAAGATAGCTGAATATAACCGCAAGCTTGCACAAGCTTTCTTGTTTGCTTCAGAAATTAAAACTAGCTTGCGCAAACTTTCTTGTTTGCTTCAGAAAGTAAAACTAGCTTGTGCAAGCTTTCTTGTTTGCTACAGAAAGTCAAATTAGCTTGTGCAAGCTTACTTGTTTTCTTCAGAAAGTAAAACTAGCTTGCGCAAGCTTTCTTGTATGTTTCAGAAAGTAAATTCAAACTAGCTTGCAACAAGAGACCATGTATCCAACTAGCATGCACCATCACCATCATGCCCCTACGAAAACAAATTCATGTCTTCATGAACAATCATGAACTGTTCATGAAAGTTCCTCAACTAAGATCATGAACACTTCAAGAATTTTGATGAATCATGTACATGAAGTTCATGAACATACTGATGAACTTTTATGAACTATTATAATATCTTTGAAGTTCCTGAAATGTCATGAACTTGGTTCATGAACAACTCGAGTACTTTGATGCACCACCAAGATATTTCTTAAAAAATGTATATTAAATATCTATATCATTATATTCATAAAATGTTCATGAAAATTCATCATACAAACTTCTCACAATATTAGTGAAATTTAAATAAAGGTGAATATTTTTTTCTTTTTTTAAATGATATGATACTGTATAAATGTTCATACAGATCTTTAATTCAATACTTGTGTACTTAACCCGAGTAATTCTGGATTAATATGGGAAAATATTTTCTGGCCAGCATGAACAAAATGTATTTGCTTTAAAAAGCTTTCAATGACTTTGTCCTAACGTTTTTTTTTTCTTCTTCCATTACTGTTATAAACTGCATATTCTATTGACTTAGTCACTGGTTGCCAATTTGCTGTAAAAACCGAACTATATTAACAACGATTATCCTGATTGGATGACTGTGAAAGAAGACGTGACATGATTGGTTAATATACGTGTGAGATTTCAACAGTTAAACATCGTCAGAAACGAAAGATCATGCACATGGTTAGGCAAAAATCTAGAACAAAAACCGTGGACTCTGTGGAATGGACAGATGAGAATATTTTCAATATCATTTTTTTAAAGTAAGTAGAAGTGCAGAGAAGCAATTTTGAAGAATATGAAGGAAATGATTTGGTGAGAGCAAAATTAGGCGGAAAAGCGTACCAAGCCTGGATGACCAAAATTACGGTGAGTATCTTTTTCTTGGTCATTCATGATTATTTCAGTAGAAGTTATATGGATATTTTATTGGTTTATATATGTCATCATATTATTTATAACCAAGCTAATGATACACGATTCTGTTAAGACTTAATTTAAACTTGCTCATCGAAGTTTTGCAAATCACTAAACATCATCACCCCCACCCCCCAGTTCTCGATACCAGACGTGGTACGACATCGATAGGAATTTAGATGTTCGAGATCGTTTTCTTTTACATGACATCACTAATTCTATAATCTGATGTAATTTGATAATTTAAAAAAACAAACAAACACAACAAAATAGTTAACGTGCGAAACTGTACACAATACAGGTGCAAATAACAACGTGATGAAACCGGAAGCAGTTATATGCAACATGCGGAGTCGGAGTGGATGCATTAGTGACATACTAAGGGCCTATACCACACAAGTCTGACGTTTTATCAATAAAGAATGGCAAAAATATTTGAAAGCACGAAATAACCGTTATCTGTAATATATATATATATATATATATATATATATATGTTGTCAAAAAAAAAATTGTCATATTTTACTGATTAAAACATCTGACTCCTGTGACTATGCCTATGGCCAGACAGCTTCAATTAATATAAAACTAGTGACAAAATTCTGCAATAATATAAATGCTCAGTATTATGTGTAAGGGATTAAATCATTTTTGAGTTGGATCATATTATTCCAGCAAGTAGAGTGGGGTACAATGATAATGTGCTGAAAGCTAAAAACAATGTTAATCAGAGATTATCTGTAATTTTACCTTTTTTTTTCAGACCAGACAGCAGAAAAGTAAAATTATTAGACGATGAAGTTTGTAGGTTAAGAAGGAAAATTTGAAAACTGGAGGATCCTATGGCCAAGATGGAAGAGACATTAAATTGTGACTGCTGCAGCAATGTTAAAGATCCAAACAGTAATTGGATGGAACAGCTTAAGTTGCAGATGGAGACATTCAGTAGTGATAATGGACAGGATTTGATTAAATTATAGGCCCTGAACATCTTCACAAAAGAGTTATCAGACAGGTCAGTCTCTGGAAGAAGATTGGTCAGGAGAAACCCCAGTTGAAAGACAGCCCCATGACGATGAAATATGCTTCAACAGTTGATTGCAGACAACTGCCCCAATATCTCTTGAAAAATTTTAAAAGAAAAATTACAAAACATACAAAAAGTGTTGCTACAGGTAACAAAAAAGAATATCGCTTGTCAGTTAAAATTTATCTGAAATTAAATAGTTTTTAAGATAATATGTTGCATTTTATACTTATTAAAAAAAAACACATCTAAGGTTATTTTATGATTCAGGATGAAATAGATATTTGTGGCTTGTCAGGTAATCAAATTTGTTTTTTAATAGGCACTGTTCATAAGTCATGAATCATTGAGAAACTTTGTTCATCATAGTTCATGAATATGTTCATTCACTTGTTCATGAATGATGATGATCCAATTTGTTGACTTTTATGAACTGTTCATGAATTCAGTTCATGAACAGTTCATGAATTCATTATTTTGTGAACTGACCATTTTCAGTTCATGCACATTCATGAACCTTTTGATGAACTTTCATGAATGGTTCTTGAACCAAGTTCATGAACCGTTCAAGAACAGTTCATGAATTATTCATGATCATTCCATAGGGGCATGACACTTGCAGCTTGGGGAACACATAAAACTTCTGCAACCTTGTGAGTTTTCAGTGAATGAATAAACTTGAACAATGGAATTAAACTTAATGTTTTGGCAGAACAGATTTGTTTTCCACTGCATTGCAACTATAAGATTACATTATTTAATCATTAAATATGCAGATTATTTTGTTGGAATGAAGTAAAATGTTGCAATATATTATGATAATATGGTCCACCAGGAGCAGTTGAGTCTAAAATGCATTTTTGGACAGTGGTCTTCGGACTCCCAGACCCCCTTCACATTTTCAGGGTTTTTTTGGAAGCGGGGGAACCACAATCATGTCTGATTTTTGAAAGCCCAGATGCTTGTAGCAAGAAATCCGTCAAAGCTTGCCACAAGCTTGTGTAAGCAAGTAACAAGCTTGTGCATACTTATGACACTATCTTGTTAAATAAGCTTGCACAAGCTTGCAAAAATAAGCATGTGCAAGCTTGCTGCAATGTTCCAAATACAAGCTTGCTGCAAGCTTTATAAATTAGCTTGTGGCAAGCTTGCTGCAAGCTTTAAAACAAGCTTGCAATTTTGGTTTGGGTTGTCCCCTTTTGTAATTTAAATCTTCTTTGCAATTTGTTCATGTTACATTTTAACTTGTCTTTTAAAATTGAAAATTTTAACTACTTTCAGAGGGAGAAGTAGTGCAATGCAGTAACACAGTTAAATCCAGGAAAATCGGTGTGTTTAATTCATCATCCATGAAATACCTTTGACCAAAAGGTTACATCATGTTTCTTTTCATGAATCCTTTACATTATTTTTCTCTTTCAGTGCTGTGCAAGAATTATTTTGTGATGTGAAAATTTGCTCAGCCAGCAGCAAGATTCAACATGGCAGATTGTAATTCCTTTGTTCTATATGCATATTCAAGAGAACAGGTTTACTCATTACTGGTGGTCTATTCATTCCAAATCTCAAGGAGTAAAGGAGTCATAATATATTCTATGTCTCTAATATTCAAATTCAATGATTATTAGTTTTTTTTTTTATTCAGCAACTTATCATCAGCAACTTATCATCTATGACTTTAGTTACAACTGGAAGCTAACCACTCAACATTCAAGGGATTTGGTGTAATAACTGAATAAGCTAAAACCTATCACCATAATTTATACCGTGGATTTATGATAATATTAAGTTAGTGTAAGTGAAATTTAATGTGTACAATATCAGTTATTCAAGAGAATTTTGGAAACCTGTTCAAAACAAAAGGATTTTAGGTAATCCAAGATGGCTACCCATCAAGTGTATTAAGCAGAACTACAACTGCTTTATCATTTACTGCACTGGTACTGAATAGAAGAAATCCATCAATGTTGAACATCTGGATTCAAAATGGTGGATCTCTGTTCTTGTGTTTGAATGTCCATTCAGCCCACTTGGGCTCTGCCAATGTGGGTATGTGAGAAAACTTGCCAGTAGCTTCTCATTGGGTCGGTGATTCTTTCCGGGGTTTTCCTGGGTTCTTCCTCCACCATTTATACTGGCTGTCATGTATAGCCTATATTGTGCTGAAAAATACATTAAACCCAACAACAACAACATTCAGCCCAATTCTGTATGAAATATGATAAGAGATCCTAAAGAAAAAACACTTTGTTTTAAATTTTTACCATGGAAGACTATCAATCTATTGTTTTTTGTTCAAGATATCTCGCTAGATTAAGCTGCAGCATCTCTGGATTCTCTAAAAGTGATATTTACACTACTCCCACAAAACAATTCATCAGATGTTGATGATGACAATTACAGTCTAAATACTACAACACAAAAATCTATAACTGTTTATAAAGTTTATATCAAAATGGCAGAACAAGCTGACCTCGAGATATGGTCAAGGAACTGATAACATGCATAATGGATTGATCTTCAAAATTCTGAATTCACCAGAAAATCTGCAGTCCTACAAAGTTACAGTGACTCTTTATAGTTTCACAGTGACTTTACATATGCAGGGTCCTAAATAAAAAGAATGGACAGAAACTGATTTTTATTTCCTTGCTGCAGAAATTTATTCTGAAACAAGTTATCATGGAAACAATCAGAATCTTTTGCATGCCATTAGAACCCCAAATCAATCTTTGTTATAACTTTGGGTCTACTGTTCATTTAACAGAGGGTCATATACAACTCTCTCCCCCATTGGGAATTCAGACATAGAAATAAGTGCTGTTACACAAATTAACTGTTCTTCCCTTCAGGAACCAGAAACTGAAAACCACAGTGGTGAGGAAATTTCAGCTGAGCTAACTAGTATTGCAATAATAATGAATTGATACCCAAGGCCATCACATGGGCTGATCCTGAGTCAGAAAAAGTTTCAGAACTGAAGGGTGAAAAAGACAGACAGCCCTAATGAGGGAAAAAATTGCTACAACAAGAACTTACACAAATTAGAGCAAATTTTAAACCAATGAACTATCAAAGGAATGCGAGCCTTTAAAAACCAAACAGGAGTCAGCATTTAGGAATCAACATGAAAAACTTGAACAACTATCAGATTTCAAGACTAAATTTATGAGCCCTGAAAAAATAAAAAAAAAAACATAAGACATCTGAAGCTTATTCTGGAAGAGGACACAGAAAAATGAAAGAGAAAGTAAAATAATTAAACAGAGACAAAGATTTGCTCTTGTCATAAATTATGCAACTTAAATATGGCTATGCTACTTCAAACAGCATGCATCATGACATTTTAGCAGCAGTTCAGGAAGAAATCATGAAAACAGAAATTTTCAATACACTCAAAGAAGAATCAAAAAAGCACATCAGTGAAATAAGCAGCCTTACGAAAATAAAAGAAAATGACCGGAAAGAAAATAATTCTGAACCTACCAAGGATATAGGGAAATACCCTACAGTCCTTAAAAGGTACAATGGAAAACTCTACCACACAATGTTACAAATAGCAATCAAGTGTCTTCCTATTTTACACGTGAGAGCTTTAGATTTTGTAACTAATACACTGGATTCTACCACAGACAGATAAGAAAACATCAAAGAGCATGATAAGTGCAGAAAAAGCACTCTCATAATTGGAGACTCCATTATTATTTAAATATGTGAATGAAATGAAAGGCGCACAACTGACTGGATGGCCACGTCTGCATTACAAAGAAGTCTGCAAGAAGGACATGAAGATGGCCAACATCAGTGTCAATGACTGGAAAAGCAGTGCTGACAACCACTCCACCAGGTGCCTAGCTGCCAGACAGGGCATTCAGAAAGCTAAAAAGCGAGAAACACAAACCTCGCTGCAAAGAGAGCCAGGAGGAAGGCGATACAAAAACAGCCTCAACAAGCATCAATGTTCACCTGCAGCAAGTGCAACAGAGACTGTCACTCTAGGGTAGGACTCTTCAGCCACTCATGAAGGTGCAGATAGGTCACCCAACCAGAAGCTACACCAACATCTCCCGCTGACAGGCAGTTGCCGAGAGAGAGAGAGAGAGAGAGAGAGAGAGAGCAATGAAAGAGGTCTGCAACCTTAAAAGTTCAAGTTAAGCAATTACCAGGGGCAGAAACTGATAATATTTTTGACTCCATGAAAAAAATTGACCTATTTCAATATGACACCATTATAATCAGTGTTGGTGGCAATGATGTAAGCATTGACCAGATTTAAACCAATTTTTATAACATCCTAACAACATATACATGTACCTGGAAAATCCTAACTGCTCAGTCTTTCTATGCAGTGCATATGCCCAAGAATTGACACCTACGTTCAAGACTTGAATGCTCTAATTGAACATCTATGTCAGGAGTTGAATCACAAAATGATAGACACTGAACATGGATTCATGACTAAGTCTGGATTAGTTCTGGAACACTTATAGGCAAAAGACAAAATTCATCTAAATAAAAAGGGGTTTATCCCACTTCCTCAATGCAGTAAATAAGATTTTTCTTATAATAAAAAACAGCTATGACGCCTCTAAAAAGGCATAGAAACGTAGATCACAAACATAACCATCATCAGAAATCAAGATGTTTCTACTATTTTTAATGTCGGCATAATGTGCAACCATTGAGACACACAAGTAGAATACAGTGTCATGACTGGTTAGAATATAGACATAAGGCAAAACACCGTGAAATGCTCCACTTATATATGCAGTATTAGGAAAATGGCAATGAAGATGGGGACATAAGATTAACAACCAAACACATTTTTCCAGAAACATCAAAACATCTGTAAGATCTACTAAGTGTAATTCTCTCTGTGATGATAGAATGCAAATTACAGATACCCCACTGAGTGATGATGTCCATGGAATTACCTCTGGTGCAATCCCATTAAGTACCTGCATATACCCCACTGTGTGATGATGACCAAGGAATTACCTCTAGTGCAATCCCATTCAGTGCCTACATATACCCCACTGTGTGATGATGACCAAGGAATTACCTCTAGTACAATCCCATTCAGTGCCTTCATCAATGAAAGTGACCATAATGTGTTAACTGCTACTGACATAACTGTTGAATGTGTTAATGTTTCAAGAGTCATTAAAAAAATCTTCTGAAAACAGTTGATAGTCACAATTTAGGACAATGTATAAAAGAAAATTTAGAGGAATATCATGGTTCATAAGCTGATAGTGAAAATATTAATTCAGATATTACAATATATCATTCATCTCAAAACTAAATAAACTTAGAATTCTCTCAAAATCAGTGGCTTAAGAAAAAAGGTCTCAACATCTGCCATCTCAACATCAATTACCTTTTCGCAAGTTATCAGGGCACAAGTTATCGAGGGAGTGGTGTAAGACATTACAAGGAGTTGAAGGCAATATCTTGGATGTGCAGTAGTTCTGCCAACAAAACCATCAGAACAGTAAAATGCATGCATTTTAGCCATAACTTCAAGCACACCTCATATTGCATTGTATTAGGGAAAGTCATTTAAGCATACTCAGTCAAGTAGCTGAGAAGTTGCCAGCATGAGAGACCATGGCAACCAACAACCAAATTTTCTGTTCAACAGCTTTGTATTTTTTAATGGATGGCCAACCCAGGCTCCAGTAGAAACACCCTTTTGAGATGCTCCGGCTTCTAGTTAGGTAAACAATCAGGAGGTATGATGATGTTTTCAAACTGATAAAAAATGGAAAAAATGGAAAGAGAGATTCAGTTTAATGAATGCTGGTTACTGTCTGGGACCCATAGTTGCAATACAACTATGGTTCCCAGGGTAAAAAATGCCTGTGCTCTGTTGTGCACATGTGCAATGGTAGAAGGAGAAAGTAGTATGCAGCCAAAATGCAACTTTTATTACATTGTCCAATGAACAATGATTAAAATAGGCCCATGAGGGAGCAATGGCTTGAACCTAATGGGTTTGTGTTTAATAAAAGAAAGATCTCCGTTAGTAAGAGGCAGATAAACTCTTTTGATGGTAATGACAATGCACTGTGAGACGGTGGAAGCCAAAATATTAATGGAGCTGCTAAGAGGTAAGAAAAGACACTTCCTACCATTCCTTATCCCTTAGATGCCTGAATGTCAAAACAGATTTTATCCCCTTGCTGATGCATGTTCTGAATGTGGAAACTCAGCTACTTGTACAGATTCAAATATAATTGATAGTTCAGATTTTATATATAATTTATGAAAGTAGAAAATGCAGTTGTAGAAAAACTACTTTTTTATACAGTACTGATAGTTGTAATGATGATCACTGTGAACATAGTTTTAATACTTTTAATGTCTCCTTGAGTGCCTCTAATAGCATTTATATTAATCTCATGAATTTAGGAGTTTCTAGCAAAGGTTTACATGTAGGTCATTTAAATATTCAGGGTTTTCATGGAAAGATTGATCAAGTAAAGTTAACCTCTCCGTTTATTTTGACTCTCAGAAACAATGTTAACAGAAAATCAGGGTGAAAATTTCTTGTATATAAATGGCTACGACAAACCTTATCAAAAGGATAGGAAAAAAGGTGGCAGTGGGCTCCTTGTGTATTTTAGAACCGGTACTATTTGTAAAAGACGGGAAGACCTAGAAATACAGGAAATAGAATCCATTTGGCTACAGATCACTCCAGAAAAAGCTAAGCCCTTTTTAGTAGGTCTTGTGTACTGGTGGGAATTGTTGCTAGATATCCATGTCTATCATCACATACTGATTGGTGTGAATATTTTGAACTTCAAGTAGATACAATTTCAAATGAAGAGAAAGAATTTTACATTCTAGGCGATATAAAAAGAGACCTTCTCAATGATCAAATAAAAGTGAATTGGATGAATTTTATTGCTTCATTAGGTATGGAGCAACTAGTAAATGAACACACCAGAGTAACATCAACCTCTAAAACACTTATAGATCATATTAAGACCAAAGAAAATGTTTTGGAGGTAATGGTTCCAAAGATTAGTATAAGTGACCACGTTGCAATTTTTCTAACACGTAAAGTCAATGTCAAATCAACAAAAAATAATATCCATAAATCCATTACTTACAGATCCTTTCAAAAACTTTGATACTATTAAATTCCAAGAAGATCTGAAACAGATTCCGTGGAATACACTCCAAATCTTTGAAGATATTGATGATGTTTTAGATACATGGACAGATCTGTTCATCAGTATAGTGAACAAGCATGCCCCTTAAAAAACATGCAGGATAAAGAAAAACCACCAGCCAGGCTGGATCTCCCCAGAAATTTTAGAAGCGGCAAAGCAAAGAGACCAACTAAAATCAGTAGGAAATCAAACTGAATATAGAGTTTGGAGGAATAAAGTTGATACATCAAGCCAAACAAACACACTATAAAAAAAAGTGCTTGATGAAAACCAAAATAATCCCAAACCTATCTGGAAAGTATTTACAGGGTTTGGTGCAGGCAAATGTAAGAGTAAAGCTGAAATTTTATCCCTCATGAGGGCATTTACACTGATAATCCAACTGACATCTCAAATATTTTAACAACTTTTTTGTTCAAATTACTGAACAACTTAAAAGATGAAAGAGACTAAATGGAAAATCAATGGATTTGATGCTCCAAATAGTCTTATGTGGGTTG
Source organism: Sinohyriopsis cumingii (assembly GCA_028554795.2). Classification (NCBI taxonomy): domain Eukaryota; kingdom Metazoa; phylum Mollusca; class Bivalvia; order Unionida; family Unionidae; genus Sinohyriopsis; species Sinohyriopsis cumingii. The sequence goes on from CM068835.1 coordinate 127,039,613, forward strand.
GTGCAGTACTCAGCAATGGATCATTTGAGCTTATTTGTGCTAACATCGACTTAAGACACATTTTACACAAGTTTACTGTTTGTTACTGGTTATTCGGATAACACACCAGTTTATTTACAAGACCCTTGTACATATTTCAGATCAAGATAAATGAAGATCTTGCTTTTTTGCCCAACTAGATAACTTTTAACATATATAAGAAGTTCAATGGCATTGGAACATAATAACTACAAAGGTGTTATGTCGTGGAAAGTGTTAATTATGTGGCAGAACATGCCATTATAAACATTATAAATCACATTTGCTCACATACTGAGTTGGTACTGGTGCTTGACCATGTCTTAAATGCAGCATCAAATCCTATAATCAGCTTTGCCACCCATGTGAATCTGTTTGCAAGTATTATCATGCTCAAAGACATGATCTGCTGAACATGTGATTGCAAAAACACCTGAAGCTGCTGAAACAAACACAGAAGTAGGATTGAAGCGATCTTGGATATTAAAACAAGTTACTGATGGACTTTCAATTATGACTGTTCTTATATATAAGCATGCCAAATGTGCATCAATGGCAAGGAGGGATTTAAAACCACAACAACATGAATTTAATGTGTACAATTCTAAACTGCAAAGACATCAAGGTTATCAAGGAGGAAATTGATAAAAAGATTCTTGAGATGTTGGAAAAATACAATAATGCATAAACGCTTTGAGGTCTTTTCCACGTTACATACCGCAAGTGATAATAAAGATCAACCTAGAAAATACTGGCAGTACTTGGGTGATTCATGGTCCAGTGCAAGTTACTTAAGGCCACACTCAAAAGTTTGAAACACTAAACCCAGGTATTGCTGTTAATGTGTTTACTTGAAATAATGGCTCTTATCCGCATGCACTGTCCCCACATGGACAAAGTGCACAAACCCAGATTAATCTGTTGTTGCTGAATGGTTCTGAGTCTTTAGCTGATTATGACATATGGATAAAGAATTATGCTGGTTGCTTAACTGACACAGTAGGCACATGGGTAAAAAGTTTCCTTGCAAACTTTGTATCCATGTATTAAAAACAAAAATTTTGATGGCCACAAATTTTCTTGTGATGTAATCAGTAAATAAAACCTAGTAAGAACAGTTGGAAGTTGACTTCAGGGCAACAAAAAATGAAAGTACCCTATGGACTTTGATGGGAGACATGTTTGCATCCAAAGACCATACAACAAATACAACACAAGTTTGCTGAACAAGTCCCAAATGGGTTTTGTTACTGTTGTCAGATATGATGGGCAAACTGAGACACCAATATTGTATCATGGTAATTACTCATTTGATGTGTTTCTTAAATTGCTTGAGGTTACAGCAAAATGGATTCTATAACAACTCTAATCACCCACCAATATGATTATAAGCAGTGATGATATTCACAAGTTTTATATGGCCACTCATTGCTGGATCTGTTATGGTGATTTTAGTGATATGCTGACCTCTTACAAGGATTTCAAAGTTAATTGGTGCATATAAAGGAGCTGCACAAAACACATGTAATTTACCCGTACGAAATAATTAGGTGGATTCCACCTGGAACTTAAGCAGACTCCAGGTGGAATCTGCCTAAAATGTTAAAAATCTGGTTAATACAAAGGCAGACATGGAAAATTTGAGAAATCAAAGATAAATCCATCTAGAGTCCGTCTAACTCTAAGATGGACTTTTGTCAAATTCCTGCTATAAATACATCTTTAGGCATAATTTTGGACTTGGTTGATTTTCCACCCACCATCTAGGTGGAATTAGGAACTTAGTCACTGGCATCTATTATATGAAAGGAGGAATCTGGACTTAGTTTAATTTCTAACCAACATCTAGGTGGAATGAAGAACTTAATCATTCACATCAGTTAAATAAGGCATAATTAGGACTTGGCTTTTGTGTGTCTGTAAAGTTAAATGACTGAAAATATAGTGATATTTTGTGATTGTAATATCACTGACAGTTCAATAAAAATATCAATAAGATATAATAACATTTATAGTTTCTTGTACAATTTGAATGATTTTCAGCAGCATTTATATTTCCTGTTTCTGATAGCTGTAATTTTATTGTTTATTTTTTGCACAATTTAAAACTTCTTTCCACAGCTTTCCTTGTTAAATTTCTTTTTCAAATTTGTTGTTGTTGTTGTATTTTGTTTAATTTCAATTGGATTTAACTGCCCTCAAACAAGTTTTCATCTTGTTTTCCATTTTAAAACATAATTTCGCATTTCTCCAGATCTGAATTTCCTCGATATGGACCCATTTTTTTAAAATCGTCTCTGAAACTTTTTTAAAATAATGCTCTATCCAGTCCCATTCCACAACGAGCTTTCAAATAAGTACTTGTTCCATTTATTGTTTAACAGAGGATCGTTGTATAAAGCTTTCTGATTGGTCAAAATTTTGTAATTGCCCAACGAATTGTCGTGTAACAGAAACTGATGGAAAAGAGCATGTTTGCAAAACATGGCGATTCGAATTTTCGAGCAGGACAAGAGACTGAATAACCATTTGAAAAATGTGTGGCAATGAGAATACCCTGAACGCAAATTTGATGGGAACATAACTGGTCAATCTGTATGAAAACTGAACGCCAGGACAAGCATTTTGCTTTTTGTGCCATAAAGAGCTTTACAGTAATGGCTAACATGCTAAATAGGACAAGGAACTGAATCAGGAATCAGGATGATTTCAAAGTTATACAACTCCAGACTGGTTAACTTCAGAATTTAAGGAGGGACAACATGTAGATCACTGGTGGGAATTGTTGCCAGATATCCATGTCTATCAAAGATAGTCATATCTTTGCGGAATATTCTTGGCGGAAAAGTAGAATCTACTTTCAATCTCATGAGGCATTATTGTGTATATTATCAAAATATTCTTAGTGTGTTGGAATTCAGTGTAAAATAAGAGTAATTATATCATGATAAATGTTTGTCACGGCTGCTTATGGAACAAGGACTAATTCGAGAGACCAGAACAGCATCATAGTTTGTGCAATCAAAAATACAGTCTACAGTGCAAGTGACATAAGGCAGGCTCCTAGCATTTCTTCTTCTCATAATCAAATTGTCTCAAATGGATAATTTTCTGCAATTTTGCATTATTTTCACGGCTGAATTCTTCAATGCAGATTAATATTTTATATATGTTTATGTGTTCACAGATGCATGTGCATATGCTCCAGGCTTGATACTTTGATTTTAAAACCACATAATTTTTTAATGTCAGATACTTCATATCATGTTGTATATACTGTATATGTTGTACATCACAGATAGAAGGCCTCAAGGTAGATTAGTTCTGTAACTAATTGAATTACCTTCTCTAAATAAAGTCATTATTATTATTATTATTATTATTATTAACTCCCATTTCTCTTGCCTTGGATGTCATATAATTACATCAGTATAACTGTTTTCATGCACACTTAAATATCACCTTGGTTAATAAAGTCCTGTTTAATTCATATCCATTATTTCTTTGAAACCTGCTGAAATGTTTGAAACACTAAAAAAAACTTCAGTAATATACTATATAATGATCAAAATTGTAGTGATAATCTTACAAAAGTTTTAGTAATTTTTTTGTGAAACTTAACAAATATTTCAAAGAAATTTGAGTGAGACCTCAACATAATTTCAATGAAAGTTTGGTCAAAATATGTGTGAAATCTCACCAAACTTTAAAGTGAAATGAAAAATACTTAAGTGATGCCATGTTGGATTAGATTTTGTATGCAAGAAAGAAAATGGCATTGCCCCTTAGGACAAGAAAAACCTAAATCTTATTTAATAGAAATCTGAAGTATATTTTTTATGGTTTAGGCAGAAATTGCTTTAAAAAAACCCGTCTGAAATCTGCCTTTACATTTTCATTATTGGATAGGGCTTCTGCAGGTATTTCCATCTAATTAGGCAGAAGTAAAGATTCTGCCTAGTAACAGTAATTTGCGTATTTCGAGCTATATTCCACCCTGAATCTGCCTGAAAGTGATAATAAGGGGAATCTAGGCTAAATAAGCGGAATAAACAGATTCCGCCTACTAGAAGGAATAAACAAATTCCGCCTAGAAGGCGGACTAAACTAATTCCGCCTAGTAATAGACAGACTAATTTGCATATTTCGGGCTGTATTCCACCCTGAATCTGCCTAAAAGTGATAATAAGGGGAATCTAGGCTAAATAAGCGGAATAAACAGACTCCGCCTAGTAAACGGACTAAACAATTCCACCTATTAGGCGGAATAAACAAATTCCACCTGGTAGGCGGAATAAACAAATTCCACCTAGTAATAGACAGACTAACTTGCATATTTCGGGCTGTATTCCGCTCTGAACCCACCTAAAATTTATAATAAGTGGAATCCAGGCTTTAAGGGAAATCCACTTTAAAATTCCACCTGGAATCTGGTTAAAGTCAGGGCGGAAGTTTTCGTACAGGAATTATGAATTAAGCCAATTCAAATAACATTTCTGTAGTGCTTCAAAACCTGTGTGGGTATGATGGTCATTTAATTATACAATCAATCGCATCAGTATCAAAGGCACAAATAAGTGTTATTCCAAACAATATGGAAAAACAGATGATGTTTAACCTCAAACAAATACAAGTTATCGATTCGTAACAGCTTCTGAAATCATCCCTGGACAAGTATGCGAGGATTCTAGATAAAGAAAACTTTAAAATCACTAGTCGATATTGTACCTGCACTAACACTGACTTGTTAACCTGAAAAGTTGCTTACCTATACAAGTACATAAGTAATTGGGACAAATTTTGCTGAACTCAGTTGACACCAATTTAAGCATTTTTATTCATCACTGTCATGTGAATATATTTCAGAAAAAGATTATGAACATGCAAACAAGGTCTGGTCAGCATTTGATTGTAAAACCATGGGTGACTAATATGATTTGTATTTATGCACTGATGTGTTATTACTCGTTGATGTCTCTGAAACATTTAGTGACACATCCATGCATTAAGTTAGACTCTGTACATTACTTTTCATCACTAAGAATGGCAAACCCGTACAAAATAATTAGGCAGATTCCAACTGGAACTTAAGCAGACTCCAGGCGGAATCTGCCTAAAATGTTAAAAATCTGGTTAATACAAAGGCAGACATGGAAAATTTGAAAAGTCAAAGATGAATCCATCTAAGAGTCCGTCTAACTCTAAGATGGACTTTTGTCAAATTCCTGCTATAAATACATCTTTAGGCATAATTTTGGACTTGGTTGATTTTCCACCCACCATCTAGGTGGAATTAGGAACTTAGTCACTGACATCTATTATATGAAAGGAGGAATCTGGACTTAGTTTATTTTCTAACCAACATCTAAGCAGAATGAAGAACTTAATCATTTACATCAGTTAAATAAAGGCATAATTAGGACTTGGCTTTTGTGTGTCTGTAAAGTTAAATGACCGAAAATATAGTGACATTTTGTGATTGTAATATCACTGACAGTTCAATAAAAAATATCAATAAGATATAATAAAATTTATTGTTTCTGGTACAATTTGAATGATTTTCAGCAGCATTTATATTTCCTGTTTCTGATAGCTGTAAATTTTTATTGTTTATTTTGGGCACAATTTATAACTTCTTTCCACAGCTTTCCTTGTTAAATTTCTTTTTCAAATTTGTTGTTGTTGTTGTATTTTGTTTAATTTCAATTGGATTTAACTGCCCTCAAACAAGTTTTCATCTTGTTTTCCATTTTAAAACATAATTTCACTTTTCTGCTGACCTGAATTTCCTCGATTTGGACCCATTTTTTAATATCGTCTCTGAAACTTTTTTTAAAAATAATGCTCTATCCGGTCCCATTCCACAACGAGCTTTCAAATAAGTATTTGTTCCGTTTATTGTTTAACAGAGGATCGTTGTATAAATCTTTCTGATTGGTGAACATTTTGTAACTGCCTAATGAATCGTCGCGTAACAGAAACTGATGGGAAAGAGCATGTTTGCTAAACATGGCGATTCGAATTTTCGAGTGGGACGAGAGATTGAATAACCATTTAAAAAATGTGCGACAATGAGAATACCCTGAATGCAAATTTGATGGGAACATAACTGGTCAATCTGTATGAAAACTGAACGGCAAGACAAGCATTTTGCTTTTTGTGCCATAAAGAGCTTTACAGTAGCGGCTAACGTGCTAAATAGGACAAGGAATTGAATCAGGATGATTTTGAAGTAATATACAACTCCAAACTGATTAACTTCAGAATTTAAGGAGGGACAATGTGTAGATCACTGGTGGGAATTGTTGCCAGATATCCATGTCTATCAAAGATAGTCATATCTTTGCAGAATATTCTTGGCCGAAAAGTAGAATCTACTTTCAATCTCGTGAGGCATTGTTGTGTATATTATCAAAATATTCTTGGTGTGTTGGAAATCAGTGTAAAATAAGAGTTATTATATCATGATAAACGTTTGTCACGGCTGCTTTTGGAACAAGGACTAATTCGAGAGACCACAACAGCATCATAGTTTGTGCAATCAAAAATCCAGTCTACAGTACAAGTGACATAAGGCAGGTTCCTTGCTTTTCTTTTCATAATCAAATTGTCTCAAATGGATGCTTTTCTGTAATTTTGCATGCAGATTAATATTTTATATTTTATATATGTTAAATGTGTTCACAGATGCCTGTGCATATGTTCCAGGCTTGATACTTTGATTTTTAAAACCACTTAATTATTTAGTGTCAGATACTTCATATCATGTTGTATATACTGTATATGTTGTACATCACAGATAGAAGGCCTCAAGGTAGATTAGTTCTGTAACTAATTGAATTACCTTCTCTAAATAAAGTCATTATTATTATTATTATTTTTATTATTATTAACTCCCATTTCTCTTGCCTTGGATATCATATAATTACAACATCAGTATAACTGTTTTCATGCACACTTAAATATCACCTTGGTTAATAAAGTCCTGTTTAATTCATATCCATTATTTCTTTGAAACCTGCTGAAATGTCTGAAACACTAAAAAAAACTTCAGTAAAATACAAATAATTATCAAGTTTTAGTGAAATCTTACAAAAGTTTTAGTCAATTTTTGTGTGAAACCTCACAAATATTTCAAAGAAATTTGAGTGCGACCTCAACATAATTTCAAGGAAAGTTTTGGTCAAAATATGTGTGAAATCTCACCAAACTTTAAAGTGAAATGAAAAATACTTAAGTGATGCCATGTTGGATTAAATTTTGTACGCAAGAAAGAAAATAGCATTGCCCCTTAGGACAAGAAAAACCTTAATCTGATTTGATAATGTCTGTCAAAATAAAATTTATCATCCCTTTTAAATATTACTGTGAATACAGTGAAACCTGTCTTGAGAGACCACTGCTATGAGAGATCACCTGTTTTGAGAGACCAGATTTTCCATGCACAGATTCATTGATTATTTAGTGTTATGACCTGTTATGAGAGACCATCTGTCTTGAGAGACCAGTATTTGTTGGCAGAAGGGGTGGTCTTTCAAGATAGGTTCTACTGTATTATCATTGATTCCCTATAATGTCTTAAAATCATTAGGCAGTTTAACAGAAATCTGAAGTATATTTTTTATGGTTTAGGCAGCAGTAAAGATTCCGCCTAGTAACAGTAATTTGCATATTTCGAGCTATATTCCACCCTGAATCTGCCTAAAAGTGATAATAAGGGGAATCTAGGCTAAATAAGCGGAATAAACAGACTCCGCCTAGTAAACGGACTAAACAATTCCACCTATTAGGCGGAATAAACAAATTCCACCTGGTAGGCGGAATAAACAAATTCCACCTAGTAATAGACAGACTAATTTGCATATTTCGGGCTGTATTCCACCCTGAATCCACTCTGAACCCACCTAAAATTTATAATAAGTGGAATCTAGGCTTTAAGGGAAATCCACTTTAAAATTCCACCTGGAATCTGCTTAAAGTCAGGGCAGAAGTTTGTGTACAGGAATATACGACATCAATGTCATTGATAGCTAAAGCTGAAATTCAGTTTGAAGCATTTCATATCTATTCATACAATTTCTTAATCACCTTGTGTTTCTGTTTAAAATAATACATTTATCATTACATTATAAGTAATGGATTCTGACCATGATGATGAGGTACAGAATTTGCCCATTGAGGTGTTACACCAGTATTGACACTTGATGCTAACAATTTGATGATTTTGTTCCATTTGTTGAGAAATATTTGCATTGGAGTAGTGTTAAGAAACCCTCATGTACACACAAATATAACCTTGTTAAGCACCAACAGAAACTGATAGCTGAGACAACCCTAATGTGACAATACCAACTAGAGATCAGCTTGGTGTTGTAGCATCAGCACATTAAAATGCTTTGACTGCACTATCAGCTGTGAAAAACACTCAGGGTTTGCTTCTACAACAAGGAACTGAAATTCATTGCTGTATCCACCCTGGTTACCTTTTCCAATGAATATGTAAAACCAATATTAACTCAACTGAGAAAAGAAAAATATGACTGTTATTCAACAAGGATGCACATGTCCATGTAAGTTATCAACCAAACACAAGAACAATCATTCAAAACATCAGGTATGGGTGCAACTGGTATATTTCTAAATCACTGTAATGCTAGGCCCCCAGAAAGTAGAATTTTTGAAAACTTTAATATTCTTTAGGCAAAGATCTTTCATATGACAGCTGTGCCAGTAACAAAAGGTAACTGGTAAGAAGTGTGTGAGTGCACATGCATGCATCTGTGTGTGCTGTACCTGGACATGACAAGTCCAGACAGGATCTGCAATGTGCAATTATACTATACAACCACATTACCAGTATTTAAGTAGAATAACTAAGATGGACCCTTGATGTTTATCATCATGAAAATCAATCAAAGTGGAACAAAATGAAATCACCAAAAGAACTGCACTTCTTGTAAAATATAAACATTCTTAGTCTGGGTGTGGCAAGAATCACAAACACAGCAACTATTATATAAACACCAATCAGAATTGGTGACCAGTGTTGTGGGTGGTGCTGGTAAAATAATTTTGACATGGTTGTATTCAAGAATATGTGTTTTTCAGAACAGCACAAAGTAGTCTCAATACATTTAGAAAACCATATTTGGTGGATATTGATGATAAAATAATTAGCATGGCTGAAATGGAAAATCATCAACAACTCTGAGTACTTATATGAAACTGTGTGGTAGTGGATTTACAGACATTAAAAGTCAAGTAAAAAAACCCATCTAACATAGTAGTGTGATAATATATATCTTGTCAGTTACTAGACCACTTCCTTCTATCCCCATGACTCTTGTTTGACTACTTTCATGGTTCAGTGATTATAATCACATATGCCACCGACATTTTATCAATATAGCAAAAATCATTGGGTATAGAGTCAGTGACATGTATAATAAAAAAGTCCAGAGAGTACAATTACCTACTACTGTAGTAGAGTGACCTTGAACTTAAACCTTCTGATCCCATAATAAACAGGCAGGCTTCTTTCTTATCCCAGGTGCAATCCAGCCACAATGTTTGGTCAAGGTATGTAATATAGAACTAAATTTATTGAACACAAAAAATTTTGCTTCCTTTATCTTTCATCTCAAAATTTTTATCCCACAAGCAAGCTTTCTACATAAGGTCTATCAATCTGGAACTAAAATCATTATGTTTATGCACAAACCAAAATAGACAACTAGACAGATGGAAAAACAGACAGGTGGAAAACATAGCATTATTGCAAACTTAAAAAAAATGGTACAGTTAATCCAAAAAGTACTTATCTGACAAAGTCCATTTTTGAACATGACACACAAGTCCTCTTACAACAGTCATACAAGTCTTGTGAACATACATCCAATGGTTCAAGAGAATGTAAAAGTGTGAAAAATGAATGGACCAGCAGACTCCCGAGTTAACCCCAGTGTAATAATTATGTCCAGACATCATCAAATAATCCTCTGAGGGCTTACATAGCATTAAAGGTTTGACTTAGCAATACCCTCTGCATCATGAATTTTCATGCCACAAAAATTTGGATGTTTGAGTTGTCAGAAATCAGTGCAAACAGAGATTGTTATAAATTCTTTATACACATCATATCATTGAAGGGATATTTCCGATTTCTAATAAAATGTAAATAACTCATTTTACGCTTCCATCCCAAGACATATATAGACTTAAACAATTTTTCATTTCTCTTCAAAAAATCCAAGGAAATCTATTTGCATATAACATTTTTATTCTGATAATTGGTTACATATCTATAGGAAGTTTTTTTTCTGGGATTGGCTGTTTAATTTTGCCATTTACTGAGTACTAAAATTTTACTTGCTTATTTTGTCAATAATATCATCCTTCTGGACCTAGTTTAAAACAAACTATCTAACTTATTTTAAGAAACTCAGGTGGCCTAGTGGTTAGAGCATCCACCTCGGAAGCAGGAGGTTGTGTCATACCAAAGACTTACAAAAATGGTACTAACATCTGCCTTACTAGGTGCTCAGCATTAAAAGGCTAGTGTTAGGACTGGTTGGCCTTAGTGTCAGGATAATGTGACTGGGTGTGACATCGTGCTACATGTCTGCGGCAATTGATGCCCCAGTGCTAGACATCACTATAAACTGTCACACTGCAGACAGAGCAATATGAATGAAAAATTGTTAAAGCTATGTAAAAAATCCTAATCACACACACACAAACTAACAATTTTAATGTGTTGAGAAAAAAAATTAGTCTACATCAACTACTTCAGGAAGATTCACTTACATGTGTACATAAATGTGAAATTTTCTGTTGCTGATGGGACTGAACAGCACTTGCTGACTGCTGCGATCCAGGTGGCTGCAGTAATGGTTGAGTTTCCTGACCAGGTGGTTTTTGGTCGTGTGAGATGGGTTGTGACTCAGATTGTGAATTGGATCTTGTCCTTCTACCTGGCAATGGTTCAAGTGATGATGATTGTGAATGAGGCTGTCTCTGCTGCATACAATCTGGAGACACTGATCTTTGGAGCAGGCGAGATTGACGGTACTGCTGTAATATAGAACAGACTAAGAGATGTGTATAAATGTAGCTTGGCAGGGTGTAAAACTAATCTTAATGATATAATACTTACTTGTTCCTACATTGTAGCTTAGACAGAAAATACCATTATAATGAGAATTAACCCACCCATGCACATCTCCATAATTTCCAGGATGTATCCTTAAAACTAGTGGGACATCAGTTTAGGATGTGAGGATGGAATTTGCAAAGAGCAGTAGCTATCTATTACATCATTAAAATTAGTTACCCCTCCTCTACAATTTAATATTGGTAATACCTAAGCTATTTGCTACTGTGCTGCTGAATTTGCCAGTTCAGTGGGAGGCTGTTGATCTCACAAACTGGAAAAAGGAATGAATACTCATTTTGCTGTAGAAGTGAGGTCTACTGCTGGAAGACATAATCATGGTCACTTTTTGAGCTACTTCTAATATGCTTCTCTTTGGTGAGGCAATGAGCTATGGTATGAGAAGATTGTGTGAGATTAAATAACATCGATCATCACATCCTTCAAAGATGAATGAGCAAGATAGCCCCATGTGGTAGCAATGACTCGAACCTCATGAGGCATGAAAGCCCTTTTGATAGTTATCCTCCTCGAAATGGTAGAAGCTGAAATATCAGATGAGCTCTTAAGGGGGATGAAAAAAAAACTTCCTACCCTTTCTTCTTCCCTCAGAATCTGCAAAAAAACAAATGTAATGCCCTGACTGGGCAAAAAGAATTATATTGATCATCCCCACCATGGAAATGATGGAGGGACTGAGGATCTCAATCATCAGTTGAGGAATTGATGAAAGCTGTTTATTTGCTATGAAACCTTGTTTGGCAATGTACAGAATAAACTCATAATTTCCATACTCAGACAGCCTTGTTCTTTGGAATGATCATAAATCTCACTTCTTCGTCTTGCAGATACTAAGGAGAACAAGAAAACAGCAGTCCTGAGGGTAAAGTTCCTGAAAGAAGTTTCATCCAAAGGTTTATAGGGTGTTTTAGCTAGAGACCTCGAGACACATAAGCAATTCCATTTAGTTGTAAGCAAGTATGAGACACCAGTCTTTACCACCTGAAATACTTTATCAGGTCTGCTATGTGAGAATCTGTACCAATGGCAGGTCATTTCCAATTTTAGTGTTATTGATAAGGCTGCCCTATAGTCTTGATTGCAGAAACTGATTATTTCCAAAATTCAAAAAGGAAATGAAGAAAATCAGCCACTGTGCTCATTGAGGGACAACTAGGATTAACAGGTTTCCAATTGATCACAAAAGATTAACATACTCATCGTGGACCTTCAACTCATGGACTAAATGATGCACCTGGTAACTTGTCCTAGCAGAGAGATCATTTGTGATAAGCCAAGCACGAAGGTAGTCAATAGATGATCCTACTTAAGGCTGAAAACATCCACTGCTCAGGATAGTGACCCCCAGTGACCTTAAGTGGATGGCAACTACCGTATTTACCACATATGTTGGGATGCAATAAATTAATTTTAAAAGTAATTTTTTTGTGCACTGTATATTCTGGGACACATCAGTGTTTTTTGAGTCGTAAGTTGTGGGACACCTTTGAAAATCATTTGAAAATTACATGTCGGAAATTGCAATCCAACTGAAATTTTATTTTTTAAATATAAAACTGTACTTGAGATAAAACTCTTTAATCCACTGCAGCAGCATCTCATCAACACAACCCTTCTCCTGCACACGTACGGTCTATTATTTTGTACATGAATACTTTTTTAACTTTCTCATGCCGTGAAAAATTGTTGGAGGCAATACACCACCTGAAGTGGAAACTGCAAGAACAAAAGGAAGATTTTTTGCAAATCTGCACTAGTCTTGCTAATTCTCACACTTTTGATGCCCATCTTATCGTCAGTCCATCCAGGAATGCGATCAAAGTACACTAGAGTTTCATCCATGTTAATGATCATATTGTCGGCGAAATGATCTGTTTCTCTTCTGGCCATCACGAAATCATCACGTGATTTTATTTTCTCCACATCTTCTGGATGATGCTGGGTCATCGATGTTCACGCACGAAGCCCTATTTGTGCAACTTCAAAAACTGTTCCATTGTTTTACTTTACTGTCAAACTTTTTGTGAATACTGTTGAAAAGGAACCAAAGTTAGCTTCCATATCTCGGCCGTCTTTGTATATTCAACGCTAAAAAAATAAATCGGCACATTTAAAAGAATCCAGTAGTCAGCATCTGAGGTCAGCTTGCTTTGCAATAAAATAACCTTTGTATTGATAGCCTTTTAAAAAAATCGGCTTCCGAGTCCAAAGTCGGCTTCCAACGTCTGCTTGCTTTGTAATAAAAATAACCTTTGTCTTTGATGTCCTGTCGGCAAGTTCAAAGAAGTTTACAGCTGGCTGCCAGTTGTGTTTATTTACCACCAGGGCTTATATGTGCTTGGCATCTTTAGTAATAATTAATACAAAGGTGCACTGATGTCTGCGGGTAAATATTAATGATACTTATGTAACCCGCGCTGGCGAAAAGATTGTCACTTGCACTCAAGTGAATGGGTTTTAAAATAATGATTTTTATTTGTGAGATACTGGCATACAGTACAGTTCTCTTCTGGCCATAAACGAATACAACACATGATTTTATTTTCTCCAAATATTCTGGGCGACGTTGGGTCATCGACATCTGTGCACAAAGCACTATATTGTGTCACTTTAAAATTTGTTCCATTGTTTCAATTTATTTTCAAAATTCCCATGAATACAGAAAGCTATGGAAGATGAATACTCTGAAGTAGAGGAAGCAAGTCCAAGGGCTATCCAACATTGTTCTTTGGAAATGGGCAAGGAACTGCAAACTTCCTCTCTGATCAACTGTGGTGTCCTAAATCCATGATGTTGTTGGTGAGAAACTGATAAAAAAATTAATGCAGTCTCATTCATAACATGTGATGCATTGTTGCTGGTGAACAGCCCTGCGCAATGTAAATTTTTTACTTGACACTTCATAAAGATCCAAAGAATCTGATTCAGCCATCATATAAAGATCATTATTAAAGCCATCATTAAAGATGAATAAATATGTTGCCTAAGATGTGTACTTATAAAGGTACTTGAGAATATGAAAATGATTGGTGATCATTGAATACCAAATAAACAATTTAACACAAAAGATAATTAGAATAAGGGTAACTGCAAAATTTCTGAGCTATAAAAAATAATAATTTTGTTGTGATAGATTTTTCTTTTACGTGTTTAACCATATATATGCTAAATATTTCAGGATGAAATGACAGCAACAAACAATATCCTATCTTCTGCTTTTGCATACAGTATGAAAGATATGAGCCAGATTTTGCCCTGAAAAACTGCACTCTCAGCTTAAAATGGACTAAAGAGAAGAGCTTAAATTAAAACAATTACTGCAAACAATGCCTCTTTTCAGTTAATGAAGGTCAATGCATTTTAATTACTCTCTGAATTCTTCTCTAATGATCTCAAGAGTACTCACTTTAACATGCTGAGTTTTGTTTGTCGTATTGGCTACACCGCTATTTTGCAAGTCATCTCCACTGGAAAAAATGTTTTAATGTGATTAAACATGAAACTAAAACAATATTTAGAACTTTATCTACTGTGTTAAAATAATTACAGCCTGTATATATTTCAATAAAATACTCAAATAATCACCAACTGACCTAAAATTCTTCATCAATATATTTAACTTTAGCAATGATGGTAGTAAGAAAATCATGGTATTAAAGCTTTCCTGTTACTTATTATCAAAACATCTAAGATATAAGTTGTGGAAATATAAAGAATAAACGACAGAATTCAGCAAATGCATTGTTATGCTTTACATTTTGATGTATTCACAAAACAATATTGCAGTGTACATAACATTGGGAAATAAATGACATTTCTATTTATAGCAGCAGGGTGACTTCCAAACTTAGGCTATGCAGTGTCAACAAACTCTGTCTGATACCTGAACTCAATCAGTTTGATGTAAAAATTAAAATTTTCAGAATAAAACTTGTCCTAGTCTGACAACAAAACACTTCAGTGACTATGCTCACATGGCTGACATCATCTTCCTTACTGCCAGATGCAAGAACAGTTCGCCAAGAAATGTTGGTAAGTAGGATGTTTTCTGTCTAAATTTCTTCCAATGATTGCATATGCTTTTAAAACAATTATTTCAAAGTTTTTTTCAACCATATTTGACAGTACATTAGCATCATCCAATGCCAAAAGGCATTTGTTTCAGAATACACTGTACAAGTTGTAAATTTTTGCCAAGTGTTTTTTTTCTTCTAAATTAAATCTTTTAAACGTAGGCGTGAAATGGTTAATCGATATATGGATGAATCTATCAATTTTCCATACCAATACCTATGCAGATACACCCCTGAAGAATCAAAACAAACCAATACTTACCCTATACAAGTTACTTTAATCTCCAGCAGTCATGAATTATTATATGTTATTTGCCATTTCATTCTTTAAATTGAAAACTGATCCAAGACAACAGTAGCATGAGCATGGACTCATTTCTGTCAGTAAGAAAGAAAAACTATTCACAACACCTACTTGTCTTCTATAAATCAACAATTACAAGGTGGCTAACTTGCTTGGTTTTAAATATGTCACCACATTCCAAACCTGCCAATTCCATGCTGCTGATTTCATCTCATCAGTAGGTTCAGCCATTTCTAACATATATCAGCATAAAGAGACATTACAGATTTTTTCCCCATATATGATTTACATACTTCTCTGATCACATACTAACTACATTACACAAAGTTTCTCTGTTGCTTTGCATCTTGCCTACCTGCATCAAATTTGAGTTATGCTTCTGGTATGTCATGCAGAGAAATATGTCAGATCTAATTCAGATAGGTTCTTGTTTGTTCAAGTCTAGAGCACAATCACCAATCAGAACTAACCGTGGCATATTTACTCATGGCACACAGGAATTACTGCCATCCAAACTAGGTCAATTTAGATAAAAAGCAAAAGAGAAACTTCATGCAAAAGTAGATATATTAAATGATCTGTAAAGTATTTAAATTGTATGTGAGGAACATGTTTTCAATGTCTTCTTTTACACTGATCCATATATTCAGCTACTAAACATGCAGACAGCATTTTAAAAAATTTTTAGCATAGAATCAGCAAGGCAATAAATTCCAAATTACACAAGTCCTAGTCACCTTGTAAAACTGTAGAAGGATAAAAGGTGTTGTCAACAATTTCATTTTCCACTTACAGAAACAAGTGTCTGTGACCAAGGCAGTTGTTTTTCATCTGCAAGAAGTACAATGTGAAGGATTTGATTGTTAATCATCTCCACTCCCACACTTGGACTTCTTTGAGATACAATTTCCTTTGCACAAAGAAATTGCAATATATCTTCTTTTTTTAAGACAGCACCAAATTCACTTCCAAGTTTAAGTGAAGACATGAAACTGTTAATAAGATTTTTAAAAACATTCATGCAGTGCAAAAATAAAGGGCATGGTGGCAAACATGAGTCTTGCACCTGATCAAATGGAGCACCCTGATATGGCCTAAAAGGTTCAATAAAAATCACTGACAGTCTGTTTTTTTATCTTGTCAAGGATGAGAATAGCATATGAATAAATGTCAGGTCCTGTCTGTCAGTAATCTGCTTACTAGAAATACAAGCAATATGTCAACACATAAAATGGCACCATCCCACCAATGACACTGACCTTCTAAAAATAGACGCATCAAATTTTATATATATATATATCAATATATGATATGTGTATCAATAAACTATCATATCATAGGCTGACTGCATTGTAAATCATCTCTATATGCAGCATGGGTAATTATCATTGCACCACATTTTTATACTCTTTAGTAATGTAACCACATTTAATGGCTGATGGACATCATTGATACAAATTTGAAGTTCTCATTGCCAGAGTGCTTTCTGTTAAAGGATTAGGTTTGTGTTGCTCTCTAAATGGCCCTAAAATCTGTACAAAATCATATTGTCATGAACTTGTCTTAATAAGAGTCAAAACATCACAAGAAAGATTGGTAGTGAAATATAACTTTTGGGATGACAAGTTAACATAATCTGTATGCATCACCCACCATGATATTTTGTCAATAGTTAGTAAAGGCTAATCATGATATAATTTGCAAGAACTAAGATTGTTCTGTAAATGCACCCTATATTAAAAAATAAAGAAATTTGTTCTTATTTGTTTTCTGAAGATCATCCAAGGATAAAAAAAACAACAGAAAGTTATAAATGTTCAATAGCAATCTTGATGAAAAACTATAATGTATTTAAGCATAATGTCCTCTGGCTAAGAACATCAATAAGTAAAGTCTATGTGTTTTGCACAATTTCATTCATACACTATGTCAGTGGAGACTTGTGAAATTTAAATCAAAACTATTGAGAAGAATTTCTGATTAATTATTTAAAAAAGATCAATTTTGTTAAATAAATAAATACATATTCAGGTTTAAACATTGTTGTTCCCTGCTGAAAATGCTGATTTTACCACTGAAATCAAATCAGATAAATCACTTTATTATGCTCCTATAGTCATTCCATGCTTGCCATCTGCTTGTGATATACATGTCAAGCATCAATCCTTGTAAGCTACTTTCTTAAAATCAAAATGATGTGGATTTGTCCAGTTGTCAACTTGTTGGAAATAAATAGCAAAATTCCTGTATTTTAAGGATTTTACACTTTCTTGCTTTCATCTACATGGTCAAATTTTGTCCCCTAAGCCCTAAGCAGATGTAATGAAACCCAATCTAAAATGTTGCTTAGGACCCCATCATAATGAAATGTTGAGATGCAGTGAAGCTGTACACATGTGTATACACTGTGTAGATGCCAACTTCATGGATACAATAGATCTCCTCAACTTTGTACAGATAAGCATACAAATCTGGTATTCACTTTTTGGAAAGGTTTTATTTTATCAATTTTTGTGGCCTTTGTGGTGGAAGTCTGCAGATTTTTAATCTAATTTTTTTTGTTGGTGAACTATGATGAATATGCTTACCTTCCATTTTTACACAGCAAATGCTTGAGCCTATAGTATTCTGCCTTATCCATGTCCATGAACAAAATAAGACTATCATTCGTCTTTAGATTTGCCTTGATGCCTATACCACATGAGTCTGCATAGGAACAGAGAATGTTTGATATGGTCTTTTCATTGCATGCCTGAAAGAATTGGTCCAATTCTTCTTCTGTTTCCACTTCAAAAGTGAAAATTATCTGCCCCTCAATGTAACAGACACTCCTTATAGCAATGTAAGGAATTTTTTCAGTATAATGGAATCGCTTATTTAAAAGAGGTATGTCCTCAGCAAATGCCTCATGAACAATTTTCAAGTGTTCTGGCATCAATTTGCCACATGAATCTGAAGACACCCTCAGGGGCAGCTGAAAAGCTGTGAATAGAAAAGTTGTTAAAAATAGAACTTATTATACAGACGGATAGAAATAAAAATATCTGGAAAACAAAATTCTAGACAAAAGAAATCACTCATCAATGATGCAATCGACGTACTACACTGTGGCCAGTAATGAAAAATAAATAGTTTTACACACTTCACCTCTCAAGTTAAATTTGCAAAATTTGATAATGTAATCATCTTCTTGAAAGTGTCTTTTATCATGAACTTTGGACTCTACCCACTTCTCAGTCAAACTTTAACATTTGGGTTAATTCAAGTTGGCTGCTGACCAGTATCACTGCAAGCAATTTAGTGTCTCCTCGTTATAGGGATTACGCTAAAGTTTGTCACAGCATACATGTCGGAACATCCATTTATCACTATTTAGTAGTAACAGTATTACCATCCACAACAGTCATATTTTCAACATTTCCCCCAAAAAATTCCTAGCTTCTAGCAAATACACTGAATTCATTACAGGTTATAATCAAAAGAAATGCACTAATCAGAGTTGTACTAATGACATAGCTTGAAAGTAAGATGTACTGTTGATCATTTGTGGATAACCAAATGAAGGTCAATCCAGATAAATTTCAGGGCTTATCAGAAGCCAATTGTTGCTTTCAGTGATGTGGTTACATGTGAAGAATTTGCAGAATTTCTCAGTCTAAATTGACCTTTTAAAATGTATCACTATTCTGCAAAAATGCCTCAAAACAAATAAATGTACAGAAATAAATTGGACGTTATCTAATGCTACATGCAAAGTCGTACTTTATGCATTAATTAGCTTGCTGAAATCTTCTATCAACATAAGTTTATCAATGAATCTTTGTTAACTTGTGCAAGCTTGCACATGCATAGCACAATTTCTGAAAATTCTCTGATTAGCATTTTGCAAGTTGCACTTTTTGTAAGAAACGTTTGAAGCTGGATCTTCTTGCATTCAGGACTTGTTACTTATTGTTCCCTTCATATTCTCATATCCCCATCTTGTAATAAGGCATGTAGAATTGTAAAACAAAAATAATATAAAATTTTTTATTTAAAAAGCAGAAATCAGAAACCAAGAAATTAATGCATAAACATGAGTAGGCTAACCTGAGCACATATGAAACCTAGTCTGGTAATTATCTATCATATGGTTAACACAGATATACCTTTTTACTCATATTCTAAATACCTGAAATGAAACATGAACATTATCTCTTAATATCCAGTAAGTCCATTTTTTACACTTAATCCTGTATGGTTCCAGATTTATTATACATTTCTGAATGTGGCAAATATTAAAACATTTAATAATAATAATAATAAACAACTCCATAATCCATAGATTCAAAAGAAGTGGACATGATTTTATTTCTTGTATTATATATTTCCACATAAAATCAATGCTTAAGGAATGAGTAAAGGGAAGAAAACAAATTCCCTCATTCTTTATAAAATTCCATTCTTTTGAAGAATTTTTTTTGCTTCATATTATCAACCATTTTGTACCTGTCCCTGTTGTTGTTGTGAACTTATTAAACAGATTCATCATTATTATTACTACTATTACATGTATTATCATCATCTATTCCCAGAATAAGCAAAACATTGGGTGCTTTATTTATTGTGAATAAAAACTTTAATATACATATCCTGAAATAATTCTTCTCTTTGAGAGACAGAAAGACTCATCCCAATCTGTCAGCATTCTAACAATAATAATAATCATCATCAATTCATGGAGAACATGAACTAAAAAACAGTATTAGGGTCATCTCCAAAAGTGGATGTTAATTTAGAATAAAAGATAGATTAAGCCACTTGACCCACCTGTGACTATTGTTACAGAGTTTTTAACTTAATTAGTAGATAGAGGTTTAGGTTATAGTTTTGTTAATACAGCTGGAACTGCAATTTCGTCATTAAGAGATTTATGGGAGGTGGGATGTGCAGCTAGTGTTCAACTACTTTCTCTCTTTACAACACATGTGTCAAACTCAAGGCCCGCGGGCCACATCAAGCCCGGCGTACAATTATATCCGGCCCGAGAGAGAATTTTATGCAAAAATATTTTTGAATGGCCCTGCGATATAAAGTGCAAATCAAATTCCCTAATTAGCAGCCTTGCCAAACATTCAGCTCTGACAAATTGGCATAAGAGCGAAAATGGGTTTGCCAATGATATTTATT
Organism: Sinohyriopsis cumingii; assembly: GCA_028554795.2. NCBI lineage: Eukaryota > Metazoa > Mollusca > Bivalvia > Unionida > Unionidae > Sinohyriopsis > Sinohyriopsis cumingii. The sequence goes on from CM068835.1 coordinate 127,060,350, forward strand.
ATTAAAACTTTTTTCTGTTTTAATTTATATTAATGTTTAAAAAAGGTTTAATTTTCCGCTTATTGAATGTTTATCCTGTTCGGCCCGCAACCTTACGTGTGATTTGAGTTTTGGCCCGCTAAGCGATTGAGTTTGACACCCCTGCTTTACAAGGTAATGACCAATTGTCATTGCAGGAACTTACTATGAAGTTAGCCATGCTGTTTGCTTTGTTAACAGGGCAGAGGTGTCTGACACTTCACCTTATGCAGACAAATAGTATTAAAGTTGGTGTTGACAGTGTACAAATACACATTCCTTCATTGCAGAAACAATCTAAACCCGGGAACTATGTGGAATCCTTTGTTTTTTTTAACTCTTATCCATATCTTGTGGCTTGTTCACAGTGTTATTTGCAAGCTTGCAAAATTCTGAAACAGTTATTCATCAGCACACAATTGCCCCATAAAAAAGTTGCAAAAGATACAATATCAACTGGATAAAGACTGTTATGAGGGATTCTGGTATTGATATATCAGTTTTCAGGCTCATTGTACAAGGGCTCATCTGTTTCTGCGGCCTGTGCTAAAGGCATACAATTAGGTACAATCTTGAAGGCAGCTGCTTAAGGGCTATTTTCAGAAAATTCTATGACAAGCCTGTTACAGAGGAGACTGAATTTAGTAAAAAGGTCTTGTCAGCATCCAGAATTTCATGATGGTCATGTAATGTACATTGTAACTTCTGTATATCTCGTTTACTTTAAAAAATAAACATTTAAAGTGTCCTTCTTACTGTAGTGGTTGTTAATCTTTTCCATAAATGGAAGCCTCTCTCTGAAATCTCATTGGATCATGAAGCACTTATGGGGGAAGTGAAATTGCTAAATTAAACTAGACTTACCAAGTCAAAGTTTGATTGTAATTTCATGAACACCATAAGTGCCTTAGTGATTACATGCCCACCCTTCATATTCCCGCTCAATAAAACACTGAAGCTTCCATTTCTTTTTGCTCTCAAGACTGATTAGCCACGTGACCAATATCATCTCATGTGATCACTAAGGCACTTATGGGGTTCATGAAACTTAACTGGTCACCATGATGAACTGACCAGTGACTCGACAGGTCAATGACCAGTTAGGCAACAGAGCTCAATGCATGTGGTTCATTATTCATGATGGTAAAGTGCTGCTCTTCCCAGTAGGAGGGTGTGACATGCTACAAAAAAAGTGTTGCACATGGTACAGCTCCTCTCTTGTGAGGAGGAGTGTGCAACATGCTACCCAGGATGTGAGGCATTTGATGTCTCATCCTTTATGGGAGGGAGACATGCTACACTGAACATGAGGTGCATCTGACTTTTGAGGGGAGGTAATCAAAACATTCAGTCCCTCCTTTTAACTGGGCTTCACATGTCTATAAAAAAAGACTGGTCCCATAATCACACAGGACCCGAAAGTGCTCTTCCAACATGAAGAGCTAACCATCTTGTAGTGAATCAGACCTTTGGAGCTCTGCAAGAAAAAAACCTGATAAGGCCACAAAAAATATATATGTGGGTTTCCAATCAGCTGACCATCCCAGTTTTTTTTTGTTGATCCTAGCACTTTTTTCCTTACAGGATTAAAAAAATATTGCCCGATTTGTGCATCAAACTGAGCTGGCTTAGTCCAGTACCTGAAGTGCCTAGCACATTATATATACTAATTATTATAATATATATAATGGTAAAAAAATGTAGCATTTTGGGTGGCAAAACTGATTTTAATTATGCAATACTAACCCATGGCTATTGTTTGGATTTCTTTTTCATGCCCTAAAAAACCTGCACATCTATTTGATGTGCATACACACACTCCCTTAGAGTGAAGAATTGTCAGTACGAGGCAATTCCTCAAGCAAGCTATTACTCGCCTTGTCCTTGGAATGTTATGTGCAAAACAAACACAGATCAGTCATCTTTTATATAGACAACTACTACATCAGGACATCAGAATGGAGTGGAAGGAAGGCATTTGACAAAAGCCATGGGTAAGTATTGCATAATTAAAATTAGTTTTACCAACTAAAAAACTACATTTTAATAGTAGCAATATCTTACCCTATTGTTTACCTGAATTGGTCAGTAAGGAGGGTTGGCTGATAGCATCCCTGAAATCAGCAATAGAAATTGTAGAGGGGCAGCGGGAATCAATACATTTCCTACTGCAACAATCACAGAAGATTCTCCGCATGGCATCATAGATCTTGGATGCAGAAGCTCTCCTGGCCTGGATGATGCAACTAGAAACTTGACCCAGAGAGTTTTTCTGGCCGAGAGATCGCCTGAAGTTGGAAAATTTGTGGGCTGTTGTGGATGAGGGATCCCTGATGTTGTGACAGAAGATCCCTCCTGACAGTCAAGGTTCCCAGAAGGGAAAGGTACTATCAAGCAGACAAAGAAGTTACTGCTCACAGCATCTCTAACAAGGCCAGGATTCGATCTATCTGATCAAGGGGAACTCTAGTTCTGGTCTTTGAGGAAATTCATCCCCATGTAAATGAAGTCTTGCGATGGTGCGAGTTCTGATTTCTTGACGTTGGGCAAAATGCCCAATTGAGTTACCACAGACCAACAGTGGTACAGACCCTGATGAAGGGACTGGATTTGAACAATGTGGATCAGCCAGTCGTTGAAATACTGGAAAATCAGGATTCCCATTAACTGGCAGTATCCCTCCACTATTCCAATAACTCAGGTGCGGAAGAAATTCTGACTGATAGAACCCAGAATTAAATAACTTCCTGGTTGAAGCAAAACCAAAGATATCTGCAGTGAGGAGAAAATAAGGGGATGTGTAGATAGGCATCCTGAAGGTCAACAGAAAGTGCCCAATTGGACAGTGAAAGTGCATTCTGGTTTGAGGAGTTTGTCTTCATTTTGAAAGCTTTTTCCAGAAGAAACCAGTTTAAAGGAGAGGGGGCAATTATAATGCAAAACATTCCACTTTTCTTGGTGACCAAGAAGATATGAGAATGGAAGGCGGGTGACTGATCATTCAGGACCCTCTTGACTGCCCCTTTCTGTACAAGAACCAAGTCAGCTGCTGCACATTCATGTCAGATGTAGATGGCATAAGCAACAAATATTCTATAACAGTCAAGCTATGAGAGACAGTATATGCAAGATCCTGTCTGGATGAACATAAAACTGTGCATTGATGGGTGACAAAATTCATCCACATTTACGAGATTCTGAGTTGGGATTAGACCCTTAGATCAAACTGGTGAAGGCTCTGGGAGCAGAAGTTAGGCCAATGAAATAGCCTGAAATTAAAAAATCTCCTTATTCAAACAGAACCGCAAATATTTCCTATGAGCCAGTAGGATGGAAATTTGAAGTAGGTACCCTAAATGTCTATGGAGACTGCCCATATCTAAACCTCGTAACATTCTAATCTGGGCATCACTATCTTGTTATGTATATCTATATTATTTTCAAAATAATGATTTTAATTTAGTCAATGACATTATTTCTTAAAATCATAATGTCCTATGAATGGGTTGTACTGTAAAGATGAAATATGTATAATACATCATATTATTTCATTATTAAATTTCAATGTCGATGACTGTGTTCCGAGGAGGAAATTTTTGTACTGCTAAGATGTCAGACTGACCTAGTTTCTGATTGTCAAGATCTGGAATAGCAGTTATTGACCTGTTGACCATAAATGAGTTTTTTCATGCTTTTAGATGATTCAGTGAAAGCCTGGAATCAGTAATGTGCATTAACTATTGCATTGTTAGCTTAATATATCTTTCTAAAGAAGCGATTCAGAACATGGAATCACTCATTCATAAAGTTGATATTTGTCTTGAGTGAGTGTGAGAGGCTTGATTTATTTATTTAATTTGATATTATTCATTGGAACTGCAGTGCTGTAATATTTACTCAAGGAAGGGGGAGGGCATCATAATGATCTCCATATGAATTGACTGGAAACAAAGAAAGGAGAGGTACTAACAAGACCCCCTTTATTATATGGGTGATCTAAACCTCGTACCCGGTGACCAGTGTGGAAACCTAGCACCCAGCATCCTGAACCTGACACCTGTTGCCCAGTGACCAGTGTGGAAACCTAGCACCCAGCATCCTGAACCCGACACCTGTTGCCCAGTGACAGAGACCTGATGTTTGATGCCCAGTGCTGGCAACTGTCTTACTTAGAACTTTACCTGATGATCACTGCCCTGTAACCAATGCTTGTAGCCTACTGACAAGTCACCAGCAAACAAATGGTCAGGCACTGGAGATCTGATTGAGAAGGCTTTATTCTGGAAACTTGATAATTTGAATGCATGTCTATCCAACTAAGAAAAGAAAAGGGTGCTAGTGACATTCACAATGCAGTGTCACAGATCCCTCTTATTCCATCATATCATCAGAAAGTTTAAGTGCTCTGGAAGGTGCCACAGATCCCTCCCTTAAGCAAGTGACTTCACTAATATGGAAAGTGCCAATGATCCCCTCATGGGAATAAAGGGGGTTATCCTGTGAAGAAGAAAAGGGATCAGGCCCCTTCTTTCCCATCTTATAGAAGTTGTGACTTTCAGCTCAGACACATATCTCATATAACTGTAAGCCACAGAAAGGACAACCATCCATGCATGAACACTTTTTGCATGCCAAGCAGATGGGATGAGTGTCTCAAGCAGCATTTTTGTGACCCCATTTGCCAATGCCTTATGGCATGCAAAAATACCAAACGACAAAAATTAAAACAAAACAAAAAAACCAAAGCAATTTGGGGAGAATAATGCTTACCCTAACAATGGTTACTAGTTACATGATAAATTATAAAGATGCACTACATAACTAGCGAGTGTACTAAAACCCGTAACATTATAAAAGATGGCACAGACACAGGAATTTTTTTTCAAAGACTGGGGAAAAAAAGCACCAAATACCATACAAACTCATATATGATTGATGGCAACTATGTCACTGTGTACTCTGAAACTTAATGTATCAACACATGAAGTCCAAGGAAAAGAAGGACAATATCACAAATGACAGAAGTAACTAATACATTAGAATGGAATCATGCTTATATTCTAAGACATCCAATAATTATTTTAAGGAGGAATTCACACTGTTCTGGGGAATAGAGCCAGGAAAAAAGACAGCAAAGTAATTATTTCAGGTGATATATTATTGTTATTATAACACAAATATGTAACCAAACCAGCAAAGCATGAAAGAGTGGTCACAGTGACTTACTTTTGAGATGAGTGTGTATCTCCACACCAAGTTTCATTATTCTGGTACAACAGTATTTTATCCACAGGACCTGAGCTAAATAAATGCACAACTAATGTACATGTAGTGTGTACAAATTCAGCCCTCCCCAACCCAACCTGGCACATTATCTACACCCATATGACGTAACTGACCCAAGTTTCATGTATCTAGCTTTAATGGTGTTATAGAGTGACCATAGGTATCTAAAACTTTTATCACTTACTCAGTACTTGTGCCAAAGTGCCCAAAACTCCATCCATCCATAACTGTACTTCAATGAAAGTACAGGGATGATAAATAGAATAAAATAAATTAGCAACAATGTTATCTTACCCAATTTTTTACGCTTATGTATGGATGCTGCCATCCTCTCACCTATACCTAGACGTAAAAAGAAAGACAGTTTTAATTAATTCTAACTCAGAAGTGTTTCACTTGTAAATTTACAGATTAATTATCATAATACATTTATTGTTCATTTTTCTTTCCCCATGTCAACCATATCAGGTTCTAATTTCTGATATGCTGACATTAATTCCTCAGGTGTTGCTCTGTGGATTTCAAACAAAGGCCATATCTGTAATTCCTTTTTATTTCTGAAGCCAATAACTTATGAAGTCTCATTATATAATTGTATTTGCAAGAAAGTAGACTCTTATCACTGGTTCCTAAAGAACTCAAGGCATTCACTCCATTCCAGTAAGGAATTACTATTTTACAAGCAACATTCAGCCCCATCTTAAAAACAGTAATGTATATTTAGTGGGATACCTCTGCTACAAATACAAGAAAAACCGATGGATTCCAAGAATGGATGTGTAAAATAATTCTTGATCAGCAGACAAATAATGTTCAAAATGCTTATAATCAATATGAAATGGTGACAATTTTGTAGAGATAATCTCACAGTACATTCTGTCATGGTCAGTGTGACACATAAGCATTAAGTCTGACATATGGGTTAGACTCAATAAATTGCTGATTGTGCGGGATGGGATCTGCTCTATTTGGGGCATGAACTGAATATAAATTAGAGTCCATTTGATAATGGTCTGACAGACATGTCAATGTATGGTTAAAAGTAAGGAATGACAAGTTTAAGACAAGCCAGAGCAAAAATTTTAGGAAACCTTAGACCATTTAAAACAGATGCCAAAAATTATATTTTCAGAATAGTTATTAATAAAGGCAGACTAGACAGGATTACTCTGACTTCAATGGGAGTGTCAAAACTTTGTCAGTTAGAGGAAGTAGTCCTGATTGACTAAGCTAAATGAGGACATGTGTTTCACAGATGAAGTTCAAGGTTTTAAAGTAACCTCCCTCACTATATTAGTTATTCTGCTGAGAGTGAAAGATGGTTCCAAGGATTAATATCCAATTTTAAGGGACAGGAAGTCTGGAAATTTGAGAGATTCAAATCCAGAGAAGAGACAGGGAATTCTCTGATGATAAGTGATGATAAGTGAGCGAGGGCTCGGGGAAAGCAAGAATGAATTGTCTCAATTGCATACAATATCTTCACTGATGTAAGTCTAATTATTTACTGAATTTATTCAGTTTAAACTTGTACTTCAAGTGTTCCACGAGTTCAGAAAATAATCATACATTAGGGGTCTCGAATGTTATATGATTCATGTATTGTAGGAATGTCATATAATATTTTGTTGGTATGAATGATTCAGATTTAGTGGTTTTGTATGCAATAGAAATCATGTATCATAGGAATTTCATGCATTTCGTCTTACATAAATTGTGAGAAGTAAATTATTTGTCTTAAATGTTTTGTTTCATATATACTGAGCATTGATTTTCCTATGTCTGCAAATGTTAATGGATCATTAATTAGCAAAGCAATGTAGTTAGGACAAGGAGTGAAGTCCATTAATTCATTTGTGTAATTAAGTTGTGAATTCTTTTCAAATGAGAATTAATGGTGTTAGCATTAGGAATGTGTGTCAATTGACATAGCTGGTACTTTACAGCCCCCAGTGGGGTCTGATGATTTATCCACGAGGCTAATTATGTCATACTGCCAGTGAAGAAGGCGAATAGCCACTAAAAAGATATTAATTTATGCTGGTAGGGTGTGTGCATCAGTACATGGAAAATGGTGGCACTGGAAGGACCTAAAGTTTCTGCCATTATCTTGCAGTGTTTTGCACATGTTCCATTAAAAAAAGAATGAACTTCAACAATAGCAACAACAGAATTCTCATCACTTGTATCTGCTTTCACAATCACAAAGTTTCTAAAAAGTCCAAAGCATACAAGATCCCTGTTTTGATACAAAAAAGGAGAGTTGTTAGACTTTGATGTACTAGTATTATTACTCTTGACCACAAATTATTATTAATAATAATAATAACAATAATAATAATAACAATAATCTTTTTTAAAGAGGGTGCCACAAACAGTGCATGAACTAATCCTCCCATTATATGCATACTTACATCAAAGTACATGTACATATTTACACACCAGCACACACAAAAAACATTGATAATAAGCTATATTTGTATATGGACAAAATAAAGAGAAAATTTAAATGAACATGCTCCAACTAGGTACATTAGTTATATACAGTACAAAATTAGTGAGACAACAATGTGGAAGGTTAGTGTATGTGAATTTATACTTTAAGTTATAATGTATTGTCAGATCTAAGAGGTCCCATGTTTCATCCCTTGAATTTGCAGACATTGTACCAATGACTGAAAAATTGTTAAAGCTACGTTAAAAATCCAAATCACACTCACACAATCATTCCTTTAATTATAGTTAAATGCATTTATATTTGTACTTTCTCTAATTTCCTTCAGGATTATGTTCCGAGTTTGTGATCCTGAATATTGAAAACATTTCTTCAAGAGTTCTTTTTTTGGTTTTGGGATGGAAAGTCAGTTAGCTAAAATTGATATTAAATTGGGAGTGTTGCCTTATTTTCAAGTATGAAATAATTCATTGAGGGCCACACTGTTCGCAGAAGGGAGCTACAGCATATGATGGACCACTTTACTAAAGCAAGCAATGAGTTTGGGCGGACCATCAGCCTAAAGAAAACAAACATGATGGCTCAGGATGCACCCACCCCAAGCATTAGTGATGGGAATCGGTCAGAAATTCATAATCGATAATCAGTTCCACTTAAGCAAATGATAATCGATTATAATCGGTTACTAAGAGCAAATTTTAATTTTTGTTTGTTATTCAGTCATCTCTTTGATCAAATAGTTCAAGATGTTTGTAAATGTGCAGGAGTAATCTCTTTTAATGACATGTATACTTTAACCTGATAATAATATTACATTTTTGTCTATTGTGTTGTGTGTTATTTTTGTTCGACATCTTTGTTAAATGAACGCAACTTTTTATGGCTGATAAGTCATATGCAACTGAAATACTGTTACAATCCCCCAAAATCCTTTCATTCATATGTGATGTGTCTATAATTTTAAGTGTAGAAGGACATGGTTTTCTTGTTTGTCATTGTTTACAAATACTACAAATAATGTTGCATTTAAAACTGACACAAATCATCAAAATGTGTTTAAATTTATTAACTCAACTATTTAACAACTTGATCATGTAATAATGGCTATATGTTCCTAATTATGAAATTTTGCACCTATGAAATATCATATGGTTTTATATTTGTAGTTGTGAAGGGAATTAATAAATTTCAGGTCAACTTTAGTGGCTGGGTGTTTTACTAACCTTTGTGCTTTGCATACAACTAAAAAGTAGTCTCCCCTTGCATACAACTAAAAAGTAATCTCCCTTTACACATAATCGATTATGGAGTTTCACAATTATCTTATTGGTTCGCTCAACCAACTGATGATCGATTATAATCGATAATCGGAACAACACTACCAAGCATTATCATCAACAACTACGAAATTGAGGTAGTGAGTCAGTACATGTACCTCGGCTCTACCATCACCAACAACCTCTCACTTGATGCTGCACTCAACAAGCGGATTGGAAAGGCATAAACAACTCTCTCCAGGTTGTTGCAGAGAGTGTAGAACAAAAGCATGCTGACATAGAACATTAAGATCTCCGTGTGCCTCAAATGCTTACTCGGAATCACCTGAGTGATCAAGTAGCAAACAACGAGGTGCTTAAACATGTCAAGATTCCCAGCATGGTCATACTCCGCCACCAATGTCGCATCAGATGGCTGGGCCATGTACGTTGGATGGATGACAAATGGATCCCCAAAGACATTCTTTATTTGGAACTTGCCTCTGGCAAAAGGTTGATCGGATGGCCACATCTCCGCTTCGAGGATGTCTGCAAGCAGGACATGAAAGCCCTTGACATCAACATCAATACCTGGGAAGAACTTCCTGAAGACAGGTCCAGATGGTGACATGCTCTGATCACTGGTCTGAAAGCCGGTAAGGACAAGCTAGCTGATAAAAAGCGATCACAGACGGAGAAGCAGCTCCAACCCACACCAGACTCAACCTTCAAGTGCAGCAAGGACTGCCACTCCCATGTTGGGCTACATAGCCGCAGCAGATGGTGCACAACCAACAACCGGCACATCTTGCATGGACACACTTCCATCGTCTCTCAACACTAACGGATGCCAAACAACCATTGTTTGAAACTTTGCAGAAGTCTAGCCTTTCTTAAATATTCATTCACTTACTGTTAACATTTTCAAATCATACTGTATTTGGGATGTTTTTAGCATTACACGTATCTAAGATGCGTTTGCAAGCTCTTTTTTGTAAGCAGATTAATTTGTAAATATTCTTGTCAGAAGTGTTTCCCCAGATAACATTACAATAGTCTAGCAGTACAGTAAATTGCATTCGATTTTTTTTCATGATGTACATACAAGTAGTAGTTGAAATTGTCAGATATATTCAGCAAAGATAGGTCTTACAAACTGGATCCTGTCATAATAAATAATACAAGACATACTGCAAATAAATTTAATTTAGTCACAAGATGAATGAGGTACAGCATGTAAATGGTAACACAGTCACAGCTGGGCGGTTTAAGCAGTCTGAAACTAAAGATAATATTTACTAAGCGTTTTGAACAGAATCTTGTGACATATTTTCAGCTTCATTTGCATGATTAAACTTGTTGGAATATATATATATATATATATATATATATATATATATATATATATATATATATATATATATATATATAAAATTATGCAGTATGATTGGAGGGGGGTATGTAATCCTGTTGGACATATGCTGCGGGTGCCCATGGTTGTTCAGTAAGCCTAATTCCAAAATAGTGGGAAGGTGAGTTTTTGATCATTTTTAGTTAACAGCATTGTATCTGTTATTGTATATGGTTTTCAAACTTATAAATTTAGTAACATTGTAACCTTAGTTGCAGCCTTAAACAAGCATTAACCTCTGAAAAGCATTTATTTTCTTACAAGATTTAAGTTTCCCTTCTAGCATGTTGATTTGAGCTGCATTTGTGTGAGTGTGTGTGACTTGGATTCTTAATGCAGCTTTAATAATTTTTCAGTCATATCGCTATGATATCTGTAGTGTGGCAGTTTATAGTGATGTCTAGCACTGGGGCATCATGTCACAAACATGTAGCATGATGTCTCACCCAGACACATTATCCTGACATGATGAATGACCAATCCTAACACTAACCTCTGAATTCTGAGCACCAATCGAGGCAATTAGTACCATTTTTGTAAGTCTTTGGTATGACTTGGCCAGGGATCGAACCCACGACCTCCCACATCCAAGGCGGATGCTCTAACCACTAGGCCACCAGAGTGGTAGCTGCATTTGTAACAACACTTATGCTGAAATATGTAAAATTCAAAGTCATGAAAGTGACCAGCATAAAACAAAACCTCGGCCTGGTATATTTCTCTTAGCATGGGTTTGTTCATCCTTTACTTGTTATCTGTGGTCTAGTGTGTGAAAATTCAGCCTGCACTCCACCTCTCCCTGCTTCACCTTGACTGGTGAGTGACCTTGACTTGTGAGTGAACATGGCCATCAGCCATACTCTGTGTTATAAAATTCTTGTTTGCTTCTCTCCTGTTACACTGCATGTTTGTTTTGACTACCCTCCTCACCCAAACATTGACATAAACTTCTATATAGTGCTAATTCTCATTTTCTCCGGCTTAACACCAATATCCCATGACATTCACACTCTTACAAAGCAAACCTCACATAAATGACTAAAAAGCAGAAATCGTACATACCTGAATCAAATTTCAAGATGGCACATAATGTAAAAGCAAATTCTTCTGAAAGAACAACTCGAAACTGGTACTCATTAGTCACCTGGCATGTGAGAGAAAAGAATTAGGAAAATGCATACTGTCGTTTAGAGTTTGCGTGATTAAAGCAGCAATTAAATGTAAGCTCTAATTAGCTTTTGAATGCATTACATAAAAATCATAACATTAAATAAACATGATTTACAAGACATTCAAACATAATATAATGCATAATTCCTGCAAAAGACAAATCATATAGCAATGAACTTAAAATGTAAGCCAATAATGAAAAGGTTTTCACTCTTAACTGAAAACTTGGTCAAGGAATGTTACATAATGGTCATAGAAGAGGTTTTCATTAGTAATAATAATAATAACAATAATAAAAGACTTTAGTTAGAAAAGGTAACTTAATTAGTTATAGAACTAATCTACCTTGAGGACTTCTATCTGTTATGTACAATATACACTATATACAACATGATGTGAAAAATCTGGTTTGATACTAAATAATTAAATGATTTAAAAAATCTAAGTACCAAGCCTGGAACTCATGCACAGGCATCTGTGAACACATAAAAATATATAAAATATCATCCTACAGAAAAGCAGGAGGAATTTTTTGTACTAGAACTGTTCAACTGTCATCCATTTAAGACATTGATTATGAAAAGAACAAATGCAAGGAGCCTGCTTTATGTCACCAGGAATGTTCTTTCATACCAGTGGACCAGTATTTTTAAAAAAATTTTTTTTAAACAATTCCTTCTTTGGCCTTTGTACATGTATAATGTAATTTTTTACATCTAACAGACCTTAAAGTTTGGAGCATCATCATCATCTCTTTGGTGAAAGATATTGCTTAGATAGACAGAAATGGCTTTTCTGGATACTTTATACATGTACATCAATTTGGCCTAAGAAATATTCTTTCATGTATTATTAAAATCTTTATATTATTCATTGCATCCTGGAAATTGTCTATGCATTGATCTAGCATTACGAGGTAAATGATAAGCCCTCTATTGAAGTCTCAGAAGTAAAATTTTTTGAATTAGCAGCATTACTCCAAATTACATTAGAATAGTCCAGATATGGCTGAATATAACTTTTATATAAGATGACCCTATACTGAAGGGGAATGTTATGTTTCGATTTTCCTCTGTAGCCAGAGATAAGAATTAACCTTGTTTGAAACATGTTTAATGTGAATAGACCAAGTAAGATTGTTATCTACAAATACACCAAGAATTCTGTCTTGAGAGGTCGTATTAAGGCTCACATTGTCAAATAGAACCTGGAGTTTGTCGCTATGTAGCCTTGCTCATTTCTGTTTGTGTTGTAACTCATCAGGCTTTTGTTTTTTCTGTATTGATGATCACTGTTTTCCTTGCACCATACTTTAAGTCTGTTTAGAGTGTCCTGTAAATTAATTTCAAATACAATTATTGTTTTACCCATCTCAGACAGTGTAGTAAGATCGACATAGAGGTCAGTGGAAGAAATTGAAGTTCCAGCTGTCTAAGAAAATGAGAGGTAAGTCTTTGATAAATATAATGAATAACAGAAGTCTGGGGATAGAGCCCTGTGGTATTCCACAATTAACATTTTTACTTTTGGAAAGTTGACCATTTAAAGATACTTTTTGCATTATATCGGTTAAGTAAGAAAACCAGTTTAGGGAGGTTTCACTGCATTGATATATTTTAGTTTTTGAAGCAAAATTTCATGGCCTTTATGAAACTCAACCATAATAGACCATTTCTCCTTTATCGAATGCTTTCAGCCATATATCAATCAATGATACAATTGCAATTTCACAGGAGTGATTCAGTTGAAAGCCAGACTGATTATCATGAATAAGATCATAAGTGTTTAAATAGTTGAGAAAAGAATCATGTACATGTTTTTCTAGTAATTTGGAAAGACAAGGAAGGATAGAGATGGGTCTGTAGTTATTTACATCATCTTTTGTTCCTGCTTAATGCAATGATGTTACTTTGGCAGTTTTCCATGTTTGTGGAAATTTATTTGACCTAATACATGTATTACAAATGAAAGCTATTACTCTCTACAATTGCAGGTGCAGCTTCCTTTAGTAGCCTTGGTCCAATCATATCAAGTCCTGTAGCTTTACAATCATCCATCTTTTAAAATATATTTCAACACAAATTCAGGACTCATTTCAGGAATTTCAAATTTTATGTTTGGGAGTTTTTTTAACAAAAGTTTTTGAGTTCCAGATGATTAGATGATGTACTGGGTTCTTTAAGTTTTTTAGCAATTTGAACGAAAAAGTCATTATAAATATTGGAGATGTCAGTTGGATTTTCGGTATAAATGCCCTCATGATTTAGGGATAAAATTTCAGTTTTACTCTTACATTTGCCTGCACCAAACTCTGTAAACACTCTCCAGATAGCTTTCAGGTTATTTCTGTTTTCATCCAGTACTTTTTTGTTGTGCGCTTGTTTGGCTTGATGTATTATTTTATTAACTTTATTCCTCCAAACTCTATATTCATTTTGATTTCCAACAGATTTTAGTTGGTCTCTTTGCTTTATTGCTTCTAAAATTTCTGGGAAGATCCAGCCTGGCTGGTGGTCTTTCTTTATCCTGCATGTTTTTTTAAGGGGCTCATGTCTGTTTACTGTTTTTATGAAAAGATCCATTCAAGTATCTAAAACATCATCAATCTCTTCAAAGATCTGGACTGTATCCCATGGAATCTATTTAAGATCTTCCAGGAATTTAACAGTATAAAAGTTTTTAAAAGATCTATAAATAATGGAATTTTGGATATTATTTTTTCGATTTGCCATTGGCTTTATGTGTTAGAAATTTTTTAAATTGGTCATTTATATCACTCTTTGAAACCATTACTTCCAAAACATTTTTTTTGTATTGGTATAAATATGATCTATAATTGTTTTAGTGGCAGATGTTACTCTGGTGGGTTCATTTACTAGTTGTTCCATACCTAACAAAGCAATAAAATCCATCCAATTAACTTAACTGGATCACTGAGGTCGCTGTTTATATCGCCTAGAAGGAAACATTCTTTCTCTTCATTTGAAATATGACCTATCTGAAGTTCAAAGTATTCACCAATCATCAGTACCTGGTGTAGGGGTCTGTACTCAAAACCAACTAAGTAGGCTTAGCTTTATCTTGAGTGATATGTAGCCAAATGGATTGAATTTCCTGTATATGCAGGTCTTCCCTTCTTACAGCACCAGTACCAGTTCTAACATATGCAAGGAGTCCACCTCCTCTAGTCCTACATTGCAAGACATAGCACGTTTCTGTTTTAGTGCTATACCCCCAGAACAAAAATATCGGGTTATGTGTCTTACGTTGTAGGACTACACCTCCTCCTGCTTTCCTATCCCTACAATAAGGTTTATGGAAGCCTTTTATTTACTATGAATTCGCAAGGCTGATGAGTGATGGACGGAGAAGACTTCAGCCGATTTATCACTGTGCATCATGGGTACGACGTTTTGACTCCCTAACGGATGGGGGCAACACGTTGCTAGAAGCACAGTATGTATTGCGGTGCTCAACCTCCCTCATGGGAGGAAGCAACCCACTAAAGTGGTGTTCAATCTCCCTAAAGGGAGTGCGCAACCCATAGTTTCTGTGCTCAACGTCCCTCAAAGGAGGACGCAACCTGCTGTAGTGGTGCATTACCTCCCTGAAAATAGGAGGGCTCAACCTGCTATCACTGTCCTCTACCTTCCTAACAGGATTGCGCAACCCGCAATCGCAGTGCTCTACCTCCCAAACAGGAAGGAAGAATCCAATACCTAAGCGTGTACGCTGAAAGGGATGAGAACCATCCACCCGTTGATTAATAATCTTTCACGTATAGAGAGACTCGTAGTTCTGATTCGAGTAGCACTGAAAAACTGTACATGCTTTTGGAATCGTAATATATAGTCATAATACTCACCCCGTTCCTTTCTGTTTTAAAAAATTTGAACCAGACAGCTACATCTTTTGGGGCTTGTTTTTGTAAGCAGTTGAAACCAAAGCGTTTTAGCGAAATGAGGTCGGCATACTCCTCGGAAATGGTCGTACTCAATTTTACATGAGGGATAGAAGTATAACAATATCGAAGGCACTTTTAAAGGTTCGTCCTGTTTATAGCATTTTTACCTAAAAAGAAAAAGCTCTAAACATAAATCCATTTATGCGTTCTTCAAGTATCTATTTAAGACCAAGAACTGGAATAAACATTGCTGAATTCAGTCAATTTCCGTCCCCCACTCTTGTATGGTTATGTTCCAAAGAAAGCCCGCCTAACAAAGCTGATAAATGTTAAACTAGAGTAAACTGGTTATAATTTTCAAGAAAAGAACTTTCATTTTCGATTTAAAGATCACGTGATTATATATAAAAAGACAAATCGATTACTAGGTGTTTACAGGGGAAGAATGATAACAATACGCAAGAACCAGAAACGAGGGCAAGACATTTCGACCCTAAGAAAATTCCCAAGCCATCTCAACCGCCAATTCATTTCAACCACAGGTGCTCGACGCGAGCTTGATGTTAAAAAAAAAAAAAAAGCAATAATCTAAAGGGAAAAAAATCATGCAGAGTGACAAAAATACCTTAGATTACCCCGATAGTAGTAAAGTGGGTCACCCTAGGGACAATGGGACTTAGCATTAAAAACACCCCTGGGTCACTCTAGGGACAATGGAAATTTAACATGGAGAAAAACGCTGGGTCACTCTAGGGACAATGGGAATTTAACATAGAGTTTGGGCTTGTTTAGGGACAAGGGAAATTAACATGAGGAATAGAGTTTGGGCTTGTCTAGGGACAAGGGCAATTGAACATGGGATTTTTTTTTTTTTTAAAAAATTAAAAAAAGGGGTAGGCAATTGAAAAGTCATTCTCTTTTCGAGAAATATGACTGGCCCTGAAAAAGGCCTTTGGGTTTTCTTCTTCTTCTTCTTCTTCTTCTTCTGCTTCTAATTTCTTCTTTTTCTCAACCAACTTCTTATTTTATCTCCTACACTCTTTCTCTTCTTTTCTTTCTTTCTTTTCTCCTCCTCTTCTTTCTTCTTCTTCTCTTCCTCCTCTTCTTTCTTCCTCTTCTCATTTTCTTCTTCTTTTTCAATTTTTTCGTTCCATTTGCGTATTCTTATCCTTTCCTCTTCATCCTCCTTCTCCTCCTTTATCTCTTTCATGACACCACTTATCATGTCCTTTACCTTTCTTAAGTTATTAATTTCCATCTTTACACGATGGGGACTATAGGAATAGTGGTCTTCAACGAGTCTTATTAACATCTGCTCCATCATTCCTAAATTGTCCAAAACGTCTTGCAATGTTTGCATTTTGTCAATTTGGTTAGAAGCCATCTTCTTTGTAGAATGGTTTGAACGACGAATACTGTGGGTTCTTATAGTGAAAGCGCGTACGTGAAGGAAAACATCCCCCTAAAACATAAAATTGATCTTACCTAGATCATGACCCAACAACGCGCGGACGTGAAGGAAAACATCCCCTACTTTCTCATTTCATATAATAAAACCAAAACTATACTCTCCACATACGCTAAGAAACAATAAATAAACCCATAATCTACTATTCACACAAACATACCTGAGCTCTTACAAACACAAACACACAAACACATACCCTCACACAATGAAAAAAGAGTTAGTGTTTATATTCACACTACTCTACCTACACACATTGGCAAATTAATAGTTATTTCTTTTCTAGAGTATTGGGTAGCCCTGAAAAGGGCTGTTGTTTTTTTTTTTTTGAACTCCAGATGCACCTATCTAATGGTTGCACCTTCCTGGCCTGGCGCCACACACGCATCTTCTTCCCCAGTCTCCTTTCACCTTTCTTCTTGGGAGTGCAGAGGCAGGATATGTGGCTTCAGAATCCCAATTTCGGTTTCTGGGATTCTGAAATTTCTTCTTCTCTCCTTTTCCTCCTCCTCTTCTTTGTTTCTTCTCTCCTCTTCTTTTCTTCTTTCCTCCTCCTCCTCCTCCTCCTCTTTCATTCTTGCTTCTTCGACAATGGCCTCCGCGGCCAGTTCATTTAGTATGCGCCTGGCATATTCCAGGTGCGTCTGGAGTTCTAGCAGTTTCACAATTCTGGTATTCATTGTTTTGTCAACGAATGAACAGGATAGCTAGACTGTCCAGCGAGTTTCAATTTATAGTGAAAGCGTGGACGTGAAGGAAAACATCCCCCCTAAAAACATTAAATTGATCTTACCTAGATCATGACCAAACAACGCGCGGACCTAAAAGAAACACTCACTCACTTTTTTATGCTACCCATTACTATTCTAAAAAATTTTCATTAATCACTTCAATATAATATCCACATACGCAAAGCAATACCTCAAACAGCCAAAAAAACATAATCTTAATCTACTATCCACACCAACGTCCGTGAGCACTTACAAACACACAATCTTATATACAAACACATACCCTCACACTATAAAAAAGAGTTAGTGTTTATATTCACACTACTCTACCTACACATTGGCAAATCGATGGTTATTTCTTTTCTAGAGTATTGGGGTAGCCCTGCAAAGGGCTGTTTTTTTTTTTTTTTTTTTTTTTGCTATGGCAAACTTTTAGTTTCTAAGAATGCGATGTCCTCTGAGTATAGACTTTCTGGCGATAGGTCTGCTTCTTCGGAAAGAGAAGAAGAACTCTTTGGTGTCGATACGACAATCGACAAAGCCTCTGTCAGTTTCAGGTTGCTGCTGCTGTTGTTGAACAACAAGTTGTTGTTGCTGCTGTCTCTGAAGTCTGTACTTCTCTGTCCATTCTTCTTTTTCCCTGTTCATTTCTTCTCTGAAGAGCTCTTCTATCAGGTCTTCAGTGACTTTTAACATTCTCACATTCTCTATTTCTTCTGGCTTCGGTATCAGACTGTGTCTGACCCTATGCAAATTCACGTAGGCTTCGTTGAGCTTAGCTAGTTTGGAACACATCTTCTTAGGAGGATGAGACAACAATGGATGGTTAGACTGGAAACAACCCCGGTTCTTAAAGTCAAAGCGCGGACGTGAAGGAAAACATCCCCACACGGTTTTCGAGCCGCAACGTTCAGTGAGTGTCATGAGAGGGATAGTAGGAAATGAAAGAGCATCAATCCAACATTCTTATAGCTAAACAAAAGACAAAGGCATTTTTTTTTAAAACACAACATTTTTTATTCAAAAATCACTTAACACTAAACAACAACTCTAACATTTTTAACAATAATCCAACAATATAACATCAAACAATTTTTTTCTCAATTGACAATCTACTTTAAACAGGGCTGACAACGTTGTGAATGAAATTGTGATTTCCACTGTTGGAAATCATTAGGCCATTGATGGACACTACGTTTCCTAGCTTGAGACAAAAGATAAGCATAATGGTCACAAAACCATCGATCTACTTTCACATCGTTTCTAGCAGAAGAACGAGGATCAAAATGAGTCACTAAATGTTCTAAGGAATAGCCCAGGCTGCGATGATGCAGAAAATACACACAGTACTGTCCACACACCAAGGAATCTGTGCCTTGTAATTTCACGTTATTGAATCGGGTAGTCTGAGCATTTCTTCTCATAAAGTCAATGATATCGTCTTCCAAAGGGGGCAATCCGTACGAATCGAAATATTCCACACATCCTTCTTGAGGAAAGTAGACGGCTACCCAGTGGGTTCCTGGGAGATGACTGTCGTCCGTGTTGATTACGTAAGCTTGATGGTCTTTAGGTTTGCGATGAGGGAGTTCATCTTTAGCACAGACGACAGGATTCCAAGAAGCCGTATACGAACTGTGGTTCAAAAGGTAATAAAGTTCCCAGGTATCCATGTTTTGTGTGTGCTTTTTTTCTTCTTCACAGGTAATAATAAGTCGTCAATTCGATCCTGACTTTTTGCTTGAAAATGTCTGACGAATAAACGGTTATTCGTTCTGTTTCCTCACTCTGATTCAGGAGAGCTTTGATACGATGGATCTCTTGAGTGGTTAATGGTGGACAAGAATGTTCACGCAAGTCTTTATACCACTGATGCAACACGTCTTTGTTCGAGATGAGACTCCAAGCTTCGTCCAGATACTCGTCCAATTTTTCTTCTTGACTCAACATCAGGCATTTATCGTGTTGAATTTGACTGGGATGATCGTTTTGACATCCATAGCAATTTTTCTTGATCAATTCCGTCATTTTTTCGACCAAGTGTTTGGCAAAACAGGAGACTAAATGGGCTTCTTGTTCTGGCCATCTCGACTTCATCATGATCACTTCTTCTTCCACAGTCTCCTCACATTTCATGTCCAAAGTTTCTCCACTAGGTAAAGAGGGACAACAGTCTTCCATGGTTTCTAGTAATCTTGGATGACTTCTCTCAAACTGTTGATTTCTATCGTATTATCGAATTCTGCATACAGTATGACGTTCACCGTTTCATCAGGGTCTCGGTCTTTAAACTGAATTTCCACACGAATCTGGCCGGATTTTATAGGGTGGAAATGTCCCTCGTCGCTGCCTTGGTCTGGAGTGAAATCAAAAGCCACAAAGCATAGCCTCCTGCATAATCCTCGTACGTAATACCGTGACTGGTATTGGTTCCTAACTGTCCGGTGGCTTCGTACAGGGACAAGTACGATCTCAAGTAATTCTTCTTGGTAAAGTCAGGTTCAAACGGTCGGGTACACAAGGTCTTGCCATCGCGACTGACTTCGATTTTGGACACGCCAAAGTGTTGAAAGTAGAAAGGATTTTTTTCGGCAGCTCCGTTGAAGGCTGTATTCTCGACGATACCAACGATCAAACGTTTGGGTAACTGTCCTTGGAACAGATGATCTTCGATCATGGATCGCTGTCCCTTGGGAATGGTGAAGGTTTTCACTTCCACGCGTCGTATGGGATGCTTGGCGGTCGTTCTGCTCAACGTCTGACTGATGTCGTTTCCCACTTTAGGTAACACTTCCACACGCCGTACGTAGAGTCTGGCTTCTTGGATTTTGGTTTTGTAACCGTCACTATCAGCCAATAAATGGAAAGCGGTACTGCTACGATTCAGTCTCAGGCGGACATCCACCCCGTTCAGCAAATACTTTTCTTGCAACCACATGTCCAAATGCAAACGATCCATCAGTTCTAAACTTGTGTCGGCTCCCGTGATTCTCTTTCTTCGTTCTACAAATCGTCAGCTTCCCATACCACACAGGCATTGAGATGAGTGTTCTTGGCATCTATTCCGTACGTCAAGAGATTTTCCAGGTAGGCACGATAAGGGTAAGTATCCATGCTGCTACTGACCAGTTTGTTATTCAAGTACAAGTCCACTCCACTGAACAAGGAATGCATGAAATTGTTGACGGGAGCTACTGCTTCATCGTCTATAGCACCTCCAGTCTTATCTAGAATTTTGACTTTCAGGTACAAGTAACTGCTATTCAGATCGATGTAATCTTCGGGCTGTCCTTTGATTTCAAACTCGATGGGAGCGGAATCCGTCAAAGAGGAGACGGGGTGAAATTCCACCCACTGGGATTCTTCCATGGTCATCATGGTGGGGGGCATGGCAAACAGATCCAGTTCCGACTTGGAACAAGCGCAAGACTCTCGGTGCATCATTTTTTTTTGTTCTTTCTCAATAATCGAAAACGTCTAAGTCTCGAACGGTTCTTCTTTTCTTGGCCTTTCTCGCTTGAAGTCTGGTGAAAGGGTGTTTTCTTCGTCGTCTCTTTCTGCCTTGTCCTTGCTGAATGCCTGACTCGGTAGCGTGCAGGGCATTTATAGGTGTGTCTCGTCGGCCTAAAATGTCTTTGCCCGTTTGCAGCAAGACATTTTTGCCTGCCCTCATGAAGGCTTGTTTAGGGTTTTGTTTGTCGATGATGACATTTTGGAGAAATTCTTTGCCTTGCGTCAGTGCCGCATCTTTTAAGGCGTGCAATTCGCGTGTCACCATCGGTTTCAACACCGGGGCCACCGAACGAAAGGCCGATTTCAGCATATCTCCTAAACCGTGTCCTCGCTGTCGAGCAACCCCTCGGTACACTGGATACATGACTTACTTACGAATCGTGAGAGAACCGTTTTCGAAAATGGAGTTTCACCGTGACTTTTCCTTTGGTGAATGAAATATTTTGTCCCAGATCTCCTTTTATAGCAATGTTGACCGTGTCCAAATACGACTTACTGACCGGCAAATAGTGAGGATGGACAAATTCGCGGTGAACGTGATAAGTGTTTCCACCTTCCTCGTCAGTGTTCGTGGCAGAATCCACTTTGAAAGGAATGACACGCAGTAACGGCACGGAGGTGTGTCCCACCACGTTGTACTCCACCACATCGGAGAACACGAACATCAAATTCAGTCCTTGATTCAGTTCTACCGGGGTACGAAATAACTTGCTAAAAGACTCGTTGTCGTAAACGATGGGTAATTCGTTTTTCTTCATCATGGCCATTCTCATGTTCATGTCTCCGCCCAACATGTCAAACAATTCAGGACAAAATAAAATGGACATGATTTTACTCCGTTCAAATTTCATCGAGAAGCGACGAGCTGCTTTGTGGTACTCCATGGTGACACTTTTGTTGATATGCTCCAAAGCTTTCAGAAACACGACATTAAACCTGGAGGTTATGGTGCTGACCAAATGTTGACCACTAAAATAATAGCCTGGGGGAATAAACAAGTGATAGGTGGTGTACTTTTGTGTACGGGTTTTCTTGTCATATTTGACATTGCTATCCATCCACTGTTGCATTTGCTCGTCATGAACTTCCACATCAAAAAAATTTTGATTGGGAAGGATATTGAGGACTTGGGTCGGGTGAATGATTTCTACTAAAGCCACTTCCCAATGGGCTTCGTGATCTAAGGGGATGGCCTGAGGTAATTTGGCCGTGTAACAGCACAACGTGTTGTGGGGAAACACCTCCATGGAACTGTCACTGGGTAAGGTTAAGTAAAATTGGTTTTGGTGACTCATAATTCCAGAGTTCTGTGGCTGTCCGAGGGGTTAGTGGATGTCAGAGGCGTGTCTCCGCCCAAAATGGGGTTCTGGTTGTGATTGTTGTTGGAGTGGTGACTGGCAATGGCACTGGACACAAGGTTCCCGTTGGAAGAGAATTTCAGGGAGGGATTGGGAAGCAGGTAACCGATGCAACTGCTCAATAAAATGGTCCACAATTGTTTGTCTCCTTGTTGCAAACTCGAATTGGCAATGGCTGCCCCGATGACACAATACACCACGAAGATTTGGCAGAAAAAGACGATTTGCGTTTTAGGCACACGTTCTCCACACCACACCCACAAGGGTTGTTTTTGTAAATCTTGCACAGAAGAACTAGGTGAAGGAGGAGTGGTCGACGTAGCTGCGTCTGATGTGTGAAAAGGCATGATGGTCACTTCTTTTTATAGTCGATGACTTGCGAAGCGTCGATCCAAGAATCAAAACTGGGTGGACATCCTTTCCAACGTACTTTGACTTCTTTGACACGTCGTTTGCCCACTTTACGGGTTCTGCGTTCGAGAATGCTTTCGATGTCGTACACGTCGTCTTCTTTTTTGGTGACACGTTGTAACTCGGGCAAATAAAACGTTCCTTTGAGCACTTCTCCGTTCATGTCTTCCAATTTATAGACGGTAGGATGACGGCCATGCACTGGTCCAGTGACGCGAAACAATTCGGTCGTCCAGTTAGGTAAGTAACCTTTGTCGAAAGTGCGTTTGGTTTTGCCAATGCGCACCCAATCCCCTACAGCCAACTCTCCACTTTTCTTGGGAACAGCCCTCGTCGGGGACGTACCGAACAGACGCTCAAACACCAACACTTCGTTGTCGGGAGTCACGTCTTGCGGGGCACGTCCGATGCTTCGATGGTAAGATTGGTTGTACGCTTGCACCAGGTGCGGTAAGATGTCGATGTACTTCAGAGTGTGGTGATGCGTAAAATATTTCCACATGCGTTCTTTCAAAGTGCGTTGAAAACGTTCCACGATGCTGGCTTTGGTTTCGGGATTCTCGGTGGTAAAAAAATGAATGTCACGTTTCTTTAATTCTTTTTGGAAAGCTTGGTTCAGAAATTCGGTGCCTTTGTCCGTTTGCCATCGAAGAGGGTGACGACCGCTTTGTTTCAACACCCGTTGCAGGGCTCGCACTAACTCGCTGCTCGATTTGGAAGTCAAGGGCACGACCCAGGCAAATTTGGAAAAGACGTCGATGACACAAAACAAATATTTGTAGCCACAATTGTAGCTGGCCAAATGAGAGACATCGGCTAAATCGGCTTGCCATTGATGATCGATGCCTTCCACTCGGGTGCGACTTCTGGCAAACTTGCGTCGAATGGGTTTGTGTAAAGTGTAGGTAGCTTGTTCTTGTAACCATCGTTGCACTTGAGGCAAACGGAGACTTTTCAGTCGAGTTTTGGCAGCACGATACAATTTTTGAACTCCTGCGTAACCTGCAGGATGCGAGGGATCGTAGCAAATGCTGGCTAAGACTTTTTCCATTTTTTTTTGTGTTGGTTGGTGTGTTAATAAGGCACCCACTCTTGGAGAATGCTACTCTTTTTCTCTTGGGGTATTTTCTTGGATTGCAATGCTTTGCGTGTGCGACCGGCAATAGGTGTTGAAGAGGAGGATGTCTGAGCGGGGGATATCGGTTCTTGTTTCACTTCTGTCTTCACTTCTGTCTTCACTTTCTTTTTCTCTTGTGATGAAGAAGGGGTGGCCATCATCTTTTTAATCCATCCAATTCTGGAGGTAGGTGGTGTTGTTAACTTGCGTACTTTTTCTGGTGGAGTTTGAAACCCTTCTTCTTCTTCTTCTTCTCCTTTTTCTGTCTTGGTCACTGGTACTGGTGGTACTGGTACTAGTGATGGTGCTGAACTTTTCATCAAGGTCTTAAAATCTTTCAGAGTGGGTAGAGCTGTTTCGTCTAAAGCTTTCTGGTGAAAGAGTTGCAGTCGTTGCAAGAGTTGACCGTACTTTTGCGATTTTTCTGTTTCGGACAAATCTTGGCGATCCATCAAGGACTGCAATTCGTGTTGTAACTGGGACATCTCGCTCAAATTGGGATTGGGAGGTAAATGCGTGGTGCGTTGTTCTTGCCACCGATGGTATTCCATCCATCGTTTGTAAGGCACTAAAGCTAGTTTTCGTCCTTCCATGGGGTTGTCAGGGGTCGATTCTGAGATCTTGGGACTTCCGAGGGCCTTTTTATCTTGCTCCCACCAGTCCTCCCAACATGGTTCCCAAGACTCCTTTCAGTATGGGACCTAACAAGAGGGGTAAAATGCCTCCACGTTGGACCAACATCTTCTTTTCTTGACGAATGGGAATTTTCTTTTGAACCATTTGGCGAAGAACGTGACGATGTTTGCCTAAGCATTGTTTCTGGTGTTTGGACAAAGGGATCGTGCCTTTCAAGACGTTCAAACAACATTCGCACACGGTATCGATGACCTCTTTGGAGGCCGATTGAATGAGTTTTTCTCGTAGAGGTGGAGAAGCTTTGGACAGGACAGATAACATGTCGCCATATTTGACTAAACGTGGTGGTAGTCCTTTCCTTTTCTTTCCTTGGGGTTTTCTGGAGGGTGACATCTTTGAGTATTCAGGAGCACCAAAAAAAAGACACTGATACCCTACTTGGTCACAGGCCCTTTTTATACTGGAACGCCTCGCCACTGATTGTCTTTACGTCGTATCAGTTTGAGGACAGGCATGACACGTCGTGCAGGGGTACGTAACGGACTAAATCGAGCCAGTTCTTGCTTGGACAAATCCAGTAAACTTTGTAACATGCCCGATCTTTCTTGGACTTTGATTTTGGGAGAAGGTACTTTGTGAGCAGCAGCCACTGCCACTAAATTGGAGGGTCCTGCCACTGGGGAAGTTCTTTTGGGGGTCATCAACGGAGAAGTTCTTGGTGTGATCAACGTCTCCAAGTACTCTTCAGTTCTGGGTGTCATTAACGGAGAAGTGGATAAACGTGAGGCTGCCGGAGACGCAGTCACCGCTGTGGCAGGTCGTGGTTTGCGAGTGTAAGGTTGCGTCCTGGCCGAAGTGCCTCTCTTGCGACTAGTTTTCTTCTATGGACTTTTCTTTTTCTGGGGACTTTTTTTCTGTTTCTTTTTCTGGGGGCTTCTTTTCTTTTTCCGGGGTGGTGTCTGGTCAGAGGAGGGTCCTGCCACTGGAGAAGTTCTCCTTGGGGACGTGGTCTTTTTCTTTTTCTTCTTGGGGCTTCGTTGGACTTTTTCCTTGGGTATAACTTTGGGGGCATTAGGATCCCATCTTAAGAGAGAGCGAATGATGACCCCTCCTAGAGTACCGCTCCCTCCAGGTTTCAAAATGATTTGTTTTTTAGTTTGAGTGTCGATGCGGGGATCGGCCAGTTGGACCAAAGCGACTTTGTTTCGATCTAAAAAGCGTTTGGTTTGATGAGGAATCTGAATGATTCCTTGGAGTATTTGACGTGCCGTCACCGTGAACCATCGTAAGACTTCTTTGAGACTAGCTTCTAAGACACGAGCTCGTGTTTGTGGATTTTTTTCTCGACTGATGCCATACAAGGCACGAATCAATTTGACGGGAAGATGCGACTGAAGGGACGTCATGTTCACACTGTGTGAGACAGACCAAAAAGGGTCTGAGGTTTTTATAGATTTTTTTATGGGGAGTGAAATGAAGTCGAGGATGGAGACGTGTACAGGACAGGTCCTCCGTCTTGGCACCAGTGGTGAAACAAGTGGGTACGAAATTGCAAATCCTCGGGAGTCGTAGGTTTCAAATCGACGAGTAAATAGGCGTGTGGTGTTTGAGTGGCATCGTCGTACGCCTGAGTCAGCCAAGGCGTTCCTAACTGTTTGGCTAAGACTTGCACTTGCGATTTATCTCGAGGGCTTTTAAACAAGACCACGTAATGCGCATTGAGACTGATGGTGCGATGGGCTTTACTTTGTTGAAACAAATTTTGGGTGATGTAAACAACACTGGCATTACGGTGATGCCCTTTGCGCGTGAACCACAATTGAATTTCTTCTTCGTCTTCTCCTAACATGTCGTCGAAAATGACCAAATGGGTTAGACGGGAGTCAGAGACGATCCCGTCGTCTTCTTTTGGAATGCCTTCCACAAACACGATGGAATCGCCTTGACTTTCTCGCAAGCGGTTGTACGCCGATTGCCACTCTTTGTAACACCACACGATCCGTTGAGGTGGCCGATCGATCAAATGATGTTTATGTTCGATCAAACGTTTGACGAATTCGGTTTTGCCTGAACCGCTAGGTCCAGCAATGAGCATGTTAAAGGGATGGCGAAGATACAAAGCCTCCCAACTGGCACGATCTAAGTGTTCGTCGATGACTTTGACAGTAGAGGAAGAGGGAGCAGAGACAGGAGAGGTAGCCATTGTGTGAGAAATGTCACTTGTGACACGAAAACAAACAAGACAAGAGTTTATAAACTTTTTTCAGAACACGTTTATTGAATGTTTTTTTTTCAAACATGAATACGAAAAACAAAAATACATAAAAGCCAAAGGCTTAAGTACAAGGATAAAAGGCACATGATAACCATTAACGTGGAATAAAAACAAGTGTCTGTACAACAACAACATGTTTTGGGTAATGTTCTAACCAGTTCTATAGTAGGGGGTAAGGTCACACAAGTGTCCTCCCGAAAGGGTCTTTCAGGCCTGTCCACGACAGTCCTGTCCTGGGTGACGGGTTCTTCTGGCACCGTCACTAACACTGGTTGAAAAGTAACTTTTTTCCTTGAACAACTCTCGTGCATACTGGGCCACTTCTTGGGTCCAAGCCTCAAAACCCCATTCTTTCCAGGCACGGACATCTGTCCAATGGGGATGTAAGTCACAAGCTACACACACATCGTCATACACGTCTTGGGTAGGTAAAAGTTGACGAATCTTTTTTTCCTGTTGAGGTCGAGAAGTATCCAGATGAAAACTCAAGGCTTTAAGCGAAAGGAGTTTTTCGTGACCATTTAAGGCCATTGAGGTGGTAAGTACTGATCGTAAAGAGTCCACAAAGAATCGGCTGGTAAACGAAATCCCAGAAAACAAGTCACTAAGACACACACCACTTGTCGTCCCAAATTGAATGGATACAGTTCTTGTAATAATCGATGGTAATGATCCACGGTTTGAATATGGTCATTGAGTTCCTTCCACGGAATCTGTTGAATGATATGTGACATAATCCGTGGCATGGCAACTTGATTTTATAGTGTCTTTGTTTCGGAAGGAATAAAGGTAATTTCTAACCAAAAATGTTCGTTCTCCAGTAGGGAATTTAAATGTTACATACTGTAACTGAAACGTCAGAGTTTGTCTAGATGTTTCGTCTTTTTCTAAGCAGATTCCATGTAACAAATGTTGGTAATCCTTTAACTCGTCTTCCTCAATACGTTGCAGTAAGTGAATCTCGAAGTAACCAAAATTACGAACGTCTAGTCCATCATCATCCCCAAACTGAAAGTGTTCAACAAGGTCTGACCACTGAAAAAATTTCTGACGAATCAGTCCTCTTATACCATTCAGGTACCAGTGGTTAAAGATCTGGTGACGTAACGGATGCAATTGTTCTTTACGTTTCACTTGTATTTTCACTAGCTCTCGGTAAATCCTTTCTCTCAACTCCTCAGGCAAGCCCAAAATGTTCTCTTGTAAAGTATCCATGAATAAGTCAGTCCGTACAATTCACAATCTTCTCATAGAGAGCAAAAGTAATCCACATAGTGAGTAATTTCTGACCACTGCCATTCAGGGTAACGTCCAAGAATGTCACTGAACTCTTTTGATGTAAACGGTCTAAAGCGATATAATAGGATGAATGCACCCTTGACCCAAAAGAAATCTAACACACTGGTTGACTTTTTTCACTTTCCTCTTATGAATTTCTGGACACAAAAGTTCTACAGTGACCCATTGAGATTTCACTCTGGCAAACCCCTGCCAAACTTCTTTGTAAATCTTCTCTTGCAGTTCTTTAGGTAATGATTCAATATCGTTTTTGAAATGAAGTTTAAATACTGGTCTCGGTGATGTCCAACATTTGACTCCTAACCAATCTGGTTTCTTCTTCGTCAACGACATGGTAAGTTACTTCAATGTCTCGGTCCCACTAAGGGTAAGTAATGACAATTCGGTGACCATCGAGCATGTTCTACGTAGGCCGAATCTTGCGGTTCCCAGTGGTGAAGTGACACACCGCAACTGAAGCACTTGACTTTATCTCCTTCGCCCAAGTAGAAAAATCCGGCTCTGGCTAATTCTTCGGGGGTAGGGCCTCCCAGATACTTAGGCCATTTTCCTTTGAACGATTGAAGACGATTTTCAAAGTCGCAGTATTCGGACAAACGCACAGGGAACGAATATTCGTCTTTCACAGGTTCGTTTCGATGAGGGTTGAGTGACATGGGTAGGAGTTTGCTCAGGGCTGGATGACATCCGTAGGGGGGTAGACGTGAAGGTGAACATTCCCCTTTAAAACGAAACCCAGTAAAATGTCCAAGAGGACGAGCGGCATCACTTTCGCATCCCTCAGGTTTGACACGCACAACATCCCTTTCCATGATAGGGGTAGTGACACTAAAGTTCCCATGATGCTTTACAGCATCGCTCAGGTCACAGCGTACAGCATCGTACCCATCACAAGGCTCACAATCGCATTCCACTTCTGAAGCCTCACACTTGAATTGTGCCTTTCTAAACAACTTGTTCTGTGTTTCTCTGAAAGTATTCATCTTGTTCGCTTGGTCTTGGTAGTCACAATGAACTATCGATCTTGCCTAGGGTTCCTTTTTATATACAGACCAATATCAACGTGACCGTACGGCAACGTAAAGTGATTGGGAAGTCTCACTCGCTTCTGGTACACGATTTGATAGACTTTTTCCAAGGGTCGACTGACGATGTGGTGAGTGGGTAAACGTACAATCTTGTTCGGTTGGTGAGTGGTCACTTTAAAGTTTCCATCCTCTCCCTATTGTAAGGCTTCTTTCAATACCCCAAAGTTGACCACTCGACTGGTGCGATGATTCAGAGTCAGTCCTTTCACTTTGCACGTCGTGTGCACTTCTCCTTGTTTGTCCCGGTATTCGTAGCCGTAATTTTTGGGGCCGCCACTGACGAAACTTAGAATCTTGTCGTCGGGATGCTCGTCTGTCCAGGCTCCTAAACGGTCTCCTTCGATGTCAGGGTAATGTTGAGTCGGGTGATGGATGTAAATGCAACTGTCCGTGTCAAAGTACAGGACGCGTTCTTCTAACAGTTCTGAAGCTTCGTACCATTTTAAGCGAGCATGGGCTGTCACGTAAGCCGCAATGATGACATTTCCAAAAGGGTCGTCATGTACAAAGTCCAGATCTTCTTCGTAATTGACCAAGATCAAATCCTCTCGTACGACGTCCACGTGTTTCATGTATTTGGTTTTGTCGTGAATCATCTGGAAGTAGCGGGAAGGTTCTGTCAAATATTCCGTCTTGGGTAAACACGGTCGTTGTGCCGTTTTACCCCACAAGCAATTTAACATCACTTTGGCAAACGATCGCCTGCCTTCGTTTTTCTCGATGTGGTCTAAAGTGATGCCTTCTTGTTCATAGTATTTCTCTTTGAATTTTATTTGGTCTTCGGGAGTGTGACACCAGGAAGGATAGCCGCTGGTTTCTTGCTTCAGTTTCAAAAAGGCATCCACGTAGTCTGCGAAAATGCCTTTCTGAGTAGGGTCACCCTTGTGGTATTGTTGTGTCTTGGGAAAGTGGCAAATTTCGTACACTTCTAACAGTTGGTATCCCATGTCCATAGCTTTGAACAATTCTACGCTGACCCAGGTTCCCGTCAAGGCACGTTCTTCCTGGGTGTGCTGACAAGGCTGATCTTTGTTGCACGTTTCGGCACAAGTACGGCACAAGGGAAACATCAGTTTGCCTTGACAATGGTGAGGTAAGACGGGATGGTATAGGTTCGTGGGAGGCAAAACTTTGCACTTGATCAAGCCTTCGTATTGTCGAATGTTTTTCAGGTCGATGTGTTCTGTCAGCAATTGCGGGTGCCCTACAGGAAAGCGACAATATTTGCACACGTAGGGATACAGCGAACACACGTCCAAGTATTTGATTTCTTCTCCTTTCTCTTCGTCGGCTTGGTACAGCAAACAGGTGGCATTGGTCCTTCCTCCGTACAAACTATCCCTCGGGTTCAGCGGGTCCATGAACTGGTAACTTTCCACGAGGTGTTTAAACTCGGGATCGGTTTTCATACGGTGATCGTACTCGTGTTCCCACATTTCCACCACTTGGTATCCTTGCTGTTCTAACTTTAGGCGCCGCTGACAAGTGTCCTGGTACAAGTCTTCCATGGTCCGTTGTAAAATCTGATTTTTAGTGTCACGGTCAGGGTAACAGACGGGACATCCGTGAAATAAGCAACCGTTAAACTCGTACACGATCTTGGGGTTTTCTAAGTCCCAGCCATCGACCGAATACGTTCCGATGGTCTTTTCACCCCCTCCGTTGCGGGCATGCTGAATCCACTTGTCTTCCTTGTCGCACAAATAATGTAACCAACGTAGGGCTTTGACCGAGTATTGACGCTTGACAAAGTGGGTCGTTTGAGGACTGATGACAGCCACGGTGTTTTCAGGCATGAATCGTTGTCGGTACACTAAGGAACACGCTTTGGCAATGGTGCAAGCTTCTTTCAAAGGATCGACCCCTCCGTGTTCCATGAACAGTTCTCGAAATTTTCCACAGCAACGTCGTAAAATGTCCACGTCGGAACGACAATACTTTAGCATTTCTTCCTGAAAGTCGAAGGGGTCCGAGGCGTGAGCCTAGTACCAAGCGTAGAAATCTTCTCGTTGTTCGGTACGCATGTTGTCGGGTTCGTAATAGTGAGCCTCAGGTAAATGGGGTAGTACGGCGTGTTGATTGGCTTCCGTATTGAAAAAGTGTGGAAAGTACCCTTTAGCCATTTCTGTCATTCCAAACGTTTTAGGCATTCGACTCAAAGGCATGTCCAAATAGCTCATCGAATCTTTAAACTGCACTTGTCCCACTTGCATGAAAATGATTTTGGCTCCGTTCAAAGTGACTTTAGGACGTTCGGTGCCTTGTTCCGTATAGTACCTCAAAAGAAACTGTCCATCGTATCCGGAGAAATTGTGAGCCATCACCGTGGCATGACGATGACAATCTCGGTAACGTTCGATGTCCCCTTGGCTCCACGTCTTGTCGATGGGGTCTAAAACCCATTGGGCAAAATCGGCTAACATGTTCGGTCCCCGAAAGATTTTTTCACGCCCTCCAGGAATTTTGCTGCAGTGAGGGCAATAACTGAAGATAGGTTCTTGAATGCACTTCTCGCACGCTCGATGGGCCACGCAGAAATTAGGAATGTGAATGCCGGTCTCTTGCATGCATTCGAAATCGAAAAAGATGAAATTGCCTTTCTTCTTGTGACCGTCCTCTTTCTCTGGTGGGGGTTGGTATTTTTGCACGTAACATTGGTGTTCGAAGTCCACGATGTGGTGACAAATGTGACATTTTTTCTTTCCTGAACATACGTGTGCCTTGGCATTATTGGTAAGTATGCCTTGTCCACACGTAGGGCACAATCTCAGGAGTTGGCAAGCGCATTTCTTCTGTGAACCTTGTGTTTTCAAATGTTGTTGGTAACAGGTAGGGCTGACAAACGTGCGCAGACAAGTTGAACAAGGCACTGGTTCTTCGCTCAGACAGGGTTGAGAGGCCAAACATCCTGGGCATTTCCATCCACAATGCTTGTGTTGCTCTCGATTATTGTAACCATAGTCACATTTCTCACAATAATAAACATATCCCAGGAATCCAGTGATACTGGTAATGGTATCGAAATGTTCATCGTGATGATAAAGGTGAATGTATTTTCCGTCCTTAAAATGTTGGCCTCGAAACAACAGAGGCCCGCGCATTTCTTGAGGGTGCACTTTCAAGGTGTAGCGTGGAGCTAGGGCATCTTGCAATTTTTGCATCTCAGGAATGCCACAGGGTGTGTCTTTGGACAGGCCAGCTTGTTGCAACAGGAGTTCTGCTTCGTTTCGTTGTTTGGTTCGGTTCGATTTTCGAATGTTCTCCCAGGTTCTTTTCCATTCTACCGTGTCGTTCTTGTTGGCATAGGTTCGTCCCACCACGATGGCACACATCTGGTATTGAGGGTTGTTAATTTGGACGAGACTTGTTTTGGTGTTGCGAAGGTCGTCCACCAATAACATCTTTTTGCGTCCAGTCCCTTGAGGAGGAGAGACGTGGGCCATTTTCAGTGTGGCTTTACCATCGATGATGTCAAACTGGTCATTAGATTGTTGTACGTGTTGAATCTTGTCCATGACTTTGGAAGGGGTTAGTTCTGCGGGTCTGCTAAACTCGATCCAAACAGGGGATTTCAAACCGTCGTGATCTATGGATAGTGTCAAGCGATCGTCTTCTTTGGGTTGACATTGTCGCTTGAGTGCGGTGAGCAAAGAATCCCACATCTCGGTGATGAACCCTTCTGCTTTCTCCAACGGTACGTCGGCCTTGAAATCTTTAAACTTCACCGTGTAGGTGTAAGCCGTGGTCCTAAATTTTCTAGAGGAGCGCTTTTCCGTCTCTCGAATGGAATAGTATTTTTCAGGGTTGACTAAGGGTGGTGAACTTCGTTTAGAGGTTTCAAATTCTGGTTCACTCATGTCCTCTTCAAAATCACTGGCATGAATTTGTGCCAAAATTTCAGCTCTGGTACGAGGCGATAGATCACGTTTCTGCCTCTTAGTTTCTTCTTCTTCTTTCTTCTCGAATGAATAGGATCGTTTCATCTTGAGTGCAAAACGTCAAATGACTCAAGTTTAAACACCATAAACTAATTTATAGTCATGGCAGACCAGCGTATATAAAAGGGTGCGTGTCTTGTCCTTTCACTATTCATTTCACTCTCAAGCCGAGCACAACGATGGAAGAGACTAACCAAATCGAACGTTTCGTCAGAGCTATGCGAGGGGTCATTAGAAAATTCTCTTCAGACCAGCCCACGAACTACTCTCCTTCCTTTCGAGATAAAAGTCAAGATACTTGCTATATCTGTCAAAAGAAAGGGCATTGGTCTTCAGAATGTCCAGACCGTCAAAAAAGAAAAAAAAAACAGGGGCTAAAAAAGACAAAAGTAAAGATACCTGTTATTATTGTAAAGAAAAAGGACATTGGTCTCCAGATTGCCCAAAAAAGAAACAAGAGGAATCAGAAGAAAAGAGGAATTCTTCAGAAGAAGAGAGGGATTCTTCGGAAGAAGAGAGGGATTCTTCAGAGGAAGAGAGGGATTCTTCTGAGGAAGAAAGAAGACAGGTGAAGAAAAAGAAACAGGAGAAGAAAAGAAGAAGGGAAGAAAGTGAGGAGGAAGAAGAAGAGGAAAAGAGTGTGACGGTGAAGAAATTCAAAAAACAGAGAGACTAAACAAGGAGAAAGAAGAAGTCAATGAACTTTTAATTAAAGTGTTCTGTTGTGAATTGTGAATTGGATTGTAACTATTGAGAAAAGAATAAATTAATGATACAAGGTAAGTGTCTTTGAGTTTTGATTTTAAAATAAGAAGCTACACTCACGCACTCATACAAAGACACGTACTATAAGGGTAAAATGGGTGGGGGTTTTTTTGAGTTATTGGCAAATTGAAATTGTATTTCTTTTCGAGAAATGTGGGTGACCCTGAAAAGGGCCTTTTTATTTTGGTGTAGGGGTAAGTTTAACTAATCAACTTTAACTGTCTTAAGCCTTTGCCACGGCCAAGGCCTACTTCTGGACTGCGTAATGTTGATGATGATGATTGGGTTGAAATCACTAAGGGTGGTACGGTAGGCTTAGTCACAGGGTTGACGTGTTTAGCTCGGGAAGGTCGTATTCTCTTCGGTCGTAATAAAGAAGTCTGATACATTTGTTTCAGACTTCTTAACTCCGCTAAAATGTCCAACAGTACCGTGACCGTTTGATTTTCACCCTCTTGTTTCTTTGCTGCTACTTCTTCTTGCTGTTGCTGCTGTTGTTTTTTCTTACCTCTTCTTCTTGCTGCTGCTGTAGGAGAAAAGCTTGTTCCGCTTCCTTTTGTCGTTGTATAAATTTCTCCAATTCTTCTTTCTGTCTCTGTCTAAAATTCTCCACTTGCGGTAATGAAGAAGGTAACGAAGGTTCCGTAACAAATTCTTGCGAGGAGAGAAAATCCACAAAATCCCAATTCATCTCTTCTGAAAGTAAGTCCGGGTTCCCTTGGGCGGTCTCCCCTGCTGGTGCACCCCAATGGATCGTTTTCCGAGTTTCCGTCATGTTGAATCACTGTCGCATAGATTGACTGCACACAAGCGCTAGCGAATCTATATAGACCACGTGACGTCACAGATTGCTCTCTTCGGATTGGATGCGGGCTGACTGAATTTTGTAACGCGTGTTCGGATTGGTGAATGAACTCAATCCGTTTCAATCCTTCCTCTACCTATAAATAAGCGCAGTTCACTGCATTGATTCACCTGTTCTCGTCGCTTCAAGATGTGGACTGATGTGCAATCTTCTACGCTTGTGTCTTCCATGATGTTCCAGACAGACATACCCATGTATGTCCGATCCAAGTGGACCGTTGTCCACAGGACGGACACCAGCCTGTGGATACGTAGGATTTACGTGGAGAGGCAAGGATGCCTCAAAAGAGTCCTGATTTACAAGCCAACAGTGAGACGCAGCCTAAGGACAAGAAGAAGACCAATGCGGTGCCCTTTATGTTAATGGATACATTAACATAAACCCAAAGGCCCTTTTCAGGGCCAGTCATATTTCTCGAAAAGAGAATGACTTTTCAATTGCCTACCCCTTTTTTTAATTTTTTTTTTTTAAAAAAAAAATCCCATGTTCAGTTCCCCTTGTCCCTAGACAAGCCCAAACTCTATTCCTCATGTTAATTTCCCTTGTCCCTAGACAAGCCCAAACTCTATGTTAAATTCCCATTGTCCCTAGAGTGACCCAGCGTTTTTCTC
This sequence comes from Sinohyriopsis cumingii, assembly GCA_028554795.2. Lineage (NCBI taxonomy): Eukaryota > Metazoa > Mollusca > Bivalvia > Unionida > Unionidae > Sinohyriopsis > Sinohyriopsis cumingii. Next base: position 127,095,922 of record CM068835.1, read on the forward strand.
CATGTTAAATTTCCATTGTCCCTAGAGTGACCCAGGGGTGTTTTTAATGCTAAGTCCCATTGTCCCTAGGGTGACCCACTTTACTACTCCCGATGACCCGTTCTGACACAGGACCCTCTCTAATATATGATAGAGAGGGTGCTATGTCAGAACGGGTCATCGTGGTAATCTAAGGTATTTTTGTCACTCTGTATGATTTTTTTCCTTTAGATGATTGTTTTTTTTTTTTTTTTCTTAACATCAAGCTCGCGTCGAGCACCTATGATTTCAACCCCAGCCATGGGACAATCGACCCCAATCACGCATTTTTAAAACAATAATTAGCACATTGCTGATGGTCATTCCCACTAATCACACGGTTGCGCATTGATGTTTGCAATTAAAGAAAACACATACACACCGCTAAGTCGCCGAAAAAAGATATCAACATTTAATTATAATTAAACTTACTTTTATTAAGATAATGAATGCACGCTAGAAAAGAAAAAGGTATGAAAATAAAATATACCACACACTGTTAATTTGTATAAAAGAGCCGAAAATTACATTCCATACCAATATTTATCCTAAGCTTTAATAAAGGAGTTTGGTATACGTGTGTAAAATTGTATTACTTTTTATTTTAATTTAAACAAAGTTTATATTGTAACATTTAGATCGGATATATTCTGGTATACTATTAAATGAATTGTGTCAATTGTGACAATGGCGTTTTGTCCTCGCGTAAAATGCCATTGACATGTCAGACCAGGCCAACATGCTTTGTCTTTTGAGAGATGCGGAATCTCATATGCTATACAGGTAAGTGTAATGAGTCAGTACAAATTTATTTTGTCTGTTAATCTTCCTTCTTTTCTTATGTATTTATTTATTTATTTATTTTGAGTTGAACTTTATTGATTAGTATATATGTGGCTGGTTGTATTTATTCCGTGAATGTTGGACCGCTATACTAATACTAATCCGATCAGAAAAATGCCAGTTTATATATCAGTAGGTGTTAACATAACTGAACAAAATCCGGTCGAAAAAGAATAAAAAAGCTAATACTTGTAAAAGGAGATTTGAAAAAATAATATGAATAATACAAATTATTTTTGTCTGTTGCAGTTATTGTTACTTTTTATTCGGTTTTTCTAACAATTTTTTTATCTTTAACTATTATTTTTCTATATCCATATATTTTCATAATTAATATACTTATTATATTATATTTCTTTCTTTTCTTTTCTTTCCTTTCTTTCGTTCTTTTCTCAATTGAACTTGCTGAGTAGTATACATGTGGCTTGTATCCAGAGCCGACAAGGGGGGGGGGGGGAGCAACCGGGGATATCTCCCCGTCACAAGGGCCCGTAAGGGGGCCCGGGCCGAACAACTTTTAAATTTATAAAAGAAAATTTTTGTTTGAACAAGAACCGGGGGGGGGGGGGGCAGAGTGTTTCTTACCCCAGGGCCCGTGATCGCTCTCTACAGCCCTGAACACATGGGATATTGAAAAAATCCTGCCAGTCATTTATATGCAAATATGCAAATGACTTTGGTAGAAACTATTTTTCATTGGACATTGAGGTTTTATAATAACATTGACATTGAGACTTGTGCTACTAAAATTTTAGTATTATGTTATCTGACCTGGTAGTGTATATACTTTAACCGTTACTTCTACGTTTCATTCCACCGCTGGTAATTCATTTTATTTTGTTTACCTTTTCAATATTTAAGGTGGCGCTCTACAGTTTTGTATTTTGCATAAGTTAGGATTTTAAAGAAAAATAATTTCCCCGGCTTTCCTCACTGGTTATACTGTCTATTTAAAAAAGACCATGTATATCTTAGGTATAATTCAAAGAACCTTTGATTCCCTTTAGTTAGGTATATGAATGATGGGTGTTATTTGGGATATAGAGTATACAGCTTGGCCTTACTCCAGCTGTGCACCTTTCAAAAAAAAATGCTGGTCAGTTTCACTTCCTGAAATTCAGAGGTAAATTGTATTAAAAAAAGAGCCGATAACTTTTTTTTTTACATTTTATATATTTGGTAATTCATGCATTGCCCTTTCAGAAGCTGGTATTGTCTAGTCTGTCAAAATTCATTTTCCCTATTTTAGTAGCAGCTATGGATAGTGCACTTTAGACAAATTCAGGCTGATTTTTTTTTTTTAGGAGAAGGGAGCATTCATGTTAGTTAGCAGTGTGTTTAAATCATGTACAATTTCCAAAAGTACAATATCCAAAGAAATATCATCTACATTACAGTAATGCAGCATAGAGGTATGCCAACATTCTCTCCATTGTGCATGTTTTGAATGCAAACAGCTTCACCTTGCATACGTCACTCTCTCAAAAGTACATAATAACGGGTGAGCGCCTCCTAAAGTACGAGTTGAAATAAGACCGCCATTGATGGCGTTATCAATTTTCGTGGATTGGTTGAATTGCAAAGTTATTTCGCTAATAGTTTTAGTTCTATTATGATTATTTGAACTGTAGCTATAAAGTCTTTGTACGTTTATATTTTATTAATATATACGTTTTGAAATTAGAATTGAATTTAAACCATACAGTGTACACGCATATGTTACCGTTATCAGTTTTCGTGGTTTAGTAATAAGATCGCATTATTTTACCTGCATGGCAGTATTCGTAGTAGTATGTATACTGAAACTGTTACTAAGAAATAAGTTACATTTTTTTCCCTGGGTGCTGGCAATTACATTTCTTTCTGATTAATCCACTTTAAGTTTAGTACCGTTATTAGTTTTCGAGGACTGGTACAAAAATCATTGAGAAACCAATATGGTAGGGCCTAGCTTCCGACGATATTGGTTCTATGGTATCTCGATAATTGAACTATTTTTGTATTTTTTTCTCTATAGCGCCACTTGTCGCGTACTTATATACGCCACGTGACCATAAGTTACTAGTTCTGCATCACCAGTTTATTTTGGGAAAATGTGGTGATTGCTGACACTATTTAAAAAATAAACCCATGAATATTACTGTTTTAAAATTATATCCTTACCCCATGTTCTCAGATAGAATCAATATCTTCTTAAAATTGCTATCACTGTAACAAATTGTTTTGCCAGTTTGTTGTCTGATAATGTCCAATGATGGTATACAAGAGTTGGATCACATGATTACCTTGTTGGTCAAGGACTAGGATATTGAATATAAGGTAGCAAATAAGAGTCAAAATTTGAAGCATGTTAATGTTGTTTATTGGTGGCTTTCGCATTTAACAGGTGTTGACTTGAAAGCTGTGTTGTACACGATTTATCACCTTTCATTGGAACATCGGTTGTTGTTTAAACAGTAGAGGTTGAGATGTACAGCTTTCATGCTCTTGTCGATCGTCCATTCTCAGCAACAATCCCAGCGTAACTCCCCTCATCATGGGTGGTTACAGATGCATTTCTTTAACTCTCTCATACAAGTTTCTGTTGCTGTGATAAGTGAATCGCACAGAAAAATCTCACCAGTTCACATGAGCTGCTCAAAAGCTGCACATGAGAACCTTGTTAGAAATGTATGCAAATTGGGTAGATTTTGCAAGCTCATGTGTGCAGTTTGTTAGATCTTGTGAGCCAAGGAAGAACTAACCTGATTTTCACATGTGCAGATTTTGCTCACGTGAGAATCTAAATTTTCACATGAGAAAGTAGAACTTAGAAAACATTATTTTCCATTACGTATAACATTGTTTGAAAATAACGTTAGAAACTTGGACTTTGATTCTGATTAAACACTTATTTCAAATTTATTCAAAGTTGGATTATCTCATGTGAGTAATCATTTAAGCAATTTGGACTTAAATATTTTGTGCAATTAAATGTTGAATGTCGAGCATCCCGAATATACATCATTTCTATTTTGCACTTGCTGTCACTTTGTTGTTCTTCCTCCGCCATTAATACTGGCCGCCATGTATAGCATATCGTGTGCTGAAAAATGGCGTTAAAACCCGACAACAACAACAACAACACAACAGTCTCCTTGTATTTGAACATATTAATGTTCATTTCACTGTTCATAAAACGAAAAACTCAGCATTACAGTCTCGTATAACCAGACTACCCATTAAACTTTAACAGCTGTCAAAGAATAGAGTTAATACCTTGCATAACTGTTCGTTGTTGATGTTTAATTCAGTAATCCGTACGAATTTTCTCTCCCAAAAATATGCAGTTTACAAATAGGAAAAGGAAATAAACTTTTTGCCCCAAAATGAATGCTATATAAAATAAACATGATGCAACCCCTTGATTCAGAATTTATCAAACTTCTTAAACTCCACTATAAAATTGTAAAACAAATACAGAGCCACATATCTGGAAAAAATAAACACTGATGTGCAGTCCTTTTGGCCTAATAAATTCTCAATTCCTTTTCCAGAGGATTTGGAGAACTACATATACTACGTCGTTTTCTTCCATGCATAACGTTCACACAAAAGTCGATAACATCTTATATTGACTAAATTGTGTAATTCGTCTTATTACAGGCAACGACGTGCTCCGTTGGTCTTTTCTTAGTGACTTTATTGTATGGAAATGCAAATCCAGCTTCTCTGTTAGCTGTCAGTGGATTCACTATTGCTAAAACTAAATTATCATTGCCACTGAACAATATGTACTGTACAAAACATTTAATAAATCCGTAAGAAACTGCATAATCCTGTCGTGTTCGATTGTATAGCTGTTTCGCACTCTTTTGCATGTGTATTTTTTGGCAGTGGAAACTTGTTTATTTGCATACTTTTAAATGTTCTGATCGTGTCTGTTAAACGTTTATAAAAGAAGTTTGCTACTGAAATAATCACGAGACAAATCACTGACGTTTCTGTTAACTTGTCTGTGACCCAGGTTATTAGAGTACACGGTGAAAGATTGGGCTTATTAGAGCCATTAGTGTCCTATGGGGCATGGCTCAGCACAAGCTACTGTAAAAACATCAAAATTAACAACGTCTGTATTAATTAACTAATCATTAATATGAATTCACTTATAGCTCAGTTTTTTTTTACGAAACATCTGATAATGAAAATACCATTTATTTGGTATATAAAATATAACATTACGAAATAAATGAGCAAATATGTACAAAGGAGTGTAAAACCACAGGGGCTCGTATCGTTGCTTACAGTTTAGCTGTCAGTCATACAGTAGTATAAAATAATAAAAGTTCATTGATATTACCGATAAGGTGATTTCATGTTGTCAGATATTTCGCCGTACTATATTGATAAAACGTCAGACTCCCAGTCGTTACGTTTACTTGTTTCTTTTTACAGTTTTCGCATATGGAATGATCATAGTGGATAGCCTGAATCATCAACATTATTAGTGTAAGCATACATTCGGTAGTTTTAAAATAAGCCAACCTTTTGCTTCAGATTTTACTTAAAGATATAATTCAACCTCATGTAGCTAAAAATTATATCTATACCACACAATCATCAAATACTTATTTATGCCTTCCACAAATCAACTGTGCAACCATGTCTGCCCCCCCCCCCCCCCACAATAATTCTGCGGGCGCCTTAGTCAGGAGCACTTGCATTACCAATTAAAACAGTAAATCATCCACTCAGAATTTTAAATCCTGTTTGAATTTGGTGAAAAGTAAATGTTCTTCGAATTTTTTTTATTGCTGATTGGGTGGAGCAAGTTCAGCATTCGCGATTGAGAACCAAATGCAGTAGCTTAATTCATGATTTTATTCCTAAAAGACATGTGCCCTCTCTGTCAAGTCTTTTGATTGGTAGATTTAAAATAGAGATTTAATTGGATAAGGATTACAGCTTTTCTTAATGAGTATAGACACTAGGACTCTTTTGCCAACCGAATATTTTCCCCATTTCAGTGCATTCTATATGTTTTGAATAGATAAAAAAAGATAAATTATACTAAACTCAGATCTTTTTACAGATTAAACTTCTTGAAGGTCACACAATTTTAATCAACACAACAAAGTTAGCAATAATTTGAAAGAAGTGCAAAACATCGACAGCAACAGGAAGAAATCAGACAAAACCCCATTGCCATGCCAGATGAAATTCCAACTCCAGTAAAGAGTATGTATAAGATGCTTCAAATTTTTTGATGTAATGTGCATGATACATGTGCATTTCAGACTCTAAAATTTGCCCCCCCCCCCGCCGTTCTTTTAAAAAAAATAATACAAAAATTGGAAACCAGATTTTGAATTGCTTTATATATTGCAAATGTACACGTATTTTCCGTCTTTGAAATCTTTGCCTCGAAAAAATAGAGGCCCACGCACTTTTTGAGGGTGTACTTTTAAGGTGTAGGTTGGAGCTAGGACATCTTGCAATTTTTGCATTTCAGGAATGCCACAGGGTGTGTCTTTGGAAAAGCCGGCTTGTTGTATCAGGAGTTGTGCTTCACTTCGCTGTTTGGCTCGGTCAGATCGTTGAATAGTTTTCCAGGCTCTTTTCCATTCTGCCGTGTCGTTCTTGTCGGCATACGTTCGTCCCACCACGATGGCACGGGCTAAACACATCTGGTCTTGAGGGTTGTTAATTCGGACGAGGCTGGTTTGGGTGCAGCGAAGGTCATCCACCAATAACACCTTTTTGCGTCCCGTCTCTTGGGGAAGACACACGTGGGTCATAAACAATGTGGCTTTTCCATCGGTGATGTCAAATTGGTCATTGGACTGTTGCACGTGTTGTATCTTGTCCATGACTTTGGAAGGTGTCAATTCTGCTGGGCTACTAAACTCGATCCAAACAGGGGATTCCATGCCGTCGTGTTGTATGGAAAGTCTAAAGCGATCGTCTTCTTTGGCTTGACATTGACGTTTCAGAGTGGTTAACAAAGAATCCCACACCTCGGTGATGAAAACCTCTGCTTTCTTCAGTGGTACGTTAGACTTGAAATCTTTAAACTTCAGCGAGTAGGTGTAAGCCGTGGTTTTAAATTTTCTAGAGGAGTACTTTTCAGTCTCTCGAATGTGGAAGTAATATTCATGGTTTACTAATGGTTGTGAACTTTGGCTCGGTGTAGACTCTCTGGGTCTTGATTCTGGCTCATTCATGTCATCTTCAAAATCACTGGCATGAATTTGTGCCAAGACTTAAGCTATTGTACGAGGCGATAAATCACGTTTCTGCCTCTTACTTTCTTCTCCTTTCTTCACGAATTGATGCGATCGTTTCATCTTGACTGCGAAAAGTCAAATGACTATATTTTAAACTCCATGTGTTACTTTATATCTATGACAGACCAGCGTATATCTTAAGGGTGTGTGACTTACCTTCCACTATTCATTTCACTTTCAAACCGAGCAGAATGATGGAAGAGCCTACACAGATCGAACTTTTGATCAGAGTTTTGCGAGGTGTGAAAGAAAATTTTCTTTAGACAAGCCGACGGACTAATCACCGTCTTTTCGAGATAAAAGTCAAGATATTTGCTATATCTGTAAGAAGAAAGGGCATTGGTCTTCAGAGTGTCCAGGCCGTCAAAAAATCAAACCAGGTGCTAGAAGAGACAAAAGTCAAGATACCTGTTATCATTGTCAAAAAAAGGACACTGGTCTTCAGATTGCCCTAAGAAACAACAGGAGCAAGAAGAAGAGAGGGGTTCAGAACAGGAAGAAGACGAAGAGGTACCCACCCCAAAGGAAGGACCCAGACACGTTCAGAAAGAGAAACCTGAGAAGAAAAGAAGACGAGGAGAAAGTGAGGAAGAAGTGGAGGAAAAACCTGTGAAAGAGAAGAAATTTAAAAAACAGAGAGTGAACTCAGACACAGAAGAAGCCTATGAACTTTGTAAAGTGTTATGTTGTGCTGTGAATTGGATTGTAAAATTTGTACCAGAATAGACCAAGTATAAAACATAAGTGTCTCTTGGTTTTGATTTTTAGAATAAGAATCTACACTCACACACTCACACACGTACATGATGGGTAAAAAAGGGATTTTTGAGTTTTAATTGATGTTGGCAATTGAAATAATATCTCTTTTCGAGAGAAGTGAGTGGCGGTGAAAAGGGCCTTTGGGTATTTGTTTGTTTTAAAGAAACTTAGGAATGGGAAGCAATCAGTTTTAACTGCCTTAAGCCTTTGCCACGGCCAAGACCTACTTCTGGACTGCCTCATGTCGATGATGATTTGGTAGAAATCACTAAGGATGGTATCGCAGGCGTAGTAACAGGGTTGGGTTGTTTAGCTCGGGAAGGTCTTTTTCTCTTCGGTCGTAATAAAGAAGTCTGATACATTTGTTTCAGACTCCTTAACTCTGCTAAAATGTCTAAGAGTACCGTGACCGTTTGACTTTCACTGTCCTCTTTCTCTCTTAGACCTTGTTTCTTTTCTGCTTCTTCTTCCTGTCGTTTCCTTCTTGCCTCTTCTTCTCGCTGTTGTTGAAGAAGAAAATCTTGTTCTGCTTCCTTTTGCTGCTGTAAAAATTTCTCCAATTCTTTTTTTCTGTCTCTGTTTAAAATTCTCCACGTGTGGTAAAGAAGGAGATGTTAGTAGTGAAAGGGGATACTTTACGGACAATGGGAATTAGCATTACAGGGACCCCTGGGTCAGATTACGGACAATGGAAATTTAACATGGCGAAAAATCGTGGGTCAGATTACGGACAAGGGGAATTAACATGGGAATAAATCGTGGGTCACTTTACGGACAAGGGGAATTTAACATGGCAATAAATCGTGGGACAATCTACGGACAAGGGGAATTTAACATGGGGTTTTTTTTAAATTTTAAAAAAAAAATTTTTTAAAAAAGGGGTAGGCAATTCAAAGACTATCTCTTTTCGAGAAATATGGGGGCCCTGAAAAGGGCCTTTGGGTTTTCTTCTTCTTCTTCTAATTTCTTCTTTTTCTCCACCAAGTTCTTATTTTATCTCCTACACTCTTCTTCCCTTTCTTTTTTTTCTTCTCCTCCTCTTCTTTCTTCCTCTTCTCATTTTCTTCTTCTTTTTCAATTTTTTCGTTCCATTTTGTGACGATCGTGGATAAATACCTATGTATCTATAATCAGCTGAAATTCCTATGAAATCCCACTATCTATTTATAGCTCCAACTTGTGGGTTTTTCCTTTGGAAAATCCCACTATCTTTTTATAGCCTCAGCTTGAGTGACGTTCCTGTTTATGAATTCTAGTATATATGTATAGCTACAAAATGTGGAAATCCCCAAGTCGATATTTATAGTCTCGAAATTTCCAGCGTCAGTGACGTCACTGTACTGAACACTAGGGATAAATATCAACAGTGTTGCAAGTGGCTGACCTGAATACGCGCTACTGTAGGTAGGTAGGTAGAGTGTATCTGATAGGGATAAAGTGAGTTTTATACGGACAAACAGAGACCAATAGACACACACAACGTACGCGCGCAGACACACACACACACACACACACAAACACACAAACACACACACAACGTACGCGCGCCGACATACTCACACACACACACACATACTCACACACACACACACACACACACAGAGAAACACACAACGTACGCGCGCAGACATACTCACACACACACATAAACACACACACTATAAAATAGATAAAATTAGTAACTACTTACAATATCAACTTCTGTGACGATCGTGGATAAATACCTATGTATCTATAATCAGCTGAAATTCCTATGAAATCCCACTATCTATTTATAGCTCCAACTTGTGGGTTTTTCCTTTGGAAATTCCCACTATCTTTTAATAGCCTCAGCTTGAGTGACGTTCCTGTTTATGAATTCTAGTATATATGTATAGCTACAAAATGTGGAAATCCCCAAGTCGATATTTATAGTCTCGAAATTTCCAGCGTCAGTGACGTCACTGTACTGAACACTAGGGATAAATATCAACAGTGTTGCAAGTGGCTGACCTGAATGCACGCTACTGCAGGTAGGTAGGTAAAGTGTATCTGATAGGGATAAAGTGAGTTTTATATGGACAAACAGAGACCAATGCACACACCCACACAACGTACGCGCGCAGACATACGCACACACACACACACACACACACGCACACACACACACACACACACACGCACACACACACACACACACACATACACATACAGAGGGAAGAGGAAAAAACAAACCCCAAATATACTATCAACACAGAAGGGAGATGATACAAACCCCAAATAAACTATCCACACAAACGTACGCGAACGCATACAAACTCCAAATATACTATCAACACAGAGTGAAGAAGTAAAAGTTTTTTGAAAGCACCTAAGCCCTCACCTGCAATGACCAACTCTGCCAAACACCTACACCCCACCCACCCCACTCCCAACACTACAAAACCCATTTAACCCGTTATTTTATGGCATCAGTGTGTGATTTAGGAAACATCAAGACACAAAATAATGGAGGAATAGACTGACTATTGTTTACCGACTTGCATGCCTAAAGAGCGTGCGTGAAGGAAAACATCCTTCCATTTCAATTCTAACTAAAACATGATCCAGAGGGATAGAGATAGGTGAAAGGGCACAATTTCATAAAGTGTGAGTAGAAAACAAAACACGCCATCCTTATTATACAATGTCAAGACCAAGAGACACTTACGTGTTCTTTCTGGTCTATTCTCTTTTAGAAGGTAGTGTGAAATTTCACATCAGGACCAACGCATCGGCTCACATTGTCAATTTTTCCATTTCCATGTCTTTACTGGCACAAGTTCTTCATCATCTTCAATTTCTTCTTCTTCTGAATCCCTCTTCTCTGTTTCGTCTTGTTTTTGTTTATTCTCTTTTCTCGTAGGGCACTCTGAATTCCAGTGTCCTTTCTCCTGACAACGATATTAGGTATCTTGACTTTTGTCTCTCTTTCTTAGACGAAGCAGGTATTCTGGAGACAAATACCCATTTACCTTTGCAGATATAGCAAACTTCATTAGCACTTACACACTTTCGTATGACTCTTATCAAATCAACGACCAAAAGAGTAAGTTTTGTTGCCACTTTCGCATGTGAATTATGCTTTCGTATGACTTTTAGCAAATATTTGACCAGCAGGTCGATCTGTGCTGACTCTTCCATCTTTGATCGTTTGAGAGCGAAATGAATACTCTGACGCTAAGACACTCTCCTTATATACAGAGACCTGCTGCGTATGAAACCTAGTCAAATGTAATTTTGCAATAAGATGAAACGATTTCATTGAGGAAGTAAAAGGCAATGATGTACCGTATCGCCTCACACAAAACCTGAAGTGTTAGTTCAAATCCGTGTCAGCGATTTCGAAGACGACATAACTGGGCTTTAATCAATGCTCTCCATTTCTGCCACAAAACCACGAGTCCTGATTCACGCCAAAAGAAATTTCGTTCGGTCCATAAAAAATAGTATCACATCCGAGAAACGCAAAAACGAACTTCCAGAAAACTGAGAACGACGGCTTACACCTACAACGTGAAATGTATGAGTTCAAGTAGTGCGTAAAACTTAGTCAAATTAAATTTTTATAATCAAGACGAAACGATCTCTTTTCGAAGAAGAAAGCAGACACCAAGCGACAATGGCGATCCGTGTCACACAACACTTTTCAAAATGTATATGATCAGAGGTTTGTTCTAGCGATCTGCACGGTTAAATTAAATGTTGATGTATTTTGCAATAAGACGGACAATGGTCGCCCATGGAACCATTGTTCGTGCATTAGTTTAATTTTTTAAAATATTTTTTTATATAAATCGCCTATAGGATAGACCCAGTAAAGCATGGCCATTCTCGTCACTGTGTGAATAGCTGCTCAAGTCAATTCGAAGTGAACGCGGTAAGAAAATAAGTATAGCCAATGAAATGGCTTACAACGGGTGATGCATTGTTTTGTTCTAGGACTGTGTGGCATAATAATCCCTATGTTCTTGCGTTGTTACCATTACAGTGCAGACAGACTGAAATGTGAACTTACAAGCCCTCTTTGTGTGTGTGTGTTGTACCATTTCTTCTTACCACATCAAAAGACTGAGCGTCACAGTATTGGTTCGCGTTTTCAAGCTGACCATTTTTTTTAAATCTCACTTAAACATTTTAACATAAACACTCACACTCACATCGGTAGAGTCAGAACAGACGTGTTACAGTACTGAGGGGCATGTTATCTTTTTTTTTCAAACTAATAAATTTGGGGTTTGTATGAAGTAAAGAACCGAAAGTACAGTGAAACTCAAGGATGATGACCCAATCTGTCTGTCTATTGATGCGTGTATTTACTTAAGAAGAAATATGACCTCTAAAACACAAAGAGATACGGCAAGCATGATTAGAATGAACATAACGATGTTTTCCTTCACGTCCGTGTAATTTAGAGTTTCAATCCTCTTTGAAAACAAACTTGGTCTCCTTTTGTAGGGCTTGAAATAATAAAAAACCTGAAAAAATCTTAAGCACTTTGCTATAGATAATTTCATCAACAGACTAAACAACATAAATGCCGTTACAACACTAGAAAGCCTTAAATCTTCTAACAAAAAGAAATGTATCAAAAAATTAAAGATTAACGATAACTAACCAATGAAACCGAATTTAACAAAGGCAGTGACATGTGAAGAAATGTCTCTCACTTTGGAAAGGTAGGCGAATGTACTCTGTCATGCACCATCAACTTGAAAAAAAATTATAAACAGAGAGAAACCTGAATTCAAAATTCAGTTGTTTTTTTTTCTTCAAAATTGTTTCGTTTCTTTTTTCTTTTTTTGGAACAAATCTAAGCACTAATATAGAGTGGAAAAGGGAAAATGCACATACAAGCTTTGATATTTCTGAAAAAATGAGGGGATATTCCTAACGTTCATAACCACCTATGGACTTGGACTTGTCTGTGACTTATCCACAAAACAAGATGTACATATTTCTGGTCAAGCTGCAAGTGTGTGCGTGTTTTTGAAAATGGTAAAAATGGGATATACAATTTTCTCGTGATACTTATAAAGTGAAGAGTCTGTGCAAGTGTCAAAAGCCAAAGTCATATAAGTTTTGTATTTTGTACGGCTTGTAAAGATTTCCACTTTAGAAAATGTGAAGTATCACAAGTTATTATCACAAACAGAAGTGGAACATAGGGACTTGCAAGAAAGAAAATAACCCAGACAGTTGGTGTCATCAAGAGTGCTAGAGACGGTACCCGAACTTGCTTGCTTGCTTACTTGAATTAAAGTGATTTTCGCCCTAATGGAGCATATATCACTGGTTTAATAACGCACCGCGTGATTTTTAATTACTCCTAGGGAAGGAAAGAGAGCCTCATCTCCCAGGCTTTTATGTACTCACAGACTACTTTTAAATTTAGCCACTCAGGTGTAGGACTAACTAGTCCTTAACAACCTGACTGAAAGGCTTTAAACATGAGTGGGAATAGTCTCACCACACACTCATATTTCTGTCCGAGCGTGGTAAAGGAGGAAAAAGGTGCTCAAAAAGACAGCCATGGGTGTTAAGTACTCAACAAAACGCTAGCCCGTACTTATTTCAAATCAAGTCCCGTTTTTGCTAATGGACAGTAAAAAGTACCAATAATGTGTTAACCACTTGTGCAATTAGTTCAAATCTAACGAGTCTGTTAAATTTCCTACTTCCTAACATATCTATCTAATATTAGTACTTAGTGTACATAAAAATAGCCATACTGATCTTATTTAAATTATTATGTCTAAGAGACATATACCAGTTTGGTCACTGTTAGGTTTAAAAAGTTAAATTTGTTGCGGTGTTCCAATGGGTCAAGTTTGTTTCGAGAATAGTTTAGTCAAGGAGGGATACCAAGCCAAATATGGTTCCCTATTTAATAAAAAGCAATCTTTTGGAGCCCTAAAAAAGTTTGTTTTTTCTATTAGAAGGTAACACGTCTCTCTTTTGCTTTCACGTTCTTTCCTGCACTCCTAGTCTCATGATTCTTGATATCAGGAAATGCGTAGCCATGATGGGCGGCAATGTAAGCAGCGGCTTCTACCAGTTGACTGAGGGGGTATCCAGTGTAGGTTTGTCTGTAGAATTGGGGAAGAACTCTGACCCTAGTTCCCATTGAGAAGGTCTTGGTTTAAAGGTGTCTAGAGATTTGTAGGCAACGTATTGTATGGCTCTAATAAACTGCCCTGATTTGTTAACGTCATACAATGCTTGATCTAGTCCCATTTCGGTGTACTTCTCAACGAGGGTCAGCGTCCCCCTCTTCCTCCTCAACCGCCTCAATTTCCTCTTCTGGTTCTGATACTAATTCTTTAGTTGAGGTAGATAGTTTTAAATCCGCTGCTATGGCGTCTGTCGCTGTTATTGTTGTTGTGGTTGTTCTTTCAGCTGAGATTGCCTGTAGTATCGGAGTGAGAAAAGAACGTTGTTGTTGTTGTAGGGTTTAACGCCATTTTTCAGCACGCGATAGGCTATACATGGCGGCCAGCATTAATGGTGGAGGAAGAACCCGGGAAAAACCCGGAAAGAACCACCGACCCACGAGAAGCTACTGGCAAGTTTTCTCACATACCCACATTAGCCGAATCCGAGACTCGAACCCACGCAGACAAAGGTGAGATGACAGTGATCCGTAACGGAGAGCGCTTTAGACCACTCGGCCACTCTGGGCCCCAGAAAAGAACGTAGTGCCTCCGATAATTACATTTGAGTTTGCCATACCGTTTGTCTAACATAATTGGCCCTTTGTTTTGCCACCACTCTTTCCGGGTCAGGTTGTTTGTTAGGTATAGTCGGCAGTTAACTAGATGTTATTTGTGTTCTCGAGGTGGGTGGAGTGCTAACTGGCTAGGTCTGCATTTCTTGCTCCCGCTACTGTTGCGTATATTTCTTCCCTCCACACCGAGTTCTGGGCCTAATTCTTTTAATTTCGTTGTACCCGAACTTACATTATCCATATTATCGCCAACAAAAAAAAACAAAAACGCACAAACCTAAAAGAAACACTCACTCACTTTTTTACAGAACATTACTATTTTTAAAATTTTGATAAGCGACGGAAACGAAGGACTTAGAGTCGCACTTTCTAACCAAGATAAAGAAATCATGTGCTGATAGACTCACTTCTGTATTTTTTCTTCTAACTGACTAACATATCATAGGCAATGGAATGTTATTTCTTTTCGAGAGTATGGGGTAGCCCTGAAATTTTTTTTTTTGGAACTTGAAGCTATGGCGATCGCTTAGGTTATAAGATGGCGGCCTCCTCTGCTGAGAGGCTTTCTCATAGGATAAGGTCTGCTTCTTCGGAAAAGAGAAGATGAACTCTTTGATGTCGATACAACTGTTGACAAAGCCTCTGTTAGGTTCATGCTGCTGCTGTTGCTGCTCTCTCTGGTGGCGCTCACCAGATAATATGTACTTTTGAGAGAGTGACGTATGTAAGGTGAAGTAGTTCGCATTTAAAACATGCACAGTGGAGAGAATGTTTGCATACCTCTATGCTACATTAATGTAATGTGGATGATATTTCTTTTGGATATTGTACTTTTAGAAATTTTACATGATTTAAGCACACTGCTAACTAAAATGACTGCTCCCTTGTGTTAAAAAATCAGTCTGAATTAGTCTAAAGTACACTATACATAGCAGCTATTAAAATAGGGAAAATGAATTTTGCCAGACTAGACAATACCAGCTTCTGAAAGTGCAATGAATGAATTACCAAATATATAAAATGTAAAAAAAGTTATCGGCTCTTTTTTATACAATTGACCTCTGAAGTTCAGGAAGTGAAAATGACCAAGTAGAGCTAGCACTTTTTTGAAAGGTGCACATTTGAAGTAAGGCCAAGCTGTATACTCTATAACCCATAGTACACCCATCAATCATACACCAAAATAAAGGGAATTAAAGGTTCTTTGCATTATACCTAAGATATACAAGGTCTTTTTTAAATAGCCAGTATAACCAGTGAGGAAAGCCGGGGACATTCTTTTTCTTTAAAATCCTAACCCTATGCAAAATGCGAAACTGTATAGCGCCACCTTAAAGAAAATAAAAAAATGTTTGCAATTATTTTTTTTTATTTTCATATAATTATGTATGATGTTCTGAATAAAATGGTACATTCATATTGCATTTAAGCATGAAAATAAGCTAATTATGATCATTTTTCTCTTGCTTACATAATTTGCCATGAGGTATGTTTGTGTGAGTAGTGACCTTAATTATGGGGAAATTAGAAGACTTAGAATATAGGAATAGAGTCAACTTAAATTTAAAACTGTTGCAATAAGTGACAGAAATATATGGTGAAAATGTTTCTTTTCATTTATTTGCAATGAAATAAAAAAATAAATGAAGAGAAAGTGAATTCGCTTCTTCCATATTAAACAATAGGCAAATATTTTACACTTTGACCTTTGACCTTTATGAAGCTGATGAGTTACCTCCCTTTTCTAATTGTAAAATTCATTGTTGATATCTCAGAAATAATTCTGGCTAGTTTCATGTTCCTGTCATTCAGCATAACACTGGTTGCTATGTTTACAAAATGTAATGTGCATTCTTAAAATAGCTCACTTTTATCATGGGGGGGGGTGTAGGTTGGACTTGTTAGAGACTCTGACACTCATAAATACTGTTCTGTTGGAAAAAGGCAGGAGAATTATTCATAAGGATTGTTTTGATGCTTGCGACTTAAATGTTTCAGCCATATAAACATAATTAAATCATAAAAAAATAATGCCTACATCTTCTTTATGGTGGCGCTCACCAGATAATATGTACTTTTGAGAGAGTGACGTATGTAAGGTGAAGTAGTTCGCATTTAAAACATGCACAGTGGAGAGAATGTTTGCATACCTCTATGCTACATTAATGTAATGTGGATGATATTTCTTTTGGATATTGTACTTTTGGAAATTTTACATGATTTAAGCACACTGCTAACTAAAATGACTGCTCCCTTGTGTTAAAAAATCAGTCTGAATTAGTCTAAAGTACACTATACATAGCAGCTATTAAAATAGGGAAAATGAATTTTGCCAGACTAGACAATACCAGCTTCTGAAAGTGCAATGAATGAATTACCAAATATATAAAATGTAAAAAAAGTTATCGGCTCTTTTTTATACAATTGACCTCTGAAGTTCAGGAAGTGAAAATGACCAAGTAGAGCTAGCACTTTTTTGAAAGGTGCACATTTGAAGTAAGGCCAAGCTGTATACTCTATAACCCATAGTACACCCATCAATCATACACCAAAATAAAGGGAATTAAAGGTTCTTTGCATTATACCTAAGATATACAAGGTCTTTTTTAAATAGCCAGTATAACCAGTGAGGAAAGCTGGGGACATTCTTTTTCTTTAAAATCCTAACCCTATGCAAAATGCGAAACTGTATAGCGCCACCTCTGCTGTTTATGAAGTCTGTACTTCTCCATCCATTCTTCTTTCTCCTTCTTGAATTCCTCCTTGAAGAGCTCTTCTTTCAGGTCTTCAGTGACTTTTAGCATTCTCACATTTTCTATCTCTTCTGGCTTCGGTATCAGACTGTGTCTGACCCTATGTAAATTCACGTAGGATTCGTTTAGCTTAGCTAGTTTGGAGCACATCTTCGTAGAAGGATGAGTTAACAATGGATGGGCAGACTGGAAACTTCCCCGGTTCTTAAAGTCAAAGCGCGGACGTGAAGGAAAACATTACTACACGGTTTTCTAGCCGGAACGTTCAAATAGTGTTATGGGAGGGATAGAGAGAAGTCAAAGAGCATGAATCAAGATTCCTATAGCCAAATAAACCACAAAGGCATTTTTTTCTTCAAAACACAACATTTTTTATTCATACTAACAAACAACTCTAACATTTTTTTAACAATAATCCAACACTATAACATCAAACATTTTTTTCAAATACCAAACATTTTTTTTCAATTCACACTCTACTTTAAACAGGGCTGACAACGTTGTGAATGAAATTGTGATTTCCACTGTCGGAAGTCATTAGGCCATTGATGGACACTACGTTTTCTAGTTAGAGACAAAAGATAAGCATACTGGTCACAAAACCATCGATGTACTTTCACATCGTTTCTAGAAGAATGACGAGCATCAAAATGAGTCACTAAATGTTCTAAAGAATAGCCCAGGCTGCAATCATGCAGAAAAAACACACACAGTACTGTCCACACACCAAGGAATATGTGCCTTGTTATTTCACATTATTGAATCGTGTGGTCTATGCATTTCTTCTCATAAAGTCAATGATATCGTCTTCCAAAGAGGGCAGTCCATAGGAATCAAAGTATTCCACACATCCTTCTTGAGGAAAGTAGACGGCTACCCAGTGGGTTCCTGGGAGATGACTGTCGTCCGTGTTGATCACATAAGCTTGATGGTTTTGAGGTGTGCAATGAGGGAGTTCATCTTTAGCACAGACGACAGGATTCCAAGAAGCAGTGTACAAACTGTGGTTCAAAAGGTAATAAAGTTCTCAGGTATCCATTTTTTGTTTTTTTTTCTTCTTCACAGGTAATGATAAGTGGTCAATTCGATCCAGACTTTTTGCTTGAAAATGTCTGACGAATAAACGGTTATTCGTTCTGTTTCCTCACTCTGATTCAGGAGAGCTTCGATACGATGGATCTCTTGAGTGGTTAATGGTGGACAAGAATGTTCACGCAAGTCTTTATACCACTGATGCAACACGTCTTTGTTCGAGATGAGACTCCAAGCTTCGTCCAGATACTCGTCCAATTTTTCTTCTTGACTCAACATCAGGCATTTATCGTGTTGAATTTGACTGGGATGATCGTTTTGACATCCATAACAATTTTTCTTGATCAATTCCTTAATTTTTTTCTGTCAAGACTATAGCATAACAGGAAACTAAATGTGGTTCTTGTTCTGGCCATCTAGACTTCATCATGATGACTTCTTCGTCTTTGTCTTGGGATTCTCCTTCCTCAGGGATCTTCACATTCCATGTCCAAAGAATCCCTACTATACAAACATTGATAAAAATCCTCCATGACTTCTAATAGTCTAGAATGACTTCTCTCAAACTGTTGGTTTATATCGTATTGTCCAATTCAGCATACAGGATGACGTTCACCGTATTATCTGCGCGTAGATTTTCTGCAAACTGAGATTCCACACGCATCTGGCCGGATTTTATAGGGTGGAAATGTCCCTCCTCGCTGTCTTGACTTACAATTCGTTAGAGAACCGTTTTCGAAAATGGAGTTTCACTGTAACTTTCCCTTTGGAGAATGGAATATTTTGTCCCAGATCTCCTTTTATAGCAATGTTGACAGTGTCTAAATACGACTTACTGACGGGCAAATAGTGAGGATGTACAAATTCACGGTGTACGTGATAGGTGTTTGCACCTTCCTGGTCATTGTTTGTGGTACTATCCACTTTGAAAGGAATGACACGCAGTAACGGAACAGAGGTGTGTCCCACCACGTTGTACTCCACCACATCGGAATACACAAAGATCAAATTAAGTCCTTGGTTCAGTTCTACCGGGTTTCCAAAAGCTCTGTAAAAATCCATATTACTTTTGATCTTGGGGCTCATATTGTTTGCGACCATTTCTGCATGTCCGCCCAAAATTTCAAACAAACTACCATTGAACCTGAGGGACAATGTGTCCGTATCTTGAAATTTGATCACGAGACGATGAGCCACTTTATTGTACTCAATCTTCACACTTTTTTTGGCTCTGTTCAGTGCTTTGCCAAAGGCTAAGTTGAACCTGTCCGCAATAGTGTCCACCAAATGTTCACCACTAAAATAATAACCTGAAGGAATTTTCAAGGTGTAGATAATGAAGGCTGGATTGCTGGCTGGTCTTGTGTCCCCTAAAAACCCTATTTTGTTGATTTCTTCCTCCAATTGGGCATTCAGGATTTCCACCTCGAAAGTGTCTTGCTTTTCGGTGATGTTTTTGATTTGTGTTGGGTGAATGATTTCCACTAAAGCCACTTCCCAATGGGCTTCGTGATCTAACTGGATGGTCTGAGGTAATTTGACCGTGTAACAGCATAACGTGTTCTTGGGAAACACCTCCATGGAACTGTCACTGGGTAAGGTTAAGTAAAATTGGTTCTTATTGCTCCTAATTCCAGAGTTTTGTGGCTCTCCGAGGCGATACTGGAAGTTAGAGGAGTGTCTCCGCCCAAAATGGGGTTGTTGTTGGAGTGGTGACTGGCACTGACACTGGACACAAGGTTCCCGTGGTTCCCGTTCGAGGAGAATTTCAGGGAGGGATTAGGAAGCAGGTAACCGATGTAACTGCTCAATACAATGGTCCACAAGTGTTTGTCTCCTTGTTGCAAACTCAAATTGGCAATGGCTGCACCGATGACACAATACACCACGAAGGTTTGGCAGAAAAAGACGATTTGCGTTTTAGGCACACGTTTTCCATACCACACCCACAAGGGTTGTGTTTGTAAATCTTGCAGAGAAGAATTGGGTGAAGGAGTGATCGCAGTAGCTGAATCTGTGTGAAAGGGCATGATGGTCACTTCTTTTTATAGTGCGAAGCGTCGATGCAAGAATGAAAACTGGGTGGATATCCTTTCCAACGTACTTTGACTTCTTTGACACGTCGTTTGCCCACTTTACGGTTTCTGCGTTTGACAATGCCTTTGATGTCGTACACGTCGTCTTTTTTGGTGACACGACTTGATTTGAAATAAGTACGGGCTAGCGTTTTGTTGAGTACTTAACACCCATGGCTGTCTTTTTGAGCACCTTTTTCCTCCTTTACCACGCTCGGACAGAAATATGAGTGTGTGGTGAGACTATTCCCACTCATGTTTAAAGCCTTTCAGTCAGGTTGTTAAGGACTAGTTAGTCCTACACCTGAGTGGCTAAATTTAAAAGTAGTCTGTGAGTACATAAAAGCCTGGGAGATGAGGCTCTCTTTCCTTCCCTAGGAGTAATTAAAAATCACGCGGTGCGTTATTAAACCAGTGATATATGCTCCATTAGGGCGAAAATCACTTTAATTCAAGTAAGCAAGCAAGCAAGTTCGGGTACCGTCTCTAGCACTCTTGATGACACCAACTGTCTGGGTTATTTTCTTTCTTGCAAGTCCCTATGTTCCACTTCTGTTTGTGATAATAACTTGTGATACTTCACATTTTCTAAAGTGGAAATCTTTACAAGCCGTACAAAATACAAAACTTATATGACTTTGGCTTTTGACACTTGCACAGACTCTTCACTTTATAAGTATCACGAGAAAATTGTATATCCCATTTTTACCATTTTCAAAAACACGCACACACTTGCAGCTTGACCAGAAATATGTACATCTTGTTTTGTGGATAAGTCACAGACAAGTCCAAGTCCATAGGTGGTTATGAACGTTAGGAATATCCCCTCATTTTTTCAGAAATATCAAAGCTTGTATGTGCATTTTCCCTTTTCCACTCTATATTAGTGCTTAGATTTGTTCCAAAAAAAAGAAAAAAGAAACGAAACAATTTTGAAGAAAAAAAAACAACTGAATTTTGAATTCAGGTTTCTCTCTGTTTATAATTTTTTTTCAAGTTGATGGTGCATGACAGAGTACATTCGCCTACCTTTCCAAAGTGAGAGACATTTCTTCACATGTCACTGCCTTTGTTAAATTCGGTTTCATTGGTTAGTTATCGTTAATCTTTAATTTTTTGATACATTTCTTTTTGTTAGAAGATTTAAGGCTTTCTAGTGTTGTAACGGCATTTATGTTGTTTAGTCTGTTGATGAAATTATCTATAGCAAAGTGCTTAAGATTTTTTCAGGTTTTTTATTATTTCAAGCCCTACAAAAGGAGACCAAGTTTGTTTTCAAAGAGGATTGAAACTCTAAATTACACGGACGTGAAGGAAAACATCGTTATGTTCATTCTAATCATGCTTGCCGTATCTCTTTGTGTTTTAGAGGTCATATTTCTTCTTAAGTAAATACACGCATCAATAGACAGACAGATTGGGTCATCATCCTTGAGTTTCACTGTACTTTCGGTTCTTTACTTCATACAAACCCCAAATTTATTAGTTTGAAAAAAAAAGATAACATGCCCCTCAGTACTGTAACACGTCTGTTCTGACTCTACCGATGTGAGTGTGAGTGTTTATGTTAAAATGTTTAAGTGAGATTTAAAAAAAATGGTCAGCTTGAAAACGCGAACCAATACTGTGACGCTCAGTCTTTTGATGTGGTAAGAAGAAATGGTACAACACACACACACAAAGAGGGCTTGTAAGTTCACATTTCAGTCTGTCTGCACTGTAATGGTAACAACGCAAGAACATAGGGATTATTATGCCACACAGTCCTAGAACAAAACAATGCATCACCCGTTGTAAGCCATTTCATTGGCTATACTTATTTTCTTACCGCGTTCACTTCGAATTGACTTGAGCAGCTATTCACACAGTGACGAGAATGGCCATGCTTTACTGGGTCTATCCTATAGGCGATTTATATAAAAAAATATTTTAAAAAATTAAACTAATGCACGAACAATGGTTCCATGGGCGACCATTGTCCGTCTTATTGCAAAATACATCAACATTTAATTTAACCGTGCAGATCGCTAGAACAAACCTCTGATCATATACATTTTGAAAAGTGTTGTGTGACACGGATCGCCATTGTCGCTTGGTGTCTGCTTTCTTCTTCGAAAAGAGATCGTTTCGTCTTGATTATAAAAATTTAATTTGACTAAGTTTTACGCACTACTTGAACTCATACATTTCACGTTGTAGGTGTAAGCCGTCGTTCTCAGTTTTCTGGAAGTTCGTTTTTGCGTTTCTCGGATGTGATACTATTTTTTATGGACCGAACGAAATTTCTTTTGGCGTGAATCAGGACTCGTGGTTTTGTGGCAGAAATGGAGAGCATTGATTAAAGCCCAGTTATGTCGTCTTCGAAATCGCTGACACGGATTTGAACTAACACTTCAGGTTTTGTGTGAGGCGATACGGTACATCATTGCCTTTTACTTCCTCAATGAAATCGTTTCATCTTATTGCAAAATTACATTTGACTAGGTTTCATACGCAGCAGGTCTCTGTATATAAGGAGAGTGTCTTAGCGTCAGAGTATTCATTTCGCTCTCAAACGATCAAAGATGGAAGAGTCAGCACAGATCGACCTGCTGGTCAAATATTTGCTAAAAGTCATACGAAAGCATAATTCACATGCGAAAGTGGCAACAAAACTTACTCTTTTGGTCGTTGATTTGATAAGAGTCATACGAAAGTGTGTAAGTGCTAATGAAGTTTGCTATATCTGCAAAGGTAAATGGGTATTTGTCTCCAGAATACCTGCTTCGTCTAAGAAAGAGAGACAAAAGTCAAGATACCTAATATCGTTGTCAGGAGAAAGGACACTGGAATTCAGAGTGCCCTACGAGAAAAGAGAATAAACAAAAACAAGACGAAACAGAGAAGAGGGATTCAGAAGAAGAAGAAATTGAAGATGATGAAGAACTTGTGCCAGTAAAGACATGGAAATGGAAAAATTGACAATGTGAGCCGATGCGTTGGTCCTGATGTGAAATTTCATACTACCTTCTAAAAGAGAATAGACCAGAAAGAACACGTAAGTGTCTCTTGGTCTTGACATTGTATAATAAGGATGGCGTGTTTTGTTTTCTACTCACACTTTATGAAATTGTGCCCTTTCACCTATCTCTATCCCTCTGGATCATGTTTTAGTTAGAATTGAAATGGAAGGATGTTTTCCTTCACGCACGCTCTTTAGGCATGCAAGTCGGTAAACAATAGTCAGTCTATTCCTCCATTATTTTGTGTCTTGATGTTTCCTAAATCACACACTGATGCCATAAAATAACGGGTTAAATGGGTTTTGTAGTGTTGGGAGTGGGGTGGGTGGGGTGTAGGTGTTTGGCAGAGTTGGTCATTGCAGGTGAGGGCTTAGGTGCTTTCAAAAAACTTTTACTTCTTCACTCTGTGTTGATAGTATATTTGGAGTTTGTATGCGTTCGCGTACGTTTGTGTGGATAGTTTATTTGGGGTTTGTATCATCTCCCTTCTGTGTTGATAGTATATTTGGGGTTTGTTTTTTCCTCTTCCCTCTGTATGTGTATGTGTGTATGTGTGTGTGTGTGTGTGTGCGTGTGTGTGTGTGTGTGTGTGTGTGTGCGTATGTCTGCGCGCGTACGTTGTGTGGGTGTGTGCATTGGTCTCTGTTTGTCCGTATAAAACTCACTTTATCCCTATCAGATACACTTTACCTACCTACCTGCAGTAGCGTGCATTCAGGTCAGCCACTTGCAACACTGTTGATATTTATCCCTAGTGTTCAGTACAGTGACGTCACTGACGCTGGAAATTTCGAGACTATAAATATCGACTTGGGGATTTCCACATTTTGTAGCTATACATATATACTAGAATTCATAAACAGGAACGTCACTCAAGCTGAGGCTATAAAAAGATAGTGGGAATTTCCAAAGGAAAAACCCACAAGTTGGAGCTATAAATAGATAGTGGGATTTCATAGGAATTTCAGCTGATTATAGATACATAGGTATTTATCCACGATCGTCACAGAAGTTGATATTGTAAGTAGTTACTAATTTTATCTATTTTATAGTGTGTGTGTTTATGTGTGTGTGTGTGTGTGTGTGTGAGTATGTCTGCGCGCGTACGTTGTGTGTTTCTCTGTGTGTGTGTGTGTGTGTGTGTGTGTGAGTATGTGTGTGTGTGTGTGTGAGTATGTCGGCGCGCGTACGTTGTGTGTGTGTTTGTGTGTTTGTGTGTGTGTGTGTGTGTGTCTGCGCGCGTACGTTGTGTGTGTCTATTGGTCTCTGTTTGTCCGCATAAAACTCACTTTATCCCTATCAGATACACTCTACCTACCTACCTACAGTAGCGCGTATTCAGGTCAGCCACTTGCAACACTGTTGATATTTATCCCTAGTGTTCAGTACAGTGACGTCACTGACGCTGGAAATTTCGAGACTATAAATATCGACTTGGGGATTTCCACATTTTGTAGCTATACATATATACTAGAATTCATAAACAGGAACGTCACTCAAGCTGAGGCTATAAAAAGATAGTGGGATTTTCCAAAGGAAAAACCCACAAGTTGGAGCTATAAATAGATAGTGGGATTTCATAGGAATTTCAGCTGATTATAAATACATAGGTATTTATCCACGATCGTCACAGAAGTTGATATTGTAAGTAGTTACTAATTTTATCTATTTTATAGTGTGTGTGTTTATGTGTGTGTGTGTGTGTGTGTGTGAGTATGTCTGCGCGCGTACGTTGTGTGTTTCTCTGTGTGTGTGTGTGTGTGAGTATGTGTGTGTGTGTGTGTGTTAGTATGTCGGCGCGCGTACGTTGTGTGTGTGTTTGTGTGTTTGTGTGTGTGTGTGTGTGTGTCTGCGCGCGTACGTTGTGTGTGTCTATTGGTCTCTGTTTGTCCGTATAAAACTCACTTTATCCCTATCAGATACACTCTACCTACCTACCTACAGTAGCGCGTATTCAGGTCAGCCACTTGCAACACTATTGATATTTATCCCTAGTGTTCAGTACAGTGACGTCACTGACGCTGGAAATTTCGAGACTATAAATATCGACTTGGGGATTTCCACATTTTGTAGCTATACATATATACTAGAATTCATAAACAGGAACGTCACTCAAGCTGAGGCTATAAAAAGATAGTGGGATTTTCCAAAGGAAAAACCCACAAGTTGGAGCTATAAATAGATAGTGGGATTTCATAGGAATTTCAGCTGATTATAAATACATAGGTATTTATCCACGATCGTCACAGAAGTTGATATTGTAAGTAGTTACTAATTTTATCTATTTTATAGTGTGTGTGTTTATGTGTGTGTGTGTGTGTGTGAGTATGTCTGCGCGCGTACGTTGTGTGTTTCTGTGTGTGTGTGTGTGTGTGAGTATGTGTGTGTGTGTGTGTGTGTATGTCGGCGCGCGTACGTTGTGTGTGTGTTTGTGTGTGTGTGTGTGTGTGTGTCTGCGCGCGTACGTTGTGTGTGTCTATTGGTCTCTGTTTGTCCGTATAAAACTCACTTTATCCCTATCAGATACACTCTACCTACCTACCTACAGTAGCGCGTATTCAGGTCAGCCACTTGCAACACTGTTGATATTTATCCCTAGTGTTCAGTACAGTGACGTCACTGACGCTGGAAATTTCGAGACTATAAATATCGACTTGGGGATTTCCACATTTTGTAGCTATACATATATACTAGAATTCATAAACAGGAACGTCACTCAAGCTGAGGCTATAAAAAGATAGTGGGATTTTCCAAAGGAAAAACCCACAAGTTGGAGCTATAAATAGATAGTGGGATTTCATAGGAATTTCAGCTGATTATAGATACATAGGTATTTATCCACGATCGTCACAAAATGGAACGAAAAAATTGAAAAAGAAGAAGAAAATGAGAAGAGGAAGAAAGAAGAGGAGGAGAAGAAAAAAAAGAAAGGGAAGAAGAGTGTAGGAGATAAAATAAGAACTTGGTGGAGAAAAAGAAGAAATTAGAAGAAGAAGAAGAAAACCCAAAGGCCCTTTTCAGGGCCCCCATATTTCTCGAAAAGAGATAGTCTTTGAATTGCCTACCCCTTTTTTAAAAAAAATTTTTTTTAAAATTTAAAAAAAAACCCATGTTAAATTCCCCTTGTCCGTAGATTGTCCCACGATTTATTGCCATGTTAAATTCCCCTTGTCCGTAAAGTGACCCACGATTTATTCCCATGTTAATTCCCCTTGTCCGTAATCTGACCCACGATTTTTCGCCATGTTAAATTTCCATTGTCCGTAATCTGACCCAGGGGTCCCTGTAATGCTAATTCCCATTGTCTGTAAAGTATCCCCTTTCACTACTGATGTTGGCGAAGGTACTGGTACCGGAACAAATTCTTGCGAAGAAGAAAGAAAATCGACAAAATCCCAATTAAAATCGACCTCTTCTGGAAGTAGGCTTGTGTTAACTTGAGCTACCGCTGCTATACCATCACTTGTCTTCTCCACAGCCGGTGCACCCCAATACATCGTCTTATTAGGTTCCTTCATGATTGAAAAACTGTGTCGCATGGATTGACTGCGCACAAACGCTAGCGCCTCTATATAGGGAATGTGACGTCACAGACTTCTTCGTATAAATCTTCATACAAAGTCTGATAAAAACTAGATACAAATAACAAAATGCGACTCATACACTCATGGTACAAAGATACTATGCATATAGACACTTTATTATTTTAACACACATATTTTTGGATATGATTCAAAATTATACACAGGCATATTAGATAAGAAAACAAACCATAGAAGATCTGACCTAGATAGAGCCGTCCATACACGAAAAAGGGGAAATAAAACAACAGAACACACATAAGCACACATCACATTGCACTAAAATGACTCTGGCAGAGTCACTACTCAATATTAAAACAAGGGAAAGGGAAGGAAAACTACCCTGGGACTTAAATAGTCCCCAGGGTGGATAGTACTTCCCTAGGTTCAATGTAAGGAAGGATAGAAACCAGGCCCAATGCCAGCCCAGGTATAGGGAAGGGAGTACAACCGACCAAACTTTATTGGGATAATTTAAACTCTGTCATATGATGAACAAAACATAGACTAACCCTGA
Source organism: Sinohyriopsis cumingii (assembly GCA_028554795.2). Lineage (NCBI taxonomy): Eukaryota > Metazoa > Mollusca > Bivalvia > Unionida > Unionidae > Sinohyriopsis > Sinohyriopsis cumingii. The sequence goes on from CM068835.1 coordinate 127,123,513, forward strand.
CTAAATTTTTATCTTTATTCTTCTTGCAGACAAACAAACTTATAACACCTTATGGGTGGACAGGGATACACAAAGCATAAAACATCATTAGAAAACCAGGGTGTCACTTCTAAGTCTTAACCAGTTAAATGTGTTGGGATGAGACTAAGAGGTGTCAACATAGTATAATCCTCTACTATCGTATCGTCAATGCTGTTCCATACAGACATGTATGTGAAATCATCATGGACCATTGTCAGGATCGCAGATACAAGCGTTTGGAAAAGAAGAATGTATGTGGAGAAAAAAGGCTGTTTGAAGAGGGTTGTGATTTACGGACCAGAAGTCAGACAAATTTTGAGGAAAAGAAGAGGACTTATGCGATACCCTCTATCTTATCGGAATAATGTTAACATAAACCCAAAGGCCCTTTTTCATGGCCACTTATATGCCTCGAAATGAATTGCTTTCTTGCCTCAATTTAAAAAAAAATGTTCTATGAGTGTTTGTCTATTGCCTGTGTTATATCAATTTAAGTTCCACACCTTTTCTCAGTACTGTGACGTCACGTCCCATGGTTGCAACATTGTTACCAATCTTCCCTACCGTGACGTCAGACTCTATACAGACCCCACTTTCCCTTGTCGCTAGACAGTCCCATTCTTTCTTGTTGCTCTACAGTCCCATCCATGTTAAATTCCCCTTGTCGCCAGGGTACAACCACCTAGTTTAACAGTAAAGTCCCATTGTCGCCAGGGCATCCCACTTCACTACTTACCAGTCTTAGCGCTTCTTAAAAGATTTCCATCTTTATGTTGAATTATTTGGGGCCTGACTCCAAAACCCACGGATATTGGAGGTAATATTTATAGGTTACTGCATTTGCATGCGAAACTATGGACAGGCTTTTTCTGAGTAATACTTCACGACCTTGGGAGTAAAGTATTATCACGAAAAAAGAGTTCATATTTCGCATACAAATGCAGTAATCTTTTTATTATATACTCATTTCGTTTTCCAACATAAGGCTTAATAATAGAGGTAGTTGATTTTACGCAATATTTAAATATTAATACAATGCCGTAGATTCATCAATACACAGTAACAATATATTGCGTACATAGCACCGCCCCGTGACCTTTGAACTTCATTGTGTGCTCGAGATTAGTTTAAAAAAGATTATTTTTGGACTACTTACAATTGAAATTTAGAGTCATATTTTGAATGAATGCGCATTGAGAAAAGCTTTTCCAGTCGGTCTGGAATGGATGGATTTTGTTTTTCTGTTGATCCTGCTGAATTCTGTTTTTTTGCTTATGGTGGACCGGATTTATTGGGTCAGTTCATTGCAGTTAGGATAATGTGATTTCAGTTGAAATTGTAGTCGAAATTACAGTACAGTCTCGGTGGGTAACAGTTTTCCATGACATGAGTCATGTCATTTGGATTCACAGAACTAAGAAAGTACTTTTTGAGGAAGTTCAGGATACATAAATGTTTGTATATTTATTACCATTCTTATCACCAGCTAAATAAGACATAAGTTTATGCCCTGTAACTTGCATGCTCGCTTTTTGAGGGACCCCAGCTATGACCTGCATCATGCATTGTATGTTCTCCATCGCTTTCCTAATACTGTATCAAAATAGCTAAACGGGGAAAATTACAAAGCAGCTGTTGTGTGCCAGTCAATTTAAGCAGCGGAAATAATACTTTTTCTTCGCCTTGGTTATTGGCTCTGAGACTATTAGTTTGCTACCAAAAACACTGAGTTCCATTTTTTTTCTCGATTTTATTGTTTTGACTGACTTATAAAATGGGACTTTCTTTCATTATGGTTATCTTAGCTATTTGTATAAATTCTAGAGAGCACTTGTCACAGTCTGAACCAGTATATTTGCGAAAAGTTACGAATACTTCTCCTAAATAAATGTTCAAAATATCAGAAAGGCAATCTCAGTTACGTCGTCTCTCATGATTGTTTTTGATATCGCGAATATCGTGTTCATTTGTTTGCTTCTTTGAAAGTTTCATTTGTGACTCATTGAACTCCTCCATATCACCCCTACTTTCAAATGGGAGAAACAGCTTGTTTAGTTCATCCACAAGCAAATATAATACATCAAAAGCTAACGCGTGTACTAAATTAATTGCATGTTTAACCACGCTATCTCTTTCAATATTCTGGTACCCCTATAATTTATTTAGATCCCAGGAGCACTAATATTATAATTTAACTCAGTCATTTTCTTCGTAACCTTGTAAGTCCCGTAAAATCTAATATGAAGAAAAATTTGAATAATGAACAATCCTGGTTGCCCTTATTTGTTCAGCATTGTGATCAACCTTTATCAATTTGGCTTTATATATGTAATTTAACAAGTTCGCTTCCAATAAAAAGCAAGTCACATGAATATATGACGTGTGTATATGTGATTTAGATTTTTAACGTAGTTTTTAAAAAAATTAAGTATTATCGCTACGATGTCTGCAGTGTGGCAGTTTATATTGATGTCTAGCAGTGGGGCATCATGCTACATGTCTACGGCATGGGGCATCATGCCGTAGACGTGTAGCATGATGCCCCACCCAGCCACATTGTTCTGACACCAGGCCGACCAGTCCTAACAATAACCTTTTAATGTTGAGCGCCAAGCGATGCAGCTGTTAGTACCATTTTTATAAGTCTTTGATATCCTCGGCCGGGGTTCAAACCTGCAACCTTCTGCATCCAATGTCGACGCTCTAACCACTTAGGCTACCGGAGCAGTCATATACGATGTATGAAGCAAGCTCCTGATAAGTCGGAGACGTGGTCTGGTCACCTTCCCTGACAAGACATCAGCTTAAAAGGAAGATATAACTGACTCATTTTGCAGTTCGTGATCTGGAGTAATCTCTCTTGAATTGTAACTAGATGGCATGCATATAGTTTACTTTTGGATGGTTGGCCGTTCGGAAGTAGGATATTTGTCATTATTACTTCGTGTGTAACTATATAGATTATTCTAGATAAATCACAGACTAGACGTATAATACTGTCTAGGTTACATTATTGAGAGAGCTAATGAAAAGAAATTCTATTTGTAGCTGCTACGGCTCTTAAACTAAGTAACAAAACGAAGCGAAACCAACAAGTTTAGTTAAATTAACAAATATATGTATTACTCTAAGTTGCAAAGTGAAAATGTAAGAGGAACTTACAGTATTATTAATTAAATCCCAAATATACCTAAATGTTCTATCACAAGTCCAAATGTATATAGAGAGTTCTGAATAATTTCTAATATTGAATGTGATGATGTACCCAATATTCTTGAATAGGTTGATGTACCAACAGTCTTGATGTATCACAATGATATAATCCAAAATGCTTTCAATGAATTCACATAATCTCACAGTAGTGCGTTTGTCCAAAAATCAATGAGCACTTAGTAATTCCAATGAGTAAGTTAAAGAAACGATTTCCCTCAAATTACATCTGATCACAACAATAAATGATTCCAGACACTGATATAAACACGGAAACGAATACTATTGTTTTTCACAGTCTTATACAAAAAATAACACACAACAAAACGACCAGTATGTGGGTCACGAATTCGGTTCCAGAACATAATAAGTTTGTAAAACAAAAAGGTTAGACCTTGAATTCAGATATCAGTAAACAACTTATTTATAACTTAAAAATATGACAAAAATCAGGTATACGCGAAAATTATAGCCCCAGTCATGAACAAAGGTCTAGCACACATTATAAATTAAAGATACCTAACGGTAGCACAGATGACTTTGACAATAAATTGCTTTATACATTTTAATGTCTTTTTATGTTGACGTTAGAAATTCTTACATTCTAAACAGTACATTAGAAATTTAAATGCTGTGAAATGAAATGCAAAGATCTCATTAACTCTCGACATTGCGATACACTTACAAACTATCTACATTTTGCGCAAAATATATACTACATTTCCGCAAAACACGAGGTCAGCTATATCATGGCAATAAGATAGTACGAGACCAGTATAGTAAATTTCTAGTAAAATTATTAACATCCTAAAATGAAGATTTTTAAATATGATATAAAGAATAAACAATTAGGTTTCACATTGTAATATTTATAACGGATTGCATTTAAAAGTGTCATGTTCTTGAAGTTAGCATTCTAAAAGAGACACGGAAAATAAGGCCATACAAATCAGCATCCTGTATTTGAGCTAATAGACCAACCATTAGATTTTAATTTTTGAGTTCCATTCTTTGTAATTTTTGGCATATAATTTAGTTTTTACGAGCCACAGCCCACGATTCTTTACTTTATTAGAGCACTGTAATTTGAACTATTTCTTCATGCTAAAACTTTTTGGTGAACTAAAATGATATGCCAAATGAATATCTCTTACTCATTAAACGTTCTAACCCGGAAGTACTAATAACAGAAAAATCTGATTTGCCAAACCGTGTTTTCAAATAGTGGTTTACAAAACAAAAGGGTTATGCCTATCTTCGTCGGAAAAAAATGAAAGAAAATAAAGATGAGTGATACTTGCACAGACCATTTCTTCATCTTAAGCTAAATGAGATATACGAAATTTTAATTCACTTTTCACCCCATTATCTTGCTTTAAATGACTTTGCAACAGAATTCTCCATCGACATGGTCCAAAAATAGAGCTATTTAAATGCTGCCATTTCGTTGTAATTTGTCTATTGTATTAAAAATACATGTCTGTTTATAAAGTTTAATCAAAACTGGATCAAAAAATAGTCTCTAGAGTGTCAACAAGTTTAACCAGTTGCATACACAATCACAGTGGATCTCGCCCATTAATGAACTCGCGCTAGATCTTCTTCGTATAAACCTTCATACAAAGTCTGATCAAACTTAAATTAGAAAAATAGCTTTCATAGTGCCAACAAACTCTTCTATTCATATGTAAGCTCACATTATAATTCCAGGATTGCTGTCATTGCCGACGAACTCATAATGCTATATTGATAATACAAGCCCATATTCCAAGACTAATAAAAAGAGGATCTAAAATATAGGTCACGAAAAATAACAATATCAACCAATAGTTGCAAGTTGCCTAATTAATATCCCAAAATCTCCTTCATTATCTAAGATCATAATGATAGATCACATATTACAAACTTCATTAAAAAAAAACTGGATGGGAAGTATGGCCTCCAGAGTGGTAACAAGTTCAATCAAACAGATGCAAAAAAAACCCCCACCCATAATATCGGTGGATCTCGCTAATTATCATTCTCAGATCTTGGTATAAACCCATATTCCACTAAACCCATATTCCACATTTTATAAAAATGGGATCAGAACCATTGCCTCCAGAGTGGTTGAAGAAAGCAGTTATTGACGAATGATGTGTGTTCGAGACCATACCACAAGCTTTCTTAGCCTTATGGTCAGGAGAGCTAAAAAAAACTGCTCAACTTGTAAGTGAAATATTGATATTATTCATAAATAGACTATACACAAAATATATGCCATATCTTTCTTTTCTATTAAAACCATAGAAATATTTTTGAATGAAAAATCTTTAATGACACACACAAATTATGTCCTGCAAATTACAAATAATAGAGTTTACTATAATCCCTGAAAAAATGGAGTGATGTCTTTCAATATTTAAGTTGCATTTGTAGTAAATACTCACAACTATTGGTTTCGATCTCTCAAAATATTTCAATTTCTTCTTCGGAAAGTTTCCGGATGTAGCAAGCAGGATTGCTAAATTAAACACAGATCAAAACAGAACCACGCTTTCATCTGCAAAGGTCTTAGTAGTCAACAGCAGCCATTTTAAACATTGATTATCACGCTAAAAGTATTTTCAAATGTAAGTCACCTTAAACCAACTTGACCATTGACGTGTCACCGCCTGTGAAAGAGTCATACAACTAGAGCGTTAGTGGGCATGATACTGCTTTTGTGGCATAAGTTAGTACCTTTAAGAGTGTTCAGTAACGTGTAGAAAGTATATCACAACAACCCAGTTTTGATGTGACACTTAACGATCCCAGATGCAACTACAAAGGACATTTCGCAGAAAGTTCAATCTGCTAAATTAAAAGCACAGACATCTTGAAGTATTTTTCAAAATCCTTGGTGCTTTCATTTTAAGATACACTCTCAGTGATGTTTGTTATAAATAGACGAAAAAGGTATAATTATCAGAAGCAAGGTTTAACCTTGACCAACTTTTATTAATCCTCAAATGTAGGTCACAGATATCAAGTTTTGGTGCATTGTGCATTCCTATCACAAGATCAACACAAGATGTAAATGTTATATCAGCTGAAAACTAGTAGCATGGAAGTTGCAGCCCAGTCAGGGAGGATGGATATAACTTTTAAGCAACTTCAAATAAATCCTAAAAGTAGGCCGCAGCAACCAAATTTTGGAAATCAATATTTTTCCGTTCTAAGATGCATTAAAGTGTAAGTTTGGTGGCAATAGGTGAAAAGGTATCAGAAACAGAGCATGGGCACACTTTTCAAGCAATTTTTAATAAATACATCAAGAAAGGTCATCACAAGTGTCCATTTTTGTGCGTAACATATGACAATCCCAAGATGCACACGGAACATATGTTTGCTGTTAATATGTGTTATACAGTAATATGGGAAAAACGGACTGGACAGGAAGATTAGAGAAAACTTTCATGCAATTTGGAATAAATCCTAGAAAGTATGTTACAACAAGCGAGTTTTGGTACATGACAGTGTAAGATTGGTGGCAATTGGTTAAAAGGTATTAGAATTAGAAACTGGAAATTTAAATAATATTTTGTATCCTGAAAAGTAGGTCACATTCACATAGAGTTGGTGCGTGACATGTTTACCAAAGATTCACCAAAGTGCAAATTTATTGACCATAGGTGACAAATGGACAGACTACGTGAATAATATATATTATTCACTTCTTCAACTGAAAGTAAATCTTACCTACTGCCTGGTTCTTGAATTTGTCATGCAAGTTCAAATGACACAGATTTACTGTAAATCCCAAGTTCTAGTAATGTTTTTCAATTTTCTATACATGCAACTAAGAATAACATAATGTTTTAAAAAGTTGCAAGATGCAGCAAGCTAGAGATCACTAAATTAAACAACAGCAATGAAATTTGATCAGTCGCTCTCTGTAATGATTGACACTATGATGCACGCTGCATTAACTGAGAGTTATCTTTGCTATTAAACAATGTAATCAAGGAATAGACACCTTGATTCTGAAAAACCTTTAGTAGTCATCAGCAACCATTCTAAACATACTCCGTACGAAAGTGACCTTGATGATTGATGTATTGATGATGGAAATCATAAACTAGAGTTGCTTGTATGTATAACCTTGCTTCTGTGGCACGAGCCTGCATAGTGCTCAAAATAGTGTCCACAGGTCACAGAACCACATGCTTTGGTGTGTGGCACAGGACAATCCCTGGATATACAACAAATCATGTTTGGCAGTGAGTTCAGTGTGTTGAAATTATAATATATTGATCATCATTACGTATGATAAACATTTCTGGAAATGAAATTGTGATGACTAAGTTTTGATGTGTGGAATAATTTCACTCTAAGATGTATTCTCAGTTTTGTTTGATTGCAATAGCTGTAAAGGTATTGGAAGTAGAGCTACGTCATGTTTGTTACCAATTTTAATTAATCATGAAATGTAGGTTACAATGTCCAGTTTTGTTGCATTAAATATGATCAATCCATGATCCACAGAAGGTACGTGTTTGACATGTAAGGGAACTAGTATCACATAAGTAGTAGAAGATACATTGGGGTTCTGAATGACCTATCCCACTGCCTGGTCTAGGTGAGTGAGAACCCTCATATTAATCTACTAATGTGTTATGAGGGTTCTGGCTCACCTGTGCTCGAAGGGGGTTCTGGATTACTTTTCATCACCTGTGCTCGAGGGGGGTTCTGGATCACTTTTTTTCACTGCGCGCGATACTGTCCGTGGGTGAGTGTGTAAATACCATCTGTGGAGTATCGTTTATCGTTGAAGGAGCATATTCCTTTTTTATTCATGAGTAGGGTGGAGAGTTGATGTCGCTGTGATCGGAAAGTTCTCATGGAGTAGTATTGTAGATGTCCCTGTAATGACTGCCTATAATGATTGATAGTGGCAATGCAACTGGATATTTTTACTACTTTGGCATTTTTCTTGATAGCATGATCCTCACGCATGATGCAACACATTTTGAATCGAAATCATATGAGTTCTGTGATGGGTATGCCACAAGTTTCATCTTTGAACTTTCCACGTTTCTTTTTGTTGTCTTTACAGTGAAATGGATAATCGCTAAGGTCAAAGAGATGTTAATGTTGATAGAGGTCTACGTAGATGTCGTCGGTGTGAATGTCATAGACGAGCGAGTCGGTATCGGTCATGAGTAGTCGGGCTGTATCTCCGTAGCGTCGTTTGATGAAGTCGTAATGAAACTCTTGCATGAGCATTTGGAGAGATCGAGAACGGCTGGACCGACGTAGATGGGTTTATCGAGCATGAGATGTGTTTTTCTAGATTCGATACCTACGAGTTCTTCGTTAAAGATTTTCATGCTAACGAAGGCATCGTTGGCTACGAGCCTATCTCGTCGTCGTCGGTTATTGACGATTTCGATTTCTTTCTGCGTTTGATGTTTTCCATGGTTTTTCCGAAGACGCTGTTGTTCATGAGTTTAAGGAAATTTTTACCGATGTCAGTGGTTGCTTTGGTTCGTTATTTTGGGTATTGAAGTCGACGTAGGATTTAATCTATGGAGATTGTTTAAACTTGAGAGCTCGATGAACTTGTTTAAGAATGAGTCCTTGTTGAAGAGCTTGTCTGAGTAGTCGATAATGTATATTGTAGTGTGTATTCTGAAGGAGACTGGGTTCGAGATTTTTTATCTTAGCATCTCAAATTTCCAAACTGTATTTTTGTTGGAGTTGTTGTGGAGAAAGCATCGAGGGTGTGATGAGAATTGTTTCAGCGCAGAAGGGATAATCGTTATGAGCGTCCTGGAGGGACCAATCGAAAACGACATATATTTTTCGAAATTGTTGGGGAGAGCAGAAATACCCATGATTCTTATGCCGCGTGTACTGAGATCAGCAGTGGATATCGCACAAACTGTTCATCGCCCGCTTTCTTATCATCGAGTCCGAACACGTTGATGAAGAGTACCTCGTTGTGTGTTTCTAGTTTAGAAACGTCTTTGACCGCTACGGAAAAGGTGATGCCGTAGATTTAAGGGTATCAAAATACGGCTTATACTTGGAGGCTCGATCGGCATTGTCCACAGCGGGATGAAGCGCAGAGAGGACAGCCCACACAAGGTAGTAGTCATCGTTATTTTGTACACTGATGCAGGCTTTGGTAGCTAGGATTTGCTTGAGGAGTGATATGTACTTGCTTCCGAATAACGGTGTGAATTGGAAGTTTGAAACGAGATAGAATTGACTCCTGCAAAGATCCAACCTGATCCTGACTTTTGATAATCTTCATTGTGACGTTGGATAAACGACCAGACGATGTCAACGATGTGACTGAAATCATCACTGCGATACACGATGAGAGATTTGGCTCTGATCCACACTTTGATGCTTTTGTGTTCTTTGACCAGATGAACGTTGAGAGCGACACCCATTTTGATGGCTGTATGGGTAAGCAATTCTGCTTGAACAGTAGGGTGTAGAATGCGCTGCAGGAGAGATGGGTTGACTCCGTGCTGAAGAATATGGGAATGATCGTAGATGAGTCCTTTGTCAGCTCCTCCGTGCGATTTGTCGGTACGTCTAGGAGGTGGAAGACGTGTGACCTTATCGCGTTGTCGTTGAATGGTTTGTGGATCGATTTTCGGTAGTGTTTTCTCGATATCATCTCGACGTGATCGACTGAGGATGTCATGCTTAAGTCGCAAAAGTGTGTCCTTTGTAACGGTTTTTCCCATGAGTACTTTGTATTTGTCTCGCAGTTGTTTCAGATACTGCTGTGTGGTGAGGATCTCTCTTGCAGCGATCACCTTGTACTCGTTGACGAGCTTACGGCGAACATCTCATCTGGGCATAGTCTTTAATGTTTTTCGGACTCGTTCGATGAGCTCATGCAGAGCTGCATTGGATCTGGGATACGACATCGGAGTACGTGGCATCGACTGAGCGATGCTACTGAATCGACGAGAGATATCATGACGAAGGATGAACTCTCTTCCTGGATCAGATTCCATAGGCAAGATTTTAGTCTATCCTTGCTATGATAAAGAGGCTATATAATATAGTCCTGTATTTCATTCATTTAACTGCTTGTTCATTTTTTCATTTCTTTAATTGTCTAACAAAATATTGAATATATATTATATAGCACCATGCCTCTGCGTGGAACACAGAAGTGTGTATGGTTACCTTATGGTAGTACTTAAAAGTGTAACAAGTTCTGTACGACAGTGTACTAAGCTCAGCATTATGTTCTGATTAAGCGTGGAAGTCCAGGGATGAAACCCTGTTTGGGATGTCAAGATGGAGTTTGAGGTCAACTCCAAGTGTATCAGTGCTGTGGAGGACGAAACATCAGAGAAAAAAAAAACAGAACTACAAAGAAATCCAAAACCATCAGAGCTACTCAACGAGTTTCTGACTAAGATTAAGCAGGAAACGGCGGAAAATGTATCCCGTGTTTAGTCGTTACGAGGCTAACGAGGAAGGAGAGGTGCGTAGTACGCACAAAAATCAGACACGCGTTTAGATTTAGCACCAGCGGATATTCCATTGTTTGCGTGTTTGTCCATGGAGTGAGGGCTAAGATGTACCGTCATCATTTTCTGTGTTAAGCTCATCCTGGAGTGGTTCCCATTAGATATTCCGCCTTTCTTTTCCACGAAGATACCTCGGATAATCGGCTGTGTAGTTTGGATATAAGGGTATAGCAAAAAATATTTCAAAAACCGTGTTTTCACTCCTTTTTTATGATGCCTTGGTAGATCTGTATAACAACTTAGGAGTTCTTCTCGATGCATGCAGGAGATACAATGCTTGAACAGGAGTTATTTATCGTAGGTTATGTTGAGCGTGCCACTGTCGTAGAATAGTTTCTGCTGAGCCGCTGTGAGCAAGACGAGGTCGTGCCCTATATGCACACGACTTTGGTGTGCGTGAGATCTACGCTGATGACAATGCTGCGATGGAACGCGTTGACGATGGCTTCCTCGAGATCTTCCCGATTTTCAACGATGACATAGGTACGATACCGCGTATGGTCTGATACGCTCTCGGTCATCTCTACGTCCTCCATGGTTCTGTACTAAGAAAATTATATCAACGTTTTTTCACACAGGCATCGAATGCATTGCTGTCTAATCAGATGCTTGTCGTAGTAGATACCATCTCTGGATAAGTCTGATCGTTGCTGTCGTGTCATTAAGGTCTGTCCACGCGATGCTTCATGTGTTATGGTCAGCATCAGTTCGATGTTCATAGACACGTGATTCCGTAAGACAGGAACAATGGCTTCGTAGAGCAATTCGGAGTGATGCAAGATCGTCCATGGTTCTCATTTCGCTGATCAGTAACGCCATGTTAAAAGGAGCTCTTCTCATATCTCATGGCTAGAAAATGTTGTGGAGGTGGATTTTCACATCCTTAAGGATATGGTGAACACCAAGACGTCCCCAGACAAAGATCACTTTACTGTTCAGGCAGCTTACGGAGTATTAAACACCGTCACTCAGAGTTATGGTACCTCCGCCAGGACCAAGCCAGGATGACCTGACAAATGACGCATGACAGAGCTCGACAACCATTTAAGACAGTACAAAGATGGTCTGAAAGAAGAAGGCAAGCAGAAAGAATAAGAGTACAGAGACGCCCTATAAAGGTCACGTCTTCCATTGTTCATGAAACAACCCATGGAAGAATCGTCCGCCCAAAAAATAAGTATTACAAGGAACAGCTGAAACTCATTCCTATGCCTCGACCTAGAGAAAAGCAAAAACATCTGAAAGCAGAGTCGAGAAACTGACCTACTCACTGCTGCTAAAACTAGCAGAGGAACGCGTGAAATCGCAAACAAAGTCACATTACTTAGTACGTCCTCGGGAAGAGATCCCTGTCTTCTTCACTACTCAGTCTCTTCCCCAGGATTAGACACCGCTCGATTCAAAAAAGGATCAGAAGAAGGAGACACAGCAAGCCTACCTACGAAGGAAGTAGCATCCTCCTAATTAGAGATCCCTCCATCCAAAGAAACGCTTGCAAAGATAATAGTAGCCGAAACAGTCGTGCAAAAATCCATTGAGTATCTAAAACAAAATATTCCCGATGAGGAATTAAGAAAATGGGTCATCAAGGAAAAAATGAAGTATTACCAGGAGGAGGAAATGCATAATCCTGTTCCTCGTACGGAAGAGATGAGACAGGGATGTGCGAAAGAAGCAGACTTTGCCCGAGTTGGTCAAGTTATCTATACTGCGTGATAGTCGGCAACCGAGAGAGAAGCAGGAACATGAGCCCAAAAGACAGAAAATGAAAGCGACTCTCACAGAAGTACAAGGACTCTGTCGTGACGGCAGCATCCGCTACTTTCATACACATGCCGAAATCATCTCGCGTCTCAAACTGCTGGTCGCTTCTAAATAGGCGGACAACGTCAGTGTAGATATCGATAACGGGATGGTCGACATACTCAAGATCAAAACCCCGTCATCTGAGAGCAGTATCTCATTTTGTACGAAGACTTGATATAGATGACATGGAGGATACCACGCTCTTGTTAGACTCGAAGTAGCTCAATCCCACGTTGAGGTATAATCTTCCCCTGGAACTGGACCACAACCGTATGAAATCTCCATCATATCCGACGCAATATGGAACAGCATCTTCAACGTCACTGCGAACAGCAGTCGGTTTTCGTATGTCGTCGCGTTTCAACAAACAAAAAAACGATCGCGATCTCTTCTGGAGGATTCAGCATCACCGACATCGCCACGGAAATCTCCCGTCTGATCACCGCCAACGGAGATATCTCAGCCAACATTAAAATCGAACATAAATACTCTACGCTGCTTACTCGTCTCACCCTCTCGCGAAATTACATCGTGCGATTTGACATCGCAATCTCTGTTGGATCTCTTCTTAAGTTTAACGCGGAAACGTCCCTGACTTAAAATGGAGTGTACGAAGGAGATCTGCCCGTCAATATCACCAATGTCAACAGCCTCCTCATCAACTGCTCCATCGCTCAAGGATCCTTGTCCTCCATAGGCTCTGCCTCCAAAGTCATTCAGCTCGATTATCGTCCCTACAGTCTCGCTCATGCAACTTCATCCTAATCCTTTCATTTACAATCCATTACCAACACGTACACGATTTAGGAAATCATCATGTGGCTGACCGATCAGTTAGGTAATACCGTCGATGACAATAACAAAAGAATCACCTATTACCTGCAAGTGAGTCAGATTAAAGAAAAATGAGACCTTCACGCGTACATCAAAGTAAAATCATCAATGGATTTTTTTTCCTCCACGTCTTTTTCTTCCGTACGAGCTGCATCACCAGGCATCGCCGCCAAAACCGCCTCCATCTCTCTCCAGGCTACCGAAGCTGGAGCCACCGGGAGAGCCTCTATTGCGGGGACGGCGGTATGACAAAAAATAGCCATCAAAATCATGCTTTCGTAGCTGCACCGATGACACCCGTATCTCAGCGAGAGTTGTCCAAAGAAGTCAATCGAGCTCTTCAAAACATGGCTATGGTCCTCGACAGTCGATCCGAAAGAATTTTACAAGACCTTGATAGAAAGATGAGTACGCGCAATATACAAGGCCCCTCCTTGTGCGTCGTCATGTCCGGGTATCGCTTAAAACGATTATGGTAATTTTTTATACAGTGTTAGCATAACACGATGTATTCGAGCTTCACTCCCGATTATCGTGGGATATCATGACATCAACATCACCAATCTCGAATCTCACCGAAAAATAGAAACGCGTGTAACTGCTTCCCCATAAGGCCGTTCTGGAAGTCCACGGAAAAAATACAGACTAACACCCACCCACCAGTGGACTATAACGCCAATGAAAAGATCACACTCCCAACTAACCGGGGATAGTTATTCAAGTCTGCGCAATACCAACTGAACAATTAGACCGTGGAAGAAATAAATGGCTACTTACCTCAAGTCAGCACCATTCTGTACTTAGTCATGTACAGCGATGAATACATGTAATCGTGCGCCTCCAACATGTGGTGGTTCAGAGATGCCGATGCAGCAGTTTCAGTAAGCAACTAATTTGCTCCTGATGAGCATAAAATCACTGCGGTAGTTGTGGCAAATTGTAATAATGAAGTGACTGAACAAATTATCAGGGATAATTTTAAATTTACGCGTACTGCTGGCTACAATGTGTGATTTGCCGCACGACGTGCTCTGACGGGTACTAGCCACGAAATCTGTAATGACGCTTCCTGTCAGTAGCATATTTGGGGTATGTCGAGATATCCGTACCATCTTTAGAGGCGTCAAACACACATTGGTGCTGGAAAGAGACTCACCAGCTCAATATATGCACAGGTCAATAGTTTCAACAGACAGACAATTCACCATGACGTGGTTGTCGTTGTGGATGCCTAAAATTACACCCTTCACTACACATATGCTTTAGCTGGAAAGACGTTTGCCCGATTTACCACAAAAAAAGAACAACTGTACTTAAAACAACACCGCATCTACATGCAGCAATTTCTTGCGGTTCAGACCTCTACTTCATGTAGAGTCGCCACCAATTCACTCAGCAAACTTCCAAGACACGTCTTCCCCGGCTTTTCAGCCGGCAGAGCAGCCTAACGCTCTTCAACCACAAACTCAACAAGCACATCTTCAACAATCTCAGTCTGTCTCGCATTCATGTCCGCATCAACTCCAGACAATAACCTGAGCGAGAACTCGATTGAAACTTTGCTGTGGCTACCTGAAATTATGTTCGCGCCTACATGATGATGATGGAAACCAAGCAAAGTATCAAGACGTCGATACAGGCACGCAAATTTCGATAAGCGATTTTGCTGATTTGTACCCAATATTCCACTTCGATGTCACCAAACATTCCAATCGTCTGAAAGACTCTCCCGCTGACATCGAAATCCGATAGACGGTCTCTCCAAGGGCGGATTACCTCTGGTACGTACTGGTCACTTCAAACCGATTCATGACGCTGGATGTCCTCAATGGAAAAATCGATATCCTTGTATAGACAACATTCCTAGGAAAAAGACAGTTCGACGTAGACGACAGGACGAGGCTCCATTTCCAACAACATCGTTCCCTTCATCAAGACCATGGCTCCTAAGTTGTTTCCTAATGTCCTGGCACCCTTAGGACTGACTGCAGCCACGGGAGCTATCACCGGAGCTACTCAGAGGGCAACCCTAGGAAACGATGTGCGTCGAAGACGAGCTCTGATAAAAGGGCACCGTTTGGTGACAAGAAAATGGAAAAAATAATAGCATTTTATATAACATATCATACTTTCCAGTCGATGTCACGCTGTCCCTACAACATAAAAAGTATTGCTGAGGATGACAGATTATACTGACCCAACGTCAAGCCACTGCCGTCGCTAAAGATAAGGCGTCTCGGAATTGCGTCGTTCTGAACTTATTCCTCGCTCAACTGTCCAAACAAGGAGGATTTATCGCTCATCTGCTCGTAAGCCTGGTCTGAACCTTACTGCTAGGATTGCTTGGTATCGGCAAGGTGCCCTTGCTGCCAGGCATCACCAGAGGCAAAGGCAAGAAAAAAAGGTATTAAGCAACTTTGATCTTGAACATCTTTTAGACTTTCCTCATTTTCGAGAGGTCCCAAAAAAAATCATGCCAGAGGAGAGCTGCGTCATTAATCTCCAAAATTATTACGATGAACAAGGCACACACTGGGTCGCTATCGTCAATGATTCTCATTCTAACGATGTCGAGTACTTTGATCGTTTGGTTTACAGCCTCCTGAGGATGTTGTGCGCTCCACCCATCACATAAAGGAGTGGTCTATAACTAGTTACAACTTAAAAAACGTTGACGATAACACCTGCTTATAGTACTGCGTCAATTACTTCCAGAGCTTGCGTAAAGGAAAATCCCCTGTAGAAACACTGTTAGATCTTACACATTACCATGGATTCGTGGTGTCTCAAGTGTAAGGCCAAGACGGAGAGTGTCGACCCCGTTGAGGTGGTCACCTACAGTCAACGCCTCATGATCAAATCCACGTGTTCTACCTGTGGTTCCAAAAAATCACACTTAATCAAGACAACTAAAATGTAGAGAGATCTGTATAAAACATGCATCACTGCAGGCAGTGTGATAGCTTGATACGAGTTGTGAAGACCTTCTCATGGAAAGAAATCATGCGTGGGAAATTGTAAAGGTAGCGGACATCGACGAATTCTTGAGGACCTATCGATGTCCATGTGCTCATCGGAGAACTTCCCAGGCCTCGAGGCAGATGGACTCTGTTGTTGTCGTTGTGGGGTTTAACGCTATTTTCAACATAAGATAGGCTAGTAATGGCTGCCAGTATTAATGGTGGAGAAAGAAACCGGGAAAACCTCGGAAAGAACCACCGACCCACGAGAAGCCACTGGAAAGCTTTCTCACATACCCACATAGGCCGGATCCGGGACTCGAACCCACGCAGACAGCGGTTAGATGGCAGTGATATGTAACGGTGACCGCTTTAGACCACTCGGTCACTCGGGGTCCCGATGGATGCTTTAAGGCCAAAAATATACAGGGCCATGGAACCCCTTAGAACAACAACTGGATGAAAACTAAAGAAGAGCAAGTCCTTCCAGGCCAGGAACCCTACAACGGTGTCGATGCCATCGCGATGCACCACGATATATGTTACCAAGATCATCCCAAAGATAAAGCGGAATACGATCGATTCATAATGAGGGACTTAAAGAACTCAAGCTTAAAAATTTCAGGGAAAGTGTAGACCGAGCTCTCGTCAGAGGCATCATTGGCACTAAATATAAGTTGGGAATAGGTATAGGAACTGCATAAACCCGCACTGGATAACATCGTGTTACGTATATTTGATTGAATTTATATTTGATTTAATTTGTGTTTGATTTGATTTGATTGTTTGTGGGTTTAGTAACCTTTCAATTTTCTTTATATGTCTATGTAATGTAACTTTGTTTGATAGGAATTTGACATTTTTCCAGAAAATTCAGTATGGCCTGAATCTTTCCAAAGATACATAATAATAGAAACACTTTCTTTTTTTTTACTTAGTTCCTGACCTTGGTTGAGGGTCAAGTAAACAACTTTTTCTTGGAGTAAAATAATTGGCTTTTATCCAGGACTTACAGCGGCTACGTGATTTTTGTATGTAAACACGATCACGTGATCCTCTATTTCGCAATTAGGAATTTCCAAAATTACGAAATACTTAGTATTAATAGTGATGTTTAGAGAGAGAGAGAGAGAGAGAGAGGGGAGAGAGGGAGAGAATCTCAGAGACCGGGCTTTTAAACACTTGATGTCAAGTGGTTTTCTTCTGTTGTGACCAGTTTTGAATTCTTTAGTTATTTGTTCATTTTTCTTCAGATTATTTGGACTCTGAAAGATTAATTCGTTTCTCTGGAAATATTATTGTATTCATACAGAATTCTTGTACAAGGACATTTTGGAAAATTTTATTTGAATTTCTAAAACCGGAGGATTCATTTTTGTGTTTTTACCGTAGACTTCAACATTGCATACGTCATCGCCTTCTATCTTAGATTCTTCGTCGGGACTCGGACTTGAAATCATTAAAACATTTCATCATTAGGACTTCTAAAATTTTGATCGTGGATTATTCTTGGATTATTTTTGAATTTGATTCTTAAAACCGTAAGATTATATTGTTTTCATTTTTACAGTATTTTTCCAGAGAAAAAAATTATTTATTATATTTATTCGAGCCTAAACACGTAAAATAATAATCGTAGGAAAACGAAAGCCCCATAAACTTTGGGCAGATCATTGAAATTATGTTATAACATCACCTTGTACAGCACTCAAATCCCTCTCAAGGCTTCTGTCGTCGAACGCTTAAACATAACTCTCAAAAGTCGCACGTGGAAAAGATTCACTAGCGATAATATTAACCCATACTTAGATTTTCTCCCAGACATCTTTGACAACTACAATCATACTGGTATCGAAACATTCTAACGAATCTTGTAGAAGCCTCCTCCAAAACCCCAAAACGACAGGTCGCAGAGGCCTTGTTTTTTAGAGCCAAATTCAAAGTAGGGATCGCTTCAGAATCAGCAGACAAAAATCCACCTTCGAAAAAGGATCCACTCCGAATTGGACGGAAAAAGCCTTCGTCGTCGATACCATAAAAAAACCCACTCCAGTCACCTACACACTCTTCAGAAGAACCCATCCAGGACGTCTTCAGGATTGAAAAATCCTCTCTACCAAAGGTAAAAATTACTCAAGTCGTTTGGCTATCCTGAACAATTCAACTCCCGGATTCCTACAGATTCCTTGACGACGATAGCGCCTCCAAAATACTCTTATGATACTCCTCCATCAAGATCTTCCCAGAGATGGTCTTACATGTTCACCATGTTAGTGAAGATCCATCTTCTCAAAGATACGCTTAAACACATACTCAAATTTTATGAAGTTTGCACGATCCACCAACTGCACTCGATTCATCTTATTCAAACCAATAATAAAACTCATTTCGCTGGGAATCCGACAAATGAAAACGCTTCAATTTATTCCTGATTTAATACCACTTATTGTAGCGCTGCACTGGGCGCTGGTGACGGTGACTAAGCCTTGCTTACTCCTCCTCTTCACAATAAATCATCTCAGGCACATAATTCAGATCCTTATTCACGTACGCACATAACTCGGATCCTTATTTACGTACGCCATCAAATCCTCTGCACACTTCAACCATGCCTGAGACTCCTCCTCACTTAGTTCCTACTCTGGATCTGGACTCTCCTTGCTCAGACCCACGTTGTCTATACTCCAGGGATGATATGGAAGAGACATCTTCGCTATACTGCAAAGCACATCTCTAATACAGTTAGCTAGAACTCCCCTTCAAGCACAGGTGATGCAAAGTGAGCAGAAATTCTCCCTTCCAACACAGGTGTGCCAGAACCCACATAACACAGTAGTAGAGTTCTATGAAGGTTCTCACTCACCTAGACCACGCAGTGGGATAGGTGAGTCAGAACCCCCATACGCCTCTACTACTCACATATATTGCAGGCCAGACATGGAGGATGGACACAGTTATTAAGCGATTTTAAATAAATCATGAACTGTAAGACATTGGTGGCAATAGTTGAAAGGGTTACATTATTACATCATTGACACACTTTTCAAGTAATTTGTAATATATACTTAAAAGTAGGCCCTAAAAGGGCCCCAATTGGTGAGTGACATGCCAACTCTGCACCAGAATATTATTCCTGCCAGGAATATGATGAACTCAGAGGGAAATCACTTTCCAGCGAAGTAGGTTCCTAACCTAAATGCAAACGGAAGGGGCATGGGTGTCTCATTGTCATCTGAGGTACGCTACCAATAGTGTGATGTTCAAGGAGACCATCCTTACTTGATAGACGCACTCCTGTAGTGCTGGAAATACCACCTTCATTTCCAAATATGTGAAGATAGCTTCTTCCTGGGACCAAGAACCCTGAATAAACAACACGTCTGGCTCCAAGTCAGTTCACCAGCCTGAATCTGAACAAATAGAAGTGGGTTCGGGGTGCACATGGAAGCTCCGGTTAAAAACCGATCCCGATTTACCCACTAACACATGTGGTGACAAAAGTTTGATCTTAGAGACATCAGCGCTGTCAAAGGATCCCTGTGCGGTTTCCTATTTGTCATGAGAATCTGAAGCGAGCAAACTGCAGTTTTTGTAGGGGAATCGTGTCCACAGAGTTAACGATCCTCAGAAGGGACAGATATATACGAGCTGATGACAAAGTCTTGGTTTTCAGTGCTTACCAACGGGTCAGGATTCTGTCTGCTCTATCCAGTGTGACACAGACTAATTTCTTGTTCATAAGGATATTCATCTCATGTGAAATCCTGAGATGGAAATAGCTCCGAGTTTAATAGTTTTGTCGTAAGGCCCAACCGGATCACTATGGACTATCAGCGAGACAGATAATGTCCGAGATACTCTATAATATTATTGTGGATCATCGAATTATCGAAATACTAGAGGCTAGGAATCCAAATTGATTTTAGGATGGGCGGCCACTACATCATTTACTCTGAAAAAGGTCACGGGTGCAAAGGCTGGCTGAAGGTCAGAGTAAAAAACTGGAAAGCCTCTTGGTTCATACAAAACCGGAGGTACTTTCAATAAGGAGGACAAATTTAGATATGAAGGTACGCATCCTGAAGATCGAAACAGACCGCCAAGTCTCCGGGCCTTATGGTATTCCTGAATGAAGCTATGGTCTCCATCCTCAACGGTTCCTCCTGCAGAAACTTGTTTAAGGCGGAAAAGTTTATAATCAGCCTAAACTTTTTGTCTTTTGTGGAAACCAGAAAAAATCCGTGAGTAGAAGTCCAGAAACTAGCCGTTTAACACCCTCTCTATTATACCCTTCTGAAGAAGGGAGTGCACCTCCTTCCTTAACAGAAACAGGCTTGACTGGTGGAAACACATTGTGTTCCTTGTCAGAAGAGGATGTTCCCATAATTTAAGTCGGTATCCTTCATTTATTACAGGCAGGACCCATCCTTTGTTTATTACGCTTGACCAGACCTCTGAAAAGAAGGTTAGTTGAGCACCTATGGGAATTGTTGTTAGCAAGTTGCACTGCAGAGAGGTCGAAAGTCCCAATGGTTTCCTCTCCCTTAGTTAGAAAAAGTATAAAATCCTCCATAGACCTTCCCAGCGATACTGAATAGCGATGAGCAACATAAATTGTTTTTGTTGTGGGTTCTTTTTACTGAGACTGCGCCGTTATAAAGAACGACATTGACAGTCACAATGTGCAATTATAATGAATCTGCTTCCTGGCCAGTTTCAATGGGACATGGATGGATGCAATGAACTGGAGTTATTGGTACTTCAGGTCTTGAAATGCCATGTAGAAAATGAGCCCTCCAGAAAGGTACTCTGCCTTGAAATGAGCAGCCTTAAAAAGGTTTTACTGTGCTTGGAGCAACATCTCTGTCAAGGTGGAGCAGCTCTGCTGATAGCACCATGGACAAGGATAAGGCGTGCATAGAGGTTTTGGCGACCACCTCTAGCAGGTGCTATAGCACAGCTGAATACTAAGATTTCTTCTTCAGAATACCAAAGTAAGCTACCAAGAAAAGATCAGTATGTGAGGCTATGGTGACAGTAAGTTCCAGTGCCTTCGGCGTCTTAACTGGAAGGTAGGCTTAATTCCCCATGGATATGCCCACTTGTGGTACCCCAGAGTCCAAGGCGGGAGGTTTAAGGGTACTGACAGGGAAGTGTACACTGTAGCTAGGTGCAAATATATGAGGTCTTAGCAGAGATGGGGAACTGGCTGCACATTAATGTTTTCTAGCAAGCTCTTGGTTCTTATACAACCTTTGAGAAAGCTCCCCACATCAAAATGAGGACAGCAAAAGGAGACAGCCCCGGGGATTTTTTTCAAACTTGAGAGCTTTTTCCTTTCCTCAAACCCCAAGGCACAAATGCTTCAGTAAAGGGCTCCACTGCCAGTCACTGGGTGGGTGAAGGCAGGAGACTTGAAGGGAGGAGGAGGTGCCATCTCAGCATGTTCTTCAGCGAATTCATTTGAATTCACGAAAACTGACAGGACATTTTTGTCCAGCTTTTGCTATTTGGAGACAGGACTTTGTGACCCTGCAGCCTGCAACATCAACCCTGCTTTAAATGGGAAGGACAATTCAATTTCCTGAAATGGACGTTCTAAATCTCATAGAGAAGGGTAGATGCCAATCTGACCCCATCCTTTGTCTGGTGCATGTACGCAACTCACAGTTCACAAAGGGGTCCAGTGAGAGGGGAATCTCAACCTGATCCCAGCTGCCTTACCAAACGGGCTCTAATGACCAGTGACTGGTACTCATAAACTGGTGAATGTTTACCAGTGATGGTTGACCATTGCCCTGTGTTTGGTGATCAGTCACAGGCTAATGACTGGTCAGACAAACTCTGATCTGCAGGAGGACCCCTCAGCTAGATTGTAGGTCTCCCCTTCCAGCATTGCTCAATTGGCTTCTGTCCATTCCCATCCTAGTAATTCATTCATGGGGAGGGACCCTGGACCTAACCCTAACAGGTTTCTGAGCCCAAAGTGATTTTTAAAGGATCCAGTGCATTATTCAGATGAGGAGGAAGAAGGATATTTCCTCCTCCCCTACTTATGTATCCCATGGGTTTCTTTGTGCCCATATTTTCCTCCACTTTGCCAAATTCTTGCAAGAAGAACATTCTGAAAACAAAACACTAAAAAATATTTATTATAATATTTATTATAATATTACTGAAGGGTGTGAAACCTGAAGTAAAACACAGTTTAATATTGGCAATACTTCAACTGCCCATATGGCAATGAATTGTGGTGTAATGCTGTAGTCAGAAATATCAAAAATCAGCAAAACTTAACCCGAGTAGTGAAGTTAAGTGGTCATATGTACTTAACCCAATTATTGAAAATAATGAATGATGTGAAAGCAACAAAACACAATATCATTATAAAAGAAGTGTGCGACTACCTGGACACACTCATAGAAGATAATGTTAATGTGTAGCATCCTTATGCGAGTTTAATAATAAACACACAGGATTAGTCAATAAATCTTCAATCAAGATATTCTCACATTGAATTGTAAACTGAAATAAAGGTCACAAACAATTCCAGGGATAAATGAAGAGACTATGCTTACACTAGAGTCTAGACAAACAAATATAATTGAATTATGATAAAAATTAGGAACATTTACCGATTACCTTATCACCAATGGGGAAAGGTAATGCTAATGGGATTTGATGACAAACTGGAAAAATAAATGCCTAAAATCTCACAAGAGAGCAGCAACTATGACTAAATATACAATGGACTGAGACTATAAACATTCCAACTATACAGAAACATGCAATTCGATGCCAGATACGCATTACGACATGAAAGAAGAAAATTCTGAAGAGCATAAAGAATTGAATCAATCGACAATATTATCCAGTTATTGTACATGGGCCTATGGCATGTGGAACAGACTGGGTCTGTGTTCTTTCTAGTTCATAATTTTCCAGAATTTGCTATCTAATGGGCGGATGGAATTTTTATTGTATGGATAAGGGTAATTTCCAGCCCATAAGGCAAACAACACAACAGCAACAGGCAGCACATTACTGATATCAACATTTGTACCAATCATGCTGCTCTGCAGAAACCATTATTCTAAATGTTTCCATGATCATGAACAAATGACAGGTTTCCTCTGTGAGCCTTTTACAAAAGTGGTGAAGCTCTAGTTCATTAAGCAGAAATCATTGGTACACATCAGGTCCAAAGGACCTTGACCCTTAATCAATTGACCACTTAATTTTTAAGTGTTGTCCCACAAATGTTATTTAAATTTAAGATGTCCAAAAGAATACTGGGGTGGAAACAATATTCTTACTAGATATGTGTAAAAATGACATGGATATCCTTCCCTCATCCCTCTCAACTAGTAATGAAATTTCAAGGTCATCAACTGAACAAGGCTACATTGATAGAAATAAGAGGGCCATTTCAGGTTATTCATGAGAGGAATCATAAATGCAGAAGATATAGGGTTGTCAAATTACAACATATGTTTCTCTTTCAAGTATCATAGTTTCAAAAAGCTAAAAAAATGACTAATTATTATACCTGAAAGACTTTTATAAATGTGAAGATTTGATGCTGCTTCTTCTCATAAAGAAAAGTCATATGAGACAAAATATGCATAAGACTTTGGTCGTCATAGAAACATGTTCCCACCAGGCTTATTCATGAGAAATAATAGCATCAAATCCAAGACATTAAGTTCATATATGTCTGTTTATCCAGTGACAATTAAGTTAAGAGAAAGGGAGACGGGGTGAGTATAAATCGGATATCTGATAACTTAGGAATAAACAAAATAAAAACAAATGCAGCCATAATCCTAAATCTGATGATAAATGAATCTTCAGACTTCTTCCTTGTCATAACTTGTCCCATGTGTACATGTGTGTGTGTGTGTGTGTGTGTGTGTGTGTGTGTATGTGTGAGAGAGAGAGAGAGAGAGAGAAACACAACAAAAATAGCCCCAACTGTAATCCTAAAACATGAGAAAACTGATCCAGACGCTTGCACCAGAGAGAGAGAGAGAGAGAATGGAACTGAAATGCATGCATAGAGATTTTAAAAAATAAAATAAATACCACAAACTGTGTTTTTGCAAGCTATATTTATTTTAAAGGCAAATCCATCTATAATTTGAAAATGAGAGCAATCCATCATATATGAGCTACAAATACTGTCAAACAATCAATTAGCCATGATTGTCTTGCAATATGCCCAAAAATGCCTGACTGTGTAAGCATCTGAGATTGGTTTATGTTACTTCACATAATGCCAAATGTCAGCTGCATTGTCATGTCAAACGTTCAGGTGGTCTTATAAGCATGTAAACAATATATTGATTAACAGAATTCCATAAAATGCGATGTTTCACCAGCTCCACTATGGAATAATCCAAAATCCCTGAAACATTGCAAGAACAACATAGTAGATCACTGTGACCTACGTTAGTCCATGATGAATCTTGCCTTTTAAGATGAATACACAGTAAAGTTTTACCTAGATTATATATACAATCTCAGAGAAATTGTGTTTAAAGTAATTACTGGAGAATGAAAATCTGACCTATTTATGTGCATGTAGTACCCTCCATGATTAAAGCAGCCATCATGTTTCATGGCTGTAGATACAATGGTATTAAAGCAGCTTAGCTCAATGTAACAACTTAACACTTATACCATTAACAACAATACCACTGAAAACGTGATTGTTCTTGTTTTACAAACACTTTGCAAGAAAGAAACAAGCTCTTGATTGGTACAATTTTGATAGATATGTGCCAGCTAAATCTTGTCCCTTAAAGCCTGTAAATAAAACATGTTCTGAAAACATCTCATTAACATTATTTTGAGAAGTATGTTGGCTAACCATGCCCTTTGACCATTACCACCACCACAACTTACGATCTGTAGCTATGTCCTGTGCTTAAATACAGTGAAGCAGTATACCTCAAAATTGGTTTGCAGAGAAGTTTACTTGATAATCCACTTGTACAAATAACAAAAAACTTGTACAGTTTCTCCTATCATCTGTTTCTATTTTGATCCTTAAGAGAACTGAAATGAAAAATACGATTGCAAACACACTTGGAAGAAATGACTTTTCTTCTACTACTATGATGAAAAGCATTTACATTCTAACTGTGCCTCTCTAACTCTAGTTCATTCTAAAATTTAAATTTTGATGGTCTACATAAAAAACTAGATGTACTTGTCTTTAATTTTCAAATCTGAATGAAAGATCACAAAATACATGTTTAATTACAAATCACTCACAAATAATAAATTGTGTATATATTTCTCATTTAGATAATTTTTGTGTTAAAAATTTCCCTCAGCAGCAGAACTTGTCTTGTCTTCATTAATTTATGTGCAGTTATGGTCCAGATGAAATGCACGTTGCTGGGGTAGGAGTCATGAAGACCTCCCCCACTAGAACCACCTCTACTTAAAAAGTACTTTTGAAGAGAAACATGAGTCCCCTGAAGTGACTGATTCCTTATTAGTAAAAAAAAACTTTACAGGAATCCGCAAGTTCATTTTCTTCTCTCTGTTTATTCCTTTTAAGTGACAAGTATTGAAGCCATCTCAGATATTCCAGAGAAACTCCAACATCTGGTAACAAATATACTTTCTTGTACGTCTGATGTAATATGTTCACAAGATACTTTTAAGTGCCAGACAAAATTCTTCCTCATGGTCTTTGACCTTAAACCTGATGTCATGGATAGAAGACCACTGAACTTGTCTCAGATACTGTAAACATATGGTCACAAGCTTTGTTTGGTTAAATATACAGTATCATTAAATTTGTTTTGGAAAAAAAAGTCAAGTTACTGAACTGGTGTCATTTACAGTTTTCTTCTACAAACATAAAAATTCCATTTACACTTATCTTTGTTATCAAACTCATAAGCCATTACAGATGCAAAGTGGAGTCAAGACTTTAGACTTTAAAATGAATGTCAGAGTGCTGGTGATCCGTATGCTTATTGGAATGCAACTAAATTCAAGGTCTGGTCTAAATTTATTTAGGAACAACTACATATTTCAAAAAAGGTAGGATTCTTTTTTTAAAAACCAAAAACTTTTCTAGTATGACCATTGCTTTTGGAGAAGTTGCTGCAACAAGATTTTTCTCAATAGGAATTGTGGTGGCTACTTTGAGAGGTACTATTGGCACCATTTTCATTTAGTGAGAAGTGTTTAACTATGATATATCATCCTTTCCAGACAAGTTGCAATAACAAGATTTTAAATGACTGCCTGATTAGCAACACTTTCACTTAGGACTAACTGCATATTATAAGAAATCTCATACTTCAAGCCAGTTTAACCATTGGTTCACGTGGTGTAACAATTTCTTTTCCCCAAGGCATTCATTATGGATTATACATTTTGATCAGCATGACTTTTATTATGGATCAACACTAAAGTACTGAAGACTTTTAGTTAACTTTCCATGTTGATATGACCATAGGCAGTCATAACAAGATTTTCAAGATCATTGCAGTAGCAGTCATCTTGTTGGTATATTCTGTACTATCATCATTTAGGACCAACCTGATGTCCTAAGAAGTCTTTCATTGAAACCCCACGTAAATATGATCTTCTGCTCAGGGGTAGTAGCAATAACAGGATTTCATAACTCTTTTAGTTTAAACCCCATGTCACCACAACTGTCTGTTCAAAAGAAGTGCCTATAATAGTATTTTCAAGATGGCTACTATGGTAGCTATCTTAGAAGTTATTTGGCACCATTTTCATTTAGAACCAACTAGACATCATAAGTAATATTTTAGTTAAAACCCCATGCTGATATGACCATCCATTCAAAAGTAGTAGTTGAAAAAAGATCATCAAGTTAGCCACCATGGCAGTTGTATTAGATATCTCAGCAGCAGGGTTTTCAACTTGACTTCATTAAAGTCATTTAGTAAAGATTTGAGCTGATATAATCATCCATTCAGAAATAGCAGCAATACAATCTTCAATATTGCCACTGTAGTGGCCATACTGCATGTACAGGGGATACCATTTTCAATCAGAACCATTTTGATTTCAGGATTAAACAGCGTATCAAGTTTCATGATCTTCCTCAGGTGGTCATTTTGGGATCAGTAACAACTAACAATTGCAGATGGATGATGTCCCATTGTACATACTGTTTTGGTCCTTGACCAATGCAGCTAAAAATGCAGAAGATTGGCAATATTAAGACAAACAGATTAACCAATTTGAACATCTAACCCTGCAAAAGATATCTGGATCTAACAGTATCGGTATCAGAAAAGGTTTAAGGTTTAAAAATATGTCAAAGACAAATTCTAAAAAGATGCTGATAATGATGTACATCAGCCTCCACTGTATTAACATTTGTCAGGATTGCTCTCATTATCAAAATATCAAAAAGCATTACATAAAATACATTATTCATGACTTAAATACATAAAATAAAGATTGTCATTATTTATAAATCTTAGAAGTAATCCGAATCTGACAACTACCCAAAACATAACTGATAAGTATAATGCTTCAATTAATTAAACACCACACCTCACCCAAATAGTGTATCAATTTTATCTTTACAATCAAAACCTTGTGCAATTATGACACAAAAAAAACAGTCTTTGACAGATAAATCCATTCATTACATGAATAGTTGACATAATTTTCACTGGCATAAATACAACAAAAATGCCAGATATTACACAAAAATAAACAAGGTTGGTCTGAAACAAAGTTTTTTTTCTCTTTCATTCGAAAGCTTATTATCTAAGATTTTAATTCTTCAAGGACACTGCATGAATTAGCAAATAAATCTGCGTGAAAAGTCTATCTATTAAAATTGTGTAATTAACATATTCTTAAATTAAACTGATAATTTATTTTATTTTTTTTAAAAGATTGGTCAATAGGAAAATGCAATAATCTCCTTTAATAAAATAAAAATTACAAAAAAGAATTAGTAATACACTGTTCACAAAATTCAAAGAAAATATAAGAATAATAACTGTGCTCATCTATCCCAAAAAGTTGTTAAATATATTTAGAATCAGCACAAATGAATGATTCATTGCCAAGCTCAAAATCTGTTATTTCAGTATTATACTGATCAACTAGATAAATTATTTTCAAGGCCTGAGCAAAAGATTAGACTTGCCCTTATGTTTACTCCTGATTATTAAATATTATTAATGAACATTAAATGATGGCAGATACATCATCACTCACAAGAAAATATCTGCAAGAATCAAAATCCCACTAACTGTGAGTGGATTAACCCTACATCATGAAATTTTTGTACTAAAAGTTTGAAATCTGTCTCTAATCATTCAAGCTTAATGCACTTACACATATATCACAATTTTTTGTGCAGAGTATCATTTTCTGATAGGGAAATTGCTGACTTATTAAGTATCATTTACCTATTATGTGCTTCGTAACTATATGGGAAAAACTCCAGCACTCAATGACTGCTCAACACATTTTCTTGTTCAAAGAATAATTTCTACCTGTTATGGTAGTTAAAGTGACATCTACAAATGCAGGCAATATGGGATCTAATCAGTATATTTGATTACAAAACTTTTGTCATCATAAATGTAATACTGTACTTGTATATTTCAATTAAATATAGCAAATGATGATTAAGCTATAAGATTTTCAAACTTGGTTGCAAGATCTTAATGTTCCTGCATCTGCTAAATTTTGGATTAATACAAATATTTTTCAAGCAACTAAAGAATGATAGCTGGCTCATAACAATGAAATATTGCAATACTTCAAAGTATATGTAAAGAAAATGAGGATGCAAGTCCTTAAGACAGGGACCCATAATATATATTTCACAATTAAATTTACACATATTTGCATACTGATTAACTTTGCTATGGAATTATGCAAACTTCCCTTTTTAGTACAATTTAAATTTCAGTTAAGATAAATAATTATTATCATACAAATTAATGTTCAATACAAGTAAAATTATATTTAAAAATGCAATGTTTAACATTTCAATCAAACATTTAAATAGGTTATAATACAAACTGTATAAAGAATCCTCTACAGTCTCATCAATCTGATGCCAACCACCATGGTTAAAATGTTGGACAAACCCAACAGTAAGATAAATAGGTCTACATTTGAACGACTATATGCTAGTGGACCATAAAGTGGGTTCAATTTTGATGCATGTTTTATTTTGACTTTAGTCATGATCAACAAGTCTTTAGCACTAATGATCCATACAAAATAAAATATTAATAATGCTTGACAGAAAGCAGCATGAAATTATAATGGCATGAAAATATTACAAGATCTGAAGCACCAAACTGAATGACATGCATCTAATTGCAAATAGTTTGATTTCAAATCACCATTGAAAAATAGGTTTATTTGTTGGTTTTAATGGCACTTTTATCACATTATTAACTATATCAAGCTGAGGAAATGGGAGTCATGTGCCTTTTGCAAGGACAAAAAGAGGCAGTCAACCCAGAATCTCCCGAGTTGGTAATTTAAAGAACTTGTGTCCCTTGGATTACAAGTCTAATGCTTAGCAACCAAGTTACTGTTGTTCCTTGCAAAATGCACAGCACATACATCAGGGTGACAGTTTGTTTGAAACAAAAGGCAGATAGAACAAGGCCTTTAGATATTGTCTGCTATGAATCCTGTAGCAGCAATGTATCTTAAGATTTATAGTAACCAAATATCTAGACATTTTGTTGATTACTGCATCCCATTAAAATTGTAAATAGCTGGGGAAATGACAATAAAGGATGTCTTTGAAAGTGAATAAATACCTACTTAAACCAATAGCTGATTTACCTTTCACTGAATAATGTATTCCTCTCTATTTTCAAATTAAATCATGTACTTTTTATCCCAATCACTAAGATTCTACTTTTATGGGTTACAAATACCGAAAAATGATCTCACCCATGTCATTGGCTTCCAAAAGAATAAAAACAGTATCGATAATAATATGCAATCAATATGACAATGAAAAAACTTGCCTAACATAATTATCAGATATGATGAATCACAATACAGTTTATTTTCATGTCACTTAATTTTTGTGAAGACTTGAAATTGAGCCACTTACAATTCAAAGACATCTGACTATCAATACCAAATCATATGCTTTCTCTAAAACATAATTTTGAATTTAGTTTCCTCATGGCATTTCATTAGACTCTGGTCTGCTAACATGGTGTAATATACAGAAGAGAGGATTAATTTTAAATAAATCACATACATTCACACTGCTGAACTGAATCCATTTCGAAAACAGCAGCAGCCAGATAAATGTGACCGGACTGTACATTCATTCATCTGAATCAAACCTTAAAATTATGACAAACTTTTCCTTAAAAAATTTGGTCAGTTAAAAAAACAGTAGCCAAACTTTTTACTGAAGCAAACTCCATTTAGAGTTTTATAACAGATGGCCATACATTCTTTGACCTTAATTCTTTTTTACCGATTTGGTAGCCATTTCAGCACCATTATTTCATACAATTGTTTTCCTATTATTAGCTTTATTACTGGGTACATGTTTATTATATTTCCAGCACTATGGAATGTTCCATTTCGGTAATTAATGTATAATTAATTTCAGCTAATAATCTTCATATGCATGTCTTATTGGGAAATGTGCAGCTTGTAAACTGACTCTCTGATTCCCAAAACCAAGTTATTTTCTCATTACACCTGTAGGTAAGCAATAATTTCCTGTTTCATTGAGTTAACTCCCTTTCTGGAAGGATTACATTTAAACAGCTGTAAGAATATATTTTGGCATACGAGATCTAAAACATCAGGGCTTGTAGTTTAGCTTGTGATGCTTGGTGAGATCAAATAATTTCATACAATATAGTTACAAAGAAAACGAATTCATCTCATTTGGAAGCAAATTTTTTTAAACACAAATAGCATTTTTTTCAGGAGCATGTCGAAGTTCTCTAAGCATCCATTATTTTGTGGTGAAACTACTTCCCTACAATTTACTTTACTGTGGCTGTAGTAATGATGAATCAAGTTTATAATGATTCCCCATAAAATGAAGTTAGCTTTGCATACAAAACTTTTAACCTGAATCAATTTCACACATACACATAATGCACTAGCACACATAAATTTGTTTTAGAACTAAATATAACAGCATAATCATAATGTATAGTTCATGGTCTGACCATACAACTATTTTAACGAAAATCATGATTATCAGGCTGAAGTAATCTGTTGGACATATGTCATATGCTGTACATCAAAAATAAAGACACGGAAAACAAAATATAGATGACTGAAAACATTTGACAAGAATAGATATGTATGTATTCTTTCAGTTATCTTTTCATCAAAAGCTTCCAAGAAATGTTTGGAATATACTCTATGTAAGCATAGCAAACAATACATGTGCAAAGAGATTTAATTACATGCTGGATATGTTATTTATACCTAATAACAAACAGATGGGTTTAAATTACTCAAGAAAATAAAACTCCTTTTTTGATGACATGTTCTACAAAATCTAACTCAGCACAGCATGTCAATTTGTGCTTGAGGAACATCTAATCTTTTCTTAAATTAACAGATTATTGTAATGTTTGATACCATGACACAAAAATGTTACAAATAATGTTAATGAATGCACTATACATTGTGAATACTGCCGAGGAAAGGTACACATTTTTTACTCTAAAAAGTCTAATGATGAACATGTTTTCTGCTTCAATTCTCTGACGCAATAAGCATGATTGAAACAGATTATAATCATGTAACACTTACAATATGTTACATAAAGAATCAATTACATAAAGTTGAATCAAAAAGCATCCTATGTGAAAGTAAAATTATATTTATAGGTATCATTACTAAAGTTTTTCTTCTTTTTTCATTCATTCAATCACCAAAACTATTTTTTCTCCTCATACAACAATGATGTATAATACATTATACTGATCTGATACCGACTGTATGATTTAAATTATACTAATGAACAACTTTTGCAATGTGACACCTGATCCAAAGCAACGAGTTATACACAAGATAAGTTTCTGATACTTTCTGTCAAAATGTAAATCAAGAGGTATTAAGAAATATACTATGTCTTGGGGTTTTAAAAGATGCAGAGATAAAATTAATTACTAAAGTCTACTTACAAAATCAAAATTGCAGGGCAACTTTCTGCAGATAAAATGAAAGCAAGTGTTAATAAAAATGACTGATACAAGTCACTTTCAAGTCCTCACGATACTTTGCAGTCATTAGTTATTGACAAGACTAACCATGCTGATGACAGTTAATAGGATAACAGAACCATTACTGATACAAAAGGGTCATAAATGCTTGTGCAACCAAATTATGTACAATAAATATCTACAAGGAAATCTTCAACACTGTACAAATAAATGTGCCAATACCATGATCAGCTACTTCTTTAATGAATTCTAGTTACAAATTAAACTTGTACCTCAACTACTATAATAATCTGTATTACAAAATACATAAATATTAAATTCAATATTGCAAACACTAATGATGAAGCCTGTCCAATTAGTAAATGTCAACAAGCAGTTCAACATGTCATGATCCTCATCAGACTTGGAGATCAAATGGCTATGGAAGAAATTCTTAAAGTAAAAAGATAACTGAAATTTGTACACAAAAAGAAACATTTTGAAAGTTTCTGAGTAATACCAAAATAGATGTATGAATACTATGATAAACAAAGCATTAACTCACAATTCTGACTCTATGAATCAGTACAAAACAACTAAGAGGAGAATGATAAAAACCACAAGGTATGAAGCCTGTATAAAAATTATCTAAAGTTATTATTATTCAGATAATAAAACCACATAAAACAATTATAAATAAAGAGTACATGAAAAACTGGTTATAAAGCCTACATGGTGCTATCCAAAGCCATCATGTCTTTAAGTAGAACACCAATCTACCAATCTTTAACCTCTTTACTTTGTACACATAAAATAACTATCTGGTTGATTATATTTTAAATATGCAGAACAGAATATTTCAAAGACATCTTGGGCTATCTTGAGTTGTTATTAATTTTTTTAAAAACCATTTTGATCACCAAAACATGAAGATATTTACATATTTTTATACAAACAATGCAACAACCTCAGAGTTGAGCAAGTAATCGACAGTAATGGTTCTGTGTACGGCAGTACTAGATTATTATATAAAATTTGTACAGCATTACTCTACTCTTCTACATGACCTGAACTGACATTCTTTTGGCTGAGACACGAGTGCCTACATGTATTTTTGTTTATGAACATCATAAAGAGCTAACAAAACAAAAAAAACCTGATAATTAATTGATTGTTTTCATATGTTATTAAATTCTAATATACACAGATTATTTATAAAGCAGCTCATGTAGGACTTTTTGCATATATTCTTTGTAAAACAAAAGCAGGCAAATAATAAATTTAACAAGATAAGAAATCCATAATCTGAATAACGACAAACCTGTAGGATGATCACAAAACATTGTAATAGGTCCATATATGTATTTTACAATAAAACATGTACTAAAATACTAAATGTACCAAATTTTTTTAAAACAACTGTGTCAGTTCCTCTATTAGTAGCTCTTCTCACAAACTGCTTTGCAAACAAGACTTTGTGAAATAACCTCAAGGTGCAATACTTGAATTTTAAATGAAGAAAGAATGAACACAAAATTAAATATAGAGCTTGATTTAAATTATCTGAAGTGATCCAGATTTAAGTAATACAAGTTTGCTTTGCAAACTTTTGCTGGCCAGATTCTGACTATAGGATAATTGCAAAACCTTTATTCTATAGGAACATACTTATGTTCCAATTACAAGGAACAATTTAGAGCTGTTTGTACAATTTTGCAAAGTAATCTCAGGTTTCTTGTAAAACACTCAATAAATGTTTATGATACTGCCTATTTACAGAGGGAATAACATATTCTTGAAGCAATACACAAATATGCATTCACATTTAGAGCCATTTCTACAGCTTTTGTCCCATTAGGTCCCCCCCCCCCCCAATCGTTCTGGGTTCATGACAGAACAAGGTAGATAAAAGAAAGCAATTTCTCAAATCATTACAAATATCTTATATCCCACATCCAGGTATTAAAGAACCAAACATCAATAAATCATATTTACAAGAGCTACACCAAACAACAAAATACTTTTCAATTATATGATATGAAATATCGTCTTGAATATACATACAAATTCAAACTTTTAAAACTTACAACCGCAAGCCAAAATATTATTGAGCTTTGTGAATTTTGTTTTTGCCATGTCCTACTAAAATTTCTTGTCTAATTTGTCTTCAACATGGATCACACTCTGACACTTCTAAAATTGTACGAATTCATGGCAAACATAACACTTGAGTTTTTTCCTGTTAATTTACTATGCAGGACCATTACACGCAAGATCTACTAAGATACGTACTATAATTATCAAGAGTAAAACATGAAAGCCACAAAAAAATATGAAACTTATTTAAAAATCTGTGCTCTATTTACATGGTATCGTCTCTGCTGCAATTTCTTTTCAAATCAAAGGGTACAGAGATAATCATTATCAACCATTATTAAAGCAATATTAAATACAGTTATGTTATTCTGCACACCATATAAACACCATACTAATCAAAAATATTTTATGTACATTAATATGTATGAACAAATTACATATAAGTTAAACCCATCTTTCACTCAGACCACTCTGAAAATCTAGAATCAAGAAGTGTACATAGATATCAACAGATCAAACAAAATATAAAAACTGCAGCACACAACATAATAATGAACATTTAAATATTCAACAATTACTTCATCTTTTAAGCATGCCAATTGATCAATGTATGATCAAAATACAAAATCTTAGAAGCAACAAAGACAAATTTTAGAACTTTATATCAACAATGTACATATATTTTTATAGATGCAAACAGTGCGAACTAAAAACTAACCTCATGAAATTCTTACTTTTTCAAAGTTAATGTTTTTATATTTTATAACTATAAAATATGTTAATTAATATATACAAAGCAGCCCTTTCTAGTTTTGTGCAAAGTTATTTTCTGTACTTATCCCCCAATATATTACATTCCATTTGTCACAAATCTGTGAAAAATACAAGAACATTAATGCAATCAACCAACTTACAACTTTAGACACATGCAATGTGATTATTTGGAGTCCATCTCGAATCATACAATTTCAGCAAAACTGAAAGAATGCAAATAGTGAGAAATTCAATAAGCCAAATTTGCACAACATTCTGTATGAAAGAGCCGACATCACTGCTGAATTAAAATAAGAATGTGCAGCATGGTAATGTTTTCATCATGACCATCCAGCAATCAGTTTTTATGATACCATTGGAAATACAGTTTGTTCAGATGCTGGAAAACAAGAGTACACTATCTCCAAAGACAGATATGGCTGTTTCTATAAACAACAAAACCTCAGCAGAAAATATCCTTAATGAAATAAAAGAAAATTATCATTGGAAATAAGGATGAATTTAATTTTTTATAACATGGGAATAAAAATTTACTAAGACTGAGAGTGTTGAAAATCCTACAACTATGTATGTCTTAGCCTCTTGAACCTGTTATCAAAGTGAAACCATGTCTAGGATCCGCAATACCTATTTTTTGACTATTTAGTAATATTATACAAAAATCCACGAACACATCTGCACCATGTCAAAATGAGCATCACCAAAATGGTAAACAGCTTTTTATTGCTGTTGTTTTTCACCCAGAAGGTCAATTAGCATAATAAATTTACTCCATTTAAACCAGCAACATCATATGAGCAAGGGAACTATTATCATAAACAGAGTCAACTCATAGAAAGGGCACCACAAGCTGGTCTTCGTGAAGTAAAATTTATATACAATATGTCTGTACGGTATTTATAAGTACTATGCACATGATAACTTCAATTATTTCCAAACTGCTATGCAGACACTTGAATTTAAAAAAAATCATTTCAAAGAATTCAACAAAGCAATATTATTTACATTTTCTTATTTACAGATTTTAAACACAGGTAATATATATATGATACATATAAAGCACAAACTGAAAGAAAATAATGAGCTAGAAAATCAATGAAATCAATACTTGGAGCAGGAATGTAACAACTGGGTATTTTATGTTTGGTTAACAAAGCAACTCTGGGAAATTATAATATATACAATATGTGTACAAATAATTACTTTTTGGAAAGGAAAGGACTAAAATAAGTGCAGTGAATGGTTACATTTCTTGCAGTCAGTAAACCTCAGAATCAGGGCATGTAACTAGGACTTTGTGCCTTGAAAGATGAAGCTTGTACCATGATGCAACATCAAAACTCTACATCACATGCTAAAATACAGAAATATAATTTGTTTCAGCTCTAGTAATTATGAACATTATTACTATATTAAACATATGTCCATTTTCAAGCACTGATCCTAGCATGGCTTGTACAAGGGAAGCCAAACCTACAACATTATGATTTTCCTGGAATTTACCATCATACATGCTGTGTGTATCATTACCACTTTACATTATGGATTTAATCAGTGTCAAAATTGATCTAAGTGTCTTTTGTTCAGATATGCACTGCCAAAGTGTACAGCTCCCAACACAGTCAAAGGAAGCTTACCCTTCTAATATATACATATCCATGATTGTTTATATCGCCAGTGTGCTTTCATAATGACCAGGATTAATTTAACAAAATTTAATCCACAAATAATTAGGCACATGTATTATTCTCAATAAAGTTTTCTGTAAAACGAGTAACAATAGTGCATGAAAATGCACATGTGGTTTGTTTATATAAATTTGCGCTAATTTTTTTTTATTTGATATTATTTTTTGTTAAATCAGATTAATCTAGAACAAAACATTGGTTGGAAAGAGTGGACTTTAAACACTATAATACTAGTCATTTCACAGTATCTGTTCTCATGAATAAGACTACTTCCGTGTTGGCCTACTAACAATGAGTTACCAACAAATGGGAAAAATAAAAGTCATTGAAGTGATACTTCTTATCTGACTAATTTAGGGCAAAGTTCAAGTCTGCCTCAACAAAGAAATTTAAAGTAAATGTAACAGATTTTATATACAGATGAGAAAAAAAATGATAATGATACTAGTAGTAAGTAACAACATCTTAATCATATATAAAAGTATGATGATTATATTTTTTTATAAAATACAATATTTACATTGTAAATGTAATATATATATATATATATATATATATATATATATATATATATATATATATATATGACATGATAGGTATCTCAATAATTTATGAATTAAACATTAGGTACAAACTGTTCCATTTGACTAAACATTGACTAAACAAATTATAATGACATTTTAACTAATATCTGAATCCCGTAAAATAATTTAACTCCAAAATCAAAGTATACATGAATGTAATTAAATTTATCAGTGGTATACAGGTATATCAAGAAAATAATGGTATCCACACTACTGGTATTCTCTATGACAAAACCCACAGTTAGCACATTTATTAATTTAACACTTTTGCATCTGCATTGTCATTTCTTTTAAAATCTGAACCCATTGCAGAACAAATGTAGTCAGTCATAACCAGGTATATATTTTTTTAATTTTGTAGCTGTACATGTGCTAACAAATAGGGATTAATATCCTCAAAACAAATATTCTAATCAACTCCTATACAGCAAGAAGTGAGACTGCAAAATGTGATATGCTACATGATGCAAAAGCAAACCATATGATGCATGTACCTGATGAATGTTCATGAAACTATACAATAACAAAAAACAATAACAATGTATCCTTGGATCCTCTGTGAGATTTTTCCATGGACTAAATCTTATTATGAATCAAACATAAAGACACCTGATTCTCTATGGAAATTATTCCTTACACATCATCATGGGTGTGTAATTATGTCTTGCTGTACCCTTTTGCTACTGCTCGCCGTCGATTTGCCCGAGTTCCCTGAGTCTTGGTCTGGCTTGGAAGAGATTGAAGCATCATAGTCATGCGTTGGTCCTTTTTCTTGCTTTCCTAAGGACGAGAGACAGACTATTAAAAACTCCTCCACTAGACAAAGTTGTCTACGAACATAATCCTACCATACTTTTAAAAAAGACTAGTTTATTCTTAAATGTACTTATCTTCGTTCATGTATAAACTACCAAAACGTTTCAATGTATGAATGCATTAACTGGGCACGAATACTGATTAAAATTATGCTTTACAAAAAAAGGGATTAAGTTATCAGATCAGAATCTTCAAGACACAGCACTCCTTCATTATATACTACAAGTCATGTATTCTTCCAACAATGGATTATTGTTCAAATGTATGGGGAAACTGTGCTAAATCTGAGCTTGACAGGATTTATCAACTTCAGAAACAAGCAGCAAGCATAATTTTAGATACGTCTATTGATCATCCCTCAAAAGCATTATTTACAGAACTCAAATGGTTCACAATAAATGACAGGATAGATTTTCACAAGGTAGTTCTTTTATATGTATATCTACATGGAACTGCACCAGAGTATCTTCGGGACTTATTCAGGCCTTTTTTAACACAATACCAGTTGAGATCAATATCACATGGAAACCTTCTAGCACCAAAACCAAGAACAGAGCAATTTAAAAAGAGTTTTCAATACTCTGGTACAGTTCTGTGGAATAAGCTTCCACTAATGTAAAATCTGCTGAAAATATTAGAGTATTTAAGAAGAGATATCATGAGCATGTATGTGCTTCTACTTGATAATGGAATTTAGTATTTTAATACTAAACATGTTAAAATAAACAGTAATTATTGCTTTCTTCATATATTGTGCATTTTTATACTCTCCTTAAGAGGGCTTCAAGGGAGAATAGTCCTTGACTAATGAGTCACCCTCTATAAATAAAGTATTATTATTATTATTATTAATATAATGCTGTACATGAGTATACTTCCTTATCAGCTTATATCAAAAATGTTTTATAATGAAATTCCTTTAAAAATACTTAATACAATGTAATATTTGACCATACTCACCTTATAACAAGACCCCTGCAATAATGAAGTTAAAGTGAACGAGTCCTATGTACATATATGGCTCACATTCATAGTATCTACTGCAATCCACACAAAAAATGCTCCTCGAGCTAGTTTTAAAGATGTACCTGATATGCAGAAGATTGATGAATATGACCACATTTGAATGGCCCAGATAGGACAAAATTGGTGGCCAGTCTATAAAGGAAGCTGATTTATAGCAGTTTGGGAATGTTTTATAATATTTATAGAGCCGTTTTTCATTTATATTTAAGGTATAGCTTTACAAAAAGAAGAGTCCATCAAAAGGAAATCCCAGGAATTCAAGATAATAAATTTTGCTTCTTTTTAACTGCCAAGTGTTGAAACCATCTCTAATATTCTTGAGCGACCGGATTTTCAAACTGGCAACTGCAGCACCCATAACCAAAACACGATCTGCACCATTTACATTTCAGGCAAACTAGACATCATTAGTAGACTTTTGGTTAAAATCCTTTGCCAATATAACCATCCATTCAGTGGATGTCTGTAGGACACCCTTTCATTTAGGACAAACTAGATATCACAAGTCTTTTGGTGAAAACCCTATGTTAATATGAGCATCAATTCTAGAGTAGCATTAACAATATTTTCAAGTGGCTGCTATGGCGACCATACTGAATTTCAGATATGCTTCTTTTGGACTTATCAATACAGGTAAAAACCCTGGGGTCCAAAGAAAAACATCTTGATATAAGCGGGATTGCATTAACAAATTTTTCATAAAACTTCCCCATAGAAAACGTGCATTAAAATTTCAATGTCATTAGTTTTAACTAAACTTATCATATATCATTTGCTTTGTTCGCCGCAGTTATCAGATATCAAATATACTTCAGTTTTGAGTTGTATACAGCCAATATGGTGGAAACGGTGCATGGTTAAGTTTTAAAGGCAACATTAAACGCAGTGCTAGGATTATAAATCTGCTAGGGATATGAATAAATAAACCTTTCCAAGAGCATGTAATTAGGATGTTAAAAAGGAAAGTCACCTTAAAAAAAAAATGGGAGCCATGCTGCCATTGCATTATAAGCAGAATTACATTATAACAAATCATGTTACATTACCTGTAATTAGAACGATAAGAATCTTGGTGAAAACCACATCAATACAACTTTCCATTCAGGAGGGGAACTGATAAGATTTTCAAGATGGCAGCCATGGTAATTATTTTGGAGGTCATATTGTTGGTACCATTTTTATCCAAGACAAGCTAGATAACGCAACAAGTTTTCTTTTGAAGTTGATATATAACTTTAGACTCAAGAGTAGCAATAACAAAATTTTCAAGATGACTGAATGGGGGCCATACTGAATTTCAAAACAGGTACAATTTTCATTTAGCACCAAACAGACAAGTTAAGAAATCTTCTGGTGAAAACATGATGTCAATAATATTCCATCTAGGAAGAACAGTGGTAAGATTTGCAAGATAACCACTGTGTTGGCCTTATTGGACATTAGATCACAATTTTATTTAAGATTTACCAAACCCTATAAGGTCAGTGGTGAAAACTCCATGCTGATATGGCTTTTCATTCAGGAGTTGCAATAAGATTTTCAAGACTAAGCTACAATTTCATTTGGGACCACTTGAAATCAAAAGAAGTCTTTTAGTAAAGATCCCATGCTGACATGGCTCAGGAACAATCATACCAAACTTTTCAAGTATGACTACCTCACCCACCCTCACTCACCCAACCAAACAAGTAGGTAGGTATGTATGCATTGGATTCAACAGCATAACAGCAGAATTTTACCAATATAGAGCCAGATAAACCAAAACAGAAAAAAATGCACTCTCTGAACAAGGCCAAGTCCTTCTGGAACATCATCATGGGACACAATTCAGGTCAAAAGTTTACTGCCATTAGTTATCTCATACAATAGGAGGACCTAGGTCAATCTTCATCGGTGAGGAAGTTATTGACCTGTGGGTCTCAATGACCTCAACCTTTGGTCAAGGTGCTTAGTCTTGAACTAAAGTTACTGTACAGAAACCATTTTTTTCTTATTCCCTAAATGTAACCATAATCTTTGATCTTATGACTCCAAGCTAAACAAGCTTCTTTCTTACTCAATGTGTAAGTTACCATAAACGTTGGTGAGAACTTAAACATTTTTCTTATTTCTGTCAGTGACTATGACTTTTGACATATCTACCTCTAAATCTATGGGCTTCTTCCTTAACCT
The DNA here is from genome assembly GCA_028554795.2 of Sinohyriopsis cumingii. Lineage (NCBI taxonomy): Eukaryota > Metazoa > Mollusca > Bivalvia > Unionida > Unionidae > Sinohyriopsis > Sinohyriopsis cumingii. The sequence continues at coordinate 127,165,217 of CM068835.1, forward strand.
TAAGTGCAAGCTATTCAAATATTCTGGTTCAGGGTATAGATATAAGGTTACAGCTGTATGAAAACCATTGTGTGAAAAGCTTCTTCCAGCCATAATAGCATTGGCCTCTGATCTTTTGATCAAAAAATCCATAGGCTCCTCATTGCCCCAAGTGCAAGATATCCACTTTGTTTGGTCCAGGTATGTGATGCAGAACTAGTATTATTCTGCAGAAACCATTTTTCTTTTTTCAGTCACTGTGACTTTGATATTTGACTCTTTAACCTAAAACTGATAGGCTTCTTCCTCAAGTTAGCCACCATGTCTGACAAAGGTATATACTGAAAAAGTGAAGTTATGTTATGGACTTGCAGTTTCACAGCATAATATGATCAATAGGCAGGCATACAAAATAGAAAAGGCAATAACATTTCCTAAAAGTACACCAAAAAAGTAACCTCTTCAAAATCAAAAGTAAATATGTACCATGGTACAAAGTATAAAAGGTAGTGACTTATTTAAAATTTTAAAAATACTTCCCTGGAAAGGCAACTAAGGCCAAAACAAGAATCCATTGATGGGACTGATGCTCTACAGACCAGACAGAATTTATAGGAAGTCCAGACAAGACTATTTCTTCTTAAATACTGAGTATTGCAACCATCTCTGATATTCTTAAGCAATAGCAAGATATTCAAGATGGCTGCTATGGTGGCCATACTGGATGTTGGAGTGGTACCATTTTCATGTAGGACTGAGTAGACACTGTAAGAAGTCTTTTGCTGAAAAACTACATATTGACAAGTCCATCCATTAGGAATATCATTAAGATTTTCAAGATGGTCATCATGGCAGATATACTGGATGCATGACTGGCGCCATTTTCATTTAAGGCCATCTTGTTATCATAAAATGTATTTTGGTGAAATCTTCCCCATCCATTCAGAAGTAGCAATATCAAGATTTTTAAAATGAACACCATGGTGGCCATATTTGTAGTCAGATTGGCATAATTTTCATTAGGACCAGCATTAGGCACTATAAGAAGTATTCTGGTGAATGGTGGTCATAATGGATGTTTGAGTGTTATCATTTTAATTTTTGGACTACCTAGACCTCTGATCAATGTGTGTGAAGTTTCATGGCTAATTTCCATGTAGTTTTGTATGAGCTGCAGTAACACACTTGTTCTAATGGATGGATGGATGACAGATAACATGATATAACATAACCTCTTCTGGTTGATGACCAGTAGAACTAAAAATGGGGTAATATTAATTTAAAAAAAACAAAGTCAAAAGTTACAAGACATTCTCAGTTAAAACAAAACCAAAGGACATGTAGGAATAATGACAAATAATGATCCATTTTTACAGAAGAAGCTCAAGTAGCATATTAATATGGAATATATTAACTTACCTCTACTTTTGAATCAAGCAGCTGGAAAAATGTGTGCACATTTTGAACTGTAACATCTTCTGGAAATAGCATTTGTAGATCTTGCACCAGTTCTCCATGCTTCAATATGCCATTGCTCACCATCCCAAATGGCCAGAAGGAGTCTTCACACAGGTAATTTATAATCCTTTGTGAAATGTCTATGTTCACAGATGACAGACATCTGTGAACAAAACGCTTTACTGCCTTTAGAGCCAACTCTGCCAATTGTGTATTCTTTGACAGAAGATCAGAGACTTTTCTCTGGGTGTGTGATGACAACTTTATACGGAATGTATCATCCAAAGAATCAATTATGCTGCCTGCATTCAGTTCTTCCAGCAGTTCATGCAGAGACACAAGATGACACAGTCTAATGCTGTTCTCAGGACTTGGCAGCAGGACTTTGGGAAACGGACGAGTCAGTATGTTCTTCCAGTCATCCATGTAGTCCACAAGGGAAGTGTCCGGCTTTCCAGATGTTTTCTTTAAAAGAGACAGGATCATTCCAAGATGTGTTAGGAAGTCCAAAATTTGCTTTGGGTCTCTCTCCTTCTTTTTACTGATTGCCAGAACTAGATCTGAAGGTAAAGGTTCCTGTTCTATATTCTTCTGAATATGCTTAATCATTGCAACATAATTTTGGAAAAGCTCATCAGCATAGATTATCCTTGGCAAGGAATCATCCATTAGCAAGTACTTAATATTAGTTAAGATTTCACTTGCAATTTCAGCCTCAATCTTTTCAAAGTCATATATAATATGCCTTCCATATCCATACTGCACATTATTCTGTGAATATTTGAGGAAACTGTCATCCCATTCAAAATTTACAACATCTCTGCTGATCAAATCTGTCAACAAAGTGCATGGGATCATAGCTTTTTCACCTCTTCTCAAAAAGCTTAGTGACAGAGGTTTCATTTTGACAGCTATTTTTAAAGTCTCATCAATCAACCTATTTTGCATGCAAACCAATGTGGACAGCACTCTGAATATTGTTGAATGAGGTCCATCATAAAGACAGTGTTTTAGCTGTAGCTGACCATGGACATGTTCCAACAAGGGAAATTCTGGATCAAACTCTAGCAAGGCTTCTTGGTTTTCCATAATATTATCCCATGCTTTCCTAAACTGGTCGAACCTGTCCTTTATCAATTGTCTTCGTTTTTCATCAGATTCTTTGTGTAGGAACTCAGATATTGTCATTTCTTCAGCCTCTCTTTTCTTGATTGTAAAACTCACATTTGCAAAACATGTTAAATGCCAATGCAGAATTGTACCAATGTGTTTCAGGAGATTTATCCCTTCTAAATTGCTCAAAACAAGATGGAGAAACAGGAAATCCTCCTTCTTATGTTGAAGCTCTGCAACAAGACTCTCAAATGAAGGTGCTACTGTTGATCGCCATAATGATGGCATGGTTTGTGTTCTATCCTCGAATTTTATTTCATCAACTTCTTGAACAAAGTTTTCCAAAGCATCTAGTGGGAGACCATATATAGTATACTGTTCTCTCCTCAAACTGATAATTTTTGCATATCTGTCTACAACTAAAATGTCAACTTGTTTCGAAAATTCCTTTTCCCATTCAGCTCTTTCTGCCTCTGAAACCATACATCTCTTATCATCACAAAGCAGTGCTTTGGTTTGGTACAAAATGTGATGAAGTAGTACAATTGTATCTTGCTGCGGAAGGCCTAGGTATAAACTGAGAAACCTCAGTTCCATCTCCATTGCTTCAACAAGAAAGGAACTAGTTTCTTTCCTTTCAATTTTTTTGTCAAGTAGGGTATGAATATCATCTACTGATGCAAATCCAACTGCAATTGATCCCAAAAGACAACCATGAAGGATAACATTGAGAATTGTCCCTGACAGACTTGAGATCTTTCTTGATCCAAAGGCAATCTCTTCAAATTTAGAAGTGTGCTCTAGGCAGTATCCTTTGCAAGGTATGTAGCTGACTTCCAGGTCTAACTTGCAAAGAGTTGAGATTTGAAGATCTACAATCGTACCTTCCCTCAGAATTCGGAAGCTTTCATCCTCACTAGTAAAGCATGCTGATGGGATATGTGACATTTTTTTTTCTACTGTTTCAGGCATGCCTGGAAGAAATAGTCCTGACAAACATACAGGATCCAGTAAACTTTTTGCAAAAAGAGAAACGGGCTTTCCAGCGTCACACCCATACCCTGTCAAAATCACAATTAGACGGCCAACAATGGAGGCAAGGTCTTTATGTAGGGAAGGAGATTCTTCATGTAACTGCAATTCTTTGACTTGAAAATCACTAGTTCCACAGAAACATTCAAGAACACTTAGTGCCCTTCTTTCCATTTTCATTTCTTTTGCACAGTTCACTATCATCTCACATCGTGTTATGTCAATTATTTCAGAGATAAGTTTTTTCATGTAGAAATGTCTCATTACTTCATTATTTAAGTATAGCATATCCTCTGTTGAAGATGTTGCTCTCTCGACCAAAGTTTTTATAGATTCCTTATCCTTTGCTGCATCAAATGCAGCTGATGAAATGATCTGGGAAACATGACATGAGACTGGACTCATTTCCACAAATTTCAAATCAAAATCTTTTTGCCATTTGTCCTCCTCATAACACTTGACATGATCAGAAAGTTTCTTACATATTCTTTGCAGCTGGAAGATCCATTTTTCCTTTCCAAGACATTTCAGTAGAAATACTTGCAAAGATCTGATCCTTTTATCATTCTGAGACAATAAAGCATTTACTGTTTGCATTACAACTTGGCACCCTGAGGTGTCATATTTCCTTTCTTCCAAATCCAAGGAAAGTACTGTCATGAAGCTCCTTATGTAAGCAATTGCTGTAACATGTCTAAGGGAAAATGTATCAGCCTGTAATATTTTGTCCGCCTTCAAAAAATAATTAACTTGTGGATCTGTTGTAGAAATGGCTTCTGCAATACGTACTGTGATCCATTCTCTCATGATATCCTGGTCTAGGATATCAATAAGCAAGGCTGGAAAAGGTGAATCCACAAGCCCAATATCATAAAGTTTCTGAAGACAGATATCCATAGCTGATAGAAAGGGTGACTCTTCCATTATTTCAAGTGAGCTGTCAACATTTTCCAGAAGTTTGAAAAATATATCATGATCCAGGCCGAGTTCTGTATGAAGAGCATGATGAATTGGAGGTTTCAAATTTGTCATCGTGTTGTCTGGTAAACACTGATCTGATATCAAGTCCATCAACCAACTGATTATTTCAGTGTCCGGATTTGCTGCTATGCATCTACTGCAATATGCAGCAATAAGCCTCTGGGAATTATCTTTGTGAATGGTTTTATTAGTTTCTATCACACCTCTCATTAGATCTCTTATTTCTTTGGAGTCCAGAAGTAAATCATTCTGCAAAAGTGATCCCAATTGTTTCAGTCTATCTATCTCACTTGGTTGTTGTAGTACAATCTGAATGACAACATCACAACAAAGCCTCAGTGCATGAAGAACACTTGGATCCATGGAAACTTGGTTGGCAATTGCCAATACACTGGTGACCCTTTGGTGCCAAACACTTACATCAGAATATCTACTTAAGGTTGTATCAGTTGGGAGAAGAATTTTGCAAAGCTCTTCAACCAACTGTTCACATCTTTTCTTTTTTTCTTGATTAGTATTTTTGGACACATCTCCTTTTGGAAGTGGAATTTTATCATCTGGTTTCTCTACAGTTGTATCATGCATACTGGAGCCAACCTCAATTTCAATGGTTGACGTATTATCCAAAATGCCATCTTTTTCTTGCACAACATCATCGGTCAGTATTCCTTTACTTGCTGATACTTCATCATCTTCTGTCACATTTTGGCATTCTTGGTTACTGAAATCTGAATCCAGTGATCCTTCAGTGATACTGTCATTTGAAAAACTTTGCAACAAATAATCGATTCCACCCTTTTCTTCTAAAACCTCCTTGCACATGTCAAGAAGCTGAAGTTCTGACTGGAATAAACCAAAGTGAATCCAGTATGCTGCATGCAGATTTGTTATAATAGCTGTAGCATGAATATCTTGTAATTCTACCTCTCCATACAAGCACCATCTCATTGCCTGAGCTCTCTGCTGGCTGGAAAGTCCTTTGGCAAGTTGATATGATGTTACATGGAAGAAGTCATTTTGGTAATCCTCCAGCCACTTGCTGTATGTCATTTTCTCCAGTTCTTGAACTTCTTGGGTGATCATGTTTTTTTGATTCAATAGTAGCTCCTTCCAAATAATATCTGGTATTTCATGGACATCCTCTATTCCTGCAGCTGATTTTACTGTCTGCACTGCCTCTAGAAAAAAAGACTTGGTGGTCTCAATTTTTTCATATACAACCCTGAAGAAAGGCATCTTGAACTGCAGTATTGGGTTTGAGCATGTAAAACATTCTGCCTCAGTTGGCTTTGGTGTATTATGAATGGAAAACAGTTTTGGGTCATTGAATAACTCCTTCCACATTGACTGTACTTCAGTTGATGCATCTTCTTGCAAGAATGCAGACAAAGCATCCAATTTCTCAAGCTCAAACAATATCCTTGCTAGAGGATCATTGATAACCTGTGAAATGTAGTTTTCAAGAGCAAGACTGAATGTTGATGAGGAATAAAGTGCATGGGTATCACAGGCCACTTCAACTTGCCAGTTCTTCACATCCATATGTTCTTCCTGTTCTTCAATCCATCTGAATATAGCATCATCCAAAATTTTCAAGAAGTTTCCTGATGACTGAATTTGTTTAATAACCAAGTCGATGCTGTGGACATCTCTACCCCCTGGTGCATATTGTATTCTGGTGAAAGCCCAAAATAATTGTTCCTGAATGTATGTATACAGTGGTCTTCTTTGCTTAATTGTTTCCACTAAGCTCCTGCCAACTGCTTTTGTAAGTGGCAATCTTGGTTGTTCCAGACTATCAAGCATTACAAGTTTCCAATCTGTTAGAAAGTTGATTTGAGGCACAGCTCTTGACCCACTTTTCATTCTGTCAAGGTGCATGATCATGCAGACATGTTTTGCTGATGCACATGGTTCATCCAGATATTCTTTCCTTGTTCTTTCGATTACATTCCTTGCTAACAAAATATGTGCTTCATCATCTGAAGGTTTGCACTGTAGTACTAACAGTTTTGGGTCTGGTTCTGACCAGAAGTGCTGCATCCTGTTTGTTAACTGTTTCTCTGATTTGAAAGCTCCAAGTTTGTCAACCTGGCACCTAATATCTGACATGATGGCTTGTACATTTGTGTGTACATTGCTATTAGTAAATATCATAAACATTCTGCTGCTTTCACTTCCTTCAGATATATTATTAATTTCAGAGTGGAAGTATGTTTCAAGTCCCTCATGAATTGGGAGATTAAAATAATCCTTAGTAATGCTCTTTAACTCCTTTGCATGCTTTGGATTTGTTCCAAACACTGATAATTCACATCTAAGTACAGAATCTGGTTTCATGATCCATAATAATCTCTGCTTGCAGAGATATTTCAGTTTATCAGGAAATTCATCATCAGCAACATCATGAATTCCATCTGTTTCCATTTCAATGAGACATTTATGCACCAAAGATGAAATCATATCAGCACCGTAAATAGGAAAGATATCAACTGGCTCGAAATTATAGGTTGGTACATTTGTCAAATGTTTCACCCAATTGTCCAAGTCACCTATAATAACATGTTCCATCTCTGACAAGATAGCTGTAAGTTTCAAATTTTGTTTTTCAAAGCGATTAAGGAATGGTGGATCTGCATGATCAATTTTGCTCTCATCCACCAAAACTATGCATCTGAAGTCATCATGAACCTGGCACATTGGATTACTGTATGGTCCCAAAGCCACTCTACAGTTCTTTTTTTCCCCAACAATTGTGTAGTTCTGATTTAGCATATCATACAGACTTCCATAAATGCTATCCAAATCTTTGAGGATGAGGACAAGACCCTGTTCCATACAAAGTATTATCCTGTTCAGTATTCTATAGTTGTAGTCATCAGTGAGGTCCTCTTCAAACTGGCTTCCATATATTGTAATTTTGTCTCTTCCAAGTTTGTCCAGCTGTTGTTCCAAAATATCCAATGCAGCATCACCAGAGGTAATCAACATCAGATGTCGTGCCATCCTATCTTGTATGTTTTCAGTAATCAAGTCAATGACAGGTACTCTATGATCTTCCAAGGACTGAAGGTTAGCTTTGAACAATTCATGCAGTGTTGAAAGTTCTGAATGCTGTCCACCAAAATTTCTCAGCAGCCCTCTGGTGATTACATCCATTTTCACTGCATCTGTTATATCTTGATCTGGCATTTCTGATAGAATTCTTGCTATGAATTTGACAAGTGAATAATAGTCCCGCAAGCCATGAAAATTTGCAAATGTCTGCTTTTCAACATACTTCATGTATGAATTTGCTAAGAATTTGAGTTCCTTATCCATCTCTACTGCTTTTATGGTTTTCAATCTTGTACGCCTTGTAAGTTCATGGTCACTGTCTGTCATCTTTCTTTCCATGGACTTGCCAATTGACTTCCCTGTCATGTACAGTTCTTCCTCATCCATCTCTGGTCTGGAAAGATGTATTGCACGGTTCATTTTAGCTGCATCCAATGACCAGTTTGAGATTCCAACTACAGCTACATCTGGGAATTGCTTTCCCTCGGGCTCTAATAAACTATGAAGCACCTTTAGCGGATTGAACTTTGATATTTCTGCCAATCCAATTTCATCCAAAATAACAACTGACAAAACCTCTTCTGGGTCATTATTTTCTTGGTATCTCTGTGCTTTTTCAAACACTTTGCTGATGCCATCTGACGTGGAAGATTCTGAACCCTGAAAAGAAACACAATTCAGCTGAGGTAGTAGCTTGAATAGGGGATCTTTAGAATCTTTACCCCTTAGATTGCTTCGGATGACTTGCATAGAAAGAGATTTACTGCACCCTGGTTTACCCACAACAAATATTGGCATTCTATTTAAAATGCACACCAGTATAACAAACACATTTTCCTGCAAAGCTGTGTTTTGTGCAGTGCCAGCAGGAAGTTCCATCTTGTTCAGAATATCTCTCTGCTCTTCTGTGATAATGTCTAGTATTTTATCCTCATTATATTCTTTAATGTTATGGCAGTAAATGACATCTGATATTCTTTTTCTGTAACTCTTCCTGTCCTCTGCATTTGCCAAACGACTGTGGTAACAATGAGCCAAAGACAAGATCATACACCGAATTTCAAAATCTTTGCTTAAATAAAGACCATGTCCTCTTTTCTTCTTCAAGAAGTCTTGGAACCATTTTGCCAACAATTTACACCGGTTTACATCTCGTAAACTCACACAGGAATCTGACTCTTCAATCTCACGAACAGTTCTCTGGGACATGATTAAAAGATCTGCAAGCAAAGCATCCATTTTTGGACTTTTTACAAAGACATTCTGAATCATGCGATGAACATAGGCTTCTTCATCTTTCTCACTGATACTTCCAAAATCCCACACATAGTCAACCATGGTCTCTGGTAATGGGAATACTCTATAAACCAAACGAGACATTTCATCAGTTTTTATTTTTCCTTGGAGACCTGCTGTCAGTACTTTCTTTTCTGGCCTCAGTTTATAAGGATTGCAGGCAGCCATTACAACAAGGTTTGGGGACAAAGTTTTACCAAAGCACCTGTGATGACAAAGTATATCACTGATAAGTCCAAGGTGGTTACAGGTGTTTATTTCATCTAGGAAAAGCCAAACTGAGTCTGCTAAGTTTTCCTCTGCTTTTCTGTTTATCTGATAAATTTTGTCCAATATATGCTCCTCTTCTACACCTGCATGTATCTGAACAACATGAAAGGAAACTTCACAAATCTGAGATAAATAGCGAACAAGTGAGGTTTTTCCACAGCCAGTTTCTCCCATTATAAGGACTGGAATATGTGCCTTTATTCTTAACATTATGAGAACCATCTTCAACAAGTTGTCTGGTGTAATTGCATAATTCTTTGCCATATCTTCCAGCTTTGTCTTGGTGAGTGACACAGTATTAGTTCTTGCTACTCTCTGAAGTATATCTTGCAGTTCAGAAGCAGACTTGGACTTGAAGTCTGGAAGGACTTTTTTTACTTGACTCTCAAACAAATTTTTTATATGACCAGGTACTTTTGAGTTATCTCTGTACATAGCTGATAATGTCTGAATGTCTTGATTATGAAATACAAATATCAAATGATTGCTGTCTTCCCATCTAATCATGCCCTCTACCCTTTTAATTAGTAAATTTTCATTTCCACCACTGGATAGTTCAAGAGATTGAGAGTGTAACTCACTGTCTGACTTTATTGCTGAGGCCTGTACCTTCCTGCAGTTATTCACAGACCTTGAAGCAAATTCACTTGATGTGTTCAGAAGAGCATGCAGAAGGTTACTTTTTACAGTAATAAGTTCTTTCTCTCCTAAAGCAGCTTGCAAATTTTGTGTCCGGAAGAAAGTACTACAACTCATCTTCTTCAGCTGGTCTGCTAAAACATTTATAAAAATTCTTGCCATGTTGAAAGACATATCTCCAGTTCCAGGAAAGTACTTTTTAAGCAGCTGCTGACATCTTTGTGCTTGCAACAGACTTGCAGCTTTTTTACCTGTAAAGTAAATGTCTTTGCTGTCAATTGTTCCCTCATCAAGTACATTTAGATAGTGGCAAACAACTTGAACAGGACTATTGATATCACTACTAATAATGAAATCTGTATAGTTTTGCCAGGATAAATTTTCCTTCTTGAAAGACATGGCAGTCTGAAGTGCATCTCTTAATTGATGATTTATTGTATTGGCAATCTCTATGAAAATGTCCTTTGTGGGCAAATGAACATATGATCTGCCTGCTGATGCAAAGCCAAGGATAATTATTTCAAACAAAAAAGAATCTAGTTCCATTGGATTGTCAATGTTTCCAATGTCGATATGGAGAACATGGTGTGATCTGACTCTAAGTTTAGCTAGTCGCTCAACAAGTTTGGCTTTGTTGAGAGGTCCACTGATGTGAAATGTCACTACTCCTTTACCCTGCCCATGTGATCTTTGTCTAATAGTCTCTGTCTTTCCTAAGCCAGGAACATCTGAGGTAATTGAGCAAACATCAGGCCAGGTCATTTGTAAAATATTTCTGAATGTTGTGCCTGACAAAGGATGTACTGGCAAAAGAAATCCGCAAAACTCATTCACAAAGGGATGATTATCGGTTCCACAGCATATAATAGCAAGAAGGAATGTTTGGCTCTTGGGTAACTTGTGCAATGCTTCAACAAGTTGGAACTGTATTTCATTGGAAAGCATTTCCACATTAGCAATTACAAAAAGGTTTTCCTTGTCTGATCTAACACAGCGATGTAACAGAAGCTGAATTTCCACCCATGTTGTATCCTGACTGCAAAAAAGTACCTGATGGGGTTCTGGTAACTTCTGTACTGTGTTAATGTAGAGGGCTAGCATGGTCTTCATCACCTTATTGCTGTTTTCCTCCAGGGCAATAATTGACAATTTACCTGGCCTGATGAAGTCTGTTATCTTTGTAGAAACCATAAAGCTTCCATCTACTGGCCTACAAACTGGCTGTAAATCATTCAAGACATGATTAAGTGTCAAGGCAATTTTGTCAAGTATGGAGGATTCTGACATCTCAGAGCTCATTTCTGCATAGTACTCTTTCATTCCTTCTACTTGTACATCTGGATGAATAAATTTTAACATACTAAGAACTTGGTCTTTTTCTTTTCCTGTTTCAAGAAAGTCATAAATAACATGCAGTTGTTGACCAAAAATGAAATTCATCCAATAGTGCTTTTCTCTGCATTCCTCAAGTGTTGCACACCAACTGCCATATTCCATGTCAAGATTTTCCTTTAAACTTTTCAGGCCACTTGCCTTCATCTTTTTTTTATATAATTTGTACTTAAAATGACCTGATATATGTAGATTTGTCAATAACTGGCTTATTTCTAAGGCAATATCAACATAAAGTACAAAGGTTTGAAGATTTTCTTTCTTTTTAGTTGTTTCATATGTCTCAGCTTTGCTATCTGTGTTCATTAGGAGCAAAGCTCGACTTCGCATGTCAGTCAAATTGTCTTTATCGTGATGTCCATGTTTTTTACCATACTGATATTCAACACTAAGCACACAGTCATCACTGGAATCCACCTGAAAGCTGAAGATTCCATTCTTGATAACATTGTTGATGATTTCCCTGGTCTTCATACCTCTATTGGCCACATTATTGTACAAAGATCTCAGATTGTGTACATTATCTCTGCAGTCCATAATCTTCCCCACAAGTTCAATTGGCTTGATATCTTTCATTTGTTCAGAAATAGTTTGGAACAGTTGTACAATGCCAGTCTCCATGTCCTTCTTCAGAACAGGCTGGAGAAACCTCTTCACATCAATAAGTCCTGATACTGTGGCTTCATTTACTGATTGCTCTGAAACCTCTTCCACAGCATCTATTAGATTTCGAAAATCAACATCAGCTACTTCTTTTACAAATTTAATTAAAGATCTTGCTTTTGAAAGTGCCCACAACACTTGCAATCTTTCTTCATTCAAGTCTGATGCAATTCTAGTAATTGTATTTAATGCCTTATACACTTGTTCCAAGGATATCTTTCCAATATCAGAGCAAGTCAACTTATCAAAAGCATTCATGGCATGATAAAAGGTTTGGTCTGAGCTTGGTGCAATTTCTAGTGCCTCTAATGCCGCCTTTATGGCTTTAACTTGGCCCTGGAATTTATCAAAGTCATGATATAGTTTAAGTGCTTTTATTTTGTGACTTGCAATGGGAAGTTGGATATTTTTCTCCTGAAGGTTTATTTCTGTTAGAATATCTGCATTTTCAAACATTTTTACAACATGTGTCATTGGAACCTCTTCATTCTTACAAAATATTGTCCAGTCCTCTCTGTACTTTAGACCTCCATATTTTACCAGGACCTCAAGGAAATGGACACAATTGGTAAAGCTATCTGATTCCTGATCACTCTGACAGAATATATATTTCAAGGAATCTAGTATTCTCAATTCTTTCTCCCCATTACAAAGTTCATTTTCTGGAACATCTTCTTCTGCAATTGGTTCATTTTGCTCTGCAAGATCAGGTTTGTCACAAAGTATGCTCAGACATGCATTCCAAAAGACTTGGGAGTCAATGTAGCTACTTAGTTTCTCACTTACTTCTGGCAAGTTCAAGCAATGAGACCAAATCTGAGCACCATCCATGACATACCCAGTGCTAAGTTTGCCACCTTTAAGTCTTTTGTCAATGTCTTTGATATGTTCTTCAAAGTTCTCCCATCCTGCTGGCAATCTATTCCCAGGAATGGCTGCCCTGACTTTGTGTAGGACTTCCAAAACATGAGTCATTCTTTCTTTCTCTTTCTGGACAGCTGACACAGCATTTTTCCAAAGCTTGTCAATATCAACTCGGGACTTTATGCCAATGGCAGTCAACAATTCCTTTGCATCATGAACTTTTGAAATTTTCTCTATATAACTACAAGTAATACTGCTTGATGCTAAAGACTCAAGAATGAATTCTAAGCATTGCATGCCTTTCCTGAACACATCATGCTTCTTTGTGTTGAGTGACTGACGTCCTTCCATGTTAACAAGCAGCATCCAAAACTTACTAATCTTTGTCATACTGATAAAGTTTTCATACTGATCACTTTCAAACGATCCACAATACAGCTCCATCATCTTCTGCACTAGTAGGGAAGTGATCCTGAAACATTTAGTACATCAAAGTATCAATATGTTAAAAAGTGGAAGAAATAATTCTTTTGAGAGAGGGAGAGAGATATTATCATGGCTTAAAATGACTTACTGTAAATTGAAGAAAAAATCAGTCAGAAAACAGCCGAAGAAGGGTGCCAGTGTTTTCACTCTATAAACTGATTATGTATTTGTGTAATGTCAGTCTAAATTGCAATATACTAAACCAAAGATGTTCGACATGGAAACTTGTCTACTGCTACTTGACTGTTAGAAATATCATCTGTATGCAAGTGCTGTAATAAGGTACTAATACCCTCAATTTGATGCTAAGGTCTAGCAAACACATGTACCATGAACAGCATATTATATCTGCCCCATATCAATCATCTGTGCAATGATTAGTTGGAAATAGCTGAATCTGGAGATTATTAACCATCAAGTCTCAATTAGCTGGACTTTCATTAAGGTATGTTGTTTTGAATTAATCTTTCTGTGGAAGAACTCATTATTTTCTTAATAGACTCACCATGATCATAACATTTGACCTTTGATAAAGAAACTTACTCTACAACAAAACATGTTCACCATCAAACCCAAATTTCTCTAAGTCACAATGATCCTGACCTCTGACCTCTTTGACAACAAATTTATTAAGTTTCTTCCTTACACCAAGTGCAAACCATAAGCAAAGCTGGTCAAGGTCTCTGATGCAGAATGAATCTAATTAGCAGCACAAAAAAATTCTTTTTGCAGTCAATGACCTTGACCATTGCCCTTTTGTGACAAAACTCTACAGGTTTCATTCTTGCACCAAGCATATGTCATGCACAAAGTTTAGTAAAAGAGTTACTGGATGGAAATGAAATTGAAAACAGATGGACAGACTGATAGACAAATAGATAAACAACATAGTAACATAAAATTTTGTGCCCTGTAACATAAAAATCTGTGGTTCTCCTTCCACCTTGTTATCCCAGCCCTTCCAAAGCTGCCTGGAATACAGAGAGAAAATATTCATTCATATGAATGTTCCTGAGTTCCTACTACACCAATTATGTTAGACAGCTTTAACTTTAATCAATGATGGTCCAATGGCTGTACATTACAATAAAAATTTGGTCATGTCCCTGATAGTGGAATTTTAGGTGGTAATTGTAGGGATGATATTGCAAAACATTTCAAATAATTCCCAAGATTTTTGCCTCATATGTCAGAAAAATGGTAGTATGATCAAGGACCCATGTCAATGTGCACCAGATTAGGACAATTGAGTCATGCCGCATGGTCTTTCCCTAGCTCCAGGAACTGACCATAAACAAAGAAACTACCGAGATCTCCAACTTATAGCCTGATAAGTGCAAGTGACACTGAATCCACCTCACTACTATGGGAATGAGCCCCAAGACCATAACTTGGACACTACTGTGACACAACTTATAACAATTCAGCAAAGATAAGAATGGTTCATTGAGCTAGAGGTCATGTGAATGCTACACTACTGTGTGATCTTCTTATGAGAATAAACAAAGCAAAAGTAAGATTACTGAAATGTAAATTTGATGATCTGTATTGTTCAAAAACAAACACAAGAATTTTCTGCAGATCAAGTGGACAAGGATAGGGAAATCTAAGTATCTACCCTAGTCAGAGGAAAGTGAATACAATAATTCTCAGTGACATTTAGGTTACCCACCCACCCCATAACTCTATGGGGTGGGTGGGTAACCTAAACATGAGAGAATTTTATCAATATTTTAACTGGAAAACCAATGTCAGAGACCAGTTGCTTTCAGTTGAATTTAATGATGTCAGAGGTAATGACTGATACTAAAACAGACCCTTAAGATTCCTTCAACATACCCCTCAGCTGTATATAAAGCAGTCACTAACTTTAACATGGAACATTATGTAATAAGTGTTTTCCTTACTCTTCTTAAAATATATTAATATATTTTTTATAATATGCCTAAAACAATGACATATATATATATATATATATATATATATATATATATATATATATATATATATATATATATATATATATATATATATATATATATATATATTGTCATGTTTACCCCGACCCAGAGTAGCCCAGTTTGAAACATGTATAATCAAGGTAATTCTGACGGGTCATTGTTTGATGTCGAACATTGCCGAAGGCTAGCACTAATCCGTTACGTAAGATTGTTGTGGCTAGAATAGAAGAACAGGACATCGGAGTTGCAAAGTCACAGACAGCCAATTATCACCTAGGTGTCGAAATGTTTCCAAGATCAAAACAAATTGCCTGAAGAAGTGGAAGTGTCCTAACTTCTTTCCCCTGCAAACAGACAGACAGGTTGAACTGGCCGCTAAGACGATTGGACAGGGGCACAGCGCCACCCAATCAGAATCGAGATGGGGGGAGACCTTGATTTGGGTAGAATGATATCCCTGCGTTTTCCGGCAAAAGTTAGTTCGCTGAGAGAAATTACCCAGAGAAGAGGTTAGCGTAACTCCGAACAGCCATTCGTTATTGGCGGGAAAATCTTAGAGCGGAAAGGTCTAAGTACAGAAAGCTTCAAAAGGTCAGTAGATATTTGTTCGGTCTTTGTGGAATGCGACTGCATTTTAATTGTAGGTCGTATGTATACTTTATTAGTACTAGAATCGTAGTACGAATAATTACTTTGTTTTGTTAATATGTTTGCATATTTTGAAGAAATGAGTTGATATTTGTAAAGAATTATATAGATTGCCAGCCGTCGTAAGAGTTAATATTGTAATTTACTATGTGGGTATTTTATAGTAGACTAACACATATGTTCATATGATTATAGATTTTGCCATTGTTGAATATTTGTAATGTACAGACATGCGTCTGATTTTGTCAGATTGTAGTACGATGAGATTAAATATATATGTGTATATACTGACGTGACGCAATGTATTGATGTCTGTATAACAATTCGCTGATACCGTGTTATTACACCATTGTTTACCCTGCAAGAAGTGTGTGGGAATTTCGATGTGTATGCATGCGTGGCCGAAACAGTGACAGCTATCTGATGGTTAATTGTCGTTATAGAGTGAGGTGAGGTTCGATAAAACATTTGTTAACGCCTTGTGGTTTTTCACAGGAAGCTTTGAGGGACAGACCAGTTAAAGTTTGGTCCCGTTGTCTCGGATAGAGAGACGGAGGAAAGGAGGGAAGGGGAAGAAAGTGGAGTGAAGTCTAGGAGCGAAATTGGAGGAGGAGATAATAGAGAGGGAAAGGAGAAGAAAGGAGAAGTTGAAGTCTGGAGCGAAGTTGGAGGAGGAGGTAGTAGAGAGGGAAACAGAGACAAAGGAGGAGTTAGGGGAACAGAAAGAAGGAAGAATCAGCGGGAAGAAATAGATGAGTAGATGCAAGGACAGGGGAAAATCGAACTCACACTGTAAATCACGGGATGAATTAGGCTGTCACTTGGTCGAGGGAAAGACGAGTGATTGGAAGTTATCGTTTTTAAATTATCACATTTATTAAATTGTTATTGATTGAATTTCATCTTCGTGTTCTCTATAATTTAACCGTCAGCATTGATGACTGGGGGCTCAGAGCTGTAAATCTACATCATCACTAATTTAACTTTCTAACCTAACGAGCCAGGGTGGAACTTTCAATTTAATTTAATTAAATTATATTGGGAGAGCCCCACCCCAATACGACAGAACGTCACATATATATATATATATATACATACATACATACATATTAAAATACATGTGTGTGTGTTAAGTAGGGTAGATACTTCCCATTAGACCCTTAAACCGGTATGCAGAAATCAATTTGTTTGTACGTGAAGAGCACATTCCTGTATCTCTTTGTATATCAAAAGTAAGTATAGTTTCACAAGTTGAAGAATCAAGACGAATGTCTACAGCATGTATTCATGTTGAACAAGGTATCAGGAAAATTTAAGATCTTAAAATTGTAGCAGAACTGATGCCGATAACATTTGTAAAAAAAAACATCGTATGAAGAAAAAAACTTCTGCGAGTGTGGTGAAATTGTTAACATAAACCAGTCTTTGTTGTAGAAGTTAAATTAAGCACATTAGTGTAATAATGTATTGATTTTATATCATGAACCTCATATACATGATGAGTTCATTGCTTACTAATAGTCTGGACAGTATAATGATTGTAATAAAGATGAATCATGTAAATACAATTTTTATTTATGTCAAGACCTGTCTAAAATACAATGTCACAGCATATTTACAAAATATAATTAATTTCTTTAACCTGACATGTTAAATATTTTTGTTTCACAGTGTATACATGTTTTACAAAAATACATTTATCACATGCTGAATTTCTCATTTGATGTATTTTTATTAGCAGGGATCATCATACTTAGGATTGTTGAATCTATGAATAGACAACTTTTGTAGTACAAAAATTTTTGCACTTTTCAAGTAAACTTTTCACTCAATTGTCCATTTTAGTAGGTATTCACTTTCTTGTTTTTGTTTCTGCCCTACATGAAATGCGCATGCATGGAATTTCATTTCCATTGCGAGAATGTCAAAGGTGAGTGAATTGATGTATATGTTTACCCTAAAAGGTGAAGAAAAAAATCACTCAATCTGAAAATTTTATTCTTTTAATCTATTCTTTTGCTTCTTATCAGCAGAGATGCTATACCTGCCCATGTTGTTTTTAGTATAAGTGTTGTTCTTCGTTTTTAACAGTGGTACATATTATTATTATTATTACAATATTATTATCTGCTACCTGAAGATAGAAAAAAGACAAATTTTTTTATACTGAATAAAAACTTAAAAATGTATAGATCCCAAGATAATTGTTTGTTTCACAGAGAGAGAGCTTGGAGAGAGAAGGGAGGTTGTTCTTTTTTTTTTTGGACACATCCCATTCTGCTAGCATTCTGTAATCAATAAAGCTACACAATTAATTTCAATGCAAGTAATGCCAACACATGTCCAATAACTGATCATACAACCATGGAGTCTACTCATGGAAATCAAGAAGTCCAAGCAATGCATCTGAATCCCCCACTTGTCAAAATCAGCAACTTTGTTAAAGACAGATCTCTTCTCATAGGATCATCAATAATCAAAAGAGTAAGAACAAGAGGATTATATAAAACTGACGTAAAAACAAATAGAGGTGCAACTATTAATACTACTGCAGGAAAAAATATTGGATATGGATACGTCACCATATCGTCACCATATCATACTGTAATTCTTCTCATTGGTGGCAATAAGTACAGTAATGGTCAATCTTCAAAGGGCGTTGAGGATGATTATGAAATACATGAAATCTATAGAAAGTGGGGGAATAAAACTAAGCACCTGATAGATAGGACTTATTCAGGCCTTTTTCAACACAATACTAGTTGAGATCAATATCACATGGAAACCTTCTAGCACCAAAACCAAGAACAGAGCAATTTAAAAAGAGTCTTCAATACTCTGGTACAGTTCTGTGGAATAAGCTTCCACTACATGTAAAATCTGCTGAAAATATTAGAGTATTTAAGAAGAGATATCATGAGCATGTATGTGCTTCCACCTGATAATGGAATTTAGTATTTTAATACTAAACATGTTAAAATAAACAGCAATTATTGTTATCTTCATATACTGTGCATTGTTATACACTCCTTAAGAGGGCCTCAAGGGAAAATAGTCCTTGACTAATGAGTCACCCTCTATAAATAAAGCATTATTTATATTATTATTATTATTACTAAATTTTATACAGTACATGTTGCTGTAATCTATTTTCAGCAGATGGTACCTGAGCCATACAAGAAGCAGTGGATGTTTCAGGATTATTTAGAAGAGGTGGTTCACTGTACTGAATCAGATGATTAACTGTCTTGTTTTCACCTAAAAGTGTATTGTATCAACAGATGGTAGGTGGGGGACCTAGCAATTTGACAACAACCACCACCTACCTCCATCTCGATTTGTATTGAAGTGAAGTAGAAAGTCTAAACCATAAAAAGAAAAATGGACCCTTCATCCATTAGCATTACTCGGAATGTCATGGATGATGGGCATTCTTTGAATGCCAGACAAAGCTGGAAGAGTTCATGCTTTGATTTTCTCTTCTCCTTTGTCATATCAAAATAGAAGAGGGTGTTGTAACAATGCTCAATTCAGGTTTGTGATATTTATGCAGAACTAATGATTTTGTTGGTCTTTAATGTTAATATTTGGAATGACACATTATCTTCTTGTATTTTATATCATCAAGATTCAATACAATCAAGGTTTGAGCTCTCTGACCTGTTACCACGGCCATCAAACATGCTAATTTGTATGACAGATCTTTCACTGACAGCTGTTTTAAAGGATACATCTGTGTTAAGTAAATTAAAACAATGGGAACATCCCATGTTTCCATATATCTTGGTGGGTTTAGGTAGTATACACCTTTCATGATATGAACTAGTTGTTGATAAACGAGTTATTACCAATCAAAGTTCAAGTTTGAACTAACCTGGATTTGTGTGTTGACAATACTGTATGACTTTCCAGCATCATGCAAGTTTGTCAGATAGTTAACAATATCTACTTCAGAGGGATCATGGGAATTATGCTTGCATTTAGAACAACAAAGACACCATTTTTGCCATGCAAGATCATATTGTTTACATGTTGATTTTCTCCATGACCCAATGATACAATCTGAAGTTCTGTTTGAAAAACCCTTGTGACTAAGGGCTGACCTGACACATGACATGCTACTAATCTCATCTTCCCTTTGAGTGTTTCTGTCCATTGCAGAGATGGATCAGTAGACGAGCCATTTTTGGCAAAAATACTGGGTTGTCCACAAAAATTGGTAATAAGAGAGGAAACCAAGTTTGCATTCTCCAAAGGGGAGTGAGCATAAGAACCTTGTTTACCAATTTCACCAATTCAACTCTGATTTTCTCTAGGATTCTGGTAGTCAACCTGAAAGGAGCAACATTGAAATGTAAATGGAATCAAAATGTGCCCAATTTATAGATAAGGCATCAGTTGCAAAAGCATTGGGGTTTGGATGCCAAGAAACACATTATCAATTTGATGATCTGCCCTAGATGCAAATAAGTCAACTTCTGACTGACTCCTGAAAAAGCCAGGATAATTTTTTAGCTTGAATGTTAGTTTCCCCTGGAACATGAACAGCAAACAGATGTATTCCTCTTTCAAAACACCATATTAATATTTCTTTGGTCAATCTATACATGGAACTATATGAGCTACCAGCTTTGTTAATGCACTCATAATGCAAATATGCTTGTTGATTATCCCACTACACAAACTTTTCAAACCAAATTGAACAGCTAACAATTCCAAATAATTTACAGTTGATTCCGGTTAACTGCACAGCCTCTGGCCCGTCACGAGACTGTGCAGTTAAATGGAGTGTGCAGTTAACCGAAGTACGGTACAGTACAGCTTTAAATCAGCAAGGCACGAATATAGGTGAAGAATAACGTATAAAGATGATTAGAATCCACTCTTTCAACGTTTACTTAAATGAAACAAGAGTCTACAATGAACAGCACTAACGCCATATTGTTAAATCAAACACAATGAAATTGACGATTTCCGAAAGAAATCAGCAATTGATGTCTGCACACAAGTTTTACTAATAAGTTGGTGAATTGCTGACTCTATTTAGTAAAACGGTTCAAACAGCTCACATTCTCTCTGTTCCATGAACCTGCGTAAATTTGGAGTGACTGAATAGTGACTTTAGATGAAACCTGGTCATCTACTGCATCGTCGTCATCACTTCTTTTGTCATTTTCTTCTTGTTTTGTCTCTGTAAGAGCTACAACGATGGTTAAGTCGTTGATTTCACCTTCTGTGTGAAGACCGTCATCTATTGCAACATATGATTGTTCCCACGCTATTGCTCCCTGGTGGGCGGGAATATACATGTATCTACCACGTATGGCGTCCTTTACATGTCAATCATTTACAAAGTCGCATTTATAGGCTTAATTGTCGGCTTATTTGAAGAGCTACAGCAGTGGACTGGCAATAACTGATCCTGACTATACATTGTGCAGTTAACCGGAGTAAAATTGTAACGAATAATGTGCCACGGGCAGAACATTTATCGTGCTATTATCCTGAGTGTGCATTTAAGTGAAGTGCAGTTATCCGAAGTTTGTTCCCATTGAAAAGCATTGGGAAAAAACGGGACCGGTGTGACTACGTGCAGTTATCCGGGGTGTGCAGTTAACCGATGTGCAGTTAAGTGGAGTCAACTGTATGTGGAATTTTGTCTCAGCTTCTATCCATCTGCCACCAGTTTCAAGACAAATCAAATGTGCACACCAACCAGATCTGGATGCATCAGTAAATAGGTAATGAGAAATAGATGGTGGTCGAATAGCATTCCCAATCATGTTTTCCAAGTTAGACAACCACCAGTGAATTTCAGTCTTACTGACCTCTGACAATGTCATCATACCATTATAGTTTCCTTTACATTTGGTCAGGATTAGGTTCTTGTCCCTATCCAACTCTCTGTAATACAGGTGTGCCAAGCGAACTTCTTTCACTGAAGACATAAACATGCCCACTAAACTTGCAATATATCTTATTGTCACTGCGTTCTCTCTCAACATAGAAGTGCGCCAATACAGAATTTTCTTAAAATTATCTTGTCCCAATGATACTGTCGTATCTAGAGAGGTAATGACAAAAACCCAGATGAACAACTTTCTGAAATGTAATAAGAACAGATTTCTCAAGATTGATTTCAAACCCAACATCATGAAGAGAAGTTACAAGCATCATTCAAACACTTATTGTGCAATAACCAAAGACTCATCTAAAAACAGACAACACCATTTGATCTCACAAAAGCAAACACAGGTTTCTGAATTTAGGTGAAAATTCTAGGATTTGATTATAGACCAAATGAAAGAACACAAAAATGATATAGCTGACCTTTCCAGACAAATTTCAAATATTTCCTTTCAGGTTTGAAAATAGGAATGCTGAAATAAGCATCTTTCAAATAGACACAAAATAGCCTCCTTCTTTATTTGAGTTAAAAATGATATCAATGGTTTCCATTTTGAAATGGAAATATTCAACAAATCTGTTCAGAGATTTCAGATTTATAACAGGTCTAAATGTCCCATTTTTCTTTTGAACAAAAAATAAGTTGAATGTGAATTGGCCAGCTTCGTGCTGAGCAGGTTCAATAGCCCCTTTTTTAAACATAGTTCATGAATCTTGATATCTACTAATTCCCACTCAAATGGTGAAAATATAATAGGTTTTTGAATAAATCTTTGTTCTGGCTCTTCTAAAAATTCAATTTTGTAGCCTGAAGCTATTTTTAATATCCAGGGGTCATCTGTCAGTTTCTTCCATCCATCTAGGAAGCAAGATGTTCTACTCAATATACTAACACACACTTTATTTATTTGTGCAACTAGATTCTGCTCGATAATGGGGTAGCTGATGGCTTGAATAGTTTTTCAGGTTCTGCCCTGAGTCTCTGGCATTGGCTTACATTGTATCTACCCCGCCTGGTTCCAGCCCCTAAAAAATCACCAGACACAAAACAGTCCCCAAGTGTAAAATCTATTAAAATTCTAAATTTATTTCCGTTATACATGTCTTCTACAGCTTTTAAGTGTTTTGGGAACTCATCCCCAAACAAACCACTCTCTGATATAGGTACCTCAGTATTACACAAATACTGATGAGATGGTTTGAGGTCTTAGTGCATAAAATATCATCTCTGAAGAGACATCTCTCTAAAGGCACCCCAAAGAATTGTCAAAATTTGTATGACAGCCATCTCAATTTGAGACAATGACAAAGTTTTCTATTTCAAACCAGCTGCCAAGTTTAAAACTGGTACAAAACCAATCCCCACAAGTTTTTCTGAATATCTTAAGAGATTTATCCCACTGTTGTATAACAGAAGACAGCATTCTCCAAATTTGAGGATTGGTTCTTGGTGGGATAATAAATTTGCAATTCACAGGGACCAAGTTTTTATTATCTTGAACATATTTGGACTAACTGGCCTTGTTTTTAACTACAGTGGACAAAACAGATTGTAAAGAATCATCAATTGGCAGGCTGAACACCGAGTGCTTATCAGATTCAGACTCAAAACTTTCATCATAATCAATTTAATGAACATGAGCATCAGATGCAACAGTGCCAATAATGGATGTGGAGGCATTTGCTTTAAGTTTGTTTCTAGCCTCCTGAAGTGCAGCCACTTGTTCTTTTGTGGTAATATTCTTTTTCTTACCTATTTTTTCCACCTTTTTTCAACATTTTGGCTGTTCCTGAATGACAGCCAAATCACCCATTTGTTGAAACCCGTTTGTTAGTTTTAGGACAACCAGAACTGTCGTCCGATTGCAATTACACGGATGGAGTTACATTGGGTACAACACCACGTGTTGACCCTGTTTGAGCAATTTTCTTTGTCCAGGTAAACAAAGTTTCCACTGGTGAAAATTGTGAGAAAACATTTTTTGAGCAAGAAGGAACTGCCTCCTTTTAACCAATCATTTTGACAACTTCTTCCCTCATAGCAAGAGGTACTTCATTATCTGAAGAACCTTCAAAAATGCTGTAGGCATCTGAGCCATAGAGACCCAAAGAATCAGAATCATCCATGTGGGAAAAACACCCAACAGAAAATTACATACAACTGCAAAATGGCAAAAAGGGCAAGAAAATATTTAAATTATTGTTAAAACTTAAAATTTAAACTGCAGAGTTAAACATGTACTCAAGTCGCAGGTATCACAACAGCTACCTGTTTGTGTACACCTGTAGTGCTAAATTGAAAGTGGATGTGACATGGGCAACACTGGGTTTTTATAGTGGTAAGGGCGAAGGGCAGGTCAAAGGTAACTCTTTCTTTCATTTCTTGAAAGTAGCACATGCAGTCAGTGTCTGAACTGAAATGCCAATTGAACCCTGAACAGCTTTGCTGGTATGGGAAAGAATGTGAAGATTTTCCCTCATATTGGAGAAAATGCAAGAGGTTCCTTGTACTGAAGAGTTTGCTTTTCTATGGATCAGTCATGATTTCTGGAATCTTTCCTTTCAATCGATATGATCCAGAGCATACATCCAGCAAGTCTCCTTTACAAAAACTTGCCACAAGGTTCCAAATAATAGCTTGCTCTGTATCACTTTTGCGCAAGGTTGTTGCAAGCTTGCATTAAGAGTTTGCGATCATGGTTTGGGTTTGAATGAATCTGAAAGAGTTTCCTGCCTGGGTATTTTCTGTCAAATTTGATCATACTCTCTCAAGAAGACTTTGAGAAGATATAGACAAAAATTGTGAACAAATGGACAACACATTGGCCGACATATGGCAGACACATGTCCATACTCAGCTTACTTGGCCTTATGGAGAGGTAAGCTAATAAAAATAATAACAACAACAATTACAATAACAAACAAACCAACCTTCCATATACATACACACACACATACATGGTTATAGGGTGGAGATCTCAAAGGCTCCCAAATTAAGACCCAGGTGAAAATCCCCTACCCCAATGCCATGAACCAAGGTCTGTATTGAATATTCATCTTATTCTGTCTCATGATGCCCTTAAAATATTAAGGTAATAAGGAAGGATCTCAACAGTTCAAAGTTGTGAATCAAATGCAAGGAGACTCAGGACCTGTACAGGACATATCTGATTTAAACCAACACATGCCCTTCAAACCTATGTATCGAAATGATGTTGCATTATCAACAAGTTTATGATCTTGGGGCATCCTTACCCTGGGGCAATACCCAAAGGTATAACCATTCATGACAGTATCATGTTTTTGAAATGTATTTGGTATTAATGCAGGGAAAAAAATATTTTTTATTTTATACAAAACTGCCCCTGAATTGAAGCATAGAAGATTCTCTTTAGCACACCAACACATTATTTATAATTTCACCTCACTTTCAACCATGTTCATTGGCTGATAATTTTAGAAGAAAAAAAAAATATTTAAGAAAGTGTTATGTGTATTTAATTTGCTTTGTTAGTTTTATTTTATTTAATTACATGCTATTGTAATGAAACATTGTATGTTGGACTTGACCTTATCCAAAACTGAGTTCATTTTTGCTTGACACAATTTACTTTTTGTATTTTATTCACTGCAAACAATTCTTAAATAGATAATTCATTCTCTATGTATATGGGTTTAAAATCAGTATTATTATTAATAGAAGAAGTAGATATGTTTATTTGGGTCCAAGTTTTGGAACTTCCTGAGTGTAATCCAGGTTATTGTTTTAATTTTGCAAACATCAGGATCATTCTAGAAGGTTAATTTCCATTAGGTAATGTATTTTTTTTTAAAAAAATGCTAACTGTGACCTGAGGTCAAGTAGAGAACTATATAGAGAGGATTTTATCATTCCTGCTTTAACATCTAGTACTTTCAAGTTTATGTTGTGTCCAGTTGGGATAAATTTTATTTCTTCAAATTACTGAATTCAAGTGATTATTTTCTCTGGAAATACAAAAGTACTCTGATAAAATTCTTGGATAAAGACATTCACAGACAATGGAATTTATACTAAGTTCAAACCTGGAATTATATTACTGTGATTCAACAAAAGACTGTTGACACGTCAACACTCTATAATCTTTAAGAGACACATCATCACCTTCAGTTTTGGATTTCTTCAGGACTTGTACTGAGTTTTAATCAGGAGTTTAAATTACTAGGACTTTTGTCTGTAACTCTTGGATTATTTTGGACTTCAATTTGCAATATGTTAAGTTCTTTTTTCTCATTTTCACTTTGTGTTCTAGGGAAATAAATTATTTGTTAAATTTTACAAAGATTGTTGTCTTTCACTCTTTTCTGTTTATTTACTTATTTTAAGAACATAGACTAGTAACAAGAGGGGCAGGTTTGGGATGACCTACTATGTTGCAATAAATGACGCTGACATTTTTTATTTTTCCCTATCTGACCACAAAGTAAGCCTGATTTAGCAAGCACATCACACCAGGTTTTTAAAATTGCTGTCAATTTTTAAAATTGTTCCTACTAGAGATGAATTGTGTGGAGTTAAATGTCTTCAGCAATAAATAATTTTCATTTATTTCTTAGAGCTGAAAAGTACTAAAATTTTTCTAGTTGTAAGTATAAATTATATAGGTACACAAAATCATGCATTTCATGGCATGATAGGGGGCCCCAGGTGGCCGAGTGGTCTAAAGTACTCTCCATTACGGATCACTGCCATCTCACCTCTGTCTGTGCCGGTTCGAGTCTCAGATTCAGCTAGTGTGGGTATGTGAGAAAGCTTGTTGGTAGCTTTTCGTGGGCTGGTGGTTCTTTCCAGGGTTTTCCTGGGTTCTTCTTCCTCCATTAATACTGGCTGCCATGTATAGCCTATCATGTGTTGAAAAATGGCTTTAAATCCCACAACAGCAACAACATGGTATGACGGGAAATCTTGTATTTTCACATATGAAGAATACTTTGCTAATAATTTTCTATATTTCACACTTAAGTACGTATATATATATATATATATATATATATATATATATATATATATATATATTACAGTCCTGGACTTGATGATGAGACATGTAACTCTCCAATCAACACCTGCAATATTTAAGAAAAATGATTTGAGATCATTTTTTTACAAACACCCACCCCACTCCCTCAGGGTTCATATGATTAACTGTAAAACTGTTGATATTTTTGAAAAAGCTTCATCATATTCTAAGGTTTGAAGTCAGTGGTTTTGAAGGGGCCACAGAAGATCCAATGGTCAAAAGCACTTGCCTTTAATGGTTCACTGCCATCTCACCTGTGTCCATGTGGGTTCAAGTCTTGAGCTTGGCAAATGTGGGTATGTAAGAAAGCTTGCCAGTAGTTTATCATTGGTCATTGGTTCTTACTGTGGTTTTCTAGGGTTCTTCCTCCACCATTTATACTGGCTACGATGTATAGCCTTTCATGCGCTGGAAAAATGGCATTAAACCCAAAACAACCACAATGGTGTTGAAGCGTTACACTACTTTATGAACAAACATATGGAAGTACATACAGGCAGGACAAAAAAGTGAGGAATAATAAATTATTACAGTTTAGTTACTGAAACCTTACCCTGAATTGACACGAAGTTCACTCCCTGTTCCACACACTGATAACAGGATATCCTCTGGTCTAGATGATTCACACTGGTTTTCAAGCAGCTGCAATACATGTTTTTGGTACAAGTCAAGGACCATGGACTTCTTCTCATTCAGCTTTTCCATGTCATCTAATTTCCTAAGGACTTGTTTGATATCTAGTTTTGATAGCCATTTAAAAACATAGTCTTCAAGTTTTGTCTGTAACTGACCATCTTTTGGTAAGACTGGCACAGCTAAGGCATCATGAAGATATGCATAGCATCCGCATATCTCATCTTCTCTCCTTTGATAGACATCATCCTTCACATGGTATTTTAACGCTGTTTCCAGCCACTGAAGAAGTAGATTTGAATGCCGTATCAAGCAGTCACTGTACTTTGAATCCCAAAGAATTGTTATAAAAAGTCCATGAAGAGTTTTTATTTTTGACTGTCCAAGCACCTTCAACAGATGTTCATGTGTATTTTTGTCAACAAAAAGTTTTGTATTAAAGATCATCTTCTCCAGACTCTGTAACTCAGCTGGTAACATCTTGTCTGTTCTCTTTTCAACAAAACTCACAAGACATTGTTGCAATTTATCTCTTACTTTTAGAGCAACATCTTCTTCATCTTGAACAATTTCCCACAGATGAAACAATTCTGACATTCTGCCTTGGCTAGCATTAGCTGATATGTTTGCCACAAAAGACGCTGAAAGTGTTGCATTCAACTTGTCTTTCACACTATTGTGAATTTCATTTGTTGGTGATAGGCAGATTGTGCACAAATATTTGTAACCTTTAAAAGACAAAGACAGAGGAAGGTGTCGAAATAATCTTTCAAGTAATCCAACTGCTGGGGCATTTATTTCAACTTTGCTTGCGATGATAAAAATAACTTCTCGAAGAATTTCAAAATTTGCTCCATCAGTAAGGATGAAATGTTTTTGACTGGTTGCATGCTGAACAATCTGTTGAATGAATATATTTTCATCTAGGAAAGGATATGTCCAATAAATGAAATGAAGCAGGTTATAGTCCTTGCCACTGTAGAACATGCAGAAATTCTGAAGCAGATGTGGGAGAAAATTTCTACAATACTCACTGAAGTTTACAAAATCTGCACCTCTAAAGCTCTCCATTATGGATTTCACCATGTCCTTGGACATTCGATTTTCTTCCAAATATTTCCTAATATTCTTTACATTTATCATCATAACCACAGCCAAAATTATCAAACTTTTGTGACTGGTGCTTGAAATTACTGACTGCAATTTGGCCATTATGTCAACTGCTTCATCAAATGAGAAGTTGCAGCTGTGTAGTCTTTCAATCTGATGAATGCAACTGAAGACATCTAATCTGTTGCTAGGACTCAGAATATGCATGCAGTGCATCAGATACCCTTCCTTTGTTGAAGAATCTTGTAAAGAACCATCCTTTGGCACAAATTCATAACGCTGAACACTACTCAGCATGAATTTCTGCTGACTTGTATAGGTTCTGAATGATTTAAAATAGAAACCCTCTTCCTTTTGGGCTACATAGCAATATGAGGCACATTTCATTTTGTCAACTGGAACTTTAACATGCCCTTCCCACATACCTTCAGAACCTGGAACTGCTTTCAGTTTGAGCTTATCAAGTTCTTGACATTCTGATAACAAGAAAAAGAAGTCCATTTTTGCCTTTTTTGTTAGGAAGACGTAAAAGTCACAACAGCATGTCTGAAACCAAATAAATAAAACTAGATAGACTTTTACTCATATAATCTGTCATTACTTCATCTAATAAAATCTGAATGTGAAAGACTTCATCTAAACGACAGTGATAGTTCTTTTTATAAATGTACTGCTGTGCTGGGACAGTCATATGACAGTAGGGCCAAAATATGTTAAAGTTATTTTAAAGTTTATTAACTCAAAACTACTCAACAGATTTCCTTAAACTTAGTATGTGCCTTCTTGTGTTTGAAGGTTTGGTTTGCTAAGTTGCTAGAGCAATATAAGCTGGGGGGGCGGGGGTGCAGGAAAGTGGCTTTCCCTTGCTTTGCCTTTAGGTCACTCAACATTTACATAATACCATTTCCCAGGCAAAAATAATTTGTAGCACTTTTTCTACATATCAGTACTGGAATCCTACTAAAATAGTACTATACACCTGCCAAGTTCAAGACAATAAATGCATTATACAAATATTCAGCTAAAACTATGCTATAAAGCTACTGTTTACAATGCTGGATTCCTGCAAGGTTGTAACTATCTAGCTAATTTACATCTAAAATGAATTTTTTGTCTTGTTCTAGATTAAGAAGGAGTTTTGGCAGGCTGCCAATTTCCAGCTACAAAATGACATGCATTCTATGTATTAATACTCTTCTAGTGATTCTGCTAACAAAAATAGCTTACTAATATTTTTTGTATATAGGTTTGCTAATCTTGCCATTCCAGCTCGGTCTCAACTGCTAATACATCTCAGTAAGGTATAAATGGAACACTATGTACTGCCAAAAATGTATTAAACTTTTTTTCACATCAATGCAGAACATATCATATCCTGCTGAAAAACTGCTAAAATGTCTTAACATGCATGCCTCCACTAAGTACCAAAATCAAAGTATTCATCATACAGATATACCATTCAAAGAGAACAAAGGAAAGAAGGGAGATATCAAATACGTATAAGCATTTCATACTCAATACAACATTCTCTTATTTTATAACTGTCATAGAGTACAATGCCATATTATGAGACCACTTTATCACTTAGAATGAAGTACACTAAAGTATTACATTGAGAGAAATAATCTATATAAGGTATCTTACAGAAAACTATATACATCTTAGAAAGTAAAACTGATTTCTCACTGATTTTAAGCATCAATCAATCTTGTTTGTTGCCAAGAGTCTTTCAAAGCGACATATACTCTACTCGCTGAAAAGAATGTTCCAGCAATTCAAGATAAGACCATTTCTTTTTTTCATCTGCCAAGTGATGAAACCATCTATGATATTCTTTTGCAATAATAATACTTTTTAAATTAGGTGCTATCATGGACATATTGGATATCATATTGATACCATTTTTGCCAACAAGACATAAAAAGCCTTCTGGTAGAAAGCCCAAGATATATTATTCTTCCATTCTGAAAAGGTATTCAAGATGAACATACTGAATGTCAGACTGTTGGCACCATTTCCACTTAGGAACATCATAAGATGTCCTTTTGAAAGCACACTACTGATATGGGCAGCCATCCAGGAAAAGTGACAATAAAAAGATGTTTAGGATGGCCAATATGGCAGCAATACTGTAAGCTCAATTGGCACAGTTTTCATTTATATCCAACTAGACAATATAAAAAGTCTTTCAGAGTGAAAAAAAAAAATGCCATGGATATTACATTCAGAAGAAGCAGTGATAATACATTTTTCAAGATATATATGGTATGTCTGAGCAGCAAGAGTTTCATTTAGTACCAGCTAGTCATCATAATACGTCTTGCAGTAAAAACATTATGTTGATAAAAGAATCTATTCAGGAGGAATAGCAATAACAAGTTTTTCAAAATGCCCATACTGGATTAGCAAGAACGATTTTCGTTTAGAACCAGCAAGACATCATAAGAAGTCTTCAGGCAATCCTCTAAGAAGTACAGGAGTAGTAGTAATAACAATCCTGTGATAATGGACAAGCAACAGACCATCCCATAAGCCCTCCTGCTTTATGACCAGTAGAACTGAAAAACATATTTTTTGTGAAAATTATAACCCTTCAATAAAGCTGTGAAAATTTTAGAACAATTCTACCAGGTACCCATTGATCTTATTAATCAGGCTTGATACATTTAGTACAATTCCCATTTGATTGAATACCAGGTACTCAATCAAATGGGAATTGTACTAAATGTATCAAACCTGAACTGCTTTCTTGTAGGTTGACGTTGGCATGAGCGGCATGCAAAAGTGTACTTTTTTTAGTGGTTGAAGTGCACAAGTCAGGGTGTATTTTGCATGTCAGATCCAACTGAAGGGGTGGCTTGTAATCAGTGAGTCAGAGTTGCATTTTGTTAAAATTAATAAGTCAAAAAGGATGGATGGATGGATGGACTGACAGACAGATAGATAAACAGATATCCACAATGCTTGACATTTTAAATCCATAAATCCATTAATTCAATTATAGGTCATACACCAGTATAAAAATAGTTCAGAATGATCCAATTCACAAAATCCCGTATGTTAATTTCGTGTCTCTTACAAAATAATCACGAAGATTGAAAGGTACCTGGTAGAATTTTTCTAAAATTTTCACAGCATTAGTTATAAAACATTGGGTTAAACTGAGGTTGATTGTAGCTCTTGACACAGCACTGTTTTTTAATTAACTATATTATGGTTAGTTGAGAGTTTATTTTCATTGTAATTAAACTTTGGTCAGTTTAAAGTAAATTATTGTCAATAAGGAATTCCAAGAATCTTGTCTTTGGAAAAATTCAGTCCTTCATTATAAAAGGCTCCAGTCATCTGATTTTAATTTTGCTCATTTTTGCCATGTAGTTTTTCATACAATCTTTATAGAAATAGCAAACACTACCATTAAAATTTACTTGACCTTCAGCCAGGTGACTTCAAATTGTTGGTTTGTTACATACCAGGTGAAGTAAATATTATTACATCGATGAAGTAAGTTAAGTTACTTACATTGACTTCTGAGGTCGTTGTAAGTTGTTTCTCATGTGGGTCAGGCCAGGACTCTGTTGCAGGCAGTGGTATTACTGACATTATGCTACCACTGACAGGAACTTTCACACTGTAGAAGAAAACATTAAATTAAATCTTTCAAAAACATTGCATGAAACTCTATCTCATTGAACAGTTCCAGTAATATAAATACTGCCTGCTTTTCTGTAATACTTCATCTTTTTCACAGTTGAATTTTTCAATGCACCATGATATTTTATATTTTATATATGTTGATGTGTTCACGGATGCTTGTACATATATTCCAGGCTTTATACTTTGATTTTTAGAATCACTTAATTATTTAGCGTCAAGCCAGACTCTTCACATCATGTTGTATATACTGTATATATTGTACATAAGAGATAGAAGGCTTCAAGGCATATTAGTTCTGTAACTAACCGAGTTACTTCTCTAAATAAAGTGTTTGTTATCATTATTATTATTATTATTGTTATTGTCTACAAATGTCACTATCATAACACCACTAGCTACTAACATGGGCAAAACAAAAATCAAAGCACATCTTGGATACAGTCGTGCACAATGAGGGCACTAAGAACGTTTTAAGCTTGGATCCACAAAACAAGTTTGGACTTTTTAAATCTCTATTTTATGCAAATAACTGGATCCATTCCCATATTTACAAAGCTCAAGGTTGGTGGTTTCCTTTCATGGGTACCATATATTCATCATCATAAGAAAATGGGTTAAAGTTTGACTGCAACAGACAAGTAGCTGAGAAATTACTATCAATATGTTTCAATGTTCTAGTCCTTTCTAATAAATTAAATAATACAACTATTTCAGAAATGGGTGTCATTTTTTAGAATTTGGGTCTCCATACCTTTAAGTGGCAAGTATTTACTTCATTTGGATTTGTAAACATCCATTTTCCTTTGAAAGGTCATTATTTAGATTCCCACGAGAAGTGCATAATTATGGCAAAATCAATGTTAAAGTACATAAACATTTTTGGATGAAATGAACCTAAAGGGGTGATCCAGGACAATCCGGATTGAATGTCGCATGCTGTGATGTCACAATGAAAGCTACGCATATTGATCAACAAGTCTGTACTAATCTCATTGTGATGATTCCACTCAATGTGCTTATATTGACCCAAGTTTAGTACATGGCCACCATTCTAAAAGTCCACAGTGATAGATAATTTTTGTCAGAAAGTTTCTTGATGACAGTTAAGGTGCAGAGCATTCAATAATCAGGATTGAATAGACTTGGGTTAAAGAAAATCAGCATTAAATTTTAAAAGAACAATTTGTTTTTAATTTAACATGAGTGAATGCGCATACATGACCCATGTGACTTGTACTTTAATCCCTGCAAAATGAAGTGTCTCTCAAATGTTGTTTACCATGGGTGTTTACTAGCAAGCATACTGTTTCCATTTTCATGCAAATCCTAACAACCTGTATTTGAATTATCATTTGTGTTTTTGCTGTATAAACAGTAAGCTGCAATAAAAGTTTTGATTTAATTGTATTTTCCTTTTCCATAAGTCAGAATTAAGTGACAAGGTTTCTGCCAGTGCATGTCGCTCAATAAGCCCTTGGTTTGTAAAGTTGTTGTTGTTGTTGCTGTAGGGTTTAATGCCATTTTTCAGCACAAGATAGGCTATACATGACGGCCAGTATTAATGGTGGAGGAGAACCCGGGAAAATTCTGGAAAGAACCACCAACCCACAAGAAGCTACTGGCAAGCTTTCTCACATACCCACATTGGCAGAATCTGAGACTCGAACCCACACAGAGGTGAGATGGCAGTGATCCATGACGAAAAGCGCTTTAGACCACTCGGGGCTCCCTCAGTATGAATAATAACTCTACTTAATGTCTACTAAGGATAAAATAATTAAATGGGCCAAGTTTAAGACCGTGTTGGTGGAACTGAAAAACCACAGGTGAATCTGCAAACATATACAGAATTTGGGAATAGTGGAATTAAAGACAGTAAAAGTTGAGTGATTTCCTTTTAAAACAAAAAGTATATAACATACCAAAAAACAAGCACTGTGCATTGTATTTGTCATGTCACAATCTCAAAGACATGTTTACAAGTTGAGTGACAACAGTGTTTTTTTTTTACATTGGATACCAATTTAGTCCAGTTTTTTACCCTATATGGCTATCCTCTTGCATGGGCACTTGTTAACTTTCATGGATTATAATCCACAGGTTTGCATGTATACATGTGTAATTTAATGTGATACGAGGACAAAGTTATTTTGGGGTAGATGGCTGTGACCTATATCAGTATCCAAAATCTAAAACTACTATTATCACACTACTGTTTGTGTGTATGTCTATACTGTGTGCTGCTAGATTGTAGGCCCTGTCTTTGGACAGTGATGAAAAAACAGTTGCTGGAATGTAGGGGTGTTGATTGGATTGCAATAAAAAAGTAGGTACATTAGCTGGATTGTATATATGGTGTAATAGATTGTACTTTAAAAAAATGAACATTACCATACCTATTTGTCTCCAGAAACACACACTGTCAAATTGCTGTTAGGCTATAGAAACACACAATGTAACATTCCCTTTTGATTGTAGAATACCCCACAATATTAAATTCCTGTTTGGCTCTAGACTGCTTCGTTTGTAAACCTATGGCATAATTTTGTTAGTTACTGTTTAACTTAAGGGTGGCTTGTATAAGAATTCATACCCGAGGTGAAAAATTGAGAAGAAAATGCAGTTATGAGCTGAATTTCTTTTAAAGTTAAAAATTCACATAACTACATCAACAACATCTGATTGGAAACCTAAAATCCAATTAAAAACCCTGCATGCCTGAAAGCCATCAACAGAACAAAATGACTAGAAGCAGCAGAGGGGGCGAATCGGACATTTTGTCCAATCGTTATTTTGCTTAACTATTACTTTCTGCAACTCAACGATCTAGTGTCGTCAGCGCCTGGTAAAAAAAAAACGACGACGTCGTTGGGGGATCGTCGCGTCGTCATTTGGTTTAATTAACACCTTCTGCGCGCCGATCCCCAGCGTCGTCAGCGTCCGGTAAGCACATCGACGACCGCGTCGATGTCATCGCCCCCTCTGCTGCTAAGAAGTTATTTACAATGATCTTACAAACAGAGTGATCACTAACTCCTCCTCCTGTAGATCAATTAGGTTATTTGACTGATCGGTGAGTTTAAAATTAATTCTCGTTAAAAACCGATCATGGCATCGCATATAGACCGAATTAATCGGATTCTCAACGATTAAAAATCCCGGAGGGGCTGTTGGTGAAAATGAATAAAGGATATATCCCTGTTGAGCTTGATTTGATTGATTGGTATCTACCTGGTAACTCCCTTCGATAACATCACACACTAGATTGATTGCTATCACCGATGCGATATTTACGTTGTATGGAGCAATATGTATACCATCATCCCCGTTATCGTGTCTGAGGATATAAGTTGATGGGGGGGTGTCCGCGGGTGGATTCTTAGGCCATCCTAGTATGGTTCTTATTGAACTGTTATAAATATCAACCATATACCCCGGTGTGCTTATTTCAATCGTCGATGATAACGTCGGTTCATGAACCGTAATAGCGATTTTTGATTCCTTTCCTGTGATCGATTTTATTCTGCGTTGAAATTCTTTATTGATTTGCTCTATTTGGTATGACCCAGTTGGTATTGTAACCTCCTCCCAGTCTGGGGTCCCATCGGGTTTATTTTTCCGTGCAAAAACCAGCGAGTTATTAGGTTGTTGTCCGTTAAATGCGTCCGCTCGGATATTAGGCCAACTGTGATATACTCGCAATTTTGCCAGCGCTATTTCCTTTACTGGAACCGGTGATGGAAAGTTTACACTGAATTCGGGTTTCGTTGATGTTATCGATATCATATTTGTTTGTACCGGAGTGGTATTCTCCGCGATCCGCTGAAGTAATTGAGACCCTTCGGGGTTCAGCGACATTATTATTATTCGTTGTTTTTAGTGTCTAATTTTAACAACCAGGTGGTTTCGGCTTCCAGTTGAAAATCCTCGATTTTTGACATCGCGGAGCTATATAACTGGACCATCGTGGAGAATTCAACATCGGATACGAACAAATTATCAATCGATAACGAGATCAACCCGGATAATTTCGAGTATGCGTCGGATACTATTTGATGTTTTACTGTATACTCGTTGAGTTTTTTCTGAAAACACGATGATATCTTCCTAGTGATTGCGTTGGCAACTCCAGCAACTGTTGTCATTGCGGAGACAGCGATTGGAACAGCGATTGGGGCTATCGTGGTCACCGTGGATAAAATAACACCGGCGCCAGCTACTATACCCGATACCGAGTACACGACCGCGTCGATGGCGGTTATTTTTCTGCGGTATTTTTTTATTTTTGCACGGTATTGTTCGGAAAGCGTTTTCAAGTTCGCGGAAAATTCTTTTGCGGTATCGAATCGATATTGATGTGACGTCGGTGATACCTCTGATTCAATTTCCTTGGTGGTCATTTTTATTTTAAAAGAGCTAGTGTTTTTAATTACTTAGATTCACTGCAAATTCCACATACCATGTAATGTTTGCCCGGGCTAGATTTCTATCAACGGCATAAATTGTAAACTGTTCAGTTGCGTTCCTGTCTATAATTGTTGATATTGTATTGTTAAACCCGGATGAACTCGACGATAATATATTAAACTGCATCATTGAAACCAGTGTCAATCGATAAATACCCTTGACAGTTGCGGTAATATTTACTGTATTCTGTGTAGGAGTCCAATCGAATGATCCATGCCGAATTGTGTATACTGTGTTGATGATGTTCTCATGAGGGATTTTTATTTTTTCGAATTGCTCTGCTACTCTCGGTAGTCCGTCTTTAATCGCTTCAACATCAGTTTTAATCGTTCCTATTTCCTGTATATGCGTGTCCACATCTTTTTTGTTCGCTGCAACCCTAGTAATGAGTGTATTTATTTCCTGTATATGCGTGTCTATACTTTTTTTGTTCGCTATAACATTAATTTTGAGTACTTCTATTTCCCCTTCATGCACGTCTATACTTTTTTTGCTCGCTATAGCATTAGTGTTAATTGTTTCTATTCTCTGTCCATGCGCGTCTACATTATTTATGATCGTTACAACATTAGTTTTGATTGTTTCTATTTTCCGTGTATTCTCGGTCATACTTTTTTTGTTCGCTGCAACATCAAGTTTGATTGTTCCTATTTCATATGTATGCACGTCTATGCTTTTTTTGTTCGCTTCAACATCAGTTTTGATTGTTCCTATTTCCTGTGTATGCGCGTCCACACTCTTTTTGTTCGCTTCAATATCAGTTTTGATTGTTCCTATTTCCTGTGTATGTGCGTCCATATTATTTATGATCGTTGTAACATCAGTTTTGATTGTTTCTATTTTCCGTCCATGCGAGTCTACATTATTTATGATCGTTGCAACATTAGCGCCGATTGTTTCTATTTCCCGTTCATGCGAGTCTACACTCTTTTTGTTCGTTGCAACATTAGTTTTGATTGTTTCTATTTCCTGTCTATACGCAGTGATATCATTTATAGTTATTGTGATCTCATCCGGCTTGGTATTTTTTTTACCAAAGAATTTATCAAAGTTGTCATCGATCCTGTTAACATTTTTTCGTAACGAGGTAAATTGGCCCGGCAGCGTCATAAGATCCGAAATAGCATTTGTTATTATTATAAAATTCGGTTCGGTTGCCGTCGGGGGCCCCCGAAAAAAACTATCGACAATGTGTCGCACATCGTCGAAATGCGTTAGCGTCAACACGATCCGTTCTTCATACGATTTAATTTCACTACGTAAACCTTTTAACGAATTTGACATGGTTATATAATTGTCGCCAAGTGTACTTATTTTTCCATTTATCGTCAAGATGGATTCACCCGGTTTGAGTCGTCCGTCGCTGGTATACAGCGCGATAGTGTCCTCGGCGGCATCACGCTGTCGTATTAAAACGTCATTCAGTGACACATTACTGGATTTCAATTTACCCTGGCGGTCTTGAAATACAACTATTTCATCTGGGTCAACACTGGTTAAATTCAACGTATCAGCGATTTCATCCTCAATTAGTTTTTTTATGTCATCGGTGGCGGGCGTTTCCGTGGGCTTTTTCAGCGCCGAAACCGGTCGTCCCCAAATATCAATCATTATTATTGTAAATGTTATTCTCTAAAATCCGTTGAGCTTCTACGACTCCACTAGTGTATTCGTTTACAACCACATGAGGTGGTTTTCGCGATGATGAAATCGCCGCAAGTACGTTTAATACCTCGCGGCCACATATCGGTGGGTCACTTAATTGCTGTGTTGGCAGCGTGGAATAAAAAACCCGGGCCGAACACGCCCGGGCCGAACACGCCCGGGCTGAACACGCCCGGACATACCGCATGAACTCTTTCGGCGGAGCTAACCCGTATGAATCAAAATAGACGATCGCACGCGGATCAATCGCGTATGCAACCCAATGAGTTCCCGCTCCGGAGGACCCATCGAGGTTAATTATGCCGGTTTCAATATTCCTTGGTGCCGCCGGTAATTGATCCCTCATAAAAACACCTCTGAAGTTTTTTATCGCTAGCGCGTTTGCGGCGTCTATTAAATCAAAATTAGACATGGGAGTCATTAAACGGTTCCCGGTAGTCTTAGACCCTTTCCCGAGTACCATGAATACGGGGTTCCCGGTAGTCTTAGACCCTTTCCGGCCACGGGTCGTTTTTTTTTGTAGCCTTTCCCGGTTGCCTTCTTCAATGCCATCCCCGCCGCGGTACCAACGGCTCCTAACGCCGCCGCCTTAGCCACTGCTGGTGCGGCCGCGGCAATCAATGCCGGAATCGCAGCTAACAGCGGAAATATCCCACCGGTCTTTTCCATGTTTTTAATTGCTGCGGCTGAAAAATCTATTTGAACACCCTTTTTATTCTTCATCGCATCATTGAAATGTTTTATTTGACGCGCCGTCAACGATATCTTATGATTACCACCCGCCATCTGTGACGGCTTCAGCGTTATTGTGATCCCGCATTGTTTAGCCGACTTTGATCGTAATTTCTTGACTTGACCATCAGTCAACTCTACATTGACGACACTATACGACATTTTATTGTAAACGCGTTTTGTGCTTTCAATTACATGTTTTCCACTGGCGCATCAACGATTCTCATTCGTCCACCAACACCTTCTAGCAGCATTGATTTATCGCTGAGAATGACAGCGACCGCTCTATAATTAACACCACCCGGGGCTATACGAGCTCGGAAGTGTATATCAACGACGGATTGTCTCGTTAAATCAAGATGTTCCAACGAAAAGTAATAAATCGGATACAGGTTTTTAAAATCAAGTTGTGATATTTGCAAACCAGTGTCGACGTTTTGATCACGACCCATATACGACAGCAATCGATGATACACACGTGCGATATGGTTGTCGCCGTAATTAAGCTGTATATCCTCGGATGGTTCCTGTTGTCCGTTTATTCTCAGCGAAACATCCCTGACTCCTAATTGATCAAATATCATATGGCTGCGTTCTTGACTGCCCAATCGTTCCCTATTCTGCAGCGCTATGAATATATGACGCGGGGCTGAAACACCTTGTTTTGATGCCAGGTGCCATGTAAACGTATCGGCGACGTTATCCTCTTTAGCATCAGTTGTTACCGCTAGCCAACTCAACAACGATTTCCCTCCCTGTTCCATAAATGCTAATAATCGTGCTTCCGTGGTAACTGATGGAGTCAGCACCGGCATCCACAATGCTATTTTAGTTAAAACGACTTTACCGGCAGCGACGCCAGCAGCATGCCATATTGCATTGTTATCATCGCCCCTTCGCGTCAGCGCGATTGTATGCTTAGCCCCATAGATAACCTTCCTGACATTTCTGCAGAATCCAAATATGTGATGGAGTGGAATCGCGCATGAAAACTGTCGGCGTGGTCCTTGCAACATTCCTACTCGTGCTGCGAATCCTAGATTGTAATCATTGTTGGTGCTTTTTATAACAGTGAAATTAGCGCCTGGTCTTGCTCTGCGGTCTGGATTGGCTGCTTCAGCCTGTGGGTTAGTTGCGGTATCTCCTTCCACCAGCACGTTGATGTACTGAAAATGATCAGCGTTATTAGTGGTGTCCTTTGCGAACATTATAGATGGGCCCGCCGATCTTGTATAATCATCCGAGTATCTCGCCAACCCAATTATCGTCGTTGCAACATCAACCTCGCGTTCTATTGATTCAATTTCTCGCCCGTCAATAAGATATCTGGCGCTCTCAAATAACGCCATGATACCGTTGTTGACGAAGCCAACTCGAACACGATGGTCATCTGCGTATGGTGCATTATCGGCGGCATTTGTCACGAGTTCTCCCTCGATTTCGATAAACGCTTCACACGGCAGAAAGTATTTACTGGTATCTTGGACCTGAAGTTCAATTCGCGATCGTAGGTCGGGTTGCGCTGCATAATAAGAATAATATTGATAATCACGGACAGAATCATCCCTGCGCACTGGGGCGTCCATATCAAACGCGGGGTCAGCGGTACGCGCAAACATTTTATTATTTATCATGTTGATGTTTTCAATTGCGATTTTTTCGTCGTAAATTCTTTGAATTTAAACCACTCCCCGCTATCGCGTTCATGAGCGCGTTGGTTGCCGCATCGGCGGATGGCGAAGTCGCCAACGACGGAGTCGTCGCCAACGACGGAGTCGTCGCCAACGACGGAGTCGCCGCCAACGACTCTAGTTTTTCTTCCACGGCGTTATTTATTACTTTACTGACATTTGCAGGCATCACTGTCGTTGATGGCATTACTGGTGGTTTCTGTTTTTTTCTCCTGGATTTCACCAACGACATTAGTTTGTCTCGCGCGGCTGAAAGCGCCTTTCCGGCAACATCTCCAATAGCGCTGATTCCCTTATCACGAATAACATCAATAGCCTTCATTCCTAATTGTTTGGCTAACGGCGCTACTTTTGGAGCCATTCTTGTAAATAACCCCGCAATGGTGCTACCGAGACCATCTCCATAGTACGCGCGGTAAACAGGCAATCGCGAGTTTACCACGTAGACGAGTACTGGTTTATCATGGTTGTAGTGTATGATCATCCTTATTAAAAACACCAGTTTTCCAATTAATCATCCACGAGTTCGTCTATGAGCGTTCGATATGAATTAATGTCTATGATACCACCTGCAAATAACCGCTTGCAAATATCAGCGGCCTCATTGATTATTTCCGT
The DNA here is from genome assembly GCA_028554795.2 of Sinohyriopsis cumingii. Lineage (NCBI taxonomy): Eukaryota > Metazoa > Mollusca > Bivalvia > Unionida > Unionidae > Sinohyriopsis > Sinohyriopsis cumingii. Next base: position 127,206,593 of record CM068835.1, read on the forward strand.
AGAGTTATTTCCGGCTCGTTTTCCTCCGATTAGTACCTCTAGCCGTGATATATCACTGAGAACACTATTAGGACAGGTAACGCCGTAGGATTCTTTACCAACAGAGTATCCTTTTCCTTTTTTTGGTGTTATACTCTTAACTTCCTTGTGGAATGCGTCGTAATCGGATTTACTACGATGTGGTAATGCATCTTTATGTTTACTTGCTAAATACACTATTCTTGCCCAGTCCTTTAACGACTTTATATTTTTCTCGTAACCGCTATTGATATGCTTCTTATCTCGTATGTTCTTAGCAAAATTGTTGGCAGTAAAATTAATTAATTCTTCCCTGTTGCTGAAGTCTCTAATTTGATCTATTGTGCTCTTCTTGAGTACAATACGGGGTATATTCCCTTCTTTTTCTTCCGGTATTTCTTCTTCCGGTATTTCTTCTTCTTGTATTTCTTCTTCTGGTTCTTTCGCAGTAGCGCCTAGTTCTTCCTCGTCGGCCATTGTAACATAAGGTTCTTGTGGTTCGGTTATAGCGAGTGGTGGTGGCCTCCGTGTTGTAGCAGCCGCTATTTTTGCAGGGAGTGTTTCTAAAGACCTTTTTGTTTGTTTTGTCTCTGCCGCTATCTTTTCAAGCGCACCAAGAACGGGTACAGTTACCGCCGTAACATCCTTAGTCGCTTTAGTTACCGGGGCAAATAACTGTTCACTTCCAACAGTAAAATCGGTTTGCATTTGTTGTCGCGTTTGAAGTTTCTCTCTCACTCTGTCTCGTAACGGTATGAACTTTTTAAGCGCTGCTAGCCGCTCTCTGGCTAGCCGAGTAGTAAGTGATTCACCTACCATTATTGTAAATTGATCCGCAATTTTCTAATTTTCCGCCGAGTGTACCATCGGGGGCTCCACGGAGTTTTCGTCTATAATCCTTCTAATGTTTTTGATCTTACTAGAAATCTCCCGGCGTCGTTCATAAACACGTCCGAGTTTTTTTCGTATTATTTCAACGGCAGTAAATAGTCCAATGAATGCATTTGCGTCATTGTGGTACAGGTTCTCATTAATCGTATGTTGTAATCGTTTTACAAAAAAGTACTCGCGGGCCAGGGTAAAACGCCCCCGTTTCGACTGTTCGTTAATAATTTCATAATCGGATAATATTTTTTCACTGTTGAGACCATCAGATAATTCAATTCCTTGATTTTTTAATTTTGAAATCTCGGCTAATATATTATTGATGTCTTCGATATTCATTATTCTTATAGAACATCTTGTTTTTAAATAAAAAAAAATGAAACCCCGTGTATCAATCCCGAGGTGTTTAATAATTCGTTTTCTTCCGGAATGGACAATTTATTGTCATGGCGACTTCGTCAGCGCCATAGGCGCCGGTGACTTCGTATCTACATATGAAAATCGAATTCTATGCCCGGTCTTTTTTGAGATTGCTGTTTGATATACTCGTTCTGCTACTTTTCGTATTGAGGCGATACAAATGTCAAAGTATCTACTGGCTTCATTCATCGACTGAAATATTTTTTCCTCGTGAGTTGTTGTATCAAATGACTTTACGGGTTTTGCTTTCTTTGGGTATTTACCGGTTTGGCCTTTTTTGGTATTTTGACTCTGCGAGACAGCTTGCAAGTTTATAAGAGAATTATCAGTCTTATTATTATTAATATGATCAATCACAAGTCCATTTTCGATTAATCCGTTGAATACCTCAAATACCGCCCTATGAACATGGTACTTCTTCTTTCCGGCACCAAACATCAGATACCCCTGATTACTTACGGTACCAACCGGCTTCTTCAGTTTGCGGTTTCTAACAATGCCGTCGCGAGATGCCTCGTAATTGACGAGCAAGGGGTGAGGTCTGAACTCTTGGTCCATTTATATAATAATACTACTTGTCTAATTTATTATTTGGTTTAATTATGAATCTTTCAACGTAGTCTTGGGGGGTTTTGATGACGAAGTCAGCGGTGGGGTCAATGACGGCGTTTTTTATTCGTTTGTCATAATAGCGTTTTAGTTCCCTGTATCGCTTTCCGCCACAATTGATACACAACTGCGATTTTCCTCTTACACCGACGTGGCAAACCAAGCACGGGAGGGGGCCAAGAGAACCATTACGAACGCTTTGTAAATGGTACCCGCAGAATTCACCTCTACATGATTTATTGCACGGGGTTGTCGACCCAATCATCAACCATTTGCAGTGATTCATTATACTATATTCTTTCATTTAAATACTTGTTTTAATTATATGGATGAGTTCGAGAGATTGGCAGCAATTAAGCCCTGGAAAAATATTAAGTTCAATCTCGATAGAGTCCTCAAGGACACACCAAAAGCGTTAATAAACGATAAAACCCTGTTGAGTAAAATACGCGATTGTATCAATGAATTCAAACGTGATGGTGCATCTCATAGTTGGTCAACATTTCGAATTGATGGTGTTGTTGATGCTACCATGAACGACAACCGCGCAGCAATGATAATATCACAACTTGACGGTAAAAAGTATTTCTTCAGAGTAAAATTCGTTGTCCGGGTGGAATCAGGTGATTGGATCATACGTGATAAATTTGAACCAGTTCTCAGCGACATGAAAACAGTCATTGTCAGCCGCGACTCCAAGCCGGGGTTGTTAACCGGAATTGATAGACCATACTATGAACGAGCGTATCCTGAAACAGCAGTTGTTTATGGAATATACCCGTTAAATAAGAAACCTGATATCGGAAAACTGAAACCGATGAAACAGTCAACTGGGATAAATTGTGTAGCAGAACGAATAATAGAGCATTTTACAAATGCATGTCGAGGAAACAAATTGACTGATTTACGACGTAGCAAAATCAACCAGTGGGAACTAACCGTAAAAGAGCGTGGAGCAACCATCAGCGACATAGCGAGATTAGAAACATCGCTGAGATTTCCAATAACCGTTACAACAATAACCGGTGAAGTATTATACGAATCGAAGTATAAATCGAAGGGAGCCCCAATCAAAATTATTGATCATAACGAACACGCATGGACGCCCGCGATCACAATATTTCCACGGGATAGAACAGTAAAGTATATACCCGAAGAATTCCTGGGAGAACAATTCTCCAAGGACGGTTTTCTCGCGGAGAGGAAACTATTTGATGCTATTGCCTACTTGTGTAAAAACGACCCTGTATCAATGTGGTTACTTCGCAGCGCTGAAAACGATGCGGATACCTTTGATCAGTTTGTAAGACCAAACGGCGAATTATATCGCACTGAAGCATTTCACAACAGGATGAAAAAAACCGCCATGGAATTTGAGGAGCATGATGAACAACTGCTAACAAATTGTTTTACGATTCCATCGGTTGTAGCTCATGTTGCAGCAAGGAAAAATGCGTGGAGACCAACGCGCAGGGAATTTCTACCGGATGTACAATCCAGTTGTTTGGAATACTATCACGGTGGACTATGGAACACTGAATACAACCGCGACGCTATGATCTCGGTTGATATGGTTGCCTGTTATCCAGCGAGTTTTCTCGGGTATGGATCCGCCGCTGAGTATTTCAAACGATTTGGACACCCCAGACATGAAATGACTCGTGTTGCTATTAATGGACCACTGCCTGATTTTGATTTAACCGGATTCGCTCGCATAGTATCATTTGAATTCGCGGCAGGACTCCATCGCTGTTGCTATATTTGGATCGGTAGACACATGGCTGAAAAGAAGTGGCTGCCAATAGCGCTGCTACGGTATATGATTGATTGTAGCATGCTAGTTTCGTTGATTGTCAGTGACGCGATTATATCATACCGGGCGCAGACTGAAGTCTGGTTACCAGAACCGGAGCGTCTAGATAGCATAATTGACGAGTCCAGAAAAAACATTGATGCCGACGAGGAATATATCATCGAATGGTCCAGGAGGATATTTAACCAACGAAACCGCGAGGCAAAAGATCTCGGTAGAAGAATAATTGGTAAGTTCACACAAGGTGGAAAAAACCACGACTACAAACGATATTGCTCACGGCTGATTATAGATGACGCAGAATATGATTTCGTAATCAAGGACGCAGTGGCAAAAAATAGATACGTGAACTGCAAAACAGCTTTCTTGTCCAATGGAACGAGGTTGGGTACAGTTGTTACCTACAGCGATGGAGACAGCCCGGCGTATCCACATTTGAGGGCGTCTATGCTGGGTTATGCCGCTATCAATTTATTCTCGATGATAAATAGATTTCCCGATACCGCGGTTAGAGTAGCCGTTGATTCGTTTTATGTTGACGTAGCGTATAAGGGAAACGTAGCCGAGTTTACTAGTCCGGACGAGAGTTGGGGTACATGGAGAATTAAAAATGAAATACGACGCGATTATTCCCCGTCAGCAGATGTCACCGTTGAGAACAACTACTTACGCGGTGATAAATTGTCAGAATGGTCTAATGCACCATCGTGTTCTGATCCAATTTGTAGACACAAGACGGTTTATTTAAGCGGCTGTGGCGGGTCAGGAAAGACGACTCGGGCAATTGAATTATTTCGAACGCGGGCAAGTATAATCGTGCTTACACCGACCCATAGACTAGCGCGAGAGATAAAACAACGAAATGTTGACGCCGTTACTTATCACAGCTTTTTTCGATACAGCGGCGGTGAGTGGACTCCTGATCGAATGGGTGAAAAATTTATTCCCGACATTATCATCTGGGATGAGATATGTACTGTTTCGTTAGATACTTTACAAATGTTTCTTGAGTGGTTGCTGCGCGCGAATACAGCGGTGATCATGTGTGGCGACCATGGCCAACCACCACCATTTGTCGGTGAGGGTCCACATGATTGGTTAAGGGGTTTTGTGGACTATTATGAAGAAACCGATACTGATTACCGAGCACTTGATGAACAACTGCGCGAGGTTAAAAAACTAATCAGATTACAGCCGGATAGAGTTCAGTGTGAAATAATCCGTGAGGTGATTCCGGAAACGCCGTTGAATGAATTCTGGGAAACATGGAGACCAAACGATTTGATTGTAGCGAGTAGAAAGATAGTCAGAGACACACTTCAGCAGAAGTTGTTTATGTGGCATAAGGAAAAGTTTCCAACGCGTCCAGTGCCGTTATGTTATAGACCCGCGGACACACGGCGGCAGAACATTGAAGTTGAAATTCCAGGCCGGACAGAAAAACAAATTCTCGTGCTGAATGATATCGTGCTCGTTGATATCGGTGTCGTCGAGGACGCGCTACGTGCTGATAAATCCCCGTGGACGCTAGGATACGCAACAACAATACATTCCTCGCAGGGACTAACCATCACGGACACAATTGTTTGGATAGTTGATAATCGCATCGAATGGTCGAATCTAGTCTATCTTGCAGTGTCCAGAGTACGAAGGATAAATCAGCTTCGAAGAATTGTTATTGACGGAGCCGGTGACGGAGTCACTGACGAAGCCGGCGACAAAGTCACCATCGATGCAAGCGTCATTGATAGAAAACTCTCGGGTTACCGCCAACAGGATAAAAAAAAACAGCGGCGTTTTGATATTGATGCCGAATTAATAATCTCGCTACGACAACAACAGAATAATCACTGCGCGAGTTGCAATTGTATAATGAGTTGGCGTTATTCGGATAAAGACACTCGCCAATTTACCGTGGATAGGATCGATAACAGTCTCGGTCATGTCAAAAACAATGTGAGGTTGACCTGTCTTGAGTGCAATAGACGCAACGGTGCTAGTTAAGACCACGCGGGGGTAATTGAGTATCGTTAGGTATCACTTGTAGTTGCTCGCGTGTAAATCCGCGCTGAGGAGCAGTTGAATCCAGTCTATAGATCGGTGGTCTACCAGTTGATCGTGTTATCGTTGATATGTTATGTGTGGTAACACTCCAAATAGGATCGGTAGCCCTTTTTTTACCGCCTTCAAGCTCTCCTGGTTCATATAGATATCTAACAGTGACATCGCCAAGAATCGGCTTGGAAACGCTATTTATTTTTGATTTTCCGGGTATATACTCGTATTTAATCGCGTCGCTGGGCTTCATGTTGATTGCTCGGGTAATCTCGTTATTTAACGCTGCAATTACACCTGGCAACCTTTTAACCCATTCACGAGATCGTTTTTCTTGGATGAATTCCTTCGCGTATTGATATCCAAATAACCGTTCAGCGAGAGTCCGATTGAATCGTTCAACAATTGCCTGATCACGATGTAGCGCAGTATGACCTCGTCGTATCGCGACGCTATGATGTTTCAGCGTTGATAAAACAGCGCCGCGAAATTCACTACCGGGATCAACTTGTAATAGATTTGGCCAGCGCAGAGGGCCTCTTCGATAAATTCTTTCAAACGCAGCGGCTACTTCAGTTGCCGACTTTGTTTTTAACGGCTCCGCTTGTTTGTATCGACTCGCAACATCAACTACGGTTAGCGCGTATTTGTAACCGTTGTCATGCGGCAAAAATAGTATATCAGCCTGATGAACTTCATTAGGTACGCTGACATCAAAGCGCGAGAAGTTGATTTGTTTAGGCGGTGGTAGATAGATTTGCCATATAGCCTGTTTGGATAACCAATTAGCCGCAGTGGTCTTTGTTACCTTTGCAGCGCTTGCAAGCTTACCAATTGCGGCCTTCCCCTTCCAGTATCCTCTCGGAGAATAATAGATGGATTCCATGTTGTTATTATAAACGCTATCGTTTTCAATTACCAGCGCCAGAAGCTCCGCTTCCAATCATTAATTTACCTTTCATAGCCGATTTTACCAACCATGAGGCCAATTTTTCTTTGACGGATTTATCAGGAATAGCATTTAATGCGTGAATTAATTTTACATCCGCGATATGACGCTGTTGCAGATCGTTACTTTTGTAAGCAACATCATGAGCATGACACGCCTTATCGATAGCGTTTATTGGATACTCACCGGGTTTGGGCTGATTTTGATCATCGAGTCTAATATCTAATCGTGTTCCGGGGCCACAGTAGTTATATCCTGGGAGGTGTTTTTCTCCTGGATACTTTGCCCACGGTGTTCCGGGGAGTTTTGCCAATTTGGCTGCGATGTCACCTCCTCGCTTTTTTTTAAAACATCTCCGGGTCTAATAGAAATAAATCTAAATTTCTTTGTACCGCATTGTACACACTTACCAGTAAGCGCCGATCTGTTATTTCTTGTCGTAACGGTTGTCATATCATTTGTGCCAGTACGCACTCTACACTTCACACAATATAGATCCATAATTTATGTATAGAGATATGAATATAATTGATTTTTCGGCGACTAAAACAAGAGAACCAGTTAAGCATGTTGCAGCGTTACCAAACTCGATCCGGATGATTATCATCGGACCATCTGGATCCGGCAAGACGCAATTGTTACTCAATTTAATAATGAGATGGATGAAGTGGGATAAGTTGTATTTGGTTGCTCCTAGCGTAGATGATCAACGATGCTACGAGGTGTTGAAAGATTTCAACGAGAATGCATCAGCGATCGCTAAAAAGAATGTTATTGAGTTTATTACGGATATCAATGATGCACCGGGTATTGATGATATTGATGGCGACGTTAACAATCTAGTCGTGTACGATGATGTTATGTTAGACAATCAAAAGAACCCAGCTAGGATATTTTCCAGAGGCAGGCATAAAAACACTGACGTGATATATGTCACTCAACGATACACTCAGATTCCAAAAGTAATCAGAGATAACTGCAATATTCTTGCTGTATTCAACGGCGTTGATACACACACGCTACGAAATATTTGGCAGACATGGTGCGGCGGTGACATGGACTTTAATGTTTTTCGAAACTTTTTTAGTCATGCTCAGTCGACCCCACATGGATTCATAACGATAAATTTACATGATCCTCGGACACGATATCGTATCGGACTTGACCAAATATTCGGTTAGTTGTAAATAATTTTCATTGTAAATAACCACTTAGCAGCAGAGGGGGCGATGACATCGACGCGGTCGTCGATGTGCTTACCGGACGCTGACGACGCTGGGGATCGGCGCGCAGAAGGTGTTAATTAAACCAAATGACGACGCGACGATCCCCCAACGACGTCGTCGTTTTTTTTTTACCAGGCGCTGACGACACTAGATCGTTGAGTTGCAGAAAGTAATAATTAAGCAAAATAACGATTGGACAAAATGTCCGATTCGCCCCCTCTGCTGCTCTAGACGACTAAAGACAGACACGTAAGACTTAAGTAGAAACCAATACTTTTTCTGGAGCCAAATTATGGAATTCCATACCACCTTATATAAAGTCAGCAGACTCATGCCAAGCTTTAAAAAGCTTCTTGGTCATCATCTATAGAAACAATCATTTGTATGATTTTGATTAATTCAGTGTTACTACTTTTTACAACATTTTTATATGTACTCACCTATAATGTTTTACACATGTTCTCTACTACTATTTGTATGAATCCTGTATGTACTCATCCTTGAAGCATTGCACATATTTTATTGTAGCATTTGTTGTCTAAAGACACCTCATCTTGTAAAAATTGTGCAAATATATATTTATTTATATCTGTACAAATGTAATTGTAGAAAGCCTCATGGAAGATTGGTCAGTTGACCAAATGAGCTGCTTCTTCAAATAAAATTATCATTATTATTTTTATTATTATAATACAGAGAAGACTGAAACAATGAACACAAAATTCTGTAATGTTCTCAGCCACTTCAGTGATATGACTTCATCATGCATATTCCCAAAAGTATTAAAAATGAGTAATACAGTGGCAACATATTCAAAAGTTGCTAGACAGTTTAAACGTATCAAAAACTTGATGGCCATGTAACAAATTCCAAAAGTATTTAAGGCTTATTTGGGTGGGTATTGAAACCACGACCCTTGGATTATTGTCCCCCCCCAAAAAAAATACCCAAACAAAAAAACACGACTATACTGCAGAATAAAACTTAAGATCCCAAAATATAATACAATGTATGAAGTCAGTTTAATGTTTTGAAGCTGAAAGATATCAGATGAATTATTGTTAACATAGTACAGTGCAATGTAAAATCCAAACTGAATTTACAGATTGTTTTTTCTCTAATATTATCTATGGCTTGAACTTGACCTTTTGGATACAGACCATCTGCTCGGAATGAGGCCACTGCTTTTTCTCCCTTAGGACATGTTTTGCATAAATTCATTTTCTGTTTGAGAATGGGACTGGAAAATAAGGGGAAGGTTGGATTTTACAACATACCTTTCAGTTTTGGTGGTGCTATCTGCACTTGGGTCAACTCAAATTTAAGGAACATAAAATGAACTTTTTCTTTCAGTCATCAACACTGGTTCTTAGAATAGATCAAATTTCCACAATGTTTGCCATGGCCCATGGTTCCCACGCTTTTCTAAATATGAATTTTCAGGTCTTTTCCAGGTTTATTAATTAATTTTTTCAAGGTTAACATATAACCTTTACTAAACGGAATTAAAGAACATTTTGGATTATAAAATATGCATTGTCTAAATCTAAAGATGTTTCTCTTTCAAGACTCTCCAAAACATGTATGTCAGAAAAGATGATCATGTACAAAACCACAACATGTGTTACATCAAACAAAACTGATTATATTCCTATAAATTGGTATTTAAAGTCACTTCAATGTACAGAATACAAATTCTAGCTTTACTTTGCTGACCTGCATTATGTTGCAACGTGGAAACAATATAATGTGCATACATTATTTTGTTTCCTTTCAATCCTTTAATTCTAAAGAATTCTAGAGCAATATATGTGCATGTTATACAAAGTAAACATTTCCTATCATAGTATGAAAAACCCCAATAAATGCAAAGTATTAGAATCTTATCTTGTAATGAAAAAAGTTTAACCCTGAATTTATGTGTACCAATAAAATCTCAAACAAGATTTTTCAACCAACCTAAACTCCTTAAGACAATTTGGTTAAAATTTCCACCATTTAAAGACATTTACAAAAGTGTTGATTTGAATTTTGACAAAAGACCTTAAAAATTGTATATAGTTGTATAAACAAGGACTGAATTTTCTGTAAAATCAATAAACCAGTCCCAAAACCTGTATTGATACATGGGCTCTTATCGTTTCTTATATATAATAAAAGGGACAACAATTTCCCATTTCACCTGCATTCCATTTAAGATCTGAAATCAATGCTTCAAGCTACATGTCACTGTGTAATAGTTTCGCACCAAAGTTCAGCTAAAAGATTAAAAATTTTTCTAATCTGGGTTTCCTCTGAATATTTCAACACCATTTTTCACATTTGGGCATTTAAGATGGAGTGTGGGTTCAGAGCAATTATATATCAAACATTTGGAATCTGCTGCCACCATAAGATAGCGTACCAGCAGGCCTAGCAAATTTAACTATATTATATCGATAGGAAAATTATTTATTTTCTCAAAAATGGCAAGTAATATAATCACTATGTCTTTAATCCACTGACAGACTTGACGAAACTCAGCACAGATGAAACCTGACCTGGTACTCGACATTTGTGTTAATAGTCACACGACTTCACAAATCTCAAATAATCACATCGAAAGTCCAATAGTAACGTGATATCAACAACAAACTCCTTTTTAATGTTGTTATACAAAGTTTCAATTATATTAAATGAAAGTCTGATACCTTTTTAAAAACCAGAAAGAACATGATTCTCAACACATTTATTTCGAGAATCAATACAAGGAACTTGGCCAGCCTGATTCATCACACAGAGTAGTCTGGTTCCTGCTTTGTATGCTCCCTGCCTGAGAGAGCACATGTCAACATGGTGGTCATGTGATACAACAAAACTCTGGAAGCTGGTCTCGGAAAATAATGTTGTGCTCCTTCATTTTTGTATTTTTATTACAACCAGAATACGAATTTCATTTCACTTCTACAAAAATTGAAAATGACGTTTGTGAGATCCTGTGTTCTCGTGCGCCTAGCAATCGAAATCGCTAATACCAGCTCAGATTTCATCAACGCATTAGTTTTATTGTCTTTCAGCAGATTAAAGACATAATGATTTTAATACTCGCAATTTCTGAGAAAATAAATAATTTTCATATCGATTTCATGCAGGTATAACTCATATATATGCAGGTATAATGCATCTTTTACCACGTTCTGGTGTCTTGTCACATTTCTTTCGGTATTCCCTGAAGAAATCTCTATATAGGCACAATCATGACTTGTACATATCCACACAAAGTCCCTATACAAAAATGGTGCTGAAAGGTATTTAGATGCTGTCATCTGAGCTTATTAGCACGGATTGTCAATGCTGACTTTATAGAAGTGAATTAAAAAGAACAACAAATAGAATGCATGGGCAGTAACATTAAAAGTGAGTATCCACAGAACAACTACAATCGTGATCTTTATTCCTAAAAAGCAATTTGTACAAGGTGCTGGGGTGAAATGATACACCTCTGCTGCCTATTGATACATGATGGTCTACTCATCTTTAGAATGTCACTTAGTGGTGCCACTATACACATGTCGACATTTTGGTTGTAATTCTGTTACGCAGACCAGATTAAAAAGAATTTTAAATAGATTCTTCCAAGCAGACTACCTGTTAGGTTTCAGTGAATTTTATTCAAAATTGTAGGCAATTTCAAAACGTATCATTTGATCAGGAGTGGACTGAAACCATAAATAGAGAAACCCCAAAGTACAAATCTGAGCTTTTGGCAAAGAAAAAATCCATGAACATAGCAACCCCAAGTACACCTCACAAAGCAAGAAACCACAAGTATGGAAAATTCTAGTACACAATTATCACAAGGCAGTACAGTATGAATATGGAAACTGACCACATTGCAATATGGCACTGAACATGCAGGAGTAAAGACCATCTCTTATCTCAAGCCATTTGCCATCTTTATAATATTCCACAACTGATGTCATGCAATAAACACAATATAGTTATATTATGACTCCGGTCACTGCACCACAGGCAGATACAAAATATACATCCAATAAATTTGTATTCACATGTCATTAACAATGAAGTGTAATACGATCAATAATATAGGTCTAATGTCAAAATGTAGATTTCTTGGGGTTAAACTAATTGTACCTGTTGCTATTGCATATTAAGTACTTTTCCAAGAGGAAAATATCTGACTGAATGACGAAAGTTTTCTCTTCTCATTAGTGTGAACCAGGATCTTCCATAACACTAAATCAGCCCTTCTCTTTGGGAGAACCCCATACATATTGGGCATGTGAGAAGGTCCTCTTCCTTCTAATTTTTAGTCACCATTTTGTACGGTTAAACATCATTTATGTAATGAAGATTAGCTGCCATTTTAGTGGGTCAACAACAAATTATCATCTGTGCTAAATATTCTCAGTGAATATCAGGGACTGATCGCAGATTTTTATCACCGTTTAATTACCAAATATGCTATCTTGAGAGTCTTTTTAGAATGTTCCTTGTGGTGTATGCTGTGGCAGTATATTTTTCCACCTTAGGACTTCAAATTTGCATTTAAATAACATTTGCCAAGCTGCAAGGGGGGCCCTGAGTGGCAGAGTGGTCTAAAGCGCTCTCCGTTACAGATCACTGCCATCTCACCTCTGTCTGCATGGGATCAAGTCTCGGATTCGGCTCATGTAGTTATGTGAGAAAGCTTGCCAGTAGCTTCTTGTGGGTCACTGGTTCTTCCTGGTGGTTTCCCGGGTTCTTCCTCCACCATTAACACTGGCTGCCATGCATAGCCTATCATGTGCTGAAAAATGGCATTAAACCCCACAACAACAACAACCAAGCTGCAAGGGTAGGCAATTTATGTGAATTTTCCTACCCTTACATTGTGCAGTCTACATACTCAACTGCCAATCATTTAAAAAATGGCCACTATCGCTTAACCAGCTTGAAGCAGCTGCTCTGCTTTTTGTGCCGTTTTCATGACATGTGCTTGCTGCTTGTCTTCGTCTACATTATTTTGTTCATCATGTATTGGCTGTTCAGTTCGTATATGTTTCTTCTTCTCCTTATTTTGGAAACGAGAACAATTCGACTTTTTCTCAGCTGTCTTGCTCTACTGCTACAACTTCCTTTGTTGTTGAACAAACCGCCATCACGTGATACTCGCCAGTCAACCCGTTTATGCTATAATGGACCCTCATTAATTGCTTTAAATGACCACTCCTGGGCTCTCCACACTACATTGTGCTCAAGACTAAATGAACTGGGACTACATTCATCGTTACTTAAAAGTAAACAGAAGCGAAAAAAGAAACGTTTCAAAGCTGGCCGGCATAGAACACGAAGAATTCCAGTTATCTCCCTTATGCCCTTTCCGGCTCAACAACAAGTTAAAAATTTGACTGCTAATTTAGATAACCTAATTCAAATCCCTATTTAATCATCAACCTTTGTGTCAACTATCCAAGAGATACCTCTGCGTGCTGCATTATTCAATGCCCAATCATTAGGACCACCGGAAAAGCACACAGAAATAGTTAATTTTATCAATGACAGAATATCAACATCTTTTTCCTGATAGAAACATGGCTAAAAACATCAGGCGATGAGCCCAAGTGAGTGAATCTAACACCCACTGGTTACTCAATCAAGTTGTTCCCCCCACCACTCTCGTGGAGGTGGAACTGCTATCATCACAAAGAATTCCATGATCAAACGTCTTAACCCCACCACAACATTCAATTTCGACCACACATCGTTCGAACTAGTCCAAACCATACCCACACTGGAGCAAAGGTCAGTCCATTTTTTCAGCCTGTACCGCCCTCCTCTTAATAGAAAAACCAAGCTGACTGAATCTCTCTTTCTGGAGTAGTTTCCAAATCTCCTGGAGTATGGAAATTCGATAGGTGACAACCTGATTATTCTTGGAGATTTCAACTTTCACTTTGGCTGTCCTGGAAACCCAAACACATCAAAACTCTTAGATTCCATTAATGTTTTCAACCACAAACAGTCGACTAACCAACCCACCAATAAAACATGGTCACATTTTAGACTGGATTCTTCATAGACCTGATAGTAACATTCTATGGTCCACCCTGGTATCCCACGAACTTGCGTCAGATCACTCTGCATTATATGCCATCCTGACGTATCAGTCCCTAACCCTCCACCTTCATCTGCTACTAAGAGAAACCTCTGTACGATAAATAGAACCAAACTAATGCATGACATCCAAGCAAACCTAACTACTTGCTTACCTCTTACAGCACAACAACTCCATAGCTGCCAGCGTTCATTGCTCAAAAAAAAAAAACACCCCTGAGCTACCAAGTGCAGAGTATCAATTCAAAAGTGTTCTCCATAGTATAGCAGTGTTATGATCCAGTCTTGCACTCCTAAAAGAGACCGTCGTAAAGCTGAGAGGCTTTGGATTTCCACCAGACTTACTATTCATAAGCAAATCTATAAAACTGCTAAGAAGAATGTCACAAATATAGTCCATGCAGTGAAATCAGCCTACTACAGTAGTAAGATCATGGAAAGTTCCAGCTGCAAAGAGCTCTTCGAGATTACTAACAAGCTAATGTCAAAAAACAAATGTACACCACGTCCAACTACCTTCTCTCCAATCGACCTTCCAGACATGTTTGCAAATTTCTTCCATGACAAAGTACAAACCATTAGAGATAAGCTTGACACCACAATTTCAACTGACTCATCACCATACAGTTGGGATACAGAATTTCAGCAGCAACCATTAGCAGCATTTGAACCTGTCTCCATGGATTTTATATGTACAATCCTGATGAAGAGTACACCAAAGCCATGTGAACTTGATCCAATTCCAACATCACTGCTGCTTGTGTGCTTAGATCTAGTATTGCCTTCACTAACTGATGTTATTAATACCTCTCTCTCACCAGGGAATTCCCATCATTTTTCAAAACTGCCATTGTAAAGCCTCTTCTGAAGAAACCAACGCTAGACCATAATGATTTAAAGAACTACCGCTCAGTTTCTAATCTCCCAGTCATATAAAAAATCTTTGAAAAGGTTGTTCTATCCCAGCTCCCAGCTTGTATCTCATCTGAATTCAAACAGTCTTTTTAGCAACATACAATCTGCATATTGCCCTTGACACAGTACTGAAACTACTCTTCTAAAAGTAGTTAATGACATTCTCTCTGCTTTGGATAGCGGAAAGATTACAGATCTCACCCTCCTTGATTTGTCTATAGTATTTGACACAATAGACCATGATATATTATTTCACTGTCTCCAGCATGTATTTGGCATTCATGATACAGCCTTACTGTGGTTCCAGTCCTACTTGGTCAACAGGACACAAATTGTATCTGCAAATGGAATACACTCCAGCCCAGTTGATCTATGTTGTGGTGTTCCACAGGGGTCTGTTCTGTTCTTGGTCCTGTTCTCTTCATTCTGTGTACTCAGCTGCTCTCAAGTGTCATAGATCATCATCCAGTGTCTCATCATCCACTGTCTCACCCAAATATACAAATCTAGCCACCCAACTGAAATTGATGCTACCATCCAAGGTGTAGAGAGGTGCATTTCTGATGTGAAATCATGGATGACTTGTACCAAGCTGCAGATGAATGATGATAAAACTGAGGCCATTCTGATCATAACACAAAGACTTTCTCATTCATATCCTTTACCTCAAACAATAAATATCAGCAACACCAACATTAAATTCACACAATCAATACGAAACCTAGGTGTTACTCTGGACAGTACTCTCACATTGCACCAACATGTCATGAACATATGCAAGGCTGCATATCTTGAGCTGAGACGCATCAGCTCCATTCACAAATATCTTTCAGTTGATGCCACTAAAACACTTGTGTGTTCATTAGTACTTTCAAGACTGGACTATTGTAACTCAATTCTGTCTGGTTCATCTCAATATCTATTCCAGAAACTTCAAAACGTTCACAACACAGCTGCTCGGATCATACTTAGAGTACCACGATCAGAGCACACCTCCCCACTGCTCTGTACCCTACACTGGCTATCCATTCGATCCAGAATCAAACACAAAACTTGTTCTCTGTGCTACATTTCACTGTCGGACTCTAGTCCAAGATACCTATCTGACCTCACCCATGTGTACACACCAGCAAGATACTTATGCTCCTCTTCTGACAATCGTGTACTCATTATTCCTACTATCAAAACAAAGTCATATGGACAGCGTTCTTTTGCATATCAGGGCCCAGCAGCATGGAATGAATTGCCCACTGAACTTAGACACAAAGAGACCGTCATCCCATTCAAGAGTGCTCTTAAAACTCACTTATTTTGACTGCAAGAACAAATTAGGAGCTATACATAGTCCTCATTATTATTATTATTATTATTATTATTATTATTATTATTTATTCACTTTACCTTTATTTATTCACTTTACCTTTATTTATTCACCTTTATTGTGCATTGTGGCATTTTAATTTGAGGTAAGCAGGTGCCACACCAGTTCTTTATTTCATTTTTTTTACAAACTTCACTGATTTTTTATTTTTCCTAGTCTTAGTGCTGCTTCCTTTTTACCATTTATTCTTAGTGTAAGGTGTCTTTTTGCTAAAAAATGTTATTAACATAGACATAGTCCACACTTTATCTGGTGCATTTCTTTCATCATCTGCCTAGAGCATTTTGAAAAAGGTCTGTCTCCACCCTCTTTCAGAACAACAGATATAGTATTACCGACATTAAAATATTTAATAATTATCAAAGTATGCCATTAATTGTTACTTAGAGTAACTGTCGACAAAGTTGATTAATGTCAGACATGTTGTTGGTAGTGCAGTTTTGAAGGTGCATGAGAAAAACTATGATTTCTTGATGTGACATTTGAGCACCACGTGGAAGCTATGTGTATCTAAGCTGCTTTGCTATGGGTACTACGAGTTTCAGTAATTGCTATGGGTACTACGAGTTTCAGTAATCTGGGGAATCCTACCTTGAAATGTAAACTTGCTTGTGTCCATACTTTGGGTTTGCTGCCTTCAAGAAGTTGATATTCATATCTGGGATTTATGTATTCAGTGATTCCTGTTCTGTATTTTTGTTATACTTGGGCATTCTGTACTTACAGTTTCAGTGTACCCTTGATCAGGTGCAAGGCAAGGTAAATGCACCCTTTCTTTCTGCAAGGCACAAGTGCTTTTAAAACATTTTATTACCAATTTCACATCTTCACTTAAATTTTGAACGCATTTTGGTATTATCTTCAACACAAAGGATATAATTTCCTCATCCAAGTATGGGTGTGGAGACGACTAACAACCAAATCCTTCATATTGTACTTCATATCATACTGTGATGCAAAACAACTGCTACAGACACTTATTTTTGTGAGTGGAAAAGACAATTATTGACAACACCCACACTCATTCTACAAATTAACAAATGTGACCATAACTCATATAGTTTGCCAATCCTGTGCCAATTGTTTTCATCTCATAGTCATGTTCAATGGTGATTGACGTAAAAGCAGACATTCCAAACTTGTTCCCCATGTATGATTCAAATACTTTACAGAGCTATTGCACTGTATCTATTTAAATTAAATTTTTTGATGACAATCCTTCAGCTATTGCATGCAGTGAAGAAATTACCATTGGTTCTGATAGGTGATTATTGTTTTACTCTCGACTTGAAAAAATATTAACCACCAGTCAGAAATGAATGAACCTATTTCACTGCATGACACTCCAGAAGTATAGCCCTCAGAGTAACCTCACATAAAACTGAATATTAAATTATCAGTAAAATATCAAATCATAAATGGGGAAAAAAATCTGGAATTTCTTCTTTACCTTAAAATATGTTATCAGGGGTTGAGTATGCTGACAGAACAAAATAAACAGCATGAAACTGAAAGGGGGGGGGCAGATTTCAAACAATGTGAGTTAAAAGTCATGGCGTGTTTGTCAATTTGTAGAAGGTGACTGGGTGCTGTCAATAGTTTTTCTTTTTGACTTGGACACAAATAAGTGTATCCATCTGCTACAGCAGTCTCAAGTGAATTCTCGGTTCAAAGAATAAAATGGCAAAAGGCAACCAATAATTATTCACGACTGTTGAAAGTTGAAGTATTTGTATAGGATAAGTATCATTCTGTATCAATTCTTTAACTCTTTCATACTAATATGGGCATCCACATAAAAAAGTATAAATATATCAATTTTTCATTTCACTTCTAATGAGGAAAATGCACCAGTGGACAGTTTGGATCATTGCTTATAAAATCGTTTGTGTGCTCCTGTCATGATGAACTTCATGAAATTTCTTCAAGCACAGTGCACAATGCAAGTATTACATCAAAACAGGGATCATTAGAATTAGAGAGATATATCTTACCTATCAGCATCTTCACACAATACTGTCATGTGTTTGTGATATTCGGTCTTTCCCAACTCCATTACCAGCCTAAGATTTTCTTCCACTTTCAAACCTGCCATTAGACCAAATCCATTTGACATGGCATAGTCCGTTAACACTTTAGACAAGACTTTTGCTTTGCTTGCTGTGTAGAAATTTTCCAGTTCTTCTTCAGTCTCCACTTCAAAAGTAAAGGTTATGTCATGCCCTTTTTGGTAACTAACATTTCTTAACTTGATGAAAGACAACTTGTCCCTTTGAAACTGCCCATTTATTAAATTAATGTCTTCAGAAAAACTCTTGTAAACAGACTCTAAATCTTCATGCTTAAACTCCATTTGCTTCTCTGAAGAAACTTTCAAAGGTAGCTGAAAGGCTGAAGATGAAAATAAAGATATATATCTATGTGTGTGTGAAATGTGGAAAATTCACACGAAGATTAGAGACAGAAGGAGACAAGGAGGGCCTGGAGAATGGAAACAAGGGTACTGGTAAGTACCGAGGGACGGGAGAACAGAAACAAGGGCTTGTCTAATGTACCAATTGTTTGACATGTAACCCATGCTAAAATTTGGGATTTCTTTAAAGGATGACAATGAATAACACTTAGAGATGTTTCTAATACTTGTGAAGTGATTTTTGAATACTGAACTAAAAAATGAAATGTTTTTGATGAACAAGTAAATAGATTTTTTTTGTTCAGGATAATACAGTGTAGTACATGCTGTTGTCGTCTATTTCAGTGGATGGTACCTGAATCATACAAAAAAGCAGGGGAGGATGAAGGGTTTTATTCTGAGAGGATTTGTTTAGAAGAGGTGGTTAAATGTGACTCACAGTGCTCAAACAAACATGTTTTTTTACACAGGCCACCAGGGCTCAGGTGACTAAAAGAAAATAACAAGCCATGACTCAAACTGCAATTTCCATGTTCCCAAAACTGCCCCTTTTTTAGTATTATTTTTTAGAAATTGTTGGAACTGCTTCACTTCAAACATGGATAAAAAGAAACAAAATCATATTTAGTTGACTCGTGTGTTTATCTGAATCTAGAAAAATTTCATCCAAAGCAATGTTTTCCTCCAGGTCCTGAGGTCAGCCAATGTCTAATTGCTCTAACAATGTCCGTCTTGCACAGTCGATCAACAGTGTTTATGATCATTAGCATCAGAAGCATGTCTTTATTTATAAACATTTTCCATTTACACTTTTGAAGTTGTTCATAGATGCCACTTAATTTGTTTGAACAGTATTTCATTAGTGTAAGCATGAGCAAGGGAGAGCTGAATTATTTTTCATTATTCTTGAACAGTGCAATAGCAATTAAACAAGACCAAACAAAAATAATAATTCTTGCACAAAGTTTTTGCCAAAATCTCAAGGTCGGCCAATTTTTGTAATCAAAGACTCAAAAGCCAACATAACCACATCTGACCCCTTCGTTACTTATAATACCTGAACAAAAAGCTTGTGTTTCGCCTAAACTCTTCAGATTATAACAACAACATTTAACAGCTTGTCATATATACACGTTAGCCTTAATGGAATTATGTGGCCATTCATCGTTGCAACAATTGCTGGAACAGTTCCTGTCTCCATTAGACTGGTTCTGACTGGTTTCTGACACAAATATCTGACACAAATATCTGAAATGGTATTTCATAATCACACGTACTGTATGTTAAATCCATGTCAGCACTAGATACAGTAACACAGACAATCTGTTCTCCATTCATAGATCACATACCACTTTCAATAAAAGTATGGGGTAAAGGGCATACATGGGGATAAATATTAATAATTTACCAGTCTTCCAACATCTTGAAATTTCAACATTTCATCAGTGGGACTTATATTTTCTCAGATGACGGGCACCTTGGGTGTTAGGCTATCAGACATTTTTTTAGCACTGAATATAATTCAAATGGCTAATATTCTAGTTTTTCACCTAATAGTGTATGATTTTAACAGATAGGAGGTGGGGGGATCCTGTCAGGATCTCAGCCAAATGAAAATTATTTTCTATGGAAATCTTTTGTTTTCGTGAAAAACTGTCATGGTCTTCTAGCCAAATATTAGTTTTGTCAAGGCCAATATTCCAGGGTTTTCCATCATAGCCTGGGATATTAGTCCAAATAATTCATGGTTTTCAATGCTAAAATTTTCCATAGCTTTCCAGTCTACCATGGACAGAGCCTGGAATATTAGTCCAAATACTCCATAATTTTCCATGCTAGAATTGTCTAGGGTTTTCCATACTTTTCTATGTCTTTTTTTCAATGGTTTTCTAGCCTACCCTGGAAGGAGCCTGGAATATTAGTCCAAATTAATACTTCATGGTTTTCCATGGTTTTTTTTTCTCATGGAATACCATGGAAAATCCACAGCTGGGTACTTGTCTCTAACAATTAACTACCAGGAGGATTTTGTTCAAAGAGTGATTATGTTGCACCTACAAGTGGCATTTATGTTATGTTGTTTGCACAGTAATTACATACTTTCTTGGCAAACAATTAAATGGACAAAAGTTGGATTCTCAAATATTTTGATGCATGTCACTGATATGGAAGTGTTTATAAGATTATTGTTAGATACAGGTAAATTAATAAAATTAATGTCTGCAAATCTTTGAGCTGTGAGCATAAAAAATCATTACAGTTTTGCTTTAATTCTCTCTCTCTGTTTCTCTCTCTCAAAAATGTAGCTATTTCCAAGAGCTTTTGTACATGTCCATTTATCTGTCTACATACATGAACATGTCTGCTTTTGCTCTTCCATCTGTACTTTTCTAGCTAATTTACATATTTATCTACAAGTATTATTTACATATATATTTTATCAAGTGAAGATCATTTTCTGGATTTGTCATTATTAAAGAGTGGCAACAGTGACAATAATAACAACATATGTGTCTGCAAATTAGGCTTAAAGTCATAAAGGGTGTGATGGTATAATGTATGTGTTTCTGCTTTATGTGAAAAAGCTGATATTAAAATAATATTTCAGTTAGATCAAAACAGTACCAATCTTGAAAAGGTCTGAATCTAACCACAGGCTGGAAACAATTTAAAGTTCTTGATGGAATCAATCGAGTTGTAATGACACTGCCACATTCAAATGCAGACACCAAAAACAAAAAAAGACATTTTCCATTCTGAGGAACATTCAGCCTGACTCAAAAGGAACAAGTAACAGTACATCATCTCCTCATGGCTTTTAAATTTCATGTATGAAAGATCCCTCTAAGTATGGGACTATTAAACTCTTTATAGTTATTATAATCCATATTGAAATGATAGAAGCCAAACTATCAACAAATCCCTTAAGGGGAGAAAAAGTAATTCTCTACCCTTTTTTCTATCTTTACAAAACTGCCACATAAAATCTATCTTGATCATTCCTAGTACAGAAATGACAGACAGGGGATTTCAATCCAGCAAGGAGCAACCAAACAAAGCTGGTTTTCTACTAAAAAGCCTGGTTGGCAAAGGAGAGACACCAACTTATAATTCCCACTGATCCAAAGACACCCTTGTTTTATGGATAGGGCATGAAGCATGCTCTTTCATCTCAAAGACACTAAGGAGTTAAGTACCCAAAACAGTCTTCATTGTAAGATTCTCAAATGCATGCATTTGGAAGACCTCCCCATCCATGCAAATCCAATGGCACTGACTGTAAGGAGGAAAGATAGGGATATATAAGTACACATTCGGAAGGTCAATGAAGACCGCCCATTGCCTTGAAGACCGCCAATAAAATTCCTGACTGAGCCTGTAGTCACCATCTTAACAGGTATCTCATGTAGAAACTTGTTTCAGGATGAAATATTAATAACTAGTTCAAACTTTTTGTGTACTACAAACAACTGGAAGTAGAAGGAGAAGCTAGTGTACCTCTTCCTGTAATTGCATGGAAGCACATGGAGGACATTAATAGAGGACTTTGGGGCATCATGCTGCAGACACATAGCATCATGTCCCACCCAGTGACATTATTCCTGATATAAGGCCGACCAGTCAGAACACTAACCTCTTAATGTTGAGTGCCATTTTTAAAAGTCTCTGGTATGACACAGCTGCGGTTCGAACCTGCAACCTACCGCATCTGAGGCGTATGTTCTAACCATTTAGGCCACTGGAGTGGTCTAGTGCACGATGTAACAGCCTCTCCAGGGTCACACTTTACCCATTAGTGTTCATTTTGAAAGTATTTCTGGTACTTTCTTTAAAGTTTATTTATTATGATGCTAACTGGTAAAGTTTTATGACAGGAAACTCTTCTTTTTTCACTCTTGTCAAAAATGTACTTAAGAATGACAAATCAAATCAATATTTTCATCATACAGTAAAACCTCTTATGAAAGAGTGCCCATTCTGCCAACAAAATTGTTCTCTCAAGACAGGTGGTCTCTCATAACCAGTCTGTACAAAAAGACCAGTTTCCAAGGTAGTTTCATAACTATCTAAATGACAACAACCACAATCACTTTACATATATTCTATTCTTTATTAATATTTCTTGCTTAAATATTGCATGCATTAACTAAAAACAAAATTATATAGCAATACAGATACACACCTCTCCCTCGATAACTCGTGCATATCGGGGTCCAAAAACATAGACCGCACTATAAGCAAGGGTGCGAGTTATTGAGGACCTCCAAAAGATCCACTAGACATTAAGAGAAACATGGGGTTGAGGGGAACTGGGCTGCTCAATGACTGAATCCTCGTCTTACAATCGCGTTGATAATGATTGTCAATAAAGTGCTTTTTCCGATGAAGTTGTTCGTTATTCTGTATAAATTAGATTTATTTTTAAAATGTCCAACATCTAAAAGATTGATAACATAATTCCAACTGGTTTCAACAACCAAAATGGTGCACAAAAACATTTGTGTATTATGTCACGGCTGTTTGTTTTAATGATTAGTCTGGTTCCAGAAGTGTTATGGATAGTATTTTCCGAAAAAGGCTCTTCCAAGCAGGAAACCAGACTAACTGTTGATACACTACCAAAAAAGATTCTTTTCTATTTTTTAAAAAAAATGCCAACATTTTGTGAGACCATTGTCTACGTTGAAAATGCAATTTTTTAATTGTTCAATTAGTAAGATATTTATGCCATGATTTCATCGCAAGTAACAGTGAAATTTCTCATCATCCTCGAGGATATCTCTATGTGCAAATTCAGGAATTCTCCAAAACTCGTTTTCCCCACAATTGTCCATATCTGTGCAATAAAGCTCTTTATTTTACGAAGTACTCATTTTGCTTGGTTGACTTGCTATCTTTAATCAATTATGAATGTGTAGGTTAATTTAAGGCAGTTTAATTAGATTACATACACAATAACATTTATAACAGTGTTCGATTCATTGACTGAAATGAGTTACCTGACATACGATAAGGGCCATTGTTTCTTAAGGATGTAGGATTTGTATGCCTTTTAACTTTTTTTGTTAATTCCACCTCCTTTGATTAAAAAGATGTAATTAATGTGATAATAGAAAAGGAGGCCTGTTTTTTATCTAACACAATAATACAACAAATGCTTCCGCTAGTCCGATATCAAAACACAGTTGGCAATTAATTAGGTTCTCAGAGAAATGCTTGTTGACATAGCTGTTACAGTAGATTGACACGTTTCACATTTAATTACAAGACGACACATTGCACTTATGATGATTACACTTAAAAGGAACTAAAATACAGAACCAGAACACAAATTTCAGTTAACAAAAAAATATTTAATTGGCATTTATTCATTTAAGTATTGCCTCCACTATGCGTAAGCGACATTTACATTGATCAAAATTTCCTTCAACATTGTTAATTATGGTTGACTAAGAATTTTGTTTGGAAAGAAAATGTAACAAATTTTACGACTTCTTTTTTAAGTTGATATTTCAAAATGTTGATTAAAATTTCCAAGTCCTATCTACCATTTTCAACGATAAAATGAGCAATATATCAAAGTTTCCATTACCAATTTTGATCACATTTTCTTCAAATTCAACAAACAGGGATCAGTTTTGGGGTATTTTCTGATTTAAAAATGGTATCCATGCCTGACCCCGCATTATAAGCCAGTTTGCGAGTTATCAGGGCACGAGTTATATAGAGGGAGTGGTGTACTTCTATATCATTAAACAGGAAATCACATTTACATTTGAAGATCACATATTTTAACATATGAAATCGTTTCCGACTTACTCCTTTGCCTTTACAACACCCTAAATTTGCTTTACCAATGTTTAACACCTAATTTGTGAGGGGTCTGCTCTTTTTCACTTCTTTCAGTTACAGTAATTATTTCCTCCAGCATTAAAATTTGTCTCTTTTTAGTCTGAGGTTCTTCCATTTTTATTAAGGTACTAGGTGCTAACATTATTAGTGCTCAGTTGTAATATCGACTATAATGACAGTTTTGATTAGGCTTTGAGAAAATATTAAAAATTTATACATGTGCATTGCATATCCAACAATTAATGAAATAAAAAGAAACAGTTATCTCATCCAGAAACAGAATCATTTACTCAGAAACAAACATCATCGGCTTAATTCAAAGAAGACATACAGGGATTAACTGTATAAACAAAGTGTGTAATCTGGTCACACAAACTTGAATAGGTGACAGTTTGATGACTGGGATGTAATCACTGTCAGATTCAATGTAACAGCGGGAAAAAAACAAACACATCACAAAACTTTAACACAACCAATTGAATCCCACAAACGATTCTCTCTTGCTGGTTTAATAGATAAAGACCTTATTCACCCCAGACAATAAGGATTAACTGTAAAGACAAAACAATATACTCGACCACTACCTTAATTTCGGCACTACAATGGCAATTCACAACATGTACATTCGCCTGGTTCATGAACTGTACCATCTGTCACTATATACAAACCATTAGCCAGACCCCTTTTTTATGCTTGTTTTCTATCAGAACAATCTTAACTATTCAACTGTAATTGTTACAAATGATTACATAAAGGTCAATGGTGTCAGTCTCTTACTCAAGATAGAACTGGCTACTGGGTCCATCTCATACATACTGGCTATGATAAGTCTGGGAAACAGGCCAAGTGCTGGAATAATCTACATGTACTTTAGTCTGGTTTAGAAAAGAAAATATACAGCACTTATAATAAGCATAGCTACAATTTTTTTGTTTTTATTACTTTTTTTCATTTTAGAATGGTATAGGAGGACATTGTAACAGGGGATTAAATAAAGGTCAGTGGAGTTTATCCCCATTTTTGCTATGCAGCTGTTCATAACAGAGTCAAAATGAATATTTTGCCAAGGTCGCTGGTTGCATTCAGGAGGTGGTTGCTCATGACAGTGTTTTTATAATAAAATCAATCTGTGCATTACAGTTGTGGTCGAAATGACATGTGCTTGCTCAAAGCAGAGTTCACTCGTAACAGGTTTTACTGTATTAACAATTCCTGCTTGTGTGAATTTCACGAGCAAAATCTTGCTCATGTGAGGACATGTTGCTCACATGAGTGAAAAGTGAAATCTTGCTCATATTAACAATACCTACTCATACAATTTTCAGATTTTTAAAGATTCTGTTGCTCATGTGAGTTCTACCTAGTTTGCATGTTAAAATGCACACGAGATTAACACGAGTTAGATCTCATGTGAGAATTTAGGTGCATAATGGTAGCCAATTCTGGTGTGGGACAATACCAAACATAAAATACCATCCTTTGATTTTATTTAATTGAACTTTATATTTGACAGTAAGTAACAGTAAAAGGTTATTTAAGAATTTCTCTTAAAACATCTTGCACAAATAAAATCACGTGTCTTATAAGAAGATTGGTGAATATTTTTCTTTTTTTCTTTTGCAAACTCAGTTTACACTACAGAATGTTCTATACATGTAACAAATGGTGAAAATATGGTTTGATGGTTTGGGGCTTTACAGCAAAGCAACACAAGTAGGTTATTTGGCGTCAAGACAATAGGAGACATGTACCTGGCCCAAGGGCACCATGGTAGCTGACCTGGGATGATCCAATTATATAATTAAAGCCTGCACCCCACAGGTCAAAAGTCTGGCATGCTAACTACTAAGCCACCATAAGTTCCTACCTCAATCAACTACCTCTTTCAAAATAGTAAAAACTCCATGAAGATTTTTTTAGAAGGAGTAATAATAAAATAATCATGATGGCCAGACTTTTTACTGGATGTCAGTTCAGCACCATTTAAATTTAGGACTAACTAGACATCTTAACACATTAACGCCAAGTGACGACTTTACAGGGCAGGAGGTAGTAGCCTACTGCCAAGCTCTGTAGAGTCATGGTCATGCATGATACACTGAAGTGTGTGGTATTATAGAAAGGTAGACAGATGTAGCTCTACAATGATACCAAATAATCTAGAATATCTAGTTGCACTACAAAATACAGATAGAAAAACCTCATTTTTTGGATCCGACTTTATTTTACGCAAAATTCGCCAGTGGTCGGAATTCGATTTTGTGTCAGGATTTTAGACTTTTTGGTCTCAGATGTAAGGTAAACTGGTATGAACTGCAAACAGACAGATAAGCCTTTGCAAAAAGGTAAGATAAGATGGGCATTTGGAATAAAGAGTGGTCTCCATATAAAACTAATGGCTCCGTTTAGCAAAAAAAGGAAAGAAAAACAAAAGAAAAAAAGAAGTCCAACTTTTACTCTTCTGTTAATGTGCGAGTCAAATAGCCAACGAAAAATGATGTTTCTAACACAACTAGGCAGTGTATTATTGAAAGATGACCGGAGATTTGGTGTTTTAGAGTCTATTCAGAAATAGCTTTTAATATGTGTTTCCTACTCAAGTTTCAAGCAAAAATGACAAAAAGCTCCAGGGGTTAATGTGTTAAGAAGTCTTCTGTGAAATCCCATGTCAGGAACAGTACCCATATGAAGACTTTCCTTGTGGCCACTTTGGCTGTGGCAATAGTGTTTGTTTGATCAATACCATTTTCACTTGAAACAAACCTGATATCGTAATAGTCTGTTACTGAAAATCCTATTTGACTGAAGGAGTAGCAATAACAAAGTTTTCAAGATGGCCACCATGGCAGCCATATTGGATGTCTTAGTGGCACCATTCTTTCTTCATTGAGGACCATCTAGACATCACGTTCTAAGTGTCATCGCAATCTTCTGCATAATTCAGGAACAGTAAGAACAAATTTGTGCAGACAGACATTACATCATTGCCTAAACACTTCTAGTCTTTCACATGTTCTCCTTCAATAACTCTTGCAAGAAAGGAACCTCCCAGCCAGAAACTGAAAACAAGACAACTGGAGGGGGTCTATTTAATGATTTAACACTTGTTTTATAATCATGTTGGGAATAATTGTTCACTTTTCTGAATAAATTAACTATATTCTAAAGATAACCAATATTTCAAATCCACTGATAAGCCTTATTCCATGAGTTTTTGAGACACATCATGTTTACCTCTGAATGAACAGTGTATTACATAACTACTTTTTGCATGTGAATGTAGATAGATTCGAGTGTTATTATTGATTCCTGATAAAAAAAAAGGTTTCCTTCCATTCCACAACTAGGGACATTTAATTCATGAAACAACAAATGTCAATGTCGAAACCGGATTTTTCACCAATGTTGTTCTATTAGTAAAATAATGACATGTTATTTCATGCCAGTAATAGTAACATCTCTGATCATCCTTGAGCAAATCAACTGAATATCAATTCAAGAGATTAAAGGTCACTACAAACTTCTGAAGTCACTTCTCCATAATGAACTATGCCTGTGAAACAAAGCTATTAATAGGATAAACAATTAAGTAATGTTAGATGCTTTAATTATTTGACCTAGATGATAATATTTAAAAGTGTTCAACTGATTAATTGAAATGAGTTGACTTGACACACTGTAATGACCACTGGCTTTTATGTGAATAGGATTAACATGCCTTTTAACTTTTTGTTACTGTTATTATTCCATTACCTTTATTTAATTAGATACAAAAGATATAATCAATATGATACCATGATACAAAGCAACAAATACTTCTGCACATCAGAGATCAAAACTCAGTTCGCAATTAATTAGGTTCTCAGAAATATTTGCAGACATACCTGTGACAACAGACTGATGCCTTTTATTTTTTTTAACGCAAGAGGGCATATAGCCTTTATGACGATTACACTGAAACCAAATTAAAAGATGGAACTAAAACATGAACCTTACTTGATAAAACTTATTTACATGGTATTTATTTGTGAAGATACTCAGTCACCAGTAGACATTAACAACATTTCCAAAGAGTGAAATATTGTTTAATATTGTTATTTACAGTGTACTGATAAAATCTGGGTACACCTCCAAACATGACTTCTTATTAAAAGCTGCTAATTTCATGATGTTAAATCAGATTTCCTGGAAACTAACTGACATTTTCCATGATAAAACAAGGATATATCTAAGTTTC
This sequence comes from Sinohyriopsis cumingii, assembly GCA_028554795.2. Taxonomy (NCBI): domain Eukaryota; kingdom Metazoa; phylum Mollusca; class Bivalvia; order Unionida; family Unionidae; genus Sinohyriopsis; species Sinohyriopsis cumingii. The sequence continues at coordinate 127,235,463 of CM068835.1, forward strand.
ATTTACAAGTTCCAATCGTGATTTTCCTAATGTTCAACAAATATGAGCCAATTTTTTTGTATTGTCTAGGAAAAAAGGGAATTAAATCCCGATTCCACATTAAAATTGGGTTTGCAAGTTATCTGGATGTGAATAATCAAGAGAGAGGTGTGTGGCTAAAACATCAGTACTGACGAAGATCAAAGATATAATACAATTTTACCATATTTCTTCTGCTTCTTTGTTGCTGCTGCCATCTTGTTTTCTTTAACTAACTGGCAAAAGAAATATCCTATGTTATTTAAGTTGGTTTTAAATGACACACCTTATATAACAATAAAAATAATAATAATAGTAACAACAACTTTTACAATGACTGCTTGCAATTAATAACAGTGGGGATGTTTCCTAATGTCCTTCAGTAAAGCTAAACAATAAGATTAATATCTGTATCTATGTGGTTAATGACAAAATATGAATGTAAATGTAATGAATGTGTATAATGATCACATTAGATTTAACGTAAGAATATGATGCTGGATTAAAGAAGAATCTTTGCTTATGATCACTCCTGAATCATCAGACTTAGATTATTTCTGTCAGGTCCTATTAGTGGAGGTTGTATCACAAGCTTAACCTCCAAAATGACCCGTGTAGTGTAATATGAATATACAACAAAATGAAAAATTTCATTTATGGAACATTTAAATGCTTCAAGCAATAAAAGTTATTCTTTTGATTTCCGGTTACAATGTGAAGTTACAATCAAATCTAAATATAAATGTATTGGCATATGTATGTTTCAACATCAACACTTTACAAGACTGGTAGAACTTACCTCAAATAGAATTAAAATGATCTGTTTGTGTTGAGTAAATCATGTGGGTTTCCTTTTGGATGACCTTATATCAAGTCACCTTAAATAAAATAAAAACAAAATTAGCACTATATCTCCAAAACCAAAATTCTCTTATTTTTCTGCATCCAACCTTACAAGCAGTCAATACAGTATGTTGCAACAATATTAGTTTGGAAATTACACCCTCACATAATTAAGCTTTCAATGTCATATTAAATATCTGTGCATAAACACGTACTGTACCATTCAAGTCGATTTGCAAATTTGCTAACACTTTTACTGATCATCTCAAGTCATGACTTAAGTGTACTTCAACAAACCATTTGTATATGAGAATGCTCCACCCACTAATTAGTTTCACTATTTAATTTTAATCTGGGTATTTCCCCACTTACAAAAAAAAAAAAAATCAGGTTGAAGTACAAATACATTGTAAGTTGTAGAATTTTCATGAAATTTTATGAAAAAGTATGGAGTTAGAAGCATACAAATATGTATATGGCTTATACATAGGGAAAAATAAACTGGCTTAGTTGAACAAACTCTTTTCTGCTGGCTGTAATTTCTGTTGGTGGTCCCAGAATTTTTATTCTGAAATTATTTACATTTGGCTTGACTGAATTTTTCCCTCATTCCATTCCATCCATAAGGTATGTTACTGGATCGGAATTGTAACTTTATTCCTCACAGGAAGTCAGCTTAATGATAAAAGAGCTTGTCATTGCTTTGTTATGTGCATTTAAGGCATAATAAGTATTCATATCAGAGATTCTGCAGATCAGCCAATATCATCAAAGCATTGTTTTATCATTTGCATAAAATAGCGAAAATTATGTTTTAAACAATACATTAGAGAAAGAAAATGAAAAAGTTTCTGACATTTACAGGAGCTGTGTTGATAACAGGTGTCATGAACCAACAACATGACAGACCAATAGCTCAAGTTTCTTCTGACCCTTTCCATTTCATTTTATATATTTTCACCATTATGTGGTCAACACCAGTTACCAATGAAAGATGGATTTCACTGCCATGGCACAGTGACAGCATAGGGTAGCCACTTACTGTCAAACTTAAACAATCTTAAATCGAGCCATACCCACATAAAATTGATAGAAAAATAATTTACTTTCTCAGAAATGGTAATTATAATATTCACTGCGTCTTTAATCCATTGACAGATGAAATGAAACTGTGTTGATTAAATTTGACCTGGTACTTGCCATTTGCATTACTAGTCACATAACTACACAAATCCTGCAACCTACATGTCCATGATATCTAAGGTCCATTAGTCATGGGATATTATAAACCTCTTTTCAATGTTGTTGTACACAAAATTTGAAAATATTAATTCAAAGTCACAATGTTTGTAGAAAGAACTAAATGATCCTTAATTCTCAACATGTTTATTCCAAGAACAATGATCAGAAAACTGTTACTGTTGCAACATCCTGGAGAAAACCAGATTCATCAAGGAGAGCACATGTCAACGTAATAGTCACGTGATGTGAACAAAAACATCACTGACAAGTGTTCTTTGCCTCATGAATCTGGTTTTCTTTCTCCAGGTGACAGCAAATTCCATCTTTTTTATAGCCAACTGACTCTGACACTACACACCAACATAAATGTCAAAAATACTAAAATGGGTGGGAAGGGTCAGAGGAAACTTGTACTAAATAATCCATTCCACTATCATCAGTATCAGTCACCAACTGATCCACACACAATTAATAACTCTCGTTCAGAATTCACTTATAAAGTGAATAATTAAGGTGTTTATATGAACTGTTTAAAATGTTTCATTTTATTGCTTGGTTCGAGTGAAAGCCTTCAACTTCAGCATGGCTTATAAGATCACAAGACTACGGTTATCAATAACTAGAAAGTGGCAAAATTCAAACCATGGTGGTTCATCGGCAAACAAACATATTATTCTGATATGAACAACAAAAATGAAGCTTGGATTAGCATATAAGTAGCAGAAATAGGGGGTGCTTTATATTTTATTGCAGTTATAGGCAACAACACCTGTCGGAGAATTGGCTTATCTCTTTAATGGCCTCAGGCATTGTTTTGACAGCAACTACACAGAATGAAACTAGCTTGTACATTCTCTCACTTGTCAAGATTCAACACCAATCCAGTTCTATGTTCCAGAAATTTCATAACCATGGAAACTCCAGCCCTAACTGTAAAATGTCTACTTTAACTGACTAGGGAGACAGAATAAATACTGTATGCATATACTGTACCATTATGCCAACTAAAACCGTCAAAGAGAAAAGCAGACTCTTCTGGTGTTGTGTTGTTGGCAATCACTGATCAAAGTTGACGGGGATATGAGACTATAACTGCATGGGAAGAATAGTCTGGCTTCTGACAGACTTTGACATAAAAAGAGTTAACTTCCAAGACTTAAAACACATTTTACAGATTGTCTATATATGAAAACTGACTCTCATATTTTTTTCCCTGGTACAGTGACAAATTTTACCAGTAAAAACTGGCATTTACAGGTTTAACCACCTCTATGCATATTCTCCAGTGGTTTGTGCATGGATGAACAGTTGACAAGTGAGCAAGCAGATAGCTTCTCTATTTTCACATCAATGAATATGTATTCCTTCTTTAATTAAAATGATTTTTTTCTACTAGCTGTTTGGATAGTTGACAATACATACATATACTTGTAATGACTGATACACAATGAACAGAGGCCCTCAAGATTCTTCTGTCACTGGCACCATTTTCATCTTTTGAGTGAAAAGCACATGCTGATATGTCCATGCAAATACAATATTTCCAAGATGGACATTGTGGCATCCATACTTGATGTCCGAATGGCATCATTTTTATTTAGAAGTAAATAGACCATGAACATGTTTTTAATGTCTCAAGGCAATCTTCCAAGTAGTTTAGGAGGAATAGTGATAAGAAACTTGTGCTAATGGATGGAAAGACAATGGAGTAGACAATCCCACAGCTCTTCTGATCTATAACTAGTATAGCTAACAACCACAAAATCTGGTGTTTTAAGACAATTAAATTAATGAAATTACATGCAATTTCTACTTTATAATGGTGGGATCTCTGCTAGCACAAAAGATTTATCCACAACCAGTTATCCTTTTACCCTAAAGGACAATGTTGTGAAAAGAAATGTTGTTGTTCTAGGGTTTAATGCCATTTTTCAGCACAAGATAGGCTATACATGGCAGCCATTGTAAGTGGTGGAAGAAGAACCCTGGAAAACCAAGGAAAGAACCACCGACCCACGCGAAGCTACTGACAGGTTTTCCCATATACCCACGCTAGCCGATCCTTGGACTCGAACCCACGCAGAAAGAGGTAAGATGGCAGTGATCTGGAACAGTGAGCGCTTTAAACCACTCGGCCACTCGGGGGCCCCGTGTGAAAAGAAATGTGAAAGTAAATGTGGAGATGATATGGAGCAGCACCAATATATAAAAATTTCTTGAAGGTAAGACCGCAGTATTATAGAAAACTAGCAATATGCATATTATCTCTGGCCACAACTTCAATGCAACTTTAACATGATGTCCTTGCTAGAGATAACTGTTCTGCACATGGGTAAGCGAGGTACAAATGACATTCTTCCACTTATGGGGAGATGTTTCCCATTTGAACAGAAGAGGTTTTTTGTAATGAAGATAGAGTAAGATACAACCACCATCCAATCAGAAGGAGTAGATTTTGAAGGTAGCCACTTTATGGAAGCCTACTGAATGTCAAATATGCACTGTTTCCATATAAATGGGCATCAGAAGAAGTCGTTTAATAAAATAAACCATGTTGATACAACTATCCATTCTGTAGGAGGAGTGGTAACACTATTTTCAAGATGACCACTGATATGGCCATAGTGGATATGCAAGCAGTGACCATTTTACAACTGACCTGACAAGAAATTTTCTAAGAAAACTTCATGGCAATATTACTTTTCATTTAGGTGATATAGCAATAACAAGATTTTCAAGATGGCTGCTGTTTGGGCCATACTGGACATATACAAGCGACACCATGTTGTTTAGCACTGGCTAGACCAATAAATGAATGTGTATGTGTGAAGTTTCATGGCAATCCTCTATGTGGTTTTGGAAGAGTGATAGCAAATTTGCGCTAATATATGGACAACAGTCCATCATATAAGATCTCTCGGACTATGACTATACAGTACATATAATAAAAGCTATTTATATTTGGCACAAAGTGCTACTTCTGGCATGCAAATGGATTACTCATGCTTAAGCAGAATCATTTTGTGTTCTAATGGTCACGTACATGTTTAACATTTTGTGTAAACATGACAGTCTTAATAAGACATGTGTTTAGAACACTTTATTACATACAAGTCAGATTCAGATGTGATGATGAAATTAATATATTTGACATGTAGTGAATGAAATTTGAGAAAACTGACAACAATTTTTTAAGGGATCGCTCTATAGATAATGATAGATTGCAGAAAAATTTCATTTTGATATTAAAGATACAAAGAAAAACCAATGAGTTTGCAGAAAGCATGTTTGTAAGATTTTGATTAAGGTATTCAGGTTTGAATTTTTCCCCTCTAACAAAGCAGTTCAAGCAATCAAATTATAATATGGGCCTTATGCAAAGATCAGTCATTACAACAAATTGTTATGCTTCTCATTACCCCTCAAACGTCTCAGCTTCTGACATATTTACATTTATGGCAGACTGACATAAACATGTAAACCAAAACGGCAGTTCATTTAAAGCCAAGTGATGCATATGATCTCCTATGCCTCACAAAACACCAAAGATTTTCTAACTCAAAATAAATGTAAGCCAATTTAATTACTTAGCTTCTGTGTAAATTTAGACATCTCATGCTTCAAATTTATGCTCAAGCCCTCTACCTCAAAAGTTAGTGAGGGGTGCAAAAATACAAAATTATACAGTAAGGACAAAGCTAAGAGACACCAGGAATGAATAAAGTATGATGGCATTATTAACTGTTAGTATGCTTGTAAATTTATCACTCCAGAATGACCATTCACTGTTGTTAGTTAAGCTCTGCCCAACGCTACCTAAAACTAACCTTACTAAATGCAGCCCTCTTTTAAATTTAACTGTCATAGAGATCAACAGCGCAATTGCACATCTGACATAGCAAGATGACCAAAAGGTTATATGTCTTCACCATGAATAAAATATACATCCAGTGGTTTGCCAGGACCAAAACAACAATATGAAAGACAAGCCATTTCAAGCCAAGAAGATTCTATTGTAAATTAGTGTCTGTACTGCTGGATTAAGGCCTTGCCCTAACAACCGGGACTTGCCATAATATCCAACAATATCAACCCTATAATCTATAACAGTTCAGTGCAATAGCCCTCTTAAACTTTGTTTGCATGTGTGTGTGTGTGTGAGTGTGTGTGTATATATATATATATATATATATATATATATATATATATATATATATATATATATATATATATATCACACACACACACACACACATGCAAACAAAGTTTAAGAGGGCTATTGCGTGTGTGCAGTGATTCGTCTTTCTACAAAAAGTGTGGTGTCCTGCCCCAAAAAGCCTTCAATGCCCTCCATCCTGCCCTCAGGACCCTTTTATCCCTTTCCAGATCATTGAAACACCCTCGTTTTCTATTTATTATGCTTAAAATTGGTCTTTTTCTAATTCAAAAAGGATTAAATTCTAAATTTCATGACTGACTACAGAAGTAGTGAAGTAGGATACTTTAGTGTCAAGGGGACTTTAGTGTTAAATTGGGGGGAGGGTGTACCCTGGCATCAAGGGGAATTTAACATGGGAAATTTTAACATGGGTGGGACTAAAAGGCATCAAGGGATTGCGACTGTCTAGCAACAAGGGATTGGGGCTGTTCAGCAATAAGGAAAATGGAACAGGTGGGATGACGTCATGGTACTGGTAATTGGCAACAATGTTGCATGGGGCTGAACTCAATCTGGCCAAACAGAAACAGCAGGAAAAAAAGCTATAATGCTTGGCTCGGCAGGACATATAACTTTATATAGCGCATGGCAGACCGGGACATATAACTTTATAGACATAGACAAATAAACAAATACACAAACACAAACATCGACTGGTGGGGCAGGAACCTGTGCTGTTCATAAAAAAACAAAAGCACCGCCTGGTGGGGTGGGACACATAACTTTATAGACATGGAATCACCTAACAAACAATCCATAGTGATGAGAGTGCTAATCTTAAATAAATTTTTATTCAAAGCCACACACACTATCACATTATCTACAATCAACACTTTGTGGAGAAGGAAATTTAATATTTACAAAACATATCATAACCTACAATCACATCATTAAATGAGTCAGTGTTTATATTGATACTACTTTCACAAATAAATAATATTTTGTGCAGAGACAAGGTTTTTGTTAATAGAAAAAACAAACACACATACATGCACGCAAACGTATGTACTCACAAACACAAAAATACACAAACACACACACATATGTATGTGCACACACAAACACATACACACAAACATTTGCATGCACACAAACACACACTCCAAATGCCATGTGTTAGCACAGAATGCAAGAGAATGAGATAAAATCTCACAAAAAAGACTATCTCTTACACAACCAAAAATTCCTATGGAATAACCCAAGTATATTTATAGCCTCAAAGCACAAACCTGATACATAGGAAATCTGTTGCATCTAAAATTTTGTCATTTGCAAGTTTGCAATCAAGATGAAACAATTGCATCATTTCATGAAGAAATGAGAAGAAAAGAAACATGACTGATCGCCTAGCGCAGTAGCTGAAGTCTTGGCTCATATCCAAGCCAGCGATTTTGAAGATGATATGAGTGAGCCAGAATCCAGACCCAGAAATTCTACATCAAACCAAAGTCCATCACCAGTAACCCCTAAAAATTACTACCACATTAGAGAGATGGATAAACACACCTCTAGAAAATTCAGAACTATGGCATATATTAAAAGATTTCAACTCCGACATACCGCTGGAGAAAACAGAGGGGTTCATCTTCAATTTGTGGGATTCTTTGTTAACCACACTGAGACGGCAATGTCGAGCCAATGATGATGATCACCTGACACTTTCTATTTATCAAGATAGTCTGAAGTACCCCGTTTGGATTGACAACTTCCAAAGTCATAGAAAGGATTCAACATGTTCAGCAGTCCAACGACAAGTTTCACATCACCGATGGAAAAGCAACACTGTACATGGCCCACATTTCTCTTCCCAGATGCAAAAAGGTGGACAACCTTTGCAGCATAAAAAAGAGCCTCATCCGAATTAACAACCCTCAAGACAAGATGTGTTTGGCCAGAGCCTTCATGTTGGGGCGAACGTATGCTACAAGAACATGGCAGAATGGAAAAGAGCCTCAAAAAGTATTCAACAATTGAACAGAGCCAAACAACAAAGAGAAGCAGAACTCCTGTTACAGCAAGCTGACCTATCCAAAGACATGCCCTGTGGCATTCCTGAAATGCAAAAGCTGCAAGATGTGAAAGTGCACCCTCAAGAAGTGCATGGATCTCTGTTGTTTCGAGGCAAAAAATTTCAAGAACTGAAAATACATTCGTGTCTATCATCACAATGAACATTTTGATGCCATTACCAGTATCACCGAATTCCTGGGATACCATTATTACTGTGATAAATGTGACTATGGCTATAACAATCGAGAGAAACACAAGTACTGTGGATTGAAATGTGAGGGATGTTTGGCCTCTCAACCCTGTCTGAACGAAGGACAAGAACGAGTGCATTGCCCTGCTTGTAAGCGCACTTTTGTCAGCCATACGTGTTATCAACAGCATCTGAAGACGCAAGGTTCACAGCGAAAAAGTGCTTGTCAACTCCTGAATTGTTGTTCTACTTGTGGTCAAGTCATATGTACCAATAGTACCAAGGCTCACGTTTGTCCGGGAAAGAAACGATGTCACATTTGTCAGCAAATCGTGGACTTGGAATATGAATGCTACATTCAAAAATACCAACCCCCACAGAAGGAGAAAGAAGATGACCACCAGAAGAAAGGGTATTTCATCTTTTTTTATTTCGAATGCATGCAAGACACTGGCATTCACATTCCTAATTTCTGTGTGGCTATCGAGTTTGCGAAAATTGCATCCAAGAACTGATCTTCTGTCATTGCCCTCACTGCAGCAAGATTCCTGGAGGACATGAAAAAATCTTTTGGGGACCGAACATGCTGGCTGATTTTGCCCAATGGATCTTTGACCCCACTGAGGAAACGTCAAGAGGACATCGAATATTATGGAAATTGACCCCTTCAACTTTCTGGAAGACATGTTATTATTCATGCAACATGGAGGGATCGATCCTTTGAAAGAAGCCTGCACCATTGCCAAAGCGTGTTCCTTAGTGTACCGCTAACGATTCATGCCCAAGAAACCCTGGCTGTCATCTGCCCTCAAACATCGAACTTAGTCAAACATCAGTAGTTGGTCAAAGCTCTATGCTGGCTACATTACTTAATGTGACAAAGAAGACAAATTAATCCAATAAGATCAAAATGGATGAGGCGAAAAGACCATCGGAACATATTCGGTGGATGGCTGGGACATAGAAAACCCTCAGATTGTGTACAAGTTTAATGGTTGCTTATCTGACGGATGTCCGACCTGTTACCCTCAACAGTACACTAAAAATCAGTTTTTTGGGAACACAAGTACCATCACCATTTGAAACTGATCTTGAATTTAAACACATCATGGAAAGTTACAAGTTGGTGGACTCTCTGAACCCGCAGGACAGTTTGTATGGAGGATGGATGAATGCTGAAAACTTATATTGTGCTAGTTGGAAGGCCTTGTATCTTCACCATCCCTTTAGCATGTTAATTGCTGGACCAAGTGATTCAGGCAAACATTTGATCGAACATAAAAATCATTTGATCGATCGTCCACCTCAAAATATCATGTGGTGTTACAAAAAGTGGTAATCAGTGTACAGCCTCCTGTGAGAAAGTAAAGGAGATTCAATCGTGTTTGTGGAAGGCATTCCTGGTGAAGACGAGATCGTGTCTGACCCCAGTCAAACTCATGCGTCATCTTCCACAACATGTTAGGAGAAGACGAAGAAGAAATTAAATTGGTTTATGTGCAAAGGGCATCATCGTAATGCCAGTGTCATTTACATACCCCAAAATTTGTTTCAACAAAGGATAAACCATCGCACCATCAATCTCAATGCTCATTATGTGGTCTTGTTTAAAAGTCCTAGAGATAAATCGCAAGTGCAAGTGTTAGCCAAACAGTTAGGAACTTCTTGGCTGACTCGTGCATACGACGATGCCACTCAAACCCTTCACGCCTATTTACTCATGGATTTACAACCCATGACCCCCGATTATTTGTGATTTTGTACCCATCTGTTTCACCACTGATGCCAAGATGGAGGGCCTGTCATGTATACATCACCGTCGACTTAAAAAATATCTATAACAACCTCAGTCACTTTTGGTCCGTCTCACAAATCATCAATATGATGTCCCTTCAGTCTCATCTTCCCATCAAATTGATTTGTGCCATGCACAGCATCAGTCAAGAAAGAAATTCACAAATATGTGCTTGTGTCTTAGAAGCCACTCTTGGAGAAGTCTTATGATGGTTTACGGTGACAGCAAGTCAATTACTGCAAGGCATCGTTCACATCCCTCATCAAACCAAACACTTTTTGGAGAGAAACAAAGTAGCCCTGATGCAACTGGCAGATTACAGCATCAATACTCAAACCAAAAGGCAAATCATTTTGAAACCTGGAGGTAGCTGTTTTCTATGAGGCGTCATCATTCTCTCTCTCTCTCTCTTAAAATGGGATCCCAATGCTCCCAAAGTCATTCCCAAGAAAAAAGCCACTTCCCGACCCAAACATACCCAGAAGAAAAACAGCAGGGGTGTCAAAACCAGGTCACAGCCCCAGAAAAAGAAAAACCCACAGAAAAGAATGCAGAAAACAGCTTCTACCCACAAGAGAGGCACTTTGGCCAGGACACAATCTTATATCCCAAAGCCTAGATCTGCAGCGATAGTGACTGCGTCTCCAGTAGACTCAGGTTCTTCCACTTCTCCGTTGCTGATGATGCCAAACCCAGTTTGACACACATCTTTCCAAATCTGATGAAAATATGGAAACCCGTGTCTCAGAAACTTCTCCAGTGGTGATACCCTCCAACTCTTTAGTCCAACAAAGATCGAGCATGTTACAGAGTTTCCTGGATTTATCCAAGCAAGAACTGTCCCAATTTAGTCCATTGGGAACCCCTCAACATCGCATGATGCCTGCCATAAAGATGATACAATGGACCAACAATCAATGGTGATGCATTCCACTATAAAAAAGACCTGTACCAAATGATAGGCATCAGTATTTTTGTGCTACAGAACAAAAAAAGATGTCACCCCCCCCCCAGAAGTCATCCCTCTTCTAACTCCAAAGGAAAGAAAAGGAAAGGACTGCCTCCTCATTTAGCTAGACATTGGGACATGTTGTCCGTCCTGTCTAAAGCTCCTCCACCCATATGAAAACAACTCAAACATCATCCAAAGATGCCATCGATACCATGTGTGAATCTGCCCGGAATGTCTTGAAAGGCATGATACTTTTGTCTCAACATCAGAAAGAATGCTTAGCCAAACATAGACACTTTCTTCGCCAAATGGTCAACCCATCCATCAAAACAAAAGATGCTGATACAACACGGAGGAATTTTGCCCATGTTGTTAGGATGATAGGACCCTTGCTGAAAGGATTATTGGGAACAATGCTGGGAAGACTCATGGGAGCAAGATAAAACAGGACCAAGAAGATAAAAGGAATTTTTGGCATCAAAAGATCTCAGATGTGACTTTTGGAATCCGATGGAAGGACGAAAACTGACTTTAGTGGTTTACAAACGATGGATGGAATTCTATCATTGGCAAGAACAACGCACTCCATATTTACCTGCCTATCTTCATTTGACCGAGATGTCTCAGTTACAACATGAATTACAATCGTTGATGGATTGCAGCGATTTGTCAGAAACGGAAAAATTACAACAGTACACTCAAGTATTGCAATGACTTCAACTCTTTCAGCAGAAAGCTTTAAACAAAACAGCTAGACTAACTCTGAAATGTTTTAAGACCCTGATGATGCATCTCCACCACTAATCCTCAGTGACCATGACAGATGCAGTCACATGGGTGCTAGAGGAAGAAGGCGTACAAGAAGTCTTTCAAACACTGCCAGCGGCTCCCATCCCTAGTAAGATTCCAGTGTCCTTGTTGACACCTTCTCCCACAACCCCAACGAGAAGAACTCAAAGCTTGGGTTTAAAAAAAAGAAAGAAGGGAAAATAGAAGTGAAAAAAGAAAGCAAGACCAAAGCCATCCCATTACCACCACCACCCTCGACTTCTACTCCGTCAGACAAGTAAAGCCATTTCCAAACCACTACCTCACCCCATCCAAAGTAGCACCAGTGAAGAGTGGGTGACTTATTTTAAAAAGAAGTCCTGATGGAGTAAGTGTAAGCCAGCATTTACTATGATCCATCCCATTATGCAGGTTACGGGAGTTCAGAAATTGTATCAAGCTGCCAAAACCTAACTCAAAAGTATCCACTTACCTTAAGTGTAATGTTGCAAGAAGAAGCCATATACACCTTGCACAAACCCATTCGAAGAACATTTTCCAGAAATCGCACCTGAGTCATCAATCATCAGTGGCAAGCCGATTTAGCTGATGTCTCTCATTTGGCCACCTACAATCGTGGCTACAAATATTTGCTTTGTATCAACGACATCTTTTCCAAATTTGCCTGGGTTGTGCCATTGACTTCCAAATCAAGCATAAAAGTTAGTGCCAGCCCTAAAACTGGTGTTGAAACAAAGTGGTCATCACTCTCTTCAATGGCAAACCAACAAAGGCACTGAATTTCTGAACCAAACTTTCCAAAAAGAATTAGGTGGTCTCTCATAACAGGTTGTAATGCTATATAATCAATAAATCTGTGTATGGGGATTCTGATCTCTCAACAGGTGGTCTCTCAAGACAGGTTTTACTGTAGCGCATATTCAGGTCAGCAACTTGCAAAATTGTTACCAATTTCCAGTACCATGATGTCATTGAAGCTAGAAATGAGTTCTCCTGGCGGGAAAATACGTAAACGGAAACTACATAGGAACGCCGACAGAAATCGGTTCACCGCCAGAACTCAAGGAGAGTGGACAAAACCCTAGTGGAGGAATTTCTATGGGACAGTTATTCATCCCAAAATACCAGGAATAGACATTATATACAAATGGCTGCAAGAGAACAACAGAGTATTTACAGTGAACATGGATAATGAGAATGAAGAGGATAAAGATATCCAGAGAGTGAAGATATGTGTGATTTTACTAGAAAATTACAACACTGCTATACAGTTTACCATAAACTAGATGGAAACCACAAATGCACTTTTACAGCTGAAACACAGTACCATATTGTATCAGAACTAAAAAGTCAAACAGGTCAAGTGAGAAGCAAAGATAACAGACTGTGGCATAACAAGTACTTTAGAGAGCTAAAGGAAATATGTGAAAATATTTGCTGAGCCAAGAGTCAACAAGTAAAATACATTGACAACATAACCAGCTACTTTAAAACAGAACCAAGAACGATTGTTGGATTCACTAGTAAAGCAATGGAAACGTTTTGGCACCCAAGAGATTCAAGAGAGTGCAAAGACAACACAGATTATCAAGAACCAAGTGCTTCCAAGAAAAGACAGAGGAAGAAATACTTGAAGCTACAAAGATACCCAAGCATGAGACAGGAAATATATGTTCATCTTTTAAACAATATGACTATGTTTGAAGAACTGGTGCCAAAGATACTATACCAGTCATAATTAGAGAAAACAAACCGTTACCTCCATCAGAAGCTGAGGTTGCTGTGATACAAAGACCAGGTCCATGTTTAAATTTGTCAGATTAAAGCGGTGCACAGATTCAGGAGGAGCATTAATTGCAAACAATTGTATATATTCAGGATTATGCAAGCTTGCAACAATCTTCTGCTAGCTTGCAATATTTCTTTCATGTGGTTTGTGCAAGCTTGCTGGGTTTTTTTCAGTGCAGATTTGCGGAAGCTTGCATGAAGAGCTTACAATTTTGGTTTTGTTATATAAAGCTGTATAAATATCTGCTGCTTGGAAGCAAAAGAAGAAACAGTAAATATTTTATTCCATCACTATATGATGCAGAAATACCAACAGTCAGCATAAAAAATAGTTCATGTGCAAACATTTAGATTAACAAGTGTTGCTGATTAGAAATGCAAATGAATTCTAAATAAACTCTGACCAATATATATAATATATATATAGATATATATATATAGAATATATGTATAGTATGTACGCTGTATCAATGAAAAAGGAAACGAGGCTTGCAGAGTTTCCTTTTACTTAAAAATTTATATGAGTGGTATATCACTGATACAGCATACATACTATACATATATTTTATTTATATCACATACAAATACATATATTTGCCATCTGAATGGAGTTAGATTGAGGAGAGGCAACTGTGTATTGACTGGGTGAATGAACTCACATCCCTGTTGAGTGTGTCCGCTACAATATGTAGTTCTGTCTTTTTGTGCCTATTCACAATCACCTTTTCATATTGACAAGTTGATTGTTTTCATTTTTGAGTTTCTATTTTTATTCACATTGATTAAATCAATATTAAGTTGCACTTATGATTTATACATAAAAGTTTTAATTAAGAAAGTAGAACAGAAATATTGATTCTTGAATACTGAACGCTCATCAATGCATTGACATACAGGTGCAAGGAAATTAGCGTGGAATAGAATCTAAGTGAAATGACAAACATAAAACAAGGCTTGCAGAGTTTCCTTTTACTTAAAAATTTATATGAGTGGTATATCAGCTACAATCCTCAATAAAATTTTTCATCAAAGAACTCGGCACCAAACTTGAATAAAAACAATGGAATGTGATCTAGTGTTGTTCCGATTATCAATTATAATCGATCATCAGTTGGTTAAGCGAACCAATAAGATAATCGATTGTGAAACTCCATAATCGATTATGTGTAAAGGGAGATTACTTTTTAGTTGTATGCAAAGGGAGACTACATTTTAGTTGTATGCAAAGCACAAAGGTAAGTAAAATTTCCAGCCACTAAAGTTGATCTGAAATTTATTAATTCCCTTCACAACTACAAATATAAAACCATGATATTTAATTGGTGCAAAATTTCATAATTAGGAACATATAGTCATTATTACATGATCAAGTTGTTAAATAGTTGAGGTAATAAATTTAAACACATTTTGATGATTTGTTTCAGTTTTAAATGCAACATTATTTGTAGCATTTGTAAACAATGACAAACAAGAAAACCATGTCCTTCTACACTTAAAATTATAGACACATCACATATGAATGAAAGGATTTTGGGGGATTGTAGCAGTATTTCAGTTGCATATGACTTATCAGCCATAAAAAGTTGCGTTCATTTAACAAAGATGTAGAACAAAAATAACACAACACAATTGACAAAAATGTAATATTATTATCAAGTTAAAGTATACATGTCATTAAAAGAGATTACTCCTGTACATTTACTAACATCTTAAACTATTGATCAAAGATATAACTGAATAACAAACAAAAATTAAAATTTGCTCTTAGTAACCGATTATAATCGATTATCAGTTGGCAAAGTGGAACCGATTATCGATTATGAATTTCTGACCGATTTCCATCACTAATGTGATCAATCGCTGCATTTTCCAAATTGATCAGTAATGGAAACAGTTTATAGTGCTGTGAAAGTTTCCTTTCTTACTTGAAAAAAAATACTTTATGCTTATGATGACCATCAACTGCAACATTACAAAAAAATGTGTCAAAAGTTGAAGGTGTTTGTGAAAAATTTATTAGGCTTTCATTTACCTTTCCATAGCCTTATCTCCTTAGTAGCCTTAGCAAGAATGAGTACATGACCAAAATCTAGGTCAATATAAGTACATCTAGCATGTAACAGCAATTATACAGCCACACGCTACTGACGACAATAAATATGTTAGGAAACTATTTAGAGACGTACATTTGTTGTCAAGGGGATGTAGATCAAGCAAGAACTACCATTTCTTGTTCTATGTGTTTATATTGATGTGTTCCAACGAGATGTGACCAATGCATGAATTTTCTTACATGTGACCTATACTCTAATTCTTGGATTTTAAACATACATGGCGAGCACTGTATGCATTATGGACTGTATTACACAAAGGTAACACAAATGAAAGCTGTTAATACACAAGTGTATTTCAAACAGGATTTGTCTTCATTACCAAAATTTTCACTGTTTATTTTCTCTTTGTGTAAATCCTGCTCACTGATGACAGGTCACCCCATACGACCAAATTTGTACTTGTATGTGAAATCTGATTTTTTTCAAGCCCCCCCCCACTTATGTCAACAATATTGCCTTGCAGGGCCTGAGGATGTTGAGATAAACTGGTAGCACTGTGCCTCACTAGCAACCAATGATCAGCTGCACTTTTATTTGAGAAATAACATCCCTGGCAGTGATGTATCACGTAATGATCACTAATTGGTGTTTAGATGAGAAATAAGTACAATTTCTACACATATGAACAAGCAGTGAAGTATTAACCGATTTGACCCTGATCCTGTCTGTAGGCGTGATGAGGCTGTACCCTATTTCTGAGCTCTGAAGCATCAAGGTCATTTAAGATACACCAGTGTGGGTGGTATTTAAAAAAAAGCAGACATATACAGCTCTAAAATGATACCAAATAATCTGAAAGTTCTAGTTGCACTACAAAATACAGAGGGAAAACCTCATTTTTTGGACCCGTTTTTTTCACCCAAAATTTGCTCGAGGTCATAATGTGATTTTGTGTCTGGATTTTTTGGCCTCAGATCTAAGGCAGACCGGTCTTAACTGCACACAGACAGGTGATTCTTTGCAAAAACTAGGATAAGGTGGGCATTTGGAATAAATTGCGGTCTCCATACGAACATGATTAAGCAAAAAAAAAAAACAAAAAAAACTCTAACTTGCGCAAGAAAAATAACCAATGGAAAATGATGTTTCTAATACAACTAGGCATTAGGCTCATGGAAAATCTGTTGAAAGCCGATGTATTATGATGTATTCAGAAATAGCCCCCCAAATGTCTTTCCTACGCACATTTCAGGCGAAAACAACAAAAACCTCTGGGGCCAAATGAATTAAACACAATAAATCATTGCCTAGTATATATTATTTTCAATTATAGCATGATTTAAAACCTTTTTAAAACATCTTAATGTTAAAAAATGCTTTTACTACCATATTATCAATCTCTGATGAAAATCCAAAAGGCTACAAAGCAAACATTATATCAACAACACAACATGCAATTACATCGGACTGGTTACATACATATTAAACTGTTAAGCATTTTTATGACATTAATGGGACAGAGTGAACAAAATCAGGTGACTCCCATTTACTCGTGTTGAGCACACAAAGATATTGATTGTAACTCAGTTTTCAGTGGTGTTTTTATTATTAATATACTCTGGTTGTTTCAAAATTGTGAATGAAACCAATGTATATCATGAGTGATGTGTGTCATGCCTTCTTAAAGAGAGCTCATTCAGGCAATCACAAACTGTGCACAACTGGAAGTCTGGTCTATAGTACAAGACCCCTATCACGCATATCTCATTCATTAACAATTTTATTTCATTCTTACTGAAAGAGTATTCGATAAAAAGCTACATATTTTTTAGCGATTATATCATTGAGGAAAAAAAATATTTTCAAAAGGTCAGTCAAACATTACTGATATTTCAGCGAAGCACTTGACAGAAGCTGAAATTTCACTAAATAATTTGATCACATTTTAGTGAAAGTCTGGTAAGATCTCACCAAAATTTCATTTTAAATTTTGTGAGATCTTGCCAAAATTTACAATGAAATTTCACTAATATTTTTAGTAAATTTTTCAGTGTATTTTCAGTGGAATAATAATGAAATTTAAGTGACATTTTTGTCAAATTTTCACTAGGGAGTTTTACAGGTTCGCTCTGTGTGACTGGATCGACATTGATACATTCTTATTTTATTTGTTGTCTTCAATAAATTTGACAAGAATGAATTTACATTAGCAGTTTTCCAAGCAGTCTATAAAAAGCATATAAAGCAGTTCAGTAACCGTTATTTTACCAGTCTTGGCAATTTCATTTATTGATTCTGCTCATCAATTAATATTAATGTTGTTGGCAGTTAAATTTAAATTTTTCAGACAAAATAGCTGCCTTACAGGTGAGGCTTAAATAACTGCTAATTAAGACCTGTCAAGGAATACTGACGTAACTGCTTGTAAATAGATTGATGGACAAATCTTGATATCTGCATGAACTGCTCTGCAAGTGATAAACAATTGTAAAAACTATAAAACTGCTAAGGTTATGAAACAATTTGTAAAAAGCCTTCCATTTTGACTTGGCATACTGCAATGTCAAGAAAAATCCCTCTCTTTTTCCATAAGATTTTTGGAAAATCAGGTTTATCATACTTTAATGAACATGACCATGCTGGGGGATGGGATTCAACAATAGTGTTTTTCATCTGACATGCCAGGATATGACAGGTATGGTGCCTGTAATCCTGTCTAACCTTCCATACTCCAACTTTGGCATACACTTTTAACTTGGTGCTAATTTTCACAATCTCAAGCATTATATATATATATGTGTGTGTGAGTGTGTGTGTGCATGTGTGTGTGTGTGTGTGTGTGCGTGTGTGTGTGACATTTCCATTTACTTACAAACACTGCTCAGATAAATGACTATGAGGCAAAAATAGTACCAACCTTAAGCAAACCTCAAAATGTCAAGTACTGAAGCAGTAATTCTGGATTCTTCTGGAAGAACAACTCAAAACAGTTATCCAAGTCACCTGGAATTAAAGAAAAAGCAATTAGAATACAAAAAGATATGTTTTAATTGGAGTTAGGAAGATTAAAACAACAAAGATGGGAATACAACAATAAGCAAACATCAACTCAAAAGATGGATGGAGAAACTGAGTACAATACATAACTACAATCAGACCAATGATGGTTGAACTTAAAATGTATGCAAGCTAGAGATTGTTGTGTTGTTGTGGGGTTTAGCACCATCTTTCAGCACATGACAGGCTATACATGGCAGCCAGTATTAATGGTGGAGGAAGAACCCGCGAAAGAACCACCGACCCACAAGAAGCTACTGGCAAGCTTTCTCACATACCCACATTGGCTGAATCCGAGACTCGAAGCGGCACTGACAGAGGTGAGATGGCAGTGATCCATAACAAAGAGTGTTTTAGACCACTCGGCCACTCTGGGCCCCCACCCTAATGGAAATGTGTGTTAAAATGTATGCAAGCAATGCACTCTAATGGAGATGTGTGGTTTTTGGACTTTTGATGTAGCTGTAACAATTATAGTCATATCACTAAAATGTCTGGCATTTTATAATGATGTCCAGAACTGGGGCATCATGCTGCAGACATGTCACCCAGTCACATTATCCAGACACCAGGCCAGCTAGTACTAACATTAACCTCTTAATGCTGAATGCCATGAAAGGCAGCTTCTAGTATATTTTTATAAGTCCTTGGAAGGACTAAGCAAGGTTTCAAACCTGTGAGCTCCTGCATCCGAGGCCATTGGTCATTGGAGCAGTCCTAAAGGAAACAGTTCTTAACAATTGAATTTATAATCTAGGTATATATAAGGAAAACTGGGTTTGAGATAAAGCATGCCAAATTTAAGCCCCAACAATAAAAGTGTGCATATTTAGTAACAAGGTATCTTAATAGGAAGCACAAGACAGAACGAGCCAAGATATAGAATAAAGAAAAGAAAAAAATACAAATGGAAGTAGGGCAGTTTTCAAAAGAACAAAATACTAGACAGAAAGGACACCCCGATACAAATTACCATGGTCAGAAAGCTGGATGGGTGGGAAGTAGCATCCTAGTAATATGTTCATGACATGTTGGTGCAATGTGAGAGTACTGTCCAGAGTAACACCTAGGTTTCATACTGATTGTGTGAATTTAATGTTGGTGTTGCTGATATTTATTGTTTGAGGTAAAGGATGTGAATGAGAAAGTCTTTGTGTTGTGATCAGAATGGCCTCAGTTTTAACATCATTCGTCTGTAGCTTATTACATGTGATCCATGATTTCACATCAGAAATGCACCTCTCTACACCTTGGTTGGTAGCATCAACTTCAGTTGGGTGGCTAGATTTGTATATTTGGGTGTCATCAGTGTATAATGGGTGAGACACTGGATGATGATCTATGACACTTGAGAGCGGCTGAGTGTACAGAATGAAGAGAACAGGTCCAAGAACAGACCACTGTGGAACACCACAACACAGATCAACTGGGCTGGAGTGTATTCCATTTGCAGACACAACTTGTGTCCTGTTGACCAAGTAGGACTTGAACCACAGTAAGGCTGTATCATGAATGCCAAATACGTGCTGGAGACGGTGAAATAATATATCGTGGTCTATTGTGTCAAACGCTGCAGACAAATCAAGGAGGGTAAGGAGTGTAATCTTTCCGCTATCCAAAGTAGAGAGAATGTCATTAACTACTTTTAGAAGAGTAGTTTCAGTACTGTGGCAAGGGCGGTATGCAGATTGTACATTGCTAAAAAGACTGTTTGAATTCAGATGAGATACAAGCTGGGATAGAACAACCTATTCTAAGATTTTTTATATGAATGGGAGATTAGAAACTGGGCAGTAGTTCTTTAAATTGTTATGGTCTAGTGTTGGTTTCTTCAGCAGAGGCTTTACAATGGCAGTTCTGAAAAATGATGGGAATTCCCCTTATGAGAGAGAGGTATTAATAAGATCAGTTAGTGAAGGCAATACTGAATCTAAGCACCCAAGCAGCAATGATTATGGAATTGGATCAAGTTCACATGACTTTGGTGCAGCCTCTTCATCAGGATTGTACGTACGAAATCCAAAGAGACAGGTTCAAATGCTGCTAATGGTTGCCACTCAAATTCTGTATCCCAACTGTATGGTGATGACAAGTCAATTGAAATTGTGGTGTCAAACTTATCTCTAATGGTTTGTACTTTGTCACGGAAGAAATTTGCAAACATGTCCGGAAGGTCAACTGGAGAGAAGGCAGTTGAAAGTGGTGATACTACTCTATTATTGTAGAAACAAATTCCACAAAGTGTATTTATGCAGGCAAGCATATCGAAGTGATCAATACAAACAATGAATGAATATACTGTATACAGACATAGTTGAATTATTGATTGTAACTATACTATATCAACAAAGCTCTGTATTGATTTTTTTCTGCAGCATGATTTTGTACTGGCAAAAAGAGAAACATAGAGTTGAATTGTGAATATTTTCATATTTAGGAAATGCTTGTGGTGGTTTATTTACAACTGTTGATAGCAGTAGCCAGGTCATTAACTCCCAAGGTATACTGAAGGAATTTATGGAGGTCTCAAACAGTGGTATAAACCTGCCAAATGATTGGAATATCTAAAATGTGATGGATAAACTGTGATCACTATATGTTTTTAATGCATCATACAGGTTTATTAAATAAGCAAAGAATACGTATGCATTCTCCAAAACAAATCCAGAATACACTCACAAGTTGGTTAACAAGAGAATGACCGTAGCAATATAACAAAGTAAACTTGGGCGGATTTTTGAGGCAAATAAAACTAAAATGAATCAGCAGAAAATTATTGTGCATGAAAGAGTACACCCGCAGAAGAAAAATAACTTGCACCGTGCATCTGACAAAAGTGACATTTTTGATGAGGTCAGTGATGAGGATATTCAAGAGCAAGCTAATTAAACAAATACTTCTGGGCCATAAATAGAAGGATGTCATGTAAACTCACTTGTCAGATGATTTTTTTTAAAATGTGATACAAGTATAAAGTTAACAGAGGAAAAAAATGAACATTTAGTAAGTAATCATATTTATCAATCTGATCTTCACTGGCAGATATAATTCTGTTCATCATGTAATGACTGATGTATAGAAACACTGTAGTTTTGGGGGTAGGTGATCATGTGACTTCAACTGGTCATTCGATTAACTTTGCAATGTCATAATTGCGCATTATTTTTCCTTATTACACGGATTCATACTGCACAATATGTGTCTCTAAAAAATTATTGTGCATTAAGAACTACTTCAACCATATACATTCATGTCATAGAGGAACTACTTAAACCATGTACATTCATGTCATGTAGGAACTACTTAAACCATGTACATTCATGTCATAGAGGAACTACTTAAACCATGTACATTCATGTCATAGAGGAACTACTTAAACCATGTACATTCATGTCATAGAGGAACTACTTAAACCATGTACATTCATGTCGTAGAGGAACTACTTAAACCATGTACATTCATGTCATAGAGGAACTACTTAAACCATGTACATTCATGTCGTAGAGGAACTACTTAAACCATGTACATTCATGTCATGTAGGAACTACTTAAACCATGTACATTCATGTCATGTAGGAACTACTTAAACCATGTACATTCATGTCATAGAGGAACTACTTAAACCATGTACATTCATGTCATAGAGGAACTACTTAAACCATGTACATTCATGTCATAGAGGAACTACTTAAACCATGTACATTCATGTCGTAGAGGAACTACTTCAACCATGTACATTCATGT
Organism: Sinohyriopsis cumingii; assembly: GCA_028554795.2. Taxonomy (NCBI): domain Eukaryota; kingdom Metazoa; phylum Mollusca; class Bivalvia; order Unionida; family Unionidae; genus Sinohyriopsis; species Sinohyriopsis cumingii. Next base: position 127,258,164 of record CM068835.1, read on the forward strand.
CATGTAGGAACTACTTAAACCATGTACATTCATGTCATAGAGGAACTACTTAAACCATGTACATTCATGTCATAGAGGAACTACTTCAACCATGTACATTCATGTCGTAGAGGAACTACTTCAACCATGTACATTCATGTCATAGAGGAACTACTTCAACCATGTACATTCATGTCGTAGAGGAACTACTTCAACCATGTACATTCATGTCATGTAGGAACTACTTAAACCATGTACATTCATGTCATGTAGGAACTACTTAAACCATGTACATTCATGTCGTAGAGGAACTACTTAAACCATGTACATTCATGTCATAGAGGAACTACTTAAACCATGTACATTCATGTCATAGAGGAACTACTTAAACCATGTACATTCATGTCGTAGAGGAACTACTTAAACCATGTACATTCATGTCATAGAGGAACTACTTCAACCATGTACATTCATGTCATAGAGGAACTACTTAAACCATGTACATTCATGTCGTAGAGGAACTACTTAAACCATGTACATTCATGTCATAGAGGAACTACTTCAACCATGTACATTCATGTCGTAGAGGAACTACTTCAACCATGTACATTCATGTCATAGAGGAACTACTTAAACCATGTACATTCATGTCGTAGAGGAACTACTTAAACCATGTACATTCATGTCATAGAGGAACTACTTCAACCATGTACATTCATGTCGTAGAGGAACTACTTAAACCATGTACATTCATGTCATAGAGGAACTACTTCAACCATGTACATTCATGTCGTAGAGGAACTACTTCAACCATGTACATTCATGTCATAGAGGAACTACTTCAACCATGTACATTCATGTCATAGAGGAACTACTTCAACCATGTACATTCATGTCATAGAGGAACTACTTAAACCATGTACATTCATGTCGTAGAGGAACTACTTAAACCATGTACATTCATGTCATGTAGGAACTACTTAAACCATGTACATTCATGTCATGTAGGAACTACTTAAACCATGTACATTCATGTCATAGAGGAACTACTTAAACCATGTACATTCATGTCATAGAGGAACTACTTAAACCATGTACATTCATGTCATAGAGGAACTACTTAAACCATGTACATTCATGTCGTAGAGGAACTACTTCAACCATGTACATTCATGTCATGTAGGAACTACTTCAACCATGTACATTCATGTCATAGAGGAACTACTTAAACCATGTACATTCATGTCATAGAGGAACTACTTCAACCATGTACATTCATGTCGTAGAGGAACTACTTAAACCATGTACATTCATGTCATAGAGGAACTACTTCAACCATGTACATTCATGTCGTAGAGGAACTACTTCAACCATGTACATTCATGTCATGTAGGAACTACTTAAACCATGTACATTCATGTCATGTAGGAACTACTTAAACCATGTACATTCATGTCGTAGAGGAACTACTTAAACCATGTACATTCATGTCATAGAGGAACTACTTAAACCATGTACATTCATGTCATAGAGGAACTACTTAAACCATGTACATTCATGTCGTAGAGGAACTACTTAAACCATGTACATTCATGTCATAGAGGAACTACTTCAACCATGTACATTCATGTCATAGAGGAACTACTTAAACCATGTACATTCATGTCGTAGAGGAACTACTTAAACCATGTACATTCATGTCATAGAGGAACTACTTCAACCATGTACATTCATGTCGTAGAGGAACTACTTCAACCATGTACATTCATGTCATAGAGGAACTACTTAAACCATGTACATTCATGTCGTAGAGGAACTACTTAAACCATGTACATTCATGTCATAGAGGAACTACTTCAACCATGTACATTCATGTCGTAGAGGAACTACTTAAACCATGTACATTCATGTCGTAGAGGAACTACTTCAACCATGTACATTCATGTCGTAGAGGAACTACTTCAACCATGTACATTCATGTCATAGAGGAACTACTTCAACCATGTACATTCATGTCATAGAGGAACTACTTCAACCATGTACATTCATGTCATAGAGGAACTACTTCAACCATGTACATTCATGTCGTAGAGGAACTACTTCAACCATGTACATTCATGTCGTAGAGGAACTACTTCAACCATGTACATTCATGTCGTAGAGGAACTACTTCAACCATGTACATTCATGTCGTAGAGGAACTACTTCAACCATGTACATTCATGTCGTAGAGGAACTACTTCAACCATGTACATTCATGTCGTAGAGGAACTACTTCAACCATGTACATTCATGTCGTAGAGGAACTACTTCAACCATGTACATTCATGTCGTAGAGGAACTACTTCAACCATGTACATTCATGTCGTAGAGGAACTACTTCAACCATGTACATTCATGTCGTAGAGGAACTACTTCAATCATGTACATTCATGTCGTAGAGGAACTACTTAAACCATGTACATTCATGTCGTAGAGGAACTACTTAAACCATGTACATTCATGTCATAGAGGATCTACTTAAACCATGTACATTCATGTCATAGAGGAACTACTTAAACCATGTACATTCATGTCATAGAGGAACTACTTAAACCATGTACATTCATGTCGTAGAGGAACTACTTAAACCACGTACATTCATGTCGTAGAGGAACTACTTAAACCACGTACATTCATGTCGTAGAGGAACTACTTCAACCATGTACATTCATGTCGTAGAGGAACTACTTCAACCATGTACATTCATGTCATAGAGGAACTACTTAAACCATGTACATTCATGTCATAGAGGAACTACTTAAACCATGTACATTCATGTCATAGAGGAACTACTTCAACCATGTACATTCATGTCATATAGGAACTACTTCAACCATGTACATTCATGTCGTAGAGGAACTACTTAAACCATGTACATTCATGTCGTAGAGGAACTACTTCAACCATGTACATTCATGTCGTAGAGGAACTACTTAAACCATGTACATTCATGTCATAGAGGAACTACTTAAACCATGTACATTCATGTCGTAGAGGAACTACTTAAACCATGTACATTCATGTCATAGAGGAACTACTTAAACCATGTACATTCATGTCATAGAGGAACTACTTAAACCATGTACATTCATGTCGTAGAGGAACTACTTAAACCATGTACATTCATGTCGTAGAGGAACTACTTAAACCATGTACATTCATGTCATATAGGAACTACTTCAACCATGTACATTCATGTCGTAGAGGAACTACTTCAACCATGTACATTCATGTCGTAGAGGAACTACTTCAACCATGTACATTCATGTCATAGAGGAACTACTTCAACGATGTACATTCACGTCATAGAGGAACTACTTCAACCATGTACATTCAGGTCATAGAGGAACTACTTAAACCATGTACATTCAGGTCATAGAGGAACTACTTAAACCATGTACATTCATGTCGTAGAGGAACTACTTAAACCATGTACATTCATGTCATAGAGGAACTACTTAAACCATGTACATTCATGTCATAGAGGAACTACTTCAACCATGTACATTCATGTCGTAGTGGAACTACTTAAACCATGTACATTCATGTCATAGAGGAACTACTTAAACCATGTACATTCATGTCATAGAGGAACTACTTAAACCATGTACATTCATGTCATATAGGAACTACTTCAACCATGTACATTCATGTCGTAGAGGAACTACTTCAACCATGTACATTCATGTCGTAGAGGAACTACTTCAACCATGTACATTCATGTCATAGAGGAACTACTTCAACCATGTACATTCACGTCATAGAGGAACTACTTAAACCATGTACATTCACGTCGTAGAGGAACTACTTCAACCATGTACATTCACGTCGTAGAGGAACTACTTCAACCATGTACATTCACGTCATAGAGGAACTACTTCAACCATGTACATTCACGTCATAGAGGAACTACTTCAACCATGTACATTCACGTCATAGAGGAACTACTTCAACGATGTACATTCACGTCGTAGAGGAACTACTTAAACCATGTACATTCACGTCGTAGAAGAACTACTTAAACCATGTACATTCATGTCATAGAGGAACTACTTCAACCATGTACATTCACGTCATAGAGGAACTACTTAAACCATGTACATTCACGTCGTAGAGGAACTACTTCAACCATGTACATTCACGTCGTAGAGGAACTACTTCAACCATGTACATTCACGTCATAGAGGAACTACTTCAACCATGTACATTCACGTCATAGAGGAACTACTTCAACCATGTACATTCACGTCATAGAGGAACTACTTCAACGATGTACATTCACGTCGTAGAAGAACTACTTAAACCATGTACATTCACGTCGTAGAAGAACTACTTAAACCATGTACATTCATGTCGTAGAGGAACTACTTAAACCATGTACATTCATGTCATAGAGGAACTACTTAAACCATGTACATTCATGTCATAGAGGAACTACTTAAACCATGTACATTCATGTCGTAGAGGAACTACTTAAACCATGTACATTCATGTCGTAGAGGAACTACTTCAACCATGTACATTCATGTCATAGAGGAACTACTTAAACCATGTACATTCATGTCATAGAGGAACTACTTCAACCATGTACATTCATGTCGTAGAGGAACTACTTAAACCATGTACGTTCATGTCGTAGAGGAACTACTTAAACCATGTACATTCATGTCATAGAGGAACTACTTAAACCATGTACATTCATGTCATAGAGGAACTACTTCAACCATGTACATTCATGTCGTAGAGGAACTACTTCAACCATGTACATTCATGTCGTAGAGGAACTACTTAAACCATGTACATTCATGTCGTAGAGGAACTACTTAATCCATGTACATTCATGTCGTAGAGGAACTACTTAAACCATGTACATTCATGTCATAGAGGAACTACTTAAACCATGTACATTCATGTCGTAGAGGAACTACTTAAACCATGTACATTCATGTCGTAGAGGAACTACTTAAACCATGTACATTCATGTCATAGAGGAACTACTTAAACCATGTACATTCATGTCAAAGAGGAACTACTTAAACCATGTACATTCATGTCGTAGATGCTTTTAGTTGATTAGATTGTGAATGAACTAAAATGAGCAATGTGGACAAGTTCATTGAGTCACAAACGAAACTTTCAAACAAGCAAATGGATGAACAAGACATTTGCAATGTCAACAACAAACATGAGAGATGCAGTAATGGGAAATATTATTCTGATCATTTGAACAGTTATTTAGTAGGAATATTTTGCAAATAGAATGGTTCCTTAGGGTTTATAAAATAGAACAAAAAGCATACGAGGCCAAGCCCAAACCAAAATGCATCCTTGCTGAAAGCTTGTGGCAAGCTTGCGGTAAGCTTGCGATAAGCTAGTTTGATGTTTATAAGTTAACATGGATGCTTGCGCAAGCTTGTACAAGCAAGTGCAGGCTTAGGCAAGATAGCTGGATATAACCGCAAGCTTGCACAAGCTTGCGCAAGCTTGTACAAGCTTTCTTGTTTGCTTCAGAAATTAAAACTAGCTTGCACAAGCTTTCCTGTTTGTTTCATAAAGTAAAACTAGCTTGCGCAAGCTTACTTGTTTTCTTCAGAAAGTAAAATTAGCTTGCGCAAGCTTGTTTTCTTCAGAAAGTAAAACTAGCTTGCGCAAGCTTTCTTGTATGTTTCAGAAAGTAAATTTAAACTAGCTTGCAACAAGTTTCTTCATATATATATATATATATATATATATATATATATATATATATATATATATATATATCCATTGCTTGTGAAAGTTTGAGACCATGTATCCAAGTAGCAGGCACCATCACTGTCACGCCCCTACGAAAACAAAGTCATGACTTGATGAACAATCATGAAGTGTTCATGAAAGTTCCTCAAGTAAGTTCATGAACTTCAAGAATTTTGATGAATCATGTACTTGAAGTTCATGAACACACTGATGAATTTTTATGAACTATTATAATATCTTTGAAGTTCCTGAAATGTCATGAACTAATGGTTCATGAACAATTCAAGTACTTTGATGCAATACCATGGTATTTCTTTAAAAAAATGTATATTAAATATCTGTATCATTATATTCATAAAATGTTCATGAAAATTTATCATACAAACTTCTCACAATATTAGTGAAATTTAAATAAAGGTGAATTTTTTCTTCTTTTTTTAAAATGATATACTGTATAAATGTTCATACAGATCTTTAATTCAATACTTGTTTACTTAACCTGAGTATTTCTGGATTAATATGGGAAAATATTTTCTGGCCAGCAACAACAAAATGTATTTGCTTTAAAAAGCTTTCAATGACTTTGTCCTAACGTTTTTTTTCTTCTCTCCATTACTGTTATAAACTGCATATTCTATTGACTTAGTCACTGGTTGCCAATTTGCAGTAAAAACCGAAATATATTAACAACGATTATTCTGATTGGATGATTTTGAAAAAAGACGTGATATGATTGGTTAATATACGCGCGCGATTTCAACAGTTAAGCTTCCTCAGAAACCAAAGATCATGCAGATGGTTAGGCAAAAACCTCGAACAAAAACCGTGGACTCCATGGAATGGACAGATGAGAATATTTTCAGTATCATTTTTTTAAAGTAAGTAGAAGTGCAGAGAAGCGACTTTGAAGAATGTGAAGGAAATTATTTGGTGAGAGCAAAATTAGGCGGAAAAGCGTACCAAGCCCGGATGACCAGAATTACGGTGAGTATCTTTTTCTTGGTCATTCGTGATTATTTCAGTAGAAGTTATATGGATATTTTATTGGTTTATATATGTCATCATATTATTTATAACCAAGCTAATGACACGATTTTGTTCAGACCTAATTTAAACTTGCTCATCGAAGTTTTGAAAATCACTAAACATTTATCACCCCCACCCCCCAGTTCTCGATACCAGACGTGGTTCGATATCGATAGGAGTTGAGATGTTCGAGATCGTTTTCTTTTACATGACATCACTATTTCTATAATCTGATGTAATTTCGTAATTTAAAAAAAAAACCTTAAGAAAATAGTTAATGCGTGAAACTGTTCACAATAAAAGTGCAAATAACAACGTGATGAAACCGGAAGCAGCTATACGCAACATGCGGAGTCGGAGTGGATGCATTAGTGACATACTAAGGGCCTATACCACACAAGTCTGGCGTTTTATCAATAAAAAATGGCGAAAATATTTGAAAGCATGAAATAACCGTTATCTGTAATATATTCGGTTATTTAGTGTAACGGTGTTGTCAAAAAAAAATGTCATATTTTACTGAATAAAACATCCGTCTCCTGTGACTATACCTATGGCTAGACAGATTCAGTTAATATAAAACAGTGACAAAATTCTGCAATAATATAAATGCTCAGTATTATGTGTAAGGGATTAAATCATTTTTGAGTTGGATCATATTATTCCAGTAAGTAAAGTGGGGTACAATGATAATGTGCTAAAAGCTAAAAACAATGTTGATCAGAGATTATCTGTAATTAACTAACTATACCTTTTTTTCAGACCAGACAGCAGAAAAGTAAAATTGTTAGAGGATGAAGTTTGTAGGTTAAGGATGAAAATTTGAAAACTGGAGGATTCAAGATGGAAGAGACATTAAATTGTGACTGCTGCAACAATGTTAAAGATCCAAACAGTAATCAGATGGAACAGCTTAAGTTGCAGAAGGAGACATTCAGTAGTGACAATGGACAGGATTTGATTAAATTATAGACCCTGAACATCTTCACAAAAGAGTTATCAGACAGGTCAGTCTCTGGAAGAAGATTGGTCAGGAGAAACCCCAACTGAAAGACAGCCCCATGACGATGAAATATGCTTCAACAGTTGATTGCAGGCAACTGCCCCAATATCTCTTGAACATTTTTCAAAGAAAAATTACAGAACATACAAAAAGTGTTGCTAAGGGTAAAAAAAAAGAATATCACTTGTCAGTTTAAATTTATCTGAAATCAAATACAGTTTTTAAGATAATATGTTGCATTTTATACTGTATTAACCCCATCCCCCATCTAAGGTTATTGTATGATTCAGGATGAATAGGTATTTGTGACTTGTCAGGTTATCATATTTTGTTTTATAGGCACTGTTCGTGAAGTCATGAATCATTGAGAAACTTTGTTCATCATAGTTCATGAATATGTTCATGCACTTGTTCATGAATGATGATGATCCAATTTGTGGACTGTTTTCAATTCATGCACATTCTAGAATAATTCATGAACCTTTTGATGAACTTTCATGAATGGTTCTTGAACCAAGTTCATGAACAGTTCATTCATTATTCATGATCATTTCATAGGGGCGTGACACTTGCAGCTAGGGGAACACATAATGCTTCTGCAGCCTTGGGTAAGCTTGCAGTGAATGAATAAACTTGAACAATGGAATTAAACTTAATGTTTTGGCAGAACAGATTTGTTTTCCACTGCATTGCAACTATAAGATTGCATTATTTAATCATTAAATATGCAGATTACTTCATTGGAATGAAGTAAAACTTTGCAATATATTATGATAATTTGGTCCACCTGGAGCAGTTGAGTCTAAAATGCATTTTTGGACAGGGGCCTTCGGACTCCCAGACCCCACCCCCTTTCACATTTTCAGGGGGTTTTTTGGAAGGGGGGAAAACACAATCATGTCTGATTTTTGAAAGCCCAGATGCTTGTAGCAAGAAATCTCTGCAAGCTTGCAACAAGCTAGTAACAAGCTTACGCAAGCTAGTAACAAGCTTGCGCAAGCTAGTAACAAGCTTGCACAAGCTTGTGTATACTTATTGTACTAGGTAAATAAATAACAAGCTTGCGCATGCTTGTGCAAGCTTAAGCTTGTGCATGCTTATGACACTTTTGTTAAATAAGCTTGCGCAAGCTTGCTGCAATGTTCCAAATACAAGCTTGCCGCAAGCTTGCTGCAATGTTCCAAATACAAGCTTGCCGCAAGCTTTATAAATAAGCTTGCGCAAGCTTGCTGCAATGTTCCAAATACAAGCTTGCTGCAATGTTCCAAATACAAGCTTGCCGCAAGCTTTATAAATAAGCTTGCGCAAGCTTGCTGCAATGTTCCAAATACAAGCTTGCCGCAAGCTTTATAAATAAGCTTGTGGCAAGCTTGCTGCAAGCTTTAAAACAAGCTTGCAATTTTGGTTTGGGAGGGCTATCAAATATCTATCAGAGATGTACCATTGTACAAGTCAATCAAAACACTAAAAAATGCAACTGAAAGTTTTCGTAGGAAACTAAAAGCATCAGAGCCAATAATCCAAGACAACGAAACATTATTATTTCTGCTGTGTAAATGGACCGTCACACAGCTGCTTTGCAAATTTCCCCTTTAATTTTTTGATACAATGTTAGGCTAGCAATATAAGCCATTCAAGTCATAGCTGGTGTCCCTCCAACGGTGAGCATGTAAGTGGCATGGCATAAACATGTCATATTTAGCTGGTGATAAGAATGGCAATAAATATACTTACATGTATGTATCCTGAATTTCCTCAAAGTCTACTTTCTTAGTTCTGCAAAGCAAGATGATATGACCCACACTATTTGTTCCAAGACTTGAAATTGTAATTTTGACTACATTTCCAACTGAAATCAGACTCATTACTCCACTCAAGGCAAAATAATTGTGATATTCCATAGCGATTTTTCATAATTTCAATTAAAAGAATGAATATTTTGCACATTATGATTCCAAAACATTAATGACGGAACAGAAACAGAGGTGTGTTGATTCAATGCCAGTCCACTGCTCAAATCACATGTACACCACGCAGATTAACTCAGCTATTAAAAAAGAAAATCCAGTCCATCACAAGTAGAAATGCAAAATTGAGTTAGCTCAACAGAAAAATAAACTCCATACATTCCAGACCAACTGGAAAAGTTGTTCTAATGCACATTCATTCACAATATGACTCTAAATTTTAATTTTAAGTAGACCCAAACAAGAGTTTTTTTAAACTAATGTCGAGCACACAACGAAGTTCAAAGGTCACTGGTCAGTACTATGTGCACAATAATAATGTTACTGTGTATAGATGAATCTACAGTTCTGTATTTATAGGTTACTGCATTTGTATGGGAAAATATGAACAAGTTTTTGGGATGGAATACTGCATGACCTTGGGAATGCAGTATATCCTTCCGACAAAACAGTTCATAATTTCCCATACAAATGCATTAACCTTTTTATTATATGCTCATTTTTTTATTCTACCTAAGTCTTAATTATATAAACACAATACACTACAAGAAACAATGTAAATGCATTCCAAACTAAATACACAAGTGCAGATTCATCATTACTATACGCAATCTATACTACATGTCATATTCTTCCAACAATGAATTATTGTTCTAATGTATGGGGAAACTGTGCTAAATCTGAGCTTGACAGGATTTATCAACTTCAGAACTGAGCAGCACGTGTAATTTTAGATGCATCTGTTGATCATCCCTCAAAAGCATTATTTACAGAACTCAAATGGTTCACAATATATGACAGAATAGATTTTCACAAGGCAGTTCTTTTATATAAATGTCTACATGGAACTGCACCAGAGTATCTTCAAGACTTATTCAGGCCTTTTCAACACAATACCAGTTGAGATCAATACCAAAACCAAGAACAGAGCAATTTAAAAAGAGTTTTCAATACTCTGGTACAGTTCTGTGGAATAAGCTTCCACTACATGTAAAATCTACTGAAAATATTTGAGTATTTAAGAAAAGATATCATAAGCATGTATGTGTTTCTAACAGATAATGGAATTTAGTATTTTAATACTAAACATGTTAAAATAAACAGTAATTATTGTCATCTTCATATAATGTGCATTGTTATACTCTCCTTAAGAGGACCTCTAGGGAGAATAGTCCTTGACTAATGAGTCACCATCTATAAATAAAGCATTATTATTATCATTATTATTATTACACAAATCAACATTATTACTGCGCAGATAACTCCGCCCAGATAAATTTGAACTTAGTTGTGTGCTCGACATAACTTTCGGAAAAAAATGGCATTTATAGTTAAAATTGAAATTTGGAGTCTTATTGTGAATGTATGTTCATATTGCAACAACTTTTTCATTTGATCTGGAATGAATAGATTTTGGTATTTTTCTCGATTCTAGGAAATTTTGTGATTATGGACTGGATTTGTATGTGACAATTCCACACGAAATACATGAAACTGAAGAAGCTATGGAGAAGCGTGTTGACATCTGCAAATATGTTTCTGTTTCTGTCATTGAATGTTTGAAATCATAATGTGGGGAAAATATGAAGTCTTTCAATTGCAATTATCAAAAAGATGCTATGGAATTTAATGCTTATATTATTTTGAGTGCATTAAGGAGGATGTAATTGCACTTATCATCGAAATCACAGTACAATTTCGAAATGTGTAATCCAGATTGATTGAGTTACAGATTTGTCTGAACACTGACATCAAAGAAGAATCTCTTAAGCAACCCCAGTTTGTATTTAAACTAAAAAATGATAATTGTTGCTTATACAAAATCTAGCTTAAAAATTATATATTGCAGTCTGTATAATCTTGCTTTTATTTGTACTTTGTATTCACTTAGAATATGTCAAAGAAGTATACGTGTTCTGTTTGTTCTCAGGATTGTAAGACGGATTTTATTTATTGTGAGGTAAGTACCTTTTTCTCATTACCTAATTTATTCATTTCTGTTGTAAGGCTGTATTAATGATATGATGTCTTCTTACATCAATGAAAATGACCAGTAAGATAATGTCTCCTGGGGAAACAGACAACTCTGCAGAGTCAATAATAGTACAATATTTTTTTTTAATGTAAAAGTTAAGTGTACTTGATGCATTGAACATCTAACTTGATTAATAAACTCTAAAATGTAATAAACATGATGCCATAATGTATCTGAAATCATTGTGATTGGTATACATGTAAGATCCTATGATATCAAGAGAATGGCTAATAGGTACTCTTTATATCATGGTGCAGATAGCAAGATACATGTATAATAAAATACTCCTGGTTTAAGAAGATAATATGCGTTCATTTAGATTTTAAGATTTTCCTGTGTCAATGGGATCACTTATAAGGACTCAGATATAATCACTTAAACATTGTAGATGAACAATATTGCAACTACCTAACATATCTTGATGTAATATTTTCTTAATATCAGCCTTAAGACATCAATCATTGCCTGCTACATTCAGTACAAGACACACATACACACACATTACTCATAATTCTGTTGTAATTGTTATTCAGTGTCATTTAAAACATGGATGAAGTGAGCATGTCATTAAGCATCGGAACTGTAATGCTTCCCCTAATGTTGTGTTGTTTGCACAATATATTGTGTTGTTTATATGCATATGCACAACTGAAGAGCATAACCCTCGGTAATGCAAAAACTCCGTAAAACATGATAACCACTACATGTATCTATGAATCACTTACATACATATATATTCATGCACATACACACACACACATACACTTATGCATATATACACACGTACAAAGATCTACCAATATTCATTCAATTAAGTGGGATAAATTTTTATATGTGTTCGATGACAAGATTTTGAAGTTTAGGTAGATATAAGGATCTGTTGGTTTTCTAAAAATGTCAGCTGAAATATATGTTCCCAATAATTTAGCTAAGTTAAAAAAGAAGGGGATATTTGTGTCATATTCAAATATTTGGTACAAAATTTACTTTTGTTTGCCGAATTAAGAAAATAAATATTACTGGAATTATTAAAAAAGTTGACAGTAGAATTACAGCGTATAACGAATTTCAATACTATAAATGGCCATTTCAATTGACTTATTCTTTACGTGAATTTTCTTGACATGCCAGACATGAGCACACTACAAATGTCAGGGCACTGACGAACCAGACAGCAAAGAATGGCAGAGAATACCCATGGACTATATTTATGTGTCATGTTGCAGTGCTTGCTATGGGTCTTCTTTCGACTACCTCAGGAGTTTAGAATGCTTGAAGAAGGTATGCATCTATCATTTATGATGATGATAATGCTTATCATAAAGAAAACGATGTTTGTTTGCTGTGTTGTTGTTAATGATGATCATACTGATAATTATATTAAAGATGCTAATGGTTTTATTGTTTCTGAAAAGCTTGATGTGTGTGTGTGTGTGATTTGGAGTTTTAATGTAGCCTAATAATAAACTCTTAATGCTGAGTGTCAAGTGTGGCAGCTGATGGTACCATTTTAATAATTCTTTGGTATGACTCGGTATCGTTTCGAACCTGCAACCTCACGTATCTGAGGCAGATGCTCTAACCACTTAGGCCATTGGAGTGGTCAATGATGATGCTGATGACTATGATGATGATCTCAATAATGATGCTGATGACTATGATGATGATCTCAATGTGTGTGTGTGTGTGTGTGTGATTTGGATTTTTAACATAGCTTTAACAGTTTTTCAGTCATATCGCTACGATGTCTGCAGTGTGGCAGTTTATAGTGATGTCTAGCACTGGGGCATCATGCCACAGACATGTAGCATATGTCCCACCCAGTCACATTATCCTGACACTGGGCCAACCAGTCCTAACACTAACCTCTTAATGCTGAGCGCCAAGCGAGGCAGCTGTTGATGATCTCAATGATGATGCTGATAATGTTATACAGTATGATTTTGTTTGCTTTCAGAGCGCTAAGAAATGTATAAAGTCCTTGACTGTAGCTGCTGAAAGATAACATCTCTATAAAGAATACTGATTTAGACACCACAGTCCATACAAACTTTGAAGGTCTCGGATTGGACCCAGTCTAAAATACCATCATAGTGGCTTACCATGTCTTGAAAAACTGCACTGAACAGTACTGGTGATGAAGACTGCCTGTTCAACTCCTTGTCAACCTATCTCATCGGCAACAAGTTAAGAAGTACTGAACTCTGTTACAGATGCAGCATCAAACTTGTCCAAAACAGAGACAAAATTCAGAAACATCCCATGTATTCAGGCTTTTTACTGTGCTCACCTGACTTTCACGATGCATGTCTGAAAAGTCCAACTTTTGGAAAGCCTGTAGCAGTGTTTTGTATGATGATCTTAACAAATTTGTTAAACTTGAAGGCAGAATCAGTGTACCCTGCAATGAATGAGATGAAGGATTATAGCTTTGTCAAACTGAATTGTGAATTTACACCAACCTTCTGTGAAGTGATCCAGAGGAACCAACCATAACCATCAAGAACATGTCATAGACCCAGTCAACAATAGTAAAATTACAAGCACACGGACAAACAACTCCAAGAGTGCAAATCATGTCCTAAAATTGGCCACAAAATGGCAGCTAGCTGAGTTACCAAAATTTGTCAAACTGCTTCAGCAATTAGTGACAAGTGATCAGAAAGAGAGATGTCATTCCCCGAGAAGCATGGGTAACTATTGCCTCAGTGAAAGATATTTGCACCACTGTGTCAACATTGATCACTGGGCCAGAATGATGGAAGAAGAACTGGATAAAAAACCCAAAAAGGTTTCTCACCATCTGTGGCAAAGACCATCAAAATATGATGTACTCAAAAGATGGCTGAAGAACAGCAACCAGAACTCCTTCTGCAGGTCAAAAGCCGAACGAAATTTGAAGAAAGCGGGCAGAAAGGTCTAGAACACCATCAAATATGCAAAGTGCAAAATGCAAATGCTAGAGTGCAGTCTATACAAATTAGTTCTTTAGCCACACCAGATGCAGACTGTTGTTACATGATACTCAGATGAATTTTAGCTAATATTCAGACAAAATATCAACATAATAAGGTGCATGGACGCTCGTGAAATACAGTAAAATAAAAACATCACTACCATTAATAACATCCGAAGAAAAAAGAAAATTTAAAATTGAAACAAGAATACAAAATAAAAACAAGACAATATTTTACACAAATACTAATGTTTAAATTTAATAGATGTATGCCGTTTTGAAAGAAATCCACAAAATAAAGATTTTAGAATCACTTTTTGCACCTATTTTAACTTTATTTTTCAAAGCCAAAATCAAGATGTTTATAAAAGATATTTACACTGATGCAAATATGGATAACGAAAACCTTTGCTATTACTTGTTTTAATTTTAAAAAATGTTGAGAAAATTACTTTGTTATAACTTTGAGTGACCAAAATTTGGATTTCAGTTATAATATTAGCTTTTCATAGCAACTGTGGAAACAAACTTTATTGTGAAACATTATCAAATGAAGGAAATCTTGTATAGGGCTAACAGTTACTGTAATTTTAGATTTAATATAGCTTTTGGGAATAATTAAGCTTAAATAACCAGTACACAAGGCAAATTCTTTCATCTTAGCTTACATTAATTTTTCGTATTGTTTTTGTTTTTGTAACTATTCATAACTTTTGGAACTTTTTGCACTTTAGTCATACCCATTTCCAGACGTTATTCTTGCCTTGTGGTGATGCTGTTTTCCATGCATATGTCAGCAATTTAAAAGTAAGGTTATTAATAGATGTATACATAGGTGTTCTGTTCTGACAGTGATTATTAATAAAAAGTGAGTGTTCTGAAGGATTTAATGCCTTGGGTCAAAAGAAGAGGGATTTTTGTTACCATCCAAATACCAAGGTAAGTCAAAATAAATTTATTGATTACTAGCGAGCAGTCGATAGCCAGAATTGATGGGGAGGTTAAAACAGCAAAAACCTTCTGTACGGAATATGGCCCAACAGCATTGGTTTCCGCTTGTCAGAAATAAAAAGGAGCAGAGACCTACTTGTTGTTCTAAGGGTCATGCTAATTCTGCACAATGATACGTCATTTCTGATACGATGTGCTGAATAGGCCTATGTTATGTTTTGCTAAAGAACACAAAACATAGTCCTAATATTTTGTTCCTCAATCCAGTTGTCATCACTGCATATAAACTGATGTGATATAACAGATGTATTATGCCCTTTACCGCTTCCAGTTTCTAATATTCACAAGACACAATATAATTCAGAAAAATTATCCAATTCACGTAACAAAATCTCTGTATCTTGCAGGCTTATTTAGACATCCACTCCTTGTTTGAATCTCTCCCTCTGGTTTGGCTCATTGATGATTAATGGTGTCTTGTCATTCAGTTCAGTGACCTTGTTAGTATCTTTGCATGTATCACACATCTCTGGTAAGGTCTCTTTTGTTTTAAACAGATGTCTTCGGTTTCTTCTGTATATAGCACCATCCTGGGTTTTCATACAACCTTGGAATGCTACTTTTTCTGATGACTACAGCTGGTTCCCAGAGATCTTGTATTCTGATTCTAACTTTATCTCCAGAAGTCAGAGTTGGAAGCTATTTAGCTGTTCTGTCATACTGTTTCTTTTGCTGATTTTTCTTTTCACCCAGTTTCCACTTTAGATTTCTTTCTTTTATAACTTGCGGATGTAGCTGTATGGTGGTAGTAGGTAAAGTCAATCGAAGTCTTCAACTCATCAGTATTTGTGCCTGAGATCCAATATCATCAACTGGTGTATTTCGATACTTCAATATTGACAAATATGGATCTTTTCCATCTCTCTTTGCATTATTGAGAACTCCTTTGACAGTTTGAATGGTTCTTTCTGCTAAACCATTAGACTGGATACTTGGGACTTGACGTAGTGTTTGAATCTCCAGGATTTTGCAAACTGACCATATTCTTTTGAGGAGAACTGTGGTCCTTTATCACTCCTTACTTTTCATGGTATTCCATGAATTGCAAAAACTGTCGTTGTGTGTGTGATTACTGTGCTTGCTTGAGTATTTTCTAACTTGGCAACTTCAAAATATCTGGAGCAATAGTCTACCATCATGACATAGTTGTAATTATTCCACGTAAGTAAATCTTTTCCAACAATTTCCCATGGTGCAGTAGGTTGTGTAGACAACTTATGGTTCTTTTTGAGTTTCTGTATTCCTGGCAAGTAGAACAATTCGATACTGTGTCAGCAATTTGTGCATTCATGCCAGGCCAATACATAATGTCTCTTGCTCTTTGCTTTGTCTTCTCAATGCCCATATGACTTTTGTGCAACTACTTTTGTATTTCTTTCTGAAGAGCATCTGGTATAATTATAAACTTCTCTCCTTTTATAACTAATCCATCCATTTCTGAAAGTTCATCTCTGCATTTCCAGACATTTCTGATTTCAAAAGGTACGAGATAGTTATAATTTGGCCATTTTCCCTTTTGATTTATTTTTTGTAATTTGGTCATTTTATTATCATTTGGCCATTTTTTCTTTTGATTTATTTTTTGTAATTTGGTCATTTTATTATCATGTTTAGTTCCATTCTTTATTGCTCCTAACTGTGTATCTGCAATCTGTATATCTGACATGATCATGTGCATATAGCAGTCAATTTCCCTATCCATGTCCATCTCAGACATGTTTGTCTTCATTACAGTTCCTACAACAGATGTTTTTTTTCCTCTTCACTTGAGTATTCTGGCAGACCATGAACCTGTTTCATCTTGCAGCATTTCAGAACATGATCTGTTATCGACACCTTGTAGCAAGTTTTTCCATCAGCTGGACACCTACCTTTTCCACGTAATTTGCCACATTTACCACAGTTGAATAATCTTGAGTCTGATTTCATATATAACATTTCAGCTTTCTTTGGTTGTGTCATTCTCTTTCCTTTTTTCTTCATTTTCACACCATGAACTTCTGATGCAGCAGCTTCATTTTGCATACTTTGAATCCGCTTTTTGGATTCTTCATCTGCTCTGCAGATAGCCAGTGCTTTTTGTAATGTCAGTTGATCTTCTCATAAAAGTCCTTTACGTTTTCATAATTAGTCCCACAGACAATTCAATCTCTAATCATTTCATCCTGTAGATTTTCAAATTTGCAGTTCTTTGCAATCAATTTTAATTTCAATTTACATACTGGTCAATGGTTTTATTCTTTTGTTGCATTCTTGTACTGAATCTGCCTATCTACTGTAATATTCTGCATTTGGACTGCAATAGTCCTCAAATTTCTTGACAAGTGGAGCAATTTTTTCAGCTTCATTGGCCTCAAAAGTAAATGTGTTGTAAATGTCTCTACCATCCTGACCAACAGTATATAGGAAAGCACTGTATTTTTCTCTGTCTTCAGTATCTGCTAACGCAACATCTAAGTAAAACTGCATAGTCTGCTTACACGTCCTCCATGTTTCTACTAAATGCTGGGAATTAAAAGTCCATTTCAGGTGGCTGATTCAGTTTTTCCATGGTGTCACAATTAACACATGAAACTTGTACATCCAAATTTCAGAATTGTTATGGAGATATATTTCTTAATGGTATAAATCCAAATTATTCCAAATTTTCACTTCTGACACCATGTTATGTTTTGCTAAATAACACAAAACATGGTTTGGTCCAACTACTTTAATGGCTAGATAAAAAACTGACTAAAACAGAAAACACGCATAATCATGCATATAGGGCTACAACTGAGAGCCTGGAGCTGACCTGTAACTGTCAGATCTTGGGTGGCTGAGTGGTCTAAAGAACTCACCATTATGGATCATTGCCATCTCAATTATATCTGCATGGTTTCGAGTCAGTGTTAAAACTTGAAAGGCTAGAATTTATGACTGAGCAAGATTCAACCAGGGCATTGCAACACTGTCCTGAGAAAGTAAACATTTGAACTACCAACCATAACCACTTGATAGGACCCCATGTCAAGTTGTCATTTTCAAAAGGAAATTGATATCCACTGTAAGCTAAGATCTGAAGAAATAAATGATTATCTTGGGAAAAATTTAGGAACCGCTGGTTATGACTGGCCAGAGTAAATTAAGGCGTACACTTTAGAAGTAATGTAAATTTAAAGTGATGACCTTAGTTGAAATTCTTTAGTCAGAAGTCCTGAAAGAGAAGTGGCAGCGAGGATGCCTAAAAAGAATAGTGCTTTCATTGTTAAACAAAAAATGGGGACCAGGTGGCTGTCTTGTAAGAAAAGACAGGGTTTAGTGCAAGGATGCACAATTTCTAAAAGAGAACAACTTTAACCCTTTACCCCATAGAGCATAATTACAAAGTGCAGCGTGCTATAAATAGAACACCTTTACCTATTCGACCCCAGACGCATCGGCCTGCCTGTTAACTATTAAGCAATGTAGTGTATGTTACGTTAAACAGCAATTTTAACCATTTTACATTTTTGGTACACATCTATTATGTGTGGAAAAATTTAAGAGTAAAGTCTGATTGTTATAGCTGTATCATTATTTTTCATGGAAGAATTTTTTACGTGCTTTAAAATCTTGAGAGAACTCATTCACCATCAAGTCAGTGAGACCATGTGACCAACCGTAG
Source organism: Sinohyriopsis cumingii (assembly GCA_028554795.2). Taxonomy (NCBI): domain Eukaryota; kingdom Metazoa; phylum Mollusca; class Bivalvia; order Unionida; family Unionidae; genus Sinohyriopsis; species Sinohyriopsis cumingii. Next base: position 127,277,565 of record CM068835.1, read on the forward strand.
CTGCCATTTCTCATACTCGAAATTTACAAGTTTTTCGTCTGCGTCTACATCACTAAGTCATCCGAATTAGATAAATTATAAAAACTAATTGCTGCCTACATCAGTATCAGAGCCTTTACGCAAGTTATTGAATCTTTCATAGTTGTGATTCTAATCATGAAAACTTTTAAAGTACTGAATGAAATCTGCGACCTCCATTTTGGAGAGTGGAGATTACGAACCAGTTACATTAAATAGCAGATATCGACCAGAGCATAAACAGTGACCACGTGATCTGACGTAATTGTCATTCACAGAAATGAATATAATATTAAATAGGGGTTTTTCCCAGAAGGTGGCGCTACAAAATCCAGCTTAAAATGGCTGATGTTTACAGCAGACATCAAAAGGCACTTCCATGTGAATGGAGACGTCAAAAGGCGCTTCCATGCAAATGGAGTAGAGGTGTCTAAGGCACTTGCATGAGGTAAAGAGTTAAGGTACACAATTTTAATTTTCCCACATAATTTTCCATTTTTTGTTTGTTTTATGCAAATGTGCTTGATATGACTAGGATTCACATTATGTATCATTATTCAATTTCATGCAAATCTGTTGGCAGTATAGGTAAATAGATAAGGTAACATTAGTTATACTGCAAATGTGTCAATTATGGCTTGTCGCTGTGAAGTGAGGGTGATGTTCTATCGGATTAGTTCAGAATGTATGCAGTGTGTATGGCTAGTATGCTTCTGAGTAATGTAAATGATGGAATTTATGTGCATGTAGAAAGTGGTACATACAGAGATTATGGGGTAATTTTGCCCTTTAAGGAACAGCTTTCTGGGGACGGATGGGACAGTCCAAAGACAGAAGTCTGAAACAAAGAGTGGCAAGTTCAGAATAAAGGAATAGTAAGTCCAGGAAGGGGAGAAGCATAGAGAATAGATAGGCTCAAGGAAACAGGCAGAGCAGCAGAGAGGGTGAACAGACCATAGAATTCCGACAAAACAAATAAAACAAACAAATAAAATCATCTCGTAGAAAGGTCAAGATTTTACAAATGAACTTTCCTTGAGATGTTTATTTTTGTAATGACCGATTGTACTAATAAAACCTCAGTTCGAAATAGTATCTGAAAAAATAAAGTACTCTACGTGTTTATTTATTTCTTGTTTATTTGTTTGACGACCAACGTTGGTAGGTACCCTCTCTGCTGCTCCTCTTCTGCTGATATTAATTAAATTATTATGTTATAATAAAAATGGTACATCCAGAATCTCATACTGCAAGAACAGCACGAGAACGATTAGAAACAATTAAAAAATTTCTTCCTGTCAGAGACTCATTTAGAAAAAATCTACAAGCGCAGCAAGAATCAAAAGTTGAGTTTGAAGAAGACACTAAAAAACTATTTAAACCCGTCACTGCAGCTACTGAACAAGTTACAACTGTCATCAAAGAAGATCTTCTTCCGGTATCAAAACAAACTGCGGCGCAGGCTGAAAAAATAGCAAGAAGAACTAAACAGGCAAAGAAGATTTTACGAGACCTTCCAACTGGCATAGCCAGGGAAATAGCTGCGGCTCAACCTCCACCTGTTGGTGAGGAAATACTTGAAGGTATTGGAGAACTTCGTACTGAAGTCGCCGATGTGAGAAAAAAACTTGCATCTGAACCCAAATCAGCAGAAGAAAGCTTAAGATTAATTGCAAGATTTAACGAAGGAGTTGTTGAGGAAATTAGAAAAACTGAAAGAGAGAAATTACCTGAGATGACATTAGATAATATATCTAATAAATCTAATTTTTTAAAACCCTCTCATGAAAAAACAAGTAATGATAATTTCATTAAATGGATATATCGCGTATATTACAATAAAAAACAAGCTAGAGGTCAAGAATTTAAAAGATTTAATGAAGAAGTAAAAAGACTTTATAGAGAGAGACGGGAACAACCAGAACAAGGAGAGTCCTACCAGTATCAGCTTCCTCCACCTCTGCAACAAATAGAACAACAACAATCTTCTTCGCCGCAGCAAATGTTGAGGTCGGAACTTAAAAGGGCTAAAGAGTCACTTAAATCACCCCCCTCGAAGAAAATTTCTTCACCTTTACGTAAAATTTCTTCACCGGTTGTAACATTTACACCGACAGGTTCACCACATGGATTTCGAGAAGGTGACTCACCCCCGGCCACCACTGAAGTACTTACTCCGGTAATGCAACCACCAGTATTTAAAACACCTCAAGATGAACCTAAAACAGGACGTGGTTTATGTCCTGATAATATCATCAATGATGTGTCACGGTTAGAAGTTCTCATAGGAGGAAAACGTGCCGGAAATAATTCACCAGAAATAACCAATGAAGCAGCTGATATTTGTCGGCGACTATTTCAAGGTGGTATCATGGATATTGGCGTTTACCGAGAACTTATTGATGAGCTCCTTGATGACTAGTTGTTAGATAAATGGTAAATAAAATAAGATGATTGTGCATGATAATCATCGTAAACCCACACAGGTTAGAGCGGTAAACTCACGATTACCAATCTATAGTGTTATTTACGGAAATGGACTTGGTGATGTCATTCGGGGATTATTCACGAGGATAGCTCCCAAAGTAGCACCTGTTGCAAAACAATTATCGATGAAGGCTATTGATATTGTTCGTGATAAAGCTCCTGGTGCAATTGTCAATGTTGCTGGTAAGGCGTTCTCGGCGATCAAGGAAAGACTAGCACGATTATTGCGACGAAAACAACAACCACCGGTGAAACTGGCAAGTACTGAGGTGATGCCCGCAGACGTAAGTAAAATAATAAATCAGGCTGCAAATCAAAAACTAGCGGCGATATCTGAAGAAGCAGAAAAAAATATAACAGCAAATTTAATAGCAGGAAGTGGTCTTCGTCGACAATGATCATCATTTGGAAAAATGGTAACTATAATAAAAATGTTCAGGCGCGAATCAGACCCAGCATTTGATATGGAGGCACCTGTCCTTAAGTACGAGTCGGTACGTGATTATCAATTTTATTCTTATGACGCAAGACTACCAAATCAGCGGGGGAGAATCGAATTACAGGTTCATGATACAAGTAGATATTTCTTGCCCGCTGAGGCGTTTATTGAAGTAGAAGGTAGACTTGTAACGAATGTTGTAGCTAATACGCCATATGCTGCTAATTTGCGTGTTGGTTTTGTCAACAACGGGATCATGGCATTATTTAGTGGCGCCACATACATGATTGATGGAAAAAATATTGAATCAGTTCAGAATGATGTCGACGTTGCTACAACAATAATTGGTCTGGCGAGATATTCTGACGACTTTACAAGATCAGCTGGTCCAACAATGATGTTTGCTAAGGATATTACTGACAACGCTGATCATGTTCAGTATACCAAAGTACTGGTAACACGAGCTACTTCAGTTGATCCACAAACGGCTGATTTTGAGCACGCAGACAGACCAGGTGCTGATTATGATATTATAAAAAGCGTTAATGCGACTTACAACCTGGGATTTGCAGCACGTAGAAATATGTTGCTGGGAAATGATAGAAATTTTTCGTGTGCAATTCCATTATCTCACATCTTTGGATTTTGCAGAAATGTTAGAAAAGTCATCTTTGGAGCTAAACACACAATTGTGCTCGTAAGAAAAAGTGATGATAATGATGCAATCTGGCGAGGTGATGGTGTTGCCGAGGGTAAAGTAAATATATCAAAACTTTCACTATGGATGCCAGTAATGACTCCATCTATTACTGAGGAACAAAAATTACTATCTTTTATGGATCAAGGCGGTAAATCATTGCTATCATAGTTAACAGTAACCACAGATGCTGCTCAAAGCAATATTAATGGTTTATTTACATGGCATATAGCATCACAACAGGGTGTTTCTGCACCACGACATATTTTTATTGCACTACAAGATAATGCTCGGACGAATAATCAAGAATGTTCACATATGATATTTGACAACCTTGGAGTTAATGAAGTTTCCTTACGGATAAATGGACATCAAGAACCAGCCGAGGATATACAACTAAATTTTGTTCAAAATCATGTAGCGCGCGCATATCATCGTTTAATGTCATTCATGGGACGTGATCAAAATATAGATACCGGGTTGCAAATATCACAACTAGATTTTACAGGTCTATATCCGATTTATTATTTTTCACTAGAACATCTTGATTTATCCAAACAATCTGTTGTTGATATACACTTTCGAGCTCATGTTACTAACCCTCCTCCTGATATACCCGGTCCACCAATTGTTCCCGGCTTCTACAGAGCGATCGCGGTCATACTTAGCGACAAGGCCATGTTACTTGAAGGTGGCAGTGGTCGAATGAGGATCGTTGATGCACCGGTGGAAAATCTTTAATCGTGTTATTTAGAAAAATATATTTTATATAAAAATGTCGTATAGTCATGTTAATGTTACTCTGACCCCGGGTCAGGTAAAAAAGCTTCAATCAAAAACCGCCAACAAATGCGGAACTAAAATATCACTAAAACGAGATCATATTAGTGGTGGTCCAAACAAATTATCGTTGACAAATAATCAGATTAAACATTTCAATAAAGCCCTAGAATCAAAAACTGGAGTTCAATTCCATCTCTCCCCGAGCGCCATCAAAGACATGGTTAAAACGGGTGGTATATTCCCACTACTTGCGGCCATTCCGGCATTAATAGCTGCGGCTGCTCCAGCCGTAGCAAAAGCAGCCGCATTAGGTGCTGTTGGAACAGCCGCTAGAATGGCACTAAAGAAAGCAACAGGAAAGGGATACAAAAAAAAGGGACGCGGCCTAAGATTACCGGGATCTCGTTGGGGGAGAGGCCTAAGGCTTCCACGTTAGACGTTCCAGCATCAAATTTTGATTTACTTGATGCTGCTAAAAAATTAAAAATATCTGCCTTTAGAGGTGTTTTTATGCGAGATCAATTACCGAAACAACCAAACAAACTAGAAACAGGTATTATTAATCTTGACAAACGTTCCGGACCCGGTACTCATTGGGTATCATACGCGGTTGATCCGCGTGGAATTGTTTATTTTGATTCGTACGGGTTAGCTCCACCTGTTGAATTTATCAAGTATGTCGCACCACTCCACGCAACAACCAGAGGTTCCAAAGTTTGGTATTCAACGCTACCCACACAAACAATGACAGATCCGCCAATATGCGGCCGTGAAGTAATTAATGTACTCGACGCTATATCAAAATCATCCAGGCCGCCACATAAAGTCGTGCACGATTATACAAGCAACCGATTTGTTGCGCGTAAGGCGTTTTAAACAACGGATCTTATTATAATGGTTGACATTTACGGAAGATCTTCTACTAGTAAGAAAATAAAATCCGACGTTGATCTGTCAAAGTATGCGACTAAAGATGACCTCGCTGATATTATGAACCTGGCTGGAGTTGACCCAGATGAGGTTGTTATTTTTCAAGATCGATATGGTAAACTAAAAACCAGCAATATCAAATGGAATGATATAGTCCGGCGAGTACTCGGTGCAGTTACGGATAATATTCCAGTGTTTACTGACGGTGGTAGAATCAGAGATTCAAGTATGTCACTTAAAACCATCAGAGATGAAATTGCAAAAAGTGTTGCTAATCGTGTAAGAAACACCGGTGACACAATGACAGGTGAACTTAGCATGAACGGGAACAAAATAGTAGCTGTAACAGCTCCAAAATCTGACAACGACATCGCAAACAAACTATACGTCGACGACGTGGATGGAAAACTATCCACGCTGCGGGCCGAGTATGATGTTCACGTAACCGGTTTTACAAGCCTTCGAAGAAATTTTCAAAAAACCGATGATGCCATAAATAAGTTCTTTGGAACTCCTTCCGTCATCGATATAAAACTTTCTGATATCAAAAGTAACCTAGACACGATCAAACGAACACAGCTAGACATCGTAGCGGGAATTCCTGAGATTATCAATAAAACCAATCTGATTAAAATTCCAGCTGAAATAACTCCCGGGCATATCACAAACATCGTATGCACGGTATCATCGGGATTTGCAACATGGTCAAAACAAAATAATACCATCAAATATACCGCAACAAGCACTGGCGTATACAGGCTATCTGTGTTTAGTGCTGCAAAATTTGAAATATTTACAACGTTTCCATGGCGTCATTCCACCGACAGGTTTTCCGGGGTTGTATCTGTTATATTAAATATCGGAGCCGAGGAAATATTTATTCTGGAAGCAGCTGATAGGACATTAACCGCAACATCTTACTGGTGGTGTTTGGAATTTGTAGCTGAAGCACATCAATTGGTTACTGTATAAAAATATATATGGACGGTGCACAATACAGATACAATCAAGCACGTGAATGGCAGGCGGCGCTAAAAGATCAAGTCGATCAATATACAGTAAAAGTAAAAAAATATCGACGACGATTGGTTATCGTTGATGTGATTGTTTATTCAGTATCCGCTGTTGTTGCTGGAACCGGTGTAATATTATCAGCGTTGACAACGATGGCACCAGTAGCTGTAACTATTTGTATTTCAGCAGCAACAACTATTGCAGGTGTGCTTGGTATCATCACAAAAAAAATATGTACTTGTACGAACGAAAAATTATCCGATTACAAAATAAAATTACATACAGCGACGGTAGCATACTCGAAATTATCCTCGTTGTTATCAGCGAGTCTCAGTGATGGAATTATATCTGATTTCGAATTTTCAATGATAACCAAAATATACGACGAAGGTATCGGTATTAAAGATACAAGTATCAATAATGACAGAATTACTCCAGCAGATCGTGACCAACACAACTCCGCCAAAGATAACGATGATCTCGGTAAGTTCAACTAATCCTGAATTTAGTGTTAATTTTCCTACTGCAATTCCAGTAAAAGAAATAGCACTAGCACAATTACGAGTATATTACAGCTGGCCAAATATCAGATCAAAATCATTTAATGGTACACCAGCAAATAATTCGCTCGTATTTACTAACAAGAACAAACCCGATGGAACACCTGACTGGGTTGTTGTTGGAATACCAACCGGCAGTTATGAGATTGAAGAGATCAGTGAGGAATTTGCGCGTAGAATAAAATCAATAACAGGAAAAGAATCAAAAATATCAATTAATGTTCATGAACCCACCCTGTCCTCGACGGTTGAAATAAACTCGCCTGATTATGCAGTTGATATTTATCAATCTTCAATCAGATCCGTGCTAGGATGGCCTGAAATTCCCAGGGTGTATGAAGGACCACCAGAACCAACGAGGGGTGATTTTACGTCAAAGACCAGTCTTCGTCATGATATTAAAATGAATTCAGAATGGCTAGATTACATAGAAGTAAAACCAGGATGGAGGGGGGGAGCACCTGTATATGATCCTAGAGCTCTTTTGTATAATCTTAATGAACGTGTTATTGCTTTGAATATTGATTCTATATTTGCTTCAATAAACTCAGACCATGAAATACAAGTAAATAATTTACGTGATAGTTTTCAAGAGTATTTATTTGATTCAACATCTGCGCGCGATAATATTATTAGGTACATAGAAGTTTTAAATTATATAGTTAATTCTTCTGAAGTTATCTATAACAGAATTAGAGATATGGTTCTTAAGTCATCAAGCGATTATAAAAAATCCTTCGCAGCCAAGTACAAAATACCCGAAGCTGACATTGTAACGTTTAAGTTTCCTGATTATAATCCGGATAAATTAAGAAAATCTGTCAGTGATGTCATTGATGAGTTTTTTCCTAAAATACTCGATGCATGGAAAAAACTAGCACCATTAGCAGTTGTTCTCAGATATGATAATGATCCACATGGCGGCGGAAGACACATATCCCCGGGAATCGTTAATATAACACCGACGGTCGCGGTCAATCTGGTTTGTGACGTAATCGATGGCAGCTATCAAATAGATCTCGGAAGATCAAATCAGGCTCAACAAGGATACATCCTGTACACGTTCACACCACAAGTTCCCCCTGGAAATTTAATCGTGCAAGAACCAACTAATCCCATGTATTTGCGGTGTCACAATAATATGTTAACGCGAATCAATTTTAAACTCACAGACCACCTTAATCGCTTGATTGACATACGTGAAGAAGAGCTTGTAATAAATCTGTATGTAAAGTCCTAAGACTTTTGTCTTAAGGATTTCTGTCTAAGGACTTCCGTCGTAAGACTTCCGTCGTAAGGACTTTTGTCGTAGATCTTCATGTAATGGAGGGTTTTTACAAGCGAGGATTTCTTAACAGTTAGAAGAACATTTGTAACAGAGATCAGACTCAAATTCGATCAACTTAAAAAAATATTTTATTATTACTGGCACAAATTTGTGTTTGGTACAAATTAATCGGCCCAGGCAACTAAAAAAGCTAGTCGATGAAAGTAAAATTAAAATTTCTATCACAAAAAAAATAATATTTATTAATTTTCCTGATTTTTACTGAAATTGCACAAATTACTTGATTTTGACTACCAACTACCCCGTCAGAAACATAAAAATGCACGAATTACTTGATTTTGACTACCAACTACCCCGTCAGAAACATAAAAATGCACGAATTACTTGATTTTGACTACCAACTACCCCGTCAGAAATAAGAAATTCTAACCTTGTCAAATTGTTCCTAATAAATTTTATTTATTATAAATTAATTTTATTTATTAATAATATTATTTTTACTGAGATTTTTATTTTTTTTTTACTAAAATACAATGAAATTGCTCAATTTTCCTGATTTTGACTACCAACTACCCCGTCAGAAATCAAGTAATTCGTGCATTTTTCTTTGATTTTGACTACCAAATACCCCGTCAGAATCAAGTAATTCGTGCATTTTTCTTGATTTTAGTAAAAAAAAAAAAATAAATTAATTCAGTAAATAAATAAATTAATTCAGAAATAAATAATTTGTAAAATTAAGAAATTTGTACAATTTTATGTTTTTGATGGGGTAAATGGTAGTCAAAATTAAGAAATTTGTACAATTTTATGTTTTTGATGGGGTGAATGGTAGTCAAATTAAGAAATTTGTACAATTTTATGCTTTTGATGGGGTAAATGGTAGTCAAAATTAAGAAATTTGTACAAATTTGTTAAATTTCAATAAAAAAAAACAAATTACTAACCCATCAAATTCAGAAATAATATTTCTGATCAAAGATCTCAGTCATCTTCAAAATTACTACTTTGGATTGTTTCACCAGTAACGAAGTTACTTTGGATCGTTTCACCAGTAACGAAGTTACCTTCTGACATTATTTTTCTTAATAGTCTTATGCGAGTACTAATCGTTTTCTTTGCCTCATACTCGTGGGATAATAACGACTTAATTCTTTCTACGGCGGTAGAAAGAGGAACGAACTCCTTCACATGATCATCTTCTACGGTAGCTAGCGACTGAAACATTGCCGATTGAATCCATTTCATGAGCCTGTATTCAGATGATAGTGTGTGTGTCCCCATGGTTTTACGTTCTTGTAAAATCTCAAAGTCAGAAACTATTTTTTCAGGACTAAGTTCATCAGATATATTAATTCCATCTTTTTTCAATTTTTTAAAAGCGACAATTATATCATTGATATTTTCATGGTTCATTTTATAATATATGAATCTTTAAAATAAAAAAAATATCCCTAGAACACCTATCGAGTGTATTAGCGAGTTCGTCGGGATGTTTCAGGGACAGCACAACCAAGAACTCGTAGCTTGCCACCGCAATCTACCAAGTTCATTAGGCAAATATTCCCTCTACGAGAGCCCCTAACCCGCCAAACAACGGTCTAGAGGCCCAAGAGGGAGGACAGCACAATCCTCATTAAACTCGTAGCTTGCCACCGCAATCTACCAAGTTTAGAGGATATACACATAACATATAACTAACTAAGGACAGCACAATCCTCATTAAACTCGTAGCTTGCCACCGCAATCTACCAAGTTTAGAGGATATACATATAACTAACTAAGGACGGCATAAACTCGTAGCTTGCCACCGCAATCTACCAAGTTTAGAGGATATACATATAACTAACTAAGGACAGCACAATCCTCATTAAACTCGTAGCTTGCCACCGCAATCTACCAAGTTTAGAGGATATACATATAACTAACTAAGGACAGCACAATCCTCATTAAACTCGTAGCTTGCCACCGCAATCTACCAAGTTTAGAGGATATACATATAACTAACTAAGGACGGCACAAGGACAGCACAATCCTCATTAAACTCGTAGCTTGCCACCGCAATCTACCAAGTTTAGAGGATATACACATAACATATAACTAACTAAGGACAGCACAAGGACAGCACAATCCTCATTAAACTCGTAGCTTGCCACCGCAATCTACCAAGTTTAGAGGATATACATATAACATATATACAATGAAATGGTTATATACAATGAATGAAGAGCCCCTATCGAGTGTATTAGCGAGCTCAGATTATGAATGAAACGGCACTAACTAAGGACAGTACAAACATGTACGCTCAGCAAAATCCCACCCACAATAATTAATCCAGTGGGTGATACGAAAATATGTATCAACCACAAGTCAATATTGTGGTTGGGAATTTTGCTGAGCGGGGGGGTTTTTGCGGTTCCCCCCACTATTATAAAAATCGCAATTATGCGTACACCACCGACAAATTGTCAGCCATGGGGATTCGATCCTGGACCGCGAGCGTCACAGTCCAATACCATACTGATTGAGCTATCAAACATTGTTACGAACATATGTTTCGGAAGTTAATATATAGCTAGCTATATAGCTAAGGAACCAATATTTACACTAAACAGCGGTTTCTGAATAATAACAGTTTCTGTATTTATAACAGTTTCTGTATTTATAACAGCGGTTTCTGAATAGTAACAGTTTCTGTATTTATAACAGTTTCTGAATAATAACAGTTTCTGTATTTATAACAGTTTCTGAATAATAACAGTTTCTGTATTTATAACAGTTTCTGAATAAATACAGTTTCTGTATTTGTAGCGGTTTCTGAATAGTAACAGTTTCTGTATTTATAACAGTTTCTGAGTAATAGTTTCTGTATTTGTAGCAGTTTTCCTAAGCAGACTGAGAATCAATAATAACAGTGGCATGAACACACAACTGCAGGTCGATTACAATGACAACGGTTTCTGTTTCACACACAGCTTCCTACGGATCAATAACATTATCATGATCTCTCGTAATGTTGTATGATGGGGAAATATTTAAAAAACATAAATAATACTTCTACGAGTAATTAGTTACGATGTAATTAGTTACGATGTAATTAGTTAAACTGACTAATTACGATCATAAAAAAACAAAAATCTACGAAGAAAACTATATATTACAAAGTAATCTCCCCTTATATAATCAAAAATTCAGTAGTGTATGGAGGACCTACTGTGACATAAATTAAAAAATTAACTCAATGTGGTGATGATAGTTAATAATGTGGTGATGATAGTTATTGATACTTAAAGATAATTTTCTGCTTATATTTTTTCGATAAAGCTGTTTTATATATATTTTCTGCTACTTTTTGTACTGAATGCGGGTGAATATCAAAATATTTCGCAGCAGCACACATCGAACGAAACATAATTTCTTCACCAGTTTCCATGTTTGTGGAAATTACTACCCTTCTAGAAACTGTCTTACATCTTCCTGTATTTCCACATGCAGAGTTCATGCTTTGTGTGACAACACGAAGGTTGGATAAATTATTGTTTTGAGGATTCCCATCAATATGATCAATAACAAGACCGTCTTTGATCAAACCCTTGTGACACTCGTACGTAAATCTATGACAGCGATAATGTTTCTTCCCAACAGTAAATGTGAGATAACCAAAATTATTAACATAACCAACTGGTTTTTTTAACTTGCAGTGTCTGATGATACCATTAATATTTGATTCATAGTTTGTTATGACAGGATGTGGGACAAATATATTTTGCTTCATTATAATAATATTATACGTTTAAATCATTGTTTGTCTGAAATCTTGATATATAATCCCTCACGGATTTTATAGCGTTTTCACCGCTATTATTTTTTTTTTGTCATAATATCTTTTAAGTTCTCTGAACCGTTTTCCGCCGCACTTCCCACATAATTCTGTCTTTCCTCGCACTCCAATACCACACCGTAGACATGGTATTGGTCCTAGACTTCCTCGTCGTATGTTTTGTGAGTGCATCCAACAAAATTCCTTTCTACAGGATTTGTTGCATCGATTTACCGAGCCGATCATCAACCATCTGCATTGAGACATTGTATATATATATATATAATTTTCTTTATTTAAATATTTGTTTTAATTATATGAACGAGTTTGAGAGATTATCCCAAACTAGGCCTGTTAAATATAAATTCAACCTTGACAGATTATCTTCTGACTTGCCAGTACGAGATCTGGTTGATCCGAAAAATAAAAGTTTGATCTCGAAAATTCACGACGCCAAGAAAGAATTTTACACGGATGGTGCATCTCATACATGGTCAACGTTCAAGATTATACGCAACACTGTCAAGGACGCTACAATGAACGACAAACGAGCGGCAACTATCATTAACTACATCGCTGAATACGAGGGCAATCAAAAATATTTCTTCAGAGTAAAATTTATTGTATTAACAGAAACAGATAGTTGGATTATCCGTGACAAATATGATCCTGTCCTTGGTAATAATAAAACTATCGTATTAAGTAAAAATTCCAGACCGGGTCTACTGACTGGTATTGACAAACCGTATTATGAGCGAGCATATCCTGTAACGGCGGTTATTTATGATAACTAGTTGATAAACTAGCGCCGATGAAATTTTCAAGGTTAAATTGTGTGGCTGAACGAGTAATAGAACACTTTACAAACGCGATGCGTGGAAATGGATTAACCGATTTAAGGCGTGAAAAAATAAACTCGTGGGCTGATTCAGTTAAGGATACCGGTGCTACAATAAAAGATGTTGCTGAGTTAGGAAAAATATTAAAATTTCCAATAACTGTGGCGACAATAACGGGAGAAGTACTGTACCAGTCGAAATATAAATCAAAGGGAGCTCCAATAAATATTATCGATCATAACGCGCACGCATGGACTAACGCAGTAACAATATTTCCACGTGATCAAACTGTTAGATTTTACTCCCCAGATAATTCTGGGGCAGATAATTCTGGGGCAGATAGTATGTTTGATTTTATCAACGAAATAAGTAAAACCGATCCTGTATCGGTATGGTTATTTAAAAGTAATGAGGAGGGTGAATTTGATCAGTTTGTCAAACCGAACGGTGAAATATATCGCACAGAATCCCTCCATGACTTGATGAAAAATCTTGCGACGTTTTTACAGTGCAAGCACGCGGAAAATACTGACAAATTACTAACTAATTGTTTTACCGTTCCATCTGTTGCGGCTCATTTCGCCAGAGAACGAAATTCATGGAAACCAACACGATTTGATTTACTCGAGGACGTACGCGCAAGTTGCGTCGAATATGGACATGGCGGATTATGGAATACCAAATATAATTACAATGATGTTATTTCGGTTGATATGGTTGCATGTTATCCAGGAAGTTTTCTGGGATACGGAGATTGTTCTACGTACTTTGAAAGATTTGGTCACCCAACAAACGAGATGACGCGAGTGGCAATTAATGGACCATTACCTGATTTTGATCTGACTGGATTCGCCTGTATTGAATCATTCGAGTTTAACGAAAATCTTCACAAGATTTGTTATGTTTGGTTTGGTAGACATTTTTGTGAAAAACGTTGGGCACCTATAGTTTTGTTGCGATATATGCTAGATTGTATGATACTGACATCGTTGGTGGTCAGTGAGGCAATTATATCATATCATGCACAGACCAAAGTTTGGTTGCCCATGTCAGATTCTGAAGTTATCAGCGAGTTTAAGGAAAAATATCCTGATATTTCCGAAGATGATATTCCTAATAAACTCAAAACCGCAAAAGATCTCGGTAGAAAAATTATAGGTAAATTTACTCAAGGTGGTGCATATGATTATAAAAGACATTACGCACGATTAATTCTAGATGATGCCGAGTACGATTTTATAATCGCTGATACAACGGCGAAAAATACGTTTGTAAATCGAGAGAGTGTTTATTTATCCGACGGAACAAAATTGGGTACGATCGTTAGTTACATAAATGACGTATCCCCGCAATATACTCATCTAAGATCTTCCATGTTGGCTTATGTTTCTATAAATTTATTATCGATGATTAATAGATTTCCTGAGACCGCAGTCAGAGTCGCAACAGATTCGTTTTATATTTCGAGTAAATATTTAGAGTCTGTTATGAAATTTACAAGTAATGATGAACGATGGGGTTCGTGGAGAATAAAAAAGGAACTATTACACAATTATGTAGAATCAGCAGATGTTCCAGTGAGAGATTTTTATCGTGAGGGTAATAAAATATCAGAAATGTCGAAGGCACCATCGTTGAGTGATCCAATAACCAGATATAAGACAGTATATCTCAATGGACCTGGTGGATGCGGCAAAACAACTCGAACGATTAATGTTTTTAGAAATTCAGATATAATCGTGCTGACACCCACACATAGACTTGCACGTGAGATGAAACAGCGGCAAGTACAATCGTGTACGTATCATAGTTTCTTTCGGTGGCGCGGGGATACATGGACTCCTGAACGGATGGGAGAAAAATATATACCTAAAATAATTATTTGGGATGAGATATGCACGGTGTCATTGGATACATTAAAAACGTTTCTTGATTGGTTGTTGACGAAAAATACCGCCATAATAATGTGTGGCGATCATGGTCAACCGCCGCCTTTTGTTGGACCATCTCTACATGATTGGTTAAAAAATTTCGTTGATTATTACGAAGAAATAGATGATGATCATAGAGCTCTTGATGCAAATTTAAAGGAGTTTAAAAAATTAATCAGATTACAATCAAACAAAATTCAGTGTGAAATAATACGTGGAGTGATCTCAGAGACATCAATGAGTGATTTTTTGAACTCATGGAGGCCCAACGATTTGATCGTAGCAAGCAGAAAAATAATCAGAGATGCTTTACAACAACAGTTATTTCAGCTACATAAAGAACAATATTCAGAACTACCCGTTCCGTTGTGTTATAGACCATCAGATACACGAAAACAGAATATTAATGTTGATATTCCAGGACCCTTGACAGAGTCAAGGAAACAGAATCTCGTATTAAATGATATTGTCGCCGTTGACATCAGTGTGGTCGAAGATGCAATAAACGCTGACAAATCTCCATGGGTGTTGGGATACGCCATGACGATCCACTCGTCTCAGGGATTAACTATTTCTGATACACGAGTCTGGATTGTAGACGATCGCATCGAGTGGTCAAATTTAGTTTATTTAGCGGTATCGAGGGTCAGAAATATATCTCAATTACGTAGAATTATAATTCCTGAAATCGTTGATAAATTTAACATCATCGATGATGATATAATAAGAAAAAAATTAATCGGATACAAACAATCTGACAAAAAAAATAAACGTGACTTTGATCTTGATGTTGAATTTATTATTGAGTTAAAACAGCAGCAGAACAATCATTGCATCAGTTGTAATTGTATAATGTTATGGCGGTATTCGAGTAATGATTCAAGACAATTTACCGTAGATAGAAAAGATAATAGTCGCGGTCATACACGAGAAAATACCATGTTAACCTGTCTTGAGTGTAATCGACATAGAGGCGCTAGCGCCTTGAGTGCAGGCACCCTTGGCGCTAGTGCTAGTTAAGTGATCGAAATCACTGAAGTGATCGCGGTGGTAGTTGTGTATCCTCGGGAATTATTTGTAGTTGTTCACGTGTAAATCCACGTTGAGGAGCGGCCGAATCTAATCTGTAGATTGCAGGTCTGGAAACGCCTACGTTTCTTCCAGTGGATCTTGTCACGGTAGATATTTTGTGTGTGGTAACACTCCAAATAGGATCAGTTGCTCTCGCTTTACCACCTTCAAGTTCACCAGGCTCATATAAATATCTGACTGTGACATCACCTAATATTTTTTGTTTTCCAGCATCTTTTCGTTGTGTTGGTATATTTTTTTTGTGACCGCGCTAATGGGTTTCATGTTGGTTGTTCGTGTGATTTCATTATTTAATGCAGCTATCACGCCTGGTAATCTTGCAACCCATTCGCGAGATCTTTTATCCTGAATAAATTCCCTCGCGTATTGATATCCAAATAACCGCTCAGCAAGTGTTCGATTAAATCGCTCAACAATTGCTTGATCACGGTGAATTGCAGGGTGACCTCGTCGTATTTTGGTATTATGTCGTTTCATCAGCGATGATACTGGACCAAGAAATTCCTTGCCAGGATCAACCTGTAGTAGCTGTGGCCATCGTAGACCACCTCGTGGTCCACCACCTCGTTGATAAATTCGTTCAAACGCATCGGCTACTTCAGATGATGTTTTCGCTGATAGCGGTTCTGCTTCTTTATATCTACTTGCAACATCAACTACGGTTAACGCGTATTTGTACGTTTTTCCACGCACAGTATCATGCGGTAAAAACAGAATATCTGCTTGATGAACTTCATTAGGAACACTGACATCGAAATACGCGTACTGAATTTGTTTAGGACGTGGTAGATAAATTTGCCATATTGCTTGTTTAGATAACCACGCGCTAGCAGTAGAATGTTTAACCGCCGCTGCATCAGCGAGTTTACCAATTGCTGCTTTGCCTCTCCAGTATCCTCTCGGTGAATAATAAATTGATTCCATTATTAATTACCAGCCCCAATCGCTAATTTACCTTTCATCGAGGATCTTACTAACCAATTAGCTAATGATTCTCTGATATTTTTATTTTTTATAGAATTTAATGAATGAATTAATTTTACATCTGCAATATGCCTATCTTGTAGATTTTGACTTTTATAAGCTACATCATGAGCATGACAAGCTCGATCAATAGCGTTTATTGGTTCCTCGCCTGGTTTTGGTTGATCTTGATCATCGAGCCTGATATCAAGTCTGGTACCAGGACCGCAATAATTATATCCTGGTAGATGTTTTTCTCCGCTGTATTTAGCCCATGGAGCACCTGGAAACTTTGACATCAAATTAGCAATATCACCACCGCGCTTATTAGGTAAAAACGAAAATTTCTTTCTACCGCATATAGAACATTTTCCACCGTACGCTATTTTTTATTTTTTGTTGTAACCGTGGCTAAATCAGTAGTTGGAGTTTTAACTCTACAGCGTAAACAATATAAATTCATGTTATAATATATATGGATATAATTGATTTCTCAGCAACTCGGCAACGAGAGCCAGTTAAGCATCATCCTGCGCTACCGAACTCCATCAGAATGATTATCATAGGACCATCTGGATCGGGTAAGACGCAATTATTACTTAATCTGATAATGAGATGGTTGAAATGGGATAAGTTGTATTTAGTAGCACCATCCGTTGATGATCAACGATGTTATGATGTACTTAAAGATTTCAATGAAAACGCGCGATTACTGGATGAAGATAATGATGTTATAGAGTTTATAACCGATATTGATGAAGCACCATCCGTAGATTCCATAGACGGATTTATTAATAATTTAGTTGTATACGACGATGTGATGCTAGATAAACAATCAAATCCAGCCAGAATATTTTCCCGAGGTAGACACAAAAATACAGACGTGATCTATGTTACTCAACGATATACACAAATTCCGAAGGTGATCAGAGACAACTGCAACATTTTAGTTGTGTTTAATGGCGTAGACACACACACGTTGCGAAATATTCATCAAACCTGGTGTGGTGGTGACATGGATATAATTAAATTCAAAAATTTCTTCTCACGAGCGCAAGCTACTCCGCATGGATTTATAACAATAAATTTACATGATCCAAGAACAAGATATCGTGTGGGTATTGATAAAATATTTGGGTAACAGGGGGAGCAGCAGAGAGGGTACCTACCAACGTTGGTCGTCAAACAAATAAACAAGAAATAAATAAACACGTAGAGTACTTTATTTTTTCAGATACTATTTCGAACTGAGGTTTTATTAGTACAATCGGTCATTGCAAAAATAAACATCTCAAGGAAAGTTCATTTGTAAAATCTTGACCTTTCTACGAGATGATTTTATTTGTTTGTTTTATTTGTTTTGTCGGAATTCTATGGTCTGTTCACCCTCTCTGCTGCTGGCAGACACTGATAAGATGGTCACAGGAGGAAGGTGATGCAATTAGTTGTGGACATTTTGCTTTTCACCAATTGTTATTATGACGAAATAAATCCAAATTAGACTGCTATTAGATTCTGCTGACATAATTTATATTGAATTGGAATTGCCGCTATTAATTTGTTTTGATTAAATTTGTTATTTCTTCCCAATATTCTTGCTCAGTTCTCTGTTGAAATTCCATTTTACCACTCCCACTGGGTTATAATATCGAGGGATGTCATCCCCTAGATAATGCCTGTCAAATCCAATTAATCACCCCTCTTACTAAGTGGTCAACATTTCAACCGTATATTACCACAGCCGACATATCGCTAGTCATGAAAACGCAGGGGTTGTATCCCATAGAGTAAAAAATTATGATTATTTTGAACACAGTATTCTGGTGACAATTGTCTCTTTTCAAATGGTAAGCACCGTTCCGGTGGCCTAGTGGTTAGAGCGTCCGTCTCGGATGCGGGAGGTCGTGGGTTCGATCCCGGCCTAGTCATACCAAAGACTTACAAAAATGATACTAATAGCTGCCTCACTTGCCACTCAGCACTAAGAGGTTAGTGTTAGGACTGGTCGGCCTGGTGTCAGGATAATGTGATTGGGTGGGACATTGTGCTACATGTCTGCGGCACGATGCCCCAGTGCTAGACATCACAATAAACTGTCACACTGCAGACATCGTAGCGATATGACTGAAACATTGTTAAAGCTACGTTAAAAATCCAAACACATGCACAAATGGTAAGCATTGCTGCATTTTATTT
The DNA here is from genome assembly GCA_028554795.2 of Sinohyriopsis cumingii. Lineage (NCBI taxonomy): Eukaryota > Metazoa > Mollusca > Bivalvia > Unionida > Unionidae > Sinohyriopsis > Sinohyriopsis cumingii. The sequence continues at coordinate 127,296,622 of CM068835.1, forward strand.
TTGTCAATACGTTGAATTCGCTACCCGTTTTGCGTCAATATTGGTGACGGAAACCCTACCTGCGCAGAAAAGCCCAACAGCCATGTATATAACCACAGGGGCTCGTTACAAAGAAAATCAAGGGATGGGGGTTCTAACCTGTGTTATATTGTTACAGGTAAGAACACCCATGTCTTGATTTTCTTTGTAACGAGCCCCTGTGCAGTGGGTCACTGAAAAATGTTTTTCTTCAAGCCGAGGGCCGCTGCAGAAAACTAAAAAGCAATGACTATATAGCTGCTCGAGCTCTGGCGGGCCATTTAAAATCAGCCCGTGGGCCCATGCGGCCCGCGGGTTGGACAGCACTGATCTAGATAGTCAACGTTGCCCACATATTTACAATGCATAAAGACGTTTGAATTGACTATTACTTACAAGTTACCCCCATTTTTAAGGAACGTGTCTTCTTTCGATGATTTCTGTGGTCCTTCCGCTTCAACCCTCCACATGTAAGTAAAGTTTCAGCTGAAAATCAGTCCCCCAGCTTTTCACGAAGGTCAGTTTCATTTCCAACGTAGGGATAGAGGGTTATAAGTAAGAAAGTGTATATTCGCACGGCCGCTGTAAAATGGTTGATGTTAGTGCTATGCAACACTGTTCACTTTACATCTGGTGTATATTGCATTTTAAAATATATGTTTGGTATCTTTGCCTCAAATATACCACTTGAATCTATATTGTAAAACACGTTGTTCGGTTACTTGTATGTTGTTACCCCTATTTTAATACGTTCCTTTCAGAATTGAGACCATTTCATTTTCGGCAAATTAAGTCCGATTACAGCCGGTGGATTGACATTATCAAGGTTTCTGCTTTCGGTTTCGCTCATTGATCATCAGTCGAGTTATATGTGAATGGTGTGTACGGTATTGATACTAGGATTTGTAGGAAATATTAAGATCCAGTTTATCGTTTGAGTAAGTCTACGTAACTGTAAATGTCAAATTATCTAAAATGGGGTGGGAATGGTCAGACGAAACTATAGTTGTGAAGAAAAAAAAAATTTCTACACTTGAATTTTTGCACAGTAGTGGAAAACGCTTTGTGGAAAATATTAAAACTCATATTGCCGGTTGAACGATCTTAAAGCAGTGAAATCAACTTTTTTTAATACATTTTTTTAAATTTTTATTTTCAGCTTGTTAAGATCACGAACAGGAGTCTGTTGTCAAGTACGCTACAGCTGCTGAGAAAAGGGTAGGTACCATATGTAGATGTTAGTCCAACACTGTAAACCTGTCACCTTGACATCTAGGATGTTAGTCAAACACTGTAAAACTGTCACCTTGACAACTAGGATGTTAGTCAAACACTGTAAAACTGTCACCTTGACATCTAGGATGTTAGTCCAACACTGTAAAACTGTCACCTTGACAACTAGGATGTTAGTCAAACACTGGAAGACTGTTACCTTGACATCTAGGATGTTAGTCCAACACTAAGACTTTCACATTGACATTTAGGATGTTAGTCCAACACTGTAACACTGTTACCTTGACATCTAGGATGTTAGTCCAACACTGGAAGACTGTTACCTTAACATAAGTCAAACACTAAGACTGTCACATTGACATTTAGGATGAGGGGGTGCCCATAATAAATATTGAGGTGAACATAATACACTATAGAATTAGGTAGATATCAACTTGATGCATACAAGATGTGGTCAGGAAATGTTTGACACATTATAACCTTTCTTATATAAACCCAATTTTCTGCAAACATAAAGTTTATCCCAACCCCTTCCCCAAAATCTGCTGCTCCGATGACAACGCTGAAATTGGTGTCACCATTTGTTTTACTGTTTTGTCTCAACTATTACCTCCTATATCTTTTGCCTATCTATTTTAAAAATATCGCAATTGCACTTACAGAAATAGTCATGCCCCAAATGTGAAAATTCCTTTCTGTATTTCAAGAACAGGCAAAGTTAGCACACGTTGTACTATTTCAAGTATATTTCCTCAGCACACAGAAGCAGTAATTTTGATCAGCTGTCTGCTTCTGACAACACTTCGTTTTCCCAGAAGCGGTCAACACTAAATGTCGATCCATATAGGATGAAACATGTATAAATGTATGATGACTTAATCAACATTGTGAGAATGATTTTTAGAGCAACAGCTTTTCTAATGTGCCTTCCTACTTTCAGCAGTGTGCTAAAAAATCCCATTGTGAAAGCTTGGCAATGAGAGTTGAAGCAGGCCAGTTGACCCAGGTTCACTTGTCCCCTGTCTTAGGTTAAACTAGTAGTGTCAGGAGCATGCCCAGCAAAAAAATTGTTAATCTGTGATACACATCTAAAAACACACCATTACTGTATGAAGACAGTTAACATGCACATAAATATTCTTCATTTAAATTGCTTGGGATATACATTACAGACTACAGTCATCTAGAAAATCAATCAGATTGAAGAAATCTAGAGCATACTAAAATGTTAAATGAGACAAAAAATGTGTGAATCACTACAAAAGTGGGGTTGCATGTTTAATCAAAGTGATGTCATCTGCTTGTCTCTGATGTATTATTGTGATTTCATATACAGATTGCATTGGTTCAAACTGACCATCTGGTAAAATTACTACCCAAGCAAAGTACCCATGACATGTCCCAACTCATTTGTAAAGTTCTCCACCCTTTCTGCGGGTCTCTTTTTTGTTGTCAGACTGTACAAAAAAGGCCAAGGATTCTAAGATTAGTTCCAACTCTGTCAGGACCATGAAAACTGCTCTTCAGCACTGCACTGCTTGCACACACCATGTGACCCTGAGGTCAGCCTCATTCTGAGTTCTCATTTCAGTCATTTTTGCATGGAATGTTGGCAGACAAATATAAAAATTCAACAATAAAAGTGCTGGTGTTGTGAGCTTATGGTTTATAATTTTAAAATATATTTTCAACAAAACTATTTGGGGAATCCTATGAAATATTAAATAAAAACATGGATATGCATTTTGCAAGAAACCAACTTATGGTGGCAGTGACATTTTTATCTCCTGCCTCTGTTGGGAGCAGATTGGGTGGCATGTTGATACTACCATGCTGGCTAAGCAGAAGTTATGACTAGGTACCAGTCTAGGTTAGTTGGTTATCTACCTTGGTATGCAATAAAAAACTTTCAGAATTTTTGTTGATTATCAATTCCATTTAACTTGGTATGAGACCATGTTAAGCATTCAAGCGTTGAAATCAAGCAATGATGTAAAATGAAATCATTATGAAATAATATGAAACTGAATTCATTCCTATTTTTAGTATTCAGACAAAATGGAGTGCCCTCATTGCCACATCAAGAAACTCTCAGAGGAGTATCCACCTACAACTATCACAGATGAGTGTGACCATCCAGTACTCATCTGCCTCAAGGTGAGTCCCATGTAAACAGGTATCAGCTGCCACCCCACTCCACCCCAATATAGGTGTTGAAAATTTCAAACCAAGTTGTATTGTCTTTAATTTTTCGTATTCATCCCGCTTTGTTAGATAATGTTCATACATCAATCCATCTGTCTTTGCATCCATCAAAATACGTCCTTTCTTGTTAATATTCTAAAACTAAAATTGGTATTCAAATATTAATTTATTTATCTTAGTAAGCTTGGCAGAATTTTGTTCAAGAAAACAAACAAGGCAGAATGTAGACTAATCAACACTGTATTCTTCTGCAAGGGATAAACTTTTAACTTGACAAATCATCCGAAATTGAAATTCAGACACACATTCACAAGCTAATAATAATGTCAGAACTCTGTATGGACACAATTGCTTGCTGTACATTACCTACTCTATTCATTGCCATTCAGGTGAAAGATAATACTTAATATATCAAGTTAATAAAGAACATTGTATAGAACATTGGGGGGGGTGTCTTATCAAAGTCATCACAAACTTTACATATCAGTCATGTAATGTATATCCAAAATTAATTAAATTAGATAGGCCACGTGTTCATGCAAGTTTCATTGAGAAGAAAAGCACTGATATTACTTATCTTATATTGTTTTTGAGATAATCCCCTCATTAATTGTACAAGGATTCAGGAATTAATGCCCTTCTTTACCTTTAGTCTGTTTATATCACTAAAGGAACATTTTTGATAAATAACCCCTACATTCAGTTGCTTTTGATCATATCACCAACCATACAGTTTTGCAAGACGCCTAAATATAATTTACATGTATAATTATATTTAGATTGTTTTGTTCAGTGTGAATTGATCATTGAGTGGGGGGCATAAAATACCAAACAGAAAAAAGATAAATTTGATAGCTATATTGATGCATTTGAATTTAGTCTATGAATATTCAAATAGGAAAGTTTTCGTATTCATTTCAGCTCCACTTGATACATTTATCACTAGAAGGTGTGTCATACACTGACTGTAATTCCCCAAAATTACTTGTATTTATCAATATATCCATGTTCCTGGTTTGAAGGGAAATTCATGGCCCATAACGTTACAGCTCAAGGTCAGAGGTCTGCTTGGCCCCTACTGAGGTCATTTTCAAAGTTGAATCAATTAAATTTAATTATTTTTTTACCCACTTCCAGTAGCATCCATATACACTGACTAAATTTTAAATCCTTTCTCTTAAATCAGAGTTGAACTTTGTTTTTATTTTTGTTTCCAAGTCTACAACTTTTTGTGTGTACAACTAATCTTTCATTAATTGACATATCGTTTAGGTATTACTTTTTTCTCACTTTGTCACCATCATATAATGATGTAAATATTGCACTGTGTTTGAGGAGTGTTGCAAGAGTTATGTTTCCTGTTACAACTTGAGCAGTAATGGGCCATTCTATACCTTGCATCTTGTTTACATAACTTCAGTTAGCATTTCCACTCCCTTTTGTTGTTGAGGGTACATGCATTTCCATGTGAACCAAACTAAGGTTACAAGGACGTTTTAGAAGGTGCAATGATTTTAAGAAAACTAGAAAGTAACCATTTGTATAGTATTCTGCAAAAAGACCCAGTCAGTCCTAAAGCTCAATTTTTCTGCCTAGTAGGTGATCACACAGTACAGTACTTGAAGATTTTAGGCAGTGGTGCAAATGAACTTTGTATTATCATAAATTGACATTTTTGGATACTAAGGCATTTGGCAAGTAGAAGAATAAATGCAGAGTTGCAGCTCAGTGTGTTATGTATATTCAGTTTGTATTGTTTGTTAGGATTGTTTTCTCCGTGATTGTTACGTATAATTGTATTTGCACTTGACCTTGTCCAAAAATAAGTTCACTGAGTACCTGACCAGTAACATTTATTTGTGTAAACAAATAAGACACTGTTAATATTTCACCGTGAGTGTGGGTTAAATATTAGAATCATCATCAGTAGAATTAAGCATGTTTATTTGTGTCTGGGTCTATGTTGTTGGCATTCACCATGGATAAACCTGTTAAACCTGATATTTACCACATTCTTTATTATAGATTTAGTAACAGATTTTGTCTTGTTGACAAAGCCAGAATTTTTTACAATGGAAAATTTCATTAAGTGACAGTATTTCCAGATGAAGGTAATTGTGACAAAGATCAAGTAGAAGGGTTTATAAACTTGTTTACTTGAGAAATTACTCATTCTTGCTATAACATCAGAAGCAGAATCATTTGTATTGTCGTGTTCAGTTTTTGGTTTGGGTGGAATTATTTATTCAAATTATTATTCTCTGGAATTACAATGTGCTCAATAATATTCTTGGACAGAAACTTTAATTTGGAATGATAGTGAATTCAACCAAGGACATTTTCAATTAAATTTTTGTAATTAAGTGAATGTCCTAGCACATGATCACACTTCAGGCCACTGGTACATCAACACCTTAGTGCTGGATTTTAGTTCAAACTCTTCTGGAATTTAATTAGAACTTTATACATTAGGACTAGGGAAAGAACTTTTTGGACTATTTTAGATTTAGTTCACAATACTATATGTTCTTTTTAAATTTTTACTTTTGTATTCTAGGGAAATACATTATTTGTTGAATTTTACAAAATTGATTTTGCTCTGTTATGTTACTTAGCTTAAAAGCATAGAGCCATGATAAATAATCCTGATTAATTATCTGCATTCAAGATCAAATTAAACTGAAAATTGTATGAAAGTAGATTTAGCTATTATATATACAATGTCTACTTTTAATGCATTCATATGTACCATGCCTCCATAAACACATATATCAGCATGTCTGTTATGTATATTTACACTGCATTGTTTTTTTCTATATGACTATGTTATGTATGTCTGTATTTTGTAACTGACCTTAGTCCAAGATCAAGTTAATGGTCTGCCTGACAAGTGACATTTATTTTGTAAACAACATAATATATAGCTAATATTTTTGTATGATTATAGGTCAGATATTTATATCATTATTAATTATAAACATGTTTACTTCAGTTTGAGTTAAAGATACAGTCTTGATTCTGACCTTACAAAGTTCCAGAAAAGAATGTTAACAGAGTATTTACAGAAAATGGTAATTACAACCTAAGTCAAGTGGAGGTTTTGCCTTAACATCTGAAGTGGAATCAATCGTATTGATATGTTCAGCTTTTAATTTGAGTGGATATATATATATATATATATATATATATATATATATATATATATATATATATATATATAACTAAACTGTTGTTTGTTTTTGATTTTAATATGGTCACACTTGCCACTACCAAAAATCAGTGTGCAACAGCAGTATTGAAAATTTCCTGGACCTCTGGTGTGTATACATAGATTCCATATTTGACATATTAAGTACTTCTGCGCCTGGATTTCCCTATACTCATCTCTTAATCTTTCACTCTCTCTCTGACTTCTCATCAGACAAATGGCAAACACTCTATCCTGCCTCCTTTTTATATGCCTGTCACAAATGTGTAACATGTTATGTTTCCCATCCATATGTATGTACATCTATCACCAATTTTCATTCTGCACAACAGCTTGAGTTGTCCACCATATACAGTTATCAAATTTTGTACATGACTTGTGCATAGAGTAGCAAAGAACCCTACTGATTTGTTGGTTAATGGTCAAGGTCACTGTGGCTGAATGAATTGTTGTGGGTTTAATGCCATTTTTCAGCATATGATAGGCTATACATGCCAGCCAGTTTCACTGGTGGAAGAAAAACCCAGGAAAACCCCAGTAAGAGCCACCAACCAATGGGAAGCTACTAGCAAGCTTTAATACATATATTGACCAAGCCAGAGACTTGAATCCTGATGGACAGTGGAGATGATGCCGCTAATGCTAAGGTCACGTTGCAAAACAAAGAATGGTCACTGTTCAAGACAGCACATTACCAGATCAACAATCAGACTGTGAAAGAGATCAACGGCTATCTCCCCAAGGCTGGCAATATTCTCTATTTGATCATGTTCAGTGAAGATTAAATAAGATCTTGAGCCACCAGCATGTGGTGGTACAGAGACACCAGCATGGGTGTCACTGTGAGTAACGAATTTGCAGCCACCGCAGACATGCTTTCCATGGCCGCTGTTGGTGATGCCATTGATGTCAATGGAGCTAATTTCATTTTCGCACATCAGGCCACATCCTCAAGTTATAGACCACCTTGGCGAGATTCACCAGGAAGCTTTATTACAAGAAGCACCGAATTTGCATGCAGCAGTTTTCCTTAGGCACAGCAGGCCATGTCATCGAGAGTAGCCATTAATCCAGGCAGTGAGCTTCCACAACACATGTTCATGGTCTTTCATTCAGCTGATAACCAAAATGGAAACAAGCACATGTTTGACTACCTCCAGATCAAAATTCATGTCCGCATCAATTCTAGGCAGTATCCAGAGTGAGAACTTGAGTGTAATTTGAACACCATCACAAGAAATTACAAGTGCATATATGATGCTGATGGAGGCCATGCAAAAATACCAGGACACATCAGACCAATTTATGACACTGAACGTGCTAAACGGAAAAATGGACCTGGTGGTCTGAAAGATGACTATGGTCTGATAGACTGTGAAGTTGTTTCAGAGACCACTATCATCTGAATATATCTCAGTCATTTTTATACAGCATGCCTCAACTACAGCCTGGTCAGTGACAGAATCACCAGAAACAAAAACGACATCAGGGTGGTTCTATTGCCAGCTACGATACTTCGCTTTGTAAAAACAGTTGCAAAATTGCTGAGCAGTGTATTTCTTACCCTGGATCTTGCTGCAATATCAGCAGTTTCTGGAGCAGCTCACAAGGCGGTGGTGGGCAATAGAGTTGCCTGAAACTGTGCTTCATGTTGAAAACACTCTATAATGACCACTTCAGGCGGTTATCGTAACAGAAAATGTAAAAATGCAAACTAAAAGCATCATTTGTGATATTAAAAAACATGTCATATTAATTAATGGGATTAATGCTGTCATTGTAGCAAAAGAAAACTGGCTGTGGCAGCACACTTGAAAAAACCCATATCAAGCTGAGCTCAGCTGCACTCTCAGGACCTAATCAGCTCATGCTGACTCATCAACAGGCTACGATGATCGCTAGACATGCCACAGCCAGAAAAGGACTCATGCTAAAACTCTCTGCATCTCAACTGGTTAAGCTAGGATTATTCATCACACCACTGTTAGCTGGTATAGCTGGAACATTGCTTCCAGAATTGCTTGGCATCAGAAGAGGACTCCAGCTTCCTGGAACTACATGTGGGAAAGGCATTTCCCAGACAGGTATCTCATGGAGAGGCCTCTCCCGACCGTGTTAACAGCAAAGTTGCCCTTGTCCAGTTTTGACATGGAGAGAGTTAGTGCAGATTGTCCACAATTTCGTAGGTGTGTTTACTAAGGATCATTTGCCCTCCTGGATTATTATGATGGGTCTGAAACTCAATGAATCACTGTGGTGAATGAACCACATCAGCATGATGTTGAGTACTTTGATTCTTTTGGTTTACCACCTCCAGACGAGGTGATCAGGTATCTGAGAATGGATCATCATGGTGCCATTAATATTTTAGTTACAGATTCAGGACACCAACAATAGCACATGTGGCTGGTACTGCATCCATCACATCCAGCAGTGATACCAAGGAATGTTGCCAGTGGAATCAATTTTATCACTGCGAAAAATAACCTCTTTTGTTAGTGGATGTATTAGGTATAGCACAATCATGAACTCTTGGTGTCTCAAGTGTAGAGCTAGAATGTGCGACAGAAATCCAGTGGAGGTGATGACCAAAAATGGTTCTCTCATGGTCAAATTGCTCTGTGAGGTGTGTAATGCCAAACAATCGCAGATCATGAAGGGCCACTGGAAAATGTATCTGGCAGCATTGTCTCCAGAAGCAACAACAACTTAGTGTACCTTTTCTTTATTGAAAAGTACATCATTGTTACTGCAGGCATTGTGATCTCTACACAAGCTGCAGGGTTCTTTGGGTAGAGCAATATCTGTGTTTAGGAGGATGTGTGTGATTTGGTCAATGGCAGATCCTGGGTGGTGCCATCAACATCCATAAATTCATTGGAAAACTCCCCAGACCCAAAGGTGGTTGGAAATTAGCAGGATACAAGTACACCGAGCTGTGGAACCCCATGGAACAACAGCTGGATGAAAACAATCAGCCAATGCCAGGTCAGGAGCCTTATAATGGCATGGATGCCATTGCGATGCAACACAATATTTGTTACAGGGATAATCCCGATGACAGCTGGATGCAACAAGGTCAGGCTGAGGGATTTAAAAGAGCTCAAACTGAGAAATGTTAGGGAATGAGTAGAAAGTGCTCTCTAGCATGGCATGATAGAGACAAAATATAAGTTAGGTGTCGTTGTTCAGACATGAGCTACAACATGACCAGCGATGGAGCTGCTTGTGAAAGAGCAGCACAAACCTGTGCATAAGCATTTTATGCATCATAAGGTCATTGCTGTGATGGTAAACAATATATGCTCAGCGGATCTTGTCGACATGAGAGATTACAGCTTCTACAACAGTCATGTCAAGTATCTGTTGACGGTGTGTTTAGCAAGTATGCATGGATAGTTCCTCTGAGAAACAGAAAAGGAAACTCTGTTATTGAGGCATTGGACAGCATTGTGGGTGCACTAAAAAAAGAATTGTGGGTCAATAACAATAACAAAACTGTATTGGATTGGCTTAAAAAAATAATGTAAATTTGTACAGCACACAAAATCAGGTCAGAGCTGCAGTCCTTGAGTGGTTTCATAGAACTCAGAAATACCACATGTGGAAGAGATTTACCAGCATAATACCAACTGGTATTTAAATTTTTAGCCAGAGATCATAAACCATTACAATGACACCAAGCACAGAATTATCAAAATGCCGCCCATGGAAGCATCTGAGGGAGACTTTAAACAGGAAGTGACTGAGGTCTTAATTTTAGGTATAAATTTAAGGTGGGTGACCACGTGAGAATCAGCAGACAAAAAGCATGTTTCAAAAAAGAATGCACACCCAACTGGACAGAGAATGTGTTTATGGTGGATATAGTAAAGGAAATAATGCCTGTCATGTACATGCTTAAAGAAGCCATGTGTGAGTCCATCAGTGGTTCTTTTTATGGGCTGGAATTGCAGAAAACTAGCCAGGATATGTCAGATTCAAAAAAGTCATTTCAACAATAGGTAAAATATCTCATCAGATGGTTCCGTTATTTGACAAATTTAACTTGTGGATACTGATGGCAGCATTAACACCAATGGCACCAGAGACCTTTTACCCAGAGCCAGTGCCTCCGAAATAATCTTATTTTATGCTGCTGGTATGTTTTTGCCAGAAACTGGCTTGCATTTTGCTGCTTGCTCTGGTAATCCCATCAATTCAACAATATGACTGAACATGTATTCAAACTTGATGAATTTCATGCAACCTGGAAGTGGAGCTCACATGACCAGTTTACTCCAATGACAAGATTGACCTTGTTGTGCTGCAGTCAGGTTATTCCTGATATGATATTGCTGCTTGTATTTCTCCATAGGTCTGTGATGGCTATAACATCTCCACTAGTCATTTGTATTTCTCCAAAGGTCTGTGATGGCTATAACATCTCCACTAGTCATTTGTATTTCTCCATAGGTCTGTGATGATTATAACATCTCCACTAGTCATTTGTATTTCTCCATAGGTCTGTGATGACTATAACATCTCCACTAGTCATTTGTATTTCTCCATAGGTCTGTGATGGCTATAACATCTCCACTAGTCATTTGTATTTCTCCATAGGTCTGTGATGGCTATAACATCTCCACTGGTCTTCTTTGTCCTCCTCCTGCTCCTCCTCCCAAAAAATCATCTCCAGAATATAACTCATATCCTTATTAGCCGTCGCCACAGCCTTATCAAAACATTTCAAAGTATCATTGATGGAGTCTATGATGCTTGCATCCAGCTCAGGTGGTGATGCTGATGTCCATGACCATGGCGATAGCTCTGATGTCTCTGGAAACAAAGTTGCCTGATCCTTCGCTTATACTGATCATAAATGTCTAATATGTACACAGTGGTCCAGAACCACATAGTTTTCTCATTAGAATGCATTTGGTGCAGAACCCACTGTTTTTCCTTCATATTTAGAAAGAAATACAATAAATTTCATACCTTTGGTCCAGAACTGCCATGGTTCTTATAAACCTGGGACAGAACCCCCCTTTTTCTGCATAAAGATCACCTTCAAGAAAAAATGGTCCAGAACCCCCATTTTCCTGTACTACTGATGTCAGCAATTATATTCATTGTCATTTCCATCATCTTTAACATCATTACATGTAAAGATAATATAATAGGAATGCTTGTTTTGTCAGCTTGAATCATCTGGAATTTGATCACAAAACGGTAGGATTTCTTTTCCACTGATGTTGTACTCCAAGAAGTATACCTAAGAAGTATACCTAAAATTGTCCTATAGTCAAGTCAACTTACTACATTTATAACCTTTATTCACTCAGCAGTAGTGACCACTTTTCATGACAACATCTTTTTATTGACAAAACCTAATAAGAATCTTGTTTTTTTAAACAAACAGCTACAGTAACATACACAAAGTTTATGTTGTAATTATGTTAAAATCAGAAGTGGAGATGAATTGTCTCAAGGGACAAATTGGCATGGATGAATAGTCTAGGGACAAAACGTACTGATACACAACATGGCACTTCTTTCAGCACTTTGTCACTGATGAATAAAGGCCGCATAATGTATGACTTCTTCCAAATGTTGAGAATTGCATTCTTCATGGCAGTTGGGTTTTTTGCCTCATCACTGACATCCTAATGCTTTATGAACAGAGAGTGTGAAAAAATCCAAATATGTCGGTAGACTTACACAAGGAAGATGTATTGACTACATTGTTTTATATTCCAGTGTACCATCAACCATGTGAAACAGAATAGATCATGTCCTGAGATGGGATGTAACCAAATGATTTCTCCAGAGGACTGCAGACTACAGCTTTTTGAAGCCATCCTTTCTGAGATGTTTACAGAATACACAGCTTCCTATACCCCAGAAGTGGCCATTTCTGGGCTCAGAACCTTATATGTGACCATGTTGACAGGGGAGAGCATAAATGTACCCTACAGCCCCTATATGACAGTTTTTCAGTTGAAGAAAGAAATTTATGAAAAACTGAATCATGACACCAACAAGCAGAAACTTTTGTACCAAGGAGGTTCAGATGACCAGGGTATCGAACTGCAGGTGAGAATTAATTTGTTCATCTGACTTTAATATGAAATTACTGGAGGGAAAGCAATACCTTTATCGATATAGTAACTTGTATGTGCAGTTAAACTATATCATCATCAGTCATGTCTGAGATTTGTCAGTTATTCATCCACCTCATTTTCTTTGTTGGTTTCTCTTAAAGATGTCAACGGGTATCCAGGTACTTGGGTACCTGCCTGTTGATAATAACTTTGGTAATAAAATAAGCCATAGGGTACCCCATTTTATTAGTTCATATAAATAAAAAACATGTTTCCAAGTTCAGATCAATGATTATATCTAGATATGTCAGGAGTGAGTGAGCCACAGAATAATGAGAAATGTTCGAGGCTTATGTTGTGTGACATTTGGCTGCTGTGCATTTATCAATCATGGACTTCTACGGATCTCATCAACAGATTTTTCAATTATCACCCTTTGATTTGATTTGAGTCCACTTGAATACCACAGCAGAATCTGCCATTACATTCCAGCAAAGCACCATAAAGAAACTGAAACTTACATTGAAATGTCTGAAGTGAGATGTTTAAAGCCTGATGTATTTTGCATTATAAATGAATGGATTGCTGACACAAGAAAGTGGCCAAATGTCATGTGTGGTGACATTTGCAGCTATTTAATCTCATCAAACAAAAGCAGTAGATGGAAAAGAAATGAAGAACATTAAAAGTTAACAAAGTTACAACTACTACCAGAGTGGAAATTTCAGTACAGTTTTGCACAATACATTGAAATTGGAGAATAAAATTACCATGAAAGGTAAAATATGCTCATCACAGTCAGTAAATCAAGTAAACAAATTGTACGATGGGTTGTTGAGAATGGGTGAAGTACATGTATGGTGGGGAAAGGACATTTGTGCAGTCATGTTGGTGCTTTGTTGTAGAAAATTTAACATTGTGTGGAAAATAATTATACTGGAGTCAGTATTACTGATAAGACGGCTAAGTGGCACAGAGGTACTAGGAGAAATGTTGAACCAAAACCCTGTGCAAATATAAAATTTAAAAAAAAATTGGTGACATCCCAGTTAAAGGTGACAGAGAATATGTGCACTTTGACTGAAATGCAGCACTTTATTTGACAAATGCAGAGTTTAAATCAGCTGTTCACAATTCACCACTTAAAGCTTTATTTCAGATTAAAAGGACCAACAATGAACAAAAGTTTCACATGTGAACCTTCAAACTATACAGGTGATACATGCTTCAGGATCAACTGGCAGTCATGAAAGCTTATCTTCTTGTAGGAAATGTTTAACAATCTTTCAGAAGTATTAATAAACTGCAAAATGAAACTGTCAGTCAAAGTCCTTTGTGGAAAGACTCTTGAAAATTGATAAATATAGCAAGCAGTGAATACAAAGTACCATTTAAAGAGACAACTGATAGCATCAAAACTGCATTCTAAGAGAAATTACACTGTAGCAATTTACCATGAACAGCAGTCTTCTGCAGTTTTTAAATTAGTCTTGATGTTACAACTGTCTGTTCCATTTTCTAAGAAAATCATATCGCAGCCTTTTCCCCTTTAGAACTTCATTCTTTTTAGGTCTTCAGAGGCTACCTCATGTTCCATCTTTTCGGCAAACACACATTCCTTATATATAACAAATCACTGTGGTACAGGTAATAACAACATGACCTGCCTCATGTTGAGGTCATTGTTTTCTCTGCATATATAAAACACTGTGTTAAGTCCTTGTGTTATAAGGAAAATAACATTAGGCCCTGCCTAATGTTTCCTCCATCTTCAAATTCATGTTGTTTTCCTTTTGTTTACCCACACTACATGTTAGCTTTATGTGTGTATTTGAATGTTGCTTTAAGTTTACATGTAAATTACCTTGTTTTTCAATTGTGGAAAATTACAGGTAATTTTTCACAAGGTCAACTCTATTGTTTACTTCATGTATACAGTGTTCTTAGTGCATACACAGGTATGCACATAGTACGACACTGCATATAACCAGGTTAGTCTCATGGCAACATCATACAGTATTCTTAGTACATACACACAGTGTACTTGTATGTCACTGCATACAACCAGGTGAGTTTTAAGGCCACTAAAAGGGTATTAGTGTTCAAAATGCACAATGAAAAATCTTTACACTTGTTGCAAATTTGGTTGTATACCAAGGGAGGAGGGGCACCTTCCCTCTGTTTTATTCAAAATTTTGCAAAAGAAAGAATCTCTTCCAGATCTCACATGTTGGGACCAACATCTTTGGCGGCCGCTGAAGCCCCATCTGAAGGAGGGTCTAGACATTCAACTTCCTTCGTGTAGGGAGATGACAAACATTTCTCATGTCTCTAGCAGCATGCATGCTTCAGGTTAAAGACTGCTCCCTCCCATTGCAGATGTAGAGTACTGCTACAGTGGGTTGCCCCCTCTTGTTAGGGAGGTAAAGTACCTCAATAGTGGGTTGCGCCCTCCCATTATTGAGGTTGAGCATCATGATAGCAGGTTGCACCCTCCCTTTAGGGAGGTTGAGCATCCTATCAACAGATTGCTCCCTCCCATCATGGACAAAGAGCACAACAATACACATCATGTTTCTGGCAGCATGTTGCCCACCCCCCTTCTGTTCGGGAGGCAAAACACACACCCATGATGCACACAGTGATAATCAGTAGAAGACAAGGTCTTCCCTATCTATCACTCATCAGCCCCTCTGTATGGGGACAGGATAAGGACCGAACTTCTCTCTTTCCCTCCCTTTTAACATCCCAACCCTGTTCAGGATTTACAATTTATACACAGGACTTGGGCTATGGTTGGGGACTGCATTAGTGTTCCTCTGTTTCCAATTATATCTGTGAACCCTTATGGGATGTGGGCCCTTCCATCTCAAGGCCCTTGGTCCATTATGCACCCATGGACTAGTGAACCTTGTCCTTACAGTTACAGTGATGCTGTGGATAATGTCCAACCATCACCTCATCGACAAATGGCTTCCTTTTGGAAGGTTTAAGGTGATGTATCATCTAGGGTAGACGGACATTCCTGTCTGTCTTCTGTAACTCATGATGAACCAGGGACCATGGCACAGAGTGCTTCTACACCCTTTCCATCAAGGGACATAATGATGCCCAGCCACTCTCGAAATTGAAGCGTCCTTAAATTAAGATGATGAAGCACTCTCTCTATCCTCATTGCCTCCAGTGAGTTCTAGACAGAAACTGTGGCAATGACACTTTCTCTCAGGCCCACCCCTTCATCTCAGATGGATGAGGAAGAGCAGGTTTGGTCCTTTGATAATGTGGTAAACACAGTTTACCATCTGTTACCCCCAGACTTGTGCCTCCAAGCACTGGACACATAGACAATAAAGATCCTTTCCATTTTAGGAAAGATCTCTAAGGTTACAGCTCAACCAGGCCTCTTACTTCTCCCACATTCATCCACAATTGAGGAAATATCATGGAGGTATTCACAGGGCCAATTTAGGTCAACAGTGTAGAGGATGGTCTGTTCCTCCCTCAACACTGAGACCCTCTATGTACATTCCCTAAAGTGGCCTATCAAACCTCCTTCGATGAAAGCCAATGTGGCCAAAGTGGGTATTTCTACGAGAGCCTAGGCACGCCTTCCCAACAAAACAGTTGATGCCATGCAGCAGAAAACCGGCTCCTTGTAACCATATTTTTGCATGCTGACCTGTTCCAAGCAACTTCCTTTAATATGCTGAGAGAGGCCTCTTTGAATCCAGTTGCATTACTGTGTGTGCAGGATGCTGTGGTAAGACACCTCGGCATGCACTCTGTTGCAATGGCATTATTGGCAGACTTTCTGCACATCTGCTTTGACTCTGCACTGGACCCACCAAAGATCTTGCTTAACCACAGTAAAGACCTCCTAAGGGCTGCTGCTCTAGAAGCTGATACCCACATGGGGGCATCATTCCTACCCTGGCTTCTCCTGCCTTCACCAACTTTGATCCTTCCACTCCCAGTCCATCGCAGTCGACCAGGATATGAGATCAGGCAAATCACCCTCAGGGGCCATCTGAATATTAGGCACATGCCCAGTCCAGTCCCCAACTCCTGCTAGTCCACTTCCTCAGGTCCACAGTGCCCAGGTCACAGCAGATCTTTAAAGAAGTTCTCTGACCCTCCTTCCTTTCCTACCAGCAGGAAAGGGAGGGGGGCAGCCCTAGCAAATTAACCACTCTCCTGACATGCATTCTCTTCACACACATGCCAGTAGTTGCTCACCCAGGCCTCTTAGAGCCTTAGTCAAGCATTACAGATGGTGGATGGGTCCTCTTCATTGTAAAGAAGGGTTATTGTCTCCAGTTTCGGGAACAGTCCCCACTATCAAGGACATCCATTTTCTTTCCCCAGTCCAATCTGATAGAATTGAGGGAAGAGGTAAATACCCTTTGGCAGAAAGGGCAGTCAAGAGTGTCTTGAACAATCAGTCTCCCTCCATCTGCTTCTGAATCATCCTGGTCACCTAGAAGAGCAGGAAATTAAAAACCTTAATCAATCTCTCCCCACTCATTCAGTTTCTGTTGGATGAAACCTTGATGGAGACAACCTCCTCAATCCAGAACACTCTTTATCCGTTCGATTGGGCAATCTTCATTGACCCTCAGGATGCCTATTTGCACATCCCATTCTTTCCTCCACAACACAAATATCTTGTTTTTGCCTAGACAAGGAAGTTTTTCAATTCCAGGTTCTGTCGTTCACAATCTCTTCCACACCCAGTCTTCACCCAGATCATGGGAGTGGTAGCAGCCTACTTCTGAATACAAGAAACATCAATTCTCCAGTATTTCACCAGCTGGCTGTTCAATTCAGTCCCTTCATCAGTATCTGTTCTGCTCTTGGTCTGCCTTAACTCATTTGGGTCTCTTATCAAGCCTTGAAGTCAGAACTTGTTTCATCACAAGTCTCTGTTTATGTGAGGATGAACTTCCTCACAACTAAAACTTGGTCCAGGTTTCTCTGGATCAGGTAGATCAAATCCTGTCTCCTAAAGATATTACAAGCAAACCACATTCTCTGCTCACCTTTATTTTTCATATTCAGAACTTTGAATGCCACATGCATCCTCTACATTCCCTCCTTCTTGCAGGTTGGAAGCCTTTCCCTCCTTCTTGCAAGTTGGAAGCCTCACAGAGATTCTCTATCAACCTAGGACTGCTTTTTCATCACCATTTGCTAGGGGGATGAATCGAGACAGATTCCTGATGGGGGTTCCCATGCAAGCACCCAATCTCCACTCCTGTCTGTTTTCTGATGCATCAGATTCCAGTTGAGAGCTTGATGACATAATTCTCCCCAGTTCTTGGACATAGGCAGAATTGTCCCTCCACATCAAGAACCTTGAAATGAAAACAAGACTTTTGCACTGTGAGGATGCATTGACATAATAAGGGGCCAACAAGTCCATCTTAGCATATCTACAACATTAAGGAGGCATATATTCCCCTTCTCTTTGTATGGTCTGGAACCTCATTATCTGGGAAGTCCCAGAGAATGTCACATTATGGGCATGACAAACATATAAGCAAACAGTCTATCAGAACAAACCAAGCCTTCCTCACGGAATGGTCTCTTCAGCACTCAGTAACAGAGTCCCTGTTTTCCCCCTGAAGATTTCTAGTGGATCTGTTTGCAACCAAGCTCAATAACAAACTTCCTTTTTACGTGTCTGTCCTGGATAAGAGAGCATGGGCAGCTGATACATTCAGCTTCCAGTGGGATTGCCTACTCTCATATACCTTTCCACCCTTCTGAATGCTATCACAAGTTCTGCAACAAGTCCGAACTTCTCTGCTTGGATCATTCTCATTGCCCTATTGTGACCTTAGCAATCATGGTCCATCAATTTCCTTGACTTGATCAATCGACCCAGGTCTCTACCTCACATGAGAGATCTCTGTCACTACATCTTAATTTTGTGCTGATTTCCTTTTGTTCCTTTTAAGACCAAAAGATGTTCAGTATCTGCTCTCAAGGCCTATCAAGCTTCCATCACCTTGACACTCTTGTCTAGTGTTTGGGGTTCCAGAGACCTGTCTCCTGCTTTCTTTTACCCAGAAGGACTCTTGTTTTTTATGGTCATTAAGCAAACCCTGTGTGAACCATTGAGTGAAACTTCCATTCAAAACCTCGCACTCTACTGTGTTCCTACTCACTCTAGCTTCTGCAAGACAAGGAAGTGAGTTTCATGCCTTGTCTATTGACACTGGCTGTCTCTGGTTTCTAGTGGGATGTTCCTTCCCATTAGGTGGGCTGTGCATGGCAACAGCAGGTTGCACCCTTCTCATAGGGAGGTAGAACATTATAACAGCAGGTTGTAACTCCCATTAGGGAAGTTGATCACTACAACAGGAGGTTACTCCCTCCCATTAGGCAGGTAGAGCATTGCAACAATCTCATATCTGTGTTTGTCTCTGGGGCCTATTGTTACGACACAATATGGGTCTCAGAGATACATCAGCCTTCTATAAATAGACCTCTCTCTCTGCGGTGAGTGCTACTCAGTTTTTGTTTTTAATCAGTTTGACTAGAGCATCAGCCTACCCACCTAACTGACAAATTTAGCTATGCAGTAGTAGCAGGATAAGTAATTGTAGTTTTGGGGGTAAAATTAATTATAATTATGCATTGCTTACTTGCCACTATTGCCAAATGCCCTTCTGTCTGCTCTGGTGTCTTATGTAACTGTTGCCTGTGAAAAAATGACAAATAATATATTCCATTCTGCATATAAACATGTGACATATAGAGTGATGTGCAAAAAAAGAAAGTGGAATGCAAAAGATCATATTAACTTTTTCTCCACTCTGTGGGAGGATGTATTCACATAAAATGGATGATGAGTTTTCAGCACAAAAATAGGTTAGCTACACATAGTGACAGGTAAGTATTGCATGATTAAAATTAGTTTTACTACCCAAAAACAACATTTCAGATCATTATAATTCAAAACGTATGTTTTTTAAAAATCCCAGGCTTGTTTCACTAACTCTGTAAGTTCACAAATTTTAAAGAAAATATCTCTATTAGTATTTGAACCATCATTGTTCAAATATGTTTAATTAATTTTATACTGAAATTTAAATTTGAGTAACCATGATGTCTCTTAAAATTAAATATTACACCAGTAAGAGTTGCACTCCCCTTTCTAGTGTTATGTCCAGTCTTCTAGGTGCCCAGGGTGGCCAGATGGTCTAAAGCACTGATGCCTTTACCAATCATTGACATCTCTATTCTGTGTGCATGGGCTGAAGTCTCAGGCTCAACCAATGTTGGCATGTGAGAAAGTAGCCAGTAGTTTCCCATGGGTCAGTGGCTCTTTCCATGGTTTTACCCAGGTTCTTCCTCCACCATTTATACTGGCATCCATGTATAGCCTCTCCAATGCACCATGCAATGGCATTAAACCCAAACTAACAATAACAATTAAAACTCATTAAAAATCCCTCTTCCCAAAGGTAGGGATGATGGTGGGAGGGGCGGTTGTATATAAATGTGAAATATCTGACAGAATTTTTTGTATCTCATGTTTTAAATTTTCTGGCGTAGACAGTGATCCAGGTGTCAGTATACTGTGTATGTTGGACTACAGGACAAATCTGTGTCATATTGCAAAGTCTTTCCCTACCCCATGGCTCATAACTATTTGGATTTCCTCCCATGAACTGCATGTATATACTATACATGAGCATTATAAGTCCAGTATATACATGCAGTTGATATCCCTATCCCTGGACTTGGCTTCTGGTCATAACTTTTATAAACTCACCATATAACCATTTATACACTTACTGGGCATGGAAGATCAGTTGACCTTGATCCCAAGGTTAACCCCCACTCACAGGGCTTTAGCCCCATTGACCCCTGGGTCACCCCCACTCACAGGACTTTAGCCCCATTTGACCCCTGGGTAATAACCTGGAAACTTCAGAGATATCAGCATTGTAACTATACATTAACTGGGCATAAAAAGACAGTTCTGTACATCAACTTGTAATGCTTCCAGGCTTCATTCTTATCCCCCAAAGGAATAAGCCCCTTGTTCATGGCTTGGAAGTTATGTAGATCCCTGGCATATAACATTGTACATGTTTATTGGTCATCAAAAGATGAACACATGCACCAATAGTTCTTACCCATGAGTTTCAAGCTTCATGGTGGAGGTCAAAATGGGAACTACTGTGCAGGGATATGTGTTTCACAAGGACAGACTTTGAGTTCAAATAGTTTGAAGTCTGAAACAGTTGGAATGGAGCAGAACTGAATTTCACCATAATCAAGTCAGTTAATTGTCTGCTTTCCAGAGAGTGACTGATGCTTGACAATTAAGTAATTGGAACACCATTAGCTAGATTTAAAAGAAAAATTGGCATGTCAGCTTCTGCACATTTAGGAGTCATGGTCTCTGAATGCCAGTTCTTCTAATTTTGATTTATGTAGTATACCTGTAATAGGGATTGTTACTAAGAATTTCTCCTGGAGTCAGCATCCAGCCTTGTATGTCCACCAATAATGTGGTAGGGTCATATTATTGTGTAACCCTGGTCCATTCATCCTTCCAAAGTTAAAGATGGTTTTTCAAACTGACTGGTTATATACTTTGCTATGCACGATGCCAATCCTGTCTGTTAAACATAATGTTCATGATTGACTAGTTCAATGCTGATTCAGATGACTCTCTACTGTTACAGCCAAACTAAACATGACCCAGCTCAGTAATCCACTCTTATACCCTTATACTGTCTTGAAAGGAGTAATTAAGGTCACTTCAGGCACTGTAGATGGATGAGCATCCATGTGAATTTTATTTACAGCATTCAACCACATCATTTGGATAAGTTATGGCGTTTGATGCCCATCCACCTAATCTTTGGTGTTTACAGCATAACTTTACGATGGATTGCCTTTTTTGCAACTAAATTTTGATATGTGCTTTAGATTAAAGAGACTTCATATGACTTCCATTTCAAGTTTCCTATGTCCAGATATAGAGAAGTTAAGGCTCCTGATTTCTCATTCCACTAGACTGGTTTATGTGCACAGCTATACCCATGAATGTTTGATGTCAGTCCAGTTTGATACACAACTTTATATTCGTGAAATCTTGGATGAGTTTATCTACTTCCCAGGAGATTCTTTGTAAGGATATAATATTCATTGGTGGAGTGTTTGCCCTTTGTGGACAATTTTGGTTTATGCACCTGTGCAGTAACAGTAAATATTGGATTTTGAATGAATTTTTCTTGTGCAGCTTAGTTACTGCACATTATTGTTTGATGTTCTCCCTTTTGCAGTGACATCATTCCTCAGTTTAAGCCCTCCAGAACAAATTGAAGCAGGTGGGTTCCTCTGCAATATTCCTGCATTAATAGCAATAATTATTGTCAAACATTGCCTAACAGAAAAGTGAATATTTTTAAGATTTATGTATTTTGCAATCTAATTGTTATAATTCAGTGTCTTCTAACTCTTGGTTTTAATAAGCTATGCAATGCTGCTTTATTAGAGAGGTCTACACATGGCTCCATTAGTGTTGATTTCATTGATTTTGTATTTGACTGTTGAGCACTACATGTATTAATATCAAACATTCTTCCCATTTTTAATACTTATTTCACATATTTTGTTTTAATGGCTCCAACAATGTCATGTATAGTTTGATTACAATTGTATTATGGCCATACTTCCTACCTTAAGAAAATATTTAGTGATTGATGTATTTTTATAACTTACTTTGCAATTTTGAGATTTAGATTTTTCTTTAAAATCGCAGAGTTATTGTACATGCAAAACTTAAAATTTGGTAAAAATGTTCACATATGGGTGAGAATTACTATAATTTGGGACCATTTTGCATTTTTTATGATCTTATTTGGTCAACACTTTTTGGGGTTTGGGTTTGTCAGGAAATTTTAACATTTTGACAAATGTGTTAGAAAATTAGTAGCTATGCAATTATGAAATTTGTCAACTTGACTATTGATATAATTATGTGATTGACCTGGTTATATTTTTTATGTCCTGGGAGTGAATTTTGTAAGTCTTATTGGAGAGGAGAAGAGCATTTGGGAGGGTATCTGCAGTGGAGGCATAGTGTCTGACAAAGACAAACCTTATAGTTTATTGTGTACTTTCTTTCAGACTTACAAAGACAATGGAGAATTTGCCACTTTGTCTGACTATGGTGTGAAGCCCAATTCTACCATCCATCTGGTGGTTATGCTGTATGATATTCCCCAGGCCTTTGACCATGTGGTGTTTGACCTCTTCTGGGGATATCCTTCAACTGGAAGAGATTACCTGGATGCATCCTGTCTGTTGTTTTCTGGAGTCAGTTTCATAGATGTTTGTGATTATGGTCACAGATGGCAGTTAAATAACAGTGTCAGTCATTCTGGAGATGTCATGGATGATACACAGAGAATAGGGCATCATACCATTCATGTTTTCTTGAAGAAAATACCACCTAGTATCACCCACATGTACTTTACTTTGAGTGCCTGGAATTCTCCCAATATTGCCAGATATCCAAATCCAAGTTTGCAATTTCATGAAGCATCCAACCCATCCAAAAATCTTTGCAAGACAACATTCACACATGCCAATCATTCCCAGGCTGTCATCATGTGTTCTGTGTCCAAAGGAAAAGATGGAGCATGGCGAATTTTTGAATCAGGGAAACTTTCAGCTGGAAATGCCAAAAACTATGAACTGCTGAAATCTACTATAAGATCACTTATTAACCAAGGTTACTGAAACTGTTCATATATACACACACACACACCACTCACTCGATAATTCGTGCCCTGATAACTCACAAACCCACTTATAATGCAAGGTCAGGCATGGATTCCATTTTTGTACTACAAAATAGCAAAAAATGATCCCTATTTATTGAACTTGAAGAAAATCACGAATAAAATTGATAACTGAAACTTAGATGCATCACTTGTTTTATCGTTGAAAATTACAGATAGGACCTGGAAATTTTAACCAGTACATTATAAAATTATCAACTTTTAATAAGTCACATATTTTTGTTAGATTTGCTTTCCAAAGAACATTCTTATAACATAAATAATGATATTGAACTTAATATCTGTCAAGTACATCTAGTGGAGGCAGTACTTTAATAAATAGATATATCAGTCTACCATAACAGCTATGTTTACAAGCATTTTTCTGTGAACCCAATTCATTGCCAACTGCGTTTTGATATCTGACCGGTCCTTACCATGTGTCTTCTAACCCTGGATGAAGTCACTGAGCGTGGCCATGGGATCAGAATATAGAGCAATTTAAAGTTATTAAAGTTTTGATTCCATCTCTTACACTTTAACAAATTATGTATGTATCCAGTTCATTTCAGACTTACCTTTCTTCTCATATGATGTTGTCACCTGGGTTACAGCCCTAGGTGTGACCCATGGGTCAAGAAGTAGGACACTTTATGATTACTTTTATTCACAACTTTATTTGAATAAAGTTTTAGTGTACAACATGATTAGTTGAGTGTTTCATAAACCCCTTTATGGGTTTTGCTTATATTAGATATAAATCATTATGAAGCTAAATATACATTCCTGAACATTCTTACTCACCCCTTTGACCTTAGGGTCAAGGTCACAATTGTAGAAGCCCTTTGTGAAGATTTTGGTTGACATTTTTCATTTGTTTGTATTCTTTTGATGGCTTTTGTTCATACTAGAGATCAATCATTATGAAGCTAAATATATATTTCTCAACATGCTTACTAACCACAGCATTTGGGTCAAGGTCAAAGTTATAGAATACTTGTATGTTTTTCATTTGCAATTTTTATTCTCATTGAATAGTGCTGAATGTGACCTATATTACTGTATTAAATAGTCACTGTTAAAAGCTCAAAATAATTTGTATTTTATATGTTGTTTGCAACAATATACAACAACTTTAAATAATGATAATGACTACTACATGAGGTATGCAAGAATTTCACTCCAATTATATATATATTTTAATAAAACATTTATGTTAATGTACATTGTTACTTGAATGTCCCAGTGATTGTGAAGTAGGTCAGACCTATAAAGATTATTTTCATTTAGTTGTGTTGCTACTTATTAATAACAATAGTGCTAATTTGAGAAAATATGTGTTACACTGGTTACACTGGGAATATGATCAAATGCAATGTGTGTATTGTATTTCTAGGGTTTTATTGTATTTATTACTCTTTAAACTCGTTTAGAATCATAGATAAACAGATTGTCTAACCCTTGTTTGTGGGGTATGAGACACAGCAGTCACCCTTATGGTAAGGGTGTCATTGTCATCATGAATGGTTGAAGATACTTATGTAGAACATTCATCATCACAGGCTCAATATGACGAGACTGACTTTCTTGTAAGGACCGATCATTTAATTGAAAAAATATTCTAAACTATGATTTGTTGAAAATAGAACTTATTATATCCATTTTATTGGGGACCAACCATTTTTATTTTTGATGGTCCTGGCATATTTTATAAATCAGGAGCAAAAAAAATTCTGATCTTAAGATAATATTTTTTTTTCAACTAATATAATAGATATAATATGCTATTTTTTCAGAAGAAGAGTATTTTACCAGCTATTTGCAGGTGAGACATTTAATAAAAAATGCTAGCTCCACCCCACCCCAAGCCACTGAAAAATGGTTGGTCCCTTAAGCATGGTATGTTAATCAGACAATATTCAGTTTTAACAGCTGATGTACAGTTACCATGATTAAGAAACACTTTTTATGGCTGCACACACCAAAAATACAAAGAACAGCATTTTTCAGAATGACAGGTAAAGTGAACGATAACTAAAAAGGAACACTGGAAAAACCCAGCACATGTTGCAGTGCCATATCATGTCTTGTTTTTGTGTTTTGTTTTTTAACTTTTAGGAGATAGCCGTGAGGTAATCTATAGACTATAATTGCAAGAACATTGAAGAGAGGCAAGTCGACTGAAATCCTGATCCCTGAGTTCAGATTAAAAAAATGCCAATATACACTTTTGGAAATGTCGTTCATTTTAGTCAATAAAAAAGTATTCACCAATTTTTGACAGTTCATATTCTGTTGTTGACACAATGAAGAAAAGTGGATACTTGCTAGGATTACAAAATCATAAATAATACTCAAGTTTTGAAAGGAATTTTCACAGTTGTATCAAACCTTTTAAGATTATTTTTCTTTAACAATATGTTGATGCTTGACTTGAAGACGGAAAGGGCAAACACAGTTTTGGACATTTAGTAATTAATAAGCCTTTGCTGTAGGAAGTTAAATTATTATTATTGTATTTAGTTGTTTTATAGCACTGCTTTGTCAGCACATTCAAATATGCACTCACTTAGGCAGTAATATTATAATTGTTGCATTAAATGATTTTATAGCACTGCTATGGCAGTACAATTTGAAATAAAATATTTGCATATTTTTTGTTTCCTTTCTGATAATTTTTTTTCAATTTATATTTTTTGTTTCACGAATATTGCAGTATGTGGGTATAAGAGTGTTTGATGGATACTCACCTCACATGTTTAACTTGCACCAAGTGTATTTGAACAGACAATTTAATTGTCTGTAGTTCGACAATGTTTGGAACCTCGCTGAGAGTCAGTGCACTTGTAAAGGGAGAAAGGCTCTTCTTCCTCCTATACTCCACAGTTGCAGGACCAGGGATCTTTATCTCGCAAATGCCAGGAGTATATAAAAAAATAGAGTACTTTCAAAGTGGGAGAGTTTCTTTCCAAGTCCAGTGGAACTCAGAATGTAACTCTTTGGTCAGATGAGAGCATGGGACCTTTCATTATTTGGTCCCAGAAGTGTATGTGATCTGTCCCTTGAAAAGCAGAGACATAAATCATGAGGAGTTGCAGTACTCTATTTGGGAGGGATAGGGGTGGGATGCAGTAGCCCAATGAAGGTAACAAAGAGCAGATGGTGCCTCTGAGAACGGAATGCAGTGGTCTCGCACTACCTACATCATCTGGTTACAGATATTCCAGTACTAATCAGCTGTCAGTGGAGTTATATTTTTGGTCAGCAATCAGGTCAGTACCCTGGTACTAAATAGTTTGTATGCAATAGGAGAATTTCAACCAAACCATATTTTCTGATTTACTTTCTGTCGCAGAATAGAAACTGAGTGGGTTTTCGGACTAAATGAATAAGACAAACACAATGTGTGAAAGATGGAAATTTATGAAATTAATTGATAAAGAAATATATATGGTGTAAAAATACAATGATTCTCTCACGCTCTCAACATACAATTGACCCACTCACTTTACACAAACATTGAAAATAAACCAAGAATATGAAATCAGTATGAAGTACAGATCCAAGAGACCTCATGGACTGCAGATATGCTTAAAACAGTATTATACACTACAAGAGATTCACACAATCTCAAGTATGGACTCCAATTAAGATTCAAAATAATCTTATGATATTCAAATAATGTTTCAAATAATGTTATAAACTATAAGAGATTCACATAATCTCATGGAACACAACTAAGATTCAAAATAATCTTATGAACACAACTAAGATTCAAGATAATCTTATGAACACAAAAATGCACCCAATTGGAACAACAATTGAACCAAATGTATGCTTCTAGACCCCTTGTAGAGTTGCACGATTCCTTAGGTTGGCGCACACTCTTGTCAGCCGCTCGCATCCTTCATGGATCCACCACATGTACAGTCATACATATACACACGTACAGACAGCATACAGCCCCCTTTTGAATTAGCTACATCTACGTCTGTGGCTCAGACATACGTACGTACATGCATACATACGTATCAACAGCACGCAGCCTTAAATACTCTGGAAACTCCAGACAGCTCTAAACAGCATTAGACATCTCTAGTCAACTCTAGTCATAGTCACGGTCACAATTAGCTACAATAAAATCAAATTGGTCATAATAATAGTTTCTGTAAAATGTCAAGATATATGCTAATACATTAACCTCTAATAGTGACTTGTAAGTAGTGAAGTGGGGCAATGGAAATTAGCATTACAGAACCCCCTGGGTCACTCTAGCCTCAATGGAAATTTAACATGGGGGAAAAATCATGGGTCACTCTAGCCTCAAGGGGAATTTAACATGGGGAAAAAGTCTTGGGTCAGTCTAGCCTTAAGGGGAATTTAACATGGGAAAAAGTCTTGGGCCACTCTAGCCTGAAAGGGAATTTAACATGGGAATAGATTGTGGGTCTGTTGAGTGACAAGGGAAAATGGAACAGGGTCAGGACCCTATTTTAATATGGTCCTGACCTTATGGGTCTATGGAAATGGAACAGGGGAGAGGGATAGAACACACACACACACACAAATAAAATAAAAAATGGGGTAGGCGATGAAAGTCAAGGTCTTTTTGAGAGATTGGAGTGGCCCTGAAAAGGGCCTTTGGTTTTATGTTAATATACCCTTAATATTATATCGTGGATAAACACCCATGTATCTATTTATAGCTATAATCAGCTTAAATTCCTATGAAAGCTCACTAACTATTTATAACTACAACTTGTGGGTTATTCCTTTGGAAAACCCCACTATCTTTTGATAGCCTCAGCTTGAGTGACGTTCCTGTTTATGAACTCTAGTACATATATATAGCTACAACCTGTGGAAATCCCCAAGTCCATATTTATAGTCTCAAAATTTCCAGTGTCAGTGACGTCACTGTACTGAACACTAGGGGATAAATGACAACAGTGTTACAAGTGGCTGACCTGAATACGCGCTACTGTTGGTAGGTAGGTAGAGTGTATTTGATAGGGATAAAGTGAGTTTTATAGGAACAAACAGAGACCAATACACACACACACACACACACACACACACACACACACAAATAAAATAAAAAATGGGGTAGGCAATGAAAGTCAAGGTCTTTTCGAGAGATTGGAGTGGCCCTGAAAAGGGCCTTTGGTTTAATGTTAATTTACCCTTAATATTATATCGTGGATACACATCCATGTATCTATTTATAGCTATAATCAGCTAAATTCCTATGAAATCTCACTATCTATTTATAACTACAACTTGTGGGTTATTCCTTTGGAACACCCCACTATCTTTTTATAGCTACAACCTGTGGAAATCCCCAAGTCCATATTTATAGTCTCAAAACTTCCAGTGTCAGTGACGTCACTGTACTGAACACTAGGGGATAAATGACAACAGTGTTGCAAGTGGCTGACCTGAATACGCGCTACTGTAGGTAGGTAGGTAGAGTGTATTTGATAGGGATAAAGTGAGTTTTATAGGAACAAACAGAGACCAATACATACATACACACACATACACAACGTACGCGAGCAGACATACGCACACACACACACACACACACACACACACACACACACAGAGGGAAGAGGAAAAAAACTAACCCCCAAATATACTATCAACACAGAGGGAAGCGGAAAAAGAGACCAAAATATACTATCCACACGGAAGGGAGGGAAAACAAAACCAAACATACTATCCATACAAACGTACCCGAACGCATACAAACCCCAAATATACTATCCACACAACGTCACTAACGCGTACAAACCCCAAATATACTATCCACAAAACGTCGCTAACGCGGACAAACCCCAAATATACTATCCACACTCGGGAGGAAGAAGAAAAAAACAACCAAATATACGATCTACACAACGTACGCGAATACACACACACACACACAGGGAAGAGGAAAAAAACAAACCCCAAATATACTATCCACACAGAAGGGAGATAATACAAACCCCAAATATACTATCTACACATGGAAGAGGAAGAATACAAATCCCATACCTACTATCCACACGGAGTGAAGAAATAACCCTTTATATATACTATCAACATAGAATGAAGAAAATAACCCATTATATTCCATCAACACAGAGTGAAGAAGAAAAAGTTTTTTGAAAGCACCTAAGCCCTCACCTGCAATGACCAACTCTGCCAAACACCTACACCCCACCCCGACCCCGAACACTACAAAACCCATTTAACCCGTTATTTTATGGCATCAGTGTGTGATTTAAGAAACATCAAGACACAAAATGATGGATGAATAGACTGACTATTGTTTACCGACTTACATGCCTAAAGAGCGTGCGTGAAGGAAAACATCCTTTCATTTCAATTCTAACTAAAACATGTTCCAGAGGGATAGAGATAGGTGAAAGAGCACAATTTCATAAAGTGTGAGTAAAAACAAAACACGCCATCCTTATTATAGAATGTCAAGACCAAGAGACACTTACGTTTTCTTTCTGGTCTATTCTTTTTTAGAAGGTAGTATGAAATTTCACATCAGGGCCAACGCATCGGCTCACATTGTCAATTTTTCCATTTCCATGTCTTTATTGGCACAAGTTCTTCATCATCTTCAATTTAGTCTTCTTCTGAATCCCTCTTCTCTGTTTCGTTTTGTTTCTGTTTCTTCTCTTTTCTCTTAGGGCACTCTGAATCCCAGTGTCCTTTCTCCCGACAGCGATATTAGGTATTTTGACTTTTGTCTCTCTTTCTTAGACGAAGCAGGTATTCTGGAGACAAATACCCATTTACCTTTGCAGATATAGCAAATTTCATCAGCACTTACACACTTTCGTATGACTCTCATCAAATCAACGACCAAAACAGTAAGTTTTGTTGCCACTTTCGCATGTGAATTATGCTTTCGTATGACTTTTAGCAAATATTTGACCAGCAGGTTGATCTGTGCTGACTCTTCCATCTTCTTGATCGTTTGAGAGTGGAATGAATAATCTGACGCTAAGACACTCTCCCTATATACAGGGACCTGCTGCGTATGAAACCAAGTCAAATGTAATTTTGCAATAAGATGAAACGATTTCATTGAGAAAGTAAAAGGCAATGACGTGCCGTATCGCCTCACACAAGAGCTGAAGTGTTAGCTCAAATCCGTGTCAGCGATTTCGAAGACGACATAACTGAGCTTTAATCAATGCTCTCCATTTATGCTACACAACCACGAGTCCTGATTCACGCCAAAAGAAATTTCGTTCGGTCCGTAAAATATAGTATCACATTTGAGAAACGCAAAAACCAACTTCCAGAAAACTGAGAACGACGACTTACACCTACAACGTAAATTTATGAGTTCAAGTAGTGCGTAAAACTTAGTCAAATTAAATTTTTATAGTCAAGACGAAACGATCTATTTTCGAAGAAGAAAGCAGACACCAAGCGATAATGGCGATCCGTGTCACACAACACTTTTCAAAATGTATTATTATAGGTTTGTTCTAGCGATCTGCACGGTTAAATTAAATGTTGATGTATTTTACAATAAGACGGACACAATTTCCATGGGATCGCCCATGGTACGATTGTTGGTGCATTAGTTTAATTTTTTAAAATATTTTTTATATATAAATCGCCTATAGGATAGACTCAGTAAAGCATGGCCATTCTCGTCACTGTGTGAATAGCTACTCAAGTCAATTCGAAGTGAACGCGGTAAGAAAATAAGTATAGCCAATGAAATGGATTACAACGGGTGATGCATTGTTTTATTCTAAGACTGTGGCATAATAATCCCTACGCTCTTGCATTACTATCATTACAGTGCAGACAGACTGGAATGTGAACTTACAAGCCTTCTTTGTGTATTGTACCATTTCTTCTTACCACATCAAAATACTGAGCGTCACAGTATTGGTTCGCGTTTTCAAGCTGACCATTTTTTTTATATCTCATTTAAACATTTTAACATAAACACTCACACTCACATCGGTAGAGTCAGAGCAGACGTGTTACAGTATTAAGGGGCATGTTGTCTTCTTTTTCATTTTTTCTTCAAACTAATAAATTTGGGGTTTGTATGAAGTAAAGAACCGAAAGTACAGTGAACCTCAAGGATGATGACCCAATCTGTCTGTCTATTGATGCTTGTATTTACTTAAGAAGAAATATGACCTCTAAAACACAAAGAGATACGGCAAGCATGAATAGAATGAACACAACGATGTTTTCCTTCACGCCCGTGTAATTTAGAGTTTCAATCGTCTTTGAAGACAAACTTGGTCTCCTTTTGTAGGGCTTGAAATAATAAAAAAAACCTGAAAAATCTTAAGCACTTTGCTATAGATAATTTCATCAACAGACTAAACAACATAAATACCGTTACAACAATAGAAAGCCTTAAATCTTCTATTAAAAAGAAATGCATCAAAAAAATTAAAGATTAACGATAACTAACTAATGAAACCGAATTTAACAAAGGCAATGACATGTGAAGAAATGCCTCTCACTTTGGAAAGGTAGGCGAATGTAATCTGTCATGCACCATCAACTTGAAAAAAAGTACAGACAGAGAGAAACCTGAATTCAAAATTCAGTTTGTTTGTTTTTTTTTTCAAAATTGTTTCGTTTCTTTTTTCTTTTTTGGAACAAATCTAAGCACTAATATAGAGTGGAAAAGGGAAAATGCACATAAAAGCTTTGATATTTCTGAAAAAATGAGGGGATATTCCTAACGTTAATAACCACCTATATATGCTTAGACTTGTCTGTGACTTATACACAAAACAAGATGTACATATTTTTCGTCAAGCTGCAAGTGTGTGCGTGTTTTCGAAAATGGTACAAATTGGATATACAATTTTCTCGTGACACTTATAAAGTGAAGAGTCTGTGCAAGTGTCAAAAGCCAAAGTCATATAAGTTTTGTATTTTGTACGGCGTGTAAAGATTTCCACTTTAGAAAATGTGAAGTATCACAAACAGAAGTGGAACATAGGGGCTTGCAAGAAAGAAAATAACCCAGACAGTTGGTGTCATCAAGAGTGCTAGAGACGGTACCCGAACTTGCTTGCTTGCTTACTTGAATTAAAGTGATTTTCGCTCCAATGGAGCATGTATCACTGGTTTAATCACGCACCGCGTGATTTTTAATTACTCCTGGGGAAGGAAAGAGAGCCTCATCCCCCAGGCTTTTATGTACTCACAGACTACTTTTAAATTTAGCCACTCAGGTGTAGGACTAATTAGTCCTTAACAACCTGACTGAAAGGCTTTAAACATGAGTGGGAATAGTCTCACCACACACTCATTTTTCTGTCCGAGCGTGGTAAAGGAGGAAAAAGGTGCTCAGCAAGACAGCCATGGGTGTTAAGTACTCACCAAAACGCTAGCCCGTACTTATTTCAAATCAAGTCGTGTCACCAAAAGACCAGACGTGTACGGCATGGAAAACATTCTCAAACGCAGAACCCGTAAAGTGGGCAAACGACGTGTCAAAGAAGTCAAAGTACGTTGGAAAGGATATCCACCCAGCAGCAGAGAGGGTGAACAGACCAAATTACCCGAGCAAAACCATTGTGTTTAGACCAAAAAAGGCCGTGCTCGTTCATATAGGTCATACCACGTCTACGATTATTGTTTGTCCCAAACAAGATTGTAGACGAACCCTCTCTGCTGCTATTCATGTTGCAAAAGATATTTTTACCACCATATCAAGTTTGATGAATATTTCTCAACGCGTTCCCCTCATCTGTTTCATCTTTATTTGTTCTATGTTTCAAGTAATATTCAAGTTCTGATGGTGGTTTTGGATTTATGTTCTTTCTTTTTCTGTAATAGTTCATCAAACTTCTGTATCGATCTCCACCGCAATTTTTGCAAATCTGATATAATCCTCTAACGCCGTTGTTACATCCAACACATCTTCGTGAACCAGCATGAGAATTTTTCTTTAAAATATAATTATGTTTTTTACAGTATTCTCCACGACACCTTTTGTTGCATTTATTTGTTGTTCCTTGAATTAACCACGCACAGTTGTTCAATATATGAATGATATCTGTTTAATTAAATTTATTAATTTATCCAAATATTTTATCAAGACCCACACGATATCTTGTTCTAGGATCATGTAAATTTATTGTTATAAATCCATGCGGAGTAGCTTGCGCTCGTGAAAAGAAATTTCTGCATTTAATCATATCCATGTCACCGCTGCACCAAGTTTGATGAATATTTCGCAGCGTGTGTGTGTGTCTACGCCATTAAACACAACTAAAATATTACAATTGTCCCTGATTACTTTTGGTATTTGTGTATATCGCTGAGTAACATAGATAACATCTGTATTTTTATGTCTGCCGCGAGAAAATATTCTGGCTGGATTTGATTGTTTATCCAGCATCACATCATCATATACAACTAAATTATTAATAAATCCGTCTAAAAAATCAACGGACGGTGCTTCATCAATATCTGTTATAAACTCTATGACATCATTATCTTCGTCCAGTAATCGCGCGTTTTCGTTAAAATCTTTTAATACTTCATAACATCGTTGATCATCAGCGGATGGTGCTACCAAATACAACTTATCCCATTTCAACTATCTCCTTATCAGATTAAGTAATAATTGCGTCTTACCCGATCCAGATGGTCCTATGATAATCATTCTGATGGAATTAGGTAGCGCAGGATGATGCTTAACAGGTTCTCGCTGCCGAGTTGCTGAGAAATCAATTATATCCATATATATTATAACATGAATTTATATCGTTTACGCTGTAGAGTTAAAACTCCAACTACTGATTTAGCTACAGTTATAACAAAAAAAAAAAAAAAATAGCGTATGGTGGAAAATGTTCTGTGTGCGGTAGAAAGAATTTTCGTTTTTACCTAATAAGCGCGGTGGTGATATTGCTAATTTGATGTCAAAGTTTCCGGGTACTCCATGGGCTAAATACCCAGGAGAAAAACATCTACCAGGATATAATTATTGCGGTCCTGGTACTCGACTTGATATCAGGCTCGATAATCAGGATCAACCAAAACCAGGCGAGGAACCAGTAAACGCTATTGATCGAGCTTGTCATATTCATGATGTGGCTTATAAAAATAAAGATCTACAACATAGGCATATTGCAGATGTGAAATTAATTCATGCATTAAATTCCATAAAAAATAAAAATATCAGAGAATCATTAGCTAGTTGGTTAGTAAGATCTGCGATGAAAAGTAAATTAGCGCTTGGGGCTGGTAATTAATAATGGAATTAATTTATTATTCACCAAGAGGATATTGGAGAGGCAAAGCAGCAATTGGTAAACTCGCTGATGCAGCAGCGGTTAAACATTCTACTGCTAGCGCGTGGTTATCCAAACAGGCAATATGGCAAATTTATCTACCACCACCGAAACAAATTCAGTACGCGTATTTCGATGTTAGTGTTCCTAATGAAGTTCATCAAGCAGATATTCTGTTTTTACCACATGATACTGTTCGTGGAAAAACGTACAAGTACGCGTTAACTGTAGTTGATGTTGCAAGTAGATATAAAGAGGCAGAGCCGCTATCAACTAAAACATCATCTGAAGTAGCCGATGCGTTTGAACGAATTTATCAACGACGTGGTGGACCACAAAGTGGTCTGCGATGGCCACAATTATTACAGGTTGATCCTGGTAAGGAATTTCTTGGTCCAGTATCATCGTTGATGAAACGACATAATACCAAAATACGACGAGGTCATACTGCAATTCACCGTGATCAGGCAATTGTTGAGCGATTTAATCGAACACTTGCTGAGCGGTTATTTGGATATCAATATGCTAAGGAATTTATTCAAGATAAAAGATCTCACGAATGGGTTGCAAGATTACCAAGCGTGATAGCTGCATTAAATAGCGAGATCACACGAACAACCAACATGAAACCCATTAACGCAGTCACAAAAAAAAAAATATACCAACACAACGAAAAGGTACTGAAAAACAAAAAATATTGGGTGATGTTACAGTTAGATATTTATATGAACCGGGTGAACTTGAAGGTGGTAGCGCGAGAGCGACTGATCCTATTTGGAGTGTTACCACACACAAAATATCCACTGTGACAAGATCGCCAGGTATACCTGCAATCTACAGATTAGATTCGGCTGCTCCTCAACGTGGATTTGTACGTGAGCAACTACAAATAATTCCCACGGATACACAATTACCACCGCGATCACTTAACTAGCACTAGCGCCTCTACGTCGATTACACTCAAGACAGGTCAACATGATATTTTCTCGTGTATGACCGCGACTATTATCTTTTCTGTCTTCGGTAAATTGTCTTGAATCATTACTCGAATACCTCCACAGCATTATACAATTGCAACTTGTGCAATGATTATTCTGCTGCTGTTTTAACTCAATAATAAATTCAACATCAAGATCAAAGTCGCGTTTATTTTTTTTATCAGATTGTTTGTATCCGATTAATTTTTTTTTATTATATCATCATCAATGACGTTAAATTTATTAACAATTTCAGGAATTATAATTCTGCGTAATTGAGATATTTTTCTGACCCTCGATACCGCTAAATAAACTAAATTTGACCACTCGTGTGATCGTCTACAATCCAGACTCGTGTGTCAGAAATAGTTAATCCCTGAGACGAGTGGATCGTCATAGCGTATCCAACACCCATGGAGATTTGTCAGCGTGTAGTGCATCTTCGACCACACTGATATCAACAGCGACAATATCATTTAATACGAGATTTTGATTCTCAGTCTGTCCTGGAATATCAACATTAATATTCTGTTTTCGTGTATCTGATGGTCTGTAACATAACGGTACGGGTAATTCTGAATATTTTTCTTTATGCAGCTGAAATAACTGCTGTTGTAAATCGTCTCTGATTATTTTTCTGCTTGCTACTATCAAATCGTTGAGTCTCCATAAATTTAAAAACTCACTCATTGAGGTCTCTGAGATTACTCCGCGTAATATTTCACACTGAATTTTGTTTGATTGTAATCTGATTAATTTTTTAAATTCTTTTAAATTTGCATCGAGAGCTCTATGATCATCATCTATTTCTTCGTAATAATCAACGAAATTTTTTAACCAATCATGTGGAGATGGTCCAACAAAAGGCGGCGGTTGACCATGATCGCCACACATTATTATAGCGGTATTTTTCGTCAACAACCAATCAAGAAACATTTTTAATGTATCCAATGACACCGTACATATTTCGTCCCAAATAATTATTTTAGGTATATACTTTTCTCCCATTCGTTCAGGAGTCCATGTATCCCCGCGCCACCGAAAGAAACTATGATAAGTACACGATTGTACTTGCCGTTGTTTCATCTCGCGTGCAAGTCTATGTGTGGGTGTCAGCACGATCATATCTGAATTTCTAAAAACATTAATCGCTCGAGTCGTTTTGCCGCATCCACCAGGTCCATTGAGATATACTGTCTTATATCTAGTTATTGGATCACTCAACGATGGCGCTTTCGACATCTCTGATATTTTATTGCACTTACGATAAAAATGTCTCATCGGAACATCTGCTGATTCTGTATAATTGTGTAATATTTCCTTTTTTATTCTCCACGAACTCCATCGTTCATTATTACTTGTAAATTTCATAACAGACTCTAAATATTTACTCGAAATATAAAACGAATCTGTTGCGACTCTGACTGCAGTCTCAGGAAATCTATTAATCATCGATAATAAATTTATAGAAACATAAGCCAACATGGAAGATCTTAGATGAGTATACTGTGGGGAGATATCATTTATGTAACTAACGATCGTACCCAATTTTGTTCCGTCGGATAAATAAACACTTTCTCGATTTACAAATATATTTCTCGCTGTTGTATCAGCGATTATAAAATCTTACTCGGCATCATCTAAAATTAATCGTGTGTGATGTCTTTCATGTTCATATGCACCACCCTGAGTAAATTTACCTATAATTTTTCTACCGAGATCTTTTGCGTTTTTGAGTTTAATCTCGAGAATTTTAGGAGCTTCTTTGATAATATCATCTTCGGAAACATCAGGACATTTTTCCTTAAACTCGCTAATAACTTCATCAACACTGATAGAATCTGGCATGGGCAACCAAACTTCGGTCTGCGCGTGATATGATATAATTGCCTCACTAACCACCAACGATGTCAGTATCGCACAATCTGGCATATATCGTAATAAAACTATAGGCGCCCAACGTTTTTCACAAAAATGTCTGCCAAACCAAACATAACAAATCTTGTGAAGATTTTCCTTAAGCTCGAATGATTCAACACAAGCGAATTCAGTCAGATCAAAATCAGGTAATGGTCCATTAATTGCCACTCGCGTCATCTCGTTTGTAGGGTGACCGAATCTTTTAAAGTATACAGAACAATCTCCGTATCCTAGAAAACTTCCCGGATAACATGCAACCATATCAACCGAAATAACATCGTTGTAATTATACATGGTATTCCACAATCCGCCATGTCCGTATTCGACGCAACTTGCGCGTACATCCTCGAGTAAATCAAATCGTGTTGGTTTCCATGAATTTCTTTCTCTAGCGAAATGAGTCGCAACAGATGGAACGGTAAAGCAATTAGTTAGTAATTTGTCAGTATTTTCCGCGGAGTGCTTGCACTCTAAAAACTTCTCCGCGAGATTTTTCATCTCGTCGTGGAGATATTCTGTGCGATATATTTCACCGCTTGGTCTAACAAACTGATCAAATTCACCTTCCTCATTACTTTTAAATAACCATACCGATACAGGATCTTTTTTACTTATTTCGTTGATAAAATCAAACATATCTGCCCCCATATCTGGGGGGTAAAATCTAATAGTTCGATCACGTGGAAATATTGTTACTGCGCTGGTCCATGCGTGCGCGTTATGATCAATAATATTTATTGAAGCTCCTTTCGATTTATATTTTGATTCGTACAGTATTTCTCCCGTTATTGTCGCTACGGGTATTGGAAATTTTAATATTTTTCCTAACTCAGCAACATCTTTTATTGTAGCACCGGTATCCTTAACTGAATCAGCCCACGAGTTTATTTTTTTACGTCTTAAATCAGTTAATCCATTTCCAAGCATCGCGTTTGTAAAGTGTTCTATTACTCGTTCGGCTACACAATTTAACCTTGAAAATTTCATGGGTGTCAGTTTATCAACGTTGGGTTTTTTATTTATCTCATAGATTCCATAAATAACCGCTGTTACAGGATATGCTCGCTCATAGTACGGTTTGTCAATACCCGTCAATAGACCCGGTGTGGAATTTTTACTTAATATGGCGATTTTATTATTACCAAGGACAGGATCATATTTGTCACGGATAATCCAACTACCTGTTAATACAATAAATTTTACTCTGAAGAAATATTTTTGATTGCCCTCATACTCAGCGATGTAGTTAATGATAGTTGCCGCTCGCTTGTCATTCATTGTGGCGTCCTTGACAGTATTGCGTATAATCTTGAACGTTGACCATGTATGAGATGCACCATCCGTGTAAAATTCTTTCTTGGCGTCGTGAATTTTATTGATCAAACTTTTATTTTTCGGATCAACCAGATCTCGTACTGGCAAGTCTGGAGATAGTCTGTCGAGGTTGAATTTATATTTAACAGGCCTAGTTTGGGATAATCTCTCAAACTCATTCATATAATTAAAACAAATATTTAAATAAAGAAAATTATATATATACAATGTCTCAATGTAAATGATTGATGATCGGCTCAGTAAATCGATGCAACAAATCCTGCAGAAGGGAATTTTGTTGGATGCACTTACAAAGTATACGACGAGGAAGTCTAGGACCAATACCGTGTCTGCGATGTGGTATTGGAGTGCGAGGAAAAACAGGATTATGTGGAAAGTGCGGTGGAAAACGGTTCAGAGAACTTAAAAGATATTATGACAAAACAATTAATAATAGTGAAAACGCTATAAAATCCGTGGAGGATTATATATCAAGATTTCAGACAAACAATGATTTGAACAAATAATATTATTGCATATATGGAGCAAAATATATTTGTCCCACATCCCACAATAACAAACTATGAATCAGATCTAATGGTGTCATCACACACTGCAGGTTGAAGAGACCGGTTGGCGTTGTTTCTAATACTGGCTATCTTAGATTTACAGTTGGGAAGAAAAGATATCTGTGTCATCGATTCACGTATGAGTGTTTCTTCGGAGTGGTCAAAGATGATCTTGTTATTGATCATGTTGACGGGGATCCTCAGAACAACTCCTTATCCAACCTTCGTGTTGTCACACAAAGCGTGAACTCTGCATGTGGTAATACTGGAAGATGTAAAACAATCGAAAAGAGGGCGGTAAATTCCACAAGCACAGAAACTGGCGAAGTAATTATATTTCGTTCGATATGTTCTGCTGCGAAATACTTTAATATTAAAGGAGACCAGAAATCAATCGAAATATAGAATAATAATAAAAGTACTATAGCAGAAAACCTTATTCTGAAGTATCATCTGTGACCGTAATGCCAATATTTAAATATTGGCCTATCTTCTACGAGCTGAATTTCCGTGACCTCGTATGCAAAATTTCCGCGCCTATTCGGTTACTTTCGGGATGTGACGTCATAGTAGCGACACCAGCAGCCCAAGTGGGAGTTGCCAGAGTAAAAGACAATACCGTTTTGCGTTGCTTACGGGTGTAATAAAACATTAAGAAAAGACTGTGGACATAATTTTTTTTTCTTTTCCGAAAGACAAAGGCATAATCAATGAATGGGTACATTATTACAAACGAGTCGATTTCAAAGCAACACCATACAGCACTATGTGCTCGTTACATTTCTCAAAGGAATGTTACGAGAGGGATCATGAAAAAATGGCAGCTCAAAGATACGCAAATGCCTTTGGACATTTTAAATCTTGGGAAAAGTGTTAAACGTGTGATTACGAAAAAAGGCAGAAGGACGAGTAAGTGACCACAAAATGCAACAATCAATCCACATATCTTTTATCTAAAACAGCAGTGCTAAAAACAAATCTGATAGCCCGACACCCTGGGCCTCTTCTCGTTTTAGTTCCGGCCCATCCTGTATTCAAAGTGAGGTGCCCGTCAGGCTTGTCGAAACAAAAATTGTTTGCCTGAGGAAACTTTGATCGCGCTGGTGAAATGAGTAAATGTATTTTCAAGATGTTGACATACATGCCTTAACACGGCACAATCTAAATCAAATCACCACTGTCCTAGGTGAAATTTAGATTTGATTTTAATCAAATGGAAGCTTTGCTAAAAATAAGATTCTAAACCTGTCGTGTTTCGAGAAAACACATTTTTCAGTGATCTTATAAAAATTAAAAATTTTTTAAAAAAATGCATTGTATACATGTAGTATGCATAAACGGTAATCTGTAATAATTGGAACTGATATAAAACTATTCCTTGGGCAGTTTCAAAAGCAGCGATTAAAAAAAAGGACGTCAAAGTTTCACATTAACTGTCTGACAATAGAACGGGGGGGGGGGGCTATTGACCCCGCCCCAATGTGCGACGGTCCATTTGACGTGCCTTTTCTCCCTGTGATACGCCTTATTATTCCCCCATGACAAGCCCCTTTTGCATATTCTGGTCAGTTCTGGCTAAATTGCAAAATAGCTAAAGTTTTGATTTAAGTACGCAAACAATAAAGACGGTGTGACTAATGAACATAATCCTTATCCTTGCATTGATCTTGTGAAAAGGACTGCCCTTCGGACATCCTTCAAAGAAACCATGTTCGACAGTGTGTGTATGTGTAAGCACCAGCAATTGATTGCCAAATACATGTAAACGATGCCTATTTTGTTGTTACTTACAATGCCATGGACTTCATTTTAACAGTTCAAATCTGCAGTCACAAGTTACCGTACATGTGGCAACTGTTTTTCTCAAGTTTTATGCCCCACCTTATTTCCTTAGGTTTAAGTCTTAATGCATGTAACACTGTTTGCTGATTAAAATATTTATAGAATTAGTTCTTTAGGGCCACATATACTGCATGGTATATTTTGTTTTATTCCTTGTAATTTAATCATGGTAATTAAACTTTTCATATACGGTAGAGGAATGTCAGGTGTTAATTGGCCGAGTTTCTTTGGCGGAAATGGAGATGCGATTTTGTTTGCAGAGAAAATTTCAAAGTGATCATTCATTTAAGCTAATTGTGACAATTTTATTCTTTTAATATTTTTTTCTATAGAAATGTTGTAGTTGTTTAAAAACATCTGAAATTTACTTGAATAATGTTTAATCTTCACGTTCTATTTACTGAAGAAGAAGAAAAGAAGAAAAAAAACTGTTGTATGATATTAATTATTTCGTCCAGTGCCGGGTTTAGACGTGTGTGCGTGTGATTTTAATTTTTAACGTAGCTTTAACAATTTTTCAGTCATATCGCTACGATGTTTGCCGTGTGGCAGATTAGACTGTGGATTGCATACGTTATATTTATAAATGGTTTGGGGTTAGGCTTTTTTCTTCTGACAAATGAAAATTGACAGACATAATGTAATGATCGGGACTTCGCTGCGCAAAATCGAGAGATATTACGAGATCGGGAGGTAGATGAGGAAATACCCCCAAAATCGGGAGGTTTTTCTCCCGGCTTGACAGTTGACAGGTATGAACTGTCCGGGCTTGTGGAATTTCATTCAGGACTTTTAGTTTATTTAAGTCACCAGCCCGGGGCCTGTGCCTAACAAATTTCTTTTAGCACTTACCACTACAGTACATAAACTATTATATCAGACTGCAGATTCAACTTTTGAATGTGCAACCCAAATGTGGTCTCCTGTCTGCCTCGCTCGCCAATGTTTATGTTTGTATTCGTGGACTGGCTAGTATAGCGTCACGGTACCACGTGATCTGTCGTCTCATCAAAACTCGGAAAAACTCGGCAATTTACGGAATCGTGGTATCTTCCACGCAATATAATCCCTACCCGCTTACGATATTTAATTTATAAACATTGCAGTCGAATTAAAATCTGTAGAGAATTACATACGTAAAAGGAAAATTTAATCCACGTTCAGTGCAAAAAGTAGCAGAAAATATATATAAAACCGCTTTCTCAAAAAAATATAAGCAGAAAATCACCTTTCAGTACTGTTAACTACCATCACCACCTCGAATTATATTTATTTTTGGGGGGTCAGAAATTGTCATTATCATACTACTTATTTTTTGACTCATGAAAGGGAGGTAATTTATGGTCATAATCATGTACAACATCCAAGGTCTGTGATGCTTGGTGGATACAGTATGCATTACAGATTTCTAACTTACAAAAATATACAGTTCGTGTATTTTTCTGCCCTATTAGAACAGCGCAACACATAGAATACATGTATATTTCATCTAACCTACAGAAAACCGACATGTATATTCCAGCCTACTGAGTGCAGAATCCAGCGTCTATTCTGTATCGCGTGGCAATGTACTGACTCATAGGTCCACGATAGTGTTTGGAATTAAAAATCAGTTGCATTTTCCTTGTTCAGTGCAGAAATATAATGCGAGATTGTGTATGT
This sequence comes from Sinohyriopsis cumingii, assembly GCA_028554795.2. Classification (NCBI taxonomy): domain Eukaryota; kingdom Metazoa; phylum Mollusca; class Bivalvia; order Unionida; family Unionidae; genus Sinohyriopsis; species Sinohyriopsis cumingii. The sequence continues at coordinate 127,339,764 of CM068835.1, forward strand.
ATGTGTGATTATTTATTTATCGAGTAAACTCCCTTTGACCAGTCTAGCAATTAGATGATCTAGACCGGATGTTCTATCATACATGGCGTGGTATAGTAAATAGGAAATTCCTTAATTTAGCTTTTGTTTGGTGAAAATATATCATATAAACGTATTTCTTGAATTCAGAATTGTATTATTCGAAATTAGTTCCTTAGCTATATATTAACTTCCGAAACATATGTTTGTAACAAGATTTGATAGCTCAATTGATATCGCATTGGACTGTGACGCTCGCGGCCCAGGATCGAATCCCCATGGCTGACAACATGTCGGTGGTTTGCGCATAATTGCGATTTTTATAATAATTGGGGGGCTGCAGCAAAAAGCCCCCCCCCCCGCTCAGCAAAACTCAACCACGTATCAACCGGTGGTTGATACATATTTTCGTATCACCCACGGGCTTGATTATTGTGGGTGGGTTTTTGCTGAGCGTATATGTTTGTGCCGTCCTTTATTCAATTATTCATTGTATATATTTCATTTCATATTTAATGAACTTGCTAAAAAACTCGTTTCATAATATATGTTTGTAATGACCTTCATTCATTGTACATACCCATTTCATTGTACATACCCATTTCATTGATACTTAATGAACTTGCTAAAAAACTCGTTTCATAATATATGTTTGTGCCGTCATTCATTCATTGTATATATCCATTTCATTGTACATACCCATTTCATTGTACATACCCATTTCATTGTATATATCCATTTCATTGTATATCTTCACCAAACACACCCTCTTGGGCCTCTAGACCGTTGTTTGAGGGGCTAGGGACTCTCATAGCGGGGTAGTGTTTCGTGTACCTGTACCTTGAACTCGCTAAAGACTCGATAGGGTTTCAGGGATAATTTTTTTTTTTTAAAGATTTACATATTATATAATGAACCAAGAAAATATCAAAGACATTATTTCTGCTATTAAAAAACTAGAAGAAAACGGAATTAATATATCTGATGAACTAAATCCTGAAATAATAATATCTGATTTTGAAACGTTAAAAGAACTTAAAATGAAAATAAGTATGTTCTATCATCTCAATATAAGTTCATAAAGCGGATTCAGGCAGCTATGTTTCAGTCACTGGCTGTGGTGAACGATGATCAAGTAAATGAATTTATTCCTCTTTCTGTTGCAATAGAATACGAAACAAAAAAAAACAACAATCAGTACCCGCATAAGATACTTAAGAAAAATTATGTCAGCGGGTAACGACTGAGTAGTAGTATAATTTCCCTCACTGTATATCACATCAGAATTAATTTACAAATATTTTTTGGAAAACTGATTGATTTGTATACTTTTGAGTAGCAACCACCCCCATCAGAATTAGCACACTGATTGATTTGCATAATTTTCAGTACCAATTACCCCATCAGATTGATTCACAAAAAAATAAAATATTTCAGAATAATAATAAAAAATATTTCAGAATAATAATACAATATTTTTTTTTTGTAGTATTTTTTGGAAAACTGATTAATTTGTATACTTTTAAGTACCAATTACCCCATCAGAATTAGCAAACTGATTGATTTGTGTAATTTTCAGTACCAATTACCCCATCAGAATTAGCAAACTGATTGATTTGTGTCATTTTCAGTACCAGCCACCCCATCAGATTGTACAAAATTGATTAATTTCTGTAATTTTCAGTAGCAACCACCCCATCAGATTGTAAAAAATTGATTAATTTGTGCAATTTATCCCTTCAGTGATTATATTTATTTATTTTTTAAGTTGATCGACTTTAATACAGGAGTGTGTATAATTTAGAATCTGATCTCGATAATATGTTCTCGGCGGAGTTCATCTAACTGTTCTCGCTTCCGTATTCATCAATAACTAAATTAACGCTAAATTGCTTTGTGTTTTGAAAACACTGTTCTGATGGCGTTTCTCAAGTGTATAAAAAACAATCACGTGCTGGTACATTGTATAACATTTACTGGATTAATTAAGATTTCACATACAGATTTATCACAAGCTCTTCTCCACGCATGTCAATTAAGCGATTAAGGTGGTCTGTGAGCTTAAAATTTATTCGTGTTAACATATTATTGTGACACCGCAGATACACAGGATTAGTTGGTTCTTGCACGATTAAACTTCCAGGGGGAACTTGTGGTGTAAATGTATATAGGATGTAAGTAGTGAAAGGGGTGAGATTACCGACAATGGGAATTAGCATTAAAAACACCCCCTGGGTAAGATTAGCGACAATGGAAATTTAACATTAACCACCCTGGGTAAGATTAGCGACAATGGAAATTTAACATGGGCAAAAACCCTGGGTAAGATTAACGACAATGGAATTTAACATTGGAGAAAGGAAAAAAAAGGAAATATCCATTTTAGCGACAAAGGCATTCGAACAATGGGAAAAAAAATATCGATTCTAGGGACAAAGGCAATTGAACATGGGGAATAGAGTTTGGGTCTGTCTACGGACAAGGGGAATTGAACATGGGAATAGAGTTTGGGTTTGTCTAGGGACAAAGGGGAATTGAACATGTTAGAAAAAATAAAAACTACTTTAGGGACAAAGGGAATTGAACATAGGATTTTTTTTTAAAAAAAAATAAATAAAAAAAGGGGTAGGCAATCGAAAGGCTATCTCTTTTCGAGAAATGTGGGTGGCCCTGAAAAGGGCCTTTGGGTTTATGTTAATATTAATATTAACATAGACGGCATCTATCACATCTTCTTCTTCTTCTTAAACTCCTTCTAACTGCAGGTCCATACACAAGTACCCTCTTGAGGCATCCTTGTCTTTCTATGTAAACTCTTCTCATCCATAGACTAGTATCTGTCCTATCAACAACAGTCCACTTGGACCGGACATACATGAGCATGTCCGTCCTAAACATCATGGAAGACACAAGGGTGGATGATTCAACTGTGGTCCACATCGTGAGGCGACGAGAACAGGTGAATCAATGCAGTGAACTGCGCTTATTTATAGGTAGAGGAAGGATTGAAACGGATTGAGTTCATTCACCAATCCGAACACGCGTTACAAAATTCAGTCAGTCCGCATCCAATCCGAAGAGAGCAGTCTGTGACGTCATGTGGTCTATATAGATTCGCTAGCGCCTGTGTGCTGTCAATCTATGCGACAGTGATTCAACATGACGGAAACTCAGAAAACGATCCAGTGGGGTGCACCAGCAGTGGAGACCACCCAAGGGAACCCGGACTTACTTTCAGAAGAGGTACATTGGGATTTTGTGGATTTTCTTACCTCGCAAGAATTTGTTCCGGAACCTTCGTCTCATTCTTTATTACCGCAAGTGGAGAATTTTAGACAGAGACAGAAAGAAGAATTGGAGAAATTTATGCAACGACAAAAGGAAGCGGAACAAGCTTTTCTCCTACAGCAATAGCAACAGCAACAAGAAGAGGTAAGAAAAAAACAACAACAAGAAGAAGTAGCAGCAAAGAAACAAGAGGGTGAAAATCAAACGGCTACGGTACTGTTGGACATTTTAGCGGAGTTAAGAAGTCTGAAACAAATGTATCAGACTTCTTTATCACGACCGAAGAGAATACGACCTTCCCGAGCTAAACACGCCAACCCTGTGACTAAGCCTATCGTACCACCCTTAGTGATTTCAACCCAATCATCATCATCAGAAGTAGGCCTCGGCCGTGGCAAAGGCTTAAGGCAGTTAAAGTTGATTGCTTAAACTCACCCCTACACCAAAAAAGGCCCTTTTCAGGGCCAGCCACTTCTCTCGAAAAGAGATAGCCTTTCAATTTTCCAATAACTCAAAAATCAACAAAAAAAACCCATTTTACCATTATAGTACATGTCTGTGTATGAGTGCGTGAGTGTAGCTTCTTATTTTAAAATCAAAACTCAAAGACACTTACCTTATATAATTAATGTATTCTTTTGTCCATAGTTACAATCCAATTCACAATTCACAACAGAACACTTTATAAATTACATTCACTTCTTCTGTTTCTTTTTTTACTCTCTCTTTTTTTCAATTTCTTCACCGTCACAGTCTTTTCCTCCTCTTCCTCCTCACTTTCTTCCCTTCTTCTTTTCTTCTCCTCTTTCTTTTTCTTCACCTGGCTGCTTTCTTCCTCTGAAGAATCTCTCTCTTCTTCTGAAGTATCCCTCTTTTCTTCCGACTCCTCTTGTTTCTTTTATGGGCAATCTGGAGACCAATGTCCTTTTTCTTGACAATAATAACAGGTATCTTGACTTTTGTCTTTTCTAGCCCCTGTTTTTGTTCTTTTTTGACGGTCTGGACACTCTGAAGACCAATGTCCTTTCTTCTGACAGATATAGCAAGTATCTTGACTTTTATCTCGAAAGGAAGGAGAGTAGTCCGTCGGCTGGTCTGAAGAGAATTTTCTAATGATCCCTCGCAAAGCTCTGATGAAACGTTCCATCTGGGTAGTCTCTTCCATCGTTGTGCTCGGTTTGAGAGTGAAATGAATAGTGAAAGGACAAGACACACACCCTTTCTATATACGCTGGTTTGCCATGACTATAAATTAGTCTATGGTGTTTAAACTTGAGTCATTTGACGTTTTGCACTCAAGATGAAACGATCCTATTCATTCGAGAAGAAAGAAGAAGAAGAAGAAAGTAAGAGGCAGAAACGTGATCTATCGCCTCGTACCAGAGCGGAAGTCTTGGCACAAATTCATGCCAGTGATTTTGAAGAGGACATGAGTGAACCAGAATCCGAACCCTCTAAACAAAGTTCACCACCCTTAGTCAACCCTGAAAAGTACTATTCCATTCGAGAGACGGAAAAGCGCTCCTCTAGAAAATTTAGAACCACGGCTTACACCTACACAGTGAAGTTTAAAGATTTCAAGTCCGACGTACCGTTGGAGAAAGCAGAAGGGTTTATCACCGAGATGTGGGATTCTTTGCTCACCGCACTCAAGCGACAACTAACCCCTTCCAAAGTCATGGACAAGATTCAACACGTACAACAATCTAATGACCAGTTTGACATCACCGATGGTAAAGCCACACTGAAAATGGCCCACGTCTCTCCTCCTCAAGGGACCGGACAACGCAATAAGGTGTTATTGGTGAACGACCTTCGCAACACCAAAAAGAGTCTCGTCCAAATTCACAATTCTCAAGACCAGATGTGTTTAGCCCGAGCCATCGTTGTGGGACGAACCTATGCCAATAAGAACGACACGGTAGAATGGAAAAGAGCCTGGAAAACTATTCAACGATCCGACCGAGTCAAACAACGAAACGAAGCAGAACTCCTGTTACAACAAGCTGGCCTGTCCAAAGAAACACCCTGTGGCATTCCTGAGATGCAGAAATTGCAAGATGTCCTAGCTCCACTCTACACCTTGAAAATGCACCCTCAAGAAATGCGCGGACCTCTGTTGTTTCGAGGGAAAGACTTTAAGGACGGAAAATACATTCATGTCTATTATCACGATGACCATTTCGATACCATTACCACTATCACTGGATTCCTGGGATACAGTTATTACTGTGAGAAATGTGACTATGGTTATAACAATCGAGAGCAACACAAACATTGCGGATGGAAATGCCCAGGATGTTTGGCCTCTCCAACCTGTCTGAGCGAAGGACAAGAAAGAGTACATTGTCCTGCTTGTCTGCGCACGTTTGTCAGCCCTGCCTGTTACCAACAACATCTGAAGACGCAAGGTTCACAGCAGAAATGTGCTTGTCAACTGCTGAGACTGTGCCCTACGTGTGGACAAGGCCTACGTACCAATAATGCCAAGGCACACGTATGTTCAGGAAAGAAAAAATGTCACATTTGTCACCACATCGTGGACTTGGAACACGAATGCTACGTGCAAAAATACCAACCCCAACCAGAGAAAGAGGACGGTCACAAGAAGAAAGGTAATTTCATCTTTTTCGATTTCGAATGCATGCAAGAGACTGCCATTCACATTCCTAATTTCTGCGTGGCTCATCGAGCGTGCGAGAAGTGCATTCAAGAACCTATCTTCAGTCATTGCCCTCACTGCAGCAAGATTCCCGGAGGGCGTGAAAAAATCTTTCGAGGACCGAACACGTTAGCCGATTTTGCCCAATGGGTCTTAGATCCCAACGACAAGACGTGGAGCCAAGAGGACATCGAACGTTACGGAGATTGTCATCGTCATGCCACAGTGATGGCTCACAATTTCTCCGGATACGATGGACAGTTTCTTCTCAGATACTATACGGAACAAGGCACCGAACGTCCTAAAGTCACTTTGAACGGAGCCAAAATCATTTTCATGCAAGTGGGACAAGTACAGTTTAAAGATTCGATGAGCTATTTGGCCATGCCTTTGAGTCGAATGCCTAAAACGTTTGGAATGACAGAAATGGCTAATGGGTACTTTCCACATTTTTTCAATACGGAAGCCAATCAACAGGCCGTTCTACCCCATTTGCCTGAGGCTCACTATTACGACCCCGACAACATGCGTACCGAACAACGAGAAGCTTTCTACGCTTGGTACCAGACTCACGCCTCCGACCCTTTCGACTTTCAGGAAGAAATGCTAAAGTATTGTCGTTCTGACGTGGACATTTTACGGCGTTGCTGTGGAAAATTTCGAGAACTGTTCATGGAACACGGAGGGGTCGATCCTTTGAAAGAAGCTTGCACCATTGCCAAAGCGTGTTCCTTAGTGTATCGACAACGATTCATGCCTGAAAACACCGTGGCTGTCATCAGTCCTCAAACGACCCACTATGTCAAACGTCAATACTCGGTCAAAGCCCTACGCTGGTTACATTACTTGTGCGACAAGGAAGACAAATGGATTCAGCATGCCCGCAACGGAAGAGGCCAAAAGACCATCGGAACGTATTCGGTCGATGGCTGGGACTTAGAAAACCCCAAGATCGTGTACGAGTTTAACGGTTGCTTATTTCACGGATGTCCCGTCTGTTACCCCGATCGTAGCACTAAAAATCAGTTTTTACAACGAACCATGGACGACTTGTACCAGGACACTTGTCAGCGACGCCTAAAGTTAGAACAGCAAGGATACCAAGTGGTGGAAATGTGGGAACACGAGTACGATCACCGTATGAAAACCGATCCCGAGTTTAAACGTGCCGTGGAAAGTTACAAGCTGATGGACCCCCTAAACCCGAGGGATAGTTTGTACGGAGGAAGGACCAATGCCACCTGTTTGCTGTACCAAGCCGACGAAGAGAAAGGAGAAGAAATCAAATACTTGGACGTGTGTTCGCTGTATCCTTACGTGTGCAAATATTGTCGCTTTCCTGCAGGGCACCCACGATTGTTTACGGAACACATCGACCTGAAAAACATTCGACAATACGAAGGCTTGATCAAGTGTAAAGTTTTGCCTCCCACGAACCTATACCATCCCGTCTTACCTCACCATTGTCAAGGCAAACTGATGTTTCCCTTGTGCCGTTCTTGTGCCGAAACGTGCAACCAAGACCAACCTTGTCAGCACACCCAGGAAGAACGGGCCTTGACGGGAACCTGGGTCAGCGTAGAATTGTTCAAAGCTCTGGACATGGGATACCAACTGTTAGAAGTGTACGAAATTTGCCACTTTCCCAAGACACAACAATACCACAAGGGTGACCCCAGTCAGAAAGGCATTATCGCCGACTACGTGGATGCCTTTTTGAAACTGAAGCAAGAAGCCAGCGGCTATCCTTCCTGGTGTCACACTTCCGAAGACGAAAAGACATTCAAAGAGAAATACTATGAACAAGAAGGCATCTGTTTAGACCACATCGAGAAAAACGAAGGCAGGCGGTCCTTTGCCAAAGTGATGTTAAATTGCTTGTGGGGTAAAATGGCACAACGACCGTGTTTACCCAAGACGGAATATTTGACAGAACCTTCCCGCTACTTTCAGATGATTCACGACAAAACCAAATACATGAAACACGTGGACATCGTTCGCGAGGATTTGATCTTGGTCAATTACGAAGAAGATCTGGACTTTGTACAAGACGACCCCTTTGGAAATGTCATCATTGCGGCTTAAGTGACAGCTCATGCTCGCTTAAAATTGTACGAAGCTTTAGAACTGTTAGGGGAACGTGTCCTGTACTTTGACACGGACAGTTGCATTTACATCCATCACCCGAGTCAACAGCACCCTGACATCGAAGGAGACCGTTTAGGAGCCTGGACAGACGAACATCCCGACGAAAAGATTCTAAGTTTCGTCAGTGGTGGTCCCAAAAATTACGGCTACGAATACCGCGACCCACAAGGAGAATTGCACACGACGTGTAAAATGAAAGGATTGACTCTGAATTATCGTACCAGTCGTGTGGTGAACTTTGGGGTATTGAAAGAAGCCTCGCAATCGGGAGAGGATGCAAACTTTAAAGTGACCACCTATCAACCGAACAAAATTGTACGTTTACCCACTCACCACATCGTCAGTCGACCCTTGGAAAAAGTCTATCAAATCGTGTACCAGAAGCGAGTGCGACTTCCCAATCATTTCACCTTACCGTGTGGACACGTCGGTATTGGTCTGTATATAAAAAGGAACCCTAGGCAAGATCGATAGTTCATTGTGACTACCAAGACCGAGCCAACAAGATGAATACTTTCAGAGAAACACAAAACAAGTTTAGACAGGCACAATTCAAGTGTGGGGCTTAAGATGTGGAATGCGATTGTGAGCCTTGCGACTTTTCAACCTGTGTTAGTGACGGTGCCAGAAGAACCCGTCACCCAGGACGGGACTGTCGTGGACAGGCCTGAAAGACCCTTTCGGGAGGACACTTGTGTGACCTTACCCCCTACTATAGAACTGGTTAGAACATTACCCAAAACATGTTGTACAGACACTTGTGTTTATTCCACGTTAATGGTTATCATGTGCCTTTTATCCTTATACTTAAGCCTTTGGCTTTTATGTATTTTTGTCTTTCGTATTCATGTTTGAAACATTCAATAAACGTGTTCTGAAAAAAGTATATAAACTCTTGTCTTGTTTGTTTTCGTGTCACAAGTGACATTTCTCACACTACGGCTACCTCTGCTGTCTCTGCTCCCTCTTCCTCTACTGTCAAAGTCATCGACGAACACTTAGATCGTGCCAGTTGGGAGGCTTTGTATCTTCGCCATCCCTTTAACATGCTCATTGCTGGACCTAGCGGTTCAGGCAAAACCGAATTCGTCAAACGTTTGATCGAACATAAACATCATTTGATCGATCGGCCACCTCAACGGATCGTGTGGTGTTACAAAGAGTGGCAATCGGCGTACAGCCTCTTGCGAGAAAGTCAAGGCGATTCCATCGTGTTTGTGGAAGGCATTCCTAAAGAAGACGACGGCATCGTCTCTGACTCCCGTCTAACCCATTTGGTCATTTTTGACGACATGTTAGGAGAAGACGAAGAAGAAATTAAACTGTGGTTCACGCGCAAAGGGAATCACCGTAATGCCAGTGTCGTTTACATCACCCAAAATTTGTTTCAACAAAGTAAAGCCCATCGCACCATCAGTCTCAATGCGCATTACGTGGTCTTGTTTAAAAGCCCTCGAGATAAATCGCAAGTGCAAGTCTTAGCCAAACAGTTAGGAAAGCCTTGGCTGACTAAGGCGTACGACGATGCCACTCAAACTCCACACGCCTATTTACTTGTCGATTTGAAACCTACGACCCCCGAGGATTTGCGATTTCGTACCCACTTGTTTCACCACTGGTGCCAAGATGGAGGGCCTGTCCTGTACACGTCTCCTTCCTCGACTTAATTTCACTCCACAAAAAAAATCTATAAAAACCTCAGACCCTTTTCGTCTGTCTCACACAGCGTCAACATGACGTCCCTTCAGTCGCATCTTCCCGTCAAATTGATTCGTGCCTTGTATGGCATCAGTCGAGAACAAAATCCACAAATACTAGCTCGTGTCTTAGAAGCTAGTCTCAGAGAAGTCTTACGATGGTTGACGGTGACGGAACGTCAATTACTCCAAGGAATCATTCAGATTCCTCATCAAACCAAACGCTTTTTCGATCGAAACAAAGTCGCTTTGGTCCAACTGGCCGATCCCCGCATCGACACTCAAACCAAAAACAAATCATTTTGAAACATGGAGGGAGCGGTACTCTAGGAGGGGTCATCATTCGCTCTCTCTTTTAAGATGGGATCCTAATGCCCCCAAAGTTATCCCCAAGAAAAAAGTCCAACGAAGCCCCAAGAAGAAGAAAAAGACCAGGTCCCCAAGAAGAACTTCTCCAGTGGCGGGACCCTCCTCTTACCAGACACCACCCCAGAAAAAGAAAAGAAGCCCCCAGAAAAAGAAACAGAGAAAAAGTCCCCAGAAAAACAAAAGTCCACAGAAGAAAACTAGTCGCAAGAGAGGCACTTCGGCCAGGACGCAACTTTACACTCGCAAACCACGACCTGCCACGGCGGTGACCGCATCTCCGGCAGCCTCACGTTCATCCACTTCTCCGTTCATGACACCAAGAACTGAAGAGTACTTGGAGACGTTGATCACACCAAGAACTTCTCCGTTGATGACCCCAAAAATTACTTCCCATAGTGGCAGGACCCTCCAATTTAGTGGCAGTGGCTGCTGCTCACAAAGTACCTTCTCCCAAAATCAAAGTCCAAGAAAGATCGGGCATGTTACAAAGTTTACTGGATTTGTCCAAGCAAGAACTGGCTCGATTTAGTCCGTTACGTACCCCTGCACGACGTGTCATGCCTGTCCTCAAATTGATACGACGTAAAGACAATCAGTGGCGACGCGTTCCAGCATAAAAAAGGTGTGTGACCAAGTAGGGTATCAGTGTTTTTTTGGTGCTCCTGAAGACTCAAAGATGTCACCCTCCAGAAAACCCCAAGGAAAGAAAAGGAAAGGACTACCACCACGTTTAGTCAAACATGGGGACATGTTATCTGTCCTGTCCAAAGTTTCTCCACCTCTACGAAAAAAACTCATTCAATCGGCCTCCAAAGAGGTCATCGATACCGTGTGCGAATGTTGTTTGAACGTCTTGAAAGGCACGATCCCTTTGTCTAAACACCAGAAACAATGTTTAAGCAAACATCGTCACGTTCTTCGCCAAATGGTTCAAAAGAAAATTCCGATTCGTCAAAAAAAGAAGACGTTGGTCCAACGTGGAGGCATTTTACCTCTCTTGTTAGGCCCCTTACTGAAAGGAGTCTTGGGAACCATGTTGGGAGGACTGGTGGGAGCAAGATAAAAAGGCCTTCGGAAGTCCCAAGATTTCAGAATCGACCCCTGACAACCCCATGGAAGGACGAAAACTAGCTTTAGTGCCTTACAAACGATGGATGGAATACCATCGGTGGCAAGAACAACGCACCCCGCATTTACCTCCCAATCCCCATTTGAGCGAGATGTCCCAGTTACAACACGAATTGCAGTCCTTGATGGATCGCCAAGATTTGTCCGAAACAGAAAAATCGCAAAAGTACGGTCAACTCTTGCAACGACTGCAACTCTTTCACCAGAAAGCTTTAGATGAAACAGCTCTACCCACTCTGAAAGATTTTAAGACCTTGATGAAAAGTCCAGCACCATCACCAGTACCAGTACCTGTACCAGTACCATCACTACCAGTGACCAAGACAGAAAAAGGAAAAGAAGAAGAAGAAGAAGGGTTTCAAACTCCACCAGAAAAAGTACGCAAGTTAACAAAACCACCTACCTCCAGAATTGGATGGATTAAAAAGATGATGGCCACCCCTTCTTCATCACAAGAGAAAAAGAAAGTGAAGACAGAAGTGAAACAAGAACCGATATCCCCCCGCTCAGACATCCTCCTCTTCAACACCTATTGCCGGTCGCACACGCAAAGCATTGCAATCCAAGAAAATACCCCAAGAGAAAAAGAGTAGCATCCTCCAAGAGTGGGTGTCTTATTAACACACCAACCAACACAAAAAATGGAAAAAGTCTTAGCCAGCATTTACTACGATCCCTCGCATCCTGCAGGTTACGCAGGAGTTCAAAAATGGTATCGTGCTGCCAAAAGTCGACTGAAAAGTCTCCGTTTACCTCAAGTGCAACGATGGTTACAAGAACAAGCTACCTACATTTTACACAAACCCATTCGACGCAAGTTTGCCAGAAGTCGTACCCGAGTGGAAGGCATCGATCATCAATGGCAAGCCGATTTAGCCGATGTCTCTCATTTGGCCAGCTACAATCGTGTCTACAAATATTTGTTTTGTGTCATCGACGTCTTTTCCAAATTTGCCTGGGTCGTGCCCTTGACTTCCAAATCGAGCAGCGAGTTAGTGCGAGCCCTGCAACGAGTGTTGAAACAAAGTGGCCGTCACCCTCTTCGATGGCAAACGGACAAAGGCACCGAATTTCTGAACCAAGCTTTCCAAAAGGAATTAAAGAAACGTGACATTCATTTTTTTACCACCGAGAATCCCGAAACCAAAGCCAGCATCGTGGAACGTTTTCAACGCACTTTGAAAGAACGCATGTGGAAATATTTTACGCATCACCACACTCTGAAGTACATCGACATCTTACCGCACCTGGTGCAAGCGTACAACCAATCTTACCATCGAAGCATCGGACGTGCCCCGCAAGAAGTGACTCCCGAGAACGAAGTGTTGGTGTTTGAGCGCCTGTTTGGTACGTCCCCGACGAGGGCTGTCCCCAAGAAAAGTGGAGAGTTGGCCGTAGGAGATTGGGTGCGCATTGGCAAAACCAAACGCACTTTCGACAAAGGTTACTTACCTAACTGGACCACCGAATTGTTTCGTGTCACTGGACGAGTGCATGGCCGTCATCCTGCCGTATATAAATTGGAAGACATGAACGGAGAAGTGCTCAAAGGAACGTTTTATTTGCCCGAGTTACAACGTGTCACCAAAAAGGAAGACGACGTGTACGACATCGAAAGCATTCTCGAACGCAGAACCCGTAAAGTGGGCAAACGACGTGTCAAAAAAAGGATATCCACCCAGTTTTGATTCTTGAATCGACGCTTCGCAAGTCATCGACTATAAAAATAAGTGACCATCATGCCCTTTCACACAGACGCAGCTACGTCGACCACTCCTTCACCTAGTTCTTCTCTGCAAGATTTACAAAAACAACCCTTGTGGGTGTGGTGCGGAGAACGTGTGCCTAAAACGCAAACCGTCTTTTTCTGCCAAATTTTCGTGGTGTATTGTGTCATCGGGGCAGCCATTGCCAATCTGAGTTTGCAACAAGGAGACAAACAATTGTGGACCATTTTATTGAGCAGTTGCATCGGTTACCTGCTTCCCAATCCCTCCCTGAAATTCTCTTCCAACGGGAACCACGGGAACCTTGTGTCCAGTACCAGTGCCAGTCACCACTCCAACCACAACCAGAACCCCATTTTGAGCGGAGACACGCCTCTGACGTCCAGTAACCCCTTGGACAGCCACAGAACTCTGGAATTATGAGTCACCAAAACCAATTTTACTTAACCTTACCCAGTGACAGTTCCATGGAGGTGTTTCCCCACAACACGTTGTGCTGTTACACGGCCAAATTACCTCAGGCCATCCTCTTAGATCACGAAGCCCATTGGGAAGTGGGTTTGGTAGAAATGATTCACCCAACACAAATCAAAAAATCACTGAAACTCCAAACACTTTTGACGTCGACATTCTGGACCCAACAGTGCAGCAAACCATGACGACCACTTCTCAACATAAATCACTTCCCAAGACCCCAATACTCAACAGTGACACTTCTCCTCCTTTTTACGTTTATCACTTTAAAATTAACTCAGGCCATTATTTTAGTGGTCAACATCTGGTGGAGGCCATCGCTGACAAATTATATGCAGCATTTGACAAAGTTCTGACCAAACTAAATAAACGTGTCACCATGGAGTACCACAAACTGTCTCACCTCTACTCATCAGATTTGAAAGTGAGGAAAAAAGTATACGTATTAAATTTTGCCCTGAATTGTATGACATTTTGGGTGGAGACCTCAATATGGTCACGGCTAAGCAGACCAAAAAGATTCACATAGCAGACATTGACAGCAACGGGCATTTTGCGAGGTACTTTCGTTTCCTGGTAGAACTGAACCAGGGACTGAATTTGATCTTTGTGTACCCCGATGTAGTGGAGTATAACGTGGTGGGACACACCTCTGTGCCGTTACTGCGTGTCATTCCTTTCAAAGTAAATTCTGCCACGGTCACTGACGAGGAAGGTGGAAACACTTATCACGTTCACCGCGAATTTGTACATCCTCACTATTTGCCTGTCAGCAAGTCGTATCTGGACACGGTCAACATTGCTATAAAAGGAGATTTGGGACAAAATATTCCATTCACCAAAGGAAAAGTCACGGTGAAACTCCATTTTCGAAAACGGTTCTCTCACGACTCGTAAGTCATGTATCCAGTGTACCGAGGGGTTGCTCGACAGCGAGGACACGGTTTAGGAGATATGTTAAAATCGGCCTTTCGTTCGGTGGCCTCGGTGTTGAAACCAATGGTGACACGCGGATTGCACGCCTTGAAAGATGCGGCACTGACGCAAGGCAAAGAATTTCTCCAAAATGTCATCATCGACAAACAAAACCCTAAAGAAGCTTTCATGAGGGCAGGCAAAAATGTCTTGCTGCAAATGAGTAGAGACCTTTTGGGCCAACGAGACACACCTATAAATGCCCTGCACGCTACCGAGTCAGGCATTCAGCAAGGACAAGGCAGAAAGAGACGACGAAGAAAACACCCTTTCACCAGACTTCACACTTCGAAAACTAGAAAGGCCAAGAAAAGAAGAACCGTTCGAGACTTAGACGTTTTCGATTATTGAGACACAGCAACAAAAAAATGATGCACCGAGAGTCATGCGCCTGTTCCAAGTCGGAACTGGATCTGTTTGCCATGCCGCCCACCACGATGTTAAATTCCATTGTCGCTAATCTTACCCAGAGTTTTTTGCCCATGTTAAATTTCCATTGTCGCTAATCTTACCCAGTGTGGTTAATGTTAAATTTCCATTGTCGCTAATCTTACCCAGGGGGTGTTTTTAATGCTAATTGCCATTGTCGCTAATCTCACCCCTTTCACTACTGATGTATCCTTGTTGAACCTGATTTGATTTTCCGAGGTCTATTTGATAGCTGCCATCGACTACGTCACCAACCAGATTGACCACAATCGTGCTGGTTATATTAACGATTCCCGGAGATATGTGCCTGCCACCGCCATGTGGATCATTATTATGTCTGAGAACAGTTGGAGGTGGTGTTAGTTTTTTCCACGCATCGAGTATTTTAGGAAAATATTCATCAATGACATCATTGACAGATTTTCTCCGAGCGTCCGGGTCATAATCGGGAAATTTGAACGTCGGTATATCAGACTCCTTGATTTTATATTTATCAATTAAAAACTTTTTTGGAGCAGGAGATGATTTTAAAATTATGTCTAAAACTTTGTTTTGAGTGCGTTCCATAGCTTCTGCGATATAATTCAGAATTTCTATTTGTTTGATAATTTCCCCTCGTGTCTCGTGACATGTTATATCGAAAAGATACTCAGTGAGACGTTCACGTAGCTTATTTAGTTGATCTTTATGATCAAGATTGGAACCGTCAATAGTTCTTTCAATTTCGTGTTCATGAATATGGCCAGGGGTTTTATCTTCTGGTAAAGCTGAAAATATGTCACCACCATAACCAATTAAATCATCCAAACTATCATCCCAAGTTCGAGGTCCACGCCACCACCACCAAAGATCTCTCATTGTAACTTCGTGACGAGAGCTATTTGTTGACGTAAAATGAGATTTTTTCGGTTCTGGTGGTCCTTCATACACCGGGGGAACATCCGGCCAACCTAGTACGGATCTTATCGTGGATTGATAAATATCAACGGCATAATCAGGAGAATGTATCTCAACCGTCGAGGACAGCGTCGGTTCATGAACGTTGATTGATATTTTTACTTCTTTTCCGGTTATTGATTTTATTCTACGTTGAAATTCCTCATTGATTGTTCGATCTCATAACTACCAGTGGGTATTCCAACATCTATCCAGTCAGGAGTACCATCTGGTTTGTTCTTGTTAGCAAATACAAGCAAATTATTTGCTGGTGTACCATTAAATGATTTTGATCTGATATTTGGCCAGCTGTAATATACCCGTAATTGAGCTAATGCTATTTCTTTTACTGGAATTGCAGTAGGAAAGTTAATACTAAATTCAGGATTAGTTGAACTTACCGAGATCATCGTTATCTTTGGCGGAGTTGTGTTAGTCACGATCTGCTGGAGTAATTTTGTCATTATTAGTATTTATGTCTTTAATACCGATACCTTCGTCGCATATTTTAGTCATTATTGAAAACTCGACATCAGATATAATTCCATCACTGAGACTCGCTGATAACAACGAAGATAACTTCGAGTATGCGACCGTCGCTGTATGCAATCTTATCATGTAATCGGATAACTTTTCATTCATGCAAGTGCATATTTTTTTTTTGTGATGATATTAAGCACACCTGCAATAGTTGTTGCTGCTGAAATACAAATAGTTACGACTGCTGGTGCCATCATTGTCACCGCTGATAATATCACACCAGTTCCAGCAACAACAGCGGATACTGAATAAACAATCACATCAACGATAACTAATCGTCGTCGATATTTTTGTACTTTTACTGTATATTGTTCGACTTGATCTTTTAGCGCCGCCTGCCATTCACGCGCTTGATTGTATCTGTATTGTGCACCGTCCATATATTTGTATGCAGTAACCAATTGAGGTGTTTCAGCTACAAATTCCAAACACCACCAGTAAGATGTTGCGGTTAATTTCTTATCATCTGCTTCCAGGATAAAAATTTCTTCGGTTCCGCTATTTAATATAACAGATACAACTCCGGAAAACCTATCCGTTGAATGACGCCATGGATACGTTGTAAATATTTCAAATCGCGCACCACTGAACACAGACAACCTGTACACGCCAGTGACTGTTGCGGTATATTTGATGGTTTTATTTTGCTGCGACCATGTTGCGAATCCCGACGATACAGTGCATACGATGTTTGTGATATGCCCAGGAGTTATTCCGGCTGGAATTTTAATCAAATTGGTTTTATTAACGATTTCAGGAATCCCCGCCACGATGTTTTGCTGTGTTTGTTTGATCGTGTCGATGTTCGTCTTGATATCAGAAAGTTTCATGTCAACGGAGTGCGGAATGCCGAAGAATTCGTCTGCGGTTTTTTGATGGTTTCTGCGAAATCTTCCAAAAGCGCCCACGTGAACGTCATACTCGACCCGCAACGTGGATAATTTACTATCTACGTTGTCGACGTATTTTTTTTGTTGCTGCATCTTCGTCGGATGTTGGATCTCTTAAAACTACTATTTTATTTCCGTTCATGCTGAGTTCACCCGTCATTGTGTCACCGGTATTTTTCACGCGATTAGCAACGCTTCTTGCAATTTCATCTCTAATTGGTGTAAATGATACACTTGAATCTCTGATTCTACCACCGTCAGTAAACACAGGAATATTATCTGTAGCTGCACCAAGTACTCGTCGAACTATATCATACCATCTGATATTGCTCGTTTTTAGTTTACCATATCGATCTTGAAAAATAACGACCTCATCTGGATCAACTCCAGCCAGGCTCATGATATCAGCGAGTTCATCTTTAGTCACATACTTCGACAGATCAACGTCGCCGGATTTTCTCTTAACGCGGAAAGATCTTCTTCCGTAAATATCAACCATTATATATGATCCAAGATCTATTTAAAACGCTTTACGCGCAACGAATCGGTTGCTTGTATAATCATGCACAACTTTATGTGGCGGTTTGGATGATTTTGATATAGCGTCGAGTACATTAATTACCTCACGGCCGCGTATTGGCGGATCTGTCATTGTTTGTGTGGGTAGCGTTGAATACCAAACTTGCGCGTGGAGTGGTGCGACATACTTGATAAATTCAGCAGGTGGAGCTAACCCGTATGAATCAAAATAAACGATTCCACGTGGATCAACCGCGTATGATACCCAATGAGTACCGGGTCCTGAAGTCGAGTCTAGATTAATAATACCTCTTTCGAGTTTGTTTGGTTGTTTTGGTAATTGATCTCGCATAAAAACACCTCTAAACGCTTTTATTTTTAATCGTTTAGCAGCATCAAGTAAATCAAAATTTGATGCTGGACCATCTAACGTGGGAGCCTCAGACCGCTTCCCCAGCGAGATCCCGGTAATCTTAGACCGCGTCCCTTTTTTTTGCTATATCGCCCACCAGTTGCTTTCTTTAGAGCCATTTCAGCAGCTGTTCCAACAGCACCTAACGCGGCTGCTTTTGCTACGGCTGGAGCGGTAGCAGCTATTAACGCTGGAATAGCCGCAAGAAGTGGAAATATACCATCCGTTTTAACCATGTCTTTGATGGCGCTCGGAGAAAGATGTAACTGAACTCCAGTTTTTGATTCTAGGGCTTTATTGAAATGTTTAATCTGATTATTTGTCAACGATAATTTGTTTGGACCACCACCCATCTGATCTCGTTTTAGTGATATTTTAGTTCCGCATTTGCTGGTGGTTTTTGATTGAAACTTTTTGACCTGACCGGGAGTCAGAGTAACATTAACATGACTATACATTTTTATATAAATAATATTTTTCTGAATAATTAGAGATTTTCCACTGGTGCATCAACGACTCTCATTCGACCACTACCACCTTCAAGTAACATGGCTTTATCGCTGAGTATGCTAGCTCTATAATTAGCACCACCTGTATTCAATGTTGCTTTAAGATGTACATCAACGACAGATTGTTTTGATAGATCAAGATGTTCCAGTGAAAAATAATAAATCGGATACAAAGTTCTGAAATCATATTGTGATATTTGCAATCCGGTACCAACATTTTGATCACGTCCCATGAATGACATTAAACGATGATATGCACGTCCTATACGATTCTGTTCATAATTTAGTTGTATATTTTCTGTTGGTTCTTGTTGTCCGTTTATCCGTAAAGAAATATCTGTGATACCTAGTTTATCAAATATCATATGAGAGTGAACTTGTGAGCCTAATCGATTAGTTTCCTGAAACGCAACAAAAATATGTCGCGGTGCAGAAACACCCTGTTGTGATGCTATATGCCATGTAAACTGACCGTTAACGTTAGTTTGCATACTATCTGTGCTTGTTGTTAACCATGACAATAAGTATTTACCACCAGTGTTCATGAAAGAAATTAATTTTTGTTCTACTGCGATCGTTGGAGTCATTACCGGCATCCATAGTGAAAGTTTAGACAATATTACTTTACCAGCATCACCAACAGGTCTCCACAGAGCATCGTTATCATCACCTTTTCGCACAAGAACAACCGTGTGTCTAGCTCCAAAAATAACCTTTCTAAAATTTCTACAAAATCCAAAAATATGCGATAGTGGAATTGCACATGAAAATCTTCTATTGTCTCCTATCAACATACTTCTACGTGCTGCATATCCCAAGTTGAAATTTTCGCTAGAACCATGAACCACTGGGGCCACATCAGCATCAGCGTTATTGGCAAAATTTCTTGGTCGTCTTATATTATACGGATCGCTTTCAGGGTTATTGGAGTTATCTTTCACAAACATCATTGTAGGACCTGCTGATCTTGTATAATCATCAGAATATCTTGCTAATCCTATTATTGTTGTAGCAACGTCTACATCTTTCTGAATCGATTCAATATTTGTTCCATCGATCATATAAGTGGCGCCATCAAACAACGCCATAATCCCATTGTTGACAAAACCAACTTTTACTGCACCTCCGTAATTAGTATCATCCGTTTTTATAATTGTACCTTCTACCTCAAGAAAAGCCTCAGCGGGTAAAAAGTATCTATTTGTATCATGAACTTGTAGTTCAATTCTTCCACGTTGATCTGGTATTGGTGCCTCATAAGAATAAAACTGATAATCACGTACCGATTCATCTTTAAGGACAGGTGCCTCCATATCAAATGCTTCATCGGATTCACGTTTAAACATTTTATTATAATTATTTTCGTCTAACACGAAAACCGTGTTTGGACACTCTACTTCCTGATATCATGCTTGAAATATTATTTCCTGATTCACTGAGTCTTTGATCTATCAAATTTGATGTTATATTTCTTTCTGCCTCTTTAGATAATTCCGCTAGTTTTTGATTTGCATCCTGATTTATTATTTTACTTACGTCTGCGGGCATAATTTCCGTACTTGCCAGTTTCACTGGTGGTTGTTGTTTTCGTCGCAATAATCGTGCTAGTCTTTCTTTGATTGCCGAAAACGCCTTACCAGCAACATTGACAATTGCTCCAGGAGCTTTTTCGCGAACAATATCGATAGCTTTCATCGATATTTGTTTTGCAACGGGTGCTGCTTTTGGAGCTATCCTTGTAAATAATCCCCGCACAACATCACCAAGTCCATCTCCGTAAGTAGCTCTGTAGATTGGTAATCGTGAGTTTACCGCTCTGACCTGTACGGGTTTACGATGATTATTATGTATGATCATCTTTTTTAATTTACCATTTATTTAACAACTAGTCATCAACAAGTTCATCGATAAGTTCTCGGTAAACTCCGATATCCATGATACCACCTTGAAATAATCGCCGACAAATATCAGCTGCTTCATTAATTATTTCTGGTGAATTATTTCCGGCACGTTTTCCTCCCATGAGAACTTCTAACCGTGACACGTCATTGAGGATATTATCAGGACATAAACCAGATCCTGTTTTAGGTTCATCTTGAGGTGTTTTAAATACTGGTGGTTGCATCACCGGATAAAGTACTTCAGTGGTGACCGGGGATATGCTAGGTGAGTCACTTATTCGAAATCCATGTGGTGAATCTATCGGTGTAAATGTCATTGCTGGCGCAGAAATTTTTTACGTTGTAAAGGTGGAGGAAGCTGATACTGGGCGAGTTGTTCTTGTTCTTGTTCTAGTCTCTCTCTGCGAAGTATTTCTACTTCTTTATAAAGATCTTTGTATTTCGAATCATCACTTTTAACCTGTCTTTTGTTTGCATGTATGCGATATATCCATTTAATAAGATCATCATTTTTTACTTTTTCATGACGGGGTTTTAAAATCCCAGATTTGTCAGATATATAATCTAATATTTTTTCGGGTAATTTTTCTATTTCCGTATTCCTAATTTCTTCAACAACCCCTTCCTTAAATTTTGCAATTAATTTTATATTTTCTTTTTCTTTTTGCACGTCGGCGATTTCAGCACGAAGTTTTCCAATACTTTCAAGTATTTCCTCACCAACAGGTGGAGGTTGAGCCGCAGCTATTTCCCTGGCTATGCCAGGTGGAAGATCTCGTAAAATCTTCTTTGTCTGTTTAGTTCTTCTTGCTATTTTTTCAGTTTGTTCTGCTGTTTGTTTTGATACCGGAAGAAGATCTTCTTTGATGACAGTTCTAACTTTTTCAGTAGCTGCAGTGACGGGTTTAAACAGTTTTTTAGTTTCTTCTTCGTACTCAACTTGTGCTTCTTGCTGCGCTTGTAGATTTTTTCTAAATGAGTCTCTGACAGGAAGAAATTTTTTAATTGCTTCTAATCGTTCTCGTGCCATTCTTGCAGTATGGGATTCTGGATGTACCATTATTTTAAATATAACAATTTTTAATTCATATCAGCAGAGAGGGTGTAAATTTAATTAAACAGATATCATTCATATAATGAACAACTGTGCGTGGTTAATTCAAGGAACAACACATAAATGCAACAAAAGGTGTCGTGGAGAATATTGTAAAAACATAATTATATTTTAAAGAAAAATCCTCATGCTGGTTCACGAAGATGTGTTGGATGTAACAACGGCGTTAGACGATTATAAGTAGTAAATAGGGTCACTTTAGCCTCAAGGGAAATTAGCATTACAGACCCCCTTGGGTCACTTTAGCCTCAATGGAAATTTAACATGGAGAAAAATCGTGGGTCACTTTAGCCTCAAGGGAAATTTAACATGGACAAAAATCGTGGGTCACTTTAGCCTCAAGGGAAATTTAACATGGACAAAAATCGTGGGTCACTTCAGCCTCAAGGGGAATTGAACATGGGAAAAAAATGGGATTTTTTTTTTTGTAAAAATTTTTTTAAAAAAGCGGTAGGCAATGGAAAGTCATTCTCTTCTCGAGAAATATGGGTGGCCCTGAAAAGGGCCTTTGGGTTTATGTTAATGTATCCATTAACATAAAGGGCATCTGCGGCATCTTCTTGTCCTCAAGCTGCGCCTTACTCGAGGGCCATAAATCAGTGTCCTCTTGAGGCAACCTTGTCTTTCTACATACACTCTTCGTATCCACAGACTGGTGTCTGACTTGTCGACAACGGTCCACTTGGACCGGACATACATGAGCATGTCCGTCCTAAACATCATGGAAGACACAAGGGTGGATGATTCGACTGTGGTCCACATCTTGAAGCGACGAGAACAGGTGAATCAATGCAGTGAACTGCGCTTATTTATAGGTAGAGGAAGGATTGAAACGGATTGAGTTCATTCACCAATCCGAACACGCGTTACAAAATTCAGTCAGCCCGCATCCAATCCGGAGAGAGCAGTCTGTGACGTCACGTGGTCTATATAGATTCGCTAGCGCTTGTGTGCAGTCAATCTATGTGACAGTGATTCAACATGACGGAAACTCAGAAAAAGATTTTTTGGGGTGCACCAGCAATGGAGACTGCCCAAGGGAACCCGGACTTACTTTCAGAAGAGGTACATTGGGATTTTGTGGATTTTCTTACCTCGCAAGAATTTGTTCCGGAACCTTCGTCTCATTCTTTATTACCGCAAGTGGAGAATTTTAGACAGAGACAGAAAGAAGAATTGGAGAAATTTATACAACGACAAAAGAAGCGGAACAAGCTTTTCTCCTACAGCAGCAGCAAGAAGAAGAAGAAGAGGTAAGAAAAAAACAACAGCAACAACAGCAAGAAGAAGTAGCAGCAAAGAAACAAGAGGGTGAAAATCAAACGGTCACGGTACTGTTGGACATTTTAGCGGAGTTAAGAAGTCTGAAACAAATGTATCAGACTTCTTTATTACGACCGAAGAGAATACGACCTTCTCGAGCTAAACACGTTAACCCCGTGACTAAGCCTACCGTTCGACCCTTAGTGATTTCAACCCAATCATCATCAACATTACGCAGTCCAGAAGTAGGCCTTGGCCGTGGCAAAGGCTTAAGGCAGTTAAAGTTGATTGCTTAAACTCACCCCTACACCAAAATAAAAAGGCCCTTTTCAGGGCCACCCACATTTCTCGAAAAGAGATAGCCTTTCAATTTGCCAATAACTCAAAAAAAAAACCCAACCCATTTTACCCCTATAGTACGTGTCTTTGTATGAGTGTGTGAGTGTACGTTCTTATTTTAAAATCAAAACTCAAAGACACTTACCTTATATCATTAATTTATTCTTTTATCCATTGTTACAATCCAATTCACAATTCACATCATAACACTTTAAAAAAGTTCATTGACTTCTTCTTTCTCCTTGTTTGGTCTCTCTGTTTTTTTTTTAATTTCTTCACCGTCTTTTCCTCATTTTCTTCCCTTCTTTTCTTCTCCTGTTTCTTTGCCTCTTGTAAATAGAATTGTCTTCTTTCTTCCTCTTCTTCCTCTGAAGAATCCCTCTCTTCCTCTGAAGAATCCCTCTCTTCTTCTAAAGAATTCCTCTTTTCTTCTGATTCCTCTTGTTTCTTTTTTGGGCAATCTGGAGACTAATGTCCTTTTTCTTTACAATAATAACAGGTATCTTGACTTTTGTCTTTTTTAGCCTCTGTTTTTTTTTTTTGACGGTCTGGACACTCTGAAGACCAATGCCCTTTCTTCTGACAGATATAGCAAGTATCTTGACTTTTATCTCGAAAGGAAGGAGAGTAGTCCGTGGGCTGGTCTGAAGAGAATTTTCTAATGACCCCTCGCAAAGCTCTGACGAAACGTGAGATTTGGCTAGCCTCTTCCATCGTTGTGCTCGGCTTGAGAGTGAAATGAATAGTGAAAGGACAAGACACGCACCCTTTTTATATACGCTGGTCTGCCATGACTATAAATTAGTCTATGGTGTTTAAACTTGAGTCATTTGACGTTTTGCACTCAAGATGAAACGATCCTATTCATTCGAGAAGAAGAAGAAGAAAGTAAGAGGCAGAAAAGTGATCTATCGCCTCGTACCAGGGCTGAAATCTTGGCACAAATTCATGCCAGTGATTTTGAAGAGGACATGAGTGAACCAGAATCCGAACCTTCTAAACCAAGTTCACCACCCTTAGTCAACCCTGAAAAATACTATTCCATTCGAGAGACGGAAAAGCGCTACTCTAGAAAATTTAGAACCACGGCTTACAAATACACAGTGAAGTTTAAAGATTTCAAGGCTGAAGTACCGTTAGAGAAAGCAGAAGTGTTCATCACTGGGGTGTGGGATTCTTTGCTCACCGCACTCAAGCGACAATGTCAACCCAAAGAAGACGATCGCTTGAGACTTTCCATACAACACGACGGTTTGAAATCCCCTGTTTGGATCGAGTTTAGCACCCCTGCAGAATTGACCGCTTACAAAGTCATGGACAAGATTCAACACGTACAACAATCTAATGACCAGTTTGACATCACCGACGGAAAAGCCACACTGGACATGACCCACGTCTCTCCTCCTCAAGGGACTGGATGCAAAAAGATGTTATTGGTGAACGACCTTCCCAGCACCAAAAAGAGTCTCGTCCAAATTAACAACCCTCAAGACCAGATGTGTTTAGCCCGTGCCATCGTGGTGGGACGAACCTATGCCAACAAGAACGATACGGCAGAATGGAAAAG
The DNA here is from genome assembly GCA_028554795.2 of Sinohyriopsis cumingii. Taxonomy (NCBI): domain Eukaryota; kingdom Metazoa; phylum Mollusca; class Bivalvia; order Unionida; family Unionidae; genus Sinohyriopsis; species Sinohyriopsis cumingii. The sequence goes on from CM068835.1 coordinate 127,364,669, forward strand.
AGCCTGGAAAACTATTCGACAATCGGACCGAGCCAAACAACGAAACGAAGCAGAACTCCTGTTGAAACAAGCTGGCCTGTCCAAAGACACACCCTGTGGCATTCCTGAAAAGCAAAATTGCAAGATGTCCTAGCTCCACGCTACACCTTGAAAGTGCACCCTCAAGAAATGCGTGGGCCTCCGTTGTTTCGAGGCCAAGACTTTAAGGACGGAAAATATATTCACGTCTATTATCACGATGACCATTTCGATACCATTAGCACTATCACTGGATTCCTGGGATATGTTTATTACTGTGAGAAATTTGACTATGGTTATAATAATCGAGAGCAACACAAGCATTGTGGAATGAAATGTTCAGGATGTTTTTCCTCTCCACCCTGTCTGAGCGAAGGACCAGTGCCTTGTTCAACTTGTCTGCGCACGTTTGTTACCCCTACCTGTTACCAACAACATTTGAAGACGCAAGGTTCACAGCAGAAATGTGCTTGTCAACTCCTGAGATTGTGCCCTACGTGTGGACAAGGCATATGTACCAATATTGCCAAGGCACACGTATGTCGAGGAAAGAAAAAATGCCACATTTGTCACCACATCGTGGACTTGGAACACCAATGCTACGTGCAAAAATACCAACCCCAACCAGAGAAAGAGGACGGTCACAAGAAGAAAGGCAATTTCATCTTTTTCGATTTCGAATGCATGCAAGAGACCGGTATTCACATTCCTAATTTCTGCGTGGCTCATCGAGCGTGCGAGAAGTGCATTCAGGAACCTATCTTCAGTCATTGCCCTCACTGTAGCAAGATTCCCGGAGGGCGTGAAAAAATCTTTCGAGGACCCAACACGTTAGCCGATTTTACCTAATGGGTTTTAGACCCCATCGACAAGACGTGGGGCCAAGAGGACATCGAACGTTACGGAGATTGTCATCGTCATGAACGGTGATGGCTCACAATTTCTCCGGATACGATGGACAGTTTCTTTTGAGGTACTATACGGAACATGGCACCGAGCGTCCTCAAGTGACTTTGAACGGAGCCAAAATCATTTTCATGCAAGTGGGACAAGTACAGTTTAAAGATTCGATGAGCTATTTGGCCATGCCTTTGAGTCGAATGCCTAAAACGTTTGGAATGACAGAAATGGCTAAAGGTTATTTTCCTCACTTTTTTAATACGGAAGCCAATCAACACGCCGTTCTACCCCATTTACCTGAGGCTCACTATTACGACCCCGACAACATGCGTACCGAACAACGAGAAGCTTTCTACGCTTGGTACCAGGTTCACGCCTCGGACCCTTTCGACTTTCAGGAAGAAATGCTAAAGTATTGTCGTTCCGACGTGGACATTTTACGGCGTTGCTATGGAAAGTTACCAGTTCATGGACCCGTTGAACCCGAGGGATGGTTTGTACGGAGGAAGGACCAATGCCACCTGTTTGCTGTACCAAGCCGACGAAGAGAAAGGAGAAGAAATCAAATACTTGGATGTGTGTTCGCTGTATCCCTACGTGTGCAAATATTGTCGCTTTCCTGTAGGGCACCCGCAATTACTGACGGAACACATCGACCTGAAAAACATTCGACAATACGAAGGTTTGATCAAGTGTAAAGTTTTGCCTCCCACGAACCTATACCATCCCGTCTTACCTCACCATTGTCAAGGCAAACTGATGTTTCCCTTGTGCCGTACTTGTGCCGAAACGTGCAACCAAGACCAGCCTTGCCATCACACCCAGGAAGAACGTGCCTTGACGGGAACCTGGGTCAGCGTAGAATTGTTCAAAGCTCTGGACATGGGATACCAACTGTTAGAAGTGTACGAAGTTTGCCACTTTCCCAAGACAAAACAATACCACAAGGGTGACCCCCGTCAGAAAGGCATTTTCGCCGACTACGTGGATGCCTTTTTGAAACTGAAGCAAGATGCCAGCGGCTATCCGTCCTGGTGTCACAATCCCGAAGACCAAATACAATTCAAAGAGAAATACTATGAACAAGAAGGCATCACTTTAGACCACATCGAGAAAATGCGAAGGCAGGCGATCGTTTGCCAAAGTGATGTTAAATTGCTTGTGGGGTAAAATGGCACAACGACCGTGTTTACCCAAGACGGAATATTTGACAGAACCTTCCCGCTACTTCCAGATGATTCACGACAAAACCAAATACATGAAACACGTGGACGTCGTTCGAGAGGATTTGATCTTGATCAATTACGAAGAAGATCTGGACTTTGTACAAGACGACCCTTTTGGAAATGTCATCATTGCGGCTTACGTGACAGCTCATGCTCGCTTAAATTGTACGAAGCTTTAGAACTGTTAGGAGAACGCGTCCTGTACTTTGACACGGACAGTTGCATTTACATCCATCACCCGAGTCAACAGCACCCTGACATCGAAGGAGACCGTTTAGGAGCCTGGACAGACGAGCATCCCGACGACAAGATTCTAAGTTTCGTCAGTGGCGGCCCCAAAAATTACGGCTACGAATACCGGGACCCACAAGGAGAAGTGCACACGACATGCAAAGTGAAAGGACTGACTCTGAATTATCGTACCAGTCGAGTGGTCAACTTTGGGGTATTGAAAGAAGCCTTGCAATCGGGAGAGGATGGAAACTTTAAAGTGACCACCTATCAACCGAACAAGATTGTACGTTTACCCACTCACCACATCGTCAGTCGGCCCTTGGAAAAAGTCTATCAAATCGTGTACCAGAAGCGAGTTCGACTTCCCAATCATTTCACCTTACGGTATGGACACGTTGGTATAAAACATTGGTTGTAAGAGGATAGTCACCCGCTAGAAGGATGACTTCGCCACAGCAAGAATCGAGTGAGAAACCCGATGAGAACTCCAAGTTCAAACCCTACCATTTTCCAGTCTTCTTACCTGACTATTGTGATTGTGCCCGTCGATTGGACACGTTTCAGAAATGGTCTACGGATAGGGAAGGATTACCTTCTTCGCATGTTTTAGCTAGAACAGGATTTGTCTACTTGGGACCTGAGTCAGGATTGGGATACGAGGTACAGTGTTTCGCTTGCGGACTGAAGTTACGAATGGATCTATGTATCTATAAAGATTCAGCTATTCTGGAACATACTCGATGGTTTCCGCACTGCCCTTACCTTTCTATGGCCTTTCCACCCATCACACTACGGTACAATGTTGACGGTACCTTAGAGACGGTACCTTCCAAAACAAGACATAAAAAACGTAAAAAAGGAACGATGTACAAGCTGGAGACTGCATTGCGACTAGTATAAAAAGGGGCTATGGTCAAGATCGATAGTTCATTGTGACTACCAAGACCGAGCGAACAAGATGAATACTTTCAGAGAAACACAAAACAAGTTGTTTAGAAACGCACAATTCAAGTGTGAGGCTTCTGAAGTGGAATGCGATTGTGAGCCTTGCGATGGGTACGATGCTGTACGTTGTGACCTTAGCGATGCCGTAAAGCATCATGGGAACTTTGTTCTCACGACCCCTATCATGGAAAGGGATGCTGTGCGTGTCAAACCTGAGGAATGAGAAAGTGATGCCGCTCGTCCTCTTGGACATTTTACTGGGTTTCGTTTTAAAGGGGAATGTTCACCTTCACGTCTACCCCCCTACGGATGTCATCCAGCCCTGAGCAAACTCCTGCCCATGTCACTCAACCCTCATCGAAACGAACCTGTGAAAGACAAATATTCGTTCCCTGTGCGTTTGTCGGAATACTGCGACTTTGAAAATCGTCTTCAATCGTTCAAAGGAAAATGGCCTAAGTATCTGGGAGGACCGACCCCCGAAGAATTAGCCAGAGCCGGATTTTTCTACTTGGGCGAAGGAGATAAAGTCAAGTGCTTCAGTTGCGGTGTGTCACTTCACCACTGGGAACCGCAAGATTCGGCCTACGAAGAACATGCTCGATGGTCACCGAATTGTCATTACTTACCCTTAGTGGGACCGAGACATTGAAGTAACTTACCATAATCTGTTCATGGATACTTTACAAGAGAACATTCGTGCTTTTGCCTGTGGAGTTGAGAGAACGCATTTACCGAGAGCTGGTCAAAATACAAGTGAAACGTAAAGAACAATTGCATCCGTTACGTCACCGGTGTTTGAACCACTGGTACCTGAAGGCTATACAAGGATTGATTCAATTGAAAGTGTTCCATTGGACAGACATTGATCAACGATCCCCTGGTTTTAAAAAGGATTGGTTTGTTATGGACGATTCTATCTACTACATCATTGTAAACTTACTGCATCGAATTCCAGAGGAAGAGTTAACGAATTACCAACATCTTGAGCAAAATGTCAACTTGGTGAAAGAGGAAACTTCTGAACGAATTGTAATGTGTAGATTAGTGACTAAACGATTTAAATTCGACACTGAAGTAAAACCATGTTTGTGCAAAGAGTACAGTTCTTGTGTCAGACCAAAGAGGATTTAGTATGACCTATTCATGGATACTTTGCTAGAGAACATTCGTGCTTTGCCTGTGGAGTTGAGAGAACGCATTTACCGAGAACTGATCAAAATACAAGTGAAACGCAAACGCAAAGTTATTGAACCGTTTTTAAATTATGCTCTGTTCCAAAGTACAAGAAGACTGATTATGAGTGGATATTACATCAGGCACAAAGATAAACGAGGCTATTGGCCACCACCCAAGGATTCCAAAAACAGTGTATATACTTATGGATACTTTACAAGAGAACATTTTGGGCTTGCCTGAGGAGTTGAGAGAAAGGATTTACCGAGAGCTGGTGAAAATACAAGTGAAACGTAAAGAACAATTGCATCCGTTACGTCACCAGATCTTTAACCACTGGTACCTGAATGGTATAAGAAAACTGATTCGTCAGAAATTGTTTCAGTGGTCAGACCTTGTTAGTGAGTTAGTGAATGAACGAAATGTTCATCATTTTGGTTACTTCGAGATTCACCTAGAGCAACGCATTGAGGAAGACGAGTTAAAGGATTACCAACATATGTTACATGGAATCTACTTAGTGGAAGAGAAAACTTCTAATCGAAGTTTGAACTGTAGGTTACAGTATTCTAGATTTCCTTCTGGAGAACGAAGATGTCTGGGTAGAATGTACGTGTATTGCTTCCGAAACAAAGAGAGTACAAAAACAGGAATCCATGCCACGGCTTATGTCACAAGTGATTGAACAGATTCCGTGGAAGGAACTCAATGACCATATTCAAACCGTGGATCATTACCATCGATTATTACAAGAACTGTACCCATTCAATTTGGGTCAACAAGTGGTGTGTGTCTTAGTGACTTGTTTTCTGGGATTTCGTTTACCAGCCGATTCTTTGTGGACTCTTTACGATCAGTACTTACCACCTCAATGGCCTTAAATGGTCACGAAAAACTCCTTTTGCTCAAAGCTTTTCATCTGGATACTTCTCGACCTCAACAGGAAAAAAAGATTCGTCAACTTTTAGCTACCCAAGACGTGTATGACGATGTGTGTGTAGCTTGTGACTTACATCCCCATTGGACAGATGTCCGTGCCTGGAAAGAATGGGGTTTTGAGGCTTGGACCCAAGAAGTGGCCCAGTATGCACGAGAGTTGTTCAAGGAAAAAAGTTACTTTTCAACCCGTGTTAGTGACGGTGCCAGAAGAACCCGTCACCCAGGACAGGACTGTCGTGGACAGGTCTGAAAGACCCTTTCGGGAGGACACTTGTGTGACCTTACCCCCTACTATAGAACTGGTTAGAACATTACCCAAAACATGTTGTACAGACACTTGTGTTTATTCCACGTTAATGGTTATCATGTGCCTTTTATCCTTGTACTTAAGCCTTTGGCTTTTATGTATTTTTGTCTTTCGTATTCATGTTTGAAACATTCAATAAACGTGTTCTGCAAAAAGTATATAAACTCTTGTCTTGTTTGTTTTCGTGTCACAAGTGACATTTCTCACACTATGGCTACCTCTGCTGTCTCTGCTCCCTCTTCCTCTACTGTCAAAGTTATCGACGAACACTTAGATCGTGCCAGTTGGGAGGCTTTGTATCTTCGCCATCCCTTTAACATGCTCATTGCTGGACCTAGCGGTTCAGGCAAAACCGAATTTGTCAAACGTTTGATTGAACATAAACATCATTTGATCGATCGGCTACCTCAGCGGATCGTGTGGTGTTACAAAGAGTGGCAATCGGCGTACAGCCTCTTGCGAGAAAGTCAAGGCGATTCCATCATGTTTGTGGAAGGCATTCCTAAAGAAGACGACGGCATCGTCTCTGACTCCCGTCAAACCCATTTGGTCATTTTCGACGACATGTTAGGAGAAGACGAAGAAGAAATTAAACTGTGGTTCACGCGCAAAGGGCATCACCGTAATGCCAGTGTCGTTTACATCACCCAAATTTTGTTTCAACAAAGTAAAGCCCATCTCACCATCAGTCTCAATGCGCATTACGTGGTCTTGTTTAAAAGCCCTCGAGATAAATCGCAAGTGCAAGTCTTAGCCAAACAGTTAGGAACGCCTTGGCTGACTCAGGCGTACGACGATGCCACTCAAACTCCACACGCCTATTTACTTGTCGATTTGAAACCTACCACCCCCGAGGATTTGCGATTTCGTACCCACTTGTTTCACCACTGGTGCCAAGACGGAGGGACTGTCCTGTACACGTCTCCGTCCTCGACTTAATTTCACTCCACATAAAAAAATCTATAAAAACCTCAGACCCTTTTTCGTCTGTCTCACACAGTTTGAACATGTCGTCCCTTCAGTCGCATCTTCCCGTCAAATTGATTCGTGCCTTGTATGGCATCAGTCGAGAAAAAAATCCACAAATACGAGCTCGTGTCTTAGAAGCTAGTCTCAGAGAAGTCTTACGATGGTTCACGGTGACGGCACGTCAATTACTCCAAGTAATCATTTAGATTCCTCATCAAACCAAACGCTTTTTCGATCGAAACAAAGTCGCTTTGGTCCAACTGGCCGATTCCCGCATCGACACTCAAACCAAAAAACAAATCATTTTGAAACCTGGAGGGAGCGGTACTCTAGGAAGAGTCATCATTCGCTCTCTCTTAAGATGGGATCCTAATGCCCCCAAAGTTATACCCAAGAAAAAAGTCCAACGAAGCCCCAAGAAGAAAAAGAAAAAGACCAGGTCCCCCGAAGAACTTCTCCAGTGGCGGGACCCTTCTCTGACCAGACACCACCCCGGAAAAAGAAAAGAAGCCCCCAGAAAAAGAAACAGAGAAAAAGTCCCCAGAAAAACAAAAGTCCACAGAAGAAAACTAGTCGCAAGAGAGGCACTTCTTCTTCGGCCAGGACGGAACCTTACACTCGCAAACCACGACCTGCCACGGCGGTGACTGCGTCTCCGGAAGCCTCATGTTCATCCACTTCTCCGTTGATGACACCAAGAACTGAAGAGTACTTGGAGACGTTGATCACACCAAGAACTTCTCCGTTGATGACCCCAAAAAGAACTTCCCCAGTGGCAGGACCCTCCAATTTAGTGGCAGTGGCTGCTGATCACAAAGTACCTTCTCCCAAAATCAAAGTTCAAGAAAGATCGGGCATGTTACAAAGTTTACTGGATTTGTCCAAGCAAGAACTGGCTCGATTTAGTCCGTTACGTACCCCTGCACGACGTGTCATGCCTGTCCTCAAACTAATACGACGTAAAGACAATCAGTGGCGACGCGTTCCAGTATAAAAAAGGCCTGTGACCAAGTCGGGGGTATCACTGTTTTTTTGGTGCTCCTGAAGACTCAAAGATGTCACCCTCCAGAAAACCCCAAGGAAAGAAAAGGAAAGGACTGCCACCACGTTTAGTCAAACATGGGGACATGTTATCTGTCCTGTCCAAAGCTTCTCCACCTCTACGAAAAAAACTCATTCAATCGGCCTCCAAAGAGGTCATCGATACCGTGTGCGAATGTTGTTTGAACGTCTTGAAAGGCACGATCCCTTTGTCCAAACACCAGAAACAATGCTTAGGCAAACATCGTCACGTTCTTCGCCAAATGGTTCAAAAGAAAATTCCCATTCGTCAAAAAAAGAAGATGTTGGTCCAACGTGGAGGCATTTTACCCCTCTTGTTAGGTCCCTTGCTCAAAGGAGTCTTGGGAACCATGTTGGGAGGACTGGTGGGAGCAAGATAAAAAGGCCCTCGGAAGTCCCAAAATCTCAGAATCGACCGCTGACAACCCCTTGTAAGGACGAAAACTAGCTTTAGTGCCTTACAAACGATGGATGGAATACCATCGTTGGCAAGAACAACGCACCCCGCATTTACCTCCCAATCCCAATTTGAGCAAGATGTCCCAGTTACAACACGAATTGCAGTCCTTGATGGATCGCCAAGATTTGTCCGAAACAGAAAAATCGCAAAAGTACGGTCAACTTTTGCAACGACTGCAACTCTTTCACCAGAAAGCTTTAGACGAAACAGCTCTACCCACTCTGAAAGATTTTAAGACCATGATGAAAAGTCCAGCACCATCACCAGTACCAGTACCAGTACCACCACTACCAGTGACCAACACAGAAAAAGGAAAAGAAGAAGAAGAAGGGTTTCAAACTCCACCAGAAAAAGTACGCAAGTTAACAACACCACCTACCTCCAGAATTGGATGGATTAAAAAGATGATGGCCACCCCTTCTTCATCACAAGAGAAAAAGAAAGTGAAGACAGAAGTGAAACAAGAACCGATATCCCCCCGCTCAGACATCCTCCTCTTCAACACCTATTGCCGGTCGCACACGCAAAGCATTGCAATCCAAGAAAGAACCCCAAGAGAAAAAGAGTAGCATCCTCCAAGAGTGGGTGTCTTATTAACACACCAACCAACACAAAAAAATGGAAAAAGGCTTAGCCAGCATTTACTACGATCCCTCGCATCCTGCAGGTTACGCAGGAGTTCAAAAATTGTATCGTGCTGCCAAAACTCGACTGAAAAGTCTCCGTTTACCTCAAGTGCAACGATGGTTACAAGAACAAGCTACCTACACTTTACACAAACCCATTCGACGCAAGTTTGCCAGAAGTCGCACCCGAGTGGAAGGCATCGATCATCAATGGCAAGCCGATTTAGCCGATGTCTCTCATTTGGCCAGCTACAATCGTAGCTCCAAATATTTGTTTTGTGTCATCGACGTCTTTTCCAAATTTGCCTGGGTCGTGCCCTTGACTTCCAAATCGAGCAGCGAGTTAGTGCGAGCCCTGCAACGGGTGTTGAAACAAAGCGGTCGTCACCCTCTTCGATGGCAAACGGACAAAGGCACCGAATTTCTGAACCAAGCTTTCCAAAAAGAATTAAAGAAACGTGACATTCATTTTTTTACCACCGAGAATCCCGAAACCAAAGCCAGCATCGTGGAACGTTTTCAACGCACTTTGAAAGAACGCATGTGGAAATATTTTACGCATCACCACACTCTGAAGTACATCGACATCTTACCGCACCTGGTGCAAGCGTACAACCAATCTTACCATCGAAGCATCGGACGTGCCCCGCAAGACGTGACTCCAGACAACGAAGTGTTGGTGTTTGAGCGCCTGTTTGGTACGTCCCCGACGAGGGCTGTCCCCAAGAAAAGTGGAGAGTTGACCGTAGGAGATTGGGTGCGCATTGGTAAAACCAAACGCACTTTCGACAAAGGTTACTTACCTAACTGGACCACCGAATTGTTTCGCGTCACTGGACGAATGAATGGCCGTCATCCTACCGTCTATAAATTGGAAGACATGAACGGAGAAGTGCTCAAAGGAACGTTTTATTTGCCCGAGTTACAACGTGTCACCAAAAAAGAAGACGACGTGTACGACATCGAAAGCATTCTCGAACGCAGAACCCGTAAAGTGGGCAAACGACGTGTCAAAGAAGTCAAAGTACGTTGGAAAGGATATCCACCCAGTTTTGATTCTTGGATCGACGCTTCGCAAGTCATCGACTATAAAAAGAAGTGACCATCATGCCTTTTCACACAGACGCAGCTACGTCGACCACTCCTCCTTCACCCAGTTCTTCTGTGCAAGATTTACAAAAACAACCCTTGTGGGTGTGGTGTGGAGAACGTGTGCCTAAAACGCAAATCGTCTTTTTCTGCCAAATCTTCGTGGTGTATTGTGTCATCGGGGCAGCCATCGCCAATTTGAGTTTGCAACAAGGAGACAAACAATTGTGGACCACTTTATTGAGCAGTTGCATCGGTTACCTGCTTCCCAATCCCTCCCTGAAATTCTCCTCGAACGGGAACCACGGGAACCTTGTGTCCAGTGCCAGTGTCAGTCACCACTCCAACCACAACCAGAACCCCATTTTGGGCGGAGACACGCCTCTGACGTCCAGTAACCCCTTGGACAGCCACAGAACTCTGGAATTATGAGTCACCAAAACCAATTTTACTTAACCTTACCCAGTGACAGTTCCATGGAGGTGTTTCCCCACAACACGTTGTGCTGTTACACTTTAGTAGAAATCATTCACCCGACCCAAGTCCTCAATGTCCTTCCCAATCAAAATAAATTTGATGTGGAAGTTCATGACGAGCAAATGCAACAGTGGATGGATAGCAATGTCAAATATGACAAGAAAACCCGTACACAAAATCAAAAGTACACCACCTATCACTTGTTCATTCGCCCAGGCTATTATTTTAGTGGTCAACATTTGGTCAGCACCATAGCCACCAGGTTTAATGGCGTGTTTCTGAAAGCTTTGGAGCATGTCAACAAAAGTGTCACCATGGAGTACCACAAAGCAGCTCGTCGCTTCTCGATGAAATTTGAACGGAGTAAAATCATGTCCATTTTATTTTGTCCTGAATTGTTTGACATGTTGGGCGGAGACATGAACATGAGAATGGCCATGATGAAGAAAAACGAATTACCAATCGTTTACGACAACGAGTCTTTTAGCAAGTTCTTTCGTACCCCAGTAGAACTGATTCAAGGACTGAATTTGATGTTCGTGTATTCCGATGTGGTGGAGTACAACGTGGTGGGACACACCTCCGTACCGTTACTGCGTGTCATTCCTTTCAAAGTGGATTCTGCCACCAACGCTGACGAGGAAGGTGGAAACACTTGCCACGTCCACCGCGAATTTGTCCATCCTCACTAGTTGCCTGTCAGCAAGTCGTATTTGGACACGGTCAACATTACTATAAAAGGAGATTTGGGACAAAATATTCCATTCACCAAAGGAAAAGTCACGGTGAAACTCCATTTTCGAAAACGGTTTTCTCACGACTCTTAAGTCATGTATCCAGTGTACCGAGGGGTTGCTCGACAGCGAGGACACGGTTTAGGAGATATGTTAAAATCGGCCTTTCGTTCGGTGGCCTCGGTGTTGAAACCAATGGTGACACGCGGATTGCACGCCTTGAAAGATGCGGCACTGACGCAAGGCAAAGAATTTCTCCAAAATGTCATCATCGACAAACAAAACCCTAAAGAAGCCTTCATGAGGGCAGGCAAAAATGTCTTGCTGCAAACGGGCAAAGACATTTTGGGTCGCCGAGAAACACCTATAAATGCCCTGCACGCTACCGAGTCAGGCATTCAGCAAGGACAAGGTAGAAAGAGACGACGCAGAAAACACCCTTTCACCAGACTTCAAGCTAGAAAGACCAAGAAAAGAAGAACCGTTCGAGACTTAGACGTTTTCGATTATTGAGAAAGAACAAAAAAATGATGCACCGAGAGTCTTGCGCTTGTTCCAAGTCGGAACTGGATCTGTTTGCCATGCCACCCACTATGATGACCATGCAAGAATCCCAATGGGTGGAATTTCACCACGTCTCCTCTTTGACGGATTCCGCTCCCATCGAGTTTGAAATCAAAGGACATCCCGAAGATTACATCGATCTGAATAGCAGTTACTTGTACCTGAAAGTCAAAGTTCTAGATAAGACTGGAGGTCCTATAGACGATGAAGCAGTAGCTCCCGTCAACAATTTCATGCATTCCTTGTTCAGTGGAGTGGACTTGTACTTGAATAACAAACTGGTCAGTAGCAGCATGGATACTTACCCTTATCGTGCCTACCTGGAAAATCTCTTGACGTACGGAATAGATGCCAAGAACACTCATCTCAATGCCTGTGTGGTATGGGAACCTGACGAACCTACCAAGTTTGAAATATTGGAAACTGATGAAAAGAAAGACAACAATGATGGATTTCTAGAACGAAGAAAGAGAATCACGGGAGTCGACACAACTTTAGAACTGATGGATCGTTTGCATTTGGACATGTGGTTGCAAGAAAAGTATTTGCTGAACGGGGTGGATGTCCGCCTGAGACTGAATCGTAGCAGTACCGCTTTCCATTTAATGGCTGATAGTGACGGTTACAAAACCAAAATCCAAGAAGCCAGACTCTACGTACGCCGTGTGGAAGTGTTACCTAAAGTGGGAAACGACATCAGTCAGACGTTGAGCAGAACGACCGCCAAGTATCCCATACGATGCGTGGAAGTGAAAACCTTCACCATTCCCAAGGGACAGCGATCCATGATCGAAGATCATCTGTTCCAAGGACAGTTACCCAAACGTTTGATCGTTGGTATCGTCTAGAATACAGCCTTCAACGGAGCTACCGAAAAAAATCCTTTCTACTTTCAACACTTTGGCGTGTCCAAAATCGAAGTCAGTCGCGATGGCAAAACCTTGTGTACCCGACCTTTTGAACCTGACTTTACCAAGAAGAATTACTTGAGATCGTACTTGTCCTTGTACGAAGCCACCGGACAGTTAGGAACCAATACAAGTCACGGTATTACGTACGAGGATTATGCAGGAGGCTATGCTTTGTGGGCTTTTGATTTCACTCCAGACCAAGGCAGCGACGAGGGACATTTCCACCCTATAAAATCCGGCCAGATTCGTGTGGAAATTCAGTTTAAAGACCGAGACCCTGATGAAACGGTGAAAGTCATTCTGTATGCAGAATTCGATAATACCATAGAAATTAACAGTTTGAGAGAAGTAATTCTAGATTACTAGAAACCATGGAAGACTGTTATCCCTCTTTACTTAGTGGAGAAACTTTGGAGATGGAATGTGAGGAGACCGTGGAAGAAGAATCCCAAGACAAAGACGAAGAAGATATCATGATGAAGTCAAGATGGCCAGAACAAGAAGCCCATTTAGTCTCCTGTTTTGCCAAACACTTGGTCGATAAAATGACGGAATTGATCAAGAAAAATTGCTATGGATGTCAAAACGATCATCCCAGTCAAATTCAACACGATAAATGCCTGATGTTGAGTCAAGAAGAAAAATTGGACGAGTATCTGGACGAAGCTTGGAGTCTCATCTCGGACGAAGACGTGTGGCACCAGTGGTATAAAGACTTGCGTGAACATTCTTGTCCACCATTAACCACTCAAGAGATCCATCGTATCGAAGCTCTCCTGAATCAGAGTGAGGAGACGAAACGAAGAAACGGTTATTTGTCAGACATTTTCAAGCAAAAAGTCAAGATCGAATTGACGACTTATTATTACCTGTGAAGAAGAAAAAAACAACACACAAATGGATACCTGGGAACTTTATTACCTTTTGAACCACAGTTCGTATACGGCTTCTTGGAATCCTGTCGTCTGTGCTAAAGATGAACTCCCTCATCGCAAACCTAAAGACCATCTAGCTTACGTGATCAACACGGACGACAGTCATCTCCCAGGAACCCACTGGGTAGCCGTCTACTTTCCTCAAGAAGGATGTGTGGAATATTTCGATTCGTACGGATTGCCCCCTTTGGAAGACGATATCATTGACTTTATGAGAAGAAATGCTCAGACCACCCGATTCAATAATGTGAAATTACAAGGTACAGATTCCTTGGTGTGTGGACAATATTGTGTGTATTTTCTGCATCATCGCAGCCTGGGCTATTCCTTAGAACATTTAGTGACTCATTTTGATCCTCGTTCTTCTACTAGAAACGATGTGAAAGTAGATCGATGGTTTTGTGACCATTATGCTTATCTTTTGTCTCAAGCTAGGAAACGTAGTGTCCATCAATGGCCTAATGATTTCCAACAGTGGAAATCACAACGTTGTCAGCCCTGTTTAAAGTAGAGTGTGAACTGAGAAAAATGTTTGTCATTTTGTTTTGAAGAAAAAATGTTTGATGGTATCATGTTGGATTATTGTTAAAAATGTTAGAAATGTTGTTTAGTGTTAAGTGATTTTTGAATAAAAAATGTTGTGTTTTGAAAAAAATGCCTTTGTCTTTTGTTTAGCTATAAGAATGTTTGATTGATGCTCTTTCATTTCTTACTATCCCTCTCATGACACTCACTGAACGTTGCGGCTCGAAAACCGTGTGGGGGATGTTTTCCTTCACGTCCGCGCTTTGACTTTAAGAACCGGGGCAGTTTCCAGTCTAACCATCCATTGTCGACTCATCCTCCTACGAAGATGTGCTCCAAACTAGCTAAGCTCAACGAAGCCTACGTGAATTTGCATAGGGTCAGACACAGTCTGATACCGAAGCCAGAAGAAATAGAGAATGTGAGAATGTTAAAAGTCACTGAAGACCTGATAGAAGAGCTCTTCAGAGAAGAAGTGAACAGGGAGAAAGAAGAATGGACAGAGAAGTACAGACTTCAGAGACAGCAGCAACAGCAGCAACAGCAGCAACAACAACAACAACAGCAGCAGCAGCAACCTGAACCTGACAGAGGCTTTGTCGATTGTCGTATCGACACCAAAGAGTTCTTCTTCTCTTTCCGAAGAAGCAGACCTATCGCCAGAAAGTCTATCCTCAGAGGACATCGCATTCTTAGAAACTAAAAAAGATTGCCATAGCAAACAAAAAAACAGCCCTTTTCAGGGCTACCCCAATACTCTAGAAAAGAAATAACAATCAATTTGCCAATGTGTGTAGGTAGAGTAGTGTGAATATAAACACTAACTCTTTTTTAATAGTGTGAGTGTATGTGTTTGTGTGTTTGTGTTTGTAACGTATCACGTACGTTGGTGTGGATAGTAGATTAAGATGATTTATTTTTTTGGTGTTTGAGGTGCGGATAGTCTATTGAAGTGGTTAATGAAAAATTTTTTTAGAATAGTGATGGGTAGTATAAAAAAGTGAGTGTTTCTTTAAGGTCCGCGCGTTGTTTCTTTGGTCATGATCTAGGTAAGATCAATTTTATGTTTTTAGGGGGATGTTTTCCTTCACGTCCGCGCTTTCACTATAAATTGAAACTCGCTGGGCAGTCTAGCTACCCTTGTTGATTGATCAACACCAGAATGAATACCAGAATAAGC
Source organism: Sinohyriopsis cumingii (assembly GCA_028554795.2). NCBI lineage: Eukaryota > Metazoa > Mollusca > Bivalvia > Unionida > Unionidae > Sinohyriopsis > Sinohyriopsis cumingii. The sequence continues at coordinate 127,379,946 of CM068835.1, forward strand.
AAACTTCTTGAACTCCAGATACATCTGGAATATGTCAGGCGCCTGTTAAATGAACTGGCTGCGGAGGCTATAGTAGAAGAGCAATGAATAAAGAAGGAAGAGGAGGAGAGAAGACAGAGGGAAGAGGAGGAAAAGAGGATAGGAGAGAGGATGGCTTACAAGATACCAGAGACAGAGGATTAGGGTGATGAAGCTAATCATCCTCCCTCTGCGCTCCCAGCCAAACGAGTCAACTGGAAAGACTGGAGTAGAAGATGCGTGTGTGGCGCCAGGCCAGGAAGGTGCCATCATTAGATAGGTGCATCTGGAGTTCAAAAAAAAACCAAACGCCCTTTTCAGGGCTACCCAGTACTCTAGAAAAGAAATAACTATTAATTTGCCAATGTGTAGGTAGAGTAGTGTGAATATAAACACTAACTCTTTTTTTTCATAGTGTGAGTGTATGTGTGTTTGTGTTTGTGTTTGTAACTGCTCACGTAAGTTTGTGTGAATAGTAGATTATGGGTTTGTTTATTGTTTCTTAGCGTATGTGAAGAGTATAGTTTGGGTTTTATTATACGAAATGAAAAAGTAGGGGGATGTTTTCCTTCACGTCCGCGCGTTGTTTGGTCATGATCTAGGTAAGATCAATTTTTATGTCTTAGGGGGATGTTTTCCATCACGTCCGCACTTTTAGTATAAAACTAACAGTGTTTGCCATTGGAGCCCATTCTACGGAATAAGCAAACAAGAAGATGCAAGCAGCTTCAGCTTTGTACAACAACCTTATGGGAAGTTGGTATTGGATGGTGGATGGATTGAATGTAGCAGAAAGGCTTAAACAGGAATAGAGGCATGCAGTGGCAAAAGACTTCGTCTCAAGACAAGTAACCAGCCTCCGCTTAACCATCGATATTGTAAAAGAAATGATAGAGGATGAGGAGAAGAGAATCAGAGTTTTTAATTAACCCACCGTATGTGAAAGTGGGTAAGTTGAAAGAAGCGATAGTTTATGTGAAGAGTGTAAGGTGCTTTTTAGAAGACATTGTAGAATGAACAGATTGGTCTTTTGTGAAATGGGGCTTAGACAAGCTTAAGAAAGCGGAAGAAGTAATGAGGAATGTGCTGACCGAAGAGGTCAAGAAGATCAAAGAAAAGTGGTCAAAGGAAAGAAAAGAAGAAGAAAATAGAAAGAAAAAGGAAGAACTAGAGAAACTAAACGCTAACTGGATGAAAATACAAGAGAAGTTCCGAGCCATGGGTCACCCGGACTGGATGCCGGAAACAGAAAAGAAGAAGAAAGGAATGATGGAAAAAATAAGAGGATGGTGGAAGAAGTTAAGGAGCTAGAAGAAGAAAAAACCCAAAGGCCCTTTTCAGGGCCACCCATATTTCTCGAAAAGAGAATGACTTTCCATTGCCTACCCCTTTTTTAAAAAAATTTAAAAAAAAAAAAAAAAATCCCATTTTTTTCCCATGTTCAATTCCCCTTGAGGCTAAAGTGACCCACGATTTTTGTCCATGTTAAATTTCCCTTGAGGCTAAAGTGACCCACGATTTTTGTCCATGTTAAATTTCCCTTGAGGCTAAAGTGACCCACGATTTTTGTCCATGTTAAATTTCCATTGAGGCTAAAGTGACCCAAGGGGGTCTGTAATGTTAATTTCGATTGGGGCTAAAGTGACCCTATTTACTACTATTATATCAGATTTGCAAAAATTGCGGTGGAGATCGATACAGAAGTTTGATGAACTATTACAGAAAAAGAAAGAACAAGCAGCAGAGGGGGGGAACAGACCACTTAAGGGAATGGTCACCTTGTGTTTGAACCAAAAAAATAATGACACTTCATAGAGGTCAAATACCACGTATACGATTATTGTTTGTCCCCAAAATAATTGTAGACGAACCCCCTCTGCTGCTATAATAATTAAATCATTATGTTATAATAAAATGATACATCCAGAATCTCATACTGCAAGAACAGCACGAGAACGATTAGAAGCAATTAAAAAATTTCTTCCTGTCAGAGACTCATTCAGAAAAAATCTGCAAGCGCAGCAAGAAGCACAAGTTGAGTACGAAGAAGAAACTAAAAAACTGTTTAAGCCCGTCACTGCAGTCGTCAAAGAAGATCTTCTTCCGGTATCAAAACAAACTGCAGCGCAGACTGAAAAAATAGCAAGAAGAACTAAACAGACAAAGAAGATTTTACGAGATCTTCCAACTAATATAGCTGCGGCTCAACCTCCACCTGTTGGTGAAGAAATACTTGAGGGTATTGGTAAAATTCGTGCTGAAATAGGTGAGATGAAAGATCATGTATCAGAAACAGAAACAGGACAAATCAAGGAAAAGGTTCATATAAAGGATAAATTTAATGAAAATCATATTAATTACATAAAGAAAATTAAAAATATAGATACATTAGCTGAATATGCCGCACAGGGTTATGATCATCGAAAAGAAGTTTTAAAAACCGATTATGGCGATGATATTATAAGTCGTGAAAATTGGTACAAGTGGATATTTCGTATATATTATGATGTTGACCAAGCTAGAAACAATGATACTAGATATATTGCATTTATTAATGCAATAGATAAATTTTTTGATCGACTGCAAAAACAACAACAGCAACAACATATACAACCTTCTTCTCCGCCACCGCAGCAACAGAAACAAACTCCACCACCGCAGCAACAGAAACAAACTCCACCACCGCAGCAACAACCTTCTCGACAGCAATCTCCAGAAGAAGAATTTTACGATGCACCGGGTGCTACTGGCCGTGGTCTGAGAAATAATTTTGTTTGTCCTGATAATATCCTCAATGACGTGTCACGGTTAGAAGTTCTTACAGGAGGAAAACGTGCCGGAAATAATTCACCAGAAATAATTAATGAGGCAGCTGATATTTGTCGGCAATTATTTCAAGGTGGTATAATGGATATTGGCGTTTACCGAGAGCTTATTGACGAGCTCGTTGATGATTAGTCACCGCGATTAGACAAATGGTAAATAAAATAAGATGATCATACACAATAATCATCGTAAATCCGTATCGGTCAGAGCGGTGAACTCACGATTACCAATCTACAGAGCTACTTACGGAGATGGACTTGGTGATGTTATTCAGGGATTATTTACAAGGTTAGCCCCAAAAGCAGCGCCTATTGCAAAACAACTATCGATGAAAGCTATTGATATTGTTCGTGAAAAAGCTCCTGGTGCAATTGTCAATGTTGCTGGGAAGGCGTTCTCGGCGATCAAAGATAGACTAGCACGATTAATAAGACGAAAACAACAACCACCAGTAAAACTGGCAAGTACTGAAATTATGCCCGCAGACGTGAGTAAAATAATAAATCAAGCTGCAAATCAAAAACTAGCAGCGTTAGCAGATCGGGGACTCGGTGAATCGGGAAATAATATTTCAAGTTTAATATCAGGAAGTGGAACTTCCCGAGGTGGAACTTTACGAACGCGGTAATCAACGTATTAGACGACAATAATTATAATAAAATGTTCAAGCGCGTATCCGACACAGCATTTGACATGGAAGCACCTGTCCTTAAAGATGAATCGGTACGTGATTATCAGTTTTATTCTTATGACGCACGAACACCAGATCAACGTGGAAGAATTGAACTACAAGTTCATGACACAAGTAGATATTTTCTACCCGCTGAGGCTTTTATTGAGGTAGAAGGTACAATCATAAAAACGGATAATACTAATTACTTAGATCCAGTAAAAGTTGGTTTCGTCAACAACGGGATCATGGCATTATTTGATAGCGCCACGTATATGATTGATGGAAAAAATATTGAATCGATTGAGAAAGATGTAGACGTTGCTACAACAATAATTGGTCTAGCAAGATATTCTGATGATTATACAAGATCAGCAGGTCCCACAATGATGTTTGTGAAAGATAATTCTAATAACCCTGAAAGCGATCCGTATAATATAAGACGACCAAGAAATTTTGCCAATAACGCGGATGCCGATGTGGGGCCGGTGGTTCATGGTTCTAGTGAAAATTTCAACTTGGGATTTGCAGCGCGTAGATATATGTTGATAGGAGCCAATAGAGGTTTTTCATGTACAATTCCACTATCGCATATTTTTGGATTTTGTAGGAATGTTAAAAAGGTTATTTTTGGAGCTAGACACACGGTTGTTCTTGTAAGAAAGGGTGATGATAACGATGCTCTGTGGAGACCTGTTGGTGATGCTGGTAAAGTAATATTGTCGAAACTTTCACTGTGGATGCCGGTAATGACTCCAACGATCGCAGAAGAACAGAAATTAATTTCTTTCATGGACACAGGTGGTAAATCCTTGTTGTCATGGTTGACAACAAACACAGATAGTATGCAAACTAACGTTAACGGTCAGTTTACATGGCATATAGCATCACAACAAGGTGTTTCTGCACCACGACATATTTTTACTGCGTTTCAAAACCATGATCGTTTAGGTAGTCAAGTTCACTCTCATATGATATTTGACCAACTAGGTCTTACAAATATTTCCTTGCGGATAAACGGACAACAAGAACCAACAGAGAATATACAGCTAAATTATGCACTAAATCACATAGGACGTGCATATCATCGTTTGATGTCATTCATGGGACATGATCAAAATGTAGATACTGGGTTGCAAATATCACAATATGATTTCAGGACGTTGTATCCGATTTATTATTTTTCACTGGAGCATCTTGATCTATCAAAACAATCTGTCGTTGATATACATCTTAAAGCAACATTAAATACAGGTGGTGTTGATTACAGAGCAATCGCGGTCATACTTAGCGATAAAGCCATGTTACTTGAAGGTGGTAGTGGTCGAATGAGGGTCGTTGATGCACCAGTGGAAAATCTTTAATTATTATTTGGAGCGTGGTAAGTATTTATCATAAAATGCCATATCATCACGTTAGTGTCAGTCTGACTCCTGGTCAGATTAAAAACCTTCAATCAAATTCAGCAAAAAACTGTGGAATGAAAATATCACTAAAGCGAGATCAGATCACGGGTGGTCAAAATAAACTATCATTATCAGAACGCCAGCTTAAACATTTCAATGGCGCTAAACAATCAAAAACAGGCGTCAAACTCAATCTCTCTGCGGGTGCAATTAAGGACTCAGTTAAAATCGGTGGTATTTTTCCACTTCTCGCGGCTATGCCAGCATTAATAGCTGCTGCCGCGCCAGCCGTAGCAAAAGCAGCCGCGTTAGGTGCTGTTGGAACAGCTGCTGGAATGGCTCTAAAGAAAGCAACAGGGCAAGGATACAAAAAAAAGGGACGCGGCTTAAGATTGCCAGGATCTCGTTGGGGGAAGGGTCTGAGGCTTCCACGTTAGACGCTCCGCATCAAATTTTGATTTACTTGATGCTGCTAAACGATTAAAAATAAAAAACTTCAGAGGTGTTTTCATGCGAGATCAATTACCAAAACAACCAAACAAACTAGAAACAGGTATTATCAATCTCGATGAACGTTCTGGATCTGGTACTCATTGGGTATCATACGCGGTTGATCCACGTGGAATCGTTTATTTTGATTCATACGGGTTAGCTCCACCTGTTCAATTTATCAAGTATGTTGCACCACTCCACGCAGCAACCAGAGTTTGGTATTCAACGTTACCCACACAAACAATGACAGATCCGCCAATATGCGGCCGTGAGGTAATTAATGTACTTAACGCTATATCAAAATCATCCAAACCACCACATAAAGTCGTGCATGATTATACAAGCAACCGATTCGTTGCGCGTAAAGCGTTTTAAACAACAGGTCTTATTATAATGGTTGATATTTATGGAAGATCTTCTTCACGTGTTAAAAGAACATCCGGCGATGTTGATTTGTCAAAGTACGCGACTAAGGATGACCTCGCTGATATTATGAACCTGGCTGGAGTTGACCCAGATGAGGTTGTTATTTTTCAAGATCGATATGGTAAACTAAAAACGAGCAATATCAAATGGGATAACATAATCCGACGAGTACTCGGTGCAGTTACGGATAATATACCCGTGTTTACTGACAGCGGCAAAATCAGGGATTCAAGTATGTCACTTAAAACCATCAGAGATGAAATTGCAAAAAGTGTTGCTAATCGCGTAAAAAATACCGGTGACACAATGACAGGTGAACTTAGCATGAACGGAAATAAAATAGTAGTTTTAAGAGATCCAACATCCGACGAAGACGCAGCAACAAAAAAATACGTCGACACCGTTGATGGTAAATTATCCACGTTACGGGCCGAGTATGATGTTCACGCAGGCGCTTTTGGAAGATTTCGAAGAAATTTTCAAAAAACCGATGATGCCATAGATAAATTCTTCGGCACTCCACACGCCATTGACATGAAACTCGTTGATATCAAAACTAACCTAGACACGATTAAACAAACACAGCAAGACATCGTAGCGGGGATTCCTGAGATCGTCAATAAAACCAGTCTGATTAAAATCTCAGCCGGAATAACTCCCGGACATATCACAAACATCGTATACACGGTATCATCGGGATTCGCAACATGGTCAGTGCAGAATAATACTTTCAAATATACCGCAACAGTCACTGGCGTGTACAGGTTGTCTGTGTTCAGTGCTGCAAAATTTGAAATATTTACAACGTATCCGTGGCGTCAATCAACGGATAGGTTTTCCGGGGTTGTATCCGTTATATTAAATAACGGAACCGAAGAAATATTTATTTTGGAAGCAGCTGATAAGGAATTAATCGCAACATCTTACTGGTGGTGTTTGGAATTTGTAGCTGAAACACCTCAATTGGTTACTGCATAAAAATATATGGACGGTGCACAATACAGGTACAATCAAGCGCGTGAATGGCAGGCGGCGCTAAAAGATCAAGTCGAACAATATACAGTAAAAGTAAAAAAAATATCAACGACGATTAGTTATCGTTGATGTGATTATTTATTCAGTATCCGCTGTTGTTGCTGGAGCTGGAATAATATTATCAGCGGTGACAATGATGGCACCAGTAGCCGTGACTATTTCTGTTTGTGCAGCAACAACTATTGCAGGTGTGCTTAATATCATCGCAAAAAAAATATGTACTTGCACGAACGAAAAATTATCCTATTACATAATAAAATTACACACAGCGACGGTAGCATACTCGAAATTATCCTCGTTGTTATCAGCAAGTCTCAGTGATGGAATTTTATCTGATTTCGAGTTTTCAATGATAACTAAAATATACGACGAAGGTATCGGTATTAAAGATACAAGTATTAATAATGACGGAATTACTCCAGCAGATCGTGACTAACACAACCCCGCACAAGACAACGATGATCTCGGTAAGCTCGATTAATCCTGAATTTAATATCAATTTTCCAACTGCAATTCGCGCTAATGAAATTGCACTAGCGCAATTACGGGTATATTACAGCTGGCCAAATATCAGATCAAAATCATTTCATGGTACACCAACAAATAATTCGCTCGTATTTGCTAATAAAAACAAACCCGATGGAACACCTGACTGGGTTGTTGTTGGAATACCCACTGGTAGTTATGAGATCGAGGAGATCAATGATGAATTTCAACGTAGAATAAAATCAATAACCGGAAAAGAAGCAAAAATATCGATTAATATTCATGAGCCGACGCTGTCCTCGACGGTAGAGATACATTCTCCTGATTATGCCGTTGATATTTATCAATCTTCAATCAGATCCGTACTAGGTTGGCCTGATGTTTCCCCGGTATATGAAGGACCACCAGAACCAAAATTAATTGAATTTCTTACTGACGAAGCCAGGTTTATAACAACTCCAAAATACCGAAATTCGTATCCATGGACTGGTAGGGATACTTATTACACTTTGAAAGATGGTAAAAGATATCCTTTTCCACCGTTTTCTATCTATGATGTTACAAAAACTTCAGTTGTTATCGTTTTTGAAAGACATTTCAGATTACATGCTAACGGAATTAGAACTGAATACACAACTACATTAACGACACTAGCACAGTTGTTTAAAAACTATATCCTGGAGTATCCTAATGACGATCTAAGAGATCAGATCATTGCAGCGATACAACATTTAAATCAAATTGTATTAGATCTTAAATATTTTAATCAGACCATTATTGAGGTAATAAATGCTCATGATTTTATAGATGCAGGAGAAAAAAATAGTATCAAACAAGCATACATTGATCATTATAAAATAACTGAAGCAGAATTATTAGATTTTACACTACCAGGATTTGAAACCGACGAATTAAGAAAAACGCTCAACGATCTTATCACGGAAAGTTTTTCTGAAATACTTAATGCGTGGAGAAAAATAGCCCCACCAGCAACTGTTCTTAGATATAATAATGATCCACTCGGCGGTGGAAGACACGTATCTCCGGAAATCGTTAATATAACATCGACAATCGCGGTTAATCTAGTTTGTGACGTAATAGAAGGCAGTTATCAAATAGATCTTGGAAAATCAAATCAAGCTCAACAAGGATATATTTTATATACATTTACACCACAAGTTCCCCCTGGAAGTTTAATCGTGCAAGTACCAACCAATCCTGTTCATTTACGCACGCATAATCAGTATTTGTCACGAATAAATTTCAAACTCACAGACCATCTTAATCGCTTAATTGACCTGCGTGGAGAAGAGCTTGTAATAAATCTTTATGTGAAATCGTAGATCTTTGATCAAGAATCTTCGATTCTAAATTAATCCAATAAATATTATATGATGTACCAGCACGTGAGGGTTTTTATACATGACAAGGAAGCACTTGAAAACGCCATCAGAACAGCGTTTTCACAAAACACAGAACAATTTAACGTTAATTTAGTTATTGATGAATATGGAAGCGAGGATTTCTTATTAACACAAGAACAGTTAGATGAACTCCGTCGAGAACATATTATCGAGATCATTTTTGACAGAGATCAGGCACACTCCTGTATTAAAGTCGATCAACTTAAAAAAATAATAAATAAATAAAAATATTGGTGCAAAATATGTTTGATGAGGTAATTGTGTTGAAAAATTCATCTTTTTTGAATATTTTATTTCTTCTGAAAATTTGATCATTTCACATAAATAAGAATCTTCGATTCTAAGTACCAACTAACACATCAAATTCAGAATAAATAATAATAATTCAGAAATAAATATAATAATTCAGAAAAAATAATAAATAAGAATCTTCGATTCTAAGTACCAACTAACCCATCAGAATTGTAAAATCGATCATTTTGCATAAATCTAAGTACCAACTAACCCATCAGAATCATAATTTTTGATCATTTTGCATAAATCTAAGTACCAACTAACCCATCAAAATTGTAAAATCGATCATTTTGCATAAATCTAAGTACCAACTAACCCATCAAAATTATGAAATTTATTGGTTTGCATGATTCTGAGTACCAAGCAGCCCATCAAAATTATGAAATAAATAATAATTCAGAATAAATAAATAATAATTCAGAATAAATAAATAATAATTCAGAATAAATAAGTAATAATTCAGAAATAAATAATAATTCAGAATAAATAAATAATAATTCAGAAATAAATAATAATTCAGAAATAAATAATAATAATTCAGAAATAAATAATAATTCAGAAATAAATAATAATTCAGAATAAATAAATAATAATTCAGAAATAAATAATAATTCAGAAATAAATAATAAATCTAAGTACCAACTAACCCATCAGAATTACAAATTTGATTGATTTGCATAAATCTAAGTACCAACTAACCCATCAAAATTGTAAAATCGATCATTTTGCATAAATCTAAGTACCAACTAACCCATCAAAATTACAAATTTGATTGATTTGCATAAATCTAAGTACCAACTAACCCATCAAAATTACAAAATAAATAATAATTCAGAATAAATATAATCTCAGAATAAATATAATCTCAGAATAAATAATAATTCAGAATAAATATAATCTCAGAATAAATAATAATTCAGAATAAATAATAATTCAGAATAAATATAATCTCAGAATAAATAATAATTCAGAATAAATATGATCTACACGTGGTCAGGCCAGTCATTTTCATTTTCATTTTGGATCGTTTCACCAACTAGGTTACTCGCTAACATAAGTTTTCTCAATAGTCTTATGCGAGTACTAATTGTTTTCTTTTCCTCGTACTCGTGGGATAACAGCGATCTAATTCTTTCTACTGCGGCAGAGAGAGGAATGAATTCATTCACCTGATTATCTTCTACGGTAGCTAGCGACTGAAACATTGCCGCCTGAATCCGTTTCATGAGCTTGTATTCAGATGATAGGGTGTGTATTCCTTGGTTTTTACGTTCTTGTAAAATCTCAAAATCAGAAACTATTTTTTCAGGATTTAGTTCATTAGATATATTAACTCCATCATTTGTCAATTTTTTAATAGCAACAATTACATCATTGATATTTTCATGGTTCATTATTCAGTATATAAATCTTTAAAATAAAAAAAAAAATTATCCCTTTATAGAACTCCTAGCGAGTGTTTAGCGAGTTCGTCGAGATGTTTCAAGGACGGCACAAACATATATTATGAAATGTGAACCTCTATTCGAGTCTTTTAGCAGGTTCATTAAGTATGCAATGAATGAATTAAGGACAGCACAAACATATATTATGAATGAACCTCTATTCGAGTCTTTTAGCAGGTTCATTAAGTATGCAATGAATGAAATGAAATGAATGAATGAAGAGGCCATTTTCTCCGCTGAGAACCCACCAAATAATCAACCCGTGGGTGGTACAAAACATGTATCAACCACCAGTTGATATATGGGTGGTGTTTCTCGCGGAGAGAGGCTGGCGGTGCCCCAATTAATTATAAAAATCGCTAATAAGCGCAACCACCCGACCAATTGTCAGTCATGGGATTCGATCCTGGACCGCGAGCGTCACAGTCCAATACGATACGGATTGAGCTATCGAATTTTTCTAACACTATATGTTTCGGAAGTTAATATATAGCTGAAAAGGAACTAATTTCGAATAATACAATTCTGAATTTAAGAAATACGTTTATATAATATATTTTCACCAAACAAAGCTGAATTAAGGAATTTCCCCCCCCCCCCACATCATCTAACTGCTAGATTTTTCCATCCTCCCTATGACAATTGCTAGATTTTGTCATCCTTCCTGTAACATAACTGCTAGATTTTGTCATCCTTCCTATGATAACTGCTAGATATTTCCATCCTCCCTATGATAACTGCTAGATTTTTCCATCCTTCCTATGACTATTATGAGATTTTCAGTCCTCTCTATATCTGTTCTATGGAGAAATATATATTACGAGATTTCCCACTTGTAAATCTGTATCCATGAACATATATGGTCAAGGGAGTATTTAGTTGTTAATATTACCCGATGAAAAAAAAGTAACCACACATACACACACAAATACATAATCACACATACGCACGCACATACGTATACAAATATATTTTGCTCTGAACAAGGAAAATGCAATTGATTTTTAATTCCTGCACGTATTTCTGTAATCGAGTAAATGCACGCAGGATCCCTGTGCTGTGCTGTAGATCTAAAATTAACCCGCCACGATCGATACAGACTAGACGCTGGATTCTGCACTCAGTAAGCTGGAATATACATGACGGTTTTCTGTAGGTTAGATAAAATATACATGCATTCTATGTGTTGTGTTGTTCTAAATGTTTCACGAATAGAACAGAAAAATACACAAACTGTATATTTTTGTAAGTTAGAAACCGTAGATAATTATGACCATAAATTACCTCCCTTTCATGAGTCAAAAAATAAGTAGTGTATGGGGGAAAATCTGTGACATAAATTTAAAAAATTAATTCGAGGTGGTGATGATAGTTAACAATACTGAAAGGTGATTTTCTGTTTATATTTTTTCGAGAAAGCGGTTTTATATATATTTTCTGCTACTTTTTGTACTGAATGCGGGTGAATATCAAAATATTTCGCAGCAGAACATATTGAACGAAATATAATTATTTCGCCAGTTTCTCTGTTTGTAGAATGTACCGCCCTCTTTCCGATTGTCTTACATCTTCCAGTATTACCACATGCAGAGTTCACGCTTTGTGTGACAACTCGAAGGTTGGATAAACTATTATTTTGAGAATTCCCATCAATATGATCAATAACAAGACGGTCATTGATCACTCCAAAGAAACATTCGTAGATGAAACGATGACAATGATATCTTTCTTCCCAACAGTAAATCTAAGATAGCCATTATCAACAGTACCAACTGGTCTCTTCAACCTGCAGTGTCTGATGACACCATTAATATCTGATTCATAGTTTGTTATTGTGGGATGTGGGACAAATTTATTTTGCTCCATTATAATAATATTATTTGTTTAAATCATTGTTTGTCTGAAATCTTGATATATAATCCTCCACGGATTTTATAGCATTTTCACTATTATTATTTTTTTGTCATAATATCTTTTAAGCTCTCTGTATCGTTTACCACCGCACTTTCCACATAATTCTGTTTTTCCTCGCACTCCAGCACCACATCGCAGACATGGTATTGGTCCTAAGCTTCCACGGTTAACGCACTGCATGTGTTGTCCGCAAAATTCCTTTTTGCAAGATTTATTACAACGAGTTAGTGAACCCACCATGAGCCATTTGCATTGAGACATTGTATACATAATATTCTTTATTTAAATATTTGTTTGAAATATATGAACGAATTCGATAGATTATCCCGAATAAAACCCTCAGGTGGAAATAGATTTAATCTTGACAGAATATCTTCTGGCCTACCGATGAAATATTTGGTTGATCCGAAAAACAGAGGTTTGATTAATAAAATTCACGACGCCAAGAAAGAATTTCACACGGATGGTGCATCTCATGTCTGGTCAACGTTCAAGATTATACGCAAGGGCGCCATTAACGCTATGATGGACGATAAACGAGCAGCAATTATCATTAACTACCTCTTTGATATTCATCAAGGTAATCGCAAGTATCTTTTCAGAATAAAATTCGTCGTGTTGACAGAAACAGATGATTGGATTATCCGTGACAAATATGATCCTGTCCACGGTAATAAAAAAACTGTCGTATTAAGTAGAGATTCCAAACCAGTTCTATTGACTGGCATTGACAAACCGTATTATGAACGAGCATATCCTGTGACCGCGGTTATTTATGGAATCTATGTGATAAATGAAAAACCCAGCGTTGATAAACTATCACCGATGAAACTTTCAAAAATAAATTGTGTGGCTGAACGCGTAACAGAACATTTTACAAACGCGGCCCGTGGAAACGGTCTAACGGATAAAAGACGTAAAATAATAAACACGTGGGGAGATATGGTTAAAGATACCGGTGCGTCTATCAAAGATGTAGCTGCGTTAGGAAAAATATTAAAATTTCCAATAACCGTAGCGACGATAACAGGGGATATTTTGTATGAATCAAAATATAAATCAAAAGGAGCCTCAATTACAATTATTGATCATAACGCACACGCGTGGACTAACGCAATAACAGTGTTTCCACGAAATCGAACTGTTAAATGTTATTCCATAGATAATTCTGATGGAGGTATGTTTGATTTTATTAACGAAATAAGTAAAAACGATCCTGTGTCAGTATGGTTATTTCAGTCTTGTGTGGAAGAAAATAATCAATTTGATCAGTTTGTGAGACCAAATGGCGTTATTTATCGAACAGATCTTCTTCACGAGAAAATGAAAAACCTTGCACTGCAATATACTGATGACGCTGACGAATTATTGAGCAGCTGTTTTACTGTTCAGTCAGTTGCGTCTCATTTTGCTAGAGAGAAAAATTCGTGGAAACCAACTCGGTTTGATTTTCTCAATGACATAGTATCGAGTTGTGTCGAATATGGACACGGCGGATTGTGGAATACTAAATACGATCACAGAGATGTTATTTCAGTTGATATGGTTGCGTGTTATCCCGGAAGTTTTCTTGGATACGGAGATTGTTCTGCGTATTTTGAGCGATTCGGTCATCCGACGCACGAAATGACGCGAGTATCAATAAATGGACCATTACCGGATTTTGACCTAACTGGATTCGCTCGTATCGAATCATTCGAAATGTCTAAAGGACTTCATCCAATTTGTTATGTTTGGTTTGGAAAACATTTTTCAGAAAAAATGTGGACACCAATAGTACTATTACGGTATATGCTTGATTATACGATATTAACACGGTTGATTGTAAGTGAAGCAATTATATCATATCGAAAACAAACCGAGGTTTGGTTACCACATTCGGACGAAACCGATTCGAAGGATCTTGGTAGAAAAATAATTGGCAAGTTTACACAAGGAGCAGCATATGATCACAGACGACATTGTGCAAGATTGATCATGGACGATACTGAGTTAGATTTTATAATCGTTGATACAACGAACAAGAACACGTTTATAAGTCGAGAAACAGTTTTCTTGTCAAATGGAAATAAACTGGGTACAATTGTGAGCTATATGGACGGTGAGCCACCTCAATATACTCATTTAAGATCATCGATGCTCGCGTATGTTTCAATAAATCTATTATCGATGACAAATAAGGTTTCTGCGCATGCCGTCAGAGTTGCTACTGATTCGTTTTATATAAATAAAAAACAGTCAATACTGTTAGAAGGATTAAACATAGGCACTTATACATCGTGGGGTTCGTGGAGAATAAAAAAGGAATATATGCTCGATTATTCCGAATCCGCTGATGTTGCGGTTAAAGATATTTACTGTAAAAAATGTCAAACGTTGACAACTTCGTTGTTACCATCGTTATACGATCCAATAACCAGACACAAAACGGTTTACCTAAATGGACCTGGAAGTTCTGGTAAAACCACTCGAGCTATCGAACTATTTCAGAATTCAGATATGATTGTACTAACACCTACACATAGACTAGCGAGAGAGATGAAACAACGCGGTGTTAATTCCTGTACTTATCACAGCTTTTTCCGATGGAAGGGTGATACATGGACATCTTTAAGGATGGGAGAGAAATACATTCCAAGGATCAAAATATGGGATGAGATATGCACTGTACCGCTAGAAACATTAAAAACATTTCTTGATTGGTTGTTAACAAGAAATACTGCCGTGATAATGTGCGGCGATCATGGTCAACCACCACCCGTAGCTGGACCATCTCCACATGATTGGCTGAAAAATTTCGTTGACCACGCTGAAGAAGTATCTGATGATCATAAAGCACTTGATGCAGCGTTGAAGGAATTTAAAAAGTTAATCAGACTACAACCGAATAAAATTCAATGTGAAATAATGCGTGAAATAATTTCAGAAACACCCATGAAAGACTTTCTGCAAACGTGGCGACCAAACGATTTGATAGTTGCAAGCAGAAAGATAGTTCGTGATAAACTTCAACGGGAATTGTTTCAGTTACAACGAGAAAAGTTTCCAACGTTGTCAGTTCCGTTATGTTATCGACCAGCAGATACACGACGGCAAAATATCGACGTTGATATACCAGGAGAGTCAAAGAGGAAACAGAATCTTGTATTGAATGATATTGTTGCAGTTGATGTTGATGTTGTTGAAGATGCTCTACGTGCTGATAAATCCCCGTGGACGCTTGGATACGCGATGACGATTCATTCATCTCAGGGATTAACTATTACTGATACAGTTGTTTGGATCGTTGATGATCACATCGAATGGTCGAACTTGGTTTATCTCGCAGTGTCTCGAGTTAGAAAAATATCTCAATTGAGACGAATCGTCATGGACTCGTCAGTGATTAGTGATGATGATGTTGACGATGATATAATAAGAAAAAAATTATCTGGTTATGAACAGTGTGATAAAAAAAATAAACGCAATTTTGATCTTGATGTTGATTTTATTAATGCGCTGAAACAACAACAGAATAATCATTGTGTAAGTTGTAATTGTATAATGCTATGGCGGTATCTGAAAAATGATCCAAGACAATTTACCGTAGATAGAAAAAATAACAATCTTGGTCATACACGAGAAAATATAATGTTGACCTGTCTTGAATGTAATCGACGTAGAGGCGCCAGCGCCTTGGGTGCTAGTTAAGTGATTTTGGTGGTAATTGTGTGTTATCGGGAATTATCTGTAATTGTTCACGCACAAATCCACGTTGAGGAGCAGCCGAATCCAGTCTGTAGATTGCGGGTCTACCTGAGGATCTTGTCACGGTTGATATATTATGTGTGGTAACACTCCAAATAGGATCAGTTGCTCTTTTTTTACCGCCTTCAAGTTCACCGGGTTCGTATAAATACCTAACGGTGATATTACCTAATAATGGTTGTGCTGAAAAATCACGTTGTTGTGTAGGTATGTGTGCGCTTGTAATTGCATTAATAGATTTCATGTTGGTCGTTCGTGTAATCTCATTATTTAATGCAGCTATCACGCTTGGTAATCTTGTCACCCATTCACGAGATCTCGTATCCTGAATAAATTCCTTCGCGTACTGATATCCAAATAACCGCTCAGCGAGTGTTCGATTAAATCGCTCAACAATTGCCTGATCACGATGAATTGCAGTATGTCCTCGTCGTATTTTGGTATTATGTTGTTTCATCAACGATGATATTGGACCAAGAAATTCCTTGCCAGGATCAACCTGTAGCAGCTGTGGCCATCGTAGACCACTTTGTGATCCACCACCTCGTTGATAAATTCGTTTAAACGCGTCGGCTACCTCAGTTGCTGTTTTAGTCGTTAAAGGTTCTGCATCTTTATATCGACTTGCAACATCAACAACAGTTAGCGCGTATTTGTACGTTTTTCTACGTACAGTATCATGTGGTAAAAACAGAATATCAGCTTGATGAACCTCATTAGGAACACTGACACTAAAATGAGCAAATCGAATTTGCTTAGGACGTGGTAGATAAATTTGCCATATTGCCTGCCTGGACAACCACGCTTTAGCAGTAGAATGTTTAACCGCTGCTGCATCAGCGAGTTTACTAATTGCTGCTTTACCCTTCCAGTATCCAATTGGTGAATAATAAATCGATTCCATTTATATATTACCAGCCCCTAGCGCTAATTTACCTTTCATCGCGGATTTTACTAACCAATTAGCTAATTTTTCTTTGATATTATTATTTTTTATAGCATTTAACGCATGAATTAATTTCACATCTGCAATATGCCTATTTTGTAGATTTTTACTCTTATAAGCTACATCATGAACATGACAAGCTCGATCAATAGCGTTTACTGGTTCTTCGCCTGGTTTTGGTTGATCCTGATTATCAAGCCTGATATCGAGTCGAGTACCAGGGCCGCAATAATTATATCCTGGTAGATGTTTTTCTCCGCTGTATTTAGCCCATGGAGCACCTGGAAACTTTGACATCAAATTAGCAATATCACCACCGCGCCTATTAGGTAAAAACGAAAATTTCTTTCTACCGCATATAGAACATTTTCCACCATATGCTATTTTTTTATTTTTTGTTATAACCGTAGCTAAATCAACAGTTGGAGTTTTAACTTTACAGCGTAAGCAATATAAATTCATAGATATTTTATACAACATGGATATAATTGATTTCTCAGCGACAAGAAAACAAGAACCTGTCAAGCACCATCCTGCGTTACCAAATTCCATCAGAATGATAATAATAGGACCATCTGGAAGTGGAAAGATACAGTTGTTACTTAATCTTATAATGAGATGGTTAAAATGGGATAAATTATATTTGGTAGCCCCGTCAGTTGATGATCAGCGATGTTATAATGTACTTAAGGGTTTTAATGAAAACGCTAACGACGTTATCGAGTTTATAACCGATATTGATGAAGCACCATCAGTTGATTCCATAGACGGACTTATTAATAATTTAGTTGTATACGACGATGTGATGCTGGACAAACAATCAAACCCAGCCAGGATTTTTCTCGAGGTAGACATAAAAATACCGACGTTATTTATGTTACTCAACGATACACACAAATACCAAAAGTGATCAGAGATAACTGTAATATTTTAGTTGTGTTTAATGGCGTAGACACACATACGTTGCGAAATATTCATCAAACCTGGTGCAGCGGTGACATGGATATAATTAAATTCAGAAATTTCTTTTTACGAGCGCAAGCTACTCCGCATGGGTTTATAACAATAAATTTACACGATCCTAGAACAAGATATCGTATTGGACTTGATAAAATATTTGGATAACAGGGGTGATGATAAAATTAAACTGAATTAAAAAGATATCATTAATATAATGAACAATTGTGCGTGGCTGCGTCAAGGAACCACTAATAAATGTGATAAAAAATGTCGTGGAGAATATTGCAAAAAACATAATTATCTTATAAAGAAAAACCCTCATGCTGGTCCACGAAGATGTGTTGGATGTAACAACGGTGTTAGAGGATTATATCAAATTTGCAAAAATTGCGGTGGAGATCGATACAGAAGTTTAATGATATATTACAGGAAAAGAAAGAACATAAATCCAAAAATAGAAAAACCACCATCAGAACTTGAATATTACTTGAAACATAGAATAAATTCCCAGGATTCAGATGAAGATTCCCAAGATTCAGATGAAGATTCCCAAGATTCAGATGAAGATTCCCAGGATTATTGAGCAGCAGAGGGGGTTCGTCTACAATTATTTTGGGGACAAACAATAATCGTAGACGTGGTATTTGACCTCTATGAAGTGTCATTATTTTTTTGGTTCAAACACAAGGTGACCATTCCCTTAAGTGGTCTGTTCCCCCCCCCCCCGCTGCTGAACATAAATCGAAAACCACCATCAGAACTTGAATATTACTTGAAACATAGAACAAATAAAGATGAAACAGATGAGGAGAACGCGTTGAGAAATATTCATCAAACTTGATATGGTGGTAAAAATTTCTTTTGCAACATGAATAGCAGCAGAGAGGGTTCGTCTACAGTCTTGTTTGGGACAAACAATAATCGTAGATGTGGTATGACCTATATGAACGAGCACGGCCTTTTTTGGTCTAAACACAAGAGTTTTGCTCGGGTAATTTGGTCTGTCCACCCTCTCTGCTGCTCACCCAGTTTTGATTCTTGGACCGGCGCTTCGCACGTCATCGACTATAAAAAGAAGTGACCATCATGCCCTTTCACACAGACTCAGCTACTGCGACCACTCCTTCACCCAGTTCTTCTCTGCAAGATTTACAGAAACAACTCTTGTGGGTGTGGTGTGGAGAAAGTGTGCCTAAAACGCAAATCGTATTTTTCTGCCAAATCTTTGTGGTGTATTGTGTCATCGGGGCAGCCATTGCCAATTTGAGTTTGCAACAAGGAGACAAACAATTGTGGACCATTTTATTGAGCAGTTGCATCGGTTACCTGCTTCCCAATCCCTGCCTCAAATTCTCCTCGAACGGGAACAACGGGAACCTTGTGTCCAGTGTCAGTTACCACTCCAACAACAACAACCCCATTTTAGGCGGAGACACTCCTCTGATTTCTAGTAACCCCTCCGACAACCACAAAAACCAAAATCTCTTTTCAGGGTTGCCTAGATCTCTAGAAGAAGATATACTACTCAAAATATTGTCAAGTTGTTATTTTTATGAATATTTGCATGTCTATGTTCACAACCCAACTAAAACTTAAAAAGTCCAATCGTGTGAGGTAGTATAGTATGTTTACAATGTGCCTATAAAGACTTATCCTTGATTGTGTGTGGTAGTATGATTCTATGTATGCAAGTATAGCTCGTGTATCAAGAATCCTACCCTTTTCTTTGGATAGTAGGCACTGAATACTATGTAAAAAAAAAATATATTTTCGATAGTACCAAAACAGTTTTTAACAGTAACATTTCAGTTTCTTCCCATAAATTTTCTACTCTTTGAGGCTCTACACTTTGACTTTAAATTTGTCCATGTTAAGCTCCATTGTCGCTATAAACTGTCGACCGATTTTAACGTATGAAGCTGTCTTGTCACTATATTACCAAAGGCAATAGCATTATTGAGGTTAACCACTTCGAACAATGTAACAATATAACCCCTTTGAGGTCAACCACATCGAACAATATTGCAATATTTTTCGATCACGCATTTCGCCCCATGTTAAACTCCCGTTAAGGTTTATAAAGTTTCGGCTCTTTTTAACTCTATAACCCCATTTGGGTCTATGTCGTCACCCATGGCTTCTCGTGTGTGTGTGTATGTGTGTAGGGGGATATGCAAAACTGACGAGAAGGAAAGTGGACAAAAATACATCTTTTAATCTGACAGTTCTCCTCTGCATAGTAAATGGTGTCTTGTAAAATATATATTAAATTCAAATTCGCAGAGGGCAACTGTTACGACTCTATGGTTTTAAAAAAAAGAAAGGAAAGAAAAATCTTAGTCATAATTGGAAGGTCTTTTACTAAATGTATAATAATGAGCATGATAAACACGATATCCTTTACTCAGATTAAGATAATAATGCTACCATATTTGCCAGTCTATAAGTCGGTTCACAGTATATGTCTAATCAGCCAATTTGGCAAATTTCCATCCTTCATCCTTATGTAAGTCAATGCTGAATATAAGACGAGGCCAGATCAACGCCTCGGATTGTGTTTTTCACTTCGTTCTACACAGCATCGCGAACTATCCTACCTGTAACTCAGTAACCTTTCTAGTCAGGATCATTAAATGTAAATAAAAGTACCTAATTTATTTCACAAGAAGTATTTTAAACGTATTATGTATTTTAGCTATATATAATGACGCTGACCCGAAAATGTATTGAGTTACAGATAGGATACCACTTGCGATGCTGTGTGGAATTAAATTATAATAACTTCGGTTTCATAAATATTAAAAGTATCACTGTATGCTATTTCAGATTACCAGCAATGGGGGGGGGGGAGATACAGAGAGAAGGATGCATATGTATTCCATCTCATTTTTCTTTTTGCACCTCGTGATCGATATCAAATATGGTCCAATATATGAGAGAGAGAGAGAGAGAGAGAGAGAGAGAGAGAGAGAGAGTTCAACTCTTGGTGGATCTTTTACTTCTTTTTATTTTAACGTATTGCCCCTGTGTTGCTGAAGCTTTTGGCAAAGAGAGAAAACATTAATAAATGAAAGAGTAAATGCAAACTATGAAAATACATACCATACTCCTTCAGGGTTTAAATATTCACAATAGTTATATCCATATAGACCCCATAAGGTTAAATCCCAAGAATGACCATTTTGCATGTTGTCTAATTTTCTTTGCAATATAACGACCTCTCCATTCCCAACAATTAAGATCTTGTTTAAAGTGCATGTACTCTTCCAGTACTTATGCGGCAACTGTTTTTGATCTTTGCTCATGCTAGATGTACTTTAAATTGCTGTCAGTTTCGTCGGCAAGTTAAAAAATGTCACTGGCTGAGAAATTTACAATAGTAACAACCTGGCATTTCCTTTAACTGTATCATACGGTATTCATTTCACAATTAGTAGCCTCGCTAATCTGATCTGATCTAGTCTGCAGAATCTTGACCTCACACAGGTGTTATCTTGGAACGACTGAATACAGTCGTATCATATTTAATAGCATGTAAATACTACGACAAAGCCATGTGATTCTTGTAATAATGGAAGTGGAAACAAACATTAGAAGGAACCGCTTAACTAGTGGTATTAATTGATAATAGAATATGGTTCTGCACTTGTACACAAGTAAAATCAGTCATCAGGTAAGTGAACAATACAGATGTACAATCATGAAGACATCTGTCTGTCTGCCTGTCTCTCAATAGGGCATACGGTTTATTTGATCATTAGGTGCAAGAAGAAAATTGTGATGGAATATTTCTTTATCATGGTTGTTCATCTTCTAACTTTCATATTCTAACGCATATATATGTAATTAAAGTTAAGCAATTTATATTACAAACAACACACATTGCTGGTGCATGCTGCTTTAGCGTAATGACATCTGATCTATGTTAATTTTTAATAGTAGTGAAGGGGGATATTATAGGGTCTATGGGATTTATCATTAAAAACACCCTTGGGAACATATAGGGTCTATGTAAATTTAACATGGAGAAAAATCGTGGGAACATATAGGGTCTATGGGAATTAACATGGCCAAAAACCCTGGGACAATATAGGGTCTATGGGAATTAACATGGCCAAAAACCCTGGGACAATATAGGGTCTATGTATATTTAACATGGCCAAAAAAAACCTTGGGACTGTATAGGGTCTATGTAAAATTGAAACATAAAAAAATAAAAAATAAAATAAAAAAAGGGGTAGGCAATGGAAAGGCTATCTCTTTTCGAGAAATATGGCTGGCCCTGAAAAGGGCCTTTGGGTTTATGTTAATGTATTCATTAACATAAATGGCACCGCATTGGTCTTCTTCTTGTCCTTAGGCTGCGTCTTACTGTTGGTCCGTACATCAGCACTCTTTTCAGGCATCCTTGTCTTTCGACGTAGATCCTACGTATCCACAGGCTGGTGTTTGTCCTGTGGACAACGGTCCACTTGGATCGGACATACATGAGCAAGTCTGTCCGAAACATCATGGAAGACACAAGGGTGGATGACTCAACTGTAGTCCACATCTTGAAGCGACGAGAACAGGTGAATCAATGCATTGAACGGCGCTTATTTATAGGTACAGGAAGGATTGAAACGGATTGAGTTCATTCACCAATCCGAACACGCGTTACAGAATTCAGTCAGCCCGCATCCAATCCGAAGAGAGCAGTCTGTGACGTCACGAAGTCTATATAGATTCGCTAGCGCTTATGTGCAGTCAATCTATGCGACAGTGATTCAACATGACGGAAACTCAGAAAACGATCCATTGGGGTGCACCAGCAGGGGAGACTGCCCAAGGGAACCCGGACTTACTTTCAGAAGAGGTGAATTGGGATTTTGTGGATTTTCTCTCCTCGCAAGAATTTGTTCCGGAACCTTCGTTACCTTCTTCATTACCGCAAGTGGAGAATTTTAGACAGAGACAGAAAGAAGAATTGGAGAAATTTATACAACGACAAAAGGAAGCGGAACAGGCTTTTCTCCTACAGCAACAGCAACAAGAAGAAGAGGTAAGAAAAAAACAACAGCAAGAAGAAGTAGCAGCAAAGAAACAAGAGGGTGAAAATCAAACGGTCACGGTACTGTTGGACATTTTAGCGGAGTTAAGAAGTCTGAAACAAATGTATCAGACTTCTTTATCACGACCGAAGAGAATACGACCTTCCCGAGCTAAACACGTCAACCCTGTGACTAAGCCTACCGTACCACCCTTAGTGATTTCAACCCAATCATTATCATCATCATCAACATTACGCAGTCCAGAAGTAGGCCTTGGCCGTGGCAAAGGCATAAGGCAGTTAAAGTTGATTGCTTAAACTCACCCCTTCACCATGAAGAAAAAGGCCCTTTTCAGGGCCACCCACATTTCTCGAAAAGAAATACAATTTCAATTTGCCAATAACTCAAAAAAAAAAAAAAAAAAAAAAACCCACCCATTTTACCCTTATAGTACGTGTCTGTGTATGAGTGCGTGAGTGTACGTTCTTATTTTAAAATCAAAACTCAAAGACACTTACCTTATATCATTCATTTATTCTTTTCTCCATTTTTTTACAATCCAATTCACAATTCACAACACAACACTTTAATAAAAAAGTTCATTGACTTCTTCTTTCTCCTTGTTTACTCTCTCTGTTTTTTAAATTTCTTCACCGTCTTTTCCTCATTTTCTTCCCTTCTTCTTTTCTTCTTCTCCTGTTTCTTTGCCTCTTGTAAATAGAATTGTCTTTTTTCTTCCTCTTCTTCCTCTGAAGAATCCCTCTCTTCTTCCGAAGAATCCCTCTCTTCTTCTGAAGAATCCTTCTTTTCTTCTGACTCCTCTTGTTTCTTTTTTGGGCAATCTGGAGACCAATGTCCTTTTTCTTTACAATAATAACAGGTATCTTGACTTTTGTCTTTTTTAGTCCCTGTTTTTGTTCTTTTTTGACGGTCTGGACACTCTGAAGACCAATGCCCTTTCTTCTGACAGATATAGCAAGTATCTTGACTTTTATCTCGAAAGGAAGGAGAGTAGTCCGTAGGCTGGTCTGAAGAGAATTTTCTAATGACCCCTCGCAAAGCTCTGACGAAACGTTCCATCTGGTTAGTCTCTTCCATCGTTGTGCTCGGCTTGAGAGTGAAATGAATAGTGAAAGGATAAGACACACACCCTTTTATATACGCTGGTCTGCTATGACTATAAAGTAGCTCATGGTGTTTGAACTTGAGTCATTTGACTTTTTGCTTTCAAGATGAAACGATCCCATTCATTTGAGAAGAAAGAAGAAGAAGAAAGTAAGAGGCAGAAACGTGATCTATCGCCTCGAACCAGGGCTGAAATCTTGGCACAAATTCATGCCAGTGATTTTGAAGAGGACATGAGTGAACCAGAATTTGAAACCTCTAAACCAAGTTCACCACCTTTAGTCAACCCTGAAAAATACTATTCCATTCGAGAGACGGAAAAGCGCTCCTCTAGAAAATTTAGAACCACGGCTTACAAATACACGGTGAAGTTTAAAGATTTCAAGTCTGAAGTACCGTTAGAGAAAGCAGAAGGGTTCATCACCGGAGTGTGGGATTCTCTGCTCACTGCACTCAAGCGACAATGTCAACCCAAAGAAGACGACCGCTTGAGACTTTCCATACAACACGACGGTTTGAAATCCCCTGTTTGGATCGAGTTTAGCACCCCTGCAGAATTGACCGCTTCCAAAGTCATGGACAAGATTCAACACGTGCAACAATCTAATGACCAGTTTGACATCACCGATGGAAAAGCCACATTGGACATGACCCACGTCTCTCCTCCTCAAGGGACCGGACGCAAAAAGATGTTATTGGTGAACGACCTTCGCAGCATTAAGCGTAGCCTTGTCCAAATTCACAATCCTCATGACCAGATGTGTTTAGCCCGTGCCATCGTGGTGGGACGAACCTATGCCAACAAGAACGACACGGTAGAATGGAAAAGAGACTGGGAGAACATTCGACAATCGGAACGAGCCAAACAACGAAGTGAAGCAGAACTCCTGTTACGACAAGCTGGCATGTCCAAAGACACACCCTGTGGCATTCCTGAGATGCAAAAATTGCAAGATGCCCTAGCTCCACGATACACCTTGAAAGTGCACCCTTAAGAAGTGCGCGGGCCTTTGTTGTTTCGAGGGCAAGACTTTAAGGACGGAAAATACATTCATGTCTATTATCACGATGACCATTTCGATACCATTACCACTATCACCGGATTCCTGGGATACGGTTATTACTGTGAGAAATGTGACCATAGTTATAATAATCGAGAGCAACACAAGCATTGTGGATCGAAATGCTCAGGATGTTTGGCCTCTTCACCCTGTCTGAGCGAAGAACCAGTGCCTTGTTCCACTTGTCTGCGCACGTTTGTTAGCCCTACCTGTTACCAACAACATCTGAAAACGCAAGGTTCACAGAAGAAATGCTCTTGTCAACTCCTGAGATTGTGCCCTACGTGTGAACAAGTCATACGTACCAATAATACCAAGGCACACGTATGTTCAGGAAAGAAAAAATGTCACATTTGTCACCACATCGTGGACTTGGAACACCAATGCTACGTGCAAAAATACCAGCCCCCACCAGAGAAAGAGGATGGTCACAAGAAGAAAGGTAATTTCATCTTTTTCGATTTCGAATGCATGCAAGAGACCGGCATTCACATTCCTAATTTCTGCGTGGCTCATCGAGCGTGCGAGAAGTGCATTCAAGAACCTATCTTCAGTCATTGTCCTCACTGTAGCAAGATTCCTGGAGGGCGTGAAAAAATCTTTCGGGGACCGAACACGTTAGCCGATTTTGCCCAATGGGTCTTAGACCCCATCGACAAGACGTGGAGCCAAGAGGACATCGAACTTTACGGAGATTGTCATCGTCATGCCACGGTGATGGCTCACAATTTCTCCGGATACGATGGACAGTTTCTTTTGAGGTACTATACGGAACAAGGCACCGAACGTCCTAAAGTTACTTTGAATGGAGCCAAAATCATTTTCATGCAAGTGGGACAAGTACAGTTTAAAGATTCGATGAGCTATTTGGCCATGCCTTTGAGTCGAATGCCTAAAACGTTTGGAATGACAGAAATGGCTAAAGGGTACTTTCCACACTTTTTCAATACGGAAGCCAATCAACACGCCGTTCTACCCCATTTGCCTGAGGCTCACTATTACGACCCCGACAACATGCGTACCGAACAACGAGAAGCTTTCTACGCTTGGTACCAGGCTCACGCCTCGGACCCTTTCGACTTTCAGGAAGAAATGTTAAAGTATTGTCGTTCCGACGTGGACATTTTACGACGTTGCTGTGGAAAATTTCGAGAACTGTTCATGGAACACGGAGGGGTCGATCCTTTGAAAGAAGCTTGCACCATTGCCAAAGCGTGTTCCTTAGTGTATCGACAACGATTCATGCCTGAAAACACCGTGGCTGTCATCAGTCCTCAAACGACCCACTTTGTCAAGCGTCAATACTCGGTCAAAGCCCTACGTTGGTTACATTACTTGTGCGACAAGGAAGACAAATGGATTCAGCATGCCCGCAACGGAGGAGGCGAAAAGACCATCGGAACGTATTCGGTCGATGGCTGGGACTTAGAAAACCCCAAGATCGTGTACGAGTTTAACGGTTGCTTATTTCACGGATGTCCCGTCTGTTACCCTGACCGTGGCACTAAAAATCAGTTTTTGCAACGAACCATGGAAGACTTGTACCAGGACACTTGTCAGCGGCGCCTAAAGTTAGAACAGCAAGGATACCAAGTGGTGGAAATGTGGGAACACGAGTACGATCACCGTATGAAAACCGATCCCGAGTTTAAACGCCTCGTGGAAAGTTACCAGTTCATGGACCCGCTGAACCCGAGGGATAGTTTGTACGGAGGAAGGACCAATGCCACCTGTTTGCTGTACCAAGCCGACGAAGAGAAAGGAGAAGAAATCAAATACTTGGACGTGTGTTCGCTGTATCCCTACGTGTGCAAATATTGTCGCTTTCCTGTAGGGCACCCGCAATTGCTGACGGAACACATCGACCTGGTCAACATTCGACAATACGAAGGCTTGATCAAGTGCAAAGTTTTGCCTCCCACGAACCTATACCATCCCGTCTTACCTCACCATTGTCAAGGCAAACTGATGTTTCCCTTGTGCCGTACTTGTGCCGAAACGTGCAACCAAGACCAACCTTGCCATCACAGCCAGGAGGAACGTGCCTTGACGGGAACCTGGGTCAGCGTGGAATTGTTCAAAGCTCTGGACATGGGATACCAACTGTTAGAAGTGTACGAAATTTGTCACTTTCCCAAGACACAACAATACCACAAGGGTGACCCCACGCAGAAAGGCATTTTCGCAGACTACGTGGATGCCTTTTTGAAACTGAAGCAAGAAGCCAGCGGCTATCCTTCCTGGTGTCACACTCCCGAAGACCAAATAAAATTCAAAGAGAAATACTAAGAACAAGAAGGCATCACTTTAGACCACATCGAGAAAAACGAAGGCAGGCGATCGTTTGCCAAAGTGATGTTAAATTGCTTGTGGGATAAAATGGCACAACGACCGTGTTGACCCAAGACGGAATATTTGACAGAACCTTCCCGTTACTTCCAGATGATTCACGACAAAACCAAATACATGAAACACGTGGACGTCGTTCGAGAGAATTTGATCTTGGTCAATTACGAATAAGATCTGGACTTTGTACAAGACGACCCTTTTGGAAATGTCATCATTGCGGCTTACGTGACAGCCCATGCTCGCTTAAAATTGTACGAAGCTTTAGAACTGTTAGGGGAACGCGTCCTGTACTTTGACACGGACAGTTGCATTTACATCCATCACCCGATTCAACAGCACCCTGACATCGAAGGAGACCGTTTAGGAGCCTGGACAGACGAGCATCCCGACGACAAGATTTTAAGTTTCGTCAGTGGCGGTCCCAAAAAATTACGGCTACGAATACCGTGACAAACAAGGAGAAGTGCACACGACGTGCAAAGTGAAAGGACTGACTCTGAATTATCGTACCAGTCGAGTGGTCAACTTTGGGGTATTGAAAGAAGCCTTGCAATCGGGAGAGGATGGAAACTTTAAAGTGACCACCTACCAACCGAACAAAATTGTACGTTTACCCACTCACCACATCGTCAGTCGACCCTTGGAAAAAATCTATCAAATTGTATACCAGAACCGAGTTCGACTTCCCAATCATTTCACCTTACCGTACGGTCACGTCGGTATTGGTCTGTATATAAAAAGGAACCCTAGGCAAGATTGATAGTTCATCGTGACTACCAAGACCGAGCGAACAAGATGAATACTTTGAAAGAGACATCGTTCCAGTTTGGGGATTGTAAAAAAGTTGTATCTTCCTCTAGTGTGACTAATATTGGATGGATAAGACCCAGACATTGCGACGGAAAATGTCCGGAAGGAAACTGCGATTGTCCATGTGGTTACCATTGTAATTGCGTAACGGAGTTTGCAGACGAGTGCGATTGTGAGCCTTGCGATGGATACGATGCTGTACCTTGTGACCTGAGCGATGCCGTAAAGCATCATGGGAACTTTAGTGCCCCTACCCCTATCATGGAAAGGGATGCTGTGCGTGTCAAACCTGTGGGATGCGAAAGCGATGCTGCTCGTCCTCTTGGACATTTTACTGGGTTTCGTTTTAAAGGGGAATGTTCACCTTCACGTCTACCCCCCTACGGATGTCATCCAGCCCTGAACAAACTCCTGCCCATGTTACTCAACCCTCATCGAAACGAACCGGTGAAAGACGAATATTCGTTTCCTGTGCGTTTGTCGGAATACTGCGACTTTGAAAATCGTCTTCAATCGTTCAAAGGAAAATGGCCAAAGTATCTGGGAGGACCGACCCCTGAAGAATTAGCCAGAGCCGGATTTTTCTACTTGGGCGAAGGAGATAAAGTCAAGTGCTTCAGTTGCGGTGTGTCACTTCACCACTGGGAACCGCAAGATTCGGCCTACGTAGAACATGCTCGATGGTCACCGAATTGTCATTACTTACCCTTAGTGGGACCGAGACATTGAAGTAACTTCTTACCATAATAATCTGTTCATGGATACTTTACAAGAGAACATTCGTGCTTTGCCTGTGGAGTTGAGAGAACGCATTTATCGAGAACTGGTCAAAATACAAGTGAAACGTAAAGAACAATTGCATCCGTTACGTCACCGGTGTTTGAACCACTGGTACCTGAAGGCTATACAAGGATTGATTCAATTGAAAGTGTTCCATCGGACAGACATTGATGAACGATCCTCTAGTTTTAAAAAGGATTGGTTTGGTATGGACGATTGTAGTTACATCATTGTAAACGTACTGCATCGAATTCCAGAGGAAGAGTTAACGAATTACCAACATCTTGAACACAATGTCAACTTAGTGAAAGAGGAAACTTCTGAACGAATTGTAATGTGTAGATTAGTGACTCAACGATTTAAATTCGACACTGAAGTGAAACCATGTTTGTGCAAAGAGTACATTTCTTGTGTCAGACCAAAGAGGATTTAGTATGACCTATTCATGGATACTTTGCTGGAGAACATTCGTGCTTTGCCTGTGGAGTTGAGAGAACGCATTTACCGAGAGCTGGTGAAAATACAAGTGAAACGTAAAGAACAACTGCATCCGTTACGTCACCAGATCTTTAACCACTGGTACCTGAATGGTATAAGAGAACTGATTCGTCAGAAATTGTTTCAGTGGTCAGACCTTGTTCAATACTTCCAGGCCCCCGATGATTCACGTGTTGATCATTTTGGTTACTTCGAGATTCACCTAGAGCAACCCATTGAGGAAGACAAGGTAAAGGATTACCAACATTTGTTACGTGGAATCTACTTAGCGGAAGAGGAAACTTCTAATCGAACTCTGACGTTTCGGTTACAGTATGCAAGATTTACATTCCCCACTGGAGAACGAAGATCTCTGGCTAGAAAGTACGTGTATTCTTTTCGAAACAAAGAGACTATAAAAACAGGCTGTTATGCCACGACTTATGTCGTATGTCATCCAACAGATTCCGTGGAAGGAACTCAATGACCATATTCAAACCGTGGATCATTACCATCAATTATTACAACAACTGTATCCATTCAATTTGGGACGACAAGTGGTGTGTGTCTTAGTGACTTGTTTTCTGGGATTTTGTTTACCAGCCGATTCTTTGTGGACTCTTTACGATCAGTACTTACCACCTCAATGGCCTTAAATGGTCACGAAAAACTCCTTTTGCTCAAAGCCTTGCGTTTTCATCTGGATACTTCTCGACCTCAACAGGAAAAAAAGATTCGTCAACTTTTAGCTACCCAAGACGTGTATGACGATGTGTGTGTAGCTTGTGACTTACATCCCCATTGGACAGATGTCCGTGCCTAGAAAGAATGGGGTTTTGAGGCTTGGACCCAAGAAGTGGCCCAGTATGCACGAGAGTTGTTCAAGGAAAAAAGTTACTTTTCAACCCGTGTTAGTGACGGTGCCAGAAGAACCCGTCACCCAGGACAGGACTGTCGTGGACAGGCCTGAAAGACCCTTTCGGGAGGACACTTGTATGACCTTACCCCCTACTATAGAACTGGTTAGAACATTACCCAAAACATGTGATTGTTGTACAGACACTTGTGTTTATTCCACGTTCATCGTTATCATGTGCCTTTTATTGTTGTACTTAAGCCTTTGGCTTTTATGTATTTTTGTCTTTTGTATTCATGTTTGAAACATTCAATAAACGTGTTCTGAAAAAGTATATAAACTCTTGTCTTGTTTGTTTTCGTGTCACAAGTGACATTTCTCACACCATGGCTACCTCTACTGTCTCTGCTCCCTCTTCCTCTACTGTCAAAGTCATCGACGAACACTTAGATCGTGCCAGTTGGGAGGCTTTGTATCTTCGCCATCCCTTTAACATGCTCATTGCTGGACCTAGCGGTTCTGGCAAAACCGAATTCGTCAAACGTTTGATCGAACATAAACATCATTTGATCGATCGGCCCCCTCAAGGGATCGTGTGGTGTTACAAAGAGTGGCAATCGGCTTACAGTCTCTTGCGAGAAAGTCAAGGAGATTCCATCGTGTTTGTGGAAGGCATTCCTAAAGAAGACGACGGCATCGTCTCTGACTCCCGTCAAACCCATTTGGTCATTTTCGACGACATGTTAGGAGAAGACGAAGAAGAAATTAAATTGTGGTTTACGCGCAAAGGGCATCACCGTAATGCCAGTGTCGTTTACATCACCCAAAATTTGTTTAAACAAAGTAAAGCCCATCGCACCATCAGTCTCAATGCGCATTACGTGTTCTTGTTTAAAAGCCATCGAGATAAATCGCAAGTGCAAGTCTTAGCCAAACAGTTAGGAACGCCTTGGCTAACTCAGGCGTACGACGATGCCACTCAAACGCCACACGCCTATTTACTCGTCGATTTGAAACCTACGACCCCCGAGGATTTGCGATTTCGTACCCACTTGTTTCACCACTGGTGCCAAGACGGAGGGCCTGTCCTGTACACGTCTCCGTCCTCGACTTCATTTCACTCCCCATGAAAAAAATCTATAAAAACCTCAGACCCTTTTTCGTCTGTCTCACACAGTGTGAACATGACGTCCCTTCAGTCGCATCTTCCCGTCAAATTGATTCGTGCCTTGTATGGCATCAGTCGAGAAAAAGACCCACAAACACGAGCTCGTGTCTTAGAAGCTAGTCTCAGAGAAGTCTTACGATGGTTCACGGTGACGGCACGTCAATTACTCCAAGGAATCATTCAGATTCCTCATCAAACCAAACGCTTTTTCGATCGAAACAAAGTCGCTTTGGTCCAACTGGCCGATCCCCGCATCGACATTCAAACCAAAAAACAAATCATTTTGAAACCTGGAGGGAGCGGTACTCTAGGAAGGGTCATCATTCGCTCACTCTTAAGATGGGATCCTAATGCCCCCAAAGTTATCCCCAAGACAAAAGTCCAACGAAGCCCCAAGAAGAAAAAGAAAAAGACCAGGTCCCCAAGAAGAATAACTTCTCCAGTGGCAGGACCCTCCTCTTACCAGACACCACCCCGGAAAAAGAAAAGAAGCCCCCAGAAAAAGAAACAGAGAAAAAGTCCTCAGAAAAAGAAAAGTCCACAGAAGAAAACTAGTCGCAAGAGAGGCACTTCGGCCAGGACGCAACCTTACACTCGCAAACCACGACCTGCCACAGCGGTGACTGCGTCTCCGGCAGCCTCACGTTTGTCCACTTCTCCGTTAATGACACCCAGAACTGAAGAGTACTTGGAGACGTTGATCACACCAAGAACTTCTCCGTTGATGACCACCAAAAGAACTTCCCCAGTGGCAGGACCCTCCAATTTAGCGGCAGTGGCTGCTGCTCACAAAGTACCTTCTCCCAAAATCAAAGTCCATGAAAGATCGGGCATGTTACAAAGTTTACTGGATTTGTCCAAGCAAGAACTGGCTCGATTTAGTCCGTTACGTACCCTTGCACGACGTGTCATGCCTGTCCTCAAACTGATACGACGTAAAGACAATCAGTGGCGACGCGTTCCAGTATAAAAAAGGCCTGTGACCAAGTAGGGTATCAGTGTTTTTAGGTGCTCCTAAAGACTCAAAGATGTCACCCTCCAGAAAACCCCAAGGAAAGAAAAGGAAAGGACTGCCACCACGTTTAGCCAAACATGGGGACCTGTTATCTGTCCTGTCCAAAGCTTCTCCACCCCTACGAAAAAAACTCATTCAAACGGCCTCCAGAGAGGTCATCGATACCGTGTGCGAATGCTGTTTGAACGTTTTGAAAGGCACGATCCCTTTGTCCAAACACCAGAAACAATGCTTAGGCAAACATCGTCACGTTCTTCGCCAAATGGTTCGAAAGAAAATTCCCATTCGTCAAAAAAAGAAGATGTTGGTCCAACGTGGAGGCATTTTACCTCTCTTGTTAGGCCCCATACTGAAAGGAGTCTTGGGAACCATGTTGGGAGGACTGGTGGGAGCAAGATAAAAAGGCCCTCGGAAGTCCCAAGATCTCAGAATTGACCCCTGACAACCCCATGGAAGGACGAAAACTAGCTTTAGTGCCTTACAAACGATGGATGGAATACCATCGGTGGCAAGAACAACGCACCCCGCATTTACCTCCCAATCCCAATTTGAGCGAGATGTCCCAGTTACAACACGAATTGCAGTCCTTGATGGATCGCCAAGATTTGTCCGAAACAGAAAAATCGCAAAAGTACGGTCAACTATTGCAACGATTGCAACTCTTTCACCAGAAAGCTTTAGACGAAACAGCTCTACCCACTTTGAAAGATTTTAAGACCTTGATGAAAAGTCCAGCACCATCACCAGTACCAGTACCGGTACCAGTGGTCAAGACAGAAAAAGGAAAAGCAGAAGAAGAAGAAGGGTTTCAAACTCCACCAGAAAAAGTACGCAAGTTAACAACACCACCTACCTCCAGAATTGGATGGATTAAAAAGATGATGGCCACCCCTTCTTCATCACAAGAGAAAAAGAAAGTGAAGACAGAAGTGAAGACAGAAGTGAAACAAGAACCGATATCCCCCGTTCAGACATCCTCCTCTTCAACACCTATTGCTGGCCGCACACGCAAAGCATTGCAATCCAAGAAAATACCCCAAGAGAAAAAGAGTAGCATCCTCCAAGAGTGGGTGACTTATTAACACACAAAAAATGTAAAAAGTCTTAGCCAACATTTACTACGATCCCTCCCATCCTGCAGGTTACGCAGGAGTTCAAAAATTGTATCGTGCTGCCAAAACGCGACTGAAAAGTCTCCGTTTACCTCAAGTGCAACGATGGTTACAAGAACAAGCTACCTACACTTTACACAAACTCATTCGACGCAAGTTTGCCAGAAGTCGCACCCGAGTGGAAGGCATCGATCATCAATGGCAAGCCGATTTAGCCGATGTCTCTCATTTGGCCAGCTACAATCGTGGTTACAAATATTTGTTTTGTGTCATCGACGTCTTTCCCAAATTTGCCTGGGTCGTGCCCTTGACTTCCAAATCCAGCAGCGAGTTAGTGCGAGCCCTGCAACGGGTGTTGAAACAAAGCGGTCGTCACCCTCTTCGATGGCAAACGGACAAAGGCACCGAATTTCTGAACCAAGCTTTCCAAAAAGAATTAAAGAAACGTGACATTCATTTTTTTACCACCGAGAATCCCGAAACCAAAGCCAGCATCGTGGAACGTTTTCAACGCACTTTGAAAGAACGCATGTGGAAATATTTTACGCATCACCACACTCTGAAGTACATCGACATCTTACCGCACCTGGTGCAAGCGTACAACCAATCTTACCATCGAAGCATCGGACGTGCCCCGCAAGACGTGACTCCCGACAACGAAGTGCTGGTGTTTGAGCACCTGTTTGGTACGTCCCCGACGAGGGCTGTCCCCAAGAAAAGTGGAGAGTTGGCCGTAGGAGATTGGGTGCGCATTGGCAAAAGCAGACGCACTTTCTACAAAGGTTACTTACCTAACTGGACGACCGAATTGTTTCGCGTCACTGGACGAGTGCATGGCCGTCATCCTGCCGTCTATAAATTGGAAGACATGAACGGAGAAGTACTCAAAGGAACGTTTTATTTGCCCGAGTTACAACGTGTGACCAAAAAAGAAGACGACGTGTACGACATCGAAAGCATTCTCGACCGCAGAACCCGTAAAGTGGGCAAACGACGTGTCAAAGAAGTCAAAGTACGTTGGAAAGGATATCCACCCAGTTTCGATTCTTGGATCGACGCTTCGCAAGTCATCGACTATAAAAAGAAGAAGTGACCATCATGCCCTTTCACACAGCAGACGCAGCTACGTCGACCAGTCCTTCTTCACCTAGTTCTTCTGTGCAAGATTTACAAAAACAACCCTTGTGGGTGTGGTGTGGAGAACGTGTGCCTAAAACGCAAATCGTCTTTTTCTGCCAAATCTTCGTGGTGTATTGTGTCATCGGGGCAGCCATCGCCAATTTGAGTTTGCAACAAGGAGACAAACAATTGTGGACCATTTTATTGAGCAGTTGCATCGGTTACCTGCTTCCTAATCCCTACCTGAAATTCTCCTCGAAAGGGAACGTTGTGTCCAGCGCCAGTGTCAGTCACCACTCCAACAACCACAATCAGAACCCCATTTTAGACGGAGACACGCCTCTGACGTCCACTAACCCCTCGGACAGCCACAGAACTCTGGAATTATGAGTCACCAAAAACAATTTTACTTAACTTTACCCAGTGACAGTTCCATGGAGGTGTTTCCCCACAACACGTTGTGCTGTTACACGGCCAAAATACCTCAGGCCATCCCCTTAGATCACGAAGCCCATTGGGAAGTGGCTTTAGTGGAAATGATTCACCCTACACAAATCAAAAACATCACTGAAACTCAAAACACTTTTGACATCGAAATTTTGGACCCAGCACTGCAGCAAACCATGACGGGCAGTCCTCAACATAACTCACATCTTGCAAAGGACCTATTACCCCGCAGCAGTGACTCTTCTCCTCCTCTTTTCGTTTATCATTTTAAAATTAACTCAGGCCATTATTTTAGTGGTCAACATCTGGTGGAAGCCATCGCTGACAAATTCTATGCAACCTTTGACAAAGTTCTGACCACAGCAAAAAAACGTGTCACCATCGAGTACCACAAACTGTCTCACCGTCTACTCATTAAATTTCAAAGTGAGGAAAAAAGTATACGTATTAAATTTTGCCCTGAATTGTATGACATTTTGGGTGGAGACCTCAATATGATCTTGGATAAGCAGACCAAAAAAATTATTAAAATGGCAGAGATTGACAACGACATGCATTTTGCAAGGTATTTTCGTTTCCCGGTAGAACTGAACCAAGGACTGAATTTGATGTTCGTGTACTCCGATGTGGTGGAGTACAACGTGGTGGGACACACCTCCGTACCGTTACTGCGTGTCATTCCTTTCAAAGTAAATTCTGCCACGGTCACTGACGAGGAAGGTGGAAACACTTACCACGTCCACCGCGAATTTGTCCATCCTCACTATTTGCCTGTCAGCAAGTCTTATTTGGACACGGTCAACATTGCTATAAAAGGAGATCTGGGACAAAATATTCCATTCACCAAAGGAAAAGTCACGGTGAAACTCCATTTTCGAAAACGGTTCTCTCACGATTCGTAAGTAAGTCATGTATCCAGTGTACCGAGGGGTTGCACGACAGCGAGGACACGGTTTAGGAGATATGTTAAAATCGGCCTTTCGTTCGGTGGCCCCGGTGTTGAAACCGATGGTGACACGCGGATTGCACGCCTTGAAAGATGCGGCACTGACGCAAGGCAAAGAATTTCTCCAAAATGTCATCATCGACAAACAAAACCCTAAAGAAGCCTTCATGAGGGCAGGCAAAAATGTCTTGCTGCAAACGGGTAAAGACATTTTGGGTCGCCGAGACACACCTATAAATGCCCTGCACGCTACCGAGTCAGGCATTCAGCAAGGACAAGGTAGAAAGAGACGACGAAGAAAACACCCTTTCACCAGACTTCAAGCTAGAAAGGCCAAGAAAAGAAGAACCGTTCGAGACTTAGACGTTTTCGATTATTGAAACACAGAGAAAAAATGATGCACCGAGAGTCTTGCGCTTGTTCCAAGACGGAACTGGATCTGTTCGCCATGCCCCCCACCATGATGACCATGCAAGAATCCCAATGGGTGGAATTTCACCCCGTCTCCTCATTGGCCGATTCCGCTCCCATCGAGTTTGAAATCAAAGGACAGCCCGAAGATTACATCGATTTGAATAGCAGTTACTTGTACCTGAAAGTCAAAGTTCTAGATAAGGCTAATGGTGAAGTAGATGACGCTGAGAATATAGCTCCCGTCAACAATTTCATGCATTCCTTGTTCAGCTCAGTGGACTTGTACTTGAATAACAAACTAGTCAGCAGCAGCATGGATACTTACCCTTACCGTGCCTACCTGGAAAATCTCTTGACGTACGGAATAGATGCCAAGGATACTCATCTCAATGCTTGTGTGCTGTGGGAACCTGACGAAGCGAAGGAGTTTGACGACCCAGATAAAGACAATAACGGCTTCGGGGAAAGACAAAAGAAAATCACAAGTGGAAAGAGTTTAGAACTGATGGATCGTTTGCATTTGGACATGTGGTTGCAAGAGAAATATTTGCTGAACGGGGTCAATGTCCGCTTGAGACTGAATCGCAGCAGTGCCACTTTCCATTTGTTGGCTGATGAGGATGCTACTAAGACTGGCAATCCTAAAAGCAAAATCGAGGAGGCCAAACTCTACGTACGACGCGTGGAAGTGTTACCCAAAGTAGGAAACGAGATCAGTCAAACGTTGAGCAGAACCACCGCCAAGTATCCCATACGACGTGTGGAAGTGAAAACGTTCACCATTCCTGCTGGACATCATTCCATGATCGAAGATCATCTGTTCCAAGGACAGTTACCCAAACGTTTAATCCTTGGTATGGTCGAGAATGAAGCCTTCAACGGAGCCTTCAAAAAAAATCCTTTCAACTTTCAACACTTCAACGTGAAGAAAATCGAAGTCAGTCGTGATGGCAAGACCTTGTGTACCCGACCTTTCGAACCTGACTTTACCAAGAACAATTACTTGAGATCGTACTTGTCCCTGTACGAAGCCACCGGTCAGTTAGGAACCAACACCAGTCACGGGATTACGTACGACGATTACGCAGGAGGCTACGCTTTGTGGGCTTTCGATTTCACTCCAGACCAAGGCAGCGACGAGGGACATTTCCACCCTATAAAATCAGGCCAGATTCGTGTGGAACTTCAGTTTGCAGATAAACTGGACAAGACAGTGAACGTCTTCCTGTATGCAGAATTCGATAATACCATAGAAATCAACAGTTTGAGAGAAGTCATTCTAGATTATTAGAAGCCATGGAAGACTGTTATTCCTCTTTACCTAGTGGAGAAACTTTAAAGATGGAATGTGAGGAGACCGTGGAAAAAGAAGAAGTGATCATGATGAAGTCGAGATGGCCAGAACAAGAAGCCCATTTAGTCTCCTGTTTTGCCAAACACTTGGTCGATAAAATGACGGAATTGATCAAGAAAAATTGCTATGGATGTCAAAACGATCATCCCAGTAAAATTCAACACGATAAATGCCTGATGTTAAGTCAAGAAGATAAATTGGACGAGTATCTGGACGAAGCTTGGAGTCTCATCTCGAACAAAGACGTGTTGCACCAGTGGTATAAAGACTTGCGTGAACATTCTTGTCCACCATTAACCACTCAAGAGATCCATCGTATCGAAGCTCTCCTGAATCAGAGTGAGGAAACAGAACAAATAACCGTTTATTCGTCAGACATTTTCAAGCAAAAAGTCAGGATCGAATTGATGACTTATTATTACCTGTGAAGAAGAAAACACAAAACAATGGATACCTGGGAACTTTATTACTTTTTGAACCACAGTTCGTATACGGCTTCTTGGAATCCTGTCGTCTGTGCTAAAGATGAACTCCCTCATCGCAAACCTAAAGACCATCAAGCTTACGTGATCAACACGGACGACAGTCATCTCCCAGGAACCCACTGGGTAGCCGTCTACTTTCCTCAAGAAGGATGTGTGGAATATTTCGATTCGTACGGATTGCCCCCTTTGGAAGACGATATCATCGACTTTATGAGAAGAAATGCTCAAACCACCCGTTTCAATAACGTGAAATTACAAGGCACAGATTCCTTGGTGTGTGGACAGTACTGTGTGTATTTTCTGCATCATCGCAGCCTGGGCTATTCCTTAGAACATTTAGTGACTCATTTCGATCCTCGTTCTTCTGCTAGAAACGATGTGAAAGTAGATCGATGGTTTTGTGACCATTATGCTTATCTTTTATCTCAAGCTAGGAAACGTAGTGTCCATCAATGGCCTAATGATTTCCAACAGTGGAAATCACAATTTCATTCACAACGTTGTCAGCCCTGTTCAAAGTAGATTGTATATTGAGAAAAAATGTTTGTGATTTGAAAAAAAATTGTTTGATGTTATAGTGTTGGATTATTGTTAAAAAATGTTAGAGTTGTTGTTTAGTGTTAAGTGATTTTTGAATAAAAAAATGTTGTGTTTTGAAAAAAATGTCTTTGTCTTTTGTTTAGCTAGAAGAATGTTGGATTGATGCTCTTTGATTTCTTACTATCCCTCTCATGACACTCACTAAACGTTGCGGCTCGAAAACCGTGTGGGGGATGTTTTCCTTCACGTCCGCGCTTTGACTTTAAGAACCGGGGTTGTTTCAAGTCTAACCATCCATTGTCGACTCATCCTCCTACGAAGATGTGCTCCAAACTAGCTAAGCTCAACGAAGCCTACGTGAATTTGCATAGGGTCAGACACAGTCTGATACCGAAGCCAGAAGAAATAGAGAATGTGAGAATGTTAAAAATCACTGAAGACCTGATAGAAGAGCTCTTCAGAGAAGAAATGAACAGGGAAAAAGAAGAATGGACAGAGAAGTACAGACTTCAGAGACAGCAGCAACAGCAGCAACAGCAGCAGCAACAACCTGAACCTGACAGAGGCTTTGTCGATTGTCGTATCGACACCAAAGAGTTCTTCTTCTCTTTCCGAAGAAGCAGACCTATCGCCAGAAAGTCTATCCTCAGAGGACATCGCATTCTTAGAAACTAAAAAAAGAATGCCATAGCAAAACAAAAAAACAGCCCTTTTCAGGGCTACCCAATACTCTAGAAAAGAAATAACGATCGATTTGCCAATGTGTGTAGGTAGAGTAGTGTGAAAATAAACACTATCTATTTCTTAAAAAATGTGAGGGTATGTGTTTGTGTGTTTGTGTGTTTGTGTTTGTAAGTGATAAAGTAGGTTGGTGTGGATAGTAAATTAAAATGATGTTTGTTTTTTTGGGCTGTTTGAGGTGTATATTTGGGGTTAGATTGGATTGCTTTGGGTATGTGGATAGTCTATTGAAGTGATTTATAAAAAATTTTAAAATAGTGATGGGTAGCATAAAAAAGTGAGTGAGTGTTTCTTTTAGGTCCGCGCGTTGTTGTTAGGTCATGATCTAGGTAAGATCAATTTTATGTTATTAGGGGGATGTTTTCCATCACGTCCGCGCTTTCACTATAAATTGAAACTCGCTGGGCAGTCTAGCTACCCTTGTTGATTGATCAACACAGCCAGAAGAATGAATAGTAGAATAGTGAAACTGTTAGAACTCCAGATGCACCTGGAATATGCCAGGCGCATAGTAAACGAACTATCAGCGGAGGCTATCATAGAAGAAGCAAGAATGAAAAAAGAAGAGGAGGAGAGAAGAGAGAGGGAAGAAGAGGAAAAGAAAAGAGAAGAGAGGATGTCGTTCAATATTCCCGAGACAGAGGATTGGGGTGTTGAAGCGAATCATCCTCCCTCTGCGCTCCCCAGAAGAAAGGTGAAAGAAGACTGGGGAAGAAGATGCGTGTGTGGCGCCAGGCCAGGACGGTGCAACCATTAGATAGGTGCATCAGGAGTTCAAAAAAACAGCCCTTTTCAGGGTTACCCAATACTCTAGAAAAGAAATAACTATCGATTTGCCAATGTGCGTAGGTAGAGTAGTGTGTATATAAACACTAACTCTTTTTTAAGGTAGTGTGAGGGTATGTGTTAGTGTGTTTGTGTTTGTAAGAGCTCACGTAAGTTGGTGTGGATAGTAGATTAAGGGTTTAT
The DNA here is from genome assembly GCA_028554795.2 of Sinohyriopsis cumingii. Classification (NCBI taxonomy): domain Eukaryota; kingdom Metazoa; phylum Mollusca; class Bivalvia; order Unionida; family Unionidae; genus Sinohyriopsis; species Sinohyriopsis cumingii. The sequence goes on from CM068835.1 coordinate 127,420,833, forward strand.
TTATTGATTCTTAGTGTATGTAGAGAGTATAGTTAGGGTTATATTATATGAAATGAGAAAGTAGGGGGATGTTTTCCTTCACGTCCGCGCGTTGTTAGGTCATGATCTAGGTAAGATAGATTTTATGTTTTTCAGGGGGATGTTTTCCTTCACGTACGCGCTTTAAGTATAAGAACCCACAGTATTCGTCGTTCAAACCATTCTACATAGAAGATGGCTTCAAACCACCTGGATAAATTTCAATCATTGCAAGACGTCCTTGACAATTTGGGCATGATAGAACAAATGCTCGTACGACTCGTTGAAGACCACTATTCTTATAGTCCGCATAGAGTAAAAATGGAAATTAACAACTTAAGAAAAGCAAAGGACATGATCAGTGGTGTGATGACGGAAATAAAGGAGGAGAAGGAGGATGAAGAGGAAAAGATAAGAATAAGAACATGGAACGAAAAAATTGAAAAAGAAGAAGAAAATGAGAAGAGGAAGAAAGAAGAAGAGGAGGAAGAGAAGAAAGAAGAGGAGGAGAAAAAAAAGAAGAGAAAGAGTGTTGGAGATAAAATAAGAAGTTGGTGGAGGAAAAGAAGAAATTAGAAGCAGAAGAAGAAAACCCAAAAGCCCTTTTCAGGGCCAGCCATATTTCTCGAAAAGAGATAGCCTTTCCATTGCCTACCCCTTTTTTTTATTTTATTTTTTATTTTTTTATGTTTCAATTTTACATAGACCCTATACAGTCCCAAGGGTTTTTTTGGCCATGTTAAATATACATAGACCCTATATTGTCCCAGGGTTTTTGGCCATGTTAATTCCCATAGACCCTATATTGTCCCAGGGTTTTTGGCCATGTTAATTCCCATAGACCCTATATGTTCCCACGATTTTTCTCCATGTTAAATTTACATAGACCCTATATGTTCCCAAGGGTGTTTTTAATGATAAATCCCATAGACCCTATAATATCCCCCTTCACTACTTTTAATGCTGACGACCATGTAATTGTTTAAAATATTCACTATGGGATCCCATATTATTCACACACGATCTTTTCCCCAAAATTAAATATTTTGCACATTATATTTCGTACTCTTGGAGAATTATTTTCCATACGATAATTATGATAAAGCGATTCGGATGACATAATCCAAATATAAGTCGATTCGAATTATAAGACGAAGCTAATATTTTCTGGTCGAAAAGTATCGTCTTGAAGACCGGGCAAATGCGGTAAATACATTTTCTAGGTAGACAGAGAAGTGTTTTAGTATCCATACAAATACCTAGAACTTAGAAGAGCAGCCGTTACAAGAATAACTACGGAAAAGACCAAGTCACTTCGAAAGAATCAGCAAGCATTCATAATGGTAGCTCACTGGAGTCTGTTGTCTTCTCTTTCTGTTTGCCATGACAAGAGCGAACTTATTTGACACTGCCCATTAAGTTAATATTTACATTACAAAATCAAAATTATTACATTGAAAAGCAATGTAATGTAATCTTGGGGGCATTTTAGTATGCACTGAACATATAACAAAATTGGTCCAAATATAATGAAGTTATACGAGTTTAAATCTGTATCTATTGTATAATGAAATAGGCTAGTGTTCACTCTATGCCAGCATGTTGTCTAATATGATTGTACAATGGAGATAGTTGAAACAATTTATCTTCAGAATTTAAATATCAAAACTCGAAGGGAGATAAATTTGAAGTTAAAATCCACATAGTTACATAATATACATTCATTTTCACTTAGATTAAGTCTGTGAAAGCTTCATCAGATGTGTACAGAAATTGACATGACGTGTAAATGTATTTTAATTTTGATCAGTACTACGCAAAAATAAATCACCAAACGTCGTGTCTCTAAAACTTGTATGAGTGCTTTAAAAATATTTTGTGTTAAACATGTTTTTCATCACGTCTTTACAAAGAGCGGTTTTACGAATCTAGGTCTTCAACTATGTAACAGAAAAAAGAGAAACCAACAAGACTAGTCATATTGCCCAAAAATAATAAATTTCTCTTAAGTTATAAAATGAAAATTCAAAAGACACACAATACTCTAATTAAATTATAAATAATCCCAAATGTTCTATCACAATCCAAAAGTACAGAATGTTCCAAACTAATTCCAATGTTTTTTTTAATGTTTTGATGTATCACAATAATATACTCAAGATGTCGTTGAATGAGTGCTCGGTAATCCCAAAGTAGTTTTTTAGTCCAACAAGCCAATGAGCACTTTATTATTTCAATTAATAATTTAAACAAAATAAGTCGTCTCAAATTATAACTGAACACAGTGGCCGAGTGATCTAAAGCGCTCTCCGTTACAGATCACTGCCATCTCACATCTCTCTACGTGGTTCGAGTTTCGGATTCGGCTAATGTGGGTATGTGAGACAGCTTGCCAGTAGCTTCTCGTGGGTCGGTGGTTCTTTCCCGGGTTTTCCCGGGTTCTTCCTCCACCATTAATACTGGCCGCCATGTATAGCTTATCGTGTGCTGCAAAATGGCGTGAAACCCTATAACAACAACAACAACAGCTATAAACTCTGATAATAAATTTCCATAGACTGACATTAAACAAGAACAAAAACTTTGTTTACAAAATCTTATATATATATATATATATATATATATATATATATATATATATATATATATATATATATATATATATATATATATATATATATATATATATTCAACCTTACTTAAGACTTAATAAAATTCCCAGGGAAAACCACAGGTCTTGAACTCAAATCCAAGTAAACAGGTTTAAAACAAATTACCAAAGTCAGGTAGGCCAAAACTCCACCCTCAACCATGGATTAAGTCAAGCACACATAATAAATTAAATATAGACAGCAATGATGCATGACTAAAACAGATATTCGAGTCATCTCGTACGACTTAAAAAAAAAAGTCAAGCTGACTTCTGTCAGGAGAAACATATATACAGAGTTGTAGTTTGATGATTTAATCAACAACAAAAAATAATTAGATTTATCTGAAACAACCATCCGAGTTGCCGTTTATGTACATGAACCCAAGCTGAATTGGGGTTGGGTCTGAGTTATTCCACAGGAGTCTGACGTTTTATCAATAAAGTACGGCGAAATCTCTCACAATATATTTATTTATATTACCGATAAGGGGATTTCATATTGTGAGAGATTTCGCCGTACTTTATTGATAAAAAGTCAGACTCCTGTGGTTATTCCAACCTGGGCAGACTTGTCTTGTGCCGAGTTGTCTTTTTCCTTAGTAGATTTTATGTGTTTGTTCGTTTATTTATTTCCATCCTCGTTTTCAGTCGATGGAGATAAGTGTCATCGTACGTGTGTCCACTATTTTCTTTTAGGTTGAATGTTGTCGTTATTATCAAAACATGTTTCTCTCTGCTTACTATTATATTTTGCCTCAGATTCATTTATGTAGGTATTTTAAATATATTCTTCCGATATATTGATTTGTATTGTCTCTACTTTGTTGTTTTCTCGACTCCGCTTTGTGTGACTGTCGTAACAAATGTTTACGTGAGAGACAGACTCTTTTACGATAATGTTAGCGCCACTTTTCGAATGATTTTCGAGTCAAAATTAATTACTTTTGATGCGTTCTCGCAAAAGTTAACAAGTAGTGACATCAAATTTGGTTGTCAGTCTAACTGATCTATATGCAATGCCTCAGGTGTAGTTTTCGTTATTTCAGACTCCTTTAAACTGTGTATTTGGCACAGGTGACGCTCGACGAATGAACTGCAGACAAAACATACTATAAACATTGATGGAAGATTTGTGTGAAATGAAAGACGTGTTGTCAACTGCACATCCGGTCTTTCACGTAGAAGTTTGCCTTCGTCCCAGCAGGTGTGTAAATGCTTAATTTTGGAATAATTATTTTGTAGAAGAAAAAATATCCAGTACAAGCCCTAGTGGTCATATTATGTAAGAAATCGACCCTGATATTTATGTTTTGGGGGTCGGGGTCTCACTGACTGAATAACGGTACTGTGTAGCTTGTTCCGATGTTGATTAACATTGGAACAAGAAGTAAAATTTTGAGGAATATTTCACACTTGACAGCCCATACTGGCGTTTTTCTACAAATTAAAATCGTAATGTTTTAGTCTCTTTCTAGAAACACCGATATACACTGAAAAACAGAAATACACATATATTCAAATGTTCTCGATGTATATATCGGTGTACACACATGAATTATGATTTGTTTTTGTTTAAACAGGAATACAGAGCAAAATAAAGTATGATTGGAGCGATTTTGTTGTGAATTATTTACTTTTTGCCTAGTTAGAGCACTTGCCACTTGTCAGTTGGTCGTACTTTTTGGGACAAGTATCATATATGGCTGATCGTTCCATTCCCGAATGGATGTGGTATGATAAACAACAAATTAAATGCTATTTATGCTATTTATTTATCAAAAATTGTATCATTATAAGTTAAAGTAATTATAAGTAATGTTGGTGAATACTTCTGATTCTTTTCACTTTCATTCTGTGTATGTATTACTATGATTCTATGTTTTTTATATCTGTTTAATACTAAGTGATGTTATTACATGAATTTAGCTGTGAATAGGAAAAAAGTAAATAATTCAGATAAAAATCTTATAAATCATATTTTATTTTGCTTTATATTATTAAAAAAACCTTCCATAATTCCTGTGTTTACACTATATACACAGAGAACATGTAAATAAATGTGTATTTCTATGTGTATTTTGGTGTTTCTGGTAACCCAATATATATGAGTGCTTTTTTTTTTTTTACAGTATCAGGTGCTGCCATTTCCAGTTTATGGGTGATGCAGTGTATTTATGAGTGCTAAAAGGGCCTCATTCATGATAAATCTCAATGTTCTATTTTTAATACTTGCAACACACTTGCCCTGTCAAAGTTGGTATTCACAATTGTTGGTTTCTCATTTTCACTTTCTTAAATCAGCAAGTGTGAACTATGGACTATTGATGGCAGAATCCAGGGCGTCTTTCTTGCCTCTAGCATCTGCAGCCTACAAATCAACTATATCAACCAAATCTGTCTTCTTTGTATTGTCTTGTACATATTGTACACTAGCTCCTGTTCATTCACTGACACATCTATGCTGCTGTTAGCCATAACAGTTATGAATCTGTTCATTACCTTTTCTATTTTGTCATTTTGAATAATTCTCTCCATTCAGCGAGTGAATTCTTTTTGTTTCTGCATTCACTATATTTAACTCATGCAAATCACATAGTTGTTTGAAATCCAAAAGAGGTCTAAAGTTTCTCTTATTTTATTCTGGTTTTCCTTAGGTAATTATTTGAACATCTTTTTGTCAGTCCAATGAAAGGTTTTAGTCCAAAGATTAAGCCGAGCATTACACACTTTCTTACACTTGGCTACTATTCAGTCTGAACCATCAGTTCATGCAACTTTAGCTCTCTTCTGAATCTCATTACAGTCTTCATCAATTTGCCGTTTAACCCCAAATTACTTATCCAAATTTGGATTTTGTCCAAGTCTAAGCATGTCTTGATTTTGAGGTCACATGCACTACTTATTCAGCTACACTTTGAACCGAACACAAGAATGAAACTAAGGTTGTTCATCTGATTTACTCTTATAATGACCGCATGTACATCTCTGGGTCTTTCTGCCTCTGAATTCAGTCATTATAAATATTAACACATTTTCCCACCACTCAGCAGCTAGTCTGAGTCTTTGAACTTGTTGCTCAGCCATTGTGTCATGTTTTTTTAATGTACTCTTATAATGACAGCATGTACATCTGGGGGACTTTCAGCCACTGAATTCTGTCATTGTAAATATCAGCACATCTAAAATGATTAACTGATAAACACATTTTCCCACTCAGCAGGTGGTTGAAGCAGGACTGCCAAGCTTTTAAATTTGCCACCAAGCTATACCAGTATCTTGCATACAGAAGAGGACTCCTGCATGTGTTTTTCTGCATCCCAGATGAAAAAAATTGGTTTCCAGATGCATGTGATTAAGCATTTCCAAGACTTCTGATAATAATGTAACACCTAAGGAGATCTTGGTCTTTTTGGGAAAATGCATTTGTTATGATAAAATTAAAAACTGTGTTCTAGGGATTTTATACCATTATCATCTTTTATATGTGTAGTATAGAATTTCCAGATATTTATCTTTTATCTTTTCATACTTAGTGTTCACATTTATTTGGAAGGGTTTATCTTGAAAACATTTTATATTGTTCTTCATTTATACATTTTTAGGACTTTCATTTGGCACAATACAGCCATTTTTGCACTGATGTTCCATTCTGATCTGTATATGAACCTACCTTTTTATTTAAATTATAGATATTTAAGGTAGTGTTAGATGTAATGTCAGTATGAAGAAGTAACTTAGATATCATAATGCTTTGATATCATAATGCTTTGATATGACCAGAAAGCAGACAATCTTAAATGCAAACCCCACAGCTATATTCAAGACAGCATCTTGAAATAGTTCAGTTTTCATAGATCAAATAATTACAAGGCAATGTACAGTTAATAATAAAACCACATGCATAATCTGAGAAGGAATCATTATATCCAGTCAGAACATTCTCGTAACTATGTACATTTGCAATGCTAAGAAAAACAACTTGGACTTGACATACAGTGTACAAAGATAGTTGGTGGGGTGGGGGAGTATATTGGTTTAGCAGCTTTTGATAGATTATACTGGGTATATGGCATCCAGTATATTGTTAGAGGAAGAACCGCTGACCTACAGGATGCCACTGGCAAACTTTTTCACATGACCACATTGGTCAAGGCAAGACTCTTAACTCAGACAGTAGTGGGATGTGTGAGTGATTTGTAATAGTGATCACCTTTGACCACTCCGCTATCTGGGGCCCTGCACATGCAAAGATAAATGAACAGGGCAAGTGTCTCAGAGTTCTCGGAAATGCTTAATTACGCGCATTTGGACGCCAATTTTTGATCTGGGACACAGAAAATCACTGAGGGGGGAGTCCTCTGTACGCATGTAATAGGCGTGCGGCAAAATTCAAAGACTTGCCAGTCCTGTTTCAGCCACCTGCTTTGTGGGAAAATGTGTTGATCAGTTAGCTGTGCTGATGTTTACAATGACAGAATTCAGTGACTGAAAGACCCCCTTGATGTACATACATGTTGCCATTTTATAAGAGTACATAAAAAAGAACATGATGCAATAGCTGGATGGCAAGTTCAAAGGCTTTGACTGGCGGCTGTGTGGGAAAATGTACTGATATTTACAGTGATTGAATTCAGAGGCGGAAAGACCCAGAGATGTACATGTGGTCATTTGTAAAAGTACATCAAATAAACAACTTTAGCTTTAGTTATTGTGTTCATTTCCGAATATAGCGGAATAAGCAGTGCACGTGACCTCAGAATCAAGACATGTTGAGACTTAGATAAAATGCCATTCATAAGTGGGTGACAAGTCGCCTAAAAATGTAAACTTCGCCTTCATCTGTTAGGAAAGCAAAAACAACTTCGCCCTGTGATTATTTAAGAGGTACATTGACTGACCATACCATATTTTTTTTAAATGCCCCTTGCCTTAGCCCAGTTAGTTCTAGTGTTGTAGCGAAATGTTTTCATCGAGGCATCAGTAGCTAGGCCTAGTTTTTATATCAATTACGTTGACTAACAAACTCTTTCCCAGTCACAAGCATGTGTTTTGATAGCTGATTGACCATTAACCCTTTTCCAAGTAAGGTAGCAACTATAAATTTTCTGCATGCTATCCTTTGATGATAAAATATACAAACTTGTGTTTTAGGATCAGAATCGGTGATCTGGATATATATTAACAGCCTCTTGTACACTATTTCGTCATAAAATTTGTTTGAAACTGTAAGTGAACCAGTAGGCCTAACGGGAAATAATGGCGGACTTCGCTAAGTCTGGGATGTCCCAGTTTATTAGAAGGTCTTTTTTCTTAAATCATCGGGCAAATATGTTCAGAAAAAAATATACAAATCATTGAAACCAAAGCTTAGGTATTATTTTATTAAAGATTTAATTTAAAATGCAAATTATGTAGGTCAGAAACGTATGGGACAATGCTATGTTGTGGAATTCGCGAGATGAGCTTTAAGTTCTAAGCTGTTTTCTGACTTGACACATATTTGCGAAAATACGGCGGGAAAAAAGCAAATCAGATACTATGTGCCTAAAATTACTATAAGTACGTATACAAATAAATAAACCATAAATTTGCAATCCTGTCAATGGACTGTTGTAATGAAGCTGTATTATAGTGAGTGATTACATTACGAAAACCTCTCCATCTAAAAATAGATGCACTCACCTCTGTGTTGATTCTTTAGGAAAGAAGGGACTGCAACATTTGATGGTGGGACTGCTATTTTTACCAAAATGGGAGTCCTGGACTCCTAGTTTTAAAACCTTAGCGAGACCTCTTTGTCTTTGTCATGATGCACAGTGTATCATCTTTCCATATAAATGCAGGGGGAAAAAAGCACTATTAATTACAACAAAGCAAAAAAGAGCAAAGCTAGAGATTGACAAAATTATTGGTGTATTTGCAGATAAAAATCTAACTTGGTCTATTAACATCAAATATATTACAAAAAAGGTTAATTAGTATCATTGGCTACTTAGGAAAATCAGAACATTCATTCCTTTTCAGTGTAGGGTAATTTTTTTAATTGTTATGTTCAGTCATAATTGAACTATTATAATCAAATTTGGGATAATGCCTTGAATTCAAATATAACAAAATGTTTAAGACCCCAAAAGAAGGCATGCTATTTAATTCTAGATCCGTGTGTAGACAATTCTCCGTATGCAATAAATTGTATAAAAATGTTACTAATGTATGAAAATAAATTCTTTTGAAAAGATAAATTTATGTATAAAGTGTCCAGGAAAGCCATTGACATCTTTCCCTGCAATATCTTCCACCAAAGAAATGCTGACAGTACTCAAATTTAAGATCTGTAAGAAGCGAAAATAACATTATAACAAAGCCAAAGAAGGAACTGTTTAAAAAGAGCTTTCAATGTAGTGGTTCACAGGTATGGAACATTATTTTCAGCGATATAAGGCAGGCTCGTAGAATTTGTTTTTTTAATAATCATTGATTTAAGATGCTTTTACAGGTCAATGATTTAAGATGCTTTTACAGGTCTGAGTAATATAAATTTCTCCTGCTTTTCTCAGCTTATACATCTTTGTTTTACAGATGTAATAAATGAATTACCAAATATATAAAATGTGAAAATGTTATCAGCTCTTTTTTTACAATTTACCTCTGAGGTCCAGGAAGTGAAAATGAGCTAGCAGGTTTCTTAAGCGGTAGACATCTGAAGTAAAACCAAGCTGTATACTTTATGACCCATCATCATTCATACACCAAAATAAAGGGAAATGAAGGTTCTTTGAAAAATACTAGCCATTATAACCAGTGAGGATTCGTTTTCTTTAAAATTCTAACCCTATGCAAGATAAAAAAAACTGTAGAGGAACAACAAAGTGATTTATGAAGGACATTTAGCAATTTGTATATTAAACATAAAAAAATTTTATCTATTAAATTAACAGATAAAATAAATTCTTTTCTCATTTTTGTGTGTTTTAACAGTACTTGTAACACACTGGTTGTATCATGTTGAGAAAATGGGAGTTAAATGCCCACAATTTTTGATGGTTATTCTTCTTGTCTTTGGTAAGACAGACTCTTGTGAATGCATTTAGCCCCGTTATCATTTGCATATGTGCATATCAACAGATTGATGCTCTTGCAATTTTTGTTGTTATTTTTCCTGTAGCTGATTTCTTTGCAATACAGAATCTGCAGTGGCAAGTCGTTGTATTTGCTTTATTGCTTTTATAGGCACAAATTTTCACCCACTTCTCCAGACTAACAAATTTGTACACTGATCCAGAATGTTTTATTTATCAGAGCTACTAGTTGTTCAAAACTAGCTATATTTTGCATTTGTGTCAGAATGAAAACATAAAACCATTATAAAAATTTTAATATTAATGGACCCTGAAGTGTAGTTTAAATAGATATAAATTTTGCAAGTGTTACAAAACAAACAAATGCTTGTTTAAAAAAGGTAGTGTTCATACTAACACAATGTAAATAGTTAACACTTTGATGGAAAGGATCAACCCTGAAATGTGCTGGAAAATGAATGTATATTGTAATTTCAAAGGTTGAAATCCTTTTATTTTTAACAAAAAAGTCCATAGCACTCTACTCTGTATGAAAAATAATGGATTAAATGTTCATTGAAAGTAACTTTTGACAAGTAGTTCAGTTATACAAAATTTGTCTGTGTAGGGTTATATATATTTCATTTAATTGTTAGTTTTGTTTATTTCATTTCATCATATTGTAATGTAACATTGCATGCGGTACTTAACCTTGTCCAAAACTGAGTTCATTTCTGCACTTTTTAAAAAAATTTAATTTATGTAAACAACTAATACATAGCTAACTTATTCTCTATGTGTATGGGCTTAATATCAACATCTGTATTAATAGAAGAAGTAAATATGTTTATTTGGGTCAGGGTTTTGGACTTACTTAAGTGAATTTTACAGTTATAGTTTTGATTTTTTTTAAAAAAGAAAATGTTAATTGTGACCTGAGGTCAAGAGTAGAGAGCTATATAATCTTGTAATGGTGAGGACATGGTCATTCGTGCTTTAACATCTTGCACTCTCAAGTTGTATTATGTTGTGACCAGTTGGGCAGAATTTTATTTTCTTCAAATTATTGAATTCAAGAGATTATTTCCTCTGGAAATGCAAAAGTGCTTGATAAAATTCTTGGACAGAGACATTCAGTGGAATTTCTAGCATATTCAAACCTGGAATTATATTTCTGTGATTCAGCAAAAGACTGTTGACACATCAACACTTAATAGCTACCACAGACACATCATCGACTTAAGTTTTGGAATTTTTTCGGGACTTGTATTGAGTTTTATTCAGGACTTTAAATTATTAGGACTTGTGTCTGATCTAAATTTTGGATTATTTTGGATTTAATTCACAATACCATAAGTTTTATTTTTTTCTCATTTTTACTTGGTATTCTTGGAAAATAAATATATGTGTTAAATTTTGCAAAGCTTGTTGTCTTTCCCTCTTTTCTGTTACTTATTTTAAGAGCATACACTTGTAACAGTAGTGAATAATAAAAGCTACTGTATAATGCCTATCTGTACATGAACTGTTTGTACAATACCTTTTTGTACAGCACCTCTCTGTACAAGACCTAGCTGTACAATGGCTATCAAGTGACAAATGTAGTCTTAATTTTTCTTTCTTTCAGCACTGTCAGAGCGTCAGTGATAAGAGAGCAAGTTCATGAGCATCTTCACAACTGTAAACATGCATATGGCGATTTCAGTCAAACGGAATTTGAGAACTCCTTTCTGGCAGAACATGTTAAGTCTATCTCACTTGTGGACACAGATTTAGCTAGAAATGGAAGAAAGGTAAACAGTATAGTGTTGCCTGTTATTTTACTTTGAACTGGGTCTTCCAACTTCCCAGGACCAGAGCAAAGTGAATTTTCACATGGGCAATCAAATGTCCTAATTATAGATTACTGCTCAGGAACGATTAAACCTGTGTTTGTATGTGTGTGGGTGTGTATGTATATATATGTGTGTGTATATATACTGCCTATCATATACAGTACAGGGTTCTCAATAGATTTCCAAAATGAAGAATCAGTTGACTCTTGACCCCAAAATCTCAGGAGTCAAAACTAAAATCTTGAGAGTCAATTCTTTTGGACAGTCATGAGCCCATAGTTGTGATTCCTCATTTTGGTGAAAACAAATAATGTTTAAGATTTATCATCTCATCCTGAATAATGAGAAATGCTTGTACAGTATTTTGTTAAAAATATACAATCTCATTTTTGTAAAAGTGTTTCTCTTTCTAACTATATATTACTGTGTGTATACTTTGTGTATGAAACAGATAGAGGATTATTTTATAGTTGATTATATTTTCAACATATTCTAATATCAATTGCTCAGCTCAGATCATTTTATATGCAAACATATACCCATACAACTATGGTTGTATATTATTCAAATATCAATGATGTACGTCACAGAATTGTCACTTTTCCACTCATCCTTAAATTTTCTAACAAATTTCGGAGATTGGCTCTAATTCTTCTCCTCAGAGCTGACAGTATCTTTGTTTTTTTGTTGTCTCAGGGTCAGAAAATTTATCACCACCAGGTCATTTCTGAGACAGAGACAGAAAAGAAAATATACTTCTTTGTGTGATTGTGATTTTAAAGTTCAGATGTATGCACTGAGTGTTATGTCTGTTCAATTTGTTTCTGAATGATCCGTTTATTTGCTGATTTAAGCAAATTAATCACCAATAAAATACAATCCCATGCTGAAAAGTGTTTTAGCAAGAAACCATATATCTCCATTTGGTCTAATTGATTATAATTTAAAGCATAATCGATTAAATGCCGATACTAAATTAGAAATGAATCCAGTGAAGTCATAAATGATTCCAAACTTTAAACATCTTCCTAAAAGAAACAACTTGCCAATAAAACAATTTAAGTTAATGATATACTCCACTACTAACCAGCTGATTATAATTTGATGCCCAAACATACCAGTGCTGATATTTGATCAAAATTCAGTCCGTTCATGTCATAATTGTTTCCTCTTCTTCCATCATAAACTTCATACGTAATCCCAAAACAGTCCAACTTAAGTCAGTTGAACCTAAGCCTGACTTCAGTGAACTGTTAACTCCACCCAGTTCATGTATATCTACCATTGGCGTAGTATTATTGGCTGTCAAGGTCTAAACTAGTGTTGAGCAGATGTCAGTCAGTGCCTCCTACAGTAAATTTATTATCGGACAGCATACTCTTGGTAAGAAACTAAGCTGGAAGCAAATCAAGGGTAAATAAGATTGATGTTCTGGCAGAATTCTCATATCTTGTATCCAATATGTGCAAAGTGTACCTCACATGCTGCATGCATTTGGTCAGAGAATACGTGGTTGACAATTCTGAGGAAAACTGCAAGAACAGGGAGTGACACGGAAAATCGAAGGACATAGTACTGTTATATTTTGTGCATTCACCTTATTCTCAGTCTTTGGCCAGTCTGGTGGAGGATGCCATTGGTACCTTTCTCCCAATGAAGGTATTACAAACGTTACCTACTGCTGCTGTTACATCTGGGGAAATGGAGGAAGGTGAGGCTTCTCCACATCTAAATTGTCTGTGGAGTTAAAGGTACATCATTTGATACAGCAAAATACAGAGTTGATTAGTTCTGGCCAATTTTTCCATGTGCATATGTCTTTTGTTTTAGTTGAGAATTTCTGCACTTTTGGGGAGTTTTACCCACTTGTATGCAGCCCAGATGGCATAATTCTCCCTGCATTTCCAAAAATTGCCTTTGGACTTGTACATCTGGAAGCATGGCATTTATATATGGCCAATCACCCCAACACTGGTCTGGGAAGTTTGCCATTGGTCCACACATCACAGCTTTAGCATCCAGATCAGACACATTCCTGGCAGACTCAATGTCTTTGTCAATTCTGTCAAGGAAAGGATGGATTCTCCATGCAGAATGGTCCCTCCATCAATATATATTTCATCACTGAATTGCCTGCTATGAGAGTGTCCAATCATCTATCTTTTTGCAACCCATTGGATTCAAAAATTGCTCACCTTCATTTCCCCAGTACTGGATCCTGGGGCTTGGTCCATTGCCGCTCTTTTTTTATCAGTTGGGAGAGTCTGTGGGCCTTTGCCTTCCCTTCCAACAATATTAGTTCCAGAAATTATCAATATTTTGAGGCCCCAGAAGTGCAAATGCTTTTGATTGCCCCTCTCCACTAGAACTAATCTGATGGCCAGGCAGAATCTTCTAATACAGCCTCAGGTGCACATGTTCCATCCTTGCATGGGCTGTCTTCTCCTACATGCTTGGCAGGAGAGCTTTGCAGCATAAACATTCCAATCCTTCTGTCATAGAAAGAATTGCACAAGCTAGAAGGCCCGCCATTTTCCAGGGAAAGTGGCATGCTTTCAGTGACTGGTGCAAATTTAATAACATTGTCCCTTTGAGTACCTCTATCTCACAATTTGCAGGCTTTTACTTTGGGTAATCAAGGAGAGACAAGTTAGCTCTGATTACTATTAAGGGCTACCATTCTATGGGACATGTTCTGTCATCATGTCAGGGAAGATCTTGGTCATAACAAAAACCTCTTTGACTTGCAAAGGCTGAATTCAGACAAATTTGAACCTTTGGCCAGGCGCTGAAGCTAATTTCATACAAAACCTGTTTCATGATGGAGTTAGCTTCAGCATGCAGAATCAGTGAATAACATGCCTCCTCTGTTTAGTTTCAATCCGATGGCATGGTGGTCCTTATGACACAATCTGGTTTCATTGCCAGAAATTGTCGTCAGTGTGCAATAAAATAAAAAGGTCACACAACCTTTCCTGTATTGACACAAACCAAGAGGCTTTCATACTTGAATCATTATGTTTGCTCAGACTTTTTCTAAGCCAGTTTGTGGAGCTCAAAGGTGCCTCTTTCTCATAGTTAAATCTAGGGAAAAGACATAACCCTTCAAGACCTCTTATTGGGGTTGAAGTGGGTAAGACACTAGCATACATTTTAAGTGAAAATCCTTCTCGTCAAGGACAATCAAATTTACTAACTTTTTTAATCTTCAGAATTGCCTTTTTTCTTTCTCTATGCAGCATTCATGATTATTCTTATCAGATTTGTTTTGGAAAATTTTGCATGAAGTCGAGATACACTGGATTCATTCCTTGAGGGAAATTATATCATTGAAACTTATGGACATGACTGAGCAGAAAATTTGTGTTCCTCTGGATTTTATCATATTATTTATGGTTAGCATCTTGAAGCATTTTAAGATTTGTAGGTTAAATAATACCTTGTGTAATTATATTTCCATTTCTTAGACGATTGACCTTCAGAATGCCACACTGCAGTACCACATCTTTCAGCTGCAAGAAGAGGGTCATGGGGTGGAGGAGTTGGAGGAGGAGGACTTGGCTGCAGCCAGTCACTGGATCCTGCCTTCTAAGGAGTTTGATGGGCTGTGGGATAGCCTTGTGTTTGATGATGATATCAAGAGCAAGGTTGTATTCTAATGCAATTTTTAAATTTTTTTAAAGGCATACAGCATATAAAATCATCATGTATTTTGTGCGTGTAATTTTTTTATCTGATGCAGGACTGGACAAGTCTCAGAGCAGCTTAACAGTAGTGAATATTTCCAGGCAGATGTAGATACATTCAGAGTTTCCTTGCCATTCTAAACTTTAGGTGTGTGACTCAAGAAGCCCAATAGAATTCTCCACTTGTTCCAGTCCAAGCTTCTTGTCAAGGGTGTTTTCAGCTGTTTGATATTGATTCAGGCTTTATTTAGATTTGTGACTTATTGTAGAAAATATTTAATACTTGAAAATATTTTGTCATATCATCATCAAAAGCTGTTTTTCTTTTTATGTACCCACCTTAAGATTGAACATTTTATGTTATGATGTTGTCTATCCATCTGTTGCAAACTTTGTTTCTGCACAGTAACTCAGTTTGTCATCCATCTCCATTTACCAAACTTGGTGGATGGCTTGCATTTTGTGCAAGAAAGAATCTTATTGATTTTGGTCTTGGGACAAAAGAAGAAAATTTGTTTCTGCACAATCGTTCAAGTTCTCCAGCATTAATTGTTATCAGACTTTGTGTACAAATGTCATCAATATCATAGATTTAAAGTCAAAGGGTTTCTGTAACTGAATGAGGAACAATCATATTTTGCTACCGGACTTTGTGTGTGACTTGTACTTAGGATAATGAAGTACCATATAGATTTGAGGATTAAAAAAGTAAAAGTAGTCCAAACCACACTCACACTTGAGCAAAGGTCAGTCCATTTTTTCTGCCTATACTGCCCTCCTCCTAGTATAAAAAACAAGCTGACTGAATCTCTCTTTTTGGAGCAGTTTCCGAATCTCCTGGACTATACAAATTCTATAGGTGGCAGCCTGATTATTCTTGGAGATTTCAACTTTCACTTTGACTGTTCCAGAAACCCAAACACATCAAAACTCCTAGATTCCATCAATGTTTTTAACCTCAGTCAGTTAACCAACCCACCCATAAACATGGTTACATTTTAGACTGGATTCTTCATAGACCTGATGATAATATTCTACGGTCCTTCCTGGTATCCCATGAACTTGCATCACATCACCTCTGCATTATATGCCATCTTGATGTATCAGTTGCTAACCCTCCACCTTTATCTGCTACTAAGAGAAACCTCTGTATGATAAATAGAACCAAACTAATGCATGACATCCAAGCAAACCTAACAACTTGCTTACCTCCTACAGCAGAACAACTTGATAACAGCCTGTGTTCATTGCACGACAAACATGCCCCAGCTACTAAGTGCAGAGTATCAACTCAAAAGTGTTCTCCATGGTATGGCAGTGTTAGGGACCAGCTTCATACTGCTAAAAGAGACCGCCGTAAAGCTGAGAGGCTTTGGCTTAACACCAGACTCTCTATTCATAAGCAAATCTATGAAACCGCTAAGAGGAATGTCACAAATCCATGCAGCGAAATCAGCCCACTACACTACTAAGATCATGGAAAGTTCCAGCTGCAAAGAGCTCTTCAAGATTACTAACAAGCTAATGTCAAGGAACAAATCTACACCACTTCCAACTACCTGGTCTCCAGTTGACCTTTTGGACATGTTTGTAAATTTCTTCCCTGACAAAGTACAAACCATTAGAGATAAGCTTGACACTACAATTTCAATTGACTCATCGTCACCATACAGTTGGGATACAGAATTTGAGCGGCAACCATTAGCAGCATTTGAACCTGTCTCTTATGGATTTCGTATGTACAGTCCTGATGAAGAGTGCACCAAAGTCATGTGAACTTGACCTAATTCCAACATCACTGCTGCTTGAGTGCTTAGACCCAGTATTGCATTCACTAACTGATGTTATTAATACCTCTCTCTCATCAGGGGAATTCCCATCATTTTTCAAAACTGCCATTGTAAAGCCTCTGCTGAAGAAACCAACACTAGACCATAATGATTTAAAGAACTACCGCCCAGTTTCTAATCTCCCATTCATATAAAAAATCTTAGAAAAAGTTATCCCAGCTTGTATCTCATCTGAATTGAAACAGTCTTTTTAGCAATGTACAATCTGCATATTGCCCTTGCCACAGTACTGAAACTACTCTTCTAAAAGTAGTTAATGACATTCTCTCTGTTTTGGATAGCAGAAAGATTACAGTCCTCACCTCCTTGATTTGTCTGCAGCATTTGACACAATAGACCATGATATATTACTTCACCATCTCCAGCAGTCACTCTCATCATCTAGTGTCTCACCAATTGTACGCTGATGACACCCAAATATACAAATCTAGCCACCCAACTGAAGTTGATGCTATCATCCAAGGTGCAGAGAGGTGCATTTCTGACACGGAACAAGCTGCATATGAATGATGATAAAATTGAGGCCATTCTGATCACAACACAAAGACTTTCTCATTCACATCCTTTACCTCAACAATAAATATCAGCAACACCAACATTAAATTCACACACTCAGTACGAAACCTAGGTGTTACTCTGGACAGTACTCTCACATTGCACCAACATGTCATGAACATGCAAGGCTGCATATCTTGAGCTGAGACACATCAGCTCCATTCGCAAATATCTTTCAGTTGATGCCACTAAAACACTTGTGTGTTCATTAGTACTTTCAAGACTGGACTATTGTAACTCAATTCTGTCTGGTTCCTCTCAATATCTACTCCAGAAACTTCAAAAAGTTCAAAACACAGTTGCTCGGATCATACTTAGAGTACCACGATCAGGGTACACCTCCCCGCTGCTCTGTACCCTACACTGGCTATCCGTTCGATCCAGAATCAAACACAGAATTTGTTCTCTGTGCTACATTTTACTGACGGACTCTGGTCCAACATACCTATCCAATTTCACCCATGTGTACACACCAGCAAGATACTTACGCTCCTCTTCTGACAATCGTATTTTCATTATTCCCACTATGAAAACAAAGTCATATGGACGCAATTTTTTGCATACCAGGGCCCAGCAACATGGAATGAATTGCCCACTGAACTTAGACACAAAGACCAGTGATCCCATTCAAGAGTGCTCTCAAAACTCACTTATTTCGACTACAAGAACAAACTTAAAGACCTAATAATGTTTCCTACCTTAAATATTCTCAGCATGTTTTTTGTTTTCTAATTTCATGGTGTTTGTTTTTGTAATCATGTCGTTATATATGTTTTTTATCTTATAGGTGTTGATATGTTTTTTATCTTATAGGTGTTGTCTAATATTGTAAAGCGCTTCGAGCTTCTAAAGGTTAGGTGCTATACAAAGTCCTCATTATTATTATTATATCTGCAGAGTAACATTAGTTCTATATCACATGCTTTTACCAAAACTTTGTGGATGGCTTGTAATTGGGGTAATGAAGAAAATGATTGATTTTGGAGTTGGAAGTCCAGGTCACTGTGACAAAATAAAAGAAAAGGTTTTTCAATATAAATTTAAATAATTTACAAAAAGCATTAATAACCACTGGGCAGTGATATAATGTGCTGTTCACATTACACTTGTTGGTAAGGATAACAGTTTTTTAAAATTTCAAGAGGAAAGACCTTAAGTACACTCATACATTATATGACTTCTTGCTTTTCATGATTTTGTAATCAAACGATTTTCTGGAGAATTTTTTTTATAGCATGAATGGAAAATGAAGTTTGTTAAATAAATAAATAACTTATGTCAGTGGTTTCTCAGTTTTTGAAATATGCAACATAAATGGCATGTATACAATCTCAACGAAGTCATGAAGTTTTCAAGAACTTGTCCAGAAATGAAAGTAAGGTATATGTTTGAAGATAATATTTAAATTGTTGTTTGTTCACTTTATAATTCCATGTCAGCTCCAAGCCCCATGCACTCTCATTTTCATAACAAAATTAGAATAAAAACAATGAAAATGATGCTGGTTTATTGCTTAAGTGTAAAGTAAGAAAACTTGAGAATCTGAATGAAATCTACGCAATAATTGCAGTGTATTCTTGCTCTGAGTTAGTATAGAATATTATAGATAATGACTAATCCAGATATAATGATTTGATGCTGGCATTTGGGAGCAGTTTTAATACAACCATTACTCATCACTATCTGATTGCCAATACTAATTAGTCAAATCCCATTTAACTAAACTTGTTTTTCTCAATAATTCTCTCACTTGAACCACAAGTATGTAAAATAAAAGTGTATAATTTTTATATACACAAAATGGCATATATGTTCTTGTTCCAAGCTGAGGAAATAACTAATTTAATATGGCACAGAAATATTTTGAGGTCACTACTGGGCCAAGGTGTATTCAGATGATATATCCATAGAAGATATAAAATGGGTAATGATTAAATTCTAAATTTATGAAACTTGTTGAATAATGTCCAGCTTCAGCTCCCTAAGGCTCGCAAAAGCTGGACATTATTCAATGAGTTTCATAAATTCAATATTTAATTATTACCCATTGAAATCCTTTTTATCACATAGTTTTTATTCCAGTGGAAATTATTTAGATAGAAAAAACAACGAATAATTTTGTTCATTCTGACAAACGTTGCACCTTTCATTTGTGCATAAAAGTTAGTCCCAAACAAAGTTGAACTAGTAAAAGTCGATTATTCTTTTTTGCAAACTATAAATAAAAAAGCAAGCGTCCATCTGAATAAACAGAACATTTTACAAAGACAAACTCATTTTTCAACAGAACATCCAATCCGTGTGATGTCACATTCTTTGATATGGTATACAGTACTGGTTAGAGTCGATCTATGTTTATTCTCAAATGTCACTTTCACAACTAAATGCATGTATTAATTTACATTGTTGCAATATTCATGTCAGATAGGATTACTGACTGTAGAAATTCCCATATTTATTTGTAATGTTTTTGTGACCAGATATTTACAGTATTTGATTTGGAACAATAGACTGTACAGAAGACGTAAACAAATTTCTTTTTGAGTCAGAGTTTGCATCACATATTTACCACGTAAATATGCTGTAATTGGATAAAGTTCTGTGTCAGTCTAGCTTGTCAAGCCAGTTTCCATTAACCTTGTCTATGCAAGATTTAGAATCATTGATTTACATTTTGGTTCATTTTAAGAACACAATGAGTGTTTCCAAAATTCAATTTTGTCCATATATAATGGCTAAAAAGTAATCCCATTATATTTCTCTTTCATTTCAGTTACTAAACTATGCCACCACCACATTGCTGTTTTCTGACAGGAAAGTCGATGCTAATGTGATTTCTTGGAACAAAGTTGTTCTTCTGCATGGTAAGGTGGCAGTACAGGCTGTTTGATTTCTTAGATAAGTATGAATGCTGTCAAGAAGATGAAAGTCAAAATAATAATCATGTTTTCATTTTCCCTTAACTTGTGTAAAATTCACACAATGTTAGTCAGCCATGTCACCATAATGAAGATGTTTAAGTCTGTATTAAAGAGTATATCCTAATGTACTACACTAGTTTCTCAATTTGATCATTTAAATTCACTATATTACTAGACTGCGCTCAATGTAATGGCATATTTTTTATTAATTCACTATATTACTAGACTACACTCAATATAATGGCAGTTTATTAATTCACTATGTTACTAGACTACACTCAATATTATGGCAGTTTATTAATTCACTATGTTACTAGACTACACTCAATATTATGGCAGTTTATTAATTCACTATGTTACTAGACTACACTCAATATTATGGCAGTTTATTAACTCACTATGTTACTAGACTACACTCAATATTATGGCAGTTTATTAATTCACTATGTTACTAGACTACACTCAATGTAATGGCATATTTTTTATTAATTCACTATGATACTAGACTACACTCAATATAATGGCAGATTTTCAATTCACTATGTTACTAGACTACACTTAATATTATGGCAGTTTGTTAATTCACTATGTTACTAGACTGCACTCAGTATAAAAAATTTGTAAACAATCTATGGTGCAGTAAAGCAAATGTTGACAGTACAAGTACTGTGGGGTGCTGATTGTGGTATATACACAAGTACATCCATGCACATAGACAGAATTTTAGCATAATTATAACCAAAGTACATCCATGCACATAGACAGAATTTTGGCATAATTATAACCAATCAAGATTTCAATAATGCTTCATAAGATGCAGTCACATTGTTGTGCTGAGTCCTACAGGCAAGATACATTCATCAAGCAGGTTTTTGCATTCCTGTCTTCTTTCATTGTACTGAACTACCATGCAACTCATTTATAGATGTAAAGTTTTGATTGCTTTGTTAATTTTTAGTACTAATTATTTTGATTGCCATCAGTTTCTGCATAGTCGTCTTGTGCCTTTTTTTAGGTTGTCTTTTGAATAGTTATGCAGAAATGATGTGAATGGTTCCTTGTCAAGTTGTCTGATTTTCTTGTGTTGACTTCTGGAAGATCATTTTCTACTTTGCTGTGAACTCCATGTATGAAATGATTCAATAAATTTTTTTTCTCACCATCTTTCAGGACCTCCAGGTACAGGAAAGACATCCCTCTGCCGAGCCCTGGCACAAAAATTGAGTATACGTCTTTCTGACCGCTACAGCTATGGACAGCTCATTGAGATCAACAGTCATAGTCTGTTTTCCAAGTGGTTCTCAGAGGTATTTTATGAACAATTCATTCTTGAATCATGTATGTAAATGTTATGTTGTTGCCAGTGATTGCCAGAATTGGTACAGGCATTTAGTGATTGCCAGAATTGGTACAGGCAATCAGTGATCACCAGAATTGGTACAGGCAATCAGTGATTGCCAGAATTGGTACATGCAATCAGTGATCACCAGAATTAGTACAGGCAATCAGTGATTGCCAGAATTGGTACAGGCAATTAGTGATTGCCAGAATTGGTACAGACAATTAGTGATTGCTAGAATTGGTACAGGCAATTAGTGATTGCCAGAATTGGTACAGGCAATCAGTGATTGCCAGAATTGGTACAGGCAATTAGTGATTGCCAGAATTGGTATAGGCAATTAGTGATGCCAGAATTGGTACAGGCAATCGGAGTTTTCAGATAATTTCAGTTAAAAGAGCAGATTTGATGACTGAATTTTTTTATTTTGATCTGCTGCCCAACAATTTTTGCTTTTTAGTCATTACTGAATGATAGAGTAACATGTTTTAAAAGTTTTTAACTTATATAAGGAACTTGATTTCTTTGGGAAATAAGTAGTGGATATAGCTGAATATAACTTTAAATCAAATATTTTTGTGTCAGAAGAAGTTTCAGGAAATGGCAGACATTTAAGAAAAAAACTATTGGTAATGAGAGCATGATAAGGAGCACAAGTTACCATTGCCTAGGGTCTTTCCTTTTCCTTAAAACAGCGTACACAAGTTACCATTGTCTAGGGTCTTTCCTTTTCCTCAAAACAGCATACACAAGTTACCATTGTCTAGGGTCTTTCCTTTTCCTCAAAACAGCATACACAAGTTACCATTGTCTAGGGTCTTTCCTTTTCCTCAAAACAGCATACACAAGTTACCATTGCCTAGGGTCTTTCCTTTTCCTCAAAACAGCATACACAAGTTACCATTGCCTAGGGTCTTTCCTTTTCCTCAAAACAGCATACACAAGTTACCATTGCCTAGGGTCTTTCCTTTTTCTCAAAACAGCATACACAATTTACCATTGCCTGGGGTCTTTCCTTTTCCTCAAAACAGCATACACAAGTTACCATTGCCTGGGGTCTTTCCTTTTTCTCAAAACAGCATACACAAGTTACCATTGCCTAGGGTCTTTCCTTTTCCTCAAAACAGCATACACAAGTTACCATTGCCTAGGGTCTTTCCTTTTTCTCAAAACAGCATACACAAGTTACCATTGCCTAGGGTCTTTCCTTTTTCTCAAAACAGCATACATGCCAACCGTTATGCTTTTGGTATAATCATTAAGTATTTTTCTCACCAAATTACATCTTAAGCTATTCTACATTCCCAAGTCATGTATGGGGCATGTTTAATTCTGGAATATCAATTAAATCTGTTATGGGAAAATTATTTCTATAAAAGTTTTTATGTAAGCCTGTCATGTCATATAAAATCAATTTATTATTTATATTAAATTTTCCATGTAATTTTCTTATAGAGTGGAAAACTTGTGATGAAGATGTTCCAGAAGATACATGAATTATTGGATGATAAAGATGCTCTTGTATTTGTGCTAATTGATGAGGTAAATATACAGTTTATAAACATTGTTAAAGCTTACATGAATGTCCTTTCTTTTTTGGTAATGGTGACTAACACTATAGATGTATTTTGACTAAGGTCAGTGTTGGGATGACTAGACCCTTGCTGTATCCAAGGTTCATATTGTTGCATTTTGATGTTCATTATTAAATGTATGCAGTTGCTCCAGTGATTATGAATTCATCATAAAAACATATGGCACAAAGCTATATATATATATGGTTTAGTTCATCTCAAACTCATCTCTTATGCTAAAAAATCTTATTTTCATCTCAAAATCTTTCTCAGGAAAAGAAGAAACTTGGATGGGTTGTAATTGCTTAAAAGTGTTATAGCTGCATATTTGGACAAAAGATTTTACACTGAGATGATGACCTGACATGATTTTGTGGCTGTTTCATTGCAGATTTAAGTAGTTTTTCCAGATTGATTAACAGAGACAATTAAAAAGATGGAATCCAACAGGGGGCTATTAGTGTTTGGTTAATGAGATACAGTATATTGTTTGTCACTCAGGCCCATCAATGTGCAAACAAACTGGTAAGAAAGGTACAAATGGAAATAGGGCATAAGTCACTCAAGGCTTGGTGAAACCAAGTGTACAGCATATGCTCTTGCTGTCTGATAACAATCAAATTATTTTTGTGGTCCATTAGGCCAGTTTGAAATTTTGTGGTCCATTGGACCAGTTTGCAATTCTGCAATTTTGGGAAATGGTGAACTATGTATTAGTTGATATAGAGTACAATTCAGTAGGGGTCAATTTTCATTTCATGGGATAGCCTGTTGTCTATTGCCTGTCTGTCTTTTAGCACAAATTTATTATTGCTCCATCTCCTAAACTACGTGGATTATTTTCTTGAGACTTTACACACATATTGATCCCAAGGTCTAGTTGGTCATAAATGAAGATGATGCCACTTGAACATCCACAGTCGTCATCATTAAAAGCTTGTTATGGTTAGTCCTCCTGTATGGACTCGGTTCACTGCCTTTGTTAGTTTTTTTTTCTCATTCTTTTATTTACAAATACAGTAATACCTCAAACATTCATGAGGTTAGGTTCCAGAACCAGTCACGGATGAGGAGGAATTGCGAATGTTTGGTACGAATTACTAAAAATGCTAATAAATGCTTATTTCTAGGGTTTAAACCCTAAATATGACCCAAATCATGCTCCCAAAGCACTTTAATTTCATTTAAAAGTTAGTATAATACATTACCCTTAAAAAGAGAAATAAATGGTTGACGTAAAAATAGAGTACAGTATCGCCTAATGGGTATTTGCCACACTAGCGCATTTACAGTACAGTACATGTATTACCCCTATACTAATTCATTGGCTGCTGTTTTCTTTTGCACTCACAGTAAGGCAAAACCAAGTAACGAATGGGACTGTAAACTTAATGACTGACGTTTTCTTTGTCATTGTCAGGAAGGTAAACTAGGTAAACTTCATATGTCACAGAAGTCATATAACGAAGGTACAATTCAATAAAATAAAGAAAACATACGTAGAGGGTACCAATGAAATTTCGCGAATCCAGAAACGCGAATGCATGAGGTATTACTGTAAGTTGAAGGAAATTATAAGATGAAGTTCAAATCCATGGTAGAGAAGATAGATTGTCTCCATGATCTCATCACTACGCCCCCAGCAAAACAATACTCACCATGTCCTATAAAGTATTGATAAATGCTGCTTGTTGTATTTACTGTACATTTTTATATAAATAAAGTTAAGAGTTAATCATTCTTATATATTTATTTGCCTAAAGTTAATCAACATTTCTTGGTTTGCTTTTGTGTGTGAAAAAGTCATTCAAAATAAATCTGTCATCTATGAAGCATATATAAATTATTTGTCCAGAAAGCTTTCCTCATCTGATTGTGGATTATTTTACAGTTGTTGATAGATTATGGTGGATTATTTTGTCAGGAAGGTCACAATCTGAAACAGATAACTGAAAATTTTTACCGGAGTCAAGACCTATGCAAACTAACATCCCGGCTCCGCCTAATCCAGTAATCCCACTTCTGTCACCATTTGTCACGCCGAGTGGTCTAAAGCACTCTCCGTTACTGATCACTGCCATCTCACCTCTGTCTGCGTGGGTTCGAGTCTCCAATGCGGCAAATGTGGGTATGTGAGAAAGCTTGCCAGTAGCTTCTCGTGGGTCGGTGGTTCTTTCCGAGGTTTTTCCCAGGTCCTTCCTCAACCATTAATACAGGCTGCCATGTATAGCCTATCATGTGCTGAAAAATGGCGTTAAACCCTACAACAACAACAACAACAACCATTTGTCACAATATGAAGCCAGGTTGGGACTGAATTATTGAATACACCTAAAGCAACTGCGTTAATAACATGTTTATTTATTAACAAAAATTAAATATTAACAAATCTGACACCATTATAAACATTATAAACAAAAGGATATGGAAAATTATAAAGTTCCTAACATGGAACTATTAACAACAAGTAATTCAACAAGAAAACTCAAACATGAATTTAATTAATGGAATTTTAAACAAACGTGAATTTCGTCCAATCACCGATCAACAAAATAAAAGTATATGATCTACACCCCAATATAAAGAAGGTCTTATTAAGCAACAAGGGATATGTATAAATTTATTAATCTATCGCTCATATAACGATATTGAAATGGGAATGCATGAATTTATGAATCTATCGCTCATATAAAGATATTGAAATGGAATGCACGAAATTATGAATCTATCGCTCATATAACGATATTGAAATGGGAATGCACGAAATTATGAATCTATCACTCATATAATGATATTGAAATGGGATATGAATGAATTTATTAATCTGTCGCTCATATAACAATATTGAAATGGGAATGCATGTAATTATGAATCTATCGCTCATATAATGATATTGAAATGAGAATGCATGTAATTTTGCTCAGATAGCAATAGTGGAAATAACATTGTCCAAGATGTACACCAGTACACTCTTCCAAACCAACGTCACCAGACACAGCATGCACGTCATAAGAAACCACACAGAGTTCTGTGACTCCACATCACCAAACCATATATAACGCAGCTAAAATTATAACAACTAAACCTTGTAGTTCATATGACACGGTTAAGTACTTTTGCATTGATATATGTTGCGCATGCATGCACATGAATTCGTTACCCATTACATTAATCATTCAGTGCATGCAGCATATAATTAAATTCAATTTGTCTGTTCAGTTACAACAAATAGCTAACCCGAACTAGACTATAGTATTTCTAATATCATGGCATTGTATAACCTAGGCATTGACTCTATGTAGAATTTAGAATAATTTCTAAAACATTTAATATATGAAACAGTTCTGTCATATAAAATGAATAGTTAATAAAGAATACAAATTTAAATTTCAATACCTCTACAGCTGGAGATTTACTCCCATAAAGAGGTAAGCTTCCTGACAAGACTCGTAGTGTAATTTGTTTATAGAGAATTTGTTCTATATGTATACTAGCTGTGATAAATATGCGCAGCTAGGTACTTCGGTTTTCGCTACAGGCAATTAGCACATGCAGCATGGGTTGAGTTGCACTCGGTATTTCAAAATAACTAGAGCCAAAAAATATACCACCCTCGGGTGACGCTGTACGCGGTAACGAAACCCAAGTACATTTTGATCACATATACATATTGATATAAATCATACACAATTCCGTGACAGTACATATCAGATAAGTTGCACATAGGTATCTTGACTTTACATATTCTGTATTTTTTATGTTGTCATGGAAATAAAAGCCTAGCTTAAATGATATATAATTGTGAGTGCTGCACCAAAGGCTGCTCCTATAAGTAGTATAAAACTGGAGTTTTGGACTAATCTGTACTTTCAGCAGGAGTCTACATAAATGAAGGACCAGGTTTTTAGCTGACCTGACTGTGAGACCAGATGAGCTTATGGTATGGTTCAGCATGCATAATTCATCATGTAACGGCCTTCACTGCTATAATACACATATATAAAAACCACTGGGTCATAATTTGCAGAGAGCATCCTGGCATAAAGAACTCTCAGGTTTATACAAAATGATTCCAGTCTACAATAAAAAGTGGCCACTATTAATAAAAGTAGGGAAAACATTTAAATACATGTAACTTTGTATAGAAAGAGGAAAAAAGACTTGCTCAACAAAATTTGATGAACTTTGACAAAACATTCTGACAACAAAATTGGACAGATATTGGTGTGCTGTCATATTAAATAATGATGATGATACAGCGTATAGAGAAACATCAACAACATTGAAATAAATTTTTACAATTTTGCCAACTTACTGATTTGATTTGGCTACTTAACTGATCTCAGCCAGATGAGCAGTAACAAGCTCACTTGTGTCTCTTGTTTTTCTGCTTATACTTATTTATGAAACTAATAATTCTCAGTACCAGAACAATAGCAGGAATGGGTAGACTTTATTTATTTACAGAAATCATTGCAGTAGAACGATATTGGTGGTACTTGTTTACAAGGTAGTTATATCAAAACTGAGATTTTATAAACTAATAAACTACTGACCACTATTCAGACAAGAACTGGGAATTAATGCCTTTTTGGACATGACAAAAACTGCAATTGTTTGATAATTCCTGACAATAATGCAAGGAAAAAGCAACTTGAAAGTGTCTGCAAGGTTTGTAGCACCTACTCCAGATGTATTACTGCTGAATATTTTTCCCATGATTTTCTCTTCATAATTAAATTGTTTAATATCATCATGACAGAGAGAGAGAGAGTTTGTTATTATTGTTATTATTATTTTTAAATGTAAGCTCTTTTTATAAATAAGTGGACAGACTGATCACTGTCAATTTCTGGTTTTTAGAATAGTCAATAACAGTAAAAACTGTTGTCTGCATCTACTATTTACAGTGTTTATTTTTACTCTTTCTAAAAAATACTGAACAAATAAAAAGGAAAAACTCTAGAACAGGTGTTCAGAGAGATATAAGTAAACAAATTATGGAATTATTGAGATTATTAAAGACAGTGAACTACATCACAGCTGATTCTTGGAAACAGACTCACCCATACAAATATGGTGACTGTGTTAATAAAGAAACTCCCTGTTGATTCACAGTGCCAATAAGTTGACTGTGGTTTCAAAGGGAATGCATCTGACTTTTCTGTAATATATAAGTATAAAATTTGACTAACTGAACAATATGAGATAGGATTGTTTGATTATTTTTAGCAAGAGGAAAAAGTGATGAATATATTGTGTAACAATAGAAAATAAAGGTATACAATCTGACATTGGTTTTGTAACCTGAGCATATTTGTACAGAATAAGTTGAAAATTTTCCTTATCAAAAATTAATATTAGTCCTGGTTATTTTAGGATTTATATGATTTTCTATTCTTGATGGCTCTTTATAAAGGCATATCAGAATTAAACATTTGAGGTCAGGAAGCATTGGTTTTATTTCATGATGCATACTTGGTGTAATTAAAATTGTTATATTAAAGAGTGTTATTATTGCTCATGAAATACTTTTAATGGCTGCTTGTTTCTTACTTGTTTCCCCACGCCATGAGTTTAATACCCCAAATGTGATAATTAGTGTAGATGGTTATAATATTTAACCCACAGTTATCATAGAGGCAATTCATTATGTTCATGCTTTTACAGGTAGAGAGTCTGACAGCAGCGAGGAAAAGTGCTATGTCTGGATCGGAGCCATCTGATGCCATTCGAGTTGTCAATGCTCTGTTGACTCAACTTGACCAAATCAAAAGGTACAAATATTCCTACACTAAAGAAATGGTTAAATTTACCTTATATAAAATTTTAAATGTTAAAGGAAAATTCACTTGAGAGTAGGAAGGAGTTTCACAGCAATATTTCAAAGGCATGTGAGTGATTCTGGTACAGAAATCTTACCATATATACTCCCATATAAGCCCGTTTGCGTATAAGCCGACCCCCCCACCCCCCAAACTGATTTGGTAAAACTGTTATAAAGTGCATGACCCGCGTATAAGCTGACCCATAATTTCTAGACTACAGGTACATTACAAGATGCACAAAGGTAAATCACATTATTAAATAAAATGAAAGTAAGAAAGCTAATTTATATGTTGAAATAAAAACAATTCTAAAGTGTTAAGTCTTAATGGAAATTTAATTAATCCTCATTCTAAAATCATGAATTATGAAAGTTCTATCACTTTTAGAATCCTTCAAAATCTGGCTCTGTATTAGACTCGCCAAACAGTTCATGAAACTCGGCTTCTGTTACGGGCATGATTTCATCATATACGTCATCATGGTCATCTGATAGTGTGTCGTTCTCCATCTCGCTGTCCTCGTCATTGTCGGATTGAAATATAGCATCAGACTGTTCCATCCATGGCATTGCTGATACAGCACTTCCTGAATGATTTTGCAATCATTTCCGATGGAATTGAATCCCATGCTTCTTTTACCCACTTGGCGACCAAATCGATGTCCGGCCTCATTAAATTCCCGCCTTTGTCATTTTCACGGCCCCTGAACAAACCCATTCTGCCCACATCTTTCATAACTTGTCGTTAAAAGGTTTGTTAAGGCAGAAATCAAGAGGTTGTAACACTGAAGTTAAACCTCCTGGTCTCACAGCCAGTGTTGTTTTCATTTTCTTTGCGGCCTTGTTTACTTTATCGGTCTTGTGTGTACGAAACATATCCCATACAAGCATTGAAGGTTTCCAAAGAATTGCACCTGGTCTCTTGTTCCATACTTTCTCCAACCATTCAATTGTTCCACTTTCGTCCATCCATCCCTTTTGCTGTGCACGAATGATGACACCAGCAGGAAATTTCATGCTTTTCGGCAGCATCTTCCTTTTAAAAATGATGACAGGAGGCAGCTTTGATCCATCAGCTAAACAGGCCAATACAACCATGAAATGCATTTTTTCATGGCCGGTCATTTTTATCAGAATAGTTTTCTCACCAACAGCATTGACTGTTTTATTGCTTGGTAAGTCAAAGGTCATAGGCGTCTCATCCACATTTCCAATTTGTGATAGTTCAAATGAGCACTCCTTTCTGCGTTTAATGATGACTGCTGAAATGATTCGATTTTTTCTTCCAAGTCTTTTGGTAGCTTTTGTGCATCTTCGTTCGCTGCCTGAGGCAGAAACCATTCCGGTTCATAAAACGAGAACACCAGCCGGTTGATGCAACAAATTTTGAATCTGCCAACTTATATTTTCATTTTTCGCCATCTGCATAGCACGTAGACAAATTGCAGTTCGTGTGACAATGTATCCATTTTGTCGACGTTCACTTACAAAATCAGTGAGTTCATTCTCCAGTTCAGGGAAAGAGGCAATCCCAGTCCGATGAACTTTCTTGGATTTTGGCATTTCTTCTAATCCTGCTTTGCTTTTCCGCCATTCCCGTATTTGCTTCTTGTTCACAAAAAATTCACATGCTGCAGCACAGTTGTTATTTGCTGTTGCATATTCAATAACTTTAAGTTTGAATGCTGCATCATAAGCAGAACGCTTTCTTTTACTTCCAACACTATTCATTTTATCTGATTTAATTGAATATAAACTTCTAGAGAGATTAAACTGAAATAATTTCTTGTAGTGGTAGTATACTATTTATATACCTTATCCTGTAATTACTTCCATGTGTGTTTGGTTATCAATTTGTATTTGATAATTATTTATCATTGTTGTTTATTTGTGTGTTTTTTTAAACTACGGGTAGTGTGATTTAATTGATCAAAATATGATTGGTTTCAGTGTGGACATTATTCAAGTATTGTGACAGTTTATAACTTTGAGCAGAAACCATGTCCACTACCATATCTCATTAAACAATACATCAGAGAGTTGGCATGTATTAGTAAAGACACTGGCATTGTGCAACAAAACAAACCTATTATTCCCCAGGCATTTACCATAGATTAAGCATATGGTAGCTATTGTACAACACTCTACCGCTAACAAACCTCTTTGCTTTACAAACAACTAAACAACAGTAGTATATAAACTGTGGCTGCCGATTACTTCTAAAACACCTGTCAAAGAAATCCCACAAATTATATTGTTTTACAGTTATTCATACTGACTTGTATATTGCCCTGTTATTTACCCTTCCTTAGCGTGCACGCAACAAACCCCTTCAGTATAGTAATTCTTTTATCTTTTTACGTAGATTCTTTTCATATTTACACTGAAATAAGCTAGCGTGCATTTGTACGATACCATAGAGTTTAATGATTACTGATTAGCTGAGGGTTAAATACTTGACTGGAGATTACTAATATGGCGGTTCTTTGGAAAATACATGTACCACTGTGGCTCAAATAACATGTATGGCTGCATTTTCTGGTGGATGGACGTCTATCAAATAGACGTCAAGTACGTTAAAACATGTTTTTCATTCATTATCCTACCACTTAAGTTAGGAAAAAATGTTTGTTTCACTTCACAACAGCACAAATCTTATGTGGCATCATTAGGCATGTGATCTCATCTTCGGCAATCGACAGAAACAATAAATACTGGAAATCAAGGGAAAAAAACGTTAAAAATTTCAGACTTGAACCTTGGCCCGCAGATAAGCCGACCCCCCCCCCCCTTTCTTCCAGGCCTTATTTTTTCCAGAATTTTTCGGCTTATACACGAGTATATATGGTAACTAAATGTTCATGTATACAACAATAAACTTGATAGTACAACCGAATAATCGTTATAAATTCTGAATTGAGTAGAAGATAGAATGAGATGAAATGGATAGCTTGAGACATTTTTAAACCGAAAAATGATATGAACAGCAAAGTGGTTAATTAGTCACTGGTATAAAATAACAATATAGTGTATATATATTTGTAATGCAAAAGTTTTGCAGGACAGTTGCTGTCACATTGCTTCATTTCAGTCACATCTTTGGTTGAACATTATTATTCTGTCCATCGGCCAGTAATGCCTCTCCAAAGCCCCTTTAATGTCCAGCTTTTCAGGTCCTGCCATAGATAATAGTGGTAGGATATTTGGCACTCGGCTGTTGCAGAGTTATTTCTCAGCTCTTTCACCTTCCATTGTCAGGAAAGGCCCCTCTCACATTTATAAAATAAAACTTTAGAAAAGCTAATATAGTCTATCTGTATTAGAAATAGTTTGAGCTGCTAGGAATTTGTGTGAAACGAGATCATTAAAAATTAAAGACATAAAATTAAACAATATATAAAACATGCAGATTCCCTTACAATTGTCCCCTCAACCCCACCTCCCCCCCAAAAAAGAATAGGAATATAGAGTAGGTCATAAGAGGTTTACTAATGGGAGATGGCCTGTTTGCAGTGGGATATGTCCATTGATGACATACTAAATGCTGAATTCACACTAGTAGCCTGTTTGCAGTGGGATATGTCCATTAATGACATTTTTATTGGTGGATTCGCACTAGTAGCCTGTTTGCAGTGGGATATGTCCATTAATGACATTTTTAATGGTGGATTCACACTAATAGCCTGTTTGCAGTGGGATGTGTCCATTAATGACATTTTTAATGGTGGTTTAACACTAGTAGCCTGTTTGCAGTGGGATATGTCCATTAATGACATTTTTATTGGTGGATTCACACTAGTAGCCTGTTTGCAGTCGGATATGTCCATTAATGACATTTTTAATGGTGGATTCACACTAATAGCCTGTTTGCAGTGGGATATGTCCATTTATGACATTTTTAATGGTGGATTCACACTAGTAGCCTGTTTGTAGTGGGATATGTCTATCTAGTAGCCTGTTTGCTGTGGGATATGTCGATCTAGTAGCCTGCTTGCTGTGGGATATGTCTGTCTAGTAGCCTTTTTGCAGTGGGATATGTCTATCTAGTAGCCTGTTTGCAGTGGGATATGTCTATCTAGCAGCCTGTTTGCTGTGGGATATGTCTATCTAGTAGCCTGTTTGCAGTGGGATATGTCTATCTAGTAGCCTGTTTGCTGTGGGATATGTCTATCTAGTAGCCTGTTTGCTGTGGGATATGTCTATCTAGTAGCCTGTTTGCAGTGGGATATGTCTAGTAGCCTGTTTACAGTGGGATATGTCTATCTAGTAGCCTATTTGCTGTGGGATATGTCTATCTAGTAGCCTGTTTGCTGTGGGATATGTCGATCTAGTAGCCTGTTTGCAGTGAGATATGTCTATCTAGTAGCCTGTTTGCAGTGGGATATGTCTATCTAGTAGCCTGTTTGCAGTGGGATATGTCTATCTAGTAGCCTGTTTGCTGTGGGATATGTCTATTGGTTATATTCTAAATGCTGGATTCAGACTAAAATGCATTATTTAGTATCCATGTTCAGCAGATTGACATTTAACAAGGAGGAAATAACTATATACAGGAATGTTGGGAAGTTGTCTTTACAATAATTTGCTATTTACCTCTAATACATTTGCCCACAATATAACTTTGCATTTAATTTTCATGTTTTAAAAAGAAAATTTTTTTTTTTTCATCAGCCACTTTTTAAACTTATATTACAAATGGTGTGATGTGACCATCCAGCACAAAAAAAAGGAAAAAATAAAGCATTTCACAAGAGCTACAACCCAGTGGGGTTATTTTTTGTGTTTTTATATAACAATATGATAGATGTAATCACGATCATTATCTTATATAAAAAGAATGAATGACTTTGAGAGTTTTAAATCTTTTTGCTAAATAGATAACAGTTGCAATAATAATTTTTTTGTATCAAACTCATTAATCAAAGGAAAACTTTGTGCAAAATGTTAACATATTGACTGCAGGAATGGTCATAGTTAAGGAATTTGAATTAGAGAAATTATAAAGAAAAGAATTGTCACTTTATTACATAACGAAACTAATAATGCTGCAAAACTTTCTTTATATTCCTGAATTTCATTAATCCTGTTTATCTTTTTAGAACCTGTTATTGGTCACTGGTGTAACTGTTTAAGACTCTTCTTTTATTCCAAATACTACAACTATAAATTAACTGTTTACAAAATGTCTGTCTTTTCACACAGCTCTCTCAGCACAGTTGCTATTCTATTTGTATTTTAAACCAATACCACCTTAGAAAATCTTGGACATTAAAAGAATGTGGTTTATTTAATAAAGTTTTGGTCATATAATTTAACATATTTTTTACTTTAAGTTTTTAATTTCTATATCTGAATTTTCCATCTTTACCTTTTATTTTGTATCTTCTAGGACAATATGTTGGCATTTAATTTGGGAGTTACATTATGTCAGTTGGTAGAGCATTGGTCTTGTAATCTGAGGGTCACAAGTTCGAAACCTTCCCATGTCAGACTGGGTTGGCTGACTTAGTGTCTCTTTAGGAAAGTCTCTTAGCTTCCATTTCCTTTGCATGATAATAATGTCCAAATACACTGCATGATATATCCAAATGCACTGTATGATATATATCCAAATACACTGTATGATATATATCCAGATACACTGTATGATATATATCCAGAAACACTGTATGATATATATCCAAATACACTGTATGATATATATCCAGATACACTGTATGATATATATCCAAATACACTGTATGATATATATCCAAATACACTGTATGATATATATCCAAATACACTGTATGATATATATCCAAATATACTGTATGATATATATCCAAGTACACTGCATGATATATCCAAATACACTGCAGAAACCTGCCCAGGTCAGACTGGGAAAGGCTCTTGGCTTCCATTTCCTCTGCATGATAATAATGTCCAAGTACACTGCATGATATATCCAATTACACTGCAGAAAGTGTTGTTAAAAAACAACCAGTGGTTATTTGGAAGAGATTTTCTTTATGAAGTTTTACTTTTGCACGAATATTTTTGGAATTGGTACTGTAATAGCCAAAATTTTACTGATATGACATTAAACTGTATACAGCCATCCATACACTCTACCACATAACCGGGGCCAAGTCAGTTATGAACACCTCTTCTCAATAGGGACCAAAAACATGGACTGCACTATGTTCTGAAGTCATATTTTGTAGCAGCAACATGTCCTCATGTTCCATTTGTTTTGTAGCCATGTTTGGTAACAGTGATGTACCCTTGTTCTCCATTTGCTCTATAGCCATATTTGGTATCAATTATGTACCCTTATGTTCCATTTGCTTGGCAGCCATATTTGGTAACAGCGATGTGCCTTTTTTTCCATATGCTCTGAAGCCATATTTGGTAACAGTGATGTGCCTTTGTGTTCCATTTACTCTGTAGCCATATTTGGTAATGTGCTGTGCCCTTGCATATTCATTTGCTTAGTAGCCATGATTGGTAACAGCAGTATATCTTTGCATTTAATAGGTTTGTGACAATTTTTAACCAATGTGAAGGTAAAATGATGTGATTACTGGAAATATCACTTAATACTGATAAATCATGCTTTATATGGGCATAAACTGAAAAACATCTGTTCCTGTTTTAATTCCAACATCAAGTATATTTGACTAGTGAGTAAATCGCTTGTTATTTATGGCATGGAAGCACTGTAATAAAACTTTCTGCTGCATAATACACAGCTATTGTAAACATAAACTGATGTTGGAATGACAGAGGCAGTCAGTAATGGCAGTTGACAGTGACAGTGATAATGTGGTATTTTAAAGTGATGTAGGAATGACAGAGGCAGTCAGTAATGGCAGTTGACAGTGACAGTGATCATGTGGTATTTTAAAGTGATGTAGGATGACAGAGGCAGTCAGTAATGGCAGTTGACAGTGACAGTGATAATGTGGCATTTTAAAGTGATGTAGGAATGACAGAGGCAGTCAGTAATGGCAGTTGACAGTGACAGTGATCATGTGGTATTTTAAAGTATTTAATTATTGCATTGAAAAACAGTATATTTTCTTTTCTGGTATGGATATTTATAAAACATGCCTCCCACAAGCTATATGTATTAAATAAAATGCAACATGTACTTTCCTTTTAAGCCTTGCTCAGTCACTTTCTTTCAATCCTTTTCTATTTGACCACCGATGTCATCAGCAGGGTCTATTTTAGAACTGAAAATTTAAGGGTAAAGCCTCCCTTAATTTGTTAGAAATTGGCAGTCTTTGAGATGTAAGGTGTAAGCTAGGCTAGGTCTTATAGATACGGTGCATAATTGTCACACATCAGTAAATTATGTAGCACGTTTTTTGAGAACTTAGAATGAATCCTGCAGTGGCATGTCCAAGAATGGACCCAAACTCTGACTATCAACTATTACATAAAATAGGTTCCATTTGACCACTGAGTGATTTATTTGCCATCTAGGCATGACTCATTATTTTGTTGAGTAGCTGGACAAGTGTATGCACAGCCTAGTCGGCCACCTCTACTGAATTAAGTACATGTAAGTGACATGTACATTTTGAACTGTTTATAATTTTGACATTTTTTTCATTTCAATTTTATGAAATGTTCACAATATACTTACCAGTCTTGGTTAAGGAGTTCTTCAAAAGGAAACAATACTCGTTTCAAAGAAATAGATGCAGATGTGAAATGTCCCCAGCATGCATTCGCTCCATGTCAGTTGTAATGGGCAACTAATGAAGGTACAAACCATTGTGGACTTGAAACATGTTTCGTCCTTGGTAAAGAAACTTTACTCCAATTGCCTCAGCACAAAGAAACCTACCTGCATTTTGTGCCGTAAAACATTACATAGTTGTGAGCTAAAAAGAAGCTAAAGTTCGGTTAATAGTCAGAGTGAAGCTTTAAGATTGTTAAAAACAATATGCCATTTTGTCTTTTTACAATAAATGCTATTATCTTTTTTTTCCTATTAGGGCTGAAAATGTGATGATTTTGACAACATCCAATTTGACAGGTGCCATTGATTTAGCTTTTGTGGACAGAGCTGATATCAAACAATACATTGGACTGCCTTCTCCAGCAGCTGTATTCAAGATTTACCACTCATGCATACAGGAATTAATTAGGGTTTGCATCATATTCTTCCATTTGAGTAATTAATTTGTAGGAATATATTAGCAATTTATATCAGGAGAAATTACATCCATCTATTATTTTCTTTCTTTTATTTTGGCCTTTGAATTTATGATGGTACAAATATTTATTTTCATTCAATTACTATGACAAATCTAACTATTTGTGTCAAAATGACTGAAATTACTTATCATGAAGCCTTCTTCTTTTCAATGAACCATTCAGTCTGTATGACAGTTGTAATGGTTTGTGTAAAAATGAATGAAATTAATTATCAGGAAGCCTTTTTGGTTTCAGTGAATCATTCAATTTGTATGACAGATGTAATAGTTTGTTTCAAAATGACTGAAACTATATATCAAGAAGCCATTTTCTTCACAAAGACACTTTACTCTCAGACGTTAATATTTTATAATTGCTATTATATTCTTTAAAATTATATAATTATTGCCTAAATTTTGTGGTTTTGTGAAACATTTGTTTTGTTTGTACTTAAATTTATGCATTTCAGAAGGAACCCAATTGTTTCTCCAGCAAATACCTTACCTAATCACATTAAATTAGGATAACTATATTATATGGACTAAAAGGATGTAATTATTACAGGTTAACTCCCCTTTCTATTTACTAGGTGGCTACCATTATATACAGCTTAAACTAGTTTTTACTTTTACTGCCATACGCTAGGATATCCTCCAGACAGTCCAGTTAAATTCTACATCAAAAGTATAACTACTTATTAGAAAGAAACCATTACAGGTGTATTTGAGGGAAAGTATGCATTTGTGCAAAAATGGACTGGCAGTGGAAAACTGCTTATTTATGTGTCCATTCCATTTTTCTTCTCCCCATGTTCAGTCATGTAGGAACAGTGTTCAGATTTAAACAACTGATTTTGATCAGATGAAGTGGCTGATATTCATGTCCACCTGAATTTACCATGGAGTCATTGACTACATTTTTTTCTTTTTGCATGATAAAAAGTAGAACCAGTTTGTTCCTGGTCAGGACCAGTAGAAATTTCAGGTTACTGGTACTGTGTACTATTTGGTGAGTTTCACACACAGCCCCCATTACTGTAAACAGATCCTTAATCTCGGACATGTTCCAACGTCATGGACTAGGCGATATTAGACACAATAAGGACCTTTCCAACTTGATCTTTCCAGACTATGCTCACTCCCGTTGTTCCCAGAATGAAATCTTCCTTGGGTGTAGCCCCTGTTGTCCACATCTATCAATTACCTATCATATAAGACTTGATTTGTGATGGCACTTGACTCAGCATGCGTAATCAGTGAGATACATTCCCTCACCAAAATACCCAAACTATATGCAGTTCCTTCCAGACTGATTATAGTGTGACCCCACTATAACACGGTAGAAGGGAACCATAAAACCCGACCGCATTATATACTGAACCGTGTTATATGCAACCAAGTCAGTTAGCTGAAGAAAATATACCCCCCAAACAATTGGGAGGGGGTAATAAATGTGGGCGGTAAAATACGTGCTTCATCGGCACAGTTACCATCTTAAATTGATGCATATTAAATGAGAAATACACCTGTAGTGAAAACAGAAAAGACCTAATATAATAGTTTGCTTTATTTTAGAGAACCATGAATTGGTACATATACGTGAATCCTGTTTATATATAAATGTCTAATGTATAGCATGAATAGAGTATCAACACCGTGTACTCACCTGCAAACCTCATCATATACATTGAATCCATCGAAAATATGCACACACACAGCTTTAAAATATTCATTAATTTTGTAACAGGTCATATTGATCTGAATTCAGTGGAAAAACAGCACAATCACGTAACAAATGACGAAGCACATTTACTTTAAAGTACGTTCCAAGTCTGTAAAAGTTAGTTTGCATTTTAAACCGCTGTTGATAGCATTAGTAAGCATGAACTTTTTCCAACAAAAAGGAAACTTTCACAGCACAGTTAACGTGTTCCAGTCACGTTGGAAAATGCAAAAATCCATCAGATTCCATCACTTTTATTTAAGTTTGGTGCTGACTTCCTTTGAAGAAAAGTTCTTTGCTGTTATTGAAAGATTGTAGTCGGCTTTCTTGAAGGATGCATGTGCTATTGAAGTCACCGCTAAAAGACAGCTTTGGAGAACCAAACAAATGCCCATTTCTTATTGTGGTGGCAACATCAAATAATTGTATTGAATGATTGAGACGGGTATTTTTTCCATTTGCTGAGTACGTTTTCATACCAGTTGGTGCTTCAAAGATAATCTGTTTCCTTTGAAATTTCACAAACTATTTTATCTGGGTACATTTTTAAAAAGGAATTGGCCGTTGTTTAGACTATTCTATTTTATTTATTTTTAACATTCGTGGTAGCAGCGTGATGCTGCCTTCCATGCATGCGTCTGAAATAACAGTGCACTGTTTAGCTGGTTTGTCAGTTTGGACAAAGAATTTGTTTATGTAACAATAGATAAATTTCAGTGCATTTTATATTCAGTTTGTGGCTTCCTTTCATGGGGCCTCTGAATTTCTGCACTCCAAACCAATGGTTGTATATAAAAGTTTAAACAGCCAACAATGTCATCAACAAATAAAAAAGCCACATGGTATGTTTTGCAGCCAGTAACGAATAACAATCCAAGTTTGCGACATGGGTGAAGACCTACGCGATCCCAGAATAAACCTTTTATGCTTTTTTTCTACTTCTTACTTTTAAGAAGAAGAAAAAATACTTTTTTTTGTACGAGAAAAATACATATAAAATTTCAGGAGCCAAGCCACGATCGTCTTGTATTATTCATACACGATCTCTTCCCCAAAATTATAAGCAACTTTTTAAGTTTTTTTTCTTCGTACTTTTAAGATTTTTTTTTATGCACGAGAAAAATACATGTATATGAAATTCGGGAGCCACGCCATGACCACATTATTTCTGAATTTGCATTATAACGGAGCGCGCTATAGCGAGGTCATACTGTACTTGTCCTGAAGATACAACCCGGTTTCTTTGTCAAAAACAGGTTGTCTTCACTAGGCAATTAATAAATACCTATTTGTTTGCCCCTTCTCAATAGATACGACGAGAGAGTTAAAGCTCCAAGATCCAGACATGTTCTCAAATATTATCTGAAGCATATAGAAAACATCTGCCAGACCAGACCCTCTCAACGTAAGAAAGCAAGACATAACACCACAAGCACTAGCTGTTTGCTTAAAGGAAGTTATAAAATCGGTATACCCTGACCTGTCAGGAAAAGGTATGCCTCATGAAAATCAAGACATGGTAACCACCCCTGTTTATGACAGCACAACCTTCCAAGGTGAGACCATAATAAAATACAGAATCCCAAAGGGTCTTCCTCTCATGTCTATTACTATGGTCTTCTGTTGTGCTAAATTAACATTAGGAGAATTTTGTCCATTAGAGCAGTCATGCTCCTTCAGGGTGACCTATGTAGAAATTGTATGCTCAGCATTTCTTACCTATTCACCTAATATAAATATTATCAGGTATTAAATATATTTACTGGATAATTCTTACCTGATCATATTACAAATAATCTTTTCCACTATTCCCCACAATGCAAGCATCCTTTAAGGACAAAATGATTTTTTTCTAGGCTGGAGAGGCTCTCTAGGGCAGCATCATATGCAGACCTTCTGTTGCTCCTGTACTATGTGATGGTCTGGGAGCTTACACAAAAGTTTTCATGGGGACGAGGACACTGGGCAGCAGAAAGGGTCTATTTGCAAGTTTGTCCACTTAAGCCTGTTCCCCCACCTCACCCTGCTGTTAGGACCCTGCCACATCACATGTGTTGGCCTAAGTTTGCCTCCTGGTTAAAATCTTGGAAGCCTTGGAACTTAAAGCTTGGACTCTCATTACTGATTATCTTACATGTTGATCTCTTTATGTTGACCTCCCTTAGGATCTTGAAGGAGGAATCATTGTCTCCAGCAGTGTTTCAACATTTGCTGAAGACCATAGAGAAAAGGCTGTGGCATGCAATCCATGTTGATGGTGCTATATGCAGAGTTCCTTCACCTCTTATGGGATGCTGCCTTGCAGATGTTAAAGGTCTTGCTAGATCAAAGCAAGAATCATGTTAGGTTGTCACATCTTGAGGCTGAGATGATCATTTCCTCTGT
The DNA here is from genome assembly GCA_028554795.2 of Sinohyriopsis cumingii. NCBI lineage: Eukaryota > Metazoa > Mollusca > Bivalvia > Unionida > Unionidae > Sinohyriopsis > Sinohyriopsis cumingii. Next base: position 127,462,449 of record CM068835.1, read on the forward strand.
GGTGTCACAGGATTTGAAGGATCAACAAGTTAATGACATCAGGTCCAGGCCCTTCAATGCAGGCCAAGAAGTGTGCCTTCCCTGACTGCCCTATGGGACTGTCTCGCAAGTTCCTTAAACAGGCACATCCTCAAGTGTCTCACAGGCAGCCTGAATTCAAAGTGCCTTCTCATCCATGATTTGCCGAGCGAAGTCAGAAAGGCCAAAAGATAAAGTCTTCAACCTCAAACCCCTTCCCCAAGGAGACAGATTGTGTAGTTCTTAACAGATTTTGACCCCTGGAAGAAGTGGTCCTTTATATAAACAACTTAGATTGTGAGCAATGTGTCTAGCCTTACAGGGCTTTGCAAACTTCATAAGGTGCCATTGTGTGATGGTTGCCTCTGACAAGATATCAGGGAGCTGCAAATACTCTTTTTCTTTGCTTGGAACCTTCTCTTATGAGAGAGATCATTATCTGAATCTGTCATATCTCAGGCAAAAGGAATATCCTGGCAAGCAGATTGTCTCAGAATGTTCTCTATACCAGTCAGAAGCAGGGTCACTTTTAAAAGTGTGATGGACTTGTTTGCCATGAGACAGAACAAGCTCTCCTTTTGTCTCTCCAGTACCAGATCAGATGGCCAGGACATTGGACATTTTTAGTCTAAAGTTGGATCATCTGTATGTGCATACACATTATCCCACCTCTCAAAATAATCCCACAGGTGTTCAACCAAGTCTGGATATCCACAGCTTAGCTCATCCTGTTATACCCCCAATGGCTTTAGTGGTCATGGTTCAACAACCTGCTCATCCTGTTATACCCCCAATGGCTTCAGTGGTCGTGGTTCAACAACCTGCTCTACCTGTTTGTAGATGAACACAAGAGTTTATCATCATAAAGGTACCTACACAGGGTTTCTCCTCCACATGATTCATAGCTTCCAACCCTCATGATTTTGGCATGAATTCACAACTTTTTCAGCGATTCACAAATTAACACCGCAAGCCAAAAATTCACGAATTCTCCAATTCTCAATTATTTTAAATCTGTAATAAAATAACTGATTTCTCATTAAGTACTAGTTGTGATATTGGCAATTGCCGAAACGGTCCGGTACTGCTGGTTGCGATATTACTTGAACTACAGCCGATTGGTACAGTTGGCCTGTTAGCAAGCATTTTAGCCTATTTTAATCTATATGTATAAGATTAGTTTTACAAATGCTTTTGAGAGAAACTAGGGCCTAACCAGAATTTTGCTCCGCGCATGCATCACCAACACTGATTTGAATTACCATTCCGCATCGCATGTAAGATCTTGAAAATGGCTTCACCACCAAGGAAAAGGAAATGTTTTGCCCAAAAAGTGAAGTTTGTTTTGGAATATACCAAATATTGGCCATGCATTCTGCCATTGAACATTGCTATACATCATGCTTTTTGCACACAGTGTGCCTCAAAGTTTAGTGGCATAGACGATGCGAGGAAGCACATCAGTTGCAAAAAAGATGTAGAAGTTGGGAAAATTAAGAATTCGCAGATTTCAGCTCTGGAATATTTTAAGCCATTGACAGAAGACCTGCTATCAACTCTGAAGCATTATTTGTGATTTTTCTTGTTGAACATAATCTACCTTTATCAGCTGGAGACCATGCTAAACATTTGTTCCCTGACTCAAAGATTGCTTCCAAATTTTCCTGTGGAAGAACCAGAAGTGTTGCAGCTCCTGTGCATTTCTCACAACAACAGAGACAGTGAAAGAGTATTTTCTCTAGTGAGGATAAATAAGACAGACTTTAGGCCCTCCTGAGGTGCAGAAAATTTGTCAGCAATTTTAGTCACCAAGATCAACCAACAGGCAAGAAATCTGAACTGTTTAGAAAACAACTTTATGATCAAGCAGTTGAGGAAGTTTAAGTCTGCCATAGTATCATGTCTTGATAAATAACCACAAGAACAAGTGAAGTTTATGAATACCGTAATAAATAGAAAAGCAGATATATTTCTGAATATATATAGTGTTTTAGTTTTATATTGCGATCTTGATATAGTGTAGTATTGATGGTCAGAGTGGATGGAGTTATTGTCATGGTATTTTTTACTAATTCATGTCCAAATTTTCACTAATTGTGAGCCTGGAAGGTTGGCAGCTATGCATGATTCTCTACCTCAGTGAATGGCTCATCTCAAGCGATTAAAATAGGCCTGGACAGTTTTCAAGAAAGGTTGGCAACTGCATCATCCAGACTAGGAGGCAATCCACTATCAAAGTTTATGATGCGAAGTGGAGAATATTCAGTGATTGGTACAGTAGGAAATGCACTGATCCTAGGCCCCCCCCCCACTCCAGTAAGTGCAGTTGCAGATTCTCTTTTCTTCCACTTGAAAAACTATGGCAGTCATTTCAAACACTCTTGAGTTCTCTAGGGGATCTGACAATGGGTTGAAATCTCGTCTTTCTGATGGCATCATATTTTTTAAACTCAGAGACCACCATTATGGTCAATAATGCCTAGATGGAATCAATCATGTGTTCTTTAGGCATTGTCTAAGCCTCTTTTCTTCAAGAATCTTATCCTTAAGAATTTTATCCTGCTCTCCTTAGTATCTGCGATGGTAAAAGGGGTGATCTTCATGTCTTGTCGATGGAAGAGGGTTGTTTATAGTTCAGTAAATATGATTTACTAGTCTCAGTTGTATCTGTCCTAGGGATGGTTACAACAGGCTCATTTGCCCAGTTAGGGCCTTAAGGTTTTATTTGGCTTCTTTGAAAGGGAGAGGCATCACTTCATACATGTTAAGTGTTTCTTTGATCTTTTGGCAGCCACTTTTTCCAGGTGGATTGTCCTCACTATCAAGAGAGTTTGTCAGTCTTTCACTTAGAGGGAACTTTCTTTCCTAAAAATTAAAGCCCATGACATCAGGGCTATTCCTACATGGGAGGCTTATTTGAATGTCATCATTGGAATACATTATGAGATCTGCTTTCTGGTGGTCTTGCATGATGTTCTTCTTTTATCATTGATCTTTGGCACTTCAGATTGATGTCATTTTTTATTAGGCCCTATCGTTATGGCACAACCTTTTACCTGCTTACAGTAGTGAACATTCCTACTGTAAGGGTAAGTATAATAATTTTCTACTAGATTTGTTCAGGTTATCAGCCTCCCTCCTAACTCATAAATTCAGTAATATGATAGTAGCAGATAATGCATTACTCTACTGAAATGTAGTGTTTTGGGTACAAAACTGATCTTATATATGTAATACTTACCTGCAACTATTGTAGTGATTCCATCCTCCCACCCATTACTATGAGTCCAAGTCAAAAAAGGTTGAGATTTTGTATGTAGGCTGTGGCTAACCTACAATACTAATTGGAGGAGTGACTGTGAGTCACTGAAAAGGAAAGTATTGCAGTAGTTGCAGGTCTGTAATAAACAATTGAAATCAATTGTAACCCCCAAAACTACATGTTTGTTCCAATCCAAGAATATTTGTATCTCATAATAAATAATCAATTCACACTATGACATAAAGTAAGTTGAATGATTTGCAAATTCTGTGGTACTGAGATGCACCTTTGAACAATGAATTTAATATTTTATGATTGCGTCCCATTATATTTGACACAGTAATCCAGCTTTCTGCTTAATATGTTTCTCTCTGAGACTGAATTTCATTGGTTCTGATTGATAGAAGTTGAAAGATAGAATCTCTTTTAAGAGAAATATTCCCATAAGTAATACAGCACTCGTATTGCTGTCCATGGGAGTCATCAAGCATACTGCTTGTTGTGAGACCACCTTTAAATGAAGTATATTATACTTTGCATTTTGCTACTATTGAATATGGAATCTATTACCTTGCCTGCTAATAGAAAAGGAATTGTTTTATAATGAGGGTTATACAGTGGAGGAGTGCTGAGCAACCTTTTAACTACGCAAGTAATGTATGGTACATATGGCCGTTGACTGCTCCAGTGGCCTAGTGGTTAGAACATCTGCCTCAGATGCATGAGGTTGCATGTTTGAACTCTGGCCAAGTCATACCAAAGACTTACAAAAATGGTACTAACAGCTGCCTCGCTTGCCTCTCAGCATTAAGAGAGTGTAAGGATTGGTCGGCCTGGGATCAGGATAATGGGACAGGATGGAACATCATGCTACCTGTCTGCAGCATGACGTCATTACCGATATGACTGATTTTTTTTAAAAGCTACATTAAAATTTTAAATCACACACACACCATATGGCCATTTTTTATCTGCATACATCTTTGCTTGAAGTTGTAAGGCCAGATTTGACCTATATATTCATATTTAAGTTGGGTCCAACTTCAAACAACATAGACCCAGATCTGCCAGCACATTATGCAGTAGCAGATCCTGGACTATGCAGTTTGCAGTTGGGAAAGATTTGTACACGAATATGTTCAATATAAATACAAAGCTATGATCTGTTTTGACTTCTAGCAGCGACTCGAATTCCAGAAAGAAATATTTATTTAAATTTAGCAACAACCAATTGATTGAAACATACATTTGTCACTATTTACATATAAAGTCCCTATAAACTTTGCAGTTATGAGCGGGAATTATTCTCTCCAATTCTTATCATGTAGGTAGGAATTATCTCCCCTGTTCATCAGTTGCTTGACCTGAAGTCCCTGGAAGTGATGAAATTCATGGAAAATGATGCCACAAAGCTTAGTATTAAACTCTGGGAAATAGCCAGGTAAGTTTTTCAATCTAAGTGTTGTTACTACAGTATAAAAAAAACCACATTTTATAATGAACTTTAATGTGGTTAATTTTCAGATATAATCTATGAAAGTTGTCGTCCCACAAGTAGAAGTGAATTTACAGTATTTAAAGTTAAATCATCATCTCAAGTATATATGGTGACATGTCAAAAATGACGCAATTCACATTTGATGACACTGACATCATGAACACTTCATGTGCAGTTTTAAAAAAATAATAACTTGGAAAGTTAATATTGCCTCATATCTTTATAACATCTTGGCAAGTCCTGTGTATGGTGCTGTATACATTTATATGTCCAAATAGTTTGCACTTCCTTTACATTAGTTTTTAGTTGCATGCATGGATCTTTTCTAGTCATATTTTGAGAATATGTTAAACATTGTCAATTATGTTTTATTCATGTCTCTTGTATGGCCCTTCAAGATTTGCAGTATTGTTTTCCTGTTTCCAGGACAAGATCGTACAGAAGTGTGGCAAGGTGCATTGTCACATTGAAAATAAGAGTGAATTTCACAAATTGTTTGCAATGACTTGCGTAAATGAAAGTTAGGAGTAATAATATATGTGTCACTATTAATAATTTCCACAATTTTGATCAAAGTACCCACTGCAGGACACATGATGCAGCCCCAAAACAGGGCACCTACCTTAAAGATCTTTCCATGTAGACCTAGGCACTCCGATCAGTAATCATTTTTGCAATTCTTCATGGGAATGGATGATTTTGAACAATTGTGTGTTTGGTCCGAAAGTCTGACTTTATTCTAATATTTTTGAACTGTGAGATGTCTTTTTTCCTTGCAACACTTTAAGCATATTTTAGTTGTACTGGTCAGGGACCCAGAAGAACTTATGGTTTGGATATTTGTCTGTTGTCCATGCATCTGTTGGTACAGTTTTTTTATCACTGTTCCTTGTAAACTATTTCAAAGATTGCCATGACACTTTATGCACACATTTGTCCAATGTTCTTGATGGTCCCAAATGAAAAAAGTGCTGATTGGCCATATATTATGACCACATATGATTACATTGTAATAGGCAATGAAAATTGAAAAAGATGGGATAGTTATTACTTTATTGACAACAAGCAATACAGCCATAATATTACAAAATAAATAATTACATGCTGTTTTGCACTACTTCCATGGTCTTTGCATCCTGCATCACCATTAGTGCATAGGTATGACTGTTGTCATCTGAAACAAATGCATTATCAAATGTAAAATATCTACTTTCCTGACATCTACAGTCTCTCTCTATCTTTTTAAATAGAAACATTAGGTATTAAGCAAATCTATATTAAGTATATTATTTTCCAAATAATAGTTTTGTAAGGAACTTTAGTTAATGACATTTTAATACTAATACTCTATGATCGTACTTTGCAATGTAAGGTAATTGATGTATAATGTGATCGTCGATTTCATGGCATTCAGGAATTAAATCCCTCCCCCCCCCCCCATGGCTAGCTTCACAAAGTAAATCGCCGTCAACCAGGAGTTCAGAAATTTATTTTTTCTGTACTTTACATGCTTTGCTTATAGTGAATTGCTTCCTATATCCCAAGAATGATCACTGAATGCTGTAGATTTTTCTCAAAAGCAAACTGGGATATCCATTCCCACCAATTAAACTTACATGAGTTAACACCTGGCATTAATGTACCGTATATATAAGCATTAGTTACCATCATTAAATTAAAAGAGAGAATGAAGAAACGTACAGAGAATATCTGCCCCCCAAAAAAATAGTTCGGAATAAATATGTTATTTAGTAAGCAGTGTCATGCATATTTGAGTTAACAATAAGGAAATAAGGTGGATATAAAATGTGGGAAATAGTTCAAATGTATGGTAGCTTGAGACTGCATTTGAACTGTTAACATAAATTCTAGGCATTGTTAGTTATAACAAAAAAGAGCTTTGTTTATTTGTCAATCAATTGCTAGTGCTTTCACTCACTGTAGAACATGCAGTTTCTTTGAAGTTTGTCAAAGAGACATTAGTCTAACTTTCAGCTATTGTGCAGTTTGGGCACAGCTGACCTTAATATGAAATGGGGGCACATGGGGGGGGGGGGATAACAATCCACAGGGAGAAATGGCATGTCCATTGAGAATTTTGTGTGTTTTGGACCCCAAAAATCGGTGAATATTTAGTGAAAATGATGCTTAAATATGCCGCAAAAAAAACTTCCCAATGGTAGGTCCCAATCTGCGTGTATTCAGATTCATTCTCCCAACTTAGTTTTTGAAAAGATTTATTTTTGGCATGACACGCTAGAATAATTGTATGTTATTAACTAAATTTATTCAACGACTATTTGAATTCTTTGGAAACTTTTCTGTACATTTTAAACTTCAACACAGAAGGGGCATTTTTTGAGTGGAACATATTCAGATTTCTTGGAACTATTGGAATTGAAAGGAATTTTAGGAAATAGGAATTCATTCACCATGCTGTAAGATTATTTAATTCTTTCACTCCATTATTTTGAGAAATAAATTATTTTCAGTTATGCAAAACTTGTTTGTTTTGTTATTTCTTATTGCGTAGTTTAAGTTCCTAGAGTTGTAACATGGGATTAACAGCAAAAGTAAAAGATCAACGAGCATAATTAACATATATAACTTAATGTAATACCCTGCCTGGATTCATGTTTGGTGACACACTCCTTCTTTAAAATATCACAACCAGTTGTAAATGAATTGACGACTTGTTCCTTGATACATATATCACAGAACATCTGCTTTAACTTTGTATCATATCTCAGCCTCGGACAGCAAAAAAATTGCCAGATAGTATATTTGTTGTCGCCAATAAGGAAAATATATTGCAATTTGCGACATTGCGAAGCCCAGAACAATCCATGACCTTACAAATATGCAATGGTAAAGGACATAATAAAACTACATCACCTCATACATCACCTCATTAGTATGCTTAAATCTCACTCATGAAAGTGCATTGGGCATCTTTATAATGGAAGCCTATTTAGCACATCTTTATAATGGAAGCCTATTTAGCACATCTTTATAGTGGAAGCCTATTTAGCACATCTTTATAATGGAAGCCTATTTAGCACATCTTTATAATGGAAGCCTATTTAGCACATCTTTATAATAGAAGCCTATTTAGCATATCTCTTTAATGGAAGCCTATTTAGTACATCTTTATAATGGAAGCCTAGTTAGCACATCTTTATAATGGAAGCCTATTTAACACATTTGGGCCTCTGGAGTGGTAACCAGCTCATTCAGATGTAACATCACATGATTAATGTGTGTGTATCATGCACATTATCAACAAACTTGTCTGAGATATTGATGATGTAAACTTCAAAGTCATTGGAGATCTAGGTAGTACAAGCCCATGTTTTATGTTTGATCAAAGTCATTGGAGGTCTTGGTAGTAGAAGCCCATGTTTTATGTTTGATCAAAGTCATTGGAGATCTTGGTAGTAGAAGCCCATGTTCTGTGTTTGATCAAAGTCATTGGAGATCTTGGTAGTAGAAGCCCATGTTCTGTGTTTGATCAAAGTCATTGGAGATCTTGGTTGTAGAAGCCCATGTTCTATGTTTGATCAAAGTCATTGGAGATCTTGGTAGTAGAAGCCCATGTTCTGTGTTTGATCAAAGTCATTGGAGATCTTGGTAGTAGAAGCCCATGTTCTATGTTTGATCAAAGTCATTGGAGATCTTGGTGGTAGAAGCCCATGTTCTGTGTTTGATCAAAGTCATATCATAAATCTGACCTTAGTAGTAACAAAGAATTGTTGACAGACCAACAATGCGCAATTAATGATACACTATGCACACACAACACACAATGGACACAGGGCCATGCCATAAATTCACTTGACCTAACAGCTAGATGAGTGAAAAGGCTGCTAAGGCTGTGTGAAAATTAAATTAGACATCTTGTTTTTTATCATCTAGATCCAGGGGGAGTTCAGTTACAGGCAAGATCTTTTATTTATAGTGGAAACAAATCCTATCAGATTATATTATAGTACAAGTCATATGGGTCATATATGTGCATTTACTAATTTTAAACTAAATATAAATTGTTCTTTTAAAATTTAACACTAATTTTCATTAACCAAAGTCTATTCAGTCCTGATTATTGAATGGTCTGCACCTTAACTTTTACCAAGAAACTTCCAGACAAAAATTATCTATCGCTGTGAACTTTTACAATGGTGGTCTTGTACTAAAGCTGAGTCAAAATAAGAGCATGTAGAGTGGAATCATCACAGTCGAGGGTAGTACGAATTTGTTTATCAATATGCATAGCTTTCATTGTGACATCACAGCGTGCAACATTCAATTCGGATTGTACTGGATCACACTTTTAGGTTTATTTTGTTTAAAAAAATGTCTACATACTTTAACATTGATTTTGCCAAGTGCACCTGTCGGGGCATCTAAAGAATGACCTTCCAAAGGAATAGGGATGTATACAAATCCAAATGAAGTGAATACTTGCCAGTTAAAGGTATTTAGAATCAAATTCTAAAAAATCACACCCATTACTAAAATAGTGTTGAATGCCTACATGACCCATGTGACTTATATTATAAAATAGGCAAAGTTAACTGGATTTAAAGGTTTTAGATATAGTTTACATAGCTTGTATTCTTACAAAATTATATTAGCTTGCATTGTGAAATGGTCAACTTAAAAATATCCTCTTGTTTGTAGTTGTAACCACTTCTTGATGAGTCACTGTTTTTATTCAGACTTGTAAACACTTTTTCTACATAGAAATGATGAAAACATGGTGCTTAAATGTTGAGTGAACTGTATTAAATCTTTTACAGAGAAAGTTTTGGTTTGAGTGGAAGAACATTGAGGAAACTACCATTCATAGCTCATGCAGTTTTTGTTCAGGTAAGTACAGTAAAATACAGTATGAACATGGAACCAATGAATTCATGGCTAATATGAAGTGACATTGCATATCTGATAATTTATACATAATAACAATATAACAATTTATGGGTAAAATGTATATTTTGTGGTAGAAAAATGCTCAAATCAAATATATTGTCCTGTACAAAATACAGTTCAAGAATAACTATCAAATCTTGCTTGTTTTCCCAGTTGAATACATTTCCTATTTAGTGTTAATATCTAAACTCCACATCCTGATATGTGTTTTCCCAGTTGAATACATTTCCTATTTAGTGTTAATATCTAAACTCCACATCCTGATATGTGTTTTCCTAGTTGAATACATTTCCTATTTAATGTCTAAAACTCCAATACCTTTGAATTCAGGAATATCAAAACGACTAAAATTTCATCTTTCCTGTGTGTATATTGTACGACAACTGTTACCCATTACCTCCCCTTACCATGGCTTGGTGGCTACCCATCAACCAGATGTGTACCAGTGGAATCTTTCACTAGGTACATGATGATCATCATACCACTTGGTCTTTCAGAATTCAAGGATATCTTTGGGATGGGGGTACCTGTGCATCTGAAAAGTTGTGTTGTATCTGCTTCATGTTGCAAGCATTTATTTGTTAAAACTTTTTTATCAAGTTTTGTGCAGTTTATTTCTTCACAGTTGTTCAGACCTTATGTTCTATTGTGGTATCAGTGTGCACATTGTTGGTTGTTTATTTATGAATACTGCTTGCAGTTTATTTGCTTGTTTACATAAGAAATTTTGTTATGTGAACACTATTGGATTGTTTTTTCCCAATTTTTTTGTTGTTCCTGTCATCTCAGTTGAACAAAAATGATGAAATGTACTAAATGCAAAAAGTGTTTTTCTTGCACAAAGTGTTCTTTAACTTCCACCTGATTCTGGTATGAAGGTCTTTCAGGTTTGGATATAATGCAGTGTCACTGTCAAATCTGGCTGCTCTTAAATGGAATTTCATAGACAGTTGTAAAGTGTCACTGTCAAATCTGGCTGCTCTTAAATGGAATTTCATAGACATTTGTAAAGTGTCACTGTCAAATCTGGCTGCTCTTAAATGGAATTTCATAGACAGTTGTAAAGTGTCACTGTCAAATCTGGCTGCTCTTAAATGGAATTTCATAGACAGTTGTAAAGTGTCACTGTCAAATCTGGCTGCTATTAAATGGAATTTCATAGTTGTAAAGTGTCACTGTCAAATCTGGCTGCTATTAAATGGAATTTCATAGACAATTGCAAAGTGTCACTGTCAAATCTGGCTGCTATTAAATGGAATTTCATAGTCAATTGTAAAGTGTCACTGTCAAATCTGGCTGCTATTAAATGGAATTTCATAGACAATTGTAAAGTGTCACTGTCAAGTCTGGCTGCTATTAAATGGAATTTCATAGACATTTGTGAAGTGTCACTGTCAAATCTGGCTGCTCTTAAATGGAATTTCATAGACATTTGTAAAGTGTCACTGTCAAATCTGGCTGCTATTAAATGGAATTTCATAGACAGTTGTAAAGTGTCACTGTCAAATCTGGCTGCTCTTAAATGGAATTTCATAGACATTTGTAAAGTGTCACTGTCAAATCTGGCTGCTATTAAATGGAATTTCATAGACAGTTGTAAAGTGTCACTGTCAAATCTGGCTGCTCTTAAATGGAATTTCATAGACAATTGCAAAGTGTCACTGTCAAATCTGGCTGCTCTTAAATGGAATTTCATAGACATTTGTAAAGTGTCACTGTCAAATCTGGCTGCTCTTAAATGGAATTTCATAGACAGTTGTAAAGTGTCACTGTCAAATCTGGCTGCTCTTAAATGGAATTTCATAGACAGTTGTAAAGTGTCACTGTCAAATCTGGCTGCTATTAAATGGAATTTCATAGTTGTAAAGTGTCACTGTCAAATCTGGCTGCTATTAAATGGAATTTCATAGACAATTGCAAAGTGTCACTGTCAAATCTGGCTGCTATTAAATGGAATTTCATAGTCAATTGTAAAGTGTCACTGTCAAATCTGGCTGCTATTAAATGGAATTTCATAGACAATTGTAAAGTGTCACTGTCAAGTCTGGCTGCTATTAAATGGAATTTCATAGACATTTGTGAAGTGTCACTGTCAAATCTGGCTGCTCTTAAATGGAATTTCATAGACATTTGTAAAGTGTCACTGTCAAATCTGGCTGCTATTAAATGGAATTTCATAGACAGTTGTAAAGTGTCACTGTCAAATCTGGCTGCTCTTAAATGGAATTTCATAGACATTTGTAAAGTGTCACTGTCAAATCTGGCTGCTATTAAATGGAATTTCATAGACAGTTGTAAAGTGTCACTGTCAAATCTGGCTGCTCTTAAATGGAATTTCATAGACAGTTGTAAAGTGTCACTGTCAAATCTGGCTGCTATTAAATGGAATTTCATAGACAGTTGTAATGTGTCACTGTCAAATCTGGCTGCTCTTAAATGGAATTTCATAGACATTTGTAAAGTGTCACTGTCAAATCTGGCTGCTATTAAATGGAATTTCATAGACAGTTGTAAAGCGTCACTGTCAAATCTGGCTGCTATTAAATGGAATTTCATAGACAATTGCAAAGTGTCACTGTCAAATCTGGCTGCTATTAAATGGAATTTCATAGTCAATTGTAAAGAGTCACTGTCAAATCTGGCTGCTATTAAATGGAATTTCATAGACAATTGTAAAGTGTCACTGTCAAGTCTGGCTGCTATTAAATGGAATTTCATAGACAGTTGTAAAGTGTCACTGTCAAATCTGGCTGCTCTTAAATGGAATTTCATAGACATTTGTAAAGTGTCACTGTCAAATCTGGCTGCTATTAAATGGAATTTCATAGACAGTTGTAAAGTGTCACTGTCAAATCTGGCTGCTCTTAAATGGAATTTCATAGACATTTGTAAAGTGTCACTGTCAAATCTGGCTGCTATTAAATGGAATTTCATAGACAGTTGTAATGTGTCACTGTCAAATCTGGCTGCTCTTAAATGGAATTTCATAGACATTTGTAAAGTGTCACTGTCAAATCTGGCTGCTATTAAATGGAATTTCATAGACAGTTGTAAAGTGTCACTGTCAAATCTGTCTGCTCTTAAATGGAATTTCATAGACAGTTGTAAAGTGTCACTGTCAAATCTGGCTGCTATTAAATGGAATTTCATAGACAGTTGTAATGTGTCACTGTCAAATCTGGCTGCTCTTAAATGGAATTTCATAGACATTTGTAAAGTGTCACTCAAATCTGGCTGCTATTAAATGGAATTTCATAGACAATTGCAAAGTGTCACTGTCAAATCTGGCTGCTATTAAATGGAATTTCATAGTCAATTGTAAAGAGTCACTGTCAAATCTGGCTGCTATTAAATGGAATTTCATAGACAATTGTAAAGTGTCACTGTCAAGTCTGGCTGCTATTAAATGGAATTTCATAGACAGTTGTAAAGTGTCACTGTCAAATCTGGCTGCTCTTAAATGGAATTTCATAGACAGTTGTAAAGTGTCACTGTCCAATCTGGCTGCTCTTAAATGGAATTTCATAGACAGTTGTACTTAAAGATGCTGATCAGCTTTTAAATAAAAAAAGTTGCCCTTACTAAAAATAGAGAAACCTTTAAACAACTTCTTAATAACCACACAATAAAATTAGACCAAGTTTAATAAAAAAACTTCCTGGCATGAAAACATAAATTTCTGTAAGTGATGCGGATCTGTTATCAAATATAGCAGCCCTTGTTAAAAATAAAAAAACTTTTAAATTACTTCATCAGAAAATATGAGAGATTTTGACCAGATTGACAGAAAGCATCCAGCATGTTGATTATTTATTTTATTCGTGCCAGTGATACAGATCCAATATTAATTATGGCTGCCCATGCCAAAAGCAAAAAACAAACATTTAAAGACTTTCAAATATCTGCTGAATGTATTTTACCAAATTTCACTGAAATAATCCTGGTATAAATGAAATAATCCTGGTATAAATGGTTTTGAATTGCTGCTAATGCACTATATAGTATAGCTATTGTTACTAAAATTAGTAAAACCTTGTAAAATCTTCTCATAAAACACTTGCAATTGGGAGAAGATATTCTGGCATAAAGGCTTTTAAAGATAACACAATTGATGCTAATTTATCATCCAATGTGGCTGCTATTATTAAAGATAGAAAAGTTTTAAAGTTATGGGGAAAAAAGAATACACATTGTTTGGCCAACTACCCTTGCATTTAGATTCTTGGTAGCCATCAACCATCTGAGTGTTCTCAAGTCCGCTTTGACCTCTTGTTTATATTTTTTTGAACAGTATGAATAATTTTGTGGCTGGAGCACATACACACATACAGTCTGTTTTGTATTTGATCCTTCCTAATTTCTTTTCACCAAAACAATTTGCAAAATATTTTTGGGTTGCCAGATGAATTTTTTTCCTCATCATCTCAATTGGCAGTCTACTGGCTGACTCCTGATTTTCAAAGCAAAATGTGCATTACTGTTGATTCTTATTTTCACTACTGTATTTTCATTACTGATGATTCCTATTTTCACTACTGTATTTTCATTACTGTTGATTCATATTTTCACTACTGTATTTTCATTACTGTTGATTCCTATTTTCACTACTGTATTTTCAGTGTCCCACAGTGAATTTGGAGTTGTACCTCAGCGCACTTTCCAGAGCTATAAAGCAACAATTTCAAGAGAGAGAAGATTTATCAAAAGATTGAATTGATTATTATATAGGTAAATTTACACATGTGACCTTGTATTTTAATATATTTCTATATAAAACTGTCAATATTGATGAATTTGAAAATTAAGATTATTAATAGTTAATTTTTGCTTGCCTGTACAGTAGTGTAGGAGAGCTTATACTGTAACCCTGGTGTAATTGTCATCATCTTGTATAAGGTTTTACTTCCTCATATTTTGTTTCCATGCATTATACCAGTACATTCATGTATTTTGATTTGTGCATGTGTCATTAGGAGTAAATACATTAATATCTGTAAAAATAAGTCTGTGTGACCTACTTTTCATGTTTCATTAATCATCATGTACATTTTTTATGTTTAGGTCATTTTCTGAGACATAAAACATAAAAATAAATATTTGCATTAATCTTGATGAATACTAAACTGCCATAACAAAAGTAGGTCACATACACCTATTTTTCATGCTACATTGATCCAGTACTTTTTAAACATCTGCATATATTAAGAAGTAGGCAATCACCATGTTCACATGAAGTCATTGTGGCCTATTTTTTCATGCACACTTGATCTTGTACACGTCTTACATTTGGGTTAGTTTCTGGAACTTAGTTGTTTATACCATCATGAAACTTGTGTGTATGCATCATAAGGACTACAACACCACTATATGAAAAGTTGGTCACTTTGATCTAATTTTTGTACTCAGTTGATATTTATCTTTCCATGTTCCAGTGACACCTTAAATATTCAGGTCAAGTTCAGTGACTGAGTCACTTGTACATTCCATTAAATGTCCTATGTTGGTATACTGCACTACCTCACCAGTATTTAAAACACTGTCATATATGTTTCAGGCTTCAGTGACACCTATTTTAGACTAATTTCTTGGATACTGTTATTTACAGTCATAAAACTTGATATGTGCATTCATCGTGGTGAGTATTATAAATTGATTTTTAAAAAGGTTACAGCGACCTATTTTTGTTATATGATTGAGCTAATGTTTGGATGAATTTAGTAAACACTGTTGCTTGTACAGACTAGCAATAGGACAAGAGCATATTCTCTGAGAAGCACTGCATCACCATATGAAAGAAAAAGGTCACTGTGATTTACATCAACCAGTTTATTATTATCACTCAGTATAGATCAACCTGGACAAATACAAACCTCTTAAATATGAATAGCAACAGGACAAGATCATATTCTCTGAGAAGCACTGCATCACCATATGAAAGAAACAGGTCACTGTGATTTACATCAACCAGTTTATTATTATCACTCAGTATAGATCAACCTGGACAAATACAAACCTCTTAAATATGAATAAATATGTGCAGAAGAGCTTTGATGTCTTTTGACAGCTTCATTTCTTGTTGAATGTTAATGTAATTCTTCAGTATGATTTATGTATAAATTGTGTCATACTATGCTATGCCACATATTCATATCACTTTGTATATACAGATATATCTACACAAGTACTTTATTTTATGATGATTCTACTTCACTAAAAAAAACACTTTATAGAGTTTGAATGTTTAATATGAATGATATTGAATGTTTAATATGAATGATATTGAATGTTTTTCTCAAAATGACAGAGAAAGGGTGTTGAAAGTATACTGACATGAACCAGTGTGTAGCAGTATCTGTTTGGCATGTTCTGATATTCAGAGTGATAAATCTCTCTCCACTCCATTCTCAGCATCACTCTCTTTGTTGACCATTGTTTGTAACTGACAACCACCATTCCATTTAGCAATGCCACTTTTCATTGAGAAGGTGTGGAACTTCATCCTCATCCTTTGGTATCTTTAAAGTCTTTAGCCAATCAAAAAATGGGTTATGGATTTCTTCATGTAACCTTTGGTTAGTATACAGGAGTTTGAGTATACACAAGTTTGAGTATACATGAGTTAGAGTATACACGAGTTTGAGTATACAGCAGTTAGAGTATAAATGAGTTTGAGTATACAGGAGTTAGAGTATACACGAGTTTGAGTATGCAGGAGTTAAAGTATACACGAGTTTGAGTATACACGAGTTTAAGTATACATGAGTTAGAGTATACACCAGTTTGAGTATACACGAGTTGGAGTATACACGAGTTTGAGTAGACACGAGTTTGAGTATACAGGAGTTTGAGGCACTCAGACCTATCCAGAATGGAGATTAACCTAGAAAACTTGAAAAAAAAACTCCATTCTTGTATGCTAGCCATAAGTTTGAGAGTTTGGAAATATGATGCTTCCTGTGACTCAAAGAAGAAAAATGGCTTTCAAACATCTCTGGTTCTTTGTCATCTACTTTGACCAGACTTTATGGATGATTTGCATTTGAGACAGAAATGACACCTATTAATTTTAGAGTCTGATGGTCAAGGTGTTGGGGACTGAATGAACAAAAATAACTTTTGCACAATGACTTGAGATGGTAGATGTTTATTGTTGTCAGAATTTTAAATGATAAGCATGCAAGTAAGTGAAATATATTTTGAGTCACTATAAAATCAGAACCATACATTTCAGTATCGACGATGATTTTGTTCAGATAGATTGATTTACCAGAAATTCAGCATATTGGAACTGTTTATAAAGTTTATCACTGAATAAACAAATTGCGATGAGAGAAAGGCACCAGCATCTTAAAGTGGATGAGGAAAGTGGATTGTTATATTTAGTGTAGGAACTGATAATGGGACCCTGAGTATGCTGTAACTTGAGCCTTGTTAAATTTGATTATTTTTCAGATTTTAAGAAGTCTGGAAATGAAAGCTTCAAGAAATTTTACAAAAATGTTTGTTCAAGAAATTAAATGATTTCTTTTTTTATGTATATTTAAGTTGCAAATCATTTGCAACATGCAGTGAAGTCATTTATTTCATTGATTGCTGAAGTTAAACAGAATTAAACTTTTACAGTTCAGCAAGGCTTGCATATCATTTTCAAAAGTGGCAATTTAATAACATCTAGATTAAGATTAATTTTATGACTTTATACATCACTGGCAGTCACAGTAGCTAACAAGTTATGTCATGGATGTTCCTGATTCTGTAATGCACAGTAATGTGTGCTAGTGTTGTTAGCTCACCTTACAGTTAGAACAAGTGAGTTTATGGTATTGTCCTGCATATGTTGTATGTCCTCCATTCACAATTGCTGTCAACAACTTCTAAAAATCACAAACTGATTTTGAGCAGATTTGAATGATAAAAAAGCATCCTGGTATGAAACTCTTGAAAATTTGGTTAAATGATACAGATCAATGTGGCAACTATCACTGAAATTGGAAAAAACCTTAATTAAAATCTTTTCAAAAACTGTTCAACATATTTTGACAATATCTGACATAAGCATCCTGGCAATGAAGTGTTTTCAAATTTGTTCAAATATGGCCACCATTACTAAAACAGAACTAATATATTCTGAAACACTTCTTAACAGACTTATTCTCAAATTTTACAGAAAGCCTCCTAACCTAAACACTTTTCATATTTTACAATGATGATGTTCTGCCATTGGATATGGCTGCCATTAGTAAATATAAAAAACATTGACAGTTTCATGTCATTTCAGTATTGGACAAATGATTTTGATGTGCTAACATTTATTGATGAAGATACAAAAACAAGAGAAACCTTGAAACAGTTTTTCATATGACTGATGCAATCAACAGCACTGGAATAAATTTCCATAGCTAGTATTCTACTGACCCAGAGTTTTTGTTGTTGTCAAGCAAGGGAAATGACTCCTGATAAGAACTATTTAGAATCATAGGTTTGGCTGTATACTGAGTTCTTTCCTTTCCAGAAAAAAGGTTTTAAGCACAAAGAAAATTTTATAATACAAGATGCATAAACTTGAATACAAGAAGTTATAAAAATAAATAATACATATTAGATTATAATTTATGATTTATAATTGAAACTGAAGAAAATCATAAAATAGCGATGTAACAAGTAATGCTCCAAAGTTAAAAATATAATTATATTTACCTGTCTTGTTTGTAAAATACCAGTGGTTAGTGTGCTTCTATGCAGCAGTGATTCCCAAATCAGGCTTGGTTGGCTACCATATGTTCTTGGGTAAATAACTCATTGCCCAACAAAAACCATATGTTCTTGGGTAAATAACTCATTGCCCAACAAAAACCATATGTTCTTGGGTAAATAACTCATTTTCCAACAAAAAATAACTAAAGCTACTTGACAAAAGCACCTTAAGGCAGGTTTTACCCAACCAAAGCAGAAATGTGCGACTCAGATGCAAACCAATTATACCTACCGCACCCCCATAAGGGAGAGTGATGTTATTCCATACCATTCATCCCATCCATTACCAATTTTGGTTCTACACTATAATTAGAGTTATCCACCATCTTCCACATGGGTTATTGAAGAACCCTATCAATTTCATGGTCAAAAGCTCAAGATTGCTGACTGGAAGAAGAAATAGTTTCTACATAGTATCTCGAGTTTTCCACACATATAGTTACCAAACTTTGTGGATGAGTTGCACTTGGGGAAAGGAATAAGCCTATTAATGGGGGGTGGGGGTTTGGTTCAATGGTCAGTGTCACTGTAACTGAAAAAGAAATATGGTTTTTGCTTAATAACATGTTCTGCATTAGGTGGCACTCTACAGTTTCATATGTTCCATGGGGTTAGGATTTTAAAGAAAAAGAATTTCCCCGGCTTTCCTCACTGGTTGTACTGGCTATTTAAAAAAGACCTTGTATATCTTAGGTATAATTAAAAGAACCTTTAATTCCTTTTATTTTGGTGTATGATTGATGGGTGTACTATAGGTTATAGAGTATACAGCTTGGCCTTACTTCACATGTGCACCTTTCAAAAAGTGCTAGCTCTACTTGGTCATTTTCACTTCCTGAACTTCAGAGGTAAATTATATAAAAAGAGAGCCGATAACTTTTTTTTACATTTTATGTATTTGGTAATTCATTCATTGCACTTTCAGAAGCTGGTATTGTCTAGTCTGGCAAAATTCATTTTCCCTATTTTAATAGCTGCTATGTATAGTGTACTTTAGACTAATTCAGGCTGATTTTTTAACACAAGGGAGCAGTCATTTTAGTTAGCAGTGTGCTTAAATCATGTAAAATTTCCAAAAGTACAATATCCAAAGAAATATCATCCACCTTACATTACTGTAGCATATAGGTATGCCAACATTCTCTCCATTGTGCATGTTTTAAATGCGAACTACTTCACCTTACATACGTCACTCTCTCTAAAGTACATATTAATTGGTGAGCGCCCCCTTACTGAGTCTGAGCTACACCAGACCTGAATTTGGAGTCTAAGGTCACGGCCACATTGACCAAATAAAAATAATGGTTTCTGCACGGACATTTCAGTTATCTATATATAAAGGACTATTAAGCACAGGTACTTGTACCTTGTTTTGCCCATGGTATTCTTGTTTTATCAAGGAAAAAAGCAGTGTGTGAGGATTTATTAATAATACAATACAGCCCAAGGCAGAAGAACTAAAAGCATCTTTGATTATGTGCAAGAAAAAAGATCTGGCTTTAAAAACATTTCATGTAAAAACATTGGTCTGGCTTAGAAGAAGAAGAAAAATTGCTGATAATTATTGCGCAAATCTTGTCAACATTGTGTAGTTCTTGACTGTTTTCAAGCATGTTTGGTTAAATGGAGTTTGACATTTGCTGTCATTGCCACACTAAAGTGCATTATCGTCTGTTTTTATATTATGTGTATGATTTATTAAAGGCAACTCTTGTATTCAGTGCCACTAATTAAAATTATTTGAAATGTGTTTTGGGGTTCGGGGTTGGTTTATGTGAACAAATATATAATAATCCAATATATTTTCCCTTTGTAACACTTCCAGATTGAATTACCAAGAGCCAATAAAACCATGACTGTACAAAAAAATACTGAGAAATTGGTAGCCTATCCAAGCTGATAGATGAAGGGGTTTATGAACAGCTTCTAAGTTATGAATTGGATCAAGTCCCCAGGTGTGGGCAGTCCAATGAACAATGCTTAAGGAACAATGCTCCTTGTATAGATGTCTTCTTTTTATGCCAAGAAAGTGATAAATATGATCTGGGAAAGATTATGCATAACCGTTCTCAACACAATAATTTCAATATGATGCCAGTTCAAAGTAAATTTTCAAAAAATGTAAAAATGTAGACATAGACGGAAACTGTACAAGTTAATTGATACCAACATTATTAACAGCCGATGTAGCAACTATGGGCTCCAAATTTTCATTTCCTCATTTTAGTTCATTATGTATATCAATTTGCTTTCATAAGTATGCATATGTCAGCTAAGAGGTAAGTGATATCAGGCCCACTTGGGTCTCTTGTTTTCTTTTTTGAAAGAAAAGAGCTGTTATTTGTTGTTATTGTCTTTTGCAATAAACTGTGGAAGTATATTTTGTCATCGTGATAACATCATACCGTTTTTGTAGTTACTTTAGTTGATGATCACAGGTTGTAACACCAGTAGCTGTTTGCCATTATGAGACTTTATTTAAAATAAAATGATATAGTTCATCTAAAAGATTTCTTAACCCAATTCACCTTGTTAAGAAAACTAATAAGACCACAGGAGTAGTGTCCATCTTGAAAACTCCACACATTCAAATTATTTTCCTTACTACATTTCACCCTATAGTCATTTATGTGTCCATACACACAGCTTGCACACTTTGCTTAATAACTGTCCATTCAAACTGTCCAGTCATACAGCCTGATGATGACCATCCTTTCTGAACAATTGCCAACACCATTTGTATTACCTTACATTAAAAGGCCACTTTACTCATTGACGCTGCAAAGATATCAGTGAGAGAGGGCCGAAAATAGACGACTTTTTCGGAATACAGTATTTGCTTTTTTAATAATAAGTCATGTGATTACCTGCAATAACATCCTAATCATCATCATATCTAATCATATGTGATCCGTCTCTTTTACCTGACTTCTCTTCATTGATGATGGCCTCTGTGGTAGCTAACACTTTCCACTACTTTT
Organism: Sinohyriopsis cumingii; assembly: GCA_028554795.2. Lineage (NCBI taxonomy): Eukaryota > Metazoa > Mollusca > Bivalvia > Unionida > Unionidae > Sinohyriopsis > Sinohyriopsis cumingii. Next base: position 127,483,891 of record CM068835.1, read on the forward strand.
GAGGTAATGCTTCCAAAGTTAACGGGTTGGGACAGAGATGGAAACTCAACACAAAAAGAAACAGACTGAGAAATATTTGTTTCCCTGTGAATCAAATTTGACAGTTGATCATATGAGCAACATACTGGATCTAATGCCTTTATTTATGAACATACTCCAGGATGTTGCTTGGGATACAATACCAGAAAAGTATATCGCAGACCAGAAAGTCTTATTATGATTATAGGTCTTTAATAAGATCAAAAATTGACTATGACTCAATTGTCGACAGATCAGATTAAATCTTACCTGCAGATGTTTGACCCAAAAAGCACAGGTACTTAGACTTTGGGAATATTTACAACTTCCTCTGTAGAAACCTCTTTGTTTAGGCAAATCTACATGACTTTTTTTCAGATGAATGAAACTCTTCAGTATACTACCAAACTATTTTCTAGTCTGTTAATTGAACATGTGATGTTGTCTTTAGGCCTCAGTATGAAACCTTGTACACTTAGAAACCAATTCCACACTTTGTCATATATAATTTGTCTTCACCTAGTAGGAGCAAAAATCAGTTTTCAAATGCTGCAAAATTCCATATTTCCCAAATAACTACCATGGTTATAATAAAAAAAAAAAAAAATATTTGCTCTCGGCCAGGTCAAAAAGTTCTCGATAATTCCTCTCATTTTAAAAGAAAATTCATTAGTACATCCCTTGTATAGTTGGATCAGAAGATGGAGAAAAGGTTGGAACTTCCATTGCACCACCTCATGGTACTATCTCAAGCCTTCAATTGGATAAAGTCTCTTTTTACTGCAGAAATTAGGGTCATACTCATATTTAATGAAATTGCATTCCACACTGCAATTGAACAGTCTTTTAATTTCCCAAATCTAGTAGATTTACTTGTCTGGAAATAGTATTGTGTACTGTTGGCTTTGTAGTCACATTGGTATTATGATAAGGTAATGAAAGCATCAATAACGCAAAGGTGCCTTGTAGTCACACTGGTATTATGATAAGGTAATGAAAGCATCAATAAGGCAAAGGTGCCTTGTAGTCACACTGGTATTATGATAAGGTAATGAAAGCATCAAGAAGGCAAAGGTGCCTTGTAGTCACACTGGTATTACAATAAGGTAATGAAAGCATTAATAAGGCAAAGATGCCTTGTAGTCACACTGGTATTATGATAAGGTAATGAAAGCATTAATAAGGCAAAGATGCCTTGTAGTCACACTGGCATTATGATAAGGTAACGAAAGCATTAATAAGGCAAAGATGCCTTGTAGTCACACTGGCATTATGATAAGGTAACGAAAGCATTAATAAGGCAAAGGTGCCTTGTAGTCACACTGGTATTACAATAAGGTAATGAAAGCATCAATAAGGCAAAGATGCCTTCTAGTCACACTGGTATTATGATAAGGTAATGAAAGCATTAATAAGGCAAAGATGCCTTGTAGTCACACTGGTATTACAATAAGGTGATGAAAGAGCCAATAAGGAAAAGATGCCTTGTAGTCACACTGGTATTACGATAAGGTAATGAAAGAGCCAATAAGGCAAAGGTTCCTTGTAGTCGCACTGGTATTATGAGAAGGTAATGAAAGCATTAATAAGGCAAAGATGCCTTGTAGTCACACTGGTATTATGATAAGGTAATGAAAGGGCCAATAAGGCAAAGATGCCTTGTAGTCACACTGGTATTACAATAAGGTGATGAAAAGGCCAATAAGGCAAAGATGCCTTGTAGTCACACTGGTATTACAATAAGGTAATGAAAGAGCCAATAAGGCAAAGGTTCCTTGTAGTCGCACTGGTATTATGATAAGGTAATGAAAGCATTAATAAGGCAAAGATGCCTTGTAGCCACACTAGTATTATGATAAGGTAATGAAAGGGCCAATAAGGCAAATATGCCTTGTAGCCACACTGGTATTATGAGAAGGTAATGAAAGCATCAATAAGGCAAATATGCCTTGTAGTCACACTGGTATTATGATAAGGTAATGAAAGCATTAATAAGGCAAAGGTGCCTTGTAGTCACACTGGTATTACAATAAGGTAATGAAAGCATTAATAAGGCAAATATGCCTTGTAGTCACACTGGTATTATGAGAAGGTAATGAAAGGGCCAATAAGGCAAAAGTGCCAAGCAGTCACCAGTTTCCAACTGGAAGATTCCATATACTGACTTCTATAAAATATTATATAAGTCATCATGTTCTTTGTACATGATAAAATAAGTGGAATGAAAACACCAAAAGCCTCAAACAAGCCATTGTAGAGTGACATCCAAAAGCCTCAAACAAGCCATTGTAGAGTGACATCCAAAAGCCTCAAACAAGCCATTGTAGAGTGACATCCAAAAGTCTCAAACAAGCCATTGTAGAGTGACATCCAAAAGCCTCAAACAAGCCATTGTAGAGTGACATCCAAACGTCTCAAACAAGCCATTGTAGAGTGACATCCAAAAGTCTCAAACAAGCCATTGTAGAGTGACATCCAAAAGCCTCAAACAAGCCATTGTAGAGTGACATCCAAAAGCCTCAAACAAGCCATTGTAGAGTGACATCCAAAAGCCTCAAACAAGCCATTGTAGAGTGACATCCAAAAGTCTCAAACAAGCCATTGTAGAGTGACATCCAAACGCCTCAAACAAGCCATTGTAGAGTGACATCCAAAAGCCTCAAACAAGCCATTGTAGAGTGACATCCAAAAGCCTCAAACAAGCCATTGTAGAGTGACATCCAAACGCCTCAAACAAGCCATTGTAGAGTGACATCCAAAAGCCTCAAACAAGCCATTGTAGAGTGACATCCAAAAGCCTCAAACAAGCCATTGTAGAGTGACATCCAAAAGCCTCAAACAAGCCATTGTAGTGTGACATCCAAAAACCTCAAACAAGCCATTTGTTGAGTGACATCCAAAAGCCTCAAACAAGCCATTGTAGAGTGACATCCCTCATAAAGAACAAGTTGCATATATGTTGTGTCCTGACTGTATTTAGGACACACATACCGGACTCATACCTCCTGAATGGTGAATCTTGACCAGAATGCATAGCATGCCAGCATTTGTCACACTTTTAACACATTATTTTTAAGTGTATCAACTTCCACCAAGTGAGACAAGTTTTTACTGAGCCCACATTAATGGGAAATGATACTTCACATTCACTCAGGGATCGTCCTGGGCTTCGCCAATGTCGCAAATTGCGATTTTTTTTCCTTATTGGCGACAAAAATATCCCACCTGGCGATTTTTTTGGCGACATACTTTTTGGTTATTTAATTTGTACATACAATCATGGATTTGGACTGAATAAATTTAAAGCCAGAATGAAAGGAAGCCACAAACTTGACTAAGCAATGCATTGGAATCAATCTGTTACACAAACGATCCTTTGTTCTTATTGACAACCCTATCTTTACAGTGCATTGTTACGTCATAATCTGCTTATGCTGACATCTGGGCTGAGTACTACTGTATGCTGCGATACAGTCAATCATGCTACCGCACTATACCTACAACTGACCGACTTCTGAAGACGCGAATAGAACAGATACAATTAATTGTATGGCTAATCCTTCTGTTTTTTTTTTTTTTTTGTTTTTTTTATACATATACCAATACAGTAGTTTTGCTGAACCTTCATAGAAAACTGATAACCTTTGAAGTACCGACTACTGTGTATAAATACAAAGCAAATGGAAAAAATCTCAAATCACAATTACATCTGTCGCCAGTGCAGCATTTTACTCATTGATCTTTTCCTTTTGCCATCAGTCCCGTGTTACGGCTACAGAGACTTAAACTCCGCAACAAGAAATAGCAAAAAAAACAAAAAAAAAAAAAAAAAAAAAACAAAAAAACAGTTTTGCATAATTAATAATAATTATTTATTTCTCAAAATACAGGAGTGAAAGAATCCCTAAATTGGGTGTGAATTTACGCTTATATATACGGTCCAATATTGCCAGGAGTTGACTCGTGTAAGTTTCATTCGTGGGAATGGAGATCCTATTTTTCTTGTCGAGAAAATTTATACAGCATTCAGTGATCATTCTTGGGATTTAGGAAGCAATTCCCTACAAGCTTTGTGAAGCTAGCCATAAAAAGGGGGGGGGCTGCTGAGAGACTACTGGTGTCACCTGCCAGCACTGAGGACTGTGAACGTGGATTCAGTAAGATGAACCTCATAAAAAGTGACATCAGAAATAAGCTCTGCATCTCATCTCTCGAGAATTTAATGAGAATCAGCATGTACAGATGTGAAAAATTAGACTTTGAAACTGCATTCAACAAGTGGGCAGCCCTAAAATGGCGACGGATCTTCATGTAACACTTTGTAACATTTTGTTAATGCTTGTTATAATTAAAGTAGTAACTAATCCATCTTTTGTAATTTTCATTGCCTGTTACATTAATAGACTAAATTAACACTTGGAAAAATGTACACTACTTTTTTTGGCGACACTTTTTGAAAATTGGCGACAAAATATTGAGGTTGGCGATTTTTTTGGCGACAGCTTTTTAAAAGCCAGGACCATCCCTGTTCACTATTCCAATGGCATCAAAGTTGGCAACATCAACAGTTTAAACTTTTCTTTCAAGTTTTTTCAGTTGCTAATATTTCTTAAAACTTGAGATAGATTCTCTTCATTCTTGGCCATATGGTCGAGATCAGTCATACAGAATTTATGTTGAAGTTTGAGTTGCTAATGTTTCCTGAACCAGTTGATGGACTTTGAAGATAGTTGGGATTAATCATTATGAAGGTAAAGACATGGAAAATAGCAGTTGATGGACTTTGAAGATAGTTGGGATTAATCATTATGAAGGTAAAGACATGGAAAATACCAGTTGATGGACTTTGAAGATAGTTGGGATTAATCATTATGAAGGTAAAGACATTGAAAATACCAGTTGATGGACTTTGAAGATAGTTGGGATTAATCATTATGAAGGTAAAGACATTGAAAATACCAGTTGATGGATTTTGAAGATAGTTGGGATTAATCATTATGAAGGTAAAGACATGGAAAGTACCAGTTGATGGACTTTGAAGATAGTTGGGATTAATCATTATGAAGGTAAAGACATGGAAAGTACCAGTTGATGGACTTTGAAGATAGTTGGGATTCATCATTATGAAGGTAAAGACATGGAAAATACCAGTTGATGGACTTTGAAGATAGTTGGGATTAATCATTATGAAGGTAAAGACATGGAAAATACCAGTTGATGGACTTTGAAGATAGTTGGGATTAATCATTATGAAGGTAAAGACATGGAAAATACCAGTTGATGGACTTTGAAGATAGTTGGGATTAATCATTATGAAGGTAAAGACATGGAAAATACCAGTTGATGGACTTTGAAGATAGTTGGGATTCATCATTATGAAGGTAAAGACATGGAAAATAGCAGTTGATGGACTTTGAAGATAGTTGGGATTAATCATTATGAAGGTAAAGACATGGAAAATACCAGTTGATGGACTTTGAAGATAGTTGGGATTAATCATTATGAAGGTAAAGACATTGAAAATAGCAGTTGATGGACTTTGAAGATAGTTGGGATTAATCATTATGAAGGTAAAGACATGGAAAATAGCAGTTGATGGACTTTGAAGATAGTTGGGATTAATCATTATGAAGGTAAAGACATGGAAAATACCAGTTGATGGACTTTGAAGATAGTTGGGATTAATCATTATGAAGGTAAAGACATGTCTCCTTATAATGACCTCAGATACTTTACCATGATTGAACAACAAATAAATATGCCAGTGTTTATTCAAAACACAAAAGCCTTCAGCAAACTGAAAGACCTAGACTTGGACACTACAGATTTGATTAAGTTTTCTATTTATACAGAAGAGAGATCACTATTTTTGTCTTCATTTACATGAGGGAATAGATAACAATGCCCACCTTTCATCAGTGAGTAACAAACCCAACTGCTACCAATCAGAATTACAATCTACTGCAAAATTTCAATTCTTTAACATAAGGATCTTAGCAATAGACATTTCTCCAACCTGAAATTCAAGCCACCTAGTACTTTACATATACTTAAAGGATCCATATTCACTTCTATTCTGTATATTTGTATCTTCAGACAACATTTTGCTCAGAACATTATAGAAGATGCCTCGAGGTGGTGTTCAACCAAACCTCTTACCCTCCTCAGCAACCCCAACTAAACCACTTACTGTCCTCAGCAACCCCAGCCAAACAACTTACCATCTTCAGCAACCCCAACCAAACCTCTTGCCATCAGCAACCCCAAACCAAACTACTTGCTGCCCTCAGCAACCCCAACCAGATTTCTTACCCTCCACAGCAACCAGTCTATTTTATGTCTTACAGAAAAAGTGTGGTTGGCTGTCAATTCGGTTTTCATGAAATTACAGGTAGAACAATAAAGGCATACCTGCCATAAGACATATTATTTAATGTCTAGCCATATGTCACCAATTTTGTTTCTGCACAATAACTTGTTTTCCACCATCTACAGTCACCAAAGTTTGTAGATGGCTTGCACTTGGGGCAGGGAAGAACCCTGTTGATTTTGGAGTCAAAAGGTCAAAGGTAAAGGTCAGTGTGACCGTAAAAGAAACAATGGTTTCCTCATAAAAACAGTTCTGCATTATATATCTGGATCAAATATTGTGGATGGGTAAAGAAGAAATCTGTTGATTTATGGGGTCCAACTGTGAAGGTGACTGACTGAATTGGTTTTAGTTTGGAGTTCTACAGTATGACAAAACAAGCAGGATTTTATTGTGTGCCAAAACAATCACAGGAAAGTAGTTTGTGCTTAGAATGAATTTTTTTAAAAATAGCATTAGTTTTACATTACTGTCACAGACCATACATTATGGATGGCTTGCCATTGTAATAAGGAAGAAGTCTATTTTGGGGTCAGGTAGTAAAAGGTCAAGCTCACTAACAAAACAAAAATAGTTTCTTACACAATAACATTACCTCTACATATCAGACCTGTGCTTGCACAAGTGACAGGAAGCCAAGCTGTTTGTGGGTCAGAAGCTCAGTGTACATGTCGCTGACTGAGATGAAAAATGGGGCCTACCCAAAAATGTCGTATACTATATACATTAATCAATGTGTGTGCATAAGAGGAAAGATTATTGATTTTTGAAAACTATTGAAAACACAAGAACACCTTTTCTTTAATTTCAAAATTGTTATAACAGCTCTATTTTGAAGATATAAAACAATTTTTATACTATTGGTTGTTGTTGTTGTAGGGTTTAATGCCATTTTTCAGCACACTTTAGGCTATACATGGCAGCCAGTTTTAATGGTGGAGGAAGAACCTGGGGAATCCCCAGAAAGAACCACCAACCCTCGAGAAGCTACTCATGGCAAGCTTTCTCACATACCCACATTTGCCGAATCCGAGACTCGAACCCACGCAGACAGAGGTGAGATGGCAGTGATCCGTAACAGAGAGCGCTTTAGACCACTCGGCCACTCGGGGCCCCTTGTAATATTGGGAATAGCCTATCTGTTGTTATTGCATAGCAAGTACTTTTCTGGGGGGAAAATACCCTGATGAAGTAATGAAATTTAGTCCTCACAATTGTGAAAACCAGAAAGTTCCAATCTTTGCTAGGAAAATACATATATTATAACCCTATCTACACCTTGGCAGGTGCTTTGTCCTAGCAACATCGACTGGATTTCATGAGTTGCTTCCCTTGGTACATAATGCCAGCTAACAGTGGTGCATTGTACATCGGCCAAAAATGGTGCAAAGCAATTGACTTAAAAGGATATTTTGTAAGTTTAACATCAAAAGTATAACTACAAACCAGAGGGAGTGTGTGTGTGTATGTGATTTGGATTTTTAATGTAGCTTTAACAATTTTTCAGTCATATTGCTATGATTTATGCAGTGTGGCAGTTTATAGTTATGTCTAGCACTGGGGCATCATGCCGCAGACATGTAGCATAATGTCCCACCCAATCACATTATCGTGACACCAGGCTGACCAGTCCTAACACTTAACTTCTTAATGCTGAGCACCAAGCGAGACAGCTGTTAGTACCATTTTTTTATAAGTCTTTGTATAACTCTGCCAGGAATCGAACCTGGGATCTCCCGCATCTGAGGTGGATGCTCTAACCACTAGGCCACTGGAGCGGTTTCAGTGTACCAGAGGAAATCCATTACATGTGCATTTGAGTGAGAGGTATTTGTCCAAACATAGACTGGTAGTGGATAATTGCATATTTATCAGTCCATTCAAGTTAGGTGCTTCCCTTGTCTCAATCATATAGAAAGAGTGTTCAAATTTGAACAACTTAATTTTGATTGGATGCCGTGTCTTGTCACCACATCCAATGAAATTCACAGACCTGAAGCACATAACTATCTGTTCGGTACTCCAAGGTATATATATGATTATCGTATCGGAACCTTGGCTAGCGAAGATGGAAAGTTCCAAACCTGCAACTTATGCAACCTGCCTGAATTTATGTTTAAAAATCAGAAAGTTCCAATTTTTTTAACCAAATCTAGAATTTTGAAAATGAAAAAAACCCCACTTTGATTCACAATGGCTTCGCCTCTTTCAAAGAGAGCAAAAGTGCGTTTCACTTGTATTTTGATCAGTTCTCGGTAAATGCGTTCTCTCAACTCCACAGGCAAGGCACGAATGTTCTCTAGCAAAGTATCCATGAATAGGTCATACTAAATCCTCTTTGGTCTGACACAAGAAATGTACTGTTTGCACAAACATGGTTTTACTTCAGTGTCGAATTTAAATCGTTTAGTCACTAATCTACACATTACAATTCGTTCAGAAGTTTCCTCTTTCACTAAGTTGACATTGTGTTCAAGATGTTGGTAATTCATTAACTCTTCCTCTGGAATTCGATGCAGTAAGTTTACAATGATGTAGTAGATAGAATCGTCCATAACAAACCAATCCTTTTTAAAACTAGGGGATCGTTGATCAATGTCTGTCCAATGGAACACTTTCAATTGAATCAGTCCTTGTATAGCCTTCAGGTACCAGGGGTTCAAACACCGGTGACGTAACGGATGCAATTGTTCTTTACGTTTCACTTGTATTTTGACCAGTTCTCGGTAAATGCGTTCTCTCAACTCCACAGGCAAAGCACGAATGTTCTTTTGTAAAGTATCCATGAACAGATTATGGTAAGTTACTTCAATGTCTCGGTCCCACTAAGGGTAAGTAATGACAATTCGGTGACCATTGAGCATGTTCTACGTAGGCCGAATCTTGCGGTTCCCAGTGGTGAAGTGACACACCGCAACTGAAGCACTTGACTTTATCTCCTTCGCCCAAGTAGAAAAATCCGGCTCTGGCTAATTCTTCGGGGGTCGGTCCTCCCAGATACTTAGGCCATTTTCCTTTGAACGATTGAAGACGATTTTCAAAGTCGCAGTATTTCGACAAACGCACAGGAAACGAATATTCGTCTTTCACAGGTTCGTTTTGATGAGGGTTGGGTGACATGAACAGGAGTTTGCTCAGGGCTGGATGACATCCATAGGGGGGTAGACGTGAAGGTGAACATTCCCCTTTAAAACGAAACCCAGTAAAATGTCCAAGAGGACGAGCGGCATCACTTTCGCATCCCTCCGGTTTGACACGCACAGCATCACTTTGCATGATAGGGGTCGTAAGAACAAAGTTCCCATGATGCTTTACGGCATCGCTAAGGTCACAACGTACAGCATCGTACCCATCGCAAGGCTCACAATCGCATTCCACTTCCGAAGCCCCACACTTGAATTGTGCCTTTCTAAACAACTTGTTTTGTGTTTCTCTGAAAGTATTCATCTTGTTCGCTCGGTCTTGGTAGTCCCAATGAACTATCGATTTTGACCATAGCCCCTTTTTATACTAGTTGCAATGCAGTCTCCAGCTTGTACATCTTTCCTTTTTTATGTTTTTTATGTCTTGTTCTGGAAGGTACCGTCTCTAAGGTACCGTCATAATTGTACCGTAGTGTGATGGGTGGAAAGGCCATAGAAAGGTAAGGGCAGTGCGGAGACCATCGAGTATGTTCCGGAATAGCTGAATCGTTATAGATACATAGATCCATTCGTAACTTCAGTCCGCAAGCGAAACACTGTACCTCGTATCCCAATCCTGACTCAGGTCCCAAGTAGACAAATCCTGTTCTAGCTAAAACATGCGAAGAAGATAATCCTTCCCTATCCATAGGCCATTTCTGAAACGTGTCCAATCGACGGGCACAATCACAATAGTCAGGTAAGAAGACTGGAAAATGGTAGGGTTTGAACTTGGAGTTCTCATCGGGTTTCTCACTCGATTCTTGCTTTGGTGAAGTCATCCTTCTAGCGGGTGACTATCCTCGTACAACCAATGTTTTATACCAACGTGTCCATACGGTAAGGTGAAATGATTGGAAAGTCGAACTCGCTTCTGGTATACGATTTGATAGACTTTTTCCAAGGGCCGACTGACGATGTGGTGAGTGGGTAAACGTACAATCTTGTTCGGTTGATAGGTGGTCACTTTAAAGTGTTCATCCTCTCCCGATTGCAAGGCTTCTTTCAATACCCCAAAGTTGACCACACGACTGGTACGATAATTCAGAGTCAGTCCTTTCACTTTGCGCGTCGTGTGCACTTCTCCTTGTTTGTCACGGTATTCGTAGCCGTAATTTTTGGGACCGCCACTGACGAAACTTAGAATCTTGTCGTCGGGATGCTCGTCTGTCCAGGCTCCTAAACGGTCTCCTTCGATGTTAGGGTGCTGTTGACTCGGGTGATGGATGTAAATGCAACTGTCCGTGTCAAAGTACAGGACGCGTTCCCCTAACAGTTCTAAAGCTTCGTACAATTTTAAGCGAGCATGGGCTGTCATCTTTTTCACAATGTCAGCTTAGTGAAAGAGGAAACTTCTGAACGAATTGTAATGTATAAATTAGTAACTAAACGATTTAAATTCGACACTGAAGTAAAACCATGTCTGTGCAAACAATACATTTCTTGTGTCAAACAAAAGAGGATTTAGTATGACCTATTCATGGATACTTTGCTAGAGAACATTCGTGCCTTGCCTGTGGAGATGAGAGAACGCATTTACCGAGAACTGATCAAAATACAAGTGAAACGCAAACGCAAAGTTATTCAACCGTTTTTAAATTATGCTCTGTTCCAAAGTACAAGAAGACTGATTATGAGTGGATATTACATTAAGCACAAAGGTAAACGAGGCTATTGGCCACCACCCAACGATTCCAAAAACAGTGTATATACTTATGGATACTTTACAACATTTTGGGCTTGCCTGAGGAGTTGAGAGAAAGGATTTACCGAGAGCTGGTGAAAATACAAGTCAAACGTAAAGAACAATTGCATCCGTTACGTCATCAGATCTTTAACCACTGGTACCTGAATATTATAAGAGGACTGATTCGTCAGAAATTTTTTCAGTGGTCAGACCTTGTTGAACACTTTCAGTTTGTGAATGATGATGAACTAGACGTTCGTAATTTTGGTTACTTCGAGATTCACTTATTACAACGTATTGAGGAAGACGAGTTAAAGGATTACCAACATTTGTTACATGGAATCTGCTTAGAAAAAGACGAAACATCTAGACAAACTCTGACGTTTCAGTTACAGTATGTAACATTTAAATTCAATACTGCAGAACGAACATGTTTAGTTAGAAATTACCTTTATTGCTTCCGAAACAAAGACACTAAAAAATCAAGTTGCCATGCCACGGATTATGTCACATATTATTGAACAGATTCCGTGGAAGGAACTCAATGACCATATTCAAACCGTGGATCATTACCATCGATTATTACAAGAACTGTATCCATTCAATTTGGGTCGACAAGTGGTGTGTGTCTTAGTGATTTGTTTTCTGCGATTTCGTTTACCAGCCGATTCTTTGTGGACTCTTTACGATCAGTACTTACCACCTCAATGGCCTTAAATGGTCACGAAAAACTCCTTTTGCTCAAAGCCTTGCGTTTTCATCTGGATACTTCTCGACCTCAACAGGAAAAAAAGATTCGTCAACTTTTAGCTACCCAAGACGTGTATGACGATGTGTGTGTAGCTTGTGACTTACATCCCCATTGGACAGATGTCCGTGCCTGGAGAGAATGGGATTTTGAGGCTTGGACCCAAGAAGTGGCCCAGTATGCACGAGAGTTGTTCAAGGAAAAAAGTTACTTTTCAACCCGTGTTAGTGACGGTGCCAGAAGAACCCGTCACCCAGGACGGGACTGTCTTGGACAGGCCTGAAAGACCCTTTCGGGAGGACACTTGTGTGACCTTACCCCCTACTATAGAACTGGTTAGAACATTACCCAAAACATGTTGTACAGACACTTGTGTTTATTCCACGTTGATGGTTATCATGTGCCTTTTATCCTTGTACTTAAGCCTTTGGCTTTTATGTATTTTTGTCTTTCGTATTCATGTTTGAAAAAACATTCAATAAACGTGTTCTGAAAAAAGTATATAAACTCTTGTCTTGTTTGTTTTCGTGTCACAAGTGACATTTCTCACACAATGGCTACCTCTCCTGTCTCTGCTCCCTCTTCCTCTACTGTCAAAGTCATCGACGAACACTTAGATCGTGCCAGTTGGGAGGCTTTGTATCTTCGCCATCCCTTTAACATGCTCATTGCTGGACCTAGCGGTTCAGGCAAAACCGAATTCGTCAAACGTTTGATCGAACATAAACATCATTTGATCGATCGGCCACCTCAGCGGATCGTGTGGTGTTACAAAGAGTGGCAATCGGCGTACAGCCTCTTGCGAGAAAGTCAAGGCGATTCCATCGTGTTTGTGGAAGGCATTCCTAAAGAAGATGACGGCATCGTCTCTGACTCCCGTCAAACCCATTTGGTTATTTTCGACGACATGTTAGGAGAAGACGAAGAAGAAATTAAACTGTGGTTCACGCGCAAAGGGCATTACCGTAATGCCAGTGTCGTTTACATCACCCAAAATTTGTTTAAACAAAGTAAAGCCCATCGCACCATCAGTCTCAATGCGCATTACGTGTTCTTGTTTAAAAGCCCTCGAGATAAATCGCAAGTGCAAGTCTTAGCCAAACAGTTAGGAACGCCTTGGCTGACTCAGGCGTACGACGATGCCACTCAAACTCCACACGCCTATTTACTCGTCGATTTGAAACCTACAACCCCCGAGGATTTGCGATTTCGTACCCACTTGTTTCACCACTGGTGCCAAGACGGAGGGCCTGTCATGTACACGTCTCCGTCCTCGACTTAATTTCACTCCACATAAAAAATCTATAAAAACCTCAGACCCTTTTTCGTCTGTCTCACACAACGTCAACATGACGTCCCTTCAGTCGCATCTTCCCGTCAAATTGATTCGTGCCTTGTATGGCATCAGTCGAGAAAAAAATCCACAAATACGAGCTCGTGTCTTAGAAGCTAGTCTCAAAGAAGTCTTACGATGGTTCACGGTGACGGCACGTCAAATACTCCAAGGAATCATTCAGATTCCTCATCAAACCAACGCTTTTTCAATCGAAACAAAGTCGCTTTGGTCCAACTGGCCGATCCCCGCATCGACACTCAAACCAAAAAACAAATCATTTTGAAACCTGGAGGGAGCGGTACTCTAGGAGGGGTCATCATTCGCTCACTCTTAAGATGGGATCCTAATGCCCCCAAAGTTATACCCAAGAAAAAAGTCCAACGAAGCTCCAAGAAGAAGAAAAAGACCAGGTCCCCAAGGAGAACTTCTCCAGTGGCGGGACCCTCCTCTGACCAGACACCACCCCGGAAAAAGAAAAGAAGCCCCCAGAAAAAGAAACAGAGAAAAAGTCCCCAGAAAAAGAAAAGCCCACAGAAGAAAACTAGTCGCAAGAGAGGCACTTCGGCCAGGACGCAACCTTACACTCGCAAACCACGACCTGCCACGGCGGTGACTGCGTCTCCGGCATCCTCACGTTCATCCACTTCTCCGTTGATGACACCAAGAACTGAAGAGTACTTGGAGACGTTGATCACACCAAGAACTTCTCCGTTGATGACCCCAAAAAGAACTTCCCCAGTGGCAGGACCCTCCAATTTAGTGGCAGTGGCTGCTGCTCACAAAGTACCTTCTCCCAAAATCAAAGTCCAAGAAAGATCGGGCATGTTACAAAGTTTACTGGATTTGTCCAAGCAAGAACTGGCTCGATTTAGTCCGTTACGTACCCCTGAACGACGTGTCATGCCTGTCCTCAAACTAATACGACGTAAAGACAATCAGTGGCGACGCGTTCAGTATAAAAAAGGCCTGTGACCAAGTCGGGGGTATCAGTGTTTTTTTCGGTGCTCCTGAAGATGTCACCCTCTAGAAAACCCCAAGGAAAGAAAAGGAAAGGACTACCACCACGTTTAGTCAAACATGGAGACATGTTATCTGTCCTGTCCAAAGCTTCTCCACCCAACAAGAAAAAACTCATTCAATCGGCCTCCAAAGAGGTCATCGATACCTTGTGCGAATGTTGTTTGAACGTTTTGAAAGGCACGATCCCTTTGTCCAAACACCAGAAACAATGCTTAAGCAAACATCGTCACGTTCTTCGCCAAATGGTTCGAAAGAAAATTCCCATTCGTCAAAAGAAGATGTTGGTCCAACGTGGAGGCATTTTACCCCTCTTGTTAGGCCCCATACTGAAAGGAGTCTTGGGAACCATGTTGGGAGGACTGGTGGGAGCAAGATAAAAAGGCCCTCGGAAGTCCCAAGATCCCAGAATCGACCCCTGACAACACCATGGAAGGACGAAAACTAGCTTTAGTGCCTTACAAACGATGGATGGAATACCATCGGTGGCAAGAACAACGCACCCCGCATTTACCTCCCAATCCCCATTTGAGCGAGATGTCCCAGTTACAACACGAATTGCAGTCCTTGATGGATCGCCAAGATTTGTCCGAAACAGAAAAATCGCAAAAGTACGGTCAACTCTTGCAACGACTGCAACTCTTTCACCAGAAAGATTTAGACGAAACAGCTCTACCCACTTTGAAAGATTTTAAAACCTTGATGAAAAGTCCAGCACCATCACCAGTACCAGTACCAGTATCATCACTACCAGTGACCAAGACAGAAAAAAGAGAATTAGAAGAAGAAGGGTTTCAAACTCCACCAGAAAAAGTACTCAAGTTAACAACACCACCTACCTCCAGAATTGGATGGATTAAAAAGATGATGGCCACCCCTTCTTCATCACAAGAGAAAAAGAAAGTGAAGACAGAAGTGAAGACAGAAGTGAAACAAGAACCGATATCCCCCGCTCAGACATCCTTCTCTTCAACACCTATTGCTGGTCGCACACGCAAAGCATTGCAATCCAAGAAAATACCCCAAGAGAAAAAGAGTAGCATCCTCCAAGAGTGGGTGCCTTATTAACACACCAACCAACACAAAAAAAATAAAAAATGGAAAAAGTCTTAGCCAGCATTTACTACGATCCTTCGCATTCTGCAAGTTACGCAGGAGTTCAAAAATTGTATCGTGCTGCCAAAACGCGACTGAAAAGTCTCCGTTTACCTCAAGTGCAACGATGGTTACAAGAACAAGCTACCTACACTTTACACAAACCCATTCGACGCAAGTTTACCAGAAGTCGCACCCGAGTGGAAGGCATCGATCATCAATGGCAAGCCGATTTAGCCGATGTCTCTCATTTGGCCAGCTACAATCGTGGCTACAAATATTAGTTTTGTGTCATCGACGTCTTTTCCAAATTTGCCTGGGTCGTGCCCTTGACTTCCAAATCGCGCAGCGAGTTAGTGCGAGCCCTGCAACGGGTGTTGAAACAAAGCGGTCGTCACCCTCTTCGATGGCAAACGGACAAAGGCACCGAATTTCTGAACCAAGCTTTCCAAAAAGAATTAAAGAAACGTGACATTCATTTTTTTACCACCGAGAATCCCGAAACCAAAGCCAGCATCGTGGAACGTTTTCAACGCACTTTGAAAGAACGCATGTGGAAATATTTTACGCATCACCACACTCTGAAGTACATCGACATCTTACCGCACCTGGTGCAAGCGTACAACCAATCTTACCATCGAAGCATCGGACGTGCCCCGCAAGAAGTGACTCCCGAGAACGAAGTGTTGGTGTTTGAGCGCCTGTTTGGTACGTCCCCGACGAGGGCTGTCCCCAAGAAAAGTGGAGAGTTGACCGTAGGAGATTGGGTGCGCATTGGCAAAACCAAACGCACTTTCGACAAAGGTTATTTACCTAACTGGACGACCGAATTGTTTCGCGTCACTGGACGAGTGCATGGCCGTCATCCTACCGTCTATAAATTGGAAGACATGAACGGAGAAGTGCTCAAAGGAACGTTTTATTTGCCCGAGTTACAACGTGTGACCAAAAAAGAAGACGACGTGTACGACATCGAAAGCATTCTCGAACGCAGAACCCGTAAAGTGGGCAAACGACGTGTCAAAGAAGTCAAAGTACGTTGGCAAGGATATCCACCCAGTTTTGATTCTTGGATCGACGCTTCACAAGTCATCGACTATAAAAAGAAGTGACCATCATGTCCTTTCACACAGACGCAGCTACGTCGACCACTCCTCCTTCACCTAGTTCTTCTGTGCAAGATTTACAAAAACAACCCTTGTGGGTGTGGTGTGGAGAACGTGTGCCTAAAATGCAAATCGTCTTTTTCTGTCAAATCTTCGTGGTGTATTGTGTCATCGGGGCAGCCATTGCCAATTTGAGTTTGCAACAAGGAGACAAACAATTGTGGACCATTTTATTGAGCAGTTGCATCGGTTACCTGCTTCCTAATCCCTCCCTGAAATTCACCTCGAACGGGAACCACGGGAACCTTGTGTCCAGTGCCAGTGTCAGTCACCACTCCAACAACAACCACAACCCCATTTTGGGCGGAGACACGCCTCTGACGTCCAGTAACCCCTCGGACAGCCACAGAACTCTGGAATTATGAGTCACGAAAACCAATTTTACTTAACCTTACCCAGTGACAGTTCCATGGAGGTGTTTCCCCACAACACGTTGTGCTGTTACACGGCTAAATTACCTCAAGCCATCCAGTTAGATCACGAAGCCCATTGGTAAGTGGCTTTAGTAGAAATGATTCACCCTACACAAATCCAAAACATCACCGAAAAGCAAAACACTTTTGAGGTCGAAATCCTGAACCAACAATTACAAGAAGCCATGAATGACATCGGGTTTTCAGGGGACACAAGACCATCCAACAATTCACCCTTCAATATCTACACCTTGAAAATTCCGTCAGGGTTTTATTTTAGTGGCCAACATTGCTTCCAGGTTCGAGTTAGCCTTTGGCAAAGCCCTCAACGAAGTCAAAAAAAGTGTCACCCTGGAGTACCATAAAGTGGCTCGTCGCTTACTGATGAAATTTCAGGATACCCAAACGTTGTCCATCAGTTTTAATCGTGACTTGTTTGATATTTTAGGTGGAGACACAAAAATGGCTCCAAATTTTAAACCGAAGATCAACAGCAATACGGAATTTTACAAGTTTTTTCGATTCCCTGTAGAACTGAACCAAGGACTGAATTTGATCTTTGTGTATTCCGATGTGGTGGAGTACAACGTGGTGGGACACACCTCTGTGCCGTTACTGCGTGTCATTCCTTTCAAAGTGGATAGTACCACGACCAGTGACCAGGAAGGTGGAAACACTTATCACGTTCACCGCGAATTTGTCCATCCTTACTATTTGCCTGTCAGCAAGTCTTATTTGGACACGGTCAACATTGCTATAAAAGGAGATCTAGGACAAAATATTACATTCACCAAAGGAAAAGTCACGGTGAAACTCCATTTTCGAAAACGGTTCTCTCACGACTCGTAAGTCATGTATCCAGTGTACCGAGGGGTTACTCGGCAGCGAGGACACGGTTTAGGAGATATGTTAAAATCGGCCTTTCGTTCGGTGGCCCCAGTCTTGAAACCGATAGTGACACGCGGATTGCACGCCTTGAAAGATGCGGCACTGACGCAAGGCAAAGAATTTCTCCAAAATGTCATCATCGACAAACAAAACCCTAAAGAAGCCTTCATGAGGGCAGGCAAAAATGTCTTGCTGCAAACGGGCAAAGACCTTTTGGGCCGCCGAGAAACACCTATAAATGCCCTGCACGCTACCGAGTCAGGCATTCAGCAAGGACAAGGCAGAAAGAGACGACGAAGAAAACACCCTTTCACCAGACTTCACACGTCTAAAGCTAGAATGGCCAAGAAAAGAAGAACCGTTCTAGACTTAGACGTTTTCGATTATTGAGACACAGCAACAAAAAAATGATGCACCGAGAGTCTTGCGCCTGTTCCAAGACGGAACTTGATCTGTTTGCCATGCCCCCAACATGATGACCATGCAAGAATCCGAATGGGTGGAATTTCATCCCGTCTCCTCATTGACCGATTCCGCTCCCATCGAGTTTGAAATCAAAGGACAGCCCGAAGATTACATCGATCTGAATAGCAGTTACTTGTACTTGAAAGTCAAAGTTCAAGATAAGGATGGAAATGCTATAGACACTGAGCCAGTAGCTCCCGTCAACAATTTCATGCATTCCTTGTTTAGCGGAGTGGACTTGTACTTTAATAAGAAACTAGTCAGTACCAGCATGGATACTTACCCTTATCGAGCGTACCTGGAAAATCTCTTGACGTATGGAATAGACGCCAAGAACACTCATCTCAATGCCTGTGTGGTATGGGAAGCTGACGATGCAGGCGAATTTGAAACATTCAAAACTGATCCATCCAAAGAACACAATGCGGGATTTGTAGAACGAAGAGACAAAATCAAAGATGGAAAGAGTTTAGAACTGATGGATCGTTTGCATTTGGATATGTGGTTGCAAGAGAAATATTTGCTGAACGGGGTGGATGTCCGCCTGAGACTGAATCGCAGCAGTACCGCTTTCCATTTAATAGCTGATACTGACGATAATTACAAAACCAAAATCCAAGGAGCCAGACTCTACGTACGCCGTGTGGAAGTGTTACCTAAAGTGGGTAACGACATCAGTCAGACGTTGAGCAGAACGACCGCTAAGTATCCGATCCGACGCGTGGAAGTGAAAACCTTCACCATTCCTAGGGGACAGCGATCCATGATCGAAGATCATCTGTTCCAAGGACAGTTACCCAAACGTTTGATCGTTGGTATGGTCGAGAATACAGCCTTCAACGGAGCTATCGCTAAAAATCCTTTCTACTTTAAACATTTTGACGTGTCCAAGATCGAAGTCAGTCGCGATGGCAAGACTTTGTGTACCCGACCTTTCGAACCTAAATTTGGTGACGGGAATTATTTGAGGTCGTACTTGTCCCTGTACGAAGCCACGGGACGGTTAGGAACCAACACCACTCACGGCATTACGTACGAGGATTATGCAGGAGGCTACGCTTTGTGGGCTTTCGATTTCACTCCAGACCAAGGCAGCGACGAGGGACATTTCCACCCTATAAAATCCAGCCAGATTCGTGTGGAACTTCAGTTTACAAAGCCATTGGACGAGACAGTGAACGTCATCCTGTATGCAGAATTCGATAATACCATAGAAATTAACAGTTTGAGAGAAGTCATTCTAGAATACTAGAAACCATGGAAGACTGTTATCCCTCTTTACCTAGTGGAGAAACTTTGGAGATGGAATGTAAGGAGACCGTGGAAGGAGAATCCCAAGACAAAGACGATGAAGTTATGATGAAGTCAAGATGGCCAGAACAAGAAGCCCATTTAGTCTCCTGTTTTGCCAAACACTTGGTCGAAAAAATGACGGAATTGATCAAGAAAAATTGCTATGGATGTCAAAACGATCATCCCAGTCACATTCAACACGATAAATGCCTGATGTTGAGTCAAGAAGAAAAATTGGACGAATATCTGGACGAAGCTTGGAGTCTCATCTCGGACGAAGACGTGTGGCACCAGTGGTATAAAGACTTGCGTGAACATTCTTGTCCACCATTAACCACTCAAGAGATCGATCGTACCGAATCTCTCCTGAATCAGAGTGAGGAGACGAAACGACGAAACGGTTATTTGTCAGACATTTTCAAGCACAAAGTCAGGATCGAATTGACAACGTATTATTACCTGTGAAGAAGAAAAAAACAACACACAAATGGATACCTGGGAACTTTATTACCTTTTGAACCACAGTTCGTATACGGCTTCTTGGAATCCTGTCGTCTGTGCTAAAGATGAACTCCCTCATCGCAAACCTCAAGACCATCAAGCTTACGTGATCAACACGGACGACAGTCATCTCCCAGGAACCCACTGGGTAGCCGTCTACTTTCCTCAATAAGGATGTGTGGAATATTTCGATTCGTACGGATTGCCCCCTTTGGAAGACGATATCATCGACTTTATGAGAAGAAATGCTCAAACCACCCGATTCAATAATGTGAAATTACAAGGCGCAGATTCCTTGGTGTGTGGACAATATTGTGTGTATTTTCTGCATCATCGCAGCCTGGGCTATTCCTTAGAACATTTAGTAACTCATTTTGATCCTCGTTCTTCTACTAGAAACGATGTGAAAGTAGATCGATGCTTTTGTGACCATTATGCTTATCTTTTGTCTCAAGCTAGGAAGAGTAGTGTCCATCAATGGCCTAATGATTTCCAACAGTGGAAATCACAACGTTGTCAGCCCTGTTTAAAGTAGAGTGTGAATTGAGAAAAATGTTTGTCATTTTTTTTTGAAGAAAAAAATGTTTGATGTTATCATGTTGGATTATTGTTAAAAATGTTAGAAATGTTGTTGTTTAGTGTTAAGTGATTTTTGAATAAAAAATGTTGTGTTTTGAAAAAAATGCCTTTGTCTTTTGTTTAGCTATAAGAATGTTGGATTGATGCTCTTTAATTTCTTACTATCCCTCTCTTGACACTCATTGAACGTTGCGACTCGAAATCCGTGTGGGGGATGTTTTCCTTCACGTCCGCGCTTTGACTTTAAGAACCGGGGTTGTTTCCAGTCTAACCATCCATTGTCGACTCATCCTCCTACGAAGATGTGCTCTAAACTAGCTAAGCTCAACGAAGCCTACGTGAATTTGCATAGGGTCAGACACAGTCTGATACCGAAGCCAGAAGAAATAGAGAATGTGAGAATGTTAAAAGTCACTGAAGACCTGATAGAAGAGCTCTTCAGAGAAGAAGTGAACAGGGAGAAAGAAGAATGGACAGAGAAGTACAGACTTCAGAGACAGCAGCAACAGCAACAGCAACAACAACAGCTGCAGCAACCTGAACCTGACAGAGGCTTTGTCGATTGTCGTATCGACACCAAAGAGTTCTTGTCTTTCCGAAGAAGCAGACCTATTGCCAGAAAGTCCATCCTCAGAGGACATCGCATTCTTAGAAACTAAAAAAGATTGCCATAGCAAACAAAAAACAGCCCTTTTCAGGGCTACCCAATACTCTAGAAAAGAAATAACCATCAATTTGCCAATATGTGTGTAGGTAGAGTAGTGTGAATATAAACACTAACTCTTTTTTTAATAGTGTGAGGGTATGTGTTTGTGTGTTTGTGTTTGTAACAGCTCACGTACGTTGGTGTGGATAGTAGATTAAGATGATTTTTTTGGGTGTTTGAGGTGTGGGAGAGTAGATTTGGGGTTGGATTGCTTTGCGTATGTGGATAGTCTGTTGAAGTGGTTAATGAAAAAAAATTTTTAGAATAGGAATGGGTAGTATAAAAAAGTGAGTGAGTGTTTCTTTTAGGTCCGCGCGTTGTTTTGATCATGATCTAGGTAAGATCAATTTTATGTTTTTAGGGCGATGCTTTCCTTCACGTCCGCGCTTTCACTATAAATTGAAACTCGCTAACCAAAATCATACCAAAATGGAAAACTGAAAAAGCTGATTGGAATACATTCTACAAATCATTAGAAAAAATTACACTAGGGGAACTACATAACCACGACAACAGCCAATTTTATGAAGCCATAACTCAAGCTATCAACAAAGCAGCTACAATCAGTATACCGAAAACACAGAATAAAATAAAACAAACACCTATACCATGGTGGAGAGAGGAATGCCGAATAGCAATTCAGGCCAAAAAGAAAGCACTAAATCGGTTCAAACATACTAAAGTAACAGAAGACTTCCTCGAATACAAACGTAAAGAAGCCATAACTCGGACTACAATTAAGGACTCCAAAATCAACTCATGGCGAAAATACTGCTCCACACTTAACCATCATAGCAACTGAAAACAAGTGTGGGGAAAGATTAGAATCATGAAAGAAAACACACCAAAATCAACACCAAAAATTCCTGGTGCGGACACTAACGAAGAAAAAGCCAAACAACTGGCCCAACATTTTGCAAACTCTAGCAGCAACAGCAATCACACCAAGGACTTCATGAAACAAACCACCATTCTCGAAACGGAATTCCCGCACCTATTTAACGACCAAACAAACAACGAAAATACACCACTAAATGAATTATTTAATATAAATGAATGGAGAAAGGCGTTACGTAACAAAAAATCAACATCTCCAGGTGAAGACCTGTTAGGCTACGAATTTTACAAAAAAATACCTCCAAACATGGAAAATATAATAGTAGTTAAGTGGGGCACCCTAGCGACAATGGGAATTAGCATTACAGAGACCCCTGGGCAACTCTAGCAACAATGGAAATTTAACATGGAGAAAAATCGTGGGCAAATCTAGCGACAAGGGGAATTTAACACAGAGTTTGGGTCTGTCTAGGGACAAGGGAAATTAACATGGGGAATAGAGTTTGGGCTTGTCTAGGGACAAGGGAATTGAACATGTTAGAAAAAAAAACTACTTTAGGGACAAGGGGAATTGAACATGGGATTTTTTTTTTTAAAAAAAAGTTTTTTTAAATTTAAATTTAAGTTTAAATTTAAAAAAAGGGGTAGGCAATTGAAAGGCTATCTCTTTTCGAGAAATATGGCTGGCCCTGAAAAGGGCCTTTGGGTTTATGTTAATGTATTCATTAACATAAAGGGCACCGCATTGGTCTTCTTCTTGTTCTTCGGCTGCGTCTCACTGTTGGTCCGTAAATCAGCACTCTTTTCAGGCATCCTTGTCTTTCAACGTAGATCCTACGTATCCACAGACTTGTGTTTGTCCTGTGGACAACGGTCCACTTGGATCGGACATACATGAGCAAGTCTGTCAGAAACATCATGGAAGACACAAGGGTGGATGACTCAACTGTGGTCCACATCTTGAAGCGACGAGAACAGGTGAATCAATGTAGTGAACTGCGCTTATTTATAGGCAGAGGTAGGATTGAAACGGATTGAGTTCATTCACCAATCCGAACACGCGTTACAAAATTCAGTCAGCTCGCATCCAATCCGAAGAGAGCAGTTTGTGATGTCACGTAGTCTATATAGATTCGCTAGCGCTTGTGTGCAGTCAATCTATGCGACAGTGATTCAACATGACGGAAACTCAGAAAACGATCCATTGGGGTGCACCAGCAGGGGAGACTGCCCAAGGGAACCCGGACTTACTTTCAGAAGAGGTACATTGGGATTTTGTGGATTTTCTTACCTCGCAAGAATTTGTTCCGGAACCTTCGTTACCTTCTTCATTACCGCAAGTGGAGAATTTTAGACAGAGACAGAAAGAAGAATTGGAGAAATTTATACAACGACAAAAGGAAGCGGAACAAGCTTTTCTCCTACAGCAGCAGCAGCAGCAAGAAGAAAAAGAGGTAAGAAAAAAGCAACAGCAACAACAGCAAGAAGAAGTAGCAGCAAAGAAACAGGAGGGTGAAAATCAAACGGTCACGGTACTGTTGGACATTTTAGCGGAGGTAAGAAGTCTGAAACAAATGTATCAGACTTCTTTATCACGACCGAAGAGAATACGACCTTCCCGAGCTAAACACGTCAACCCTGTGACTAAGCCTGCCGTACCACCCTTAGTGATTTCAACCCAATCATCATCATCATCAACATTACGCAGTTCAGAAGTAGGCCTTGGCCGTGGCAAAGGCTTAAGGCAGTTAAAGTTGATTGGTTAAACTCACCCCTACACCAAAAAAAGGCCCTTTTCAGGGCCACCCATATTTCTCGAAAAGAAATACAATTTCAATTGCCAATAACTCAAAAATGAACCCCACCCATTTTACCCTTATAGTACGTGTCTGTGTATGAGTGCGTGAGTGTAGCTTCTTATTTTAAAATCAAAACTCAAAGACACTTACCTTATATCATTAATTTACCATTTTTTTACAATCCACTTCACAATTCACAACACAACACTTTAAAAAAAAGTTCATTGACTTCTTCTTTCTCCTTGTTTAGTCTCTCTGTTTTTTGAATTTCTTCACCGTTTTTTCCTCATTTTCTTCCCTTCTTCTTTTCTTCTCCTGTTTCTTTGCCTCTTGTAAATAGAATTGTCTTCCTTCTTCCTCTTCTTCCTCTGAAGAATCCCTCTCTTCTTCCTCTGAAGAATCCCTCTCTTCTTCTGAAGAATCCTTCTTTTCTTCTGACTCCTCTTGTTTCTTTTTTGGGCAATCTGGAGACCAATGTCTTTTTTCTTTACAATAATAACAGGTATCTTGACTTTTGTCTTTTTTAGCCCCTGTTTTTTTTTCTTTTTTGACGGTCTGGACACTCTGAAGACCAATGCCCTTTCTTCTGACAGATATAGCAAGTATCCTGACTTTTATCTCGAAAGGAAGGAGAGTAGTCCGTCGGCTGGTCTGAAGAGAATTTTCTAATGACCCCTCGCAAAGCTCTGACGAAACGTTCAATCTGGGTAGTCTCTTCCATCGTTGTGCTCGGTTTGAGAATGAAATGAATAGTGAAAGGACAAGACACACACCCTTTTATATACACTGGTCTGCCATGACTATAAATTAGTTTATGGTGTTTAAACTTGAGTCATTTGACGTTTTGCACTCAAGATGAAACGATCCCATTCATTCGAGAAGAGAGAAGAAGAAAGTAAGAGGCAGAAACGTGATCTATCGCCTCGTACCAGAGCTGATATCTTGGCACAAATTCATGCCAGTGATTTTGAAGAGGACATGAGTGAACCAGAATTTGAAACCTCTAAACCAAGTTCGTCACCCTTAGTCAACCCTGAAAAATACTATTCCATTCGAGAGACGGAAAAGCGCTCCTCTAGAAAATTTAGAACCACGGCTTACACCTACACGGTGAAGTTTAAAGATTTCAAGGCCGACGTACCCTTGGAGAAAGCAGAAGGGTTTATCACCGAGATGTGGGATTCTTTGCTCACCGCACTCAAGCGACAATGTCAACCCAAAGAAGACGTTCGCTTGACACTATCCATAGATCACGACGGTTTGAAATCCCCTGTTTGGATCGAGTTTAGCAGACCCGCAGAACTAACCCCTTCCAAAATCATGAACAAGATTCAACACGTACAACAATCTAATGACCAGTTTGACATCACCGATGGTAAAGCCACACTGAAAATGGCCAACGTCTCTCCTCCTCAAGGGACTGGACGCAAAAAGATGTTATTGGTGGACGACCTTCGCAACACCAAAACAAGTCTCGTCCGAATTAACAACCCTCAAGACCAGATGTGTTTAGCCCGTGCCATCGTGGTGGGACGAACCTATGCCAACAAGAACGACACGGTAGAATGGAAAAGAACCTGGAAAACTATTCAACGATCCGATCGAGCCAAACAACGAAATGAAGCAGAACTCCTGTTACAACAAGCCGGACTGTCCAAAGACACACCCTGTGGTATTCCTGAGATGCAAAAATTGCAAGATGCCCAAGCTCCACGATACACCTTGAAAGTGCACCCTCAAGAAATGCGCGGGCCTCTGTTGTTTCGAGGCCAGCATTTTAAGGACGGAAAATACATTCATGTCTATTATCACGATGAACATTTCGATACCATTACCAGTATCACCGGATTCCTGGGATACAGTTATTATTGTGAGAAATGTGACTATGGTTTTAACAATCGAGAGCAACACAAACATTGTGGATGGAAATGCTCAGGATGTTTGGCCTCTCCACCCTGTCTGAGCGAAGAACCAGTGCCTTGTTCAACTTGTCTGCGCACGTTTGTCAGCCCTACCTGTTACCAACAACATTTGAAAACACAACGTTCACAGCAGAAATGTGCTTGTCAACTGCTGAGATTGTGCCCTACGTGTGGACAAGGCATACTTACCAATAATGCCAAGGCACACGTATGTTCAGGAAAGAAAAAATGTCACATTTGTCACCACATCGTGGACTTGGAACACCAATGCTACGTGTAAAAATACCAAACCCAACCAGAGAAAGAGGACGGTCACAAGAAGAAAGGCAATTTCATCTTTTTTGATTTCGAATGCATGCAAGAGACCGGTATTCACATTCCTAATTTCTGAGTAGCCTATCGAGCGTGCGAGAAGTGCATTCAAGAACCTATCTTCAGTCATTGCCCTCACTGCAGCAAAATTCCCGGAGGGCGTGAAAAAATCTTTCGAGGACCGAACACGTTAGCCGATTTTGCCCAATGGGTCTTACACCCCATCGACAAGACGTCGAGCCAAGAGGACATCGAACGTTACGGAGATTGTCATCGTCATGCCACAGTGATGGCTCACAATTTCTCCGGATACGATGGACAGTTTCTTTTGAGGTACTATACAGAACATGGCACCGAACGTCCTAAAGTGACTTTGAACGGAGCCAAAATCATTTTCATGCAAGTGGGACAGGTACAGTTTAAAGATTCGATGAGCTATTTGGCCATGCCTTTGAGTCGAATGCCTAAAACGTTTGGAATGACAGAAATGGCTAAAGGTTATTTTCCTCACTTTTTTAATACGGAAGCCAATCAACACGCCGTTCTACCCCATTTACCTGAGGCTCACTATTACGACCCCGACAACATGCGTACCGAACAACGAGAAGCTTTCTACGCTTGGTACCAGGCTCACGCCTCGGACCCTTTCGACTTTCAGGAAGAAATGCTAAAGTATTGTCGTTCCGACGTGGACATTTTACGACGTTGCTGTGGAAAATTTCGAGAACTGTTCATGGAACACGGAGGGGTCGATCCTTTGAAAGAAGCTTGCACCATTGCCAAAGCGTGTTCCTTAGTGTATCGACAACGATTCATGCCTGAAAACACCGTGGCTGTCATCAGCCCTCAAACGACCCACTATGTCAAGCGTCAATACTCGGTCAAAGCCCTACGTTGGTTACATTACTTGTGCGACAAGGAAGACAAATGGATTCAGCATGCCCGCAACGGAGGAGGCGAAAAGACCATCGGAACGTATTCGGTCGATGGCTGGGACTTAGAAAACGCCAAGATCGTGTACGAGTTTAACGGTTGCTTATTTCACGGATGTCCCGTCTGTTACCCTGACCGTAGCACTAAAAATCAGTTTTTACAACGAACCATGGAAGACTTGTACCAGGACACTTGTCAGCGACGCCTAAAGTTAGAACAGCAAGGATACCAAGTGGTGGAAATGTGGGAACACGAGTACGATCACCGTATGAAAACCGATCCCGAGTTTAAACGCCTCGTGGAAAGTTACCAGTTCATGGACCCGCTGAACCCGAGGGATAGTTTGTACGGAGGAAGGACTAATGCCACCTGTTTGCTGTACCAAGCCGACGAAGAGAAAGGAGAAGAAATCAAATACTTGGACGTGTGTTCGCTCTATCCCTACGTGTGCAAATATTGTCGCTTTCCTGTAGGGCACCTACAATTGTTGACGGAACACATCGACCTGAAAAACATTCGACAATACGAAGGCTTAATCAAGTGCAAAGTTTTGCCTCCCACGAACCTATACCATCCCGTCTTACCTCACCATTGTCAAGGCAAACTGATGTTTCCCTTGTGATGTACTTGTGCCGAAACGTGCAACCAAGACCAACCTTGTCAGCACAGCCAGGAAGAACAGGCCTTGACGGGAACCTGGGTTAGCGTAGAATTGTTCAAAGCTCTGGACATGGGATACCAACTGTTAGAAGTGTACGAAATTTGTCACTTTCCCAAGACACAACAATACCACAAGGGTGACCCCACGCAGAAAGGCATTTTCGCTGACTACGTGGATGCCTTTTTGAAACTGAAGCAAGAAGCCAGCGGCTATCCTTCCTGGTGTCACACTCCCGAAGACCAAATAAAATTCAAAGAGAAATACTATGAACAAGAAGGCATCACTTTAGACCACATCGAGAAAAACGAAGGCAGGCGATCTTTTGCCAAAGTGATGTTAAATTGCTTGTGGGGTAAAATGGCACAACGACCGTGTTTACCCAAGACGGAATATTTGACAGAGCCTTCCCGCTACTTCCAGATGATTCACGACAAAACCAAATACATGAAACACGTGGACGTCGTTCGCGAGGATTTGATCTTGGTCAATTACGAAGATGATCTGGACTTTGTACAAGACGACCCTTTTGGAAATGTCATCATTGCGGCTTACGTGACAGCCCATGCTCGCTTAAAATTGTACGAAGCTTTAGAACTGTTAGGGGAACGCGTCCTGTACTTTGACACGGACAGTTGCATTTACATCCATCACCCGATTCAACATCACCCTGACATCGAAGGAGACCGTTTAGGAGCCTGGACAGACGAGCATCCCGACGACAAGATTCTAAGTTTCGTCAGTGGTGGCCCCAAAAATTACGGCTACGAATACCGGGACAAACAAGGAGAAGTGCACACGACGTGCAAAGTGAAAGGACTGACTCTGAATCATCGTACCAGTCGAGTGGTCAACTTTGGGGTATTGAAAGAAGCCTTGCAATCGGGAGAGGATGGAAACTTTAAAGTGACCACTCACCAACCGAACAAGATTGTACGTTTAACCACTCACCACATCGTCAGTCAGCCCCTGGAAAAAGTCTATCAAATCGTCTACCAGAAGCGAGTGCGACTTCCCAATTATTTCACCTTACCGTACGGTCACGTCGGTATTGGTCTGTATATAAAAAGGAACCCTATGCAAGATCGATAGTTCATTGGGACTACCAAGACCGAGCGAACAAGATGAATACTTTCAGAGAAACACAGAACAAGTTGTTTAGAAAGGCACAATTCAAGTGTGAGGCTTCGGAAGTGGAATGCGATTGTGAGCCTTGCGATGGGTACGATGCTGTACCTTGTGACCTGAGCGATGCCGTAAAGCATCATGGGAACTTTAGTGTCACTACCCCTATCATGGAAAGGGATGCTGTGCGTGTCAAACCTGTGGGATGCGAAAGTGATGCCGCTCGTCCTCTTGGACATTTTACTGAGTTTCGTTTTAAAGGGGAATGTTCACCTTCACGTCTACCCCCCTACGGATGTCCTCCAGCCCTGAGCAAACTCCTGTTCATGTCACCCAACCCTCATCGAAACGAACCTGTGAAAGACGAATATTCGTTTCCTGTGCGTTTGTCGGAATACTGCGAGATTGAAAATCGTCTTCAATCGTTCAAAGGAAAATGGCCTAAGTATCTGGGAGGACCGACCCCCGAAGAATTAGCCAGAGCCGGATTGTTCTACTTGGGCGAAGGAGATAAAGTCAACTGCTTCAGTTGCGGTGTGTCACTTCACCACTGGGAACCGCAAGATTCGGCCTACGTAGAACATGCTCGATGGTCACCGAATTGTCATTACTTACCCTTAGTGGGACCGAGACATTGAAGTAACTTACCATGTCGTTGACGAAGAAGAAACCAGATTGGCTAGGAGTCAAATGTTGGACATCACCGAGAGCAGTATTTAAACTTCATTTCAAAAACGATATTGAATCATTACCTAAAGAACTGCAAGAGAAGATTTACAAGGAAGTTTGGCAGGGGTTTGCCAGAGTGAAATCTCAATGGGTCACTGTAGAACTTTTGTGTCGAGAGATTCATAAGAGGAAAGTGAAAAAAAGTCAACCAGTGTGTTAGATTTCTTTGGGTCAAGGGTGCATTCATCCTATTATATCGCTTTAGACCGTTTACATCAAAAGAGTTCAGTGACATTCTTGGACGTTACCCTGAATGGCAGTGGTCAGAAATTACTCACTATGTGGATTACTTTTGCTCTCTATGAGAAGATTGTGAATTGTACGGACTGACTTATTCATGAATACTTTGCTAGAGAACATTCGTGCTTTGCCTGTGGAATTGAGAGAAAGGATTTACCGAGAGCTGGTCAAAATACAAGTGAAACGTAAAGAACAATTGCATCCGTTACATCACCAGATCTTTAACCACTGGTACCTGAATGGTATAAGAGAACTGATTCGTCAGAAATTGTTTCAATGGTCAGACATTGTTCAAAACTTTGAGGTCGAGAATGATGTACATGTTCATAATTTTGGTTACTTCGACATTCACTTACTGCAACGTATTGAGGAAGACGAGGTAAAGGATTACCAACATTTGTTACGTGGAATCTGCTTAGCGGAAGACGAAACTTCTAAACGAACTCTGACGTTTCGGTTACAGTATGTAACATTTAAATTCCCTACTGGAGAACGATGATCTCTGGCAAGAAAGTACGTCTATTGCATCCGAAAAAAAGAGAATATAAAAACAGGCTGCCATGCCACGACTTATGTCACATATCATTGAACAGATTCCGTGGAAGGAACTCAATGACCATATTCAAACCGTGGATCATTACCATCGATTATTACAAGAACTGTATCCATTCAATTTGGGTCGACAAGTGGTGTGTGTCTTAGTGATTTGTTTTCTGCGATTTCGTTTACCAGCCGATTCTTTGTGGACTCTTTACGATCAGTACTTACCACCTCAATGGCCTTAAATGGTCACGAAAAACTCCTTTTGCTCAAAGCCTTGCGTTTTCATCTGGATACTTCTCGACCTCAACAGGAAAAAAAGATTCGTCAACTTTTAGCTACCCAAGACGTGTATGACGATGTGTGTGTAGCTTGTGACTTACATCCCCATTGGACAGATGTCCGTGCTTGGAAAGAATGGGATTTTGAGGCTTGGACCCAAGAAGTGGCCCAGTATGCACGAGAGTTGTTCAAGGAAAAAAGTTACTTTTCAACCCGTGTTAGTGACGGTGCCAGAAGAACCCGTCACCCAGGACAGAACTGTCATGGACATGCCTGAAAGGTCATTCCGGGAGGACACTTGTGTGACAATACCTCATGTGGAGACTGTAAGAACATTACACACTGTCCCTAGGACATCTTGGTTACCCAAAACATGTTGTACAGACACTTGTTTATATTCCACTTTGATCGTTTTAATGTGTTTTTTATTCCTGTACATCACTATTTGGGTTTTATGTATTTTTGTCTTTCGTGTTCATATTTGAAACATTCAATAAACGTGTTCTGAAAAAAAGTATATAAACTCTTGTCTTGTTTGTTTTCGTGTCACAAGTGACATTTCTCACACAATGGCTACCTCTGCTGTCTCTGCTCCCTCTTCCTCTACTGCCAAAGTCATCGACGAACAATTAAATCGTGCCAGTTGGGAGGCTTTGTATCTTCGCCATCCCTTTAACATGCTCATTGCTGGACCTAGCGGTTCAGGCAAAACCGAATTCGTCAAACGTTTGATCGAACATAAACATCACTTGATCGATCGGCCACCTCAACGGATCGTGTGGTGTTACAAAGAGTGGCAATCGGCGTACAACCTCTTGCGAGAAAGTCAAGGCGATTCCATCGTGTTTGTGGAAGGCATTCCTAAAGAAGACGACGGCATCGTCTCTGACTCCCGTCAAACCCATTTGGTCATTTTTGACGACATGTTAGGAGAAGACGAAAAAGAAATTAAATTGTGGTTCACGCGCAAAGGGCATCACCGTAATGCCAGTGTCGTTTACATCACCCAAAATTTGTTTAAACAAAGTAAAGCCCATCGCACCATCAGTCTCAATGCGCATTACGTGGTCTTGTTTAAAAGCCCTCGAGATAAATCGCAAGTGCAAGTCTTAGCCAAACAGTTAGGAACGCCTTGGCTGACTCAGGCGTACGACGATGCCACTCAAACGCCACACGCCTATTTACTCGTCGATTTGAAACCTACGACTCCCGAGGATTTGCGATTTCGTACCCACTTGTTTCACCACTGGTGCCAAGACGGAGGGCCTGTCCTGTACACGTCTCCGTCCTCGACTTCATTTCACTCCCCATAAAAAAAATCTATAAAAACCTCAGACTCTTTTCGTCTGTCACACACACAGTGTGAACATGACGTCCTTTCAGTCGCATCTTCCCGTCAAATTGATTCGTGTCTTGAATGGCATCAGTCGAGAAAAAAATCCACAAACACGAGCCCGTGTCTTAGAAGCTAGTCTCAAAGAAGTCTTACGATGGTTCACGGTGACGGCACGTCAATTACTCCAAGGAATCATTCAGATTCCTCATCAAACCAAACGCTTTTTCGATCGAAACAAAGTCGCTTTGGTCCAACTGGCCGATCCCCGCATCGACACTCAAACCAAAAAACAAATCATTTTGAAACCTGGAGGGAGCGGTACTCTAGGAGGGGTCATCATTCGCTCACTCTTAAGATGGGATCCTAATGCCCCCAAAGTTATACCCAAGACAAAAGTCCAACGAAACCCCAAGAAGAAAAAGAAAAAGACCAGGTCGCCAAGGAGAACTTCTCCAGTGGCAGGACCCTCTTCTGACCAGACACCACCCCGGAAAAAGAAAAGAAGCCCTCAGAAAAAGAAACAGAGAAAAAGTCCCCAGAAAAAGAAAAGCCCACAGAAGAAAACTAGTCGCAAGAGAGGCACTTCGGCCAGGACGCAACCTTACACTCGCAAACCACGATCTGCCACGGCAGTGACTGCGTCTCCGGCATCCTCACGTTTGTCCACTTCTCCGTTGATGACACCAGGAACTGAAGAGTACTTGGAGACGTTGATCACACCAAGAACTTCTCCGTTGATGACCCCAAAAAGAACTTCCCCAGTGGCAGGACCCTCCAATTTAGTGGCAGTGGCTGCTGCTCACAAAGTACCTTCTCCCAAAATCAAAGTCCATGAAAGATTGGGCATGTTACAAAGTTTACTGGATTTGTCCAAGCAAGAACTGGCTCGATTTAGTCCGTTGCGTACCCCTGCACGACGTGTCATGCCTGTCCTCAAACTGATACGACGTAAAGACAATCAGTGGCGACGCGTTCCAGTATAAAAAAGGCCTGTGACCAAGTAGGGGTATCAGTGAACTTGTAAAAGATGTCACCTCCAAGAAGCCAAAAAAGAAAGAGACAAAGGCAGACGCGTCATCCGACAAAGCGCTTAGCCAAGCATCGACATTACCCTAAGAAAAGACACAGTCGTTCCAAGAAAAAGAGGCGTCAACAAAGGGGAGGATTCCTTGGCGATTTTGGGAAAAACATTGTCACCTTTATGACAAAGCTATAGTCCCAAAAAAGATAAAAGGGTGTGTGTTAAGTCATCGACGTTAGCGTCTGTTTGGTGAATGTATCGGAACCCACAAGCAAAGATGTCACCCTCCAGAAAACCCCAAGGAAAGAAAAGGAAAGGACTACCAGCACGTTTAGCCAAACATGGGGACATGTTATCTGTCCTGTCCAAAGCTTCTCCACCCCTACGAAAAAAACTCATTCAAACAGCCTCCAAAGAGGTCATCGATACCGTGTGCGAATGTTGTTTGAACGTTTTGAAAGGCACGATCCCTTTGTCCAAACACCAGAAACAATGCTTAAGCAAACATCGTCACGTTCTTCGCCAAATGGTTCGAAAGAAAATTCCCATTCGTCAAAAAAAGAAGATCTTAGTGTAACGTGGAGGCATTTTGCCTCTCTTGTTAGGCCCCATACTGAAAGGAGTCTTGGGAATCATGTTGGGAGGACTAGTGGGAGCAAGATAAAAAGGCCTTCGGAAGTCACAAGATCTCAGAATCGACCCCTGACAACACCATGGAAGGACGAAAACTAGCTTTAGTGCCTTACAAACGATGGATGGAATACCATCGGTGGCAAGAACAACGCACCCCGCATTTACCTCCCAATCCCAATTTGAGCGAGATGTCCCAGTTACAACACGAACTGCAGTCCTTGATGGATCGCCAAGATTTGTCCGAAACAGAAAAATCGCAAAAGTACGGTCAACTCTTGCAACGACTGCAACTCTTTCACCAGAAAGCTTTAGACGAAACAGCTCTACCCACTCTGAAAGATTTTAAGATCTTGATGAAAAGTCCAGCACCAGTACCAGTACCAGTACCAGTCCCACCACTACCAGTGACCAAGACAGAAAAAGGAAAAGAAGAAGAAGAAGAAGGGTTTCTAACTCCACCAGAAAAAGTACACAAGTTAACAACACCACCTACCTCCAGAATTGGATGGATTAAAAAGATGATGGCCACCCCTTCTTCATCACAAGAGAAAAAGAAAGTGAAGACAGAAGTGAAACAAGAACTGATATCCCCCGCTCAGACATCCTCCTCTTCAACACCTATTGCCGGTTGCACACGCAAAGCATTGCAATCCAAGAAAATACCCCAAGAGAAAAAGAGTAGCATCCTCCAAGAGTGGGTGTCTTATTAACACACAAACACACAAAAAAAATGGAAAAAGTCTTAGCCAGCATTTACTACGATCCCTCGCATCCTGCAGGTTACGCAGGAGTTCAAAAATTGTATCGTGCTGCCAAAACTCGATTGAAAAGTCTCCGTTTACCTCAAGTGCAACGATGGTTACAAGAACAAGCTACCTACACTTTACACATACCCATTCGACGCAAGTTTGCCAGAAGTCGCACCAGAGTGGAAGGCATCGATCATCAATGGCAAGCCGATTTAGCCGATGTCTCTCATTTGGCCAGCTACAATCGTGGCTACAAATATTTGTTTTGTGTCATCGACGTCTTTTCCAAATTTGCCTGGGTCGTGCCCTTGACTTCCAAGTCGAGCAGCGAGTTAGTGCGAGCCCTGCAACGGGTGTTGAAACAAAGCGGTCGTCACCCTCTTCGATGGCAAACGGACAAAGGCACCGAATTTCTGAACCAAGCTTTCCAAAAAGAATTAAAGAAACGTGACATTCATTTTTTACCACCGAGAATCCCGAAACCAAAGCCAGCATCGTGGAACGTTTTCAACGCACTTTGAAAGAACGCATGTGGAAATATTTTACGCATCACCACACTCTGAAGTACATCGACATCTTACCGCACCTGGTGCAAGCGTACAACCAATCTTACCATCGAAGCATCGGACGTGCCCCGCAAGACGTGACTGCCGAGAACGAAGTGTTGGTGTTTGAGCGCCTGTTCGGTACGTCCCCAACGAGGGCTGTCCCCAAGAAAAGTGGAGAGTTGGCCGTAGGAGATTGGGTGCGCATTGGCAAAACCAAATGCACTTTTGACAAAGGTTACTTACCTAACTGGACGACCGAACGGTTTCGTGTCACTGGACGAGTGCATGGCCGTCATCCTGCCGTCTATAAATTGGAAGACATGAACGGAGAAGTGCTCAAAGGAACGTTTTATTTGCCCGAGTTACAACGTGTGACCAAAAAGGAAGACGACGTGTACGACATCGAAAGCATTCTCGAACGCAGAACCCGTAAAGTGGGCAAACGACGTGTCAAAGAAGTCAAAGTACGTTGGAAAGGATATCCACCCAGTTTTGATTCTTGGATCGACGCTTCACAAGACATCGACTATAAAAAGAAGTGACCATCATGCCCTTTCACACAGCAGACGCAGCTACGTCGACCACTCCTCCTTCACCCAGTTCTTCTGTGCAAGATTTACAAAAACAACCCTTGTGGGTGTGGTGTGGAGAACGTGTGCCTAAAACGCAAATCGTCTTTTTCTGCCAAATCTTCGTGGTGTATTGTGTCATCGGGGCAGCCATTGCCAATTTGAGTTTGCAACAAGGAGACAAACAATTGCGGACCATTTTATTGAGCAGTTGCATCGGTTACCTACTTCCCAATCCCTCCCTGAAATTCTCCTCGAACGGGAACCACGGGAACCTTGTGTCCAGTGCCAGTGCCAGTCACCACTCCAACAACCATAATCAGAACCCCATTTTGGGCGGAGACACGCCTCTGACGTCCAGTAATATCCCCTCGGACAGCCACAGAACTC
Source organism: Sinohyriopsis cumingii (assembly GCA_028554795.2). NCBI lineage: Eukaryota > Metazoa > Mollusca > Bivalvia > Unionida > Unionidae > Sinohyriopsis > Sinohyriopsis cumingii. The sequence continues at coordinate 127,519,978 of CM068835.1, forward strand.
TGGAATTATGAGTCACGAAAACCAATTTTACTTAACCTTACCCAGTGACAGTTCCATGGAGGTGTTTCCCAAGAACACGTTGTGCTGTTACACGGCTAAATTACCTCAGGCCATCCCCTTAGATCACGAAGCCCATTGGGAAGTGGCTTTAGTAGAAATGATTCACCCGACCCAAGTCCTCAATGTCCTTCCCAATCAAAATTTTTTTGATGTGGAAGTTCATGACGAGCAATTGCAACAGGAGTTGGATAAGAGAACAACCATATCTGACATTAAAACCTATAATGAGAAAACTCAAAAGTCGACCTACCACTTGTCCATTCTCCCAGGCTATTATTTTAGTGGTCATCATTTGGTCAACGCCATAGCCTCCAGGTTTAATGGAGTGTTTGGGAAAGCTTTTGAGATTATCAAAAACAAAAGTGTCACCATGGAGTACCACAAAGTAACTCGTCGCTTCTTGATGAAATTTCAGCGGAGTAAAATCGTGTCCATTGTATTTTGTCATGAATTGTTTGACATGTTGGGCGGGGACATGGAGCTGAGGAAGAAAGTAGAAAAAGAAAAAAACGAATCATCAGGCATTTACGACAACGATACTTTTGCCAAGTACCCCGGTAGAACTGAACCAAGGACTGAATTTGATCTTTGTGTACTCTGATGTGGTGGAGTACAACGTGGTGGAACACACCTCCGTGCCGTTACTGCGTGTCATTCCTTTCAAAGTGGATTCTGCCACGAACGCTGACGAGGAAGGTGGAAACACTTATCACGTCCACCGCGAATTTGTACATCCTCACTATTTGCCGGTCAGCAAGTCGTATTTGGACACGGTCAACATTACTATGAAAGGAGATTTGGGACAAAATATTCCATTCACCAAAGGAAAAGTCACGGTGAAACTCCATTTTCGAAAACGGTTCTCTCACGATTCGTAAGTAAGTCATGTATCCAGTGTACCGAGGGGTGGCTCGACAGCGAGGACACGGTTTAGGAGATATGTTAAAATCGGCCTTTCGTTCGGTGGCCCCGGTGTTGAAACCGATGGTGACACGCGGATTGCACGCCTTGAAAGATGCGGCACTGACGCAAGGCAAAGAATTTCTCCAAAATGTCATCATCGACAAACAAAACCCTAAAGAAGCCTTCATGAGGGCAGGCAAAAATGTCTTGCTGCAAACGGGCAAAGACATTTTAGGCCGACGAGACACACCTATAAATGCCCTGCACGCTACCGAGTCAGGCATTCAGCAAGGACAAGGCAGAAAGAGACGACGAAGAAAACACCCTTTCACCAGACTTCAAGCGAGAAAGGCCAAGAAAAGAAGAACCGTTCGAGACTTAGACGTTTTCGATTATTGAGAAAGAACAGAACAAAAAATGATGCACCGAGAGTCTTGCGCCTGTTCCAAGACGGAACTGGATCTGTTTGCCATGCCCCCCACCATGATGACGATGCAAGAATCCCAGTGGGTGGAATTTCACCCCCTCTCCTCATTGGCCGATTCTGCTCCCATCGAGTTTGAAATCAAGAGACAGCCCGAAGATTACATCGATCTGAATAGCAGTTACTTGTACTTGAAAGTCAAAGTTCTAGATAAGGATAATGGTGCAGTAGAAGACACTGAGCCAGTAGCTCCCGTCAACAATTTCATGCATTCCTTGTTCAGCTCAGTGGACTTGTACTTGAATAACAAACTGGTCAGCAGCAGCATGGATACTTACCCTTACCGTGCCTACCTGGAAAATCTCTTGACGTACGGAATAGATGCCAAGAAATACTCATATCAATGCCTGTGTGCTATGGGAACCTGACGAAGCGAAGGCGTTTGAGGAAACAGATAAAGACAATGACGGCTTTGTGGAAAGACGAAGTAAAATCCTAGGTGGAAAGAGTTTAGAACTGATGGATCGTTTGCATTTGGACATGTGGTTGCAAGAGAAATGTTTGCTGAACGGGGTCAATGTCCGCTTGAGACTGAATCGGAGCAGTGCCGCTTTCCATTTGTTGGCTGATACTACTGCTGACAATCCTAAAAGCAAAATCGAGGAGGCCAAACTCTACGTACGACGCGTGGAAGTGTTACCTAAAGTTGGAAACGACATCAGTCAGACGTTGAGCAGAACGACCGCCAAGTATCCCATACGACGTGTGGAAGTGAAAACGTTCACCATTCCCGCTAACCATCATTCCATGATCGAAGATCATCTGTTTCAAGGACAGTTACCCAAACGTTTGATCCTTGGTATGGTCTCGAATTCAGCCTTCAGCGGAGCCTTCGGTGAAAATCCTTTCCACTTTCAACAGTTCAACGTGAAGAAAATCGAAGTCAGTCGCGATGGCAAGACCTTGTGTACCAGACCTTTCGAACCTGACTTTACCAAGAACAATTACTTGAGATCGTACTTGTCCCTGTACGAAGCCACCGGCCAGTTAGGAACCAACACCAGTCACGGCATTACGTACGAGGATTATGCAGGAGGCTATGCATTGTGGGCTTTCGATTTCACTCCAGACCAAGGCAACGACGAGGGACATTTCCACCCTATAAAATCCGGCCAGATTCGTGTGGAACTTCAGTTTGCAGATAAACTGGACAAGACAGTGAACGTCATCCTGTATGCAGAATTCGATAATACCATAGAAATCAACAGTTTGAGAGAAGTCATTCTAGATTACTAGAAACCATGGAAGATTGTTGTCCCTCTTTACCTAGTGGAGAAACTTTGGACATGGAATGTGAGGAGACCGTGGAAAAAGAAGAAGTGATCATGATGAAATCGAGATGGCCAGAACAAGAAGCCCATTTAGTCTCCTGTTTTGCCAAACACTTGGTCGAAAAAATGACGGAATTGAGCAAGAAAAATTGCTATGGATGTCAAAACGATCATCCCAGTCAAATTCAACACGATAAATGCCTGATGTTAAGTCAAGAAGAAAAATTGAACGAGTATCTGGACGAAGCTTGGAGTCTCATCTCGAACAAAGACGTGTTGCATCAGTGGTATAAAGACTTGCGTGAACATTCTTGTCCACCATTAACCACTCAAGAGATCCATCGTATCGAAGCTCTCCTGAATCAGAGTGAGGAAACAGAACGAATAACCGTTTATTCGTCAGACATTTTCAAGCAAAAAGTCAGGATCGAATTGACGACTTATTATTATCTGTGAAGAAGAAGAAAACAACACAAATGGATACCTGGGAACTTCATTACCTTTTGAACCACAGTTCGTATACAGCTTCTTGGAATCCTGTCGTCTGTGCTAAAGATGAACTCCCTCATCGCAAACCTAAAGACCATCAAGCTTACGTGATCAACACGGACGACAGTCATCTCCCAGGAACCCACTGGGTAGCCGTCTACTTTCCTCAATAAGGATGTGTGGAATATTTCGATTCGTACGGATTGCCCCCTTTGGAAGACGATATCATTGACTTTATGAGAAGAAATGCTCAAACCACCCGATTCAATAATGTGAAATTACAGGGCACAGATTCCTTGGTGTGTGGACAGTACTGTGTGTATTTTCTGCATCATCGCAGCCTGGGCTATTCCTTAGAACATTTAGTGACTCATTTTGATCCTCGTTCTTCTGCTAGAAACGATGTGAAAGTAGATCGATGGTTTTGTGACCATTATGCTTATCTTTTGTCTCAAGCTAGGAAACGTAGTGTCCATCAATGGCCTAATGATTTCCAACAGTGGAAATCACAATTTCATTCACAACGTTGTCAGCCCTGTTTAAAGTAGATTGTCAATTGAGAAAAAATGTTTGTGATTTGAAAAAAATTGTTAGATGTTATCATGTTGGCTTATTGTTAAAAATGTTAGAGTTGTTGTTGTTTAGTGTTAAGTGATTTTTGAATAAAAAATGTTGTGTTTTGAAAAAAAAATGCCTTTGTCTTTTGTTTAGGTATAAGAATGTTGGATTGATGCTCTTTCATTTCTTACTATCCCTCTCATGACACTCACTGAACGTTGCGGCTCGAAAACCGTGTGGGGATGTTTTCCTTCACGTCCGCGCTTTGACTTTAAGAACCGGTGGTTGTTTCCAGTCTAACCATCCATTGTCGACTCATCCTCCTAAGAAGATGTGCTCCAAACTAGCTAAACTCAACGAAGCCTACGTGAATTTGCATAGGGTCAGACACAGTCTGATAACGAAGCCAGAAGAAATAGAGAATGTGAGAATGTTAAAAATCACTGAAGACCTGATAGAAGAGCTCTTCAGAGAAGAAATGAACAGGGAAAAAGAAGAATGGACAGAGAAGTACAGACTTCAGAGACAGCAGCAACAGCAGCAGCAACAGCAGCAACAACAACAACAACAGCAGCAGCAGCAGCAACCTGAAGCTGACAGAGGCTTTGTCGATTGTCGTATCGACACCAAAGAGTTCTTCTTCTCTTTCCGAAGAAGCAGACCTATCGCCAGAAAGTCTATCCTCAGAGGACATCGCATTCTTAGAAACTAAAAAAAGAATGCCATAGCAAACAAAAAAACAGCCCTTTTCAGGGCTACCCAATACTCTAGAAAAGAAATAACCATCCATTTGCCAATGTGTGTAGGTAGAGTAGTGTGAAAATAAACACTAACTCTTTATTGATAGTGAGAGTGTATGTGTTTGTGTGTTTGTGTTAGTAACAGTTCACGTAAGTTTGGGTCAATAGTAGATTAAAATAATGTCTTTTTTGGTGTATGAGGTGTATATTTGGGGTTAGATTGGATTGCTTTGCGTATGTGGATAGTCTATTGAAGTGATTTATAAAAAAAAATTAAAATAATGATGGGTAGCATAAAAAGTGAGTGAGTGTTTCTTTTAGGTCCGCGCGTTGTTGTTTTTTTGGTCATGATCTAGGTAAGATCAATTTTATGTTTTTAGGGGGATGTTTTCCATCACGTCCGCGCTTTCACTATAAATTGAAACTCGTTCGGCAGTCTAACTACCCTTGTTGATTGATCAACACCAAAATTGAACACGAGACTGGAGAAACTGTTGGAACTTCATGTGCATCTGGAATATGCCAGGCGCATATTAAATGAACCGGCCGCGGAAGCCATTGTGGAAGAGGGAAGGATAAAAGAGGAGGAGGAAAGAAGAAACAAAGAAGAGGAGGAGAGAAGATATAAAGAAGAAGAGGAAAGAAGATACAAAGAGGAAGAGAGAAGATACAAAGAAGAGGTGGAGGAGGAAAAGGAGAGAAGAAGAAGAAATTTCAGAATCCCAGAGAGCGAAAATTGGGATTCTGAAGCGACATATCCTGCCTCTGCTCTCTCCCCCCAAAAGGTAAAAAGTAACTGGGGGATAAGATGTGTATGTGGCGCCAGGCCTGGAAGGTGCCACCATTAACCAGGTGTCCATGAAGTTCAAAAAAAAAAACAGCCCTTTTCAGGGCTACCCAATACTCTAGAAAAGAAATAACGATCTATTTGCCAGTGAGTGTAGGTAGAGTAGTGTGAATATAAACACTGACTCTTTTTTTAAAAAATGTGAGGGTATGTGTTTGTGTATTAGTGTTTGTAAGAGCTCAGGTATGTTTGTGTGAATAGTAGATTATGGGTTTATTTATTGTTTCTTAGCGTATGTGGAGAGTATAGTTTTGGTTTTATTATATGAAATGAGAAAGTAGGGATGTTTTCCTTCACGTCCGCGCGTTGTTCGGTCATGATCTAGGTAAGATCAATTTTACGTTTTTAGGGGGATGTTTTCCTTCACGTCCGCGCTTTCACTATAAGAACCCACCACGTTCGTCATTCGAACCATTCTACAAAGAAGATGGCTTCTAACCAAATGGACAAGATGCAAACATTGCAAGACGTTGTAGACAATTTAGCAATGATGGAGCAGATGTTAATAAGACTAGTTGAAGACCACTATTCCTATAGTCCCCATCGTGTAAAGATGGAAATTAATAATTTAAGAAAGATAAAGGATAAGATATGTAGTGTTATGAAAGAGATAAAGGAGGAGAAGGAGGATGAAGAGGAAAGGATAAGAATACGCAAATGGAACGAAAAAATTGAAAAAGAAGAAGAAAATGAGAAGAGGAAGAAAGAAGAGGAGGAAGACAAGAAGAAAGAAGAGGAGGAGAAAAAAAAGAAAGAAAAGAAGAGAAAGAGTGTAGGAGAGAAAATAAGAAGTTGGTGGAGGAAAAGAAGAAATTAGAAGCAGAAGAAGAAAACCCAAAGGCCCTTTTCAGGGCCAGCCATATTTCTCGAAAAGAGATAGCCTTTCAATTGCCTACCCCTTTTTTTAAATTTAAATTTAAAAAAACTTTTTAAAAAAAAAAAAATCCCATGTTCAATTCCCCTTGTCCCTAAAGTAGTTTTTTGTTCTAACATGTTCAATTCCCCTTGTCCCTAGACAAGCCCAAACTCTATTCCCCATGTTAATTTCCCTTGTCCCTAGACAGACCCAAACTCTATGTTAAATTCCCCTTGTCGCTAGATTTGCCCACGATTTTTCTCCATGTTAAATTTCCATTGTCGCTAGAGTTGCCCAGGGGTCTCTGTAATGCTAATTCCCATTGTCGCTAGGATGCCCCACTTAACTACTTATAATTCTCCAACTAATTAACCAAATATGGCAAACAGGGAGCACACCAACGACATGGAAACAAGCAATAGTCATTGCCATACCCAAACCCAGGAAAGACCCTACAAATATTAATTCCTACCGCCCTATCTCCCTGACCAACACCCTGTATAAACTTATGGAGACTATGAAAAATAACCGATTAAAACACCACCTAGAACAAAACAAATTATTATCAGAGAATCAAAGCGGATTTAGACCTAGACGATCTACTATAGATCAACTCATCCGGCTAGAAGCCAACATCAAACTTGCTTTCAATGCAAAAAGGAAGAAAGACCGACATCTTATTGCGATCTTCTTAGATCTAGAAAAAGCCTTTGACATGGTGTGGACCAAAGGACTCGTATCCAAACTCAACCAGTATGGTATTACAGGACGCATGCACTGCTGGATCTCTAACTTTTTAACTGGAAGACAGATTAATGCAAGAGTAGGGGATGCACACTCAGAAAAACACACATTGGAAAATGGAACACCACAAGGGAGTGTGATTAGCCCCACTCTATTCAACATCATGATCAATGAACTCAGCAAATACGTCAACACCAACCAAGTAGAACTTTCACAATTTGCTGATGATAGTGGTATCTGGAAAGCAGGCAACCCAAACAGCCAAGAAATTATCAAACAAATTCAACTCAACCTAGATAAGATAGGAACCTGGTCTGACAATTGGGGCTTCAAAATATCCAAAACCAAAACTGTAGGAATGCTTTTTTCCCCAACGAATAAGTGTAAAATAACATACCCTAAATTATATCTACAAAAAACACCAATAAACTTTGTCAAAAATACATACTTTCTAGGAATGTTGCTGGATGAACAATTAAACTGGCAATCTCATATTACCAACATCATACAGAGATGCAATAAAGATCTAAATCTACTTAAAAACATAAAGGGAACAACATGGGGAGCAGATCAACAAAGTATGTTAATGATATATAGGTCACTAATTAGATCCAAATTAGACTATGGCTGCCAGGTATATGCATCGGCAAGCACAAAACTACTTCACAAATTAAACAACATACAGTATAAAGCACTAAGGCTCTGCACAGGAACACTTCCAAACATTGCCCTAGAAGAATTACAAATCCTTACAGGGGATTTACCCCTATACCTAAGAAGGGAGAAACAAACCCTTAGGTATGCCACCAGGAACTCCATACACTCGGATAATAACCCCACCAAAAGTACAATCACCAAATGCCGAATAACATTTAGGCCAAAACTTGTCCCAAATCCACCGGCAGCCAATAAGGTACATACGCTCTGTACCGAAATAGAACAATGGGGACTACAAGCTGAACAACACCAATTAATAGACATAACACCATGGAAAAATAGGACTCCAGACATCAACCTGACAGCACAAAAAATTGGATCCAAAAACGAAAACCCAATAGGACTCTTAGCAGAAATACAAAAGATCATAACGGAAGAGTACCCGACTCATGTTAAAATCTACACAGATGGCTCCAAATCGCAAGAGTTAAAAAGAACGGGAGCAGCTGTGGTTATCCCAGAATATAATATCGAAATAACAGAAAGACTCCCAGACGACTGCTCAATCTACACAGCTGAATTTTGGGCCATAAATGAGGCACTAAACTGGATTACACTTTCAACCACAAAACAACACGTAATCATCACCGACTCCCTCAGTGTACTTAAATCACTAGAATCTGGTATTTCCAAACGTAGAGCAAATCTCATGGAAAAAGCGCTACAAACAATAAGGGAAATAGATACCAAACAACAGAAACTAACATTCCTGTGGGTACCCTCACACATTAACCTACCAGGAAATGATAAAGCAGACCTAAGTGCAAAATCCAACCTCACAAAAAATACCTATCTGACCATGCAACATAGCGTTACAGAAATATATAGTCAAATAACTCAGAAAATCAACCATAAATGGCAACAAACATGGGACAACAGCATCAAGGGCAGACACCTATACCAATGGCAAAAAAAGGTGGAGAGACATATTACAATACCTAGAACACTGCAAAGCCCAGATATCAGAATCATAAATCGAATAAGGACCGCTAAAACCCTACTCAAGGGAAGCTTTGGAAGACATCTCAACAAAGGAATGGACAACCACACCCATTGTCCCCATTGCACCAGCACAGAGACCCTGGAACACGTTTTTAATCAGTGCACCTATTACCACTCGCACAGAATGGAATTTCAAAAACAACAAAAGAAAATCGGATCGCCCTACAAATATCCAGACTTCATAAATCCCAAAACAAACAGCAACAAAGACCTAACATACAAAAACATAATAACATACTTAAAACAAATAAACAAATATGACAAGATATAACCCAATGAGTTGAGAGCATTAATTGCTAGCTGAAAAGCACACTCAAGGTAAAAAATATAAACAGGATAACACAAAATACAGGCTACCAAACACACATCAATAACGAGAACAGGCACCTTTGAGAAGTCCCCAGGACCTGATTATTCAGCAAAGGTGCCTCCATACTCGATATATAAAAAAGAAGAATAACTAACTTTAAAAACAATACAAATCTTTAGAAAAAAAATTTTAAAAAAATTATTAAATAAAATAAAATAGCAATTTTAAAAATAAAAACTAAAAGTAAAATAAAATAAACTAACGAAAAGGGAAAGGGAAAAAAAAAACAAAAAAAAATATCTTTAAGAAAATGGGGAGACAGGCACCTTTGATAAGTCCACCCGGACCTGAGTATTCAGCAAAGGTGCCTGCACCCATAAAATTATTAAAATACATGCATGTACCAATCTTCCCTTCTCTACCTTCCAACTTTGCATGTCTATATTCTAACTATAACATCTAAGGTCTGACAACAAGAACAGAATACATTAACTCCCTAAATTTAGATATATAAGGTGACATAAGCCCAGTCATCAGGACCCTCCGCACAAGGCGGAACTAAACTAAAGTCACAACAAAACTTATCATTAATAACACACTACACAGGGAGCACAGGACTTTTTCAGACCAAGTGCTGACAATTTTAACTATTAAAAAAAAAAAAAAAAAAAAAAATATTATTATTATATTAGAGTTTGAGGCACAATGATAATTAAGATAATGGTGTGTGGCAGTTGAGCAGAAGGGGACTCCAACAAGAAAAGACCAGCAACCCACAACAACGATGACAGAAAGAAGACACAGACATCGGTCAATTGCCTCAAAAGAAGCTCTCACATTGGCTATTAGAGGGCTCTTCAGACATACCAATTTTTTTTTGGCCCTAATTCAATATGATCATTTTTGGACACCGCCATCAAAATTCAAAACTTAAAAATTACAATACAAGAACTGAAAGTAACGGGTGACAAACACCTAATTGATTGGCATTATTTATTTTTTATATACATACACAAAAGTACACTCTGTACATAAACAAAAGAAAAGAAAACTGCTATAGGTTAACATAAACAAATCTAACAACTATCAAGATCAGGATAATTACAGTGGCTAACACGACATTGATATATTTAACGTCCATTAGTACAACTGGACTTGATTTGAACAATAGGCTTTGGCGTTTCTAACAACATGGACCTGTGACGTCGGGCTCCTCCTGGACTCATGCCTTCCCTCCCTTGCCACGGACAGACATTGTAATTAAGTAATGCGGTCATCGCATATAAACACGGGGATGTAGTGGCACCATTCCTACAAACCCGATCAAATAAATAGCCTGGTCATGAGGCATTAACAAGACGCAAAATTACTAGTACGTAAGCGTCTATAATTCAATATTCATTCATTCAGTCTAGCTACCCTTGTTGATTGATCAACACCAGAATGAATACCAGAATAAGCAAACTTCTTGAACTCCAGATACATCTGGAATATGTCAGGCGCCTGTTAAATGAACTGGCTGTGGAGGCTATAGTAGAAGAGGAAAGAATAAAGAAGGAAGAGGAGGAGAGAAGACAGAGGGAAGAGGAGGAAAAGAAAATAGGAGAGAGGATGGCTTACAAGATACCAGAGACAGAGGATTGGGGTGATGAAGCTAATCATCCTCCCTCTGCGCTCCCAGCCAAACGAGTCAACTGGAAAGACTGGAGTAGAAGATGCGTGTGTGGCGCCAGGCCAGGAAGGTGCCATCATTAGATAGGTGCATCTGGAGTTCAAAAAACCAACAGCCCTTTTCAGGGCTACCCAATACTCTAGAAAAGAAAAAACTATTAATTTGCCAATGTGTGTAGGTAGAGTAGTGTGAATATAAACACTAACTCTTTTTTCATAGTGTGAGTGTATGTGTGTTTGTGTTTGTGTTTGTGTTTGTAACTGCTCACGTAAGTTTGTGTGAATAGTAGATTATGGGTTTGTTTATTGTTTCTTAGCGTATGTGAAGAGTATAGTTTGGGTTTTATTATACGAAATGAGAAAGTAGGGGGATGTTTTCCTTCACGTCCGCGCGTTGTTTGGTCATGATCTAGGTAATATCAATTTTAGCCCATTCTACGGAACAAGCAAACAAGAAGATGCCAGCAGCTTCAGCTTTGTATAACAACCTTATGGGAAGTTGGTATTGGATGGTGGATGGATTGAATGTAGCAAAAAGGCTTGAACAGGAATGGAGGCATGCAGTGACAAAAGACTTCGTCTCAAGACAAGTAACCAGCCTCCACTTAGCCATCGATATTGTAAAAGAAATGATAGAGGATGAGGAGAAGAGAATCAGAGGTTTAATTAACCCACCGTATGTGAAAGTGGGTAAGTTGAAAGAAGCGATAGTTTATGTGACGAGTGTAAGGTGTTTTTTAGAAGACATTGTAGAATGGACAGATTGGTCTTTTGTGAAGTGGGGCTTAGACAAGCTTAAGAAAGCGGAAGAAGTAATGAGGAATGTGCTGACCGATGAGGTCAAGAAGATCAAAGAAAAGTGGTCAAAGGAAAGAAAAGAAGAAGAAAATAGAAAGAAAAAGGAAGAACTAGAGAAACTAAACGCTAACTGGATGAAAATCCAAAAGAAGTTCCGAGCCATGGGTCACCCGGACTGGATGCCGGAAACAGAAAAGAAGAAGAAGAAAGGAATGATGGAAAAAATAAGAGGATGGTGGAAGAAGTTAAGGAGTTAGAAGAAGAAGAAGAAAAAGAAACCAAAGGCCCTTTTCAGGGCCACCCATATTTCTCGAAAAGAGAATGACTTTCCATTGCCTACCCCTTTTTTAAAAAAATTTAAAAAAAAAAATCCCATGTTCAATTCCCCTTGTCCCTAGATAGACCCACACTTTATTCCCCCCATGTTCAATTCCCCTTGAGGCTAGAGTGACCCAAGACTTTTTTCCCATGTTCAATTCCCCTTGAGGCTAGAGTGGCCCAAGACTTTTTTCCCATTTTAAATTCCCTTGAGGCTAAAGTGACCCACGATTTTTCTCCATGTTAAATTTCCCTTGAGGCTAAAGTGACCCAAGGGGGGTCTGTAATGCTAATTCCCATTGAGGCTAAAGTGCCCCTATTCACTACTTACGGGATACTTATAAAACATTTAATATAGATAAGGAATACTAATAAAACATTTCATATAGATACAGGATACTCATAAAAAGATGTTTCTCGTATCTTTTGTGTCATTTTTAAAGACTGGATTCTTCATTTTGGGCATCATTATGGTCCTTATATCATATATTTTATGATGAGGATATACTGTGTACGGGTATTTGTGGCATACTGCACGAACACGCTTAAGTTCTTTTTAAAGCAATTCCTTCCGACTGGTTTATAGCCTTGTCTAAAGTCAATTCCAATATATTATCGATGAACACTAATAGAGTACACACTCTATGCCAATATCGATGAACACCAATAGAGTCTCACACTCTATGCCAATATCGATGAACACTAATAGAGTACACACTCTATGCCAATATCGATGAACACTAATAGAGTACACACTCTATGCCAATATCGATGAACAATAATAGAGTCTCACACACTCTATGCCAATATCGATGAACACTAATAGAGTACACACTCTATGCCAATATCGATGAACCCTAATAGAGTACACACTCTATGCCAATATCGATGAACACTAATAGAGTAAACACTGCCTCACCATGAGTTTGCTGTTCGTATTTGAACTGAAGTTTAATATGCGAAAAGAATAAGGTGTGACGTCATTTAATATTCGTGTTTTTATCCACAAAGGTCGAGGTATTTGAAAAACATCCATGAGGACCACCCGTATGATGATTTAAATGCAACTCAAGTCCAGTCCGATAATTACGCACAGATAGAGATACACGCATTAAAGAGAGGTAAGTTTATGATCTGACATATTCACATTACTCTGTTCGATAGTCATTTGTATACACATCAAGACTCCACACTTATCTGACACTAGGATAAACTGCTAGTTGTGAATCCATATGTGTTTCCTAATTGCTGGAGAACTAAAATATTTAGAGAGGATATAATCCTGTTCCTAGGTCGGCCTTTTGCTAAAAGATGTATTTATTTATTTATTGTTTTATATAATTTTACATTTGTTTTCACAACGTAAATAATGGCACTAAGAAACGTTTCACTATTTCATGACGTCTTAGAAATATAATAGAGATTATACATGCATTTCACATTAACAAACAATATCTTAGAGATATGACCAAGTTTATTTATTTACAATCTTGGGTTGAATAAAGTGTGCTCAGAATGGTTCTATTACAATATTACATTAAAGTGAATACAATCCTGATTTTGTTATTTAAGCCATAACAAGATATTCCCCAATGCTTTATATATAACGAGGATACCACTGAGATAAGCGTCATGGACCGTATTATCAATAAAGTTAAACAGGTTATTTGCCAACCACACAACATGAGGGCAGAGTATTTAGAGGGCGCGTTTAATAACACAAGTTATCGTTATACAATGTTGGAAGGATTTTTTAACCATGGCCATGATCGGCAAAAGTACGTACTCGTAAAATGGAAAGGATAGACAATTATTTTAGAGTTTGAAACCTATCAAAACACAAAACAAAAAATAATCATGTACTAAATACACTTTGCGGGACTTAGCTCGAAGTTATATCTCTGTGAAAATATCAGTTATTTGCGTGGCTTCTGATTAATACAACAGTTTGAAGAAACCCCATAGTGTATCACGGATGAAGAACAATACCAATAGGACTCAGTAACACAAGTATAGACTACTTTTACACTGATAATCCGCTGGCGTGATTTGATATGTACATGCATATAAACTATAATGTAGTTGTCTTAAATTAATATTCAACAAAGCATTAGCTTAAAATTAGCGAAAAATAAAATGTAGAAATGTTCTGAAATGTATGGTTTTATTTCATGGCAGCATACATTCATTACAAGTATATTTCAAAGATACTTACTTGAACCTCAAAACACGATACTCTGTGGAGTGATTGATTTTGAAAATACTATGCTTGCACTAAATCACAAAGAGAATGCTTTATTGATTGCATCGTTTTGGGTTTTTTTTTTTTTTCCTCCAACTTTTGTGTTCAACAAGACTTACGATATAAACGTTTAATTCAAAGATGAAAATGTGACAGTTATACATCTTGGCTATAAATAAGTGGTTAGATTTATTGGTCGATGTGTACCAATGTACATTTATTTTGTGTATGATTGATGACTATGGAAATCTTGAAAACTAGATGCAGGAAAATAATTAACCTAACCAGACTGTTTCTTAGTGGTCATCATTTTGAATTATCAGTCTGGGTGATTGTGCAAATGTACAAATCTGTAATCAAAGATTTCACTGAAAATTTACCTTTTAATCGTCCTTTACCAAAGGAAAAGAAAGTAATATTTAAAGAAAACTAAATTTTATGGGGACGAAATAAAAGGAAAAATTGCAGATATTTTGAAATATAACCAAATAAACAAACTTTCAGTGACATTTGAATGTGTTTTGTATTAGAATGGACTGACGCGACCGTCAGATAATGTGTTCACTTTATCAACTAAGGAAACTAACCATCTCCATACATATACACTAAAAGGTCATTTTAATGCTATACAGTCCGTTATTGTATGATATGAAAAAAAATCATATTTTGATACTTTTCTTGAATTTTGAAAATCATTTATTTCACATTTTTAAATAAATAAATTTACTTACTTTCTTTCGGCTTTTTCCGTTTTCATATATTGGGTCATCCCCGAAACGTACATATTGAATATATTTATCTCTATAATCAATATCATTGATCTTTCGTATTCACGTTGAATTTGTATCTTGCTGTAACTGTCAAAATACATGTGGTACGTTTAATTTGCTTCATCAATTTTTATGGTACCATGTCTAATTCCACCTCTCAATCGGCTTTCATTCATCAGGTGCAAATCATAGCCTATGAAAAGTTCACGTTGTACACAGGCTACCATTAAACCTAAAGCGGGTAGACTGTTGTAGTGTGATAGTTAAAGTGGTTTGGTTTTGACAAATGCATTCATAAATTCATCATCAAAAAAACAAAACATCGTGACATAATAGTAATGTTAACCTCCAAATGTTTTTTCAGGCTGAAGTATCCGGTTACATCGTTAGTGTAGTGGTAACTCTCGTTCGATATGGTTGAATCTTTACTAATGAAAAAATGTTTGCATTAAACAAAATCCATTCAGTCGTACGAAGAAACGTCTTTTCTCAGATATTTACCCCGTATAACTCTAAGTTGTTTAATTGTCTCTGTAAATTTTTCACCATTTATAATTTTGACCATCTATTGAATAGCACGCACCAAAAATCCAAATCTCCATACAAACTTGTCATTTTAAGTCTTGTTTCTTTCCTTGGATAATTACCATATCAACAATGAAATCTTTAATGGATTTGTGAAGAAGCAAATTTCAGGCGATCTATGAAGAACACATTAGTTGAGACCAGAGAACAATTAATTAGATTTATGGGGACAGGTGCATATCAAATCGCCGTACTGCCATGATCGGTAATGTCTTTTCGAGGGGAGAATTTCATTTTTAATTAAGCATTCGTTTATTTACCCCACAGAAGACTAGTGGAAACAAAAGCTAACTTCGATTCCATGGTGTAATGTCAGGATTGAAAGATTGCATAACTCTGTTACTCAAACTACAAGGTCAAGCTGACCCCGACTTTGGCGCCTCTGGAAAAAGGCGGCAATTAAATTTAATTCTGATTGGTTACGCTAAATAAGGGTGCGTGTTTCCCACACCAAATTTCCTAGTTTTAATATCGCCACATCGAAAATTTTAATCAGTCTAAGCTTTTCTGCAAGAGAAAACAAGTGTAGAAGACTGCGAGCTGCGAGAGTAATTTGGGAGAAATTTTCTCGTAAAACTGTTGTCGAGAAAAACCGACGAACAAATTTGGTGGTAGAAGCGAGGAACGCTGAAAGCTCAAAGGTATTTATTACAATTCCATGTAATTTGTTGATGCCAGATATAATGCTTTGCTGAATTTATTTACGTATATTTGCATAAATTTAATTTCTACATTCGTATATAAATTTGCTTATGAAGTATGACTTTGTTGAGTTTATTCATAGGAAGTCCTACACTGACCTTCTTTAGATAAGTTTGACGAACTGTTTGAATTTGTCGTCTTGTTTGCATAAGAATTAGGTTCTAAGAATTTCATGCATTACATTAGTTAATATGAGTTACGAAAATCCGTGTGAATTCACCGAATGTAGAACATTTCACGTATGATTAAGGGTGAGAGTGTATTGACTGAAATGACGTAGTAAGCCAGATAATGTATCTCATTTATTCACTAGTGTAAATTGAGGCTGGCTGGGGACCGTTCTGCCTCGCGTGGTGTTAATGTGTGATGTTAATGCGTGATGAATTAGCCATTAAACTAAATAAAATCATTATAGGACATGCGGAGCCGACTGATAGCCTTAGCATCTGTTTAGCACCGATAGTAAGATCTGATAACGAGAAGGGGATAATTCAAGTCCCTGTATCATAAACAACAGGAAATTTAGGTTGTCTCTATTTATATTTTTTTAAAGGGAGAAAATAGCTCCTGCGACGTATTATCTCCGAGACGTACCCTGTGGCGTATTATCTCTTATCCTGAGATCCAGGTATCTGTGAACCTACGTGCTATGCACAGAGTGAGGACTGAAAGAGGCAAGACCGACGAAGGTCGATGGAACAGCTACAGTGGAAGTGGACGAGCAGGTTATGCAATTGTACAAGGCATTGAATTCGATTGTTCACTCGATAGTATGATGAACTAAATCTATTAGTAAAACAGATCGGCTACTTTATTTAAATATATCTGTGGTTTTTTGTAATTCGGTGAAAGTTTTATTTCTAGAAGCTGAGTGTATTCCTGATGTAATGAATTCTCAATTGTTTTATGTAATTGATTAAATCGTTGCTTACATGTACGGGGGCTCGTGTTGGTCTGTTCTATATATCTGCTCAGATCTCTATCTATTCCACCTATAAGTTTCACCACTTATATTTATATTTTCTCGAACCGGGCAATAACATCGAGGGCGGTCAACCTCTATATAACGAGAACCATATAAAGCGGACACCTTGAAAGAAGGTACAATCCGCCAACCCACAAACCTCTTGCAAGAAGAGGGGACTTTGTGCAAAGTTTCTACAAAGTGGGTAGCGTGGGTGACGCTTACAGGATTATATACATTTCGCGTTGTTGGTCGGTTTTAATTTGCTCCTTTTACCTAGATCGTGTTTAAACAAATGTCTTGATGAACAAGTGGCTGTCACAACCAGATATATGATGAATAAATAATGATATACATTTTGAACATAACAATTTGCATTGTACTTGATTTGTACTGGACCTCTGTGTTTCCTAGATAAGTGATCGTGATCCCAATGTCCGTTTTGTCGTATCTTTTGATTTAGTACTTTACACCCTTCTTCTGGCAAGATTTCTCTCTCACAAATGATTTTATATATATATATATATATATATATATATATATATATATATATATATATATATATATAGTTACGAATTTTACATGAATACAAATATGCTAGTTTCATATGCAGATGGATATTCTGAGACTATGTTAAGTTCGATGTATTACAAAACAACTGTTCTGTATGATTGATATTATGTACAACGTTCAATGTATTTCACGATGTCCGCCATCTTTGTTTTGGAGGCACTTTATGTACTGGAGGCACCTCCAATGTGTCATATCATTGGTTTACATTGTTTCAATGTTGTAAATCACACATATACTAGTTTCATATGCAATTGGATATTCTGAGACTATGTTAAGTTCCATGTATTACAAAACAAATGTTCTGTATCATTCACATTATGTACAACGTTCAATGTATTTCACGATGTCCGCCATCTTTGTTTTGGAGGCAATTTTACGTATTGGAGGCACCTCAGATTTCCACTACGCGGTATATGCAATCATTATTGAACAGCAATAAACATTTGATATAACTAGTTTTTACGTAGAATAAGTTATGCTCAACAAGAAAATAATGCACTTACCTTCACCTGCGAGGATAACGCATTAGGATGGTGCATGTTCTAATTTTCCCGCACCACCAACTTGTTTGGAGGCCAATGTTTACTATTTACACGTGTGACACAAGGATTTTAGTGTTTGACCATACGTTTGCGATTAAGATTGTAATAATATAATTAGCATTTAATGTTTGTTTTGTATCTCAATAATTTGACGATATTTAGTATTTATTGAGTCTTAAATACTTGTTAACAATATGTACTATTTTGGCGGAGTGTTACACTGTGTAGTGCAACCGAAGGTTATAAATATGGGTGTCGCGCAAACCAGTCAGTTTCCCTTCAACCGGCATCGGGTTCGTATACAACTACAATATATTATCGGCTTCCAAAAGTGATAGGGAATGTTATCATTCTCTAAGTAGAAATAATAATATTAGAAAATATACATTCATTTATGCAATATAAAAATTTCATAATAAATTTATGTACTAAGGAAAACCAAAGCCAAAGATAAAGTGTTGAATACTCTTACGTAGGGATATAGGGCCTCCATAACGCTATTTCGGTACATTTGTATGACTTTATATTTTTATCGTAAAAGAAATGGTCACCCGTTTCGCCTGTTAATTCTATTTATTTGAATCCGTTTGTATTGGGATTTTAATGTTACCCCTATAAACATTATAAAAGTATTACAGTAAATTATATTTGATCAATATTATTATTTAATACTAACTGTTGAGACTGCTGGTTATAAGTATATGTACGTTCTGTTATACTAATTTATTTATTGACTAGGAAGAGAATATGTGAATTCTGTTATATTGTAGTGTTTATTGACATGTTAAGACTAAAATAAATCCTCTGTTTTTCTCATTCAGATTTTATGTTGTTTATATACTTAGATAAATAATTTCCTCACGGATAAGTAGCTAGTATAAGAAGCCATTATTTCTACAGAGATTTCGTCTGTTATCAGACGACGTACTATGTACTACCAGTACATTATACTATTGCAACCAATTCAAAGTCTCAGTTTGAGGATTGCCGAACCATCGAAACAGGAAGAAATTCTCTAAATATAAGGGAGCCTGCGCCGGGAAATTAACCCCCGGGGTGGAGCACGTTACAGTGGTGGCAGCGGTGAGGATCTTCCTGAAAGAAACATCTTTTGATACTTCAAAAGAATGGAAAGGAATATGTCGTCCACAGAAGGGTACAGTGGAGACAGCGAACCCGGTGCCGGGAGAATTAAACTCACGCAGGCCTTTGCCTATACAGCGGGAACACCAAGTGGAGAAGTGCAATTAAGGATGCCAGCCTCTGATTGTGACCTTGAAACAGAACTGACATGCCAGAGGGAAAACTGTCAAACGTCGGAGGAGATAAGTAAGGAAAGGGAAAACTTGCATTATCGATTGGATATGCTACAAAAGGCATATGATGACCTGAGAACCATAATAGTGAGACAACAACTTGACTTTCATGAGGAGCCGTTGTTTGTGGATCATTCCAGGGGAATTTCTGGTGGTGGTCTAGGAGAAGTGTCCCAGACTGGGGGAACACGTAATTCCAGAAGTTATGCTTCAAACCTCGAGGTTGGAGCGGGGTGCTCAAGCAGTAATTTGGGTACTGTGCTGGGCACCACGGGAATATCCAGGGATTTTCAATGTGAGACACGGCAGGGGATCTTTGGGACATCTGTTTCCTATGCTGGTGGTGACGGAACTGGCCAGCCGTCATATGGAATTGGGAGGTTACAGGATGTCAGAGATGATCCAGGTTATTTAAGTGGAAGTCAGTCTCATGTCCGGTTCAATGGGGGTCAGATGAAACATCGGAAACTAGCCTTTTATGATGGTACTACAAATTGGCAGGACTATATTGTCCATTTCGAAATGGTGGCTGAGATTAATAACTGGGATAAAAGAAGCAAAGCTCTAGAGTTAGCTACTGCTTTGAGAGGAATTGCCCAAGGGGTGCTGAGCGACCTCTCAGTATCACAACGTAGAGATTTTGATAGTCTTGTTGCTGCGCTAACGGCACGTTTCCAACCTGAGAATCAGGCTGAATTATATAGGGCTCAGATTAAGACACGATTAAGAAAGAGGGATGAGACACTTCCTGAGTTGGCACAGGAAATATAGAGGTTAGTCCGATTGGCATATCCCTCTGCACAGATGGAGATTCGACAACAGCTATGCCTTGATTATTTTACAGATGCGTTGAATGACTCTGAAATGGAATGGGCCGTACATCATGGGAAGGCAAAAACAGCCGAGGATGCATTAATGATAGCCCTTGAATACGAAGCGTTTCAGACTGGTAGAAGAAGGAGGCTTGGACTCAAAAACAGCATCAGACATCAGAGAGAAGATTGCGATGATAAAGACGTCATGGATGCGGCGGTATATGGAGCTTCTGTGATACAGGCTCAGACTGACGGACGAATTTCATCAACACTTGTGGGACAAGCTAGGAATGGTTCTAGCAATAGAAAACCGGGGAATTGCAATTATTGTAATAAACCAGGACACTGGAAACGAGAGTGTATCAAGAGACAGAAGGACGAACTCGCAAAAGGCAACAGGGGAGCTCTTACTAACAAACAAAAGAGATCGGAAAACTTGAATCGGCTGGTGTAATGGACCTTACATCGGCCTCCTCAACAAAAAGGTCCAAGGATTTAGAAGCTGTTAAGTTTGAATCATTGCCAGATGGATTATACATTAAAACAGAAATATGTGGAGTTGAAGTAAACTGCTTGATAGATACTGGATCTACCATTACAGTTGTCCATCCAGATAAATATAACACCATTCCAAAGCACAACAGACCGAAACTTATACAACATAACGCAAAACTACGCATGGCAGATGGGGGACTTGTCACTCCTTATGGATACGTACAAGCCACTATAAAGGTTAAAGACAAAGTTGTAGAACATAAGGTGATTGTTGCTGAAGTGGACGCACCTGCCGTTCTTGGATATGATTTTCTACATGCACATGGCTGTCAAATAAATATGAGACAGGGAACACTCACTTTTTATGGAGAAAAATTGTTGTGCCAAAAGGAAAGTGAGCTTGACTCTATTTTTCGAATTACAATAAGCGAAACATTGATAATACCTCCAGCTAGCGAAAAGATAATCTTGGCCGATATAAAAGGTGATGTCTCAAACGTCCAGAGTGCTCTTGTAGAAAATCATGGGTCAAGATTAGCAAGAGAGGGAATTCTTATAGCAAGGACTCTCGTTGATCCTCGAGGGGGAAAAATTCCCCTACGGGTAGCGAATGTTTCCAATGAAACTAGGAAACTGTACAGAGGTATTTGTGCCGCAGTCTGTGAAAAAGTAGAAATACCAGAAGACGACATTGATATCCAAGAAGACCGTGTTGGCTCCGTCAAAGTTCAAGATGGTTGCCCAGAGCATTTACAAAATATTTTGGTGGACTGTCAAGAGCAATTATCATCAAAACAGTTAGAAGATGTTAAAACACTCCTTTGGTCATATCAGGACATTTTTGCTAGAAATAAGGAAGACCTTGGAAGGACAAATGTCGTTCACCATCGGATTAATACTGGGGATGCGCTTCCAATAAGGCAAGCCCCAAGACGACTGCCTCTTAATAAGCGAGAGGAAGCCAGAGAAGAAATACAGCGGATGTTGGACTCAGGAATCATCGAACCTTCAAAGAGTCCCTGGGCTGCTCCAGTGGTTCTCGTTACAAAAAAAGATGGTTCACTTAGGTTATGTGTTGATTACCGGCTCCTCAATCATGTCACACGGAAAGATTCATATCCACTCCCTCGCATAGACGATTCACTTGATGCACTGAGAGGGTCAAGTTGGTTCTCAACCCTTGATCTTGCCAGTGGCTACTGGCAAGTTGAAATGGATTCCCGAGACAAAGAGAAAACAGCATTTGTGACGACATGTGGCCTTTATCAGTTTAATGTTATGCCATTTGGGCTGTGCAATGCCCCAGCGACTTTCGAGCGTTTGATGGAATTTGTCCTGTCTGGTCTTCATTGGGAGACATGTCTCATTTATTTGGATGATATCATCGTGTTTTCCACAGACATAGACACTCATATCAAAAGGCTTGCTGATGTTCTCTCACGAATCCGCGATGCAGGGTTAAAAGTGTCACCCAAAAAGTGCGAGCTTTTCAAAAGGAAGGTCACTTTCCTCGGCCATATTGTTTCCAGTGAGGGCATATCGACTGATCCAGCCAAGACTGAAGCAGTTAAAGCGTGGCCACAACCCCAGAATTTACATGACGTGAGAAGTTTTCTTGGAACCTGTTCTTATTACCGCAGATTCATCAAAGATTTTGCAGAAGTAGCAAGACCATTACACAAACTGACTGAGAAACAGGTAAAGTTTCAGTGGACATCACAGTGCCAACAATCTTTTGAGAAATTAAAGGATCTCCTCACCTCAGCCCCGATTCTTACATATCCAAATGTAGAACATTTATTCATTTTGGACACTGATGCAAGTGGATGTGCTATTGGAGCCGTACTATCTCAGGTACAAGATGGTATTGAAAAAGTAATTGCTTATTACAGTAAGGCACTCTCCAAGGCTGAGAGAAATTATTGTGTTACCCGAAAAGAACTTCTTGCAGTGGTACAATCGATCAAACACTTTCATCATTATTTGTATGGAGTAGAATTTCTTGTTCGCACGGACCATGGAGCACTTAACTGGCTCCTTAAATTCAAGAACCCAGAGGGACAAATGGCGCGGTGGCTGGAAATCTTAGGAACTTACAAGGTGACCATACAACATCGTCCAGGCCGAAGACATGGCAATGCTGACGGTTTATCACGTAGACCATGCTATCCATGTGACTACTGTAAAGGGCAAGAGATTAAAGACGATGAAACTCGTTTGGCAAAAGTTAGGATGGTAGGCGGAATGCAGTTGGGTAACAGTGACAAAACTAATGAAACGCTCCGCATAGAAAGTAACTGGTTTCAAAGGAAGTCTGAATCTGAGATCAGAGAGGCTCAGATGAATGATAACGTTTTGTCAACAGTCATCAAATGGAAGGAGAATTATCAAGAAAGACCAAAGTGGGAGGAAATATCTTTTCAAAATGTGGACTGCAAAGAATATTGGTCTCAGTGGAATAGACTACAAGTCATACAAGGCGTTCTTTACAGAGTCTGGTATGGCCCCACACGAGAACCAATGTATCAGTTAGTATTGCCATCATCATTGCAGAATGAAGTTTTGCAGATGCTTCACGACAACCCTGGTTCTGGACATTTTGGTATATCCAGAACACTTGAAAGAGTAAAAGAACGATTTTATTGGCTAAGATACAAAAACAGTGTATCCGAATGGTGTGCAAGGTGTAAACAATGCCAAATGAGGAAAAACACGCCATGTCAAAACCGAGCAAAAATGAAGCAGTACATTGTTGGAGCTCCACTGGAACGAGTGGCTATGGACATCATGGGTCCTCTTCCAGAAACTGTTTTCGGAAACAGATACATATTAGTTGTAACGGATCAATTCACTAGATGGACTGAATGTTATGCTATGCCAAATCAAGAGGCTTCAACGGTTGCTAAGTTATTTGTCAACCAGTTTATTTGCCGTTTTGGTGTGCCCCGTCAGTTGCATACGGACCAAGGCCGTCAATTTGAGTCACAGCTATTTCAGAGTTTGTGCGAAATCCTACGTATTGACAAGACAAGAACTACACCTTTCCGCCCCCAAAGTGATGGTATGGTTGAAAGATTTAACAGAACGGTGGAGGATATTTTAAGCAAGTACATCTCAGCAGATCAACGTGATTGGGATGCCCATTTACCCTTAGCAACATTGGCATATTTGACATCAGTACACGAGAGCACTGGATACTCGCCAAGTATGATGATGATGGGAAGAGAAATAGAATTACCAGTCGATTTACTCTATGGAAAACCACCTTACTTGGGAGACACTAAGAACGATTCTGATTATATACTGTCACTCCAAGAGAAGATGTGGGATATCCACGAAAAAGCACGGGGGAACATGATTGAAGCAAGCAATAGACAGAAAAGAAGATATGACAACAGAGCAAATTAGATCAAGTACAAAGTAGGAGAAGCTGTTTGCATCCGAGTTACAACCAAAACCAAGGGAAAATCTCCCAAGCTGCAAGAGAAGTGGGAAGGACCGTACCTAGTCATTGGTCAGATCTCAGATCTGATTTATCAAGTGAGGAAGAGCCCAAATGCCAAAGAGAAAATTGTACATCATGACACTTTGAAGCCCTTTCATGGGGAATATCAGAACTGGGTCAAGCAACAGACTGATGCGCCTGGGGGAAGGGAAGACAAAGACAAAGAAATATAATATAAAAAAAAAAAAGTATGCAACGATAATAGACAGTCTAATACGAGAAAGGATAGGGAACAAGTTAATGGCAGCTTTGAAAGCAGAAGTGCCAGCAGCAGAATGTTACCTAAGTTGATGTCAGCGTATGCCATATAATCGAATCAGTTAACCTTGAATCTGTTAGGAGTTTGACAGACGAAGGAAGTTACATTACGTGAAATACTTATGTATCCCCATGCTCTTGATATTGGTAATATCGGAGAGCATACGGTTGTAGGTGTAACTGGGTATGATTACATCATGTGTTCTAATCGGATATTTAGCACGCTGGATAACTAAAGCAACTGCATGAAAGATGATACAATTTATTGTTCCTCCTCATCTTGCTCTTAAATTACCACTTTGGGTGTCAATATAAGCAACGGTCTCACTGATAGGGTAAAGGGGTAACAATAAAATCAGTGTTTTATTGTTAAAGAAACTATACATAACCACGTTTGTGTTGTCTCTGTCATTACAGGTAACAAACACCAACAACAACAAAAATGACGCTGTACAAATGCAGTCAGTGTTACGCTACCTACACCAGCCAGAAAAGTCTAAGGCAACACTGCAGAGACAAGCACGGGGACCGGATCAGTTGCCCATATGAAGGCTGCACATACACATGTGCAAAGAGCAGACAACAACATCTGACTTCGCACATGAACAATGTGCACCCCGTGCTTGGTAGGGGCTATGCAGCATACTCTCCAGTCAGAAGTTGGAGGATGGATAGGCCAGTGAAAATGGAAGCCATAAGGAGAATGATGGAAGAGAAGCAGCCTGAGCAGGGCACCAATGAAGATGTGACTGGAGACCATGAAGGAAGAAGGAGCCAGAAGGAGGAGAAGATGGATCATTCAGACAGTGATTCCGAACGGTTATCCGTTCTGGCGGACAGAATAGACCTTGAATATGTGATGAATGATCTGTCTTCTCCCGAATCCATCGAGCTGGCGGAACCCTTGTTTTCGTCTCCGTGAAGAGTGGCCCGCGAACCATCAGAGGAGGCCACACAGCCACATCATTCTGGGGATCAATATGATAATATAACAAACGTTCCCACGAAAGAAGCTACCTCCTTGCCTACAGGTACTGCAACTGCCAGCCACCCAGGTGAAGAGAACCCTCTCATTGCGGAGAGTGTTCCTAGGGTAGCAAAAGATGAGGCTTTGTCGTTCCTCACTTTAGGTGGCATGCCACTATACCCTCCAGCTATGAGGAATTGGGGTGCAGTCGAAGAGGAGTCGGTTCTTTTGGGAAAGATGTTGAGATGGCCCCCTCGAAGGTGGTCAACGATGACGGCAGATGTGAAGCTGATGCTATGGGAGATGGCTGTCCTAACCTTGGAAAAAGAGCTGAATCCAGATGGGCAGCCACACAGAAACAACTTGTTAGAAAAATATAATTTCCTTGCTCTGCCAGGGACCGCTCAGCCTAAGATTGTAGATGGCCAAAGCGTCCGTTTCATGCGGTACCAAAACTTTTGCGCCCTGCGAGACATAGTGACCTCAGCTGAAGATCCAAATGGTCTCCTG
Source organism: Sinohyriopsis cumingii (assembly GCA_028554795.2). Lineage (NCBI taxonomy): Eukaryota > Metazoa > Mollusca > Bivalvia > Unionida > Unionidae > Sinohyriopsis > Sinohyriopsis cumingii. Next base: position 127,545,990 of record CM068835.1, read on the forward strand.
GAATCATTCCGGAAGGCAGCTGAGGTCAGGGATAAATCTACTGACAATGTAATTCGAGGGCTACAGGGCATCCCTGTTTGGATATGAAAAATATGGTAATATTTAGAAATAGTAGGGCCTGCGGTAGCTATTTGAAATGTACAAAAGTTTTTTTTTTTGGGGGGGGGGGCAGTAGAAGATAGCATATCATTTTTTTTATAGATTTTATACTACTCGTCGTACTAGTGTAGAATATTTGTTCTAACATATTGTTTAAATGAAACATTTCTGGTTCAAATAATGGTTCTCAGAGATAGTGGAAAGTTTAAAATCTAGAAATCTCGTGTGGTAGTTTTCTTAATTATTTTATGTGTAAACTTCATGTTGCATGATGATGAATATGTTGTCGAGGACGACAACTTTTGAAAAACTGGGGGTAGTGTTACGAATTTTACATGAATACAAATATGCTAGTTTCATATGCAGATGGATATTCTGAGACTATGTTAAGTTCGATGTATTAAAAAACAACTGTTCTGTATGATTGACATTATGTACAACGTTCAATGTATTTCACGATGTCCGCCATCTTTGTTTTGGAGGCACTTTATGTACTGGAGGCACCTCCAATGTGTCATATCATTGGTTTACATTGTTTCAATGTTGTAAATCACACATATACTAGTTTCATATGCAATTGGATATTCTGAGACTATGTTAAGTTCCATGTATTACAAAACAAATGTTCTGTATCATTCACATTATGTACAACGTTCAATGTATTTCACGATGTCCGCCATCTTTGTTTTGGAGGCAATTTTACGTATTGGAGGCACCTCAGATTTCCACTACGCGGTATATGCAATCATTATTGAACAGCAATAAACATTTGATATAACTAGTTTTTACGTAGAATAAGTTATGCTCAACAAGAAAATAATGCACTTACCTTCACCTGCGAGGATAACGCATTAGGATGGTGCATGTTCTAATTTTCCCGCACCACCAACTTGTTTGGAGGCCAATGTTTACTATTTACACGTGTGACACAAGGATTTTAGTGTTTGACCATACGTTTGCGATTAAGATTGTAATAATATAATTAGCATTTAATGTTTGTTTTGTATCTCAATAATTTGACGATATTTAGTATTTATTGAGTCTTAAATACTTGTTAACAATATGTACTATTTTGGCGGAGTGTTACACTGTGTAGTGCAACCGAAGGTTATAAATATGGGTGTCGCGCAAACCAGTCAGTTTCCCTTCAACCGGCATCGGGTTCGTATACAACTACAATATATTATCGGCTTCCAAAAGTGATAGGGAATGTTATCATTCTCTAAGTAGAAATAATAATATTAGAAAATATACATTCATTTATGCAATATAAAAATTTCATAATAAATTTATGTACTAAGGAAAACCAAAGCCAAAGATAAAGTGTTGAATACTCTTACGTAGGGATATAGGGCCTCCATAACGCTATTTCGGTACATTTGTATGACTTTATATTTTTATCGTAAAAGAAATGGTCACCCGTTTCGCCTGTTAATTCTATTTATTTGAATCCGTTTGTATTGGGATTTTAATGTTACCCCTATAAACATTATAAAAGTATTACAGTAAATTATATTTGATCAATATTATTATTTAATACTAACTGTTGAGACTGCTGGTTATAAGTATATGTACGTTCTGTTATACTAATTTATTTATTGACTAGGAAGAGAATATGTGAATTCTGTTATATTGTAGTGTTTATTGACATGTTAAGACTAAAATAAATCCTCTGTTTTTCTCATTCAGATTTTATGTTGTTTATATACTTAAATAATAAATTTCCTCACGGATAAGTAGCTAGTATAAGAAGCCATTATTTCTACAGAGATTTCGTCTGTTATCAGACGACGTACCTTGTACTACCAGTACATTATACTATTGCAACCAATTCAAAGTCTCAGTTTGAGGATTGCCGAACCATCGAAACAGGAAGAAATTCTCTAAATATAAGGGAGCCTGCGCCGGGAAATTAACCCCCGGGGTGGAGCACGTTACAATATATATATATATATATATATATATATATATATATATATATATATATATATATATATATATATATATATATATATATATATATATATATATATATGATAGGTGTTATTGTATCCTTTAAATAGCTTTAGTAACGGCCATACAACATCAAGGAAGAGAAGTAACGGTCATACAACATCAAGGAAGAGAAGTAACGGCCATACAACATCAAGAAAGAGAAGTAACGGTCATACAACATCAAGGAAGGGAAGTAACGGCCATACAACATCAAGGAAGAGAAGTAACGGCCATACAACATCAAGGAAGAGAAGTAACGGTCATACAACATCAAGGAAGGGAAGTAACGGCCATACAACATCAAGGAAGAGAAGTAACAGCCATACAACATCAAGGAAGAGAAGTAACGGCCATACAACATCAAGGAAGGGAAGTAACGGCCATACAACATCAAGGAAGAGAAGTAACGGTCATACAACATCAAGGAAGGGAAGTAACGGCCATACAACATCAAGGAAGAGAAGTAACAGCCATACAACATCAAGGAAGAGAAGTAACGGCCATACAACATCAAGGAAGAGAAGTAACGGCCATACAACATCAAGGAAGGGAAGTAAGCGCCATTACATCTTCAAGGAATGGAATTACGGGTTGTGCATCTTCAAGGAAGGGAATTAAGAGCCATAAATATTCGAAGAAGGGAATTAAGGGCCATATCTATTCGAGGGACGGAAGTAGTGAAAGGGGTGAGATTAGCGTCAATGGGAATTAGCATTACAAACACCCCCTGGGCGAGATTAGCGTCAATGGAAATTTAACATTAACCACCCTGGGCGAGATTAGCGTCAATGGAAATTTAACATGGGCAAAAAAACCTGGGTAAGATTAGCGTCAATGGAATTTAACATTGGAGAAAGGAGAAAAAAGGAAATATTGAGATTAGCGTCAAAGGCATTCGAACAATAGAAGAAAAAAAAATATCGATTCTAGGGACAAAGGCAATTGAACATGGGGAATAGAGTTTGGGTCTGTCTAGGGACAAGGGGAATTGAACATGGGAATAAAGTGTGGGTTTGTCTAGGGACAAAGGGGAATTGAACATGTTAGAAAAAAAAACTACTTTAGGGACAAGAGGAATTGAACATGGGATTTTCTTTTTTTTTTAAAATTTTATAAAGGGGTAGGCAATTGAAAAGTCATTCTCTTTTCGAGAAATATGGCTGGCCCTGAAAAGGGCCTTTGGTTTCTTCTTCTTCTGCTTCTAATTTCTTCTTTTTCTCCACCAACTTCTTATTTTCTCACCTACACACTTTTTCTTCTTTTTTTTCTCCTCTTCTTCTTTCTTCTCTTCCTCCTCCTCTTCTTTCTTCCTCTTCTCATTTTCTTCTTTTTCAATTTTTTCATTCCTTTTTCGTATTCTTATCCTTTCCTCTTCATCCTCCTTCTCCTCCTTTATTTCCTTCATCACACCACTTATCATGTCCTTTGCTTTTCTTAAGTTGTTAATCTCCATTTTTACTCTATGCGGACTATAAGAATAGGGTCTTCATTGAGTCGTACTAGCATTTGTTCTATCATGCCCAAATTGTCAAGGACGTCTTCCAATGTTTGAAATTTATCGAGGTGGTTCGAAGCCATCTTCTCTGTAGAATGGTTTGAACGACGAATACTGTGGGTTCTTATACGAAAAGCGTGGACGTGAAGGAAAACATCCCCCTAAAACATAAAATTGATATTACCTAGATCATGACCTAACATCGTGCGGACGTGAAAGAAAACATCCCCTACTTTTCTCATTTCATATAATATACTATCCACATAAGTGAAGCAACAATAAACAAACCCCAAATCTACTATTTACACACTCAAATCATTAAAACAAAATCCATAATCTACTATCCACACAATCGTACGTGAGCGGTTACAAAACCCAAACTATACTCTCCACATACGCTAAGAAACAATAAACAAAATCCATAATCTACTATCCACACAATCGTACGTGAGCGGTTACAAAACCCAAACTATACTCTCCACATACGCTAAGAAACAATAAACAAAATCCATAATCTACTATCCACACAATCGTACGTGAGCGGTTACAAAACCCAAACTATACTCTCCACATACGCTAAGAAACAATAAACAAAATCCATAATCTACTATCCACACAATCGTACGTGAGCGGTTACAAAACCCAAACTATACTCTTCACATACGCTAAGAAACAATAAAGAAACCCATAATCTACCATTCACACAAACTTACGTGAGCAGTTAGAAACACAAACACACAAACACATACCCTCACACTATGAAAAAAGAGTTAGTGTTTATATTCACACTACTCTACCTACACACACACACACACACACACACACACACACATTGGCAAATTGATGGTTATTTCTTTTCTAGAGTATTGGGTAGCCCTGAAAAGGGCTGGTTTTTTTTGGAACTTCATGGACACCTGGTTAATGGTGGCACCTTCCAGGCCTGGCGCCACATACACATCTTGTTCCCCAGTTGCTTTTTACTTTTTTGGGGGAGAGAGCAGAGGCAGGATATTTCTTCTTCTTTTCTCCTTTTCCTCCTCCTCTTCTTTGTATCTTCTCTCCTCCTCTTCTTTGTATCTTCTCTCCTCTTCTTTGTATCTTCTTTCCTCCTCTTCTTTGTATCTTCTCTCCTCCTCTTCTTTATTTCTTCTTTCCTCCTCCTCTCTCATCCTTCCTTCTTCCACAATGGCCTCCGCGGCCAGTTCGTTCAACAGGCGCCTGGCATATTCCAGATGAACATGAAGTTCCAACAGTTTCGCCAGTCTCGTGTTCATTCTGGTGTTGATCAATCAACAAGGGTAGCTGGACTGCCGAACGAGTTTCAATTTATACTAAAACTGCGGACGTGAAGGAAAACATCCCCCTAAAAAACATAAAATTGATCTTACCTAGATCATGACCAAAAAACAACGCGCGGACCTAAAAGAAACACTCAACCACTTTTTTATACTACCCATTCCTATTCTAAAAAATTTTTTCATTAATCACTCCAATATACTATTCACATACGCAAAGCAATTCAATCAAACCCCCCAAATCTACTCTCCCCACACCTCAAACAGCCAAAAAACCATGATCTTAATCTACTATCCACACCAACGTACGTGAGATGTTACAAACACAAACACACAAACACATACCCTCACACTATAAAAAAGAGTTAGTGTTTATATTCACACTACTCTACCTACACACATTGGCAAATTGATTGTTATTTCTTTTCTAGAGTATTGGGGTAGCCCTGAAAAGGGCTGTGTTTTTTTGTTTGCTATGGCAATCTTTTAGTTTCTAAGAATGCGATGTCCTCTGAGGATAGACTTTCTGGCGATAGGTCTGCTTCTTCGGAAAGAGAAGAAGAACCCTTTGGTGTCGATACGACAATCGACAAAGCCTCTCTCAGGTTCAGGTTCCTGCTGCTGTTGCTGCTGCTGTTGTTGTTGTTGCTGCTGTCTCTGAAGTCTGTACTTCTCTGTCCATTCTTCTTTCTCCCTGTTCACTTCTTCTCTGAAGAGTTCTTCTATCAAGTCTTCAGTGACTTTTAGCATTCTCACATTCTCTATCTCTTCTGGCTTCGGTATCAGACTGTGTCTGACCCTATGCAAATTCACGTAGGCTTCGTTTAGCTTAGCTAGTTTGGAGCACATCTTCGTAGGAGGATGAGTCGACAATGGATGGTTAGACTGGAAACAACCCGGTTCTTAAAGTCAAAGCGCGGACGTGAAGGAAAACATCCCTCCACGGTTTTCGAGCAGCAATGTTCAATGAGTGTCATGAGAGGGATAGTAAGAAGTCAAAGAGCATGAATCAAACATTCTTATAGCCAAACAAATCACAAAGGCATTTTTTTCAAAACACATCATTTTTTATTCAAAAATCACTTAACACTAACCAACAACTCTAACATTTTTTTAACAATAATCCAACAATATAACATCAAACATTTTTTCAATTTACACTCTACTTTAAACAGGGTTGGCAAAGTTGTGAATGAAATTGTGATTTCCACTGTTGCAAGTCATTGAGTCATGGATGGACACTACGTTTCCTAGCTTAAGACAACAAAATAAGCATACTAGTCAAAAAATCAACCATTTACTTTCTCATCGTTTCTAGAAAAATCACGATCAAAATAAGTCACTAAATGTTCTTTTGCTGATAATAAGTGATCAATTTCGATCTCGACTTTCTCTTTAAATTTGTCAAAGAGGGTTTTGATGCAATGGATGTCTCGAGTCGTTAATGGAGGACAGAAATGTTCGCGCAAGTCTTTATACCACCAACGTAACACGTCTTTTTTAAACAGACTCCAAGCTTCGTCCAGATATTCGTTGAATTTTTCTTCTTGACTGATGTTTTGACATCCATAGTAAACATGCTTCATCCATGTCGTAATTGTGTCTGCCAGGTATGTAGCACAGTAGGAGACCAATTGCTGTTCTTGTTCTGGCCATCTCGACTTGATCACGATGTCCTTTTCGTCTTTGTGTTGGGATTCTCCTTCCACGGTCTCCTCACATTACATCTTCAAAGATTCTCCACTAGGTAAAGAGGGAGAATAGTCTTCCATGGCTTCTAGTAATCTAGAATGACTTCTCTCAAACTGTTTATTTCTATGGTATTATCGAATTCTGCATACAGGATGACGTTCAACGTTACATCATCATCACCGATTCTATTTCCGAACTGAATTTCCACACGAATCTGGCCGGATTTTATAGGGTGGAAATGTCCCTCGTCGCTGCCTTGGTCTGGAGTGAAATCAAAAGCCCACAAAGCATAGCCTCCGTCATAATCGTCGTACGTAATGCCGTGACTGGTGTTGGTTCCTAACTGTCCCGTGGCTTCGTACAAGGACAAGTACGATCTCAAGTAATTCTTCTTCTCAAAGTCAGGTTCGAAAGGTCGGGTACACAAGGTCTTGCCATCGCGACTGACTTCAATCTTGGACACGTTGAAGTGATGAAAGTTGAAAGGATTTTTAGTGATAGCTCCGTTGAAGGCTTCATTCGAGACCATACCAAGGATCAAACGTTTGGGTAGCTGTCCTTGGAACAGATGATCTTCGATCATGGATCGCTGTCCCCTAGGAATGGTGAAAGTTTTCACTTCTACGCGTCGGATCGGATACTTGGCGGTCGTTCTGCTCAACGTCTGACTGATGTCGTTACCTACTTTAGGTAACACTTCCACACGACGTACGTAGAGTCAGGCTTCTTGGATTTTGGTTTTGTACTCGCCAGCATCAGCCAATAAATGGAAAGCGGTACTGCTCCGATTCAGTCTCAGGCGGACATCCACCCCGTTCAGCAAATATTTTTCTTGCAACCACATGTCCAAATGCAAACGATCCATCAGTTCTAAACTTTGGTTGGGTCCTATGATTCTCTTTCTTCGTTCTACAAATCCCTCACTGGTGGTTGTTTTTGATTTGGGGTCAGCTTCAAGACCTGTTTTATCAAATTCGCCCGCTTCGTCAGGTTCCCATAGCACGCAGGCATTGAGATGAGTGTTCTTGGCGTCTATTCCGTACGTCAAGAGATTTTCCAGGTAGGCACGGTAAGGGTAAGTATCCATGCTGCTGCTAACCAGTTTGTTGTTCAAGTACAAGCCCACTCAGCTGAACAAGGAATGCATGAAATTGTTGACGGGAGGTACTGGCTCAGTGTCTATAGCATTTCCATCCTTATCTAGAACTTTGACTTTCAGATACAAGTAACTGCTATTCAGATCGATGTAATCTTCGGGCTGTCCCTTGATTTCAAACTCGATGGGAGCGGAATCGGTCAATGAGGAGACGGGATGAAATTCCACCCATTGGGATTCTTGCATGGTCATCATGGTGGGGGGCATGGCAAACAGATCCAGTTCCGTCTTGGAACAGGCGCAAGATTCTCGGTGCATCATTTTTTTGTTGCAGTGTCTCAATAATCGAAAACGACTAAGTCTCGAACGGTTCTTCTTTTCTTGGCCTTCCTAGCTTGAAGTCTGGTGAAAGGGTGTTTTCTTCGTCGTCTCTTTCTGCCTTGTCTTTGATGAATGCTTGACTCGGTAGCGTGCAGGGCATTTATAGGTGTGTCTTGTCGGCCCAAAAGGTCTTTACCCGTTTGCAGCAAGACATTTTTGCCTGCCCTCATGAAGGCTTCTTTAGGGTTTTGTTTGTCGATGATGACATTTTGGAGAAATTCTTTGCCTTGTGTCAGTGCCGCATCTTTCAAGGCGTGCAATCCGCGTGTAACCATCCGTTTCAACACCGGGGCCACCGAACGAAAGGCCGATTTTAACATATCTCCTAAACCGTGTCCTCGGTGTCGTGCAACCCCTCGATACACTGGATACATGACTTACGAGTCGTGAAAGAACCGTTTTCGAAAATGGAGTTTCACCGTGACGTTTCCTTTGGTGAATGGAATATTTTGTCCCAAATCTCCTTTTATAGCAATGTTGACCGTGTCCAAATACGACTTGCTGACAGGCAAATAATGAGGATGCACAAATTCCCGGTGGACGTGATAGGTGTTTCCACCTTCCTGGTCACTGGTCGTGGTACTATCCACTTTGAAAGGAATGACACGCAGTAACGGTACAGAGGTGTGTCCCACCACGTTATACTCCACCACATCGGAGTACACGAACATCAAATTCAGTCCTTGGTTCAGTTCTACAGGGAATCGAAAAAACTTGTAAAATTCCGAATTGCTGTTGATCTTCGGTTTAAAATTTGGAGCCATTTTTGTGTCTCCACCTAAAATATCAAACAAGTCACGATTAAAACTGATGGATAACGTTTGGGTATCTTGAAATTTCATCAGTAAGCGACGAGCCACTTTATGGTACTCCAGGGTGACACTTTTTTTGACTCTGTTCAGGGCTTTGCCAAAGGCGAACTCGAACCTGGAAGTAATGGTGTCCACCAAATGTTGGCCACTAAAATAAAACCCTGCCGGAATTTTCAAGGTGTAGATATTGAAGGGTGAATTGTTGGATGGTCTTGTGTCCCCTGAAAACCCGATGTCATTCATGGCTTCTTGTAATTGTTGGTTCATGATTTCCACCTCAAAAGTGTTATGCTTTTCGGTGATGTTTTGGATTTGTGTAGGGTGAATCATTTCTACTAAAGCCACTTCCCAATGGGCTTCGTGATCTAACTGGATGGCTTGAGGTAATTTAGCCGTGTAACAGCACAACCTGTTGTGGGGAAACACCTCCATGGAACTGTCACTGGGTAAGGTTAAGTAAAATTGGTTTTCGTGACTCATAATTCCAGAGTTCTGTGGCTGTCCGAGGGGTTAGTGGATGTCAGAGGCGTGTCTCCGCCCAAAATGGGGTTCTGGTTGTGGTTGTTGTTGGAGTGGTGACTGGCACTGGCACTAGATACAAGGTTCCCTTGGTTCCCGTTCGAGGAGAATTTCAGGAAGGGATTGGGAAGCAGGTAACCGATGCAACTGCTCAATAAAATGGTCCACAATTGTTTGTCTCCTTGTTGCAAACTCAGATTGGCAATGGCTGCCCCGATGACACAATACACCACGAAGATTTGGCAGAAAAAGACGATTTGCGTTTTAGGCACACGTTCTCCACACCACACCCACAAGGGTTGTTTTTGTAAATCTTGCACAGAAGAACTAGGGGAAGAAGGAGTGGTCGACGTAGCTGCGTCTGATGTGTGAAAGGGCATGATGGTCACTTCTTTTTATAGTCGATGACTTGCGAAGCGTCGATCCAAGAATCAAAACTGGGCGGATATCCTTTCCAACGTACTTTGACTTCTTTGACACGTCGTTTGCCCACTTTCCGGGTTCTGCGTTCGAGAATGCTTTCGATGTCGTACACGTCGTCTTCTTTTTTGGTGACACGTTGTAACTCGGGCAAATAAAACGTTCCTTTGAGCACTTCTCCGTTCATGTCTTCCAATTTATAGACGGCAGGATGACGGCCATGCACTCGTCCAGTGACGCGAAACAATTCGGTCGTCCAATTAGGTAAGTAACCTTTGTCGAAAGTGCGTTTGGTTTTGCCAATGCGCACCCAATCTCCTACGGCCAACTCTCCACTTTTCTTGGGGACAGCCCTCGTCGGGGACGTACCAAACAGGCGCTCAAACACCAACACTTCGTTGTCGGGAGTCACGTCTTGCGGGGCACGTCCGATGCTTCGATGGTAAGAGTGGTTGTACGCTTGCACCAGGTGCGGTAAGATGTCGATATACTTCAGAGTGTGGTGATGCGTAAAATATTTCCACATGCGTTCTTTCAAAGTGCGTTGAAAACGTTCCACGATGCTGGCTTTGGTTTCGGGATTCTCGGTGGTAAAAAAATGAATGTCACGTTTCTTTAATTCTTTTTGGAAAGCTTGGTTCAGAAATTCGGTGCCTTTGTCCGTTTGCCATCGAAGAGGGTGACGACCGCTTTGTTTCAACACCCGTTGCAGGGCTCGCACTAACTCGCTGCTCGATTTGGAAGTCAAGGGCACGACCCAGGAAAATTTGGAAAAGACGTCGATGACACAAAACAAATATTTGTTGCCACGATTGTAGCCGGCCAAATGAGAGACATCGGCTAAATCGGCTTGCCATTGATGATCGATGCCTTCCACTCGGGTGCGACTTCTGGCAAACTTGCGTCGAATGGGTTTGTGTAAAGTGTAGGTAGCTTGTTCTTGTAACCATCGTTGCACTTGAGGTAAACGGAGACTTTTCAGTCGCGTTTTGGCAGCACGATACAATTTGTGAACTCCTGCGTAACCTCCAGGATGCGAGGGATCGTAGTAAATGCTGGCTAAGACTTTTTCCATTTTTTGTGTTGGTTGGTGTGTTAATAAGGCACCCACTCCTGGAAGATGCTACTCTTTTTCTCTTGGGGTACTTTCTTGGATTGCAATGCTTTGCGTGTGCGACCAGCAATAGGTGTTGAAGAGGAGGATATCTGAGCGGGGGATATCGGTTCTTGCTTCACTTCTGTCTTCACTTCTGTCTTCACTTTCTTTTTCTCTTGTGATGAAGAAGGGGTGGACATCATCTTTTTAATCCATCCAATTCTGGAGGTAGGTGGTGTTGTTAACTTGCGTACTTTTTCTGGTGGAGTTTGAAACCCTTCTTCTTCTTCTTCAACTTTTTCTGCCTTGGTCACTGGTAGTGGTGGTACTGGTACTGGTACTGGTGATGGTGCTGGACTTTTCATCAAGGTCTTAAAATCTTTCAGAGTGGGTAGAGCTGTTTCGTCTAAAGCTTTCTGGTGAAAGAGTTGCAGTCGTTGCAAGAGTTGACCGTACTTTTGCGATTTTTCTGTTTCGGACAAATCTTGGCGATCCATTAAGGACTGCAATTCGTGTTGTAACTGGGAGATCTCGCTCAAATGGGGATTGGAAGGTAAATGCGGGGTGCGTTGTTCTTGCCACCGATGGTATTCCATCCATCGTTTGTAAGGCACTAAAGCTAGTTTTCGTCCTTCCATAGGGTTGTCAGGGGTCAATTCTGAGATCTTGGGACTTCCGAGGGCCTTTTTATCTTGCTCCCACCAGTCCTCCCAACATGGTTCCCAAGATTCCTTTCAGTATGGGGCCTAACAAGAGAGGCAAAATGCCTCCACGTTGGACCAACATCTTCTTCTTTTGACGAATGGGAATTTTCTTTCGAACCATTTGGCGAAGAACGAAACGATGTTTGCTTAAGCATTGTTTCTGGTGTTTGGACAAAGGGATCGTGCCTTTCAAAACGTTCAAACAACATTCGCACACGGTATCGATGACCTCTTCGGAGGCCGATTGAATGAGTTTTTTTCGTAGAGGTGAAGAAGCTTTGGACAGGACAGACCACATGTCCCCATGTTTGACTAAACGTGGTGGTAGTCCTTTTCTTTTCTTTCCTTGGGGTTTTCTGGAGGGTGACATCTTTGAGTCTTCAGGAGCACCAAAAAAACACTGATACCCCCGACTTGGTCACAGGTCTTTTTTATACTGGAACGCGTCTCCACTGATTGTCTTTACGGCGTATCAGTTTGAGGACAGGCATGACACGTCGTGGAGGGGTACGCAATGGACTAAATCGAGCCAGTTCTTGCTAGGACAAATCCAGTAAACTTTGTAACATACCCGATCTTTCATGGACTTTGATTTTGGGAGAAGGTACTTTGTGAGCAGCAGCCACTGCCACTAAATTGGAGGGTCCTGCCACTGGGGAAGTTCTTTTTGGGGTCATCAACGGAGAAGTTCTTGGTGTGATCAACGTCTCCAAGTACTCTTCAGTTCTTGGTGTCATCAACGGAGAAGTGGATGAACGTGAGGCTGCCGGAGATGCGGTCACCGCCGTGGCAGGTCGTGGTTTGCGGGTGTAAGGTTGCGTCCTGGCCGAAGTGCCTCTCTTGCGACTAGTTTTCTTCTGTGGACTTTTCTTTATCTGGGGGCTTCTTTTCTTTTCCCGGGGTGGTGTCTGGTAAGAGGAGGGTCCCGCCACTGGAGAAGTTCTTCTTGGGGACCTGGTCTTTTTCTTTTTCTTCTTGGGGCTTCGTTGGACTTTTTTCTTGGGGATAACTTTGGGGGCATTAGGATCCCATCTTAAGAGTGAGCGAATGATGACCCCTCCTAGAGTACCACTCCCTCCAGGTTTCAAAATGATTTGTTTTTTGGTTTGAGTGTCGATGCGGGGATCGGCCAGTTGGACCAAAGCGACTTTGTTTCGATCGAAAAAGCGTTTGGTTTGATGAGGAATCTGAATGATTCCTTGGAGTATTTGACGTGCCGTCACCGTGAACCATCGTAAGACTTCTTTGAGACTAGCGTCTAAGACACGAGCACGTATTTGTGGATTTTTTTCTCGACTGATGCCATACAAGGCACGAATTAATTTGACGGGAAGATGCGACTGAAGGGACGTCATGTTCGCACGGTGAGTGAGACAGACGAAAAAGAGTCTGAGGTTTTTATAGATTTTTTTATGTGGAGTGAAATGAAGTCGAGGACGGAGACGTGTACAGGACAGGCCCTCCGTCTTGGCACCAGTGGTGAAACAAGTGGGTACGAAATCGCAAATCTTCGGGGGTCGTAGGTTTCAAATCGACGAGTAAATAGGCGTGTGGAGTTTGAGTGGCATCGTCGTACGCCTGAGTCAGCCAGGGCGTTCCTAACTGTTTGGCTAAGACTTGCACTTGCAATTTATCTCGAGGGCTTTTAAACAAGACCACGTAATGCGCATTGAGACTGATGGTGCGATGGGCTTTACTTTGTTGAAACAAATTTTGGGTGATGTAAACGACACTGGCATTACGGTGATGCCCTTTGCGCGTAAACCACAGTTTAATTTCTTCTTCGTCTTCTCCTAACATGTCGTCGAAAATGACCAAATGGGTTTGACGGGAGTCAGAGACTATTCCGTCGCCTTCTTTAGGAATGCCTTCCACAAACACGATGGAATCGCCTTGACTTTCTCGCAAGAGGCTGTACGCCGATTGCCACTCTTTGTAACACCAAACGATCCGCTGAGGTGGTCGATCGATCAAATGATGTTTATGTTCGATCAAACGTTTGACAAATTCGGTTTTGCCTGAACCGCTAGGTCCAGCAATGAGCATGTTAAAGGGATGGCGAAGATACAAAGCCTCCCAACTGGCACGATCTAAGTGTTCGTCGATGACTTTGACAGTGGAGGAAGAGGGAGCAGAGACAGCAGAGGTAGCCATAGTGTGAGAAATGTCACTTGTGACACGAAAACAAACAAGACAAGAGTTTATATACTTTTTTTCAGAACACGTTTATTGAATGTTTCAAACATGAATACGAAAGACAAAAATACATAAAAGTCAAAGGCTTAAGTATAAGGATAAAAGGCACATGATAACCATCAACGTGGAATAAACACAAGTGTCTGTACAATATGTTTTGGGTAATGTTCTAACCAGATCTATAGTAGGGGGTAAGGTCACACAAGTGTCCTCCCGAAAGGGTCTTTCAGGCCTGTCCAAGACAGTCCCGTCCTGGGTGACGGGTTCTTCTGGCACCGTCACTAACACAGGTTGAAAAGTCGCAAGGCTCACAATCGCATTCCACATCTGAAGCCCCACACTTGAATTGTGCCTCTCTAAACTTGTTTTGTGTCTCTCTGAAAGTATTCATCTTGTTCGCTCGGTCTTGGTAGTCACAATGAACTATCGATCTTGCCTAGGGTTCCTTTTTATATACAGACCAATACCGACATGTCCATACGGTAAGGTGAAATGATTGGGAAGTCGCACTCGCTTCTGGTACACGATTTGATAGACTTTTTCCAAGGGCCGACTGACGATGTGGTGAGTGGGTAAACGTACAATCTTGTTCGGTTGATAGGTGGTCACTTTAAAGTTTCCATCCTCTCCGGATTGCAAGGCGTCTTTCAATACCCCAAAGTTGACCACTCGACTGGTACGATAATTCAGAGTCAGTCCTTTCACTTTGCACGTCGTGTACACTTCTCCTTGTTTGTCCCGGTATTCGTAGCCGTAATTTTTGGGACCGCCACTGACGAAACTTAGAATCTTGTCGTCGGGATGCTCGTCTGTCCAGGCTCCTAAACGGTCTCCTTCGATGTCAGGGTGCTGTTGACTCGGGTGATGGATGTAAATGCAACTGTCCGTGTCAAAATACAGGACGCGTTCCCCTAACAGTTCTAAAGCTTCGTACAATTTTAAGCGAGCATGAGCTGTCACGTAAGCCGCAATGATGACATTTCCAAAAGGGTCGTCTTGTACAAAGTCCAGATCTTCTTCGTAATTGACCAAGATCAAATCCTCGCGAACGACGTCCACGTGTTTCATGTATTTGGTTTTGTCGTGAATCATCTGAAAGTAGCGGGAAGGTTCTGTCAAATATTCCGTCTTGGGTAAGCACGGTCGTTGTGCCATTTTACCCCACAAGCAATTTAACATCACTTTGGCAAACGACCGCCTGCCTTCGTTTTTCTCGATGTGGTCTAAAGAGATGCCTTCTTGTTCATAGTATTTCTCTTTGAATGTCTTTTCGTCTTCGGAAGTGTGACACCAGGAAGGATAGCCGCTGGCTTCTTGCTTCAGTTTCAAAAAGGCATCCACGTAGTCGGCGAAAATGCCTTTCTGAGTAGGGTCACCCTTGTGGTACTGTTGTGTCTTGGGAAAGTGGCAAATTTCGTACACTTCTAACAGTTGGTATCCCATGTCCAGAGCTTTGAACAATTCCACGCTGACCCAGGTTCCCGTCAAGGCCCGCTCTTCCTGGGTGTGCTGACAAGGTTGGTCTTGGTTGCACGTTTCGGCACAAGTACGACACAATGGAAACATCAGTTTGCCTTGACAATGGTGAGGTAAGACGGGATGGTATAGGTTCGTGGGAGGCAAAACTTTACACTTGATCAAGCCTTCGTATTGTCGAATGTTTTTCAGGTCGATGTGTTCCGTGAACAATTGTGGGTGCCCTGCAGGAAAGGGACAATATTTGCACACGTAAGGATACAACGAACACACGTCCAAGTATTTGATTTCTTCTCCTTTCTCTTCGTCGGCTTGGTACAGCAAACAGGTGGCATTGGTCCTTCCTCCGTACAAACTATCCCTCGGGTTTAAGGGGTCCATCAGCTTGTAACTTTCCACGGCACGTTTAAACTCGGGATCGGTTTTCATACGGTGATCGTACTCGTGTTCCCACATTTCCACCACTTGGTATCTTTGCTGTTCTAACTTTAGGCGTCGCTGACAAGTGTCCTGCTACAAGCCTTCCATGGTTCGTTGTAAAAACTGATTTTTAGTGCTACGATCAGGGTAACAGACGGGACATCCGTGAAATAAGCAACCGTTAAACTCGTACACGATCTTGGGGTTTTCTAAGTCCCAGCCATCGACCGAATACGTTCCGATGGTCTTTTCGCCTCCTCCGTTGCGGACATGCTGAATCCATTTGTCTTCCTTGTCGCACAAGTAATGTAACCAACGTAGGGCTTTGACCGAGTATTGACGTTTGACAAAGTGGGTCGTTTGAGGACTGATGACAGCCACGGTGTTTTCAGGCATGAATCGTTGTCGATACACTAAGGAACACGCTTTGGCAATGGTGCAAGCTTCTTTCAAAGGATCGACCCCTACGTGTTCCATGAACAGTTCTCGAAATTTTCCACAGCAACGCCGTAAAATGTCCACGTCGGAACGACAATACTTTAGCATTTCTTCCTGAAAGTCGAAAGTGTCGGAGGCGTGAGTCTGGTACCAAGCGTAGAAAGCTTCTCGTTGTTCGGTACGCATGTTGTCGGGGTCGTAATAGCGAGCCTCAGGCAAATGGGGTAGAACGGCGTGTTGATTGGCTTCCGTATTGAAAAAGTGTGGAAAGTACCCTTTAGCCATTTCTGTCATTCCAAACGTTTTAGGCATTCGACTCAAAGGCATGGCCAAATAGCTCATCGAATCTTTAAACTGCACTTGTCCCACTTGCATGAAAATGATTTTGGCTCCATTCAAAGTGACTTTAGGACGTTCGGTGCCTTGTTCCGTATAGTATCTGAGAAGAAACTGTCCATCGTATCCGGAGAAATTGTGAGCCATCACTGTGGCATGACGATGACAATCTCCGTAACGTTCGATGTCCTCTTGGCTCCACGTCTTCTCGATGGGATCTAAGACCCATTGGGCAAAATCGGCTAACGTGTTCGGTCCTTGAAAGATTTTTTCACGCCCTCCGGGAATCTTGCTGCAGTGAGGGCAATGACTGAAGATAGGTTCTTGAATGCACTTCTCGCACGCTCGATGAGCCACGCAGAAATTAGGAATGTGAATGCCAGTCTCTTGCATGCATTCGAAATCGAAAAAGATGAAATTGCCTTTCTTCTTGTGACCGTCCTCTTTCTCTGGTGGGGGTTGGTATTTTTGCACGTAGCATTCGTGTTTCAAGTCCACGATGTGGTGACAAATGTGACATTTTTTCTTTCCTGAAAATACGTGTGCCTTGGCATTATTGGTACGTAGGCCTTGTCGACACGTAGGGCACAATCTCAGCAGTTGACAAGCACATTTCTGCTGTGAACCTTGCGTCTTCAGATGTTGTTGGTAACAGGCAGGGCTGACAAACGTGCGCAGACAAGCAGGACAATGTACTCTTTCTTGTCCTTCGCTCAGACAGGGTGGAGAGGCCAAACATCCTGGGCATTTCCATCCGCAATGTTTGTGTTGCTCTCGATTGTTATAGCCATAGTCACATTTCTCACAGTAATAACTGTATCCCAGGAATCCAGTGATAGTGGTAATGGTATCGAAATGGTCATCGTGATAATAGACATGAATGTATTTTCCGTCCTTAAAGTCTTTCCCTCGAAACAACAGAGGCCCACGCACTTCTTGAGGGTGCACTTTCAAGGTGTAGCGTGGAGCTAGGACATCTTGCAATTTTTGCATTTCAGGAATGCCACAGGGTGTGTCTTTGGACAGGCCAGCTTGTTTCAACAGGAGTTCTGCTTCGTTTCGTTGTTTGGCTCGGTCCGATTGTTGAATAGTTTTCCAGGTTCTTTTCCATTATGCCGTGTCGTTCTTGTTGGCATAGGTTCGTCCCACCACGATGGCTCGGGCTAAGCACATCTGGTCTTGAGGGTTGTTAATTTGGACGAGACTCTTTTGGTGCTGCGAAGGTCGTTCACCAATAACACCTTATTGCGTTGTCCGGTCCCTTGAGGAGGAGAGACGTGGGCCATTTTCAGTGTGGCTTTACCATCGGTGATGTCAAACTGGTCATTAGATTGTTGTACGTGTTGAATCTTGTCCATGACTTTGGAAGGGGTTAGTTCTGCGGGTCTGCTAAACTCGATCCAAACAGGGGATTTCAAGCTGTCGTGATCTATGGATAGTGTCAAGCGATCGTCTTCTTTGGGTTGACATTGTCGCTTGAGTGCGGTGAGCAAAGAATCCCACATCTCGGTGATAAACCCTTCTGCTTTCTCCAATGGTACGTCGGACTTGAAATCTTTAAACTTCACTGTGTAGGTGTAAGCCGTGGTTCTAAATTTTCTAGAGGAGCGCTTTTCCGTCTCTCGAATGGAATAGTACTTTTCAGGGTTAACTAAGGGTGGTGAACTTGGTTTAGAGGGTTCGGATTCTGGTTCACTCATGTCCTCTTCAAAATCACTGGCATGAATTTGTGCCAAGACTTCAGCTCTGGTACGAGGCGATAGATCACGTTTCTGCCTCTTACTTTCTTCTTCTTCTTTCTTCTCGAATGAATAGGATCGTTTCATCTTGAGTGCAAAACGTCAAATGACTCAAGTTTAAACACCATAAACTAATTTATAGTCATGACAAACCAGCGTATATAAAAATGGTGTGTGTCTTGTCCTTTCACTATTCATTTCACTCTCAAACCGAGCACAACGATGGAAGAGACTACCCAGATGGAACGTTTCATCAGAGCTTTGCGAGGGGTCATTAGAAAATTCTCTTCAGACCAGCCGACGGACTACTCTCCTTCCTTTCGAGATAAAAGTCAAGATACTTGCTATATCTGTCAGAAGAAAGGGCATTGGTCTTCAGAGTGTCCAGACCGTCAAAAAAGAAAAAAAGGGGCTAGAAAAGACAAAAGTCAAGATACCTGTTATTATTGTCAAGAAAAAGGACATTGGTCTCAAGATTGCCCAAAAAAGAAACAAGAGGAGTCGGAAGAAAAGAGGGATTCTTCAGAAGAAGAGAGAGATTCTTCAGAGGAAGAAAGCAGCCAGGTGAAGAAAAAGAAACAGGAGAAGAAAAGAAGAAGGGAAGAAAGTGAGGAGGAAGAGGAGGAAAAGACTGTGACGGTGAAGAAATTGAAAAAAAAGAGAGAGTAAAAAAGAAAGAAACAGAAGAAGTGAATGCAATTTATAAAGTGTTCTGTTGTGAATTGTGAATTGGATTGTAACTATGGAGAAAAGAATACATTAATTATATAAGGTAAGTGTCTTTGAGTTTTGATTTTAAAATAAGAAGCTACACTCACGCACTCATACACAGACATGTACTATAAGGGTAAAATGTTTTTTTTTTTTTGTTGTTGATTTTTGAGTTATTGGCAAATTGAAAGGCTATCTCTTTTCGAGAGATGTGGGTGGCCCTGAAAAGGGCCTTTTTATTTTGGTGTAGGGGGTGAGTTTAAGCAATCAACTTTAACTGCCTTAAGCCTTTGCCACGGCCGAGGCCTACTTCTGATGATTGGGTTGAAATCACTAAGGGTGGTACGATAGGCTTAGTCACAGGGTTGGCATGTTTAGCTCGGGAAGGTCGTATTCTCTTCGGTCGTGATAAAGAAGTCTGATACATTTGTTTCAGACTTCTTAACTCCGCTAAAATGTCCAACAGTACCGTAGCCGTTTGATTTTCACCCTCTTGTTTCTTTGCTGTTACTTCTTCTTGTTGTTGTTTTATTCTTACCTCTTCTTGTTGCTGTTGCTGTTGCTGTAGGAGAAAAGCTTGTTCCGCTTCCTTTTGTCGTTGCATAAATTTCTCCAGTTCTTCTTTCTGTCTCTGTCTAAAATTCTCCACTTGCGGTAATGAAGAATGAGACGAAGGTTCCGGAACAAATTCTTGCGAGGTAAGAAAATCCACAAAATCCCAATTCAACTCTTCTGAAAGTAAGTCCGGGTTCCCTTGGGTGGTCTCCACTGCTGGTGCACCCCAATGGATCGTTTTCTGAGTTTCCGTCATGTTGAATCACTGTCGCATAGATTGACAGCACACAGGCGCTAGCGAATCTATATAGACCACATGACGTCACAGACTGCTCTCTTCGGATTGGATGCGGACTGACTGAATTTTGTAACGCGTGTTCGGATTGGTGAATGGACTCAATCCGTTTCAATCCTCCTCTACCTATAAATAAGCGCAGTTCACTGCATTGATTCACCTGTTCTCGTCGCCTCACGATGTGGACCACAGTTGAATCATCCACCCTTGTGTCTTCCATGATGTTTAGGACGGACATGCTCATGTATGTCCGGTCCAAGTGGACTGTTGTTGATAGGACAGATACTAGTCTATGGATGAGAAGAGTTTACACAGAAAGACAAGGATGCCTCAAGAGGGTACTTGTGTATGGACCTGCAGTTAGAAGGAGTTTAAGAAGAAGAAGAAGATGTGATAGATGCCGTCTATGTTAATATTAATATTAACATAAACCCAAAGGCCCTTTTCAGGGCCACCCACATTTCTCGAAAAGAGATAGCCTTTCGATTGCCTACCCCTTTATAAAAAAATTTAAAAAAAAAAAAAAATCCCATGTTCAATTCCCCTTGTCCCTAAAGTAGTTTTTTTTTTCTAACATGTTCAATTCCCCTTTGTCCCTAGACAAACCCAAACTCTATTCCCATGTTCAATTCCCCTTGTCCCTAGACAGACCCAGACTCTATTCCCCATGTTCAATTGCCTTTGTCCCTAGAATCGATATTTTTTTTTTCCATTGTTCGAATGCCTTTGACGCTAATCTCAATATTTCCTTTTTATTCCTTTCTCCAATGTTAAATTCCATTGACGCTAATCTTACCCAGGGTGTTTTGCCCATGTTAAATTTCCATTGACGCTAATCTCGCCCAGGGTGGTTAATGTTAAATTTCCATTGACGCTAATCTCGCCCAGGGGGTGTTTGTAATGCTAATTCCCATTGACGCTAATCTCACCCCTTTCACTACTGACGGAATTATGTACCATACATTTTTAGGAAAGTGAATAAATTAAGGGCCATACGTTTTCAAGTAAGGTAATTAAGGGCCATTGATTTTTCAAGAAAAGGAAATCATCCGACTTTCCTAAATGGCGGGAGTATACAACCTGATTTAAAAACTGGTTCTGTTTCAGAAGCTTTTCTTATGAGCTATTTTTATGAAACAAAGACAAAGTGGTCCATTTTGTTCAAACATCGTTCGGGGAAAAAAAAGTTTATTTACAACTTCCATTGCCTTTTAATTTTTTTATTTCCTAGTGACGACTGAAACATTAATGTTACTAGAGTGCTGAACAAAGAGACTTCTCTTTTGTTCACTTTCTTTCCACAAGTGGCTCCAATAAAATATTACTGACATCTTCTGCTGTCTTTGACCTTTAAGTGAATTAAATCAATAGCTGCTTCAAGTGAAGCTATTGAAATACCTTCGACGGATTTCAGTAGTTTTTCAAGTGAAGCTATTGAAATACCTTCGACGGATTTCAGTAGTTTTACCATGCGACTAATAATAGCCTTTTTTATATAAAAGGAGTTTCATGACAAATATACGAACATCATTGATATCATATATACTAAATATTTACGCGTACGTAAAATATTTATATTGACATTAGTCAGGTTTTCTTATATGAACTTGTAGCCAAATTAGTTATTATTTTTATATTTTTAATTAATACGAAGGCTTCTAGTTTGATTGGCATAAAAAATTATCACAGAACATGAACATAAAGTTACTTACTTTCATTTATTGACTTAAATAACCAGTTGTATTGCTTATTTTTATAAATTTGTCTTGAATGTTGCATGTGCTTGATGTCAAATGAGGTTTATGTCTTAAGTCCCCACCTCATTCGAGATATTGTTATTTAGCTCCGGGAAGGACAACAAAGACCAATCTGGCAATCTCAAGCTACAAGTGAAAATATTATAAATACCAATAATTACCTTAACATATGTTCAACGTATATAAGGTTTTGTTCTACTAAACATCTTAGATCTGATCCGATAACCCAAATAAGATATTTCAAATCTTTCGTTTTACAACCTTTTCAGTCCATTTCATAAATTGGCAAAGTATATCAGACTTGAGAAACTGTCTATTAAAATTGTTATCGACACCTCACCTCACTGTTCGCGTGGTTTTGAGTCTCAGGTATGTGCTTTTCAGCTGCTTCTAGTGGATCGGTGGCACTTATCGGGGCTTTCCAGGGTTCTTCCTACACTAGTTATACTGGCCGCCATGTATTTCCTAGCGTGTACTGAAAAAATACGCTAAGCGCACAACAGCATCAACTAGACCTTCAGTACAATTTGTAACTTTATCACCGTGAAATGGGTATTGCATACATACGTCTTGATGAGTTATTCGGCTGCTATGTGAAAATTTAACGAAGTATTTTAAGTATTATTTGTTTTTGTTCTTATGTCTGACTTTTTCTTGTTGTTGTAGCATTTGTTTTATTTACTTTTTGGGGATGGTGTTTGTGTTATTTTGTTGGTTTTCACGGCACATGTAACACTTTATTAAAGATACCATGCACAGGAAATGGGAACAAAGTGTCTTTCTGAATTAAACAGCTTGGTTACCCAACCCGGGCTGACCTGGGCAGATATTATCACGACCCTGGATTATGTGTCCGACGCTCTACCAGCTGGGAAGTATATATATATATATATATATATATATATATATATATATATATATATATATATATATATATATATATGCACTTTGATTGGTGGTGGCCTATTTTCTAGGAATAAAGGTGAATTATGTGATCAAGCCTGCAATTCACATGTTATTTTTATTTTTGCATGTGTGTTATTTTATGTGTGTATTGACGAGTACATAAGGCCTGTAACAGAACTGCATGGGTCTCAAGAAATGTCACGTGTGGGTCATATTTTGGCTGGAATGGGGGCATATTTTCATAGAAAAAAAATTGTAGCATATCAGTAGACTGACGTTTCCTTCCCTTGTTCATCATTTCACGATACGCTGCAATAATGTTACAAATACTTGACGTTAAATTATATAAACAAATTAACCAGAGTTTTATATAAACCTCAATTATGGCATTAGTAATAATACTGGTAAATGTTGAAATTGCGATTTTTTAAAGTTATTTTAGTCCATCTTTCCATCTATCAGAGGGTATTAAAACGTGGACTGACATGGTCTCCCAGGTTTTTTTATTCTTCTAAATTTACATTGATTAATGTAATTATGCGTAAAATTTCACCTTTCGACCATCAATTTTACCATCTAGTGCCCAACCACACATTTAGTGCAGTGTTTAGAACTGTCTTTTGGATTGACGTAGGTTACTTAGTAACTGATAAAACACTAAATGGAGTAGCGTAAATAATAGTCTTTTATCTCTTAATTGTTACTAAATATATATGCGGATAGGAAAAAGGTCAGTTTCACTCCAAGTTCAACAGCTAACTGGTTCAAATAAAGAGATAAAGGCAAAACATGACAGTAAAAGTAAACCTTTCCCTTTTATGATGAGGAAATGGTTATTTGCAGTTATTGTTTCTTTTAATGTAACTAGTTCCTGTGCTATAAGTAACCATGTCAAAGTTACTATAGTAGTTGTGTACATGTTAATTAAATCTTGTTCACGTGATTTAAATCTCAAGTTAATGTCCGATTGACTGGCAAACACATAGTTTCCACATGGATCCTATAATTTTGTATATTTATATAATAACAATAAACCGTCTCGTGTCTCCTTCTCCGTTGTATAATACTACAATGGTTAGAACAACGTCATTTCACAAGACAGTGCATCGTGTGGATTAGTTAAATATGCAATTAACATATATATACAGGCCGCTTCATGTACATCAACACCTTGAACTAAAAGGCTCGTCTTCTTTGACTTTAAATAATTTCACAACTTTATAAATGAATCAAGCCTCTCGGTGCCGAATGTTACTTATGTATGTATATTTAGTTTGCATTGTTTGTTCGGAATTTTTATCTTTTTAAAACTTGTTTCATTACAAACTATTGTAATGTGACATTGTATACTGGACTTAACTTTGTCCAAATTCAAGTTTGCTTTCTACCTGACCTGAATTATTGATTTATTTTATTCTGTAAACAGCTAACACATAGCTGAAAGTTTCTCTATGTGTATGGGTTTGATATTATTATCATTATTAATAGAAGTAAACATGTTTATTTGGTTCTGGGTCTAAATTATTGGGATTCCCCACGACGAACCTGACATAATCCAGGTTGTATATAATACTTTTAGTAACATACTTTCTGATTATAACTAATATTTTATTTTGTAAACATTAAAAAGTTTATATAAGGTTATTTTCCATTAGGTAATATTTTATACTTTTTTAGAAAATGCTAATTATGACCTGAAGACAAGTAGAGGACTATATAATCTTGTCACTGGAAAAATTATTCTGTTCATTCGTGCTTTAAGATCTAGAAGAATCAATTTTGTATTACTGTTGTGTCCAGAAGTTTATTTGGGCTGGAGTATATTTCTTCATATTATATAATTGGGTGATTATTTTCTCTGAAAATAAAGAGTGCTCAATTAAACATAATATTCTTGGATAGAGACATTCACAGGGATTTATAGTGAATTCAAACCTGGAATTATGTTACTGTGTTTCAACAAATGACTGTTGATACAACAACACGATACAGGCCGCTTCATGTACATCAACACCTTCATCGTAAGACATAATTTGGATTTCCACCAAAGTTTATTCAGAACGTTTATTATTAGACCTTGTGTCTGTAATTCTATGATTATTCTGGGATTTACATCGCAATACCGTGAGTTCATATTTTTATTATTTTTATTTTATATTCATGAGAAATAAATTATTTGTTGAATTTTACAAAGCTCGTTGCTTTTCACTCTTTTCTGCTGCTTATTTTAAAAGCATAGACTCGTAATACTATTAAATTAAAATGCCAACACCTGATGTGATCTTGTACAGGTACATTTATAGAATGCTAAAGGATTTTCTACCTTCTAAGCGCATCAGTCTGACCATTGATCTATTGTCACTTCTACATCAATCTGACCATTGATCTATTGTCACTTCTACATCAATCTGGCTATTGATCTATTGTCACTTCTACATTAATCTGACCATTGATCTATTGTCACTTCTACATCAATCTGACCATTGATCTATTGTCACTTCTACATCAATCTGACCATTGATCTATTGTCACTTCTACATTAATCTGACCATTGATCTATTGTCACTTCTACATTAATCTGACCATTGATCTATTGTCACTTCTACATCAATCTGACCATTGATCTATTGTCACTTCTACATTAATCTGACCATTGATCTATTGTCACTTCTACATTAATCTGACCATTGATCTATTGTCACTTCTACATCAATCTGACCACTGATCTATGGTCACTTCTACATCAATCTGACCATTGATCTATTGTCACTTCTATATCAACCTGACCATTGATCTATTGTCACTTCTACATCAACCTTCATCTGCTCAAGTGCACACTACAAAAAGAATGAAAGACCACTTCGCTAGACGTAATTTCAGAAAGCAATAATGTAATATTAGTAACTGTATACGTATTACTTAAATGAGACTGTGCATGTATTACTGAGTAGTTCCCAACTCGAGTGTCTTGGACGATCATAGCAGAATCAAGTGACGACTCGAGTGAATGTATGGCAACTATGTCATGCTCATCTTCGTCTCCTGGGGAAGGTGATCCCTTGGAACACCATCAATGTAATCAAGCTAATAACTCCTGATCGTATGAGGTTAGGTCTTAAGTCAGGACGGACGAGATCATAAACAAGACGATGGCCTACAACACCACTTAATGCATTAACGTGTTCAAGATCGCTAAGTTCTACATTGGTGTTGTTATTGTCATTATTATTATTATTATTATTATTATTATTATTATTTCCAACGTTATTCAACTTCATAATGAAAAAGGAAGAGAACTATATTTGATGAAAATTCCTGGATTCCATCAGAGAAGAGTTTAGATTGGTGTATCAGTAACCATTGGTATTGCAATTTAACCACTTAGTCTCGAATTGTAAGAGGATTAAAAATAAATGCTATATTTACTTCGCCAATTAACCCTAACCCATAACCGTAACCCTAACCTTTATCTTAACCCTAACCCTAACCCTAACTCTAGCCCTAACCCAGAAAAAAATGATCAAAAAATTAAAAACAAGTGAAGGAGAAACAGAAGATAAAAAAAAATTTTAGACCACATAAAAAACTTTTACACCGACCTATATAAATCTCAAAAAATAAACAACAACACAATAGATAAAAACACTAAAGAAATAAATTTCCCCAAAATAAATGAAACTGAAAGAGAAATATGCGAAAAAGAAATTACGGAGAAAGAAATAGAAGAAGCTATTAAAATCTAGGTAAGGATAAATCACCTGGCCTGGATGAAGTAACAGCTGAATTCTACCAAAAATTCTCAAAGAAATAACTCCCCTTTTAAAAACACTTTATAACAACTGCTTCAATGAAAAACAAATGACAAATAGTATGAAAATAGGACTAATAACATTATTATATAAAAACATAGGAGATCTAACGGATCTAAAAAATCGGAGACCCATCTCCTTATTAAATTTAGACTACAAAATTTTAAGCACTGTACTAGCAAATAGACTAAAATTAACCCTAGAAAATATAGTAAATAAAAATCAAACTTGTGGAGAGAAAGGAAGAAACATCCAAAATAACATACTATCAATAAAAACCATTATAAAATACATGGAAACAAATGATATAAATGGCGCCTTAATCCAGTTTAACCAGGAAAAGGCTTTTGATAGAGCTGAACTTAATTTCATTTTAAATATTGTTAACAAATTTGGGTTTGGCCCAGTATTTTCTAAATGGACAGAAATATTATATAAGGACATCAAATCAAAAAGTACAAGTGAACGGAGCCAAAACCGACCAATTTACAATTGAAAGATCGGTGCGGCAAGGCTGTCCGATCTCAATGCTACTGTATGTATTAAGCATAGAAACACTAAACCTAGCTATCCAACATGACATTAAAATAACAGGAATAAAAATCCCCAACATCAGAACCGAGTGCAAAACATTTCAACACGCCGATGACTGCTGTAATTTCATCACCACGCTGCAGTCCTATCAACACCTAATTAATCAATAGAAAGCCTTTGGCACTGCATCAGGCTCCAAAATTAACCAAGACAAAACAGAAATACTCTTAATCGGAAAATGGGCAGCAAACAATCCAGGTCTACCACCAAAAAAAATTGAAAAACCATGTAAAAGTAGTAGGTGTTTACTTAGGTTTAAACTTCAAACAAATAGAGAAAAAATTATTAAAACGTATACAAATCTGGAATGACAGATATTTAAAACTAATGAAAAAAGCACAGATTGCGAAAACCTATCTATTCAATTTAATATGGCATGAATTTAATACTATAGATTTTGAATTATACTACATTTAAAAAAATTGAGTCCTTAATACTAAAAAGCTTCATGTGGAACCAAAGTATAAGCAAAGTTTCAAATTTCACCTTACAAAAAGAAAAAGAACAGGGAGGTTTGGAATCTCCCTAAATTATTAAGTAAACAGAGAACCAACCATATAGAGAGAATAAACAGTCTAACGACCCAACCAGAATAATATTGGCAAGGCCTATACATTTACCTGTTTGGTTTCTTAATTCCACACAGAAAGGATATTTACAATAACAACAAATAAATCAAAATAATCAAACCACCAGCAACTGTTTAGAGAATAACTGAAACACTTAAAACATACAGAAACAACAATGAACTATGGAACCACACCAATAAAACAAAAATATATGAAATAATTCGAGATTTGAGACTGCCAAAAAACAAAGTTGAAATAAACATCCACTTCTGAACTGGGATCAAATTTGGAGCAAATGGTCAAAAATCAAGGATTTAAATAAAAAATCAATTCTTTACACCTACGCGTGGTGGACAGGAGAAAAAGCCTTTGAGAAAAAATAATAAGGAAAATACCTAAATGTCCTTTATGTAAAACAAATGCATGATAATAAAAAACACATAATCCTTTCCTGTGAAAAATTAGAAACAAAAAGAAGAGAACCAATGAAATCTCCAAAAAGATAGGACTCTTTAAAGAAGAAAACTTACTATATACAGATATGATTGTAGAAAAAATTCTTTATAATAAAAATTATAAACTTTATTTTAGATGCATTTGATCTAAGGAGACAAAATATATGGATAAATGATAACTAAAAAACCCGTTTGGAATAGCCATCTATAAGATGAAGAAAAAAAGAAGAAAAATTCTTTTTTTTATCTATACTGCCTTCCTGCTCTGCTCCTAACCGTCTCCTTGTATCTTAAACAACATCTGGAATGAAAATTAACACCTCTACGAACTCACTCACACAAACCCATGGTGACAGCCATCAACAAATAAACCCATGGCTGTCAACCTGGCTATCTATCTTTAACCTACTCTAAAACAGCACAGAGTTATCCTCCAAACTATGCAGGACGACACTTTTAGAACTATACCCTGGAACGCCAAAACTGTGCCACGAACCGCCTCCCGATCCATAAGCCTGTTCTTCCTCTACCACGACCGGACATCAAACATCACGCGTGCAGTGCACGCCCCCATAGCCAAATACACGAGTGCCGTTGGGTCCAATCCCACTCGTCTCAATCAGCAAAGCAATGCAACCTTAGCAATGAGTCCTTGCTGGGTCCAATTCCACTCACCTCGGCCATACATCCAGATCGATAGGAACTAAATAGTACCTCGATCTGACGGCCTAATTAATACGTGTTCCATGAACACATAAAAGCCTGGGAGATGTGGCTCTCCTTCCTTCCCCCAGGAGTAATTAAATAGCACGCTGTGCGTGCATTAAACAGTGATACATGCTCCACTGGAGCGAAAATCACTTTAATCCAACTAAGTAAGTAAGTATAAGATTAGGTAGCTAAACAGCTCCAAACAAACATGTTTTCAATCACGTCCGCGTGATTGAAGATCTGAATCCCTTTTGTGAATAGCATCTTACATGTTAGCTAAAAAGCAACAATCTAAGACAAACATCTTGGAAGAACTATAAAACTAGCTAACCTGAAGGGAACCAAGAGAAATGTCTTATATTTATAACAAAATATACACTTTGACTGCCTTCTCGCAAAAAAGTAACACGGTTATGAACTAATACAGATTTGGAAAAATAACAAAAATACAGGAAGAACTGGGTTTTATGCCTTTTAGGCACTCAAAAGAGGAAACCCCAGATACACCCACCCACCCCCCGTATCAAATATAACAAATAATATGACAAAACACTACAATACAAAAACACATTCTAATCAGATGTATAAGCACCAAGGTACTGTACAACAAAAAACTAACAAGCAATTAAGGTAATATATATTTCTTAGACAATCTGGAACTCATTCTCAGTTTGGCACAATATCACATACAAAAAGTATTCACGGTATCCCCAGACCGTCCATCGAACTGTATGTTTATATTATATATATATATATATATATATATATATATATATATATATATATATATATATATATATGTTATTTATATTATTTGGTACACATAATCCCAAGCCTAGCAACTAAACTATGTCCAAAATTAAGCAATTGCATTATTCTCGTGATCCTGTTACAACACAACTAATAGTCTAATCTAAAACAATCTTGCGCCAAACTAACACACGTTTTCAGTCACGCCCGCGTGATGGAACATTTCAATCCTTTCCAGAAATGAAGCGTCAAGATGCTTCAAAATGAAAATCTAAATACAAAAGGGGATGTTTTCCATCACGTCCTCGTATTGAGACTTTCAATCCCTTTTTGTAAATGAGGTGCCAAGGTACCTACTCATATAACCAACACATGAAACAAATAAAACAAATACTAAATACACAAGCAAATGCAAATATAAAATAAATACTCATCCCTAATGGAAAATCCAGATTAGACCAAACAACAAGTGCTATGGCACAAAATATACCAAACCTTTTGATACACACAATAAACAAATAAATTATGCTAAGGCATAAAATAGACACAAGCAACACCCACTCAAAAACAGAAAAACAATGCAGTATAGACACTTTATTATTTTATCATTTGGATCTAAAGGCATAGCCTATTTTTCAAAAATGTTAAGCCTTAAATAAGGAACAAAAACTGAGATGAATTTGATCTAGATAATGCCGTCCATACACAAATATGGGGACAACTTACAACATCAACACCACGAACAACACGCACTGGACTTTACGGCAGAGTCACTAATATAGCAAACAAATAAGCAAAATAAGGGGAAGAAAACTACCTCAAAGTTTATATAATTTTAGAGGGAGCTAGTACTCTCCTAAGTTCTTGGGATAAAATAGAAATTAGGCCCAATGCCAGCCTAGGCAAAGGGAAGATAGTACATTCTCTCCAAACCTCAAAAGGATATCAAACCAATAACATTTGACGAACAAAACGAAGAGTAACCCTGCTAAATTATTTACACTATTTTATTAATTTTATAAGACAAACGTTTATAACACATTGGTGGGTGGTGGTGGACAGGGAAACCCACAGCATACAACACTGTTTGGAAAAAACCAGGGTGCCACTTCTATGTCCTAATCAACCATATATGTTGGGACGGGACTAAGAGGTGTTAACACCTTTACGGGAGCAAATCTCCAGCTGTAGAGGTAATGAAATTTAAGTATTCTTTATTACTATTCGTTTTTTATGACAGAATTGTTTCACACTTTATATGTTTTAGAATTTATTCTAAATTCTACAGAGATTCAATAACTAAGTTATACAACGCCGTATTAGAAATACTATAGTCTCGTTCGAGTTAGCTATTTGTTGTAACTGAACAGACAAATTGAATTTAATTATACGCTGCATGCATTGAACGATTAATGTCATGGGTAACGAACTCATGTGCGCGCATGCGCAACATAAATCGGTGCAGAAGTACATAACCGTGTCCTATGTACTATACGGTTTAGTTGTTATAATTTTGGCTGCCTTATACATGGTTTGATGTGGGGTCACAGAACTCTGTGTGGTTTCGTGTGACGTATCCGCTGTGTCTGGTGACGTTGGTTCGTAAGGGTGTACTGGTTTTCTCGATGCGAGGGACCAGGGCTTCGCGACCACCGGGTCTGTGTTAAATGTGAGGGCTCTCGAGGGATCCTTTAACAGACTGAGAAGGGCGGACCGTGCGTGGGCGCTTCTCTGGCCATTGACTAGAGCGAGTGGAACGGGAGTTGCATCTTGGACGTCAAATGGGCGCCACGATAGTTATATATATTATGTGTTCCACGTTGGTTTTTTTTTTTCTCACTATTTCTATCTGAGCAAATTTACATGCATTTCAATATCGTTATATGAACGATGCACTCAAAATTTACATTCTTTTCTAAATCGTTATTGGAACGATACATTCAAGACTTTCTTTATATTGAGGTGTAGATCAGATCCTTTTATTTTGTTGATCGGTGATAGGACTTAATTCACGTTTGTCTGAAATTCCATTTGTTAAATTCATGTTTTGAGTTTATTTCGTTGAGCTACTTGTTGTTGATAGTTCCATGTTAGGAACCTTATAAATTTCCATATCTTTTTGTTTATAATGGTATCAGATTTTGTTAATATTTAATTTGCGTTCATAAATAAATATCTTATTAACGCAGTTGCTTTGAGTGTCTTCCTTAATCCAGTCCCAATCCGGCTTCATCTTGTGACAATAACTTGTTGGTGATATTGCCAAGCCTATCCCTACTAAAATAGCAAGGGAACAGAAGCTTTTCACAGGCTTTTATTATCAGGTACTTTGCCCTATGTGTGATATATATATATATATATATATATATATATATATATATATATATATATATATATATATATATATATATATATATATATATATGGAATAGTTACCCAGTAGAATTACCATTTCCAGTGGCTGACATACACTGCGTAATCAGGATTACTACTGCTCGGAAGGTTCGAAAGTGCGATATAATTTTACAACTCGTGTAACAATGTGAAATTCCTTAGAAATATTGTTAAATTCAACACACTGGACCAAATATTCAATGACAACGGCGATAACATTTTCTCACCAAGAGGAGCGACCAATTTCTAGTTTGTCCTTGCATTCTATCCCTGCAAATTCTTTGACGATTATAATTTACAAAGTGTGCGGTCATTCGTACATTTACGTTGGGTAAATGTACACACGGCCGAAATTTCGCACATGTTGTAAATTCAAGCGAATCAAACAGTCTTGTCATTCGTTGCCGATCCTATTAAGAAGAAAGGCGAACATCAACTATCCAACATTGCCAAGTGAGGAATAGAGGAAATGGTGTGTTACACCAGCCAAAGTCATCTCCGCAGCCATGTGGTTTGTAAGAGAACTAATGGAGAAAAAAGTGGCAAAGAATAAGGCAATCTGGTAATTGGAGATAATAAAGGGAGAACGTTAGTTTTCCTGCCCCTCCGCTACAATGCCTTCGAGATGGCTAAGGGTAAAATATGCAAATATTGCAATTGTAATCAGTTCTTGGAATATAATTGTATTTAAGCAACCATGGAGGAGTAGAGAAAAGGACAGGGAGAACGATTCTTCCAGCACTTCTATGCCAACTGCAGGAAGATTTCGGGAACAGTCCAGAAGATTGGGTCATCCAGATTGGATCCCAGATGAGGAGAAGTCCAAAGAATCTACTTTATGCTGGTAGTCTCCACCAAGAAGAAAATTGGTAAGAAATGGGAGCAGATATGTGCGGCCTGAAGTGCTAAACCAGAGTGGTGTAATCATTTTTTAAAGGAGTAACAGAAAACAAACGGCCCTTTTCATGGCCACCAAAGTCTTTAGAAAAGAGATCTTATTTGGCACAATGTTTTGCGTCTAAAATATGTTTAGTGAATGTCTTTATTATTGACAGCTGAAATTCTCTTTAACCCATTCTCTTGAGATAGTATGTATTTGCTTGAAAGGATACAGTAGTGTTATCTTCAAGTAAGTCCTTACCCATCATTGTGTGTGATTGTATATGATTGAATGTAATGGTATAGTAGTCTGTCTATAAACACTTCCTTACCCTCCCTTGTTCGCAAAGGTACCTGTATGTATGTAATGGTATAGTATTGTGTCCATAAACGCTTTCTTACCCTTGTATTTGACCCCATAAACACGTTTGATTATGTCAACTCTTTTGACCCCATGAACACATTGGACCCTATGATACCATTATCATTTTAAACCTATTGCGCTATATAATTATATTTACCCTCCCCAGTATAAACACAATGCAAGATACATACATACATACATATATATATATATATATATATATATATATATATATATATATATATATATATATATATATATATATATATATATATCTGTGTGTGTGTGTGTGTGTATGTGTTAAGTGTTTAATCTTTGCCCATGATTGTAGATTTTAGAGGTCATTTGTAAGCTACATATTTACTTACTTATGTTTGTCCATTTCCCGAGAAAATGGCCCACATCGTGGTCGTGTTATTATGTCTTAGATATTTATATAAAGGTTGTGATCAACAAAATTATTAATTCCTATCTGAACATCAGTCTTTGTGGCACACATTTTAGTTGTGTTCGGTTCTAATTTGATAGGAATTATTTGTTCAAATAATTTATTGGAATTACAAAGTACTCATTAACTTTAAGAACGAAAACATTATTTTGGTATTATTGAGGACTCATTCATTCAAAGATATTCTTTATTATATCATTGTGATGTATAAAGACTATTGGTATATACGCACATCCAAGACTATCGGCACAACAGGATATTCAAGATTGCAATTCATTCGGAACACTTTATACTTTTAAACCTGTGATAGAAGTTTTAGGATTATTTCGGATTTAATTCACAATCTATAAGCTCATTTTTTAAGTTAGAGAATTAACTTTTTTCTTGAATTTTGCTAAACTTGTTGGTTTTGCTTTTTCTGTTACTTAGTTTAACACCATAGAATCTTAACAGTCCTCTATAAATATGATATTACCTCCCATAAACTATAGTAGTGAATGGGGATACCGTAGGGACTAGGGGACTTACCATTAAAAACACGGGTTTTGTACCGTAGGGACTATAGGAAAAAATCCGTTG
Organism: Sinohyriopsis cumingii; assembly: GCA_028554795.2. Lineage (NCBI taxonomy): Eukaryota > Metazoa > Mollusca > Bivalvia > Unionida > Unionidae > Sinohyriopsis > Sinohyriopsis cumingii. The sequence continues at coordinate 127,579,975 of CM068835.1, forward strand.
TACTATAGGGACAACATAATGTTATTTTCCCATAGTCCCTAGAGTACAAATAACTTTACAAAAAATCATAGGTATTATAGGGATAAGGAAATTGAACATGGGGAAAATAACATTAGTTTCCCATTGTGGCTCTACAGTCCCAAGGGAATGGAACATGGATGGGTTTGTATAGGGACAATGGGAATTTAACATAGGAATACAGGACCGGTACTTGGGGGACAATGGGACTGTAACATGGTGGGTTTGTCTAGGGACAATGGGACTTTAACATGGGTGGGACTATAGAGGGACAAAAGGTATTAGGACTGTCTAGGAACAATGGTAAAAAATCACGCTAGAAACAAAACAAACTCTTACTTTACTATTCACAAGCCCCTAACCAGGGTGTATTGCTATTGTTAAATTTCCCCTTGTCGCCAGGGACTGTATAGCGACAATGGGAATTTAACACGGGAATTTGAACAGGGATGGGTCTGTATAGCGACAAGGGAAAATGAACATGGGAATATATCTTGGGTTTGTATAGCGTCAAGGGAAAATGAACATGGAAGATGGAGATAACACAGACAAGAGACAAACACTGAGTTGACAAGCCAAATCTAACCCCAACCTCTACTATAAACACAGAAGGGAAAGTTAAATAACCGCACACTCTACTATCCACACAAAATTACGTGAGGGCATACAAAACCCAATCATATACTATCCACACAAACGTACGTGAGTGCATACAAAACCCAATCATATACTATCCACACACAGGGAGAGACCAAAACATAACCAAAATCTACCATCCACACAGAAGGGAAGGTTAAATAACCACACACTCTACTATCCAAACAAACGCACGTGAGGGCATACAAAACCCAATCATATACTATCCAAACAAACGTACGTGAAGGCATACAAAACCCAATCATATACTATCCACACAAGCTAAGCAGCCAAATCAAACCCCAATATACTATCCACACGCTGACAAGCTAAAAACATAACCACAATCCATGGGCAGGGTTATACAGTGCAATGTCGCTCGCGTCATTCTTTAACATTGTTACAATATTTTTCCGAACGTGTGTTTTGGTTTTAGATTTCAGAGTTAACCATAGGCAGGGTTATACAGTGCAATGTCACTCGCGTCATTCTTGAAAAAGCTTTGTGTTTGTTTCATTTCTTGAAAAAACGGTAGATCTAAGGTTAGAATTTTTCCGTGACACATTGCAGTGCCAAAATAAAGAGAAAGCTACGATACCTGAATTGTACAAACTCGTCCACTCCATATTTTATTTCATCCAGCGATTTACTGATTTACAATTTGTAAGGATGTAAGTGTTTCAAATAACAAAAAAATTACATGACAAACGGAACATTTCACAGAAATAGGGTGACTACTGATCACAATTTTGGAGAGGTATCTTCACACGGGAACAGATACCCTTAAGATTTCAATCAACACTACTATGACGGAGAGAGAGAGAGAGAGAGAGAGAGAGAGAGAGAGAGTTATTCCTACTGTAGAACATATCAAGACACTTACGTTTGTTTTTACAGTCTATTTTCCTGAAGAAAGATTCAAAGAAACATTCATTCCACTCAGATAATCACAACCATAGAAAAATTTCACCATTATTAAATATCACCAGAGTGAAGTGCAGATTTAGGCAACTAAAATTCCCTCCTTTTTTTGATAACGTGGATGTAAAGTTCTCACCGAATAGTTCATCCAAAATATGCTGTGATGTATTTGACTATAAAACTGATACAATTTCTGTGGGATCGCCCAGGGTACGATTGTTCTTGCGTTAGTTTTACTTTTTTTAATTATTTTATTAATCGACTAGCAGTGAGACACGACTTATCTCGGCACTGTGTGAAGAGATACTGAAGTCAATTCGTAGTGAACGCGGTCAGAAAATAAGTCTAGCCAATGAAATCGTTTATGATGAGCGATGCATTGTTTTGTTCGAAGTTAGTGAGGCAAAATAATGCCTACGCTCTTGCATTGTTACCATTGCAGTGCAGACAGACTGAATACGAACTTGAATCGCTCTGTTGTGTATTTTACCATTTCTTCTAACCGTATCAACTACTGAAAGGTCACAGTACTGGTTCACGTTCTGAAATTGTCAATTTCTTTTTTACCTCACTTAAACATTTTGACATACACACTCACATAGGTAGAGTCAGAAGTGTTACAGTACTGAGTGGCATGGTTTTTTTTTTTTTGTTTGTTTGTTGTTTTTTTTAAATTGTGACTCTGGGGTTTTTATGAAGTAAATAAACTAAAGTATAGTGAACCTCAAGGATGGTGACCCAAGCTGTCTGTCTATTGATGCGTGTATTTACTTCAGAAGAAATAGGACCTCTAAAACACAAAGATATACGGCAAGCATGATTAGAATGAACACATCGGCAGCTAACTGTAGGAACAAAGGGGGTGTTTTCCTTCACGTCCATGTAACTTAGAGTTTCAATCCTCTTTCAAGACAGACTTGTATCCTTTTGTAGGGCTTGAAATAAAAAACTGAACAAACGTAAGCACCTTGTTCTAGATATTTCCTTTTGCAGCAACAGATCGAGTCGGAACGCTAAGTTACTGACATGGCAGGGATAGAGAGAAGTCAAAGAGCATGAATCATGATGCCCATAGCAAAACAAACGACAAAGCATTTTTTTTCAAAACACAACATTTTTATTCAAATCACTTAACACTAACAATTCACAATTTTTTTTTCAACAATAATCATTCAATTCAATAACAAACATTTTTTCACACTCTTTTTAACACAAGGTAGAGAACATGGTGAATGAAATTGAGATTTCCACTGTTGCAAGTCATTGAGTCATGGATGGACGCTACGTTTCCTAGCTGAAGACAAACAAATAAGCATACTAGTCACAAAATCAACCATTTACTTTCTCATCGTTTCTAGAAAAATCACAATAAAAATAAGTCACTAAATGTTCTTTTGCTGATAATAAGTGATCAATCTCGATCTCGACTTTCTCTTTGAATTTGTCAAAGAGGGTTTTGATGTAACTGATTTCTTGAGTCGTTAATGGTGGACAGAAATGTTCACGCAAGTCTTTATACCACCAACGTAACACGTCTTTTTTAAACAGACTCCAAGCTTCGTCCAGATATTCGTTGAATTTTTTTTCTTGACTGATGTTTTGACATCCATAGTAATCATGCTTCATCCATATTGTAATTGTGTCTGCCAGGTATGTAACACAGTAGGAGACCAATTGCTGTTCTTGTTCTGGACATCTCGACTTGATCACGATGTCCTTTTCGTCTTTGTCTTGGGATTCTCCTTCCACGTTCTCCTCACATTACATCTTCAAAGATTCTCCACTAGGTAAAGAGGGAGAATAGTCTTCCATGCTTCTAATAGTCTAGAATGACTTCTCTGAAACTGTTGATTTCTAGGGTATTTTCAAATTCGGCATACAGGATGACGTTCACTGTGTGATCTGGAGGTGGATTTGCAAACTGAAGTTCCACACGAATCTGGCCGGATTTTATAGGGTGGAAATGTCCCTCGTCGCTGCCTTGGTCTGGAGTGAAATCAAAAGCCCACAAAGCATAGCATCCTGCATAATCCGTAATACCGTGACTGGTGTTGGTTCCTAACTGACCGGTGGCTTCGTACAGGGACAAGTACGATCTCAAATAATTCTTGTCACCAAACTTAGGTTCGAAGGGTCTGGTAAACAAGGTCTTGCAATCGCCACTCACTTCGATTTTGGCTACGTTGTAATGTTGAAACTGGAAAGGATTTTCGTTGTGAAGTCCATTGAAGGCTGAATTCTTGACCATACCAACGATCAAACGTTTGGGTAATTGTCCTTGGAAGAGAAGATCTTCGATCATGGATCGCTGTCCAGCAGGAATAGTGAACGTTTTCACTTGAACTCTTCGTATCGGATACTTGGCGGTGGTTCTGCTCAAAGTGTGACTGATGTCGTTTCCCACTTTAGGTAATACTTCCACACGACGCACGTAGAGCCTGGCTTCTTGGAGGATAGTTTTGTATTCGTTGGCATGGGCCATCAAATGGAAAGCGGCACTGCTACGATTCAATCTCAGGCGGACATCCACTCCGTTTAGCAAATACTTTTCTTGTAACCACATGTCCAAATGCAAACGATCCATCAGTTCTAAACTTCGCCCTTGCAGAATTTTCTTACGACGGTCATTAAACCCCACATTGTGAGGATCGTCATCTGCTGTCAGGACTGTGTCGTTAAACGTGTTCTCACCCGCTGTGTCAGGTTTCCATACCACGCAAGCATCCAGATGAGTATTCTTGACTTCTTTTCCGTACGTCAAGAGATTTTCCAGGTAGCCTCGATAAGGGTAAGTATCCATGCTGCTGCTGACCAGTTTGTTATTCAAGTACAAGTCCACTTCGCTGAACAAGGAATGCATGAAATTGTTGACAGGAGCTACTCTAGCATCGGCTCCTGGATTGGTGTTGTCCGTTTTGATCACTTTGACTTTCAAGTACAGGTAACTGCTATTCAGATCGATGTAATCTTCGGGTTGACCTTTGATATCAAACTCGATGGCAGCTGATTCCGTCAAAGAGGAAACGGGATGAAATTCGACCCACTGGGATTCTTGCATCGTCATCATGGTGGGGGGCATGGCAAAGATATCTAGTTCCGACTTAGAACAGGCACAAGACTCTCAGTGCATCATTTTTCTGTGTCTCAATAATTTTTAGCAATCAAAAACGTCTAAGTCTCGAACGGTTCTTCTTTTCTTTGTCTTTCTAGCTTTAGAAGTGTGAAGACTGGTGAAGGGGTGTTTTCTTCGTCGCCTTTTTCGGCCGTGTCCTTGCTGTGGAGTCAGGGAAGCGGGAATGCCTGAATGAGTAGCGTTCAGGGCATTTATAGGTGTTTCTCGTCGACCTAAAATGTCTTTGCCCTTTTGCAGCAAGACACTTTTGCCTGCCCTCAAGAAGGCTTCTTTAGGGTTTTGTTTGTCGATGATGACATTTTGGAGAAATTCTTTGCCTTGCGTCAGCGCCGCATCTTTCAAGGCGTGCAATCCTCGTGTCACCATCGGTTTCAATACGGGAGCCACCGAACGAAAGGCCGATTTTAACATATCTCCTAAACCGTGTCCTCGCTGTCGAGCAACCCCTCGGTACACTGGATACATGACTTACGAGTCGTGAGAGAACCGTTTTCGAAAATGAAGTTTCACCGTGACTTTTCCTTTGGTGAATGGAATATTTTGTCCCAGATCTCCTTTTACAGCAATGTTGACAGTGTCCAAATACGACGTACTGACGGGAAAATAATGAGGATGTACAAATTCGCGGTGAACGTGATAACTGTTTCCACCTTCCTCGTCAGCGATCGTGGCAGAATCCACTTTGAAAGGAATGACATGCAGTAACGGTGCGGAGGTGTGTCCCACCACATTGTACTCCACCACATCGGAGTACACAAAGATCAAATTCAGTCCTTGGTTCATTTCTACACGTTGTAACTCGGGCAAGTAAAACGTTCCTTTGAGCACTTCTCCGTTCATGTCTTCCAATTTATAGACGGCAGGATGACGGCCATGCACTCGTCCAGTGACACGAAACAATTCGGTGGTCCAGTTAGGTAAGTAACCTTTGTCGAAAGTGCGTTTGGTTTTGCCAATGCGCACCCAATCTCCTACGGTCAACACTTCACCTTTCTTGGGGACAGCCACCGTCGGGGACCTACCAAACAGGCGATCAGAAACCAGCACTTCGTTGTCGGGAGTCACCTCTTGCGGGGCACGTCCAATGCTTCGATGGTAAGATAGGTTGTACGCTTGTACCAAGTGCGGTAAGATATCGATGTACTTCAGAGTGTGGTGATGCGTAAAATATTTCCACATGCGTTCTTTCAAAGTGCGTTGAAAACGTTCCACGATGCTGGCTTTGGTTTCGGGATTCTCGGTGGTGAAAAATTGAATGTCACGTTTCTTTAATTCTTTTTGGAAAGCTTGGTTCAGAAATTCGGTGCCTTTGTCCGTTTACCATCCAAGAGGGTGACGACCACTTTGTTTCAACACCTGATGCAGGGCTCGCACTAACTCGTGGCTCGATTTGGAAGTCAAGGGCACTACGCAGGCGAATTTGGAAAAGACGTCGATGACACAAAACAAATATTTGTAGCCGCGATTGTAGCTGGCCAAATGAGAGACATCGGCTAATCGGCTTGCCATTGATGATCGATGCCTTCCATTAGGGTGCGACTTCTGGCAAACTTGCGTCGAATGGGTTTGTGTAAAGTGTAGGTAGCTTGTTCTTGTAACCATCGTTGCACTTGAGGTAAACGGAGAATTTTCAGTCGAGTTTTGGCAGCACGATACAATTTCTGAACTCCTCCGTAACCTGCAGGATGGGATAGATCGTAGTAAATGCTGGCTAACACCTTCTCCATTTTTTTGTGTGTGTTAATAAGTCACCCACTCTTCGGTGATGCTACTGTGAGCGGGCCGAAAGGGTGGTTTGGAAACGGATTTACGTGTCCGATGGGCTACGGGAGTAGAAGTCGAAGGTAGTGGTGGAGGTGGTAATGGAATGGCTTTGGCCTTCTTTTCTTGTTTCACTTCTGGTTTCTGGTTTCCCTTCTTTCTTTTTCACTTCTGTCGAAGGAGGAGTGGACATCACCTTTTTAACCCAGGCTTTCATTTCTTCTCGTTGGGGTGTGGAGGATGGGGTCAACAAGGACGCTGCAATCTTACCAGAAATGGGAGCTGCTGACGGTGTTTGAAAGACTTCACGTATCTCTTCTTCCTCAGGCTTTCTTGAGGTAGCGTCTCTCACGATCCCTCTTGATGGTGGTGGTATTGGTGGTGGTAGTGGCGTGGGGGATGGACTTTTCATCAAGGTCTTAAAATCTTTCAGAGTGGGTAGAGATGTTTCGTCTAAAGCTTTTTGGTGAAAGAGTTGCAGTCGTTGCAAGAGTTGACAGTACTTTTGCGATTTTTCTGTTTCGGACAAATCGTGGCGATCCATCAATGACTACAATTCGTGTTGTAACTGGGACATCTCGCTCAAATGGGGATTGGGAGGCAAATGCGGGGTTCGTTGTTCTTGCCAACGATGGTATTCCATCCATCGTTTGTAAGGCACTAAAGCTAGTTTTCGTCCTTCCATTCGATGTCAAGGGTCAGGTCTGAGATCTTGGGACTTCAGAGGTCCTTTTCATCTTGCTCCCACCATTCCTCCCAACATGGTTCCCAAGATTCCTTTCAGCAATGGGCCTAACAAGAGGGGTAAAATTTCTCCACGTTGCACCAAGATCTTCTTTTGTCCAATTGGAATTTTCTTTTGAACCATTTGGCGAAGAACGTGACGATGTTTGCCTAAGCATTGTTTTCGGTGTTTGGACAAAGGGATCGTGCCTTTCAAGACGTTCAAACAACATTTGCACACGGTATCGATGACCTCTTTGGAGGCTGACTGAATGAGTTTTTTTCGTAGGCGTGGAGAAGCTTTGGACAGCACAGACCACATGTCCCCATGTTTGACTAAACGAGGAGGTAGTCCTTTCCTTTTCTTTCCTTGGGGTTTAGAGGAGGGATGTTTTCTGGGGGTGACATCTTTGGTTCTTCAGGAGCACAAAAACACTAATACCCAGGCTTTGTCTCAGGTCATTTTTATACTGGAACGCGTCGCCACTGATTGTCTTTACTTCTTATCAATTTGAGGACAGGCATCACACGTCGTGGAGGGGTTCGCAACTGACTAAATCGAGTCAGTTCTGGCTTGGACAAATCCAGTAAACTCTGTAACATGCCCGATCTCTCTTGGACTTTGATTTTGGGAGCAGGTACTTTGTGAGCAGCGGCCACTGGCACTAAGGAAGAGGAGGAGGTTGTCACCCCTGGAGGAGAAGTTCTTGGTGACACGGGCTTCCGTGGTGTCATCAACGGAGAAGTGGATGAACCTGAGGTTACCGGAGACGCGGTCACCGTCCTTGCAGGTCGTGGTTTGCGAACGTATGGTTTCGTCCTAGCTGAAGTGCCTCTCTTGCGTGTTTTCTATGGGCTTTTCTTTTTCTGGGGTGGTGACCTGGTCTTGACACCGTTGCTCTTTTTCTTGGGGCTTTTAGTTTGGGGAGAACTTTGGGAGCATTAGGATCCCATCTTAAGAGGGAGCGAATGATGACCCCTCCTAGAGTACCGCTCCCTCCAGGTTTCAAAATGATTTGGTTTTTGGTTGGAGTGTCGATGCGGGGATCGGTCAGTTGGGTCAAAGCGACTTTGTTTCTATCAAAAAAGCGTTTGGCTTGATGAGGAATCTGAATGATGACTTGCAGACATTGACGTGCTGTCACCGTAAACCATCGTAAGACTTCTTTGAGACTAGATTCTAAGACACGATCACGTATTTGTGGATTTTTTTCGCGACTGATGCCATACAAGGCACATTTCAATTTGACGGGAAGATGAGACTGAAGGGACGTCATGTTGACGCTGTGTTAGACTGACAAAAAGTGTCTGAGGTTTTCATAGATTTTTTCTTTGAGTGAAGTTAAGTCGAGGACGGGGACGTGTAGAGAACATGCCCTCCGTCTTGACACCAGTGGTGAAACAAGTGGGTACGAAATCGCAAATCATCGGGGTAGTGGGTTTCAAATCGATGAGTAAATAGGCATCTGGAGTTTGAGTGGCATCGTCGTACGCCTGTGTGAGCCAAGGCGTTCCTAACTGTTTGGATAAGACTTGCACTTGCGAGTTATCTCAAGGGCTTTTAAACAAGACCACGTAATGAGCATTGAGACTGATGTTACGATGGTCTTTACCTTGTTGAAACAAATTTTGAGTGATGTAAACGACACTGGCATTACGGTGATGCCCTTTGCGCGTGAACCACAGTTTAATTTCTTCTTCGTCTTCTCCTAACATGTCGTCGAAAATGACCAAATGGGTTTGACGATGGTCAGACACGATTCCGTCGTCTTCTTTAGGAATGCCTTCCACAAACACGATGGAATCACCTTGACTTTCTCGCAAGAGACTGTACGCCGATTGCCACTCTTTGTAACACCACACGATGCGTTGAGGTGGACGATCAATCAAATGATGTTTATGTTCGATCAAACGTTTGACGAATTCGGTTTTGCCTGAACCGCTAGGTCCAGCAATGAGCATGTTAAAGGGATGGCGAAGATACAAAGCCTCCCAACTGGCACGATCTAAGTGTTCGTCGATGACTTTGAAAGTGGAGGAAGAGGAAGCAGAGACAGCAGAGGTAGCCATAGTGTCGGGAATGTCACTTGTGACACGAAAACAGACAAGACAAGAGTTTATATACTTTTTCAGGACACATTTATTGAGGTTTCAAAAATAAATATGAAAGACTAATATGCATCAAAGTCAAATAGTTATGTACAACGATAAAAGGCACATGAAAACGATCAACGTGAAATAGAAACAAGTCTCTGTAAAACATGTGTTTGGTCACTAAGATGTCTTAGGGACAGAGTGTAATGTTCTGACAGTCTTTGCATGAGGTATTGTCACACAAGTGTCCTCCCGAAAGGGTCTTTTGGGAATGTCCACGACAGTCCTGCCCTGAAGGGAATGGTTGTCCTCGGTGACGGGTTCTTCTGACACTTGACCATTTACTATTGGCCTTGCAAATGATTCCTTTTGATATACTGTCCGATATCGATGTGACCGTACGGCAAAGTAAAGTGGTTGGGAAGACGCACTCGCTTCTGGTGCACTATTTGATAGACTTTTTCCAAGGGTCGACTGAGGATGTGGTGAGTGAGTAAACGTACAATCTTGTTCGGTTGGTGGGTGGTCACTTTAAAGTTTTCATCCTCTCCAGACTGCAAGGCTTCTTTCAATAAGCCAAAGTTCACCACTCGACTGGTACGATAATTTAGAGTCAATCCTTTCACTTTACACTTCGTGTACACTTCTCCTTGTTTGTCACGGTATTCGTAGCCGTAATTTTTAGGACCTCCACTCGCGAAACTTAGAATCTTGTCATCATGATGTTCGTCTGTCCAGGCTCCTAATCCGTCTCCTGCGATGTTAGGGTGTTGCTGACCCGGGCGATGGATGTAGATGCAACTGTCCGTGTCAAAGTACAGGACGCGATCCCCTAACAGTTCTAAAGCTTCGTACAATTTTAAGCGAGCATGGGCTGTCACGTAAGCCGCAATGATGACATTTCCAAATAGATCGTCTTGTACAAAGTTCAGATCTTCTTCGTAATTGACTAAGATCAAATCCTTACGAACGATGTCCACGTCTTTGATGAATTTCGTTTTGTCGTGAATCATCTGGAAGTAGCGGGAAGGTTCGGTCAAATATTCCCTCTTGGGTAAACACGGTCGTTGTGCCATTTTGCCCCACAAGCAATTTAACATCACTTTGGCAAACGATCGCCTGCCTTCGTTATTCTCGATGTGGTCTAAAGGGATGCCTTCTTGTTCCCAGTATTTCTCTTTGAATTTTATTTGGTCTTTGGGAGTGTGACACCAGGAAGGATAGCCGCTGGCTTCTGGCTTCAGTTTTAAAAAGGCATCCACGTAGTCTGCGAAAATATCTTTCTGAGTGGGGTCACCCTTGTGGTATTGTTGTGTCTTGGGAAAGTGGCAAATTTCGTACACTTCTAACAATTGATATCCCATGTCCAAAGCTTTGAACAATTCTACGCTGACCCAGCTTCCCGTCAAGGCTCGTTCTTCCTGGGTGTGATGACAAGGCTGGTCTTGGTTGCACGTTTCGGCACATGTACGACACAAGGGAAACATCAGTTTGTCTTGGCAATGGTGAGGTAAGACGGGATGGTACAAGTCCGTGGGAGGCAAAACTTTGCACTTGATCAAGCCTTCGTACTGTCGAATGTTGGCCAGGTCGATGTGTTCCGTCAACAATTGTGGGTGCCCTGCAGGAAAGTGAAAATATTTGCACACGTAGGGATACAGCGCACACACGTCCAAGTATTTGATTTATTCTCCTTTCTCTTCGTCGACTTGGTACAGCAAACAGGTGGCATTGGTCCTTCCTCCGTACAAACTATCCCTCGGGTTCAGGGGGTCCATCAGCTTGTAACTTTCCACGACACGTTTAAACTCGGGATCGGTTTTCAAACGGCGATCGTATTCGTGTTCCCACATTTCCACCACTTGGTATCCTTGCTGTTCTAACTTCAAACGTCGCTGACAAGTGTCCTGGTACAAGTGTTCCATGGTTCGTTATAAAAACTGATTTTTAGTGCTACGATCAGGGTAACAGACGGGACATCCGTGAAATAAGCAACCGTTAAACTCGTACACGATCTTGGGGTTTTCTAAGTCCCAGCCATCCACGGAACAATTTCCGATGGTCTTTTCGCCTCCTCTGTTGCGGGCATATTGAATCCATTTGTCTTCTTTATCGCACAAGTAATGCAACCACCATAGGGCTTTGACCGAGTATTGACATAGTTGGTCGTTTGAGGACTGATGACAGCCACGGTGTTTTCAGGCATGAATCGTTGCCGGTATACTAAGGAACACGCTTTGGCAATAGTGCAAGCTTCTTTCAAAGGATCGACCCCTACGTGTTCCATGAACAGTTCTCGAAATTTTCCACAGCAACGCCGTAAAATGTCCACGTCGGAACGACAATAATTTAGCATTTCTTCCTGAAAGTCGAAAGGGTCGGAGGCGTGAGCCTGGTACCAAGAGAAGAAAGCTTCTCGTTGTTCGGTACGCATGTTGTCGGGGTCGTAATAGTGAGCCTCAGGCAAATGGGGTAGAACGGTATCTTGATTGGCTTCGGTATTGAAAAAGTGTGGAAAGTACCCTTTAGCCATTTCTGTCATTCCAAACGTTTTAGGCATTCGACTCAAAGGCATGGCCAAATAGCTCATCGAATCTTTAAACTGTACTTGTCCCACTTGCATGAAAATGATTTTGGCTCCGTTCAAAGTCACTTTAGGACGTTCGGTGCCTTGTTCTGTATAGTATCTGAGAAGAAACTGTCCATCGTATCCGGAGAAATTGTGAGCCATCGCTGTGACCTGACGATGACAATTACCATAACTTTCGATGTCCTCTTGGCTCCACGTTTCGTCGATGGGGTCTAAGACCCATTGGGCAAAATCGTATAGTGTCTTGGGTCCTCGAAAGATTTTTTCTCGCTCTCCAGGAATCTTAGTGCAGTGAGGGCAATGACTCACGATAGGTTCTTGAATGCACTTTTCGCACGCTCGATGAGCCACGGAGAAATTAGGAATGTGAGTGCCTGTCTCTTGCATGCATTCGAAATCAAAAAAGATGAAATTGCCTTTGTTCCTGTCATCTTCCTCTTGTTGCGGTTGGTATTTTTGCATCTAGCATTGATGTTCCAAGCCCACGATGTGATGACAAATGTGACATTTTTTCTTTCCTGAACATACGTGTGTCTTGGTACTATTGGTACGTATGCCTTATCCACACGTAGTGCACAATCTCAGGAGTTGACAAGCGCATTTCTTCTGCGGACCTTGTGTCTTCAAATGTTGTTGGTAACAGGCAGGACTGACAAACGTGCGCAGACAAGCTGAACAATGCACTCGTTCTTGTCCTTCGTCCAGACAGGGTTGAGAGGCTAAACATCCTGAGCATTTCGATCCACAATGCTTGTGTTACTCTCGATTGTTATAGTCATAGTCACATTTTTCACAATGATAACCGTATCCTAGGAATGCAGTGATGGTGGTAATGGTATCGAAATGTTCTTCGTGATGATAAAGGTGAATGTATTTTCCATCTTTAAAATGTTGGCCTCGAAACAACTGAGGACCACGCATTTCTTGAGGGTGCACTTTCAAGGTGTAGCGTGGAGCTAGGACATCTTGCAATTTTTGCATTTCAGGAATGCCACAGGGTGTGTCTTTGGACAGGCCGGCTTGTTGTACCAGGAGTTCTGCTTCGTTTCGTTGTTTGGCTCGGTTCGATTTTCGAATATTCTCCCAGGCTCTTTTCCATTCTGCGTGTCGTTCCTGTCGGCATACGCTCGTCCCACCACGATAGCCCTGGCTAAACACATCTGGTCTTGAGGGTTGTGAATTTGGACGAGGCTACGCTTAATACTACGAAGGCCGTTCAGCATAAAGACCTTTTTGCGACCAGTCCCTTGAGGAGGGTAGGTGTGGGTCATTTTCACTGTGGCTTTTCCATCGGTGATGTCAAACTGGTCGTTGGATTGTTGCACCTGTTGTATCTTGTCCATGACTTTAGAAGGGGTTAGTTCTGCTGGTCTGATAAACTCGATCCAAACAGGGAATTTCAAGCCGTCGTGATATATGGATGGTCCCAAGCGATCGTCTTCTTTGGGTTGACATTGTCGCTTGAGTGTGGTGAGCAAAGAATCCCACACCTCGGTGATGAACCCTTCTGCTTTCTCCAAGGGTACGTCGGACTTGAAATCTTTAAACTTCACCGTGTATTTGTAAGACGTGGTTTTAAATTTTCTAGAGGGTCGCTTTTCCGTCACTCGAATGTGATAGTACTTTTCAGGGTTGACTGGTGAACTTGGGTTAGGTGCAGACTCACTGGGGTTGGATTCTGGTTCACTCATATCATCTTCAAAATCACTGGCATGAATTTGTGCCAAGACTTCAGCGATGGTACGAGGCGATGGATCACGTTTCTGCCTCTTGCTTTCTTCTTCTTCTTTCTTCTCGAAATGATTCAATCGTTTTGTCTTGATAGCAAAACGTTAAATGACTAAAGTTTAAACACCATCGGCTACTTTATATCCATGGCAGACCAAGCGCCTGTATAAAGGGTGTGTGTCTTACCTTCCACTATTCATTTCACTCTCACTGGATCAGAATATACCTGGCATAAAACGTAAGTGTCTCTTGGTTGTAGAATAAGAACATAGGGGCTAACTAAAACTCTAGAAAAGAAACAGTATTCCATTTACCAATGTGTGAAAGTGGAGATAACTTTTTTGCTAGAAGATTTAAGGCTTTCTGTTGTTGTAACAGTATTTATGCTGTATAGTCTGTTGCTGCAAAAGGAAATATCTAGAGCAAAGTGCTTACGTTTATTCAGTTTTTTATTTCAAGAAGGATACAAGTTTGTCTTGAAAGAGGATTGAAACTCTAAGTTACACGGACGTGAAGGAAAACACCCCCTTTGTTCCTACAGTTAGCTGCCGATGTGTTCATTCTAATCATGCTTGCCGTATATCTTTGTGTTTTAGAGGTCCTATTTCTTCTGAAGTAAATACTCGCATCAACAGACAGCTTGGGTCACCATCCTTGAGGTTCACTATACTTTAGTTTATTTACTTCATAAAAACCCCAGAGTCACAATTTAAAAAAAAAACAAAAAAAAAAAAACATGCCACTCAGTACTGTAACACTTCTGACTCTACCTATGTGAGTGTGTATGTCAAAATGTTTAAGTGAGGTAAAAAAGAAATTGACAATTTCAGAACGTGAACCAGTACTGTGACCTTTCAGTAGTTGATACGGTTAGAAGAAATGGTAAAATACACAACAGAGCGATTCAAGTTCATATTCAGTCTGTCTGCACTGCAATGGTAACAATGCAAGAGCGTAGGCATTATTTTGCCTCACTAACTTCGAACAAAACAATGCATCGCTCATCATAAACGATTTCATTGGCTAGACTTATTTTCTGACCGCGTTCACTACGAATTGACTTCAGTATCTCTTCACACAGTGCCGAGATAAGTCGTGTCTCACTGCTAGTCGATTAATAAAATAATTAAAAAAAGTAAAACTAACGCAAGAACAATCGTACCCTGGGCGATCCCACAGAAATTGTATCAGTTTTATAGTCAAATACACCACAGCATATTTTGGATGAACTATTCGGTGAGAACTTTACATCCACGTTATCAAAAAAAGGAGGGAATTTTAGTTGCCTAAATCTGCACTTCACTCTGGTGATATTTAATAATGGTGAAATTTTTCTATGGTTGTGATTATCTGAGTGGAATGAATGTTTCTTTGAATCTTTCTTCAGGAAAATAGACTGTAAAAACAAACGTAAGTGTCTTGATATGTTCTACAGTAGGAATAACTCTCTCTCTCTCTCTCTCTCTCTCTCTCCGTCATAGTAGTGTTGATTGAAATCTTAAGGGTATCTGTTCCCGTGTGAAGATACCTCTCCAAAATTGTGATCAGTAGTCACCCTATTTCTGTGAAATGTTCCGTTTTTCATGTAATTTTTTTGTTATTTGAAACACTTACATCCTTACAAATTGTAAATCAGTAAATCGCTGGATGAAATAAAATATGGAGTGGACGAGTTTGTACAATTCAGGTATCGTAGCTTTCTCTTTATTTTGGCACTGCAATGTGTCACGGAAAAATTCTAACCTTAGATCTACCGTTTTTTCAAGAAATGAAACAAACACAAAGCTTTTTCAAGAATGACGCGAGTGACATTGCACTGTATAACCCTGCCTATGGTTAACTCTGAAATCTAAAACCAAAACACACGTTCGGAAAAATATTGTAACAATGTTAAAGAATGACGCGAGCGACATTGCACTGTATAACCCTGCCCATGGATTGTGGTTATGTTTTTAGCTTGTCAGCGTGTGGATAGTATATTGGGGTTTGATTTGGCTGCTTAGCTTGTGTGGATAGTATATGATTGGGTTTTGTATGCCTTCACGTACGTTTGTTTGGATAGTATATGATTGGGTTTTGTATGCCCTCACGTGCGTTTGTTTGGATAGTAGAGTGTGTGGTTATTTAACTTTCCCTTCTGTGTTTATAGTAGAGGTTGGGGTTAGATTTGGCTTGTCAACTCAGTGTTTGTCTCTTGTCTGTGTTATCTCCATCTCCCATGTTCATTTTCCCTTGACGCTATACAAACCCAAGACATATTCCCATGTTCATTTTCCCTTGTCGCTATACAGACCCATCCCTGTTCAAATTCCCATGTTAAATTCCCATCGTCGCTATACAGTCCTGGCGACAAGGGGAAATTTAACAATAGCAATACACCCTGGTTAGGGGCTTGTGAATAGTAAAGTAAGAGTTTGTTTTGTTTCTAGCGTGATTTTTACCATTGTCCCTAGACAGTCCTAATACCTTTTGTCCCTCTATAGTCCCACCCATGTTAAAGTCCCATTGTCCCTAGACAAACCCACCATGTTACAGTCCCATAGTCCCCCAAGTACCGGTCCTGTATTCCTATGTTACATTTCCATTGTCCCTATACAAACCCATCCATGTTCCATTCTTTTGGGACTGTAGAGCCACAATGGGAAACTAATGTTATTTTCCCCCCATGTTCAATTTCCTTGTCCCTATAATACCTATGATTTTTTGTAAAGTTATTTGTACTCTAGGGACTATGGGAAAATAACATTATGTTGTCCCTATAGTACAACGGATTTTTTCCTATAGTCCCTACGGTACAAAACCCATGTTTTTAATGGTAAGTCCCCTAGTCCCTACGGTATCCTCATTCACTACTAACTATACTTAACTTCTCGCGTGTTTTGAATGCATTCCGCGTATTGTGATTATGTTTGAAGCGTAACGGTTATCCCAGGTCAAGGAGCTTGGGGAAACTACCTTAGATTATATCTAAAGAAGCTATTCATTTCCTTGCATTCATAAGTCAACAAGCATTATTATGTAACTTGCTGAAACTGGATCACGAATCACATGTAGAGAAAGGCTGCAATCGTGTATACTTACGAACTTGCCTTCATTTCTGTCAAACACATTAAGACGGTCTGCACTCGAAAGAATGGCGGCGGAAGACGAGTGCCCAGTACGGAACCACATGGATGATGAAAACATCCAATGGCTCCATGGAAAACCGGACTATTCCAAGGTTGACTTGAAATATCTCGAAGAGAAAACTAAAAGTCATAAGGCTGGATCCCTGGAAAAACTGGTGGAAAATCTGGTGAAAACTTGGGAAATGGAAAGTTCGCATAAAGTGCGAGAAGAGGTAATGATTTTTTGTTGATTATCTTTAATACTACTACAGCAGTTACTACTACCACCACCACCATCACTACTACAGCAGTTACTACTACCACCACCACCATCACTACTACAGCAGTTACTACTACCACCACCACCACTACTACAGCAGTTACTACTACAACCACCACCATCACTACTACAACCACAACCACAACTGCTACTGTAGTTGCTGTTATTCCGATGGAACGTTATTTAATCAACGCAATCATCATCAGTATTATTTATATTAACATCATCATCAAAATCATCTGTAGTGGTAGCACACCAGGCCACAAGGCGTCTTGCGTTCGTCAACAATTGTTGTTTGAAGTTTTTTCAGAAACCGATATACAAAATTGTACAACATTTAGAATAAAGAGCTTTCACATTTTTGCAAAAGATACTGATCAGCCATCAAATATGACTGCTTTTATTAAATTTATTTAAAACTCACTTTACGACCTCTTCTCAAAATCTGTTGACAATTATCTGCTCCTATTTAACAGATGGCATTCCACCAGGATGACATTTCTAACTTGTAAAAATTATGCCGATCCGACATCAAAATATGACCAATGTTGCTAAAATAATTTTTTTTTTTTTAAAAAAAAAACTTTGAATGATGACTTCTCATAAATTTTTCTGCAGAATTCGACCAAGTTGGACAGAAGACATTATGGTATGGAGGACTTGTAAGTTTACACACATGATGCTGTTCCGGTATCAAATATGGTGACCGTTACTAACAAAAGAAACCTTTAAACTACTTCTCCAAAACTAATGAACAAAATGTTATCATATTTGACAGAGAGCTTCATGATATGAAGACCTGTTAAAGTTATACGAAAGATCTACCATCATACACGACCGCTTTTTAAAAAAAAACACAGAAAAACCTTGAATCGATTTTTATCCGAAACTTTGTATTTAATTTGACGTTGCTTGATAGGAAACATACTGCACTTGCAAGTTTGTTTATTAAGGCAACCTTTCGTTATGACCTTTGGGGTTATGTAGAGTTATACCCCTTGAGGAAAATTATTTAACATTAAACCAGAATTGTAGGATACAGGATTAATAATTTTTCAACTCAAGTTTTATAAATTAGCGAAAACAATGCAACCTCGGGGATTAAACTGGACAATCTGTAATTTAAACTGAGTGTTTTTACTTTGGTAATGGTGTATAACAATTCATCCATTAGAATGAATTTACCGTGCCACTGATACCGAAGTATGTTGAGTCGGCTGTGCCTATGAAATTTACAAAGACCCCTGGAGTTTGCAGTTTAACATTATCAGTCTATCAAATTTACAAAGACCACTGGAGTTTGCAGTTTAACATTACCAGTCTTCTTTTCCATCTCTTGCAAACGATTTGTAGAACTAAAGAACTGCACATTTCCCTGTACTAAACCAGAAAGGATTTTCCTCAGTCCTCAAGGAATAAATTGAATTTCGGTATCTAAATTAGGCATATTAACATATATACTTAAATAGCTCTCCAAAGCCACCAAATATGAATGTTAAGAATCACGTTACATTAAAGACGGACGCACGAAATCACGTTCCTATTCAAGCACGAGCGGGAAATATCACATAGTTCCTGCCGTTTCTTCACAGCACTGGGAGAGACACTTATCTTTTGCAGAATGTTTCACTCACATAACTATGGTAAATAATTAGGAATAAACCCTGAAAGATGTATTGTAAAAATATCATTATAGCCCGAAAGTTATAAGCCCTCTGTGACATACCTAATTATCCATAGAACGACATATCGAAAAGAATTATAACTTTTATATTGTTTTAGATGTATGTTACCTTACTTGACCATCTCAATATAATCGTTCCAGGTGAGTGGTCATGATTAGGACGTATGTAATTTAAAACTGTCGTTCCTTTCATGTTATGTTATGTATCGATATATAGGACAGTTTATCTCGAAAATAAAGCTAATTACAGTCAACTGATCGTCGTTTGTTTACAACGGTATTTGTTTACTATTACTTTTGCTTCTATATTTATTTTTATTTTTAATATTCCTTTTATCTATGTATGTATTCCTTTGTTATAGCGCCACTTTGTTAATAGGAGTATGATACACATTTTCGACATGTCAATTAGTCTTACTGAGCATGTCCGTTCTAACAAACTAAAGCTAATGGAAGATACCAACTGCGGTCTGGAATGAGTAGTTATGTAATGTTACATAATGTGAAACAGCATGTGAGAATGTTAACTGAAATATATTTTGGCCAATTTGAGAGTTTTCTTTCTTTGATTTTTCATGCATTAGAAAATATTTATGTAAACGAAAGCAGGCAAGGCTCAGAGACGATTTCGGAAAGATCTATTTCTGTTTCTACTATAAAAGGTTAATACTCTTCTTCAGAGACCACATGCAACTCTCATTTCTTTATTTCCTCAACACGTCAAATCATAATCGTTCCCAAATGAAAAACTTTAGATTAATGCGCCCAATTTGAGCTTGTTGATATTGCGTGTCGTACGTTCAAATTCATCCAGACGGTTCAGTTATGACTTAAAATTGTACCGTGTCAATGAGTCAGTTAGTGTAGCTTGTAACTTGATCCGCCTTCTTTCAATCTCTTGCACATGAAGCACAGAGTTGAAGAAATGCAATTATTTAATCTGGTTGAGAAGGCTTTGCAACTTCATAAGAGGGTGAATTGAAATTAAGTATCTTGCGCTTATTTCCATCGAAACTCAATCAGTTCCCATAGCTACCAGTTTATGAAGATTGGATTAGTCACGTTGTGTCAAAAACGGACGCATGCACGCACTCATTCAAGGGCGTGCAGAGTTCCTACCATTTCTTTCAAACACGCAAAAGGCAAAATATTTAACAATTTATCAAACATACTTCACTAGGCGAACCGTTGTAAATAATTTAAAAGTAACCCCTGAATAATGTCTTGGACAACAGGTATATTTAGCTTGTATAAATAATGTCTTGTACAACAAATACATTTAGGATGTATAAATAATGTCTTGTACAACAGGTACATTTAGGATGTATAAATAATGTCTTGTACAACAGGTACATTTAGGATGTATAAATAATGTCTTGTACAACAGGTACATTTAGGATGTATAAATAATGTCTTGTACAAAAAGTACATTTAGGATGTATAAATAATGTCTTGTACAACAGGTACATTTTAGGATGTATAAATATTGTCTTGTACAACAGGTACATTTAGGATGTATAAATATTGTCTTGTACAACATGTACATTTAGGATGAATAAATAATGTCTTGTACAACAGGTACATTTAGGATGTATAAATAATGTCTTGTACAAAAAGTACATTTAGGATGTATAAATAATGTCTTGTACAACAGGTACATTTTAGGATGTATAAATATTGTCTTGTACAACAGGTACATTTAGGATGTATAAATATTGTCTTGTACAACATGTACATTTAGGATGAATAAATAATGTCTTGTAGAGCAGGTACATTTAGGAAATATAAATAATGATGCAAAGTTTGGAATGTCTTAAGCAAACTCGAATTCTGCAACGTCATCTATGTTTGTTTACTTGATGAGCTAAATATAAAGCTGTAGTACTTCCATTGTGCTTTAATAAAATATATTCCCAACATAATATGTGAAGCATGTAAAACATTTTGGTTCAGACCGGTGTGAATATCACATTGTTCAATTGGCGTTTTAAGTCATTAACATAATTATTTGACACAGTGAGCCACTTATTGCGTCCAAGCATTAAAGCCAACACTTTTCAGTCACGTACATCTGTGCAGTGGGGTGTAAGGTAGATCATCGCATCAGAGTTAACAAAACATAACCGTCTGTTCAGAGATTTGGTACTAGAATGTGTCATTCAAAAGTTTTCTTCAGAGAAGACGATGGATTACTCATTTCCAGAGACAAAAGTCAAGTTGTTTGTTATATCTGTCAGGAGAAAGGACATTGGACTCCAGAATGCCCACATCTTCAAAGCAAAAGAAAAACAGGAGATAAGAGAGACAGAGGTTGAGATACCTGTTATCATTGTCAGAAGAAAGGTCATTGGTCTTAAGAGTGTCCAAAGAAAAAAGAGAACCAACCAAATAAGCAAGAGGTAGAAGAGACGAGGTCTTCCGAAAATCAAGAAAAACCGATCTACGTGCA
The DNA here is from genome assembly GCA_028554795.2 of Sinohyriopsis cumingii. Classification (NCBI taxonomy): domain Eukaryota; kingdom Metazoa; phylum Mollusca; class Bivalvia; order Unionida; family Unionidae; genus Sinohyriopsis; species Sinohyriopsis cumingii. Next base: position 127,601,099 of record CM068835.1, read on the forward strand.
GAAAGGCAAGAAATTTTGACCACGATAAAAGAATGAAGACTAGGAACAACCTGTGCCAGTAAATAAACTGAAATGGGAAAAGAAGGAGTAAAACAAGAAGAAAATGGACTTTTGGTGATGTGTTGTGAAATTTCATTATGATTTTCAAAAAGATAAAATATGCAAGAAAGAAAATATAAGTGATTCTTCGTCTTGATTTTTATAATAAGGTCCTACACGCACGCACTCACACCCGTGCATCATTCAAACATCATGGGGAAAATGGTTTTAAGTTTTTATTGATTTGACAATCGTTGAGTAGTCTCTTTTCTAGAGAGGTGGGTGGCCCTGAAAAGGACCGTTGGGTGTTTGTTTGAACCGGACGAGATGAGCCTTAACTACCTTTTTCCCTTGCCACGGCCAAATCCATCTTCTTACCTGCTACTGTGGATGATTTGGTAGTGATCGCTACTGATGGCCTCTCAGGGGTAGACAGCGGACAGGTAGTGATGACTTGGTTAGAATTTATAGCCCGGGAAGGCTTTTATTCATTAGGTCGAGTTAAATAAGCCTGATACATTTGTTTGATACATTAACTCCGACAAAATGTGTACTAGCACTGTTGCAGTGTGATATTCACCGTCCTTGATTTCTCCTTCGCGCTTTCTCTTCTCTTCTTCCTCTCTTCTTCATTTTGCAGTTAAATGATAAAGGCTTGTCCTGTTTCTTTCTGCTGTTGTAAAATATTTCTCTGATTCTTCTTTCAGTCTATGTCTAAAATCCTCTACCCGAGGTAAGGAAGCAGAAGGCGGTGAAAGTGGTACAAATTGTTGCTAAGACGAAAGAAAATAGTCTAAATCCAAATTAAAAATCATTCTCTTCTGGAAGTATAACCGTGGTTGTTTTAGTATCTGCCAAGCCATCACTCCTCGCATCCTCCTCCACAGGTGTGCCCCAATACATCGTCTTCTTAGTTTTCGCCATGATCAAAGTATGCAGGGTGCAGGAGTAAGGACACTGTTCCAAAATGATGGTGGTTTTTGTTGTTTTATCATGTCCTTCATAGTTTTGCATTAGTTGATTTTTTTAGTATAATAAATAGTCATTTGGAGTTATGGCGTTTGAAATAATCTATCATTATTTTACTTCTTGATCGGTGACCGCTCCAGTGGCCTAGTGGTTAGAGCGTCCGCCTCGGATGCGGGAGGTCATGGGTTCGATCCCCGGCCGAGTCATACCAAAGACATAAAAATGGTACTAACAGCTGCCTCGCTTGGCGCTCAGCATTAAGAAGTTAGTGTTATGACTGGACGGCCTGGTGTCAGGATAATGTGACTGGGTGGGACATCATGCAACATGTCTGTGGCATGATGCCCCAGTGCTAGACATCACTATAAACTGACACACTGCAGACATCGCAGCGATATGACTGAAATAATTGTTAAAGCTACGTGAAAAAATCCAAATCACACACACACACACACACACTTCTTGAGCGCAGGCACAGATCATGCCAATACTACTTTCCATCATAAAAATTTAAATGTGCTCCAGAAACTCTTTACGCCCTCTCCTTACAATCATAATATCACGCATTCTCCTGGAAATAGCATTGTCTTATTTCGGATGAAAAATGACGCTTTCCTCAAGTCTGAAGAATTTCTCAGCTTGTGTCTCACCAGAAAAAGGAATTTCACTTGTAATCAGGATCTAAAGCACACGCCTTTACCAGTCACTGACTTCTCACCTATGTCCGCGTGGGTTTGGGTCTCGTGCTCCGCCAATATGGGTATGCGAGAAAGTTTGTCAGTGGCTTCCCTTGGGTCGATGGTTCTTACCGCTGTTTTCCCGGGTTCTTCCTCCACAAGTTATAACAGCTGCCATGTAAATCCTATCTTGCAACAGCAAATTTCTGCAGCGCAAGTTACCTTGATGAACATTTTAATCAAGTATTTTGAGCGTATAGCAATTTGTATATGCAAAGTCAGGGTTATTCCAGGTACGGCACTTTTAGCGGCAATATCGCTAAATTTCCACCAATCATCCAACTCAGTTTTTCCTTCAATTTCACCATGATCACTACACTCAGACGCTTGGAATAGTATGTTAAACTGAATTACTGGATTTTCAAAGATAAATCATTAAACAAATTCACTGCAGTTAAATATCAAATATTGTATCACTACTGGCATGGGTCTCGATAACATGTTACCGGTATACAACCCAGATATTTACACTGTTGTATATTATTAAGTAGTCTTGGGGTATATACGTGTGCCTTGCAAACGGGAGAATCCAGTTTAAAACCCACGCTTACATTTGTTCATATTCAATTTTTGATCTTTATATGCTGTTTTATTTTGAATTACGAAAGAAAATAATGTTACTTGTGATATTTTATGTGCGAATATATATAAAACAGCAAAACAAATTGTAAATTGCTAACAAAGCGTTGGATAACGCCAGAATTTCGCTACTTCAGTCTGTTCACATATTGCTAGCCAAGAAGTTTCAGCTTAAGGATAAGTCAGATGAGGGTGGCAACATCCTTTTGGTCAAAAACCCACACATGCAGACCCTTGGTGGGATTCCCACGATGGTAATTTCACTTTCGACCGAAATAACTTTCATCTTGTTCGACTTGTCCCATAAAACACCAGTGAAGGCAGATTTGTATACTAGTACTCCACCATGACTTTATGGATGCATGAACCCTTGGTTACATCGGTTTTTTTATAGTATATACCAGCACGGACAAAACATTCGATGAGGCTTTCACGATCTAAATAATACTTGGTGAATTCCATTATATCCTACCACGGAAAATGACCCTTAAAAAAAATGGAGTACTTGTTAGTTGAATATTCAGGATTCCGATTTACGCTGCAACGCACCGTTTCCTGCCATCCCCTCTTACAACTTACCCAAATATTCGGCACACCAACATCATCACATTTTGAACAACTGAAAATCATGGCCTTTAGCCCATTGTCGAGCAACTATTCCACGACGACTTCATCCTTCTCTAAAAAGAGCTGATAAAAACTCCAAGGATTTTGAATAACCTCAGTTATAATGCTCGTCAAATCTTCTTGAATGCGTGCTTGAAAGCCTCTCTCTCTCTCTCTCTCTCTCTCTCCAGTACGTCTTTCTCTTCTGTCTTTCAGTTAAGGAATGGTCATTGAAAGTATGGGCATGCGTGCAACACGTCTTCCAGGCGATGTACATGCATATCAGTGTTTCATTTATGACAATATTCTAGTTCAAGTTTTTCTTATAACTCATGTATTAAAAAATAAAATTGTTGATAACCTTCAACGCAAGAAAATATGGATCTCAAATCTCCCTGTATAATGTCCACGAGGAAACCCTTTTGCGACAAAACTTCCAATTTGGGCCAACATTAAACTTCTTAATGCCAAATAAAAACTGTTTTTTGAATGGACTCCAAAGTTCGTCTATACAGAAAGAACGTTCTATATAAGTAATCACTAAATTTCTCCCGGGAGATATTTAGTGACTACTTATCTAGTCGCTACATTTATCCCGCCTAGTTCAATATACCTAATACTTTCTTCCAAAGTTTCATATTTAAAACCTTAGCCCTCAAAACACTAAGCCCCAATTTTTGATGGATTGTCCCCCAAAAATAACCTTTTCCCGGGATAAACTTCCCTTTGAGAGGACAAAAAAATTCGTCTATACAAACAGAACGTTCGATAATAGATAATCGCTGATTTTTTCCCAAAAGAAATTTAACGATTACCTATATAATACCTTCTATCGTCATGCATGAACTTTTCGTCAACCAAACTAAGAATTGTTTCCCAGGTAAAGGGTTTCTTTGGAGACAATCCATAAATAATGGGGCTTGGTATTTTGGGGGAAGGTTTTAACAATTTTGGACTTTTTACTTAAGTAAAATCTAAATATCAGTAGGCGGGGGAAATATTGCGACTATATTGGTAATGCTAAATATCCCCCGGGGGAATAATTTCTATAATAATAATAATCATAACAATAATAATAATAATAGTGTACTATAAATCATTTGATTTTTAAGCAACAATTAAGATAATTAGTATAGTAAAAACAATTCATTTTTTTTTAAAATTTATGTGTCTTAAAGTCTCACTATCCTGACCAAGTACTTGTATCGTCCAGTGGAAAATTTATACGCATAAACTGTACCAATTGTATGTTGAACTAATCGGACAGAGTTCACTCCAAGAATGCTTCAAGACTTAGTACATTCACTAAACAAATATACAAATCAATATTTGTTGGAAATAGTAAGTCCGTGAGACTCGAATAAACGTCTTATGCAAACTGGCCACAACGAAGTCCTCCCAATAACGTCTTGAATATCAGTTCATAAAAGATATACTTCCTTATTTCTTTCAGCCATTGCCTTCTTTGCAAATGCTTATAAACTATTATCACCTTTTTCGAAAGGGAGAAAGCTGTGCAGCAACGTGCATTTTGCTATGCACGAAGAAAGGAACTATTTGTGTAACACTAAAGGGCATATATTTTCAGTTTGATAGATAGATAGATGTGTGTGTGTGTGTGTGTGTGTGATTTAATGTAAAAAATATTTCCTTTCTCATCCACTAGGCTTCATCCGCTTGTAATTACAAAAATGAACGGTAGCTTTATTAACTTGACACTATAAATGTTTAATATCACATGCTCAGTATGTACGTACTTTAATGTAAAATAACGATATTTACACATATAGTAATAAAAACTAACCTACTTATGAATTTATGAGGCGTATAAGCTTCATATTTGCCTTAGGCTTTATGAAATAGAAATACGTTTATATTTGGACGAATACACATCGACGGCATTATTAATCATGTAATTTATTCCGTAAACAACTACTGTGTTCTATTGAATGCATGACATGGAAATACCATCTTGGACGTAATAAAGTTTATTAACATCCCGGAATAATGACCTTTATTCCGTATAAGAAGAGCTGTTTTGATCAATTGCAATAATTTCCATTAATAAAATCTACTGATTTTGCAGAAATGTGCTTACTTTAATGATGTTTATTCCGTTTATATCAAGTTTTTCCTATTAGTAGGAATAATTTAGAAATCTATTTTAATTCTTATAATACTCGTGTTTATTATAAAAAGTATTTTGATTCATTGCAATGATTTCCACTCCTATATTACAGTGAAACAAAAAAAAAATTATTGTGGGTAACGGGCTAATAATCTAGAGGTTATTATGTTTACTAAAAACTACTTTTATTCGTTGCATACATTTGGAGGTATGTTTAGTTTATTGCATTAGACATGTGATTCCCTGCAATCATTTCCAAGCCGTCCAGACCAAATATAATCTCGTTTTTTGAAGGAAATATCGCCAGCCATCACACCAGCTCTCACCTTAATCTTGCATGTATGGTCAAGGTAAAGTTCCTGAAGACCGAAAGGTGAGCTTTCATCACTCTACGATTCAAGAAGGAAGACAAGAATAATGCCGTCAACTATAGACCCTTGTCATTGGCGTCAATTTACTTAGATAATATGGAACATGTTATCCACATCTACCTAATGAAGCATCTGGAACAAATCAACATACTTTGTGACCAACAACATGGCTTCATTAAGAACATATCCTGTGAGACCTAGTTAATTACTAATGTTCATGATCTTGCAGCCGGATTGAACAATCAACAACAGATAGCTGACATCTTGCTGGATTTCAGCAAAGCGTTCCAAAAAGGCGCCGCATGCTTGGATACAGAGCTTCTTAGCAGATAGAAACCAACATATCGTGTTTGACGGGTCTGTATCATCACACACACACACACACACACACACACCAGTTCCACAGAGAACAGTGCTAGGGCAATTGCTATTCCTTATATATATATATATATATATATATATATATATATATATATATATATATATATATATACGACCTAACCTCAAGTGTTTAATCTACAGTTGGACACTTCGCCTATGACTGTATACTGAATATAGTTTTTCATACCCAGCAAGATACATTGTCACTACAGGAAGAACTCGACAACTTCCAGGGGTGTGAGAGAAAATGGGAAATGAATTTCAACCCAAGTGCGAACACATACGCATAAATAACAAGCGTAAGGTCATTAATACCTCCCATTCTATCCACGCGAAAATCTTGAACGAGATCAAGAAAGCCAAGTACACTGTTGTCACCTTGTACAGCAAACTATCTTGGAACTCTTTCATAGACTCGGTTACCATAAAAGCCAATCAGACGACATCATTTCTACAAAGAAACCTATCATCTTGCCTAAAACACATTAGGGCTTGGTGCTAAAAGACGCTCGTACGCCTACGGCTCGAATACGCCTCCACAGTTTGAGACCCACACTCCAAGTTCAATGCAGCCAAACTAGAAAGAGTCCAGAAGCGTGCAGCAAGGTTTTGTCACGGCGACTACCGACGAACCAGTATTCTCACAACCATGCTGAAGGACCTATAGTGGAAAGACTTACGAACCAGTCGTCAACAAAGCAAGTTTGCCATGATGTACCGGTTCATCAACCAGCTGGTTGAAATACCGACAACTGGGTGCCTGATCCCAACAGGTGTATCAACCAAAGGCCAGCCCAACAGATACAGGGTGCCATACTGTTCTGTCAACGCATATAGGAGTGCCTTCTTCACCACAGGTATCCGTCTTTGGAACTGTTTGCCAGCAACAGCCATTACAGCGTCATCAATTGAAACCTTTAAGGCCCACATCGGAGCTGGCGGCCCCGTGTCTTAGCATGGACATCATATGTTCTTTTAACGTGTTTTTAACTTGGACAAGGAGCTCTCCTTTACACTTATACGTAGTTCACCACAGTGCGAATATGCCTACACATGGGCCTAACCTTAACTGGAAGGTGAATATGAATACTTTTTAAAACAAATCTTTATCTCCAGTACAGCTTTCAGAGTATCATGTATTTCAAGCATTTATGTGATCGAGATAAAGACTGGATTAAAATGTCCCTGTGGGGGAAATTTAGCGATCTAGCTCTTGAGGCAACTTTCTAAATTTGTTATTAGTTCTCCTGCTTCTATAAGCAAGCACTTTCACTTAACTTTTTCAAGCTGGATCACGGACTGTGAAAGATCACAGTCTAATATAATTAAGAACTTGCCTTCATTTTTATCACACATATCAAGGCGGGTTACACGCGTGATAGATGTAGGCGGAAGATCCGTGCCCAGTGCGAGCTCATGGATGATAAAAATACCCAATGACTCCACGGGAAAGCGGATTCTTCCAAGGTTAACTAAAAAAGAAAATTAAAGCTGGATCCTGTAAAAACTGGTGGAAAATCTGGTAAAACTTGGGAAATGGAGAGTTCTCGTGCGTGAAGAGGTAACGGTTTGTTTTCAAGTGTGTGATTCTCTTAACCACCACAGTAATAACTACTACTACTATAACACTACTACTACTACTACTACTGCCAAACTACTATAACACCACCACTACTACTACTATGACTAATACTACAAACCCTACTATTGGTGTTGCCTATATTCCGATTGAACCTTTTATCATTAAATTAATTATTATCATCATTATTATTTTTATTATTGTTATTATCATTATTATCGTTGCTGATTACAGAATTTATAAATTTTGAACAAAGCAAGTTAAACGAAGTAGCAAAATACTACACCCTAAGGAGATTTATTGTTGCTGTGGGGTTTTTAACGCCATTTTCCAGCACACGATGCTCTGCATGGCGGGCAGTTTAACTGGTGGATGTAGTGCCCTGTAAAAACCGACCAACGAGAAGCTACTGGCATACTTTCTCTCGTACCCACATTGACCATTAGGGATTCAACTGAACATTCTGTAACTGAAACTTAGTAACAAATATAAACTGTCAATACAGGAAGTAGCAATCTAAATAGATGAAATAAATAATGCTTTTAAACAAAATGTCACACTGAGTCTATATTGCTCAAGTTAGAAGTCTTGATGATGGCGGCCCGAACTCTCCAATAGGAGGGAAGGGTGACATTGTTTGAGTAACCAAAAATGGACAATCCAAAATGTGGCAATACTTTTACATTACATCAGATGCAAAAGAAATGGATCGAACCAACAAAGTATATCATTAAATTTAAATCATATAGAAACCACAATCAGAATTAGTTTTTCAAGAGGAAAGTCTTCTTGTGGTGCAAAACACAATGGATGCATTAACCTAATGGGTGAGGGGAGCAATGAACAGCACATTTTTATAAATATTTAATTTAACTGTTTGTCTGTTAGTCTTAAAAAATTTCTTATTCCACTATATGATATTCTAATGTAACATTGTTTGCGGGACTTGACCTTGTCGAAAATTGAGTTCAGTTCTGTCTGACCTGATTGACTTCTTTTTTATTTTTTTTATTTTATTTATGCAAACAACTAATAATAGCTTCATTATTCTCTATGGGTATGAGCTCGTTGACCAAATTATTATTCAAGTAAACAAGAAGGTGTAAACATGTTGATCAGGGTCAGGGTTTTGGAGATGCCCGACTGAATTTAATGGGTTATTATGTTTTAAATAAACAAGGCTCATTGGATCATTCAAGAAGGTTATTTTCCATTAGGTAATGGTTGCTTTTTTTTGGAAATGCTAATTGGTGACCTGAGGTCGAACAGAGAACTACATTATCTTGTGACTGTCAAGATTTTACCGATTATGCTTTAACATATAGCGCTATAAGTTGTGTTATGTTGTGACTAGTTTGGGCTGAATTTTATTTTCTTCAAATTATTGAATTCGAGTGATTATTTTCTCTAGAAATACAGAAGTCCTCTGATAAAATTCTCAGATAAAGACATTCATTGCAATTTGTACTTAATTCAAACCTGGAATAATATTTATGTGATTCAACAAGAGACTATTGACACATCAGTACTTCGTAGGCTATAACAGACACGTTATCGCCTTCAATTTTAAATCTCTTCGGGGTTAAACTGTATTTTAATCAGCACTTTTTATTACTAGGACTTGTGTCTTGAATTCTTTGATTATTTTTAGAAATTATTCGCAAAACCGTAAGTTCTTTTTTCTCATTTTTCACTTTGTTTTCTTTGGAAATTTAATTATTTGTTAAATTTTACAACGCTTGTTGTCTTCACTTTTTTCTGTTACTTATTTTAAGGTCATAGACACGTAACAAATTATCAGAGCCTTCATAATTTTGATAAAAGGGATCTCTAAAGTCCCGCTGCGAGGTTACTACACACACACACACACACACACACACACACTTAATAATAATAATAATAATAATAATAATATTATTATTATTATTAATATAACAACGACAACAACGTAAAATAAACTAAATAAACCCACCTAACTGGCATTACTAAAATGCCTGAAATATTTGTTACTTTTATGTTTTCATATATATGCAGTTATTTATGGAAATTCATATATGAAATGTTATTAATCAAATTTATTTTAAATTCATATTAAATAACAACCTAATATGCGTTTCCTTGTAAAGCACATCCAAATTTAATTAGCGTCATTAATCCAGATATCATGATGCTCTGATTTTCTTGACGCGGAATTTTACATTTTGTAACCATAAAAGAAAGAATTTTTAAAAGCAAAAGCAATCGAATATCATATTTTCTACATCCCAGGAACAAGACTGTGTTGTTGTTTGTTTTGTTTTTTTGTTGGTTTTTTTTTTTTTCGTTCATAGGTAACAGCATTAGACATCACGGTCACTGGAATGCTTCCTGGTTATCCAGTATTTTGACACCTGCTCTACATAGACTAAAAAGCGGGATCCAATAATGGCTTGTCTTGCCTGATATTTGCTAATCGTAGTCGATTAAAATTTACAGAAAGTTATATCAGACAAATGTATATTATTCAAGTAAATATATCGAAGAGGGCATATTTAACTGCCCACAAATATCATGATGTTGATTAATGCTGATACGATCTTTTGTCAAACGAATCAAATTAGGTCACGCAACCAAGGTTTCTTGCAGTAAATAGTGGGGGAAAATGGGATTTTTCTTATTAAAAAAAACCCAACTTATTCCGACAAATAAATGCAGTATCTTCAAGCTTGAAAATGAAAATACATATTTTTTAGACCTAAGATACAAATTAAGTGGTCAAAGCTTCTATTCCACTCCAAATGTTTACTCAACTTGTTTTAACACGCTTGAATATGCCAATAAGCTAGGTGAACGATATCAAGCCCACTTGGGCCTTTGTGGTGCTTTTCCCGATGTATCAGACATTATCATCAGCATCATCTACCTTCAATAATGTATGCATCCTCCTACTATATTTGTCTTGCTGTTCTCCTCCTTGATCCTCCTCCTCATCATTATCCTCATCCTCATCATCACCACCACCACCACCACCACAATCACCACCATCATCACCACCACCACCACCACCATCATCATCATCACCAACACCACTATCACCATCACCATCTAGACCGCTCCGGTGGCCAAAGTGGTTAGAGCGTCCGCCTCAGATGCGGGAGGCCGGGAACCCTGGTCTTTTCACACTTAAAGGAGACTAGAAATCAAAATTTTCCTTTTACGTATGTAATTCTCTACAGATTTTAATTCGACTGCAATGTTTATAAATTAAATATCGTAAGCGGGTAGTGATTATATTGCGTGGAAGATACCACGATTCCGTAAATTGCCGAGTTTTTCCGAGTTTTGATGAGACGACAGATCACGTGGTACCGTGACGCTGTACCAGCCAGTCCTCGAATACAAACATAAACATTGGCGAGCGAGGCAGACAGGAGACCAGATTTGGGTTGCACATTCAAAAGTTGAATCTGCAGTCTCATATAAAAGTTTATGTACTGTACTGGTAAGTGCTAAAATAAATTTGTTAGGCACATGCCCCGGGCTGGTGACTTAAATAAACTAAAGTCCTGAATGAAATTCCACAAGCCCGAACAGTTCATACCTGTCAAGTCTCAAGCCGGGAGAAAAACCTCCCGATTTTGGGGGTATTTCCTCATCTACCTCCCGATTTCGTAACATCTCTCAATTTTGCGCAGCGAAGTCCCGATTATTACATTATGTCTGTCAATTTTCATTTGTCAGAAGAAAAAAAACCAACACCAAACCATTTTTAAATATAACGTATGCAATCCACAGTCTAAACTGCCACACTGCAGACATCGTAGCGATATGACTGAAAAATTGTTAAAGCTACGTTAAAAATTCAAATCACACGCACACACGTCTAAACCGGCACTGGACGAAATAATTAATATCATACAACAGTTTTTTCTTCTTTTTTTCTTCTTCAGTAAATAGAGCGTGAAAATTAAACATTATTCAAGTAAATTTCAGATTTTTTTTAAACAACTACAACAGTACTGTAGTATTAAAAAAATTAAAAGAATAAAATTGTCACCAATTAGCTTAAATGAATGATCACGTTGAAATTTTCTCTGCAAACAAAATCGCATCTCCATTTCCGCCAAAGAAACTCGGCCAGTTAACACCTGACATTCCTCTACCGTATATAAAAAGTTTAATTATCATGATTAAATTACAAGGAATAAAACAAAATATACCATGCAGTATATGTGGCCCTAAAGAACTAATTCTGAATAAATATTTTATTCAGCAAACAGTGTTACATGCATTAAGGCTTAAACCTAAGGAAATAAGGTGGGGCATAAAACGTGAGAAAAACAGTTGCCACAAGTACGGTAACTTGTGACTGCAGATTTGAACTGTTAAAATGAAGTCCATGGCATCGTAAGTAACAAGAAAATAGGCATCGTTTATTTGGTAATCAATTGCTAGTGCTTACGCATACACACACTGTCGAACATGGTTTCTTTGAAGTATGTCCGAAGGGCAGTCCTTTTCACAAGATCAATGCAAGGATACGGATTATGTTCATTAGTCACACCTACTTTATCGTTTGCGTACTTAAATCAAAACTTTAGCTATTTTGCAATTTAGCCAGAACTGACCAGAATATGCAAAAGGGGCTTGTCATGGGGGGAATAATAAGGCGTATCACAGGGAGAAAAGACACGTCAAATGGGAGGTCGCACATTGGGGCAAGGGGGGTGGTCAATAGTCCTCCCCCGTTCTATTGTCAGAAGTTAATGTGAAACTTTGACCTCTTTTTTTTTAATCGCTGCTTTTTAAACTGCCCAAGGAATAGTTTTATATCAGTTCCAATTATTACAGATTACCGTTTATGCATGCTACATGTATACAATGCGTTTTTTATTAAATTTTTAATTTTTATAAGATTACTGAAAATTGTGTTTTCTCGAAACACGACAGGTTTAGAATCTTATTTTTAGCAAAGCTTCCAATTGATTAAAATCAAATCTAAATTTCACCTAGGACAGTGGTGATTTGATTTAGATTGTGCCGTGTTAAGGCATGTATGTCAACATCTTGGAAATACATTTACTCATTTCACCAGCGCAAAGTTTCCTCAGGCAAACAATTTTTGTTTCGACAAGCCTGACGGGCACCTCACTTTGAATACATGATGGGCCGGAACTAAAACCAGAAGGGGCCCAGGGTGTCGGGCTATCAGATTTGTTTTTAGCACCGCTGTTTTTAGATAAAAGATATGTGGATTGATTGTTGCATTTTGTGGTCACTTACTCGTCCTTCTGCCTATTTTCGTAACTCACATATTTAACACTTTTCCCAGGATTTAAAATGTCCAAAGGTATGTCTGGAACAGCGCCAACTGTTAGTCTAGGCCTAGCATTTGCGTATCTTTGAGCTGCTATTTTTTCATAATCCCTCTCGTAACATTCCTTTGAGAAATGTAACGAGCACATAGTGCTGTATGGTGTTGCTTTGAAATCGACTCGTTTGTAATAATGTACCCATTCTTTCATTATGCCTTTATCTTTCGGAAAATAATTTTTTTTTTGTATGTCAACAGGCTTTTCTTAATGTTCTATTACACCCGTAAGCAACGCAAAACGGTATTGTCTTTTACTCTGGCAACTCCCACTTGGGCTGCTGGAGTCGCTACTATGACGTCACATCCCGAAAGTAACCGAATAGGCGCGGAAATTTTGCATACGAGGTCACGGAAATTCAGCTCCTAGAAGATTAGCCAATATTTAAATATTGGCATTACGGTCACAGATGATACTTCAGAATAAGGTTTTCTGCTATAGTACTTTTATTATTATTCTATATTTCCATTGGTTTCTGGTCTCCTTTAAGACTTATAAAACAAATGGTACATGCAGATGCCTCGCATGGAGCTAAGCATTAAAGGAGACCAGAAACCAATGGAAATATAGAATAATAATAAAAGTACTATAGAAGAAAACCTTATTCTGAAGTATCATCTGCGACTGTAATGCCAATATTTAAATATTGGCCTATCTTCTAGGAGCTGAATTTCCGTGACCTCGTATGCAAAATTTCCGCGCCTATTCGGTTACTTTCGGGATGTGACGTCATAGTAGCGACTCCAGCAACCCAAGTGGGAGTTGCCAGAGTAAAAGACAATACCGTTTTGCGTTGCTTACGGATGTAATAGAACATTAAGAAAAGCCTGTGAACATATTTTTTTTTTCTTTTCCGAAAGATAAAGGCATCATGAAAGAATGGGTACATTATTACAAACGAGTCGATTTCAAAGCAACACCATACAGTACTATGTGCACGTTACATTTCTCAAAGGAATGTTACGAGAGGGATCATGAAAAAATAGCAGCTCAAAGATACGCAAATGCTAGGCCTAGACTAAAAGTTGGCGCTGTTCCAGACATACCTTTGAACATTTTAAATCCTGGGAAAAGCGTTAAACGTGTGAGTTACGAAAATGGGCAGAAGGACGAGTAAGTGACCACAAAATGCAACAATCAATCCACATATCTTTTATCTGAAACAGCAGTGCTAAAAACAAATCTGATAGCCCGACACCCTGGGCCCCTTCTGGTTTTAGTTCCGGCCCATCCTGTATTCAAAGTGAGGTGCCCGTCAGGCTTGTCGAAACAAAAAGTGTTTGCCTGAGGAAACTTTGATCGCGCTGGTGAAATGAGTAAATGTATTTTCAAGATGTTGACATACATGCCTTAACACGGCACAATCTAAATCAAATCACCACTGTCGTAGGTGAAATTTAGATTTGATTTTAATCAAATCGAAGCTTTGCTAAAAATAAGATTCTAAACCTGTCGTGTTTCAAGAAAACACAATTTTCAGTAATCTTATAAAAATTAAATTTTAAAAAAAATGCATTGTATACATGTAGCAGCAGGGGGGGCGAATCCTACAAGCTACTTTTCCGAGACACCCCTTCCACTGAAACTTTTCCCGATAGAAGCGTTATTTCCATGAAATAACACTTTTATTCAGAAAACGAGACAAAAAAAATGTCCTTGAAAATGCTTTGTATTTCCGCTGATATAACGCGAGTTACTTCAATAAATCCGACTCGTATCCGACATAATTTCCACGGTGAGGTATCATCGAAAAATCAGGTGTAGTTTGCGCCCCCCCTGCTGCTCTACGAAGACGAAGATTTCCAAGGAAACATTTTTATGTTAACCATACAGTGTATCAAGTCCGATACGGTATCTTGTTCTGGGATCGTGTAAATTTATTGTCACAAATCCATGCGGGGTTCTTTGAGCGCGACTAAAGAAATTCTTAAACTTATTAATATCCATATCGCCGCTACACCAGGTTTGATGAATATTTCTCAGCGTGTGAACATCAACTCCATTAAACACCGCAAGAAGATTACAGTTATCCCTGATTACTTTTGGTATTTGTGTATAACGTTGAGTAACATAAATCACATCAGTGTTTTTATGACGACCCCGGGAAAATATTCTTGCAGGATTTTTTTGCTTGTCCAGCATCACATCATCATACACTACTAGGTTATTTATTTCCCCGTCGAGGTCTTCCACGGACGGAGCTTCTTCAATATCAGTTATAAATTCAACAACATCCTCGCCGTCTTCACTCAGCGCTTTTGCACTCTCATTAAAATCTTTTATAACATCATAACAACGTTGATCATCCACAGACGGAGCTATCAAGTATAGTTTGTCCCATTTCATCCACTTCATTATCAAGTTCAGCAACAGCTGTGTTTTACCTGAACCGGATGGCCCAATTATAATCGCGCGGATAGAGTTTGGTAGCACTGAATTATGCTTAACTGGCTCCTTTCTTCGCGTCGCAGAAAAATCTGTAATTTCCATTTGTATATAAAGAATAATAATTATGGATCTATATTGTGTGAAGTGTAAGGCACGAACCCCTACAAACGACATAACAACCATTACAACAAAAAATAACAGACAAGCACTTTCTGGTAAGTGTGCGCAATGTGGCACAAAAAAATTTAGATTTCAAAAAAAAAGCCTGACAAAGTCAGCGGAGGTGACATCGCAGCAACCCTCGGACGACTTCCAGGTACCCCTTGGGCTAAATATCCCGGAGAAAAGCATCTCCCAGGATACAATTACTGCGGTCCAGGGACACGACTAGATATCAGACTTGATGAACAATCTAAACCAAAACCGGGAGAGTATCCGATAAACGCTATCGACGCAGCGTGTCACATACATGATGTTGCTTATCGAAGTAAAGATCTACAAGACAGGCATATCGCGGATGTGAAATTAATTCATGCACTAAGCGCCATAAAAAATAAATCATTTAAGGAGTCACTCGCTAATTGGTTAGTAAGATCAGCGATGAAATCTAAATTAGCATTAGGCGCTGGATAATTAATAACAATGGAAGCATTTCCAATGCAAGCGATTTATTATTCCCCAATCGGATACTGGAGAGGTAACTCAGCAATTAATAAACTCGCCAACGCGGCATCAGTAACACGCGAGGTTGCCAAAAATTGGCTATCAAAACAAGCAATATGGCAAATCTACTTACCACCACCTCGACAAATCAATTTTGCACATTTTGATGTTAGTACCCCCAATGAAGTTCATCAGGCTGACATACTATTCCTGCCTCATGATACTGTCCGTAGAAAAACATACAAATACGCGCTAACAGTAGTTGATGTTGCTAGTAGATACAAAGAAGCAGAACCGTTAGCGACTAAAACAGCCTCTGAAGTTGCTTCTGCGTTCAAACGAATTTATCAGCGAGGACCTCTAAGCTGGCCCCGATTATTACAAGTTGATCCTGGTAAAGAATTTCAGGGAGCGGTATCATCACTGACAAAGCAGCATAACGTTATCATACGACGAGGACACACTGAAATTCATCGGGATCAGGCAATTGTTGAGCGATTTAATAGAACACTCGCTGAGAGATTATTCGGATACCAGTACGCGAGGGAATTCATTTACGATACGAGATCTCGTGAATGGGTTGCAAGACTGCCAAACGTGATAGCTGCGCTGAATAATGAAATTACCAGAACAACAAACATGAGACCTGTAAATGCAATCACAAAAAAATATATACCCGGCGTCGAACGCGGACATGTTTCAACGCAGCCACGGACGCTAGCGTTCCCACTGCTGGGTAATGTCACCGTTAGGTATTTATACGAACCAGGCGAACTAGAAGGAGGAAAAAAAAGAGCAACCGATCCCACATGGAGTGTTACTACACATAAGATATCCAGCATAACCAGATCAACTGGGAGAAACGCAATCTACAGATTAGATTCGACTGCTCCTCAGCGTGGATTTACACGCGAGCAACTTCAGGTGATTCCCACGGATACACAATTACCGCCTCGATCACTTAAATAACTGCAGCAGCACCTCTGCGTCGATTACACTCAAGACAGGTCAGCATTACATTTTCACGCGTATGACCGCGATTACTATCTATTCTATCTACGGTAAATTGCCTTGGATTATTTTTCGAATACTGCCACAGCAATAAACAATTACAACTCGCGCAGTGATTATTCTGCTGTTGTTGTAATTGTATAATAAATGCTTCGTCGAGATCAAACTCGTTACCATTTTTTTTGTCGCTCTGTTTGTAACCGGCTAATTTCTTTCTTATTGTATCATCAGCGATTGATCTGTTGATGCTGTCGTTGACAACATCATCTAATACAATTCTTTGTAACTGAGCTATCCTTCTTACTCTTGACACGGCTAAATAAACTAAATTTGACCACTCGATGCGATCATCAACAATCCAAACTGTTGTATCTGAAATAGTTAGTCCCTGCGAACTGTGGATGGTCATAGCGTATCCTAGCGTCCACGGGGATTTGCTCATTTTCAGTGCCTGTTCAACAGCATCAACATCAACTGTGACAATATCATTTAATACTAAATTCTGTTTCTCCACCCCCGACGCAGTCCCGCGCCCTGGAATATCAACATCAATATTCTGCAATCGCGTATCAGCTGGTCTATAACACAACGGCACGCCCAACATGGGAAATTTCTTCTGATGTAACTGAAATAACCGCTGCTGAAGTGTGTCCCTGACTATCTTTCTACTTGCCACAATTAAATCACTTGGTTTCCACGTTTCCCAAAAGTCGCTCAGCGAAGTCTCTGGAATTATTTCACGCATTATCTCACACTGGACTTTATTGGTTTGTAGCCTGATCAACGCCTTAAACTCTTTCAGCGTTTCATCGAGTGCTCTAACATCGTTAGTTATTTCCTCATAATAATCTACAAAAGTTTTCAGCCACGTGTGTGGAGATTCACCTGTAAATGGCGGTGGTTGACCATGATCGCCGCACATCACCACTGCGGTATTTTTCTTTAGCAACCAATCCAGAAACTGTTTTAATATATCTAACGGCACAGTGTCTATCTCATCCCAGATTATTTTCTCGGGAATATATTTCGTTCCCATTCGTTCAGGTGTCCACGTGCCGCCGCTGTATTTGAAAAAACTGTGATACGTGCACGCGTTAACATCCCGTTGTCTCATCTCCCTGGCAAGTCTGTGTGTGGGAGTCAGCACGACCAAGTCAGAACCGCGAAATAATTCAATCGCTCGAGTTGTTTTACCAGAACCACCGGGACCGTTCAGATAAACTGTTTTGTGTCTTGTAACAGGATCGTGCACCGGCGGCAACAACGACGTCGAAGACATTTCTGCGCTGCGATACTCATCCACGATTTCAACGTCAGCTGATTCACAATATCCGTGTAACATTTCATTCTTTATTCTCCACGAGCCCCACGATGGATCATCCGATATAACATTATTCAACACCGCTAAGTGTTTTTTATTAATATAAAATGAATCCGTTGCAACTCTTACTGCGTCAACGGGGAATCTATTAATCATCGACAACAAATTTATGGATACATAAGCTAGCATCGAAGATCTCAAATGTGTGTACTGAGATGATTCTCCGTCGATATAACTAAAAACAGTCCCTAGTTTTTCTCCGTTTGACAGAAACACATCTTCGCGTTTACAGAACATGTTGTTCGTGGCTGCATCAGCGACAACAAGATCCAATTCAGTCTTGTCCATGATTAATCGACTGTGATGTTGTTTATGATCATACGCTCCACCTTGAGTGAATTTTCCTATTATTTTTCGTCCTAGATCTTTTGCTGTGCTTGCATCATTTTTGATAATATCGTCGATAGAAGCTTCTGGATATTCTCGTGACCAATCTTCGATGACTTCTTGTGACGTAACCGGAGTTGGCAACCAAACTTCGGTTTGACGACAATAACATATAATCGCTTCGCTGACCGTCAGCGACAACAGTATTCGACTGTCAAGCATGTATCGCAATAACACTATCGGTGCCCATCGCTGTTCAACGAAATGTCTGCCAAACCAAACATAACACACAGGATGTAAATCCTTAGCGAATTTAAACGACGACACACAAGCAAATCCGGTCAAGTCGAAATCAGGCAATGGTCCGTTTACAGCAACTCTTGTCATCGAGTTTGTAACGTGGCCAAACCGTTTAAAATATTCGCTGCATTCTCCACGCCCAAGGAAACTTCCTGGATAACACGCCGTCATGTCCACGGATATCATATCGCGGTAATCATACCGAGTATTCCACAAACCGCCGTGTCCGTATTCAACACAGCTCTGTTGGATATCCGCAAGAAAACTTTTCGGAGTTGGTCTCCATGAATTTCGTTCCCGGGCTACATGCGCGGCAACACCCGGGACAGTAAAACAGTGTCGCAGTAACGTATCAGTGTCCGTCGCATGATATTTTTCTGCGAGTTTTTTCATTTCGTGCTGTAACGCCGCCGTTCTGTATATTTCCCCGTCGGGTCTCACAAACTGATTATATTCTCCATCTTCGCTCGAGAATAACCACACCGACACTGGATCGGTTTTACTTATCCGATGAATACAATCAAACATATTTCCCGAGTAATACTTCACAACACGGTCTCGCGGAAATATTCTAACCTGGTCAGTCCAAGCGTGACTGTTATGATCGATAATATTTATTGAAGCTCCATTGCGATTATATTTACACTCATACAATACCGTACCGGTTAACGATGAAACCGTTATAGGAAATCTCAGCGAGCGTTCCAACGCGGCAACATCATTTATTGACGCTCCTGTATCCGCTACTCGTTTAGCCCATTCTGTTATTTTATTTTTTCTGATCTCGGTTAGACCATTTCCACGTGGTGCATTTTTAAAATGTTCCATTACTCGCTCAGCAACACAATTCATCCTTGACTCTGTCAACGGCGACACCCTCATCGGGGCGAGTTTATCGACACTTGGTTTCTTTATCGGATAAATTCCATAAACGACCGCGGTCACAGGATACGCTCTGGCATAATACGGTTTATCAATCCCAACAAGTACTCCCGGGTTTGAGTCTTTGCTCAACAAAATGGTTTTTCCGCGCGGATCAAGAACAGGGTCTAGTTTGTCTCTGATAATCCACTTTCGGGTTCCCTCGTCGTCGACTCCAACAATAAATTTTATCTGCACGAAATATCTTCTCGTGTCGAGATACTCAATTATATTACGCGCGATTGTATCGTTGATGGTACCATCAATGATGAAACTCAAGGAGTTTTCACGGGAAACTCTTCGATGAGCGATGCTAGCATCGTCGGGGATAATTTTATACGAAGACCACGTGTGTGCGGCACCATCACGACGAAACTCTTCTTTGGCATCCTTGATAACACCAATTACCGTTGCCAACTCTCTTCGTCGACGATCAGTGGTTAACCGGTCAAGATCGAATCGACCGCCTGCGGGTTTTATTCTGGATAGTCTTTCAAAACTCATTATTATAATTAAGACAAGTATTTAAATAGACAAATATATTATATATAATGAACGGAAACTCAAAGAGTTTCTCATGCAAGTGGATCAAACTAAATTCATCAGCGCCGTGTAACAGACGTTGCAGAGGCGAATACTGTGGACAACATGCTCAACAGGTCCGCGGTGGGAGTCTAGGACCGATACCGTGTATCAGATGCGGCATTGGAGTACGAGGAAAAACGCAATTATGTTCAGCGTGTGGTGGAAAACGCTATCGAGAACTAAAACGGTATTATGATAAAAAAAATCCAGCCTCGAACACTCTCTCGGAGCGTGATTACATAAATAAGTTTTCAGGCAAATTATGAATTAGACAAATGATTTTCTTATAGTATAATGAATCAAGAATTCGTCCCCGAACAAGAATTTGTTCCACATCCAACTATTCCAAATTATGAGGCAAACCGAGATGGCATAGTACGACACTGCACGCGAAGACGACCAGTTGGTGGAGTTGATAATGCTGGTTATTTAAGATTTACTGTTGGGAAAGGGAGGTATTTATGTCATCGTTTCGTCTATGAATGTTTCTTTGGAGTGATCCCTAAGGGTTTTGTCATTGATCACATTAACGGTAACATACCTGATAACTCTATAAACAATCTTCGCGTGGTCACTCAGAGCAAGAACTGCCTACTGGGTAACACAGGGCGTTGTAAAACAGTTGCAAGAAGAGCTATTAAATCTATAAACGCAATTACAGGTGAAGAAATTGTATTCCAGTCAATAAACGCCGCCGGTAGGTATTTCGGTATTTGTCCACCTTCTGTACAGCATGTCGCAACCGGGATCCACAAAACAGCATTTTCAAAGAAGCTCAAACAGAAGATTTCATTCTGTTATATAACTCTTATCGCTGACACAAACGACGATAACTCCTCCGAGAGTGTGTAACGCTTTGCAGAGTTGTCGTTGGGTCAGAGGATTTGCTCCCCCTAAGAAAGCCACCTTGATAAAATATTTTATCGAGTTCATAACATGTAATCATTTATTTACCGTAGAATATATATTTTTTTACAAACAATATCCTCGTTTTACTGAATATATCCGACTGTTTTGCTCTTCTGTGCTTGTTATATGACCGCGCTTAAGAAAACATACAATTAAAATATTTTAAACAAGTCCCGCCCACTGCTAGAGCGAATTTCCAACTCGCAAGTAACAGTTGGGTTATATACGAAATCGCTCCCTAAGACCTTTGGGTCGATCGAAAGTCAGCAGCGCAAGCAAAACCATAAATTAAATCCGCCAATGGCGGGTGTCTTTTGTGCACCATCCAATGGCCGATTCAATGGATGGTTTTGCTCTGCTGCTGACCGTAGAAAATGACCCACCTGTGTATGTTTGTGTCGTCATAGGATAAGGTCTTAGGATAAGATTACATGTTCATTGTGCCTTTGCCTGCTATGACACTCGAATCAGAGGTTAAAGGTTGTTCTGTGTTGTATCGTCCCTCCCGAGCTTCTAGACCGTTATTTGACGATCTAGAAGTTCCTCATGGGGTGAGTGACCCCCAAAAATAAACAGATAGATGGATGCATAAAGCTCTACGTCACCTGGGTGCCCACCAATAGAAACATTCAGAAAGAGTGTTGGCCAAAAATAAACGGTAACATGAGGTGCCTAAGGGAAAAATCACAACACGAAGGTCTAATATAAGACCAAGAAAAAAAAATCCTAACAAAGGACTCATGAAAGAACCGTAGGCCGGTGAAGAGTACCCAGTAAGTGATAACCGCTCATCATCTATCTGTTTATTTTTGTTTTTGGTGATGCTAGCATCGCTCATGCAAAGCATTTTTCATGCATTTAAAAATATGAAAATATATAATAATATGAATCACGAAAACATAAATACCATACTTGTTGAAATTAAAGAATTACAACAGCGAGGTTTTAATATTTTACTAGACACTGAAACAATTATGTCAGATTTTGAATCCTTGAATGAGCTATCACAATCGGGGAAGAACAATCTCCCCGCCCGTTATAGGTTCATTAAGGGTTTGCAAGATCGCATTTACAGATCACTTGCCGGGATAACTGAAAATCAGGTATCTGAATTTATTCCACTGTGCCGTGCAGTTGAGAAGATTCGTCTTGGATTGTCACAAGAGTATGAGACTCGAAAATTAATTAGCACCAGGGTGAGACGGTTAAAAGGTTATATAAAGAATCTAGACACGGAAATGCCTTGCATTTCTGACGAAAATACTAGTGTTTCTGACTACGAGGCCGACAAGGAAGTATAAACCGCATAGCATGTGACTCACAGCACAAAGTGAAAGTAGAACCTGAGAAACGCTAGCGCCCCGCTTGGAGTGTAAAGCACATTTCCACGGTAAAAAAAAAGTGTATTATTTTTTTTGCCCTTGGAAACTCAAGCATTTCTCTGGAAGTCCAAAGGACTTCTCAAGGGCGTTTTCAGATTTTGGAAATGTTTTACATGAGAAGTCCTTAGACTTCCAGGATTTGCTTAATCGTTTCAACATCAATACAACAATGAGAATAGTTCATAATCTGTTCTCGTTGACACCAAGCTGTGATCATATGATTTTGCTGTAACTGCGTCAATTGTGACGACGTCAACAAGAAGTCTTCGTTGCCATACACGTCAACGATTATTTTAACGGGGAAATACTGTTCCGAGAAACTCTTTGAGTTTCCAGAAACGCTAGCGTTTCCAAATGCGGTTTTTATTGCTTCGTGAAGAATTTGCTTATCATGAATATGAACTCGTGCGTGAATGTATTCACACATTATATACAACCGTTTTTTTTAAATGCGCGAAACTCTTTGAGTTCGAGTGATGCAGAGCATTTCCAAAATGTGCTTTGCGCGAGCGATGCTAGCATCGCCAATTTCAGGATTTCACCAGTAAGTTCACCGAGATTGTCTCGCCACGCAGGTCCAACAAATTTCCCCGTTGGTCGGTGAGTTTGAAATTTATCGTTGACAACCACGGATTATTACACCGTAGATAGACCACATTGATTGGTTCTTGCACAATCAGAAAACCAGGGGGGTCTTTTGGTGTGAACGTATACAGGATAAACCCCTGTTGGGCCGTAGTGTCAGCGCTAGCGCTGCCAGCGCTGTAGCTACCGTCGATGACGTCACATACAAGATTGACCGCGATAACATCTGTGATATTTACGATCCCGACGGAGATGTGTCTGCCATCGGCGGATGTACTGTTGTCGTGCTTGAGAATAACAGGTTCTGGTCTTGTTCGCGTGTACGCGGCAAGAATATCTTCGAAAGATTTATCGATGAGATCTTGGACTGATTTTCTCAGCGCGGGCGCGTTATATCCGGGGAGTTTAAACTCTGGAATATCACTATCGGAAATATTATACAATTTTGTAAATTTTTTTCTTTCTTCCGTGTTAGGATCAAGAAGAAGATTTTGAATTACTATTTGATGTATTTTTTCCATCGCGGCTGCGAGTTTATTTAGTTTTTCTAACGTCGTGATAATTTTATTACGAGTCGCGATTTTATCACTGGAAGAAATATACTCTTGAAAATACCACCGCAATAGTCTTAGCTGTTCTTGATGATATTGTTTGATCGGAACAAATAACTCATGTTCTATCCCGCGTATGTCCATATTATGGGAACCAGGGTACTCGGTTCGGAGAAATCCTACCCACAAATTGTCTTTGGAGATATTCGAGAAATAAATATCATCATATAGTGGTGGAGTTTGAGGTCTACCCTCCCTGTCGGTCCGCGGTCTCGCGAAAAGGTCGTGTACTTCTTCCTTCGTAGTCTCGAAATCCGATTTTTTAGGTTCTGGTGGACCCGGTTCGACCTCGGGTCGTTTTTGTGGCCATCCTAATACTGTTCGAATTGAGCTGTTGTAAATATCAACAGCGTATCCCGGTGTTGAGATTTCAATGACCGCAGACAGCGTTGGTTCGTGCGCGGTCACAGATATTTTGGCTTCCTTGCCGGTGATTCGTTTTATTTGGCGTTGTATCTCATTGTTGATTTCTTCGATCTGATAACTCCCAGTGGGTAGCGTAATTGTATCCCATTCAAGTTCACGTTGTTGTGGGTCCGCGCTGGGTTTCCCGAACACGAATGAATTATTCGGCTGCTGACCGCCAAATGATTCCGACCTGATATTGGGCCAGCTGTGATACACACTGAGCTTTGCTAACGCGATTTCGTTCACCCGAATTGGAGTTCGAAAATTAATACCGAATTCTGGTGTCGTCGAGGACACTGAGATCATTGTGGTCCTTACCGGTGTTGTGTTTGTGACTATTTGCTGAAGCAGTTCTTGTGGCGTTGCCGTTGACATTATTTATTTGTTTAGTTTTCAAATAGTCATTGTACGCATCTGACATTAGTTTGAATTCAGAATCTGATATCGACGCGGCGTCGCTACTTTGCACGTCTAACGATGATGATATCAGTGATGATAATTTCTGATATGCGGTCGTGGCTGTATTTAATTTTGTCGTGTAATCGTGTAATTTTGTGTTAGCACACGAGGATATTTTTTTTGCTATGATGCCGAAAACTCCTGCCGCGGTTGTGGTCGTACAAACAGAGATCGTGGCGGCGACTACTGCTGTTACCGGAGTGACCGCTGATAGTATTACTCCCGCGGATGCAACAACGGCGGATACTGAATAAACCATAACGTCTAACACTGTTATGCGTCTGCGGTATTTTTTTACTTTTTGGGACGTCGCGTCGATGACAGTTTTTAACTCAGATTGCCACTCACGGACTTGATTATATCGATATTGTTGAGCATCTGGCGTCGTTGACATTATTTAAAATTACTGGTAATTTTCAATTACGTAACCAATTGAGGCGTTGCAGCGACGAATTCCAAACACCACCAGTAAGATGTTGATGTTAATTCCTTGTCGTCGGCTACAAGCATAAATGTTTCCTCGGTTCCGCTGTTTAGTATTATAGTTACAACCCCCGAATACCTATCGGTGGAATGTCTCCAAGGATATGTTGTGAAGATTTCAAATTTAGCGGCTGAAAACACAGACAACCTGTAAACACCGGTGGCTGTTGCTGTATATTTGATAGTGTTATTTTGTTGTGACCATGTTGCGAATCCCGATGATACCGTGAATACGATGTTGGTGATATGCCCGGGAGTAACTCCAGTGGGAACTTTAATCAAACTGGTTTTGTTAACGATCTCAGGAATTCCCGCTACGATATTCTGCTGTGTTTGTTTGATCGTGTTAATGTTATTTTCTATTATCTGAACTTGATCTGAAAAACTTTTTTCCGTTCTGACTACACCTAACCGGGTATTAATTTTGTTGATATCGTTGGTGTTATTAGTAAGATTTGGTATGATTTCAGAAAGTTTCGTGTCGACGACTGGAGGAGTCCCAAAGAACTTATCCACGACCTCATCAGTTTTTACGAAGTTTCTTTGGAGTCTTTTAAACCCGTTCACGTGAACATCATACTCTGACCGCAGCGTATTTAGTTTACCGTTGACGATGTCCACGTATTGTTTGTTTGACGCATCCTGGTCGGATTCGGGATTCGCTAACGCGGTTATTTTGTTGCCGCTCATGCTGAGTTCGCCTGTCATTGTGTCACCGGTTTTTTTCACACAATTTTTAATTTCATCGTTGATGTCTTTGATGATTTTGTTCGATATACTTGAATCCCTGATGCTACCACGGTCAGTAAAAACGGGAAAATTACCAGGGACAGCTGTACGAACATTACGGATTAAATCATTCCACTTGATGTTGCTAGTTTTTAGTTTTCCTTGCTTGTCCTGAAAAACAGCAACTTCATCTGGGTCAACTCCGGCTAGATTCAAAAGATTATCGACTTCATCTCGGGTCGCATATTTTGAGAGATCAACATCTGTGCTTGGTTTACCTCTTCGTGTGAAAGGTCTTCCGTAAATATCCACCATTATTCTTATTGCTGTTTTTCAAATGCGAGCATGAAAATGCTAAGCATTTCTCGATGCGGTATATTCATACATTACCTTATGAGGAGGAGTTGCTGGATTTCTTGAGATTGCATCAAGAACATTTAAAACCTCGTTCCCACAAATGGGCGGATCAATTAATGTTTGTGTTGGTAGCGTCGACTGCCACACTGGAACATTAAAAAATCTGCTGTTGAGAGTGCGAGGCACTCCGCGGACATACTTGAGAAACTCAACTGGCGGTGCTAAACCGTACGAATCAAAATAGATAATTCCACGTGGATCGATCGCGTAAGCAACCCAGTGAGTTCCCGGACCGTCTTTGTTGTCGAGATTGATAATGCCAGTTTCTGGATTATTTGGTCGTTGCGGTAATTGATCTCGCATGAATACACCTCTGAAATGTTTTATACGCAATTTTTTAACAGCATCTAATAAATCAAAATTGCTCATTGGAGACTGACGAAGCGTTTTTAAACCCGTTTTGGGTACCATGATGCCGGAGTTCCTGGTAGTCTTAGCCCTGATCCGCGAGCGGATCTCCCCTTTTTTTTCTTATACCCGTGTCCGGTTGCTTTCTTTAGTGCCATTCCAGCTGCGGTTCCAACTGCACCAAGTGCTGCGGCTTTTGCTACGGCTGGTGCTGCCGCGGCAATCAACGCCGGTATTGCTGCGAGAAGAGGAAATATTCCACCGGTTTTAGTCATGTCCTTGATAGCTGCAGCAGAGAAATCAAGTCGGACACCGGTTTTTGCTGTTAGTGCCTTATTAAAATGTTTAATCTGAGTATTAGTCAACGACAATTTGTTTGGACCACCAACAAGTTGATCTCGTTTTAGTGTTATTGATGTCCCGCACGTGCTTGCGTTTTTCGATTGCAATTTCTTCGTTTGACCGGAAGTCAAGGTGACATTAACATGACTGTATGACATTATATTTCAGAAACTAATCTAATTGTTACATATTTTCTACTGGAGCGTCAATAACTCTCATTCGTCCGCCAACACCTTCAAGCAGCATGGCTTTATCGGAGAGTATGACAGCGACAGCTCTAAAACCACCAGCGGGAACACCTACACGAGCTCGGAAATGTAGGTCGACAACAGATTGTTTAACCAGATCAAGATGTTCCAGCGAAAAGTAATAAATCGGATATAAACTCATAAAGTCTCGCTGTGATATTTGCAGGCCAGTGTCTACATTAAGGTCGCGCCCCATAAATGACATCAGACGATGATACGCGCGTGCGACACGATGATGTTCGAAATCTATTAATATATCCTCAGATGGCTCCTGATGCCCATTTATTCTCAACGAAACTTCAGAAACTCCAAGTGTATCAAATACCATTGGAGTTCTTTCCTGATTATCTATTCTAGCACGGTATTGAAATGCAATGAAAATATGTCGTGGTGCTGATACTCCTTGTTGCGATGATATATGCCATGTAAACAACCCGCCGTGATCACCCTGAATAACGTCCGTGGTTGTTGTTTTCCAGGATAGCAGTGATTTACCGCCCGTGTTCATAAAAGACAACAGTCGTTCTTCTTCGGTGATTGACGGAGACAACACTGGCATCCACAACCACAGTTTAGTTAGTATTATTTGACCAGCGGCAACAGCAGCATCTCGCCAGATAGCGTCATTATCATCAGGTTTTCGCACAAGTACAACTGTGTGTTTGGCACCGAATATGACCTTGTGGACATCTCTGCAAAATCCAAAGATATGAGACAATGGAATCACACCTGAGAACTCTTCATCTCCACTTAACATCGATCTACGTGTTGCAAAACCCAAATTAAAATTTTCGTTCATCGATGCAACTTCGGTACCACCAGCATTCATTGTTACATTCCTGTTCTCGGGGCTGTCGGTTATATCCTTTGCAAACATCATTGATGGTCCGGCTGATCTGGTGTAATCATCCGAGTATCTCGCCAACCCGAGAATTGTTGTGGCAACGTCGACGTTATCATGAATTGTTTCAATTTCTTTTCCATCTATCATATAAATAGCGGATTTAAATAACGCCATGATCCCGTTGTTAACAAATCCAACTCGGTCGCCGATTCCGTAGTTAGTGTTATCATTCTTTAAAAGCCTACCTTCAACTTCGATGAAGGCCTCAGCGGGCAAGAAGTATCTACTTGTATCCTGGACCTGTAGTTCAATTCTTCCGCGTTGGTTAGGATCACGTGCTTCATAAGAATAATATTGAAAATCACGTACAGAATCATCTTTAAGTACTGGTTTGGACATATCAAACGCGTCATTGGATTTTCGTGCAAACATTATTATTATTTGTGATGGTCTAATTAAAATGTTATCGTCACCGGAAACCACTACCAGCTATCAAATTAGCAGTTACACTATCTTGCAACGCTTTGGAGGTAATTCCTGCTGTTGCGATCTCAGCTAATTTCTGATTTACGGCCTTATTTACTACGCTACTAACATTTGCCGGCATAGCTTCAGTGGATGGTAGTTTTACTGGCACCAACCTCTCGACTGGGTTTTTTTTCGTATCAGCTGTGCTAGTCGATCCTTGATTGATTGAAATGCTTTCCCGGCAAGACTACCAACAGTGCCAATGGCTTTATCCTTGACAACATCAGCGGCTTTCATCGCGAATTGTTTTGCTAACGGTCCAGCTTTCGGAGCGATTCTTGTGACTAAATCCCTAACAACATCACCGACTCCATCTCCGTAAACAACCTCGTATACTGGTAATCGTGAGTTTACTACTCTGACACTTCTTGGTCTGCGAAAAGAATCGTGTAGTATCATTTTATTTAATTATTGTTTCTCTAACTAAATTTACTAGTCGCTGTGGTAACCATCCGTGAGTTCATCAATGAGCCCCCGGTAGATGCCGATATCCATGATGCCACGCTGAAATAGTCTCTGACAGATATCTGCGGCTTCATTTATAATTTCCGGAGAGTTGTTTCCGGCACGTCTTCCTCCGATGAGAACTTCTAGTCTGGACACATCGTTGACGACGCTATCAGGGCAGGGAATAAAACCGGATCCTAAACCGCTCCCGGATTTCTCTCCAGGGTCACTAAAAAATTCCTCTTCGGTATCCCCCTCCGAGGATGGCTGTGGTTGTTGTTGTTGTGGTTGTTGTTGTGGTTGTTGTTGTTGGCGTTGGCGTTGTTTATTTACTATCTCTTTCACTTCCGCATTAAATTTTATGTATCCGGGATCGGTTACATCAACGGGTAAATCCTGCATGCCAAAATATACCGCCTTTGCCCATTTCCAGAAGGTATTAATTTTTTCTTCATGTTTTTTTAGTAAAAAATCTTCTCTGTTATTAAAATTTTTTATAGTAAAAATGGGAAGATTCCCTCTTATTTTTTTAAAACCGGCTTTCGTAAACCACCCCCGAGGTGTTTCTTTCTCGGTCTGCTGCAACGGAGGAGGAAGCCGATATAATTCTTCTGTTTCTGTTGGCGTTGCGACGACTTCCAGTTCTTGTTCTGTTGGCGTTGCGACGACTTTCGGTTTAGCTGTTTTCCGAGTTGGTTTTTTATGTCGCTTTGTCTGTCGCATTTGGACATCAAATCGATCTGATCCTGACATATACTCTCGATAAAATACATCACTGGTATCTAACCGTTCGATACCCTGTTTTATTTTATAAATTCCATCGAGAAATTGTTGCTTAGATATCTTTTGATTAGGATCTTTTATAAATTTTTCTCGAGAGTGATATGCCCTAGCAGCGTCAGCACCAAAAGCAATTATTTCATCTCTATTTCTGACTGGACGATTTTTAATTTCATCCACAAACCCTTCAGTGAAATCCGTTTTATAATTAAATCCTTTGATCGGTTTCGGTTGAGCCTTCCTAAGTTCTTCTATCGCTTGAAGAAGACTTTGTTGCGGTTTATCAGGATCAGGTTTTCCTATGATAGCAGTTTTTATTGTTTCAGTAGCTTTGGTCACGGGTTTAAATAATTCCTCCGCGGATTCTGCAAAGCCTTCCCGTGCTTGCTGTCTTAGTTGTAATTTTTGTCTGACACTATCACGGACAGGAAGAAATTTCTGAATTGCTTCGAGACGTTCTCGAGCTAATCTAGTCGTATGTGCTTCTCCAATATTTGCCATTATTTATTTGTCAATGATTTAATTCCGCTAACATAAAAATGTTTCCTTGGAAATCTTCGTCTTCGTAGAGCAGCAGGGGGGGCGCAAACTACACCTGATTTTTCGATGATACCTCACCGTGGAAATTATGTCGGATACGAGTCGGATTTATTGAAGTAACTCGCGTTATATCAGCGGAAATACAAAGCATTTTCAAGGACATTTTTTTTTGTCTCGTTTTCTGAATAAAAGTGTTATTTCATGGAAATAACGCTTCTATCGGGAAAAGTTTCAGTGGAAGGGGTGTCTCGGAAAAGTAGCTTGTAGGATTCGCCCCCCCTGCTGCTCATGTAGTATGCATAAACGGTAATCTGTATTAATTGGAACTGATATAAAACTATTCCTTGGGCAGTTTAAAAAGGAGCGATTAAAAAAAAAGGTCAAAGTTTCACATTAACTGTCTGACAATAGAACGGGGGAGGGACTATTGACCCCCCCCCCCTTGCCCCAATGTGCGACCGCCCATTTGACGTGCCTTTTCTCGCTGTGATACGCCTTATTATTCCCCCATGACAAGCCCCTTTTTGCATACTCTGGTCAGTTCTGGCTAAATTGCAAAATAGCTAAAGTTTTGATTTAAGTACGCAAACAATAAAGCCTGTGTGACTAATGAACAGTATCCTTTTCCTTACATTGATCTTGTGAAAAGGACTGCCCTTCGGACATACTTCCAAGAAACCATGTTCGACAGTGTGTGTATGTATAAGCACCAGCAACTGATTACCAAATAAACGATGCCTATTTTGTTGTTACTTACGATGCCATGGACTTCATTTTAACAGTTCAAATCTGCAGTCACAAGTTACCGTACATCTGGCAACTATTTTTCTCAAGTTTTATGCCCCACCTTATTTTCTTAGGTTTAAGTCTTAATGCATGTAACACTGTTTGCTGATTAAAATATTTATTCAGAATTAGTTCTTTAGGGCCACATATACTGCATGGTATATTTTGTTTTATTCCTTGTAATTTAATCATGGTAATTAAACTTTTCATATACGGTAGAGGAATGTCAGGTGTTAACTGGCCGAGTTTCTTTGGCGGAAATGGAGATGCGATTTTGTTTGCAGAGAAAATTTCAACGTGATCATTCATTTAAGCTAATTGGTGACAATTTTATTCTTTTAATTATTTTCTTTTACTATAGTACTGTTGTAGTTGTTTAAAAAATCTGAAATTTACTTGAATAATGTTTAATCTTCACGTTCTATTTACTGAAGAAGAAAAAAAAAAGAAAAAAACTGTTGTATGATATTAATTATTTCGTCCAGTGCCGGGTTTAGACGTGTGTGCGTGTGATTTGAATTTTTAACGTAGCTTTAACAATTTTTCAGTCATATCGCTACGATGTCTGCAGTGTGGCAGTTTAGACTGTGGATGCATACCTTATATTTAAAAATGGTTTGGGGTTGGGTTTTTTCTTCTGACAAATGAAAATTGACAGACATAATGTAATAATCGGGACTTCGCTGCGCAAAATTGAGAGATATTACGAGATCGGGATGTAGATGAGGAAATACCCCCAAAATCGGGAGGTTTTTCTCCCGGCTTGAGAGTTGACAGGTATGAACTGTCCGGGCTTGTGGAATTTCATTCAGGACTTTAGTTTATTTAAGTCACCAGCCCGGGGCCTGTGCCTAACAAATTTCTTTTAGTACTTATCAGTACAGTACATAAACTATTATATCAGACTGCAGATTCAACTTTTGAATGTGCAACCCACATGTGGTCTCCTGTCTGCCTCGTTCGCCAATGTTTATGTTTGTATTCGAGGACTCGCTAGTATAGCGTCACGGTACCACGTGATCTGTCGTCTCATTAAAACTCGGAAAAACTCGGCAATTTACGGAATCGTGGTATCTTCCACGCAATATAATCACTACCCGCTTACGATATCTCATTTATAAACATTGCAGTCGAATTAAAATCTGTAGAGAATTACATACGTAAAAGGAAAATTTTGATTTCTAGTCTCCTTTAAGAGATTAATTTTAGAATTGGTGTCAGCCTGGTGTAACGATAATGTGACTGTAGCATGATGCCCGGGTGCTAGACATAACTATAAACTGCCACATCGTCGCAATATGACTTAAATTATTAAAGCAATGTTAAAAATCCAAATACACAGACATTATTATTATTATTATTATTATTATTATTTAGTTAGAAACTTAAAAGAAGAAATCAGATGGAGTTCACTGGCATACCGTGTATTCGCCATATATTAACCTCTTTATGACAAATAAATTACAAAATTAAATTAAAATTGTTTCTTTGTAATAATTTCCAAAGACCAATATCTACTCGGCATCATAGCCTTGTTCGTGAATTATGCTTTGTAAGTAATGTCGATTACGAGTACTCTGCACCATAGCGTCCTCCGTGAAATATGCTTTATAAGTAATGTAGATTACGTATATCACTCATCTCCTCCCTTTACCTATTTGTCAATAAGGATAATTACAAGAAAACACTTAATTATCTTACCAGTAATTAGAAATGCGATTAGAACAAAGAGTTTCTAATAAAAATTTCCCCGACTTTAACTGACTAGCATTTACATCACACAAGCAACTTCTAAAAAAGCAATGCCTCTTTTTATAGTAAAAGTCATTTATGACACGAATGAGCTGTGTACCGACTATTTCAGTCATATATGACACGAATGAGCTGTGTACAGACTATTTCAGTCATATAGGACACGAATGAGCTGTTTACAGACTATTTCAGTCATATAGGACACGAATGAGCTGTGTACAGACTATTTCAGTCATATATGACACGAATGAGCTGTGTACAGACTATTTCAGTCATATAGGACACGAATGAGCTGTGTACCGACTATTATAGGACACGAATGAGCTGTGTACCGACTATTATAGGACACGAATGAGCTGTGTACCGACTATTTCAGTCATATAGGACACGAATGAGCTGTGTACCGACTATTTCAGTCATATAGGACACGAATGAGCTGTGTACAGACTATTTCAGTCATATAGGACACGAATGAGCTGTGTACAGACTATTTCAGTCATATAGGACACGAATGAGCTGTGTACCGACTTTTTCAGTAACGGGGTCACATACGGCAAACTCGGTGCAGTACGTAGATATTTTTGGACGAGTTCAACCTAATGGTGCGATTCGCTAGAAAACCGGACTGAATCGCGCACTGTGGTGTTACAACGAAAGCTACGCACGTTAAAATTTCTTTTACTTCCCTTTATTGTAACGATTTGGCACATTTATCCGGCCCTATTTTAAATGTCCATAGAGATCAATACTTTTTGTATGGAAGTTTCATAATGATAGTTTAAGTGCAGAGTATTCAATAATCAACATGGAGTCTACTTCTTTAAACTATATTAGTAATACATTTTAGAACAACAATAAATATTTAAGACAAGTTAATGCGCATCCATAACCACATTGACATACAAAAAGACAGTCGCTTTCAGTCGTCGCACCGAAACTAATAAGCACTTTGGTCTTCCAGACTCTAGAGAAATACTATTAATGAAGAGATCTGGAGTAAAGTTCGATTAAGAAGTAGTCTAGAAAACTGTTGGAAAGTAAAACTATCCACATCCCTCTCTCATTTCGTTCAAAACACTTTGATTCGTTATCATCCTCAGAATGAATATTTCATATTAATGCACGCCATTTGTGCGTATATTTTGTTTTGATGTATCAAACCCATACAATCAGTCTAATTATTATGGTGATTTTATCCAGCTAATGAGTTCAAATTAAGTTTGCCGTGTGGAGTTTGCAGTGTAACCTTACCAGTCCTCTAATCCATCTTTTGTAAGCGTCTTGTAGAACAACTGAAGAACTGCACTTTTCCCAACATTTATCTAGATGGTCGTTTGTGTAGTCGATTTGAAGTTCAGTACTGAAACAGAGGACATTTGTATCAGCACTTAAATAAGTTCCCAAATTTACTAGTGTGGGAGGATACAGGCACATGTTATATTACAAACCAACGCATGCACGTGGGCACTTCCCCTCACCCCCATCAAGGACGAGCAGGCAGCATCACATAGTTCCTGCCATTTCTTGAACAAGCACTTGAGCAGAAATGGAAATCGTTTACAGAAGACTTTACAAATAGAACTATAGCAAAGAATTTGGAAATGATGTCTTGTACATGTGTCATTTTAGGCGTAAAATTTAAAAGCTCTGTGTGACATATCCAAGTAATGATGCGTGGACCGACGTGTCGAAAACAACAACAACACATACTATATTGTTATTCAGTTATATTTAATTACTTGACTGGAGGTGGGTGGTCATCAATACGACATATATAAGTCAAAAATAATATTACTTACATATTATGTAATGTATCAATATATATGATAGTTCCTCACAAAATTCAAGCTAGTAAAATTTTACAGATGGTCAATTCTGAATCATACTTGCGTAATCTCTTATACATACCGAGTAATTGCCTGATCTTCCTTGTTTTTCTGCAATGACATCTTACACCAACGATTACATTCGATCTTTCAGACATTACTTAAGTATCTTGCGTACATACAAAGGTCAACCAGTTCCCATGACTACTTGCGTACATACAAAGGTCAACCAGTTCCTATGACTACTTGCGTACATACAAAGGTCAACCAGTTCCTATGACTATTCGATGTGGCTTGGATTGTAGTCACGTTATACTGAACATGGAAGCACATACGCACTTATAAAGGACGGGTGAGATGGGTCATATAGTTCCTGCCAATTCGTTATAAGACGCAAAAATTCTTCAATAACCGTACCGTTGTAATTAATTTACAAAAGAATCACAGAATCATGTCTTATACAGAAGGTATACGTGACATGTATAAATAAACATGCAAGATTTGACATGCCTGAAATAAACTGAGAATCCATTTCTGTTCAATTACCTGATGCTTTCAATCTTAACCTGCTTAATTTGTGGTTTAAAGAAGAAATCTTCTTTGCATGTTATGCAATGCATGAATATTTGGAAAGGAAGAAGAAATATTATTTGCAGACTACGTGATGCATGAATATTTATGAAGTTTTTTAAATAGAAATTCAAACTTGTTACAATTAACTGATATTTTCTTCTCAAACGGTCAACTTTCATAAATGCCAAGTGATTATCTTGTCATTTTCATCTTTAATTCGTTTTTTATTTGTGTATATGCGTTTGTTTTCAGCATTTCAGGTTTGCCACTAGGTTTATAATTCCTATTGTATCATGGCGTCTCATTGATGTACACGGATCCCATCGTCCCTCGCTATTCTTCACATGCTCACCACTTTCGATTCCCCATGGCCCTCAGATCAAATGTTTCTCGTTACTTAATCTAGTTTTACGATGCATATTTTGATACACATCCACGTGATCATATTATAATGTAGCGCTCGTCGGGTCACCGATTCCCTTCTAATTATTCATTTTAATAACTATGAAAAATTGTATTTGTCAGTCTATCCATTGTAGGTACTCAGATGTTTAGAGTCAGGAACCAATTGAGATCATTGCTTTTTTGTCCAAATTTGAGTAAATGATGTATACTGCTTTGTGAAAACTATCGAAAAAGTATTTTCAACTTGACGAAAATTATCCGTTCTTGGAATTCTTTTCCTTTGAGACATGCTATGTAGTTTTAATTTACTTAAATAATTTAGGTAGGTGAAAAACAAAATATATTTGACTTTTGTCATGAAAGTTTGCAAAATGTTCAGTTTCTTAAGCTTCTGCAAGTGAAATAGTTGAATACTACTATCGTCCATTTATCTGTGATTGTGTTCGGTCATGATGATGTAATTAAAATAGCCTTAAATGCGCATGCCCCTACAAGATTACCATCTACTGCATAAATGAACACAATCATAAAATACAAATTATACATTTGACATACTGTTATCACACGGATATGTAGAAACTCCTCCACTTGCCATCCCCTGGGTGTGCCATATTTTCTTCTTCTTTTCTAAGCTTCTGCATTGAACAATGCGTTCTGGATCCTTTTACCGTAAAGTAGAGACAGTGTCAAATTATTTTGCATGCTGCCATCAATTGATTTTTTTGTTTGATTGTTTGAATGCCCTTTATATTTTCTTCTTTCACGTACATTAGAGATTGTATCTCGTTCCTTGCACGTTAACTGTTTCAAGCAGTTTGCATTTTTTAATCTCGGCTCTAACATCGAGCCCGCATTGTCAACACGACAACGTTTTTGCATCCATTCCTGTCTGCACAGTATGGATCTCACATCAGACACCCACACGGTCTCTTTTCCCACACAGATCTGGTTGCAACCAAGCGCGCTTGTTTTTGTTACGAAATACCATATCTTAAGATAAAAATCAGTTAACAAAGTAGTATGTTCGCTTATTCATATTTCTTGAATAGGAAAACACCCCTGTCATAATTACACCCATCAGGTTTTAAAAAAATAAACTTATCTTTATTTTGCGATCTGAATATTTGAGATGGTTTGGGTCTGAGAGAAAACAGCTAGGCTTAATTTAAGATGATTTGGGTCCGAGGGTACCCAGATAGGCTTACATGTGATGCGCATCTCATGAAAGATTGCTGGTTCTACATGGCTAAATTTCTAACTTCATACGTCAGAGGAAAGTTACTTTTAAACAGTAACTTGTCGGTAACAATTTCGAAATTGCATAATTACACTTTCAGAAAATACCAATGCCAAAGCTCTGAAAAATCATTTTTCTATTTCAAGGGTTAACAAAGTTAATCTGTTATGTAATCTCGCGTACTTTCCCATGCACACAGAAGTTGACATTTTCATCAGCTGTCTTGTTGAGACAGTACATTGCTTTTTAACAGTGATCACAATTAAAATGTCAATCCAAATAGACGAAGGAAAGGTAAATATATATTATCTGTCGCGACATTGTGAGAATAGAAGCAAACTACTTTACCCTACACTTTCTTTACTTTTTGGCAGTACTTAAAATCTCCAGAACTTAACCTTCGTGTTCTTCAATAGCTCATACCATGCAGCTATTTTTTTTAAAGTAACAAATGGGATGAATGCAAGGTGTTACCGTATCTTTCTTGAGAACTTGTTTATAATGGCAGACAATAAATTTCAAGAAACCCATACACTGATGTTTTCTTGTAAATTACAAAGATAAAACTATCGGAAGGATTCGAATGTGTGGGAGTGTGGGTGGGTGTGGGTGGGTGGGTGTGATTTGGATTTCTAACATAGCTTTAACAATTTTTCAGTCATATCGCTACGATGTCTGCAGTTTATAGTGATGTCTAGCACTGGGGCATCATGTGGCCGACATGTAGCACTATGTCCCACCCAGTCACATTATCCTGACAACAGGCGACCATTCCTTACACTAACATCTTAATGCTGAGTGCCTAGCGGGGCAGCTGTTAGTACCATTTTTCTAAGTGTTTGTTATGACTCGGCCGGAGTTCGAACCCACGACCTCCCGCATCCGATGCAGACGTTCTAACCACTAGGCCACTGGAGCTGTCAAACGTTTTTGTAGCACATATTTTATGTTGTTGATTACTTGGGCAACAAATGTTCAAACAGTGCATCATTGTTTTCGATGCTGCTGCTGCAACTACCTGTACAAGTACCACTATTACTGTCTCCTCCACTACTATTTTAGCAACAACAACAACTACTACTACTACTACCACTTTGCTGTTGCTGCAGATACCTGTACGATTACCACTATTACAGTCTCCTCCACTACTATTTTAGCAACAACAACAACTACTACTACTACTACCACTTTGCTGTTGCTGCAACTACCTGTACAAGTACCACTATTACTGTCTCCTCCACTATTATTTTAGCAACAACAACAACAACTACTACTACTACTACTACCACTTTGCTGTTGCTGCATCTACCTGTACGATTACCACTATTACTGTCTCCTCCACTATTATTTCAGCAACAACAACTACTACTACCAGTGT
Organism: Sinohyriopsis cumingii; assembly: GCA_028554795.2. Lineage (NCBI taxonomy): Eukaryota > Metazoa > Mollusca > Bivalvia > Unionida > Unionidae > Sinohyriopsis > Sinohyriopsis cumingii. Next base: position 127,639,432 of record CM068835.1, read on the forward strand.
TGCTGCAGCAACAGCTCTTGCTACTACTACTACTACTACTACTACGAGGATATCAGCAGCAGCGTTCTTTTTTGTCTTCCTCTTATTATTATTATTGTTGTCGTTGTTGTCATTATTATTATTATTATTATTATTGTTGTTGTTATTATTATTATTATTGTCATCATTATTATCATTATTATTATTATTATCATTATTATTATTATTATTATTGTTGTTGTTATTATTATTATTATTGTCATCATTATTATCATTATTATTATTATCATTATTATTATTATTATTATTATTATTATTATCATTATTATTATTATTATTATTATTGTTATTATTATTATTATTATTATTATAGGACTGGAAGAGCGTTGAGAATGAAGTATTTACTATTTCTACAAATGGCGGATGCCCGATGAACCTTAAGGACAATATTACCTTGGGGAACTACAACATCTTGTTAGCCGATTGTCCATTGTACAACGCAAAAGACGAATCCAACGAATCGTCACACAAACTGTTTAGATCAACTTTTCTGGATGGTTTTGCATGGGAACTTTTGGAACTCTTTTCAGGTGACTATGTTCATGTTTATAGGACTATTTTCATGTCTTCATTTGTAGGACCCTTTACAATTCTGCGTTTCCATGTGTATAGGACCATTTTCAGATATACATTTATATGAACCTTTTCAGTTCTACATTTCCATATTTATATGAATCGTTATAGACCTTGTGATAATATTCTAGTCTTCATTGGTGTACAACGAGCCTGCATCAGATCACTTCTGCGCCATATGCCATTTCAACTTATCAGTTCCTAACCCTCCATCTTTGTTTGCTACTAAGAAAAACCTCCGTATGATAAATAGAACTCATCTACTGCATGACATCCAAGCAAACCTTACACTTTCGTTTCCTCCTACAGCTGTACAACTTGACCAGTGCTTGAGCTTATTAATTGACAAACACGCCCCACAGCCAAGTTCAAAGTATGAAATCAAAAGTGTTCTCGTGGTACAGTAGTGTTAGTAACTGTAATGTTTTGGTTCTGTAATGAGAGAGGAAAAGACCTGTTTCTACAAACACATGTTTGTTCCATAGTATAACTGACACCTACATCTAGCACCCTATCTGTCAGCCTTATCTCAGATCTCTAGCACCCTATCTGTCAGCCTTATCTCAGATCTCTAGCACCCTATCTGTTAGCCTTATCTCAGATCTCTAGCACCCTACCTGTTAGCCTTATCTCAGATCTCTAGCACCCTATCTGTCAGCCGTATCTCAGATCTCTAGCACCCTATCTGTCAGCCTCATCTCGGATCTCAAGCACCCTATCTGTCAGCCTTATCTCAGATCTTATCTCGGATCTCTAGCACCCTATCTGTCAGCCTTACATCGGACCTCTAGCACCCTATCTGTCAGCCTTATCTCGGATCTCTAACACCCTATCTGTCAGCCTTATCTCAGATCTCTAGCACCCTATCTGTCAGCATTATCTCGGATCTCTAGCACCCTATCTGTCAGCCTTATCTCGGATCTCTAGCACCCTATATGTCAGCCTTATCTCGGATCTCTAGCACCCTATCTGTCAGCTTTATCTCGGATCTCTAGCACCCTATCTGTCAGCCTTATTTCAGATCTTATCTCGGATCTCTAGCACCCTATCTGTCAGCCTTATCTCGGATCTCTAGCACCCTATCTGTCAGCTTTATCTCAGATCTCTAGCACCCTATCTCTAAGATGCTGATTCAGCAGTGGGAAAGTCTATATTACCGTATAGCACTGCTTCTAAAACACTACATCCCTCCTTTATTCAGTTTTAAAATTTGTTTTAAATCGAGAATAAATTTAGTGTTTCGAAACTAGTCATGATGATAATAATACATACATGTTATCAACACTTCTCTTTCATCCTGGAAATTCCCATCATCATCTTTTTTAAAAACTGCCGTTGTAAAGCCTCTACATTTGACCCTAACGATTTAATGAACTGTCGCTGTTTTTCTAACTTCTCATTCATTTAAAAAAATCATTGATAACGTTATTCTATCCCAACTAGTATCTCATCTGAATTCAGATAGTCGTTCTATTATCTACAGTCTGCATGTCGCCCTCGCCATAATTCTAAAACTGCCCATGTGAGAGTAGTTAATGACCTCTCTGCTCTGCATAGTGAAAGTATTACATCCCTCACACCCCTAGAATTATCTGCGGCATTTGACACAGTAAACCATGATATATTACTTCACTGTCTTCAGCATTTATTTAGTATTCACGAAACAGCCTGACTATGGTTCAAGTCGAAATTGATCTGTTTTGGTGTTCCACAAAACTCAGCTTTCGGCCCCGTTCTACACTCATTCACTCACAAGTGTCATAGATCGACATCCGGTGTCTCGCCAATTGTACGCTGATAACTCTCAAATGTACAAATCAAGCTGACCAACTGACCTTGAAGTTGAAAATCCAAGGTGCAGAGAGGTGCACTTCCGTTGTGAAGTCTTGGATGACTTGTAACAAGCTGCTGGCGAATGATGACAATACTGAACCACCCTGATCACCATGCTGAGTGGACTATTGAAATTTACTTCTATCTGGTTCGTCTCAGTATCCACTACACAAACTTCACAAGGTTCAAAGCACGGATGCTGTGCTACATTTCGTTGACTGACACCACAGGTTCTCGACCCGAGCTTGATGTTGAGAATAAAACACAATAATCTGAGGGAAAAAAAAATCATACAGAGTGACAAAACTACCTTAGATTACCCCCATGGCCCGTTCTAACATAGGACCCTTTCTATTATACTGTAAGAGACAAGGTACGTAACTTCAAATACTTGGTTCTACCCATGACCCTCGATCTCCTTCTGCTATTTCCGTCTTTACAGGCACACGACCAAACTCTGTGGTTTGTTTTACTCCTGAGATATTTTTCTATTCATCAGCCATAATTGACTTTTCTGCGTTGTACCAACTGAAGTTACGAACTCCGAAACGTGCGAATTTCGCGAATTTTGACTTTTCAGGACAGGTGCAAGCGCATGTGACAACCGGTGGAAAGCGCTACATGTACCATGTTTGCGACTCTACGATACACCCCTTCTTTAATTACATAACAGTGGTAGATGCAAAAGTAAGGTTTTACTTACCATTAACTCGATTCAGCTTTAGATATCCAGTTCCATGGAAGAATTAGACATTGTTTTTTTCACTGCACACATCGTAAACAAGCGACTATCATTTTCAAAAAATGACCACTATGCGGCACACATGTCAATGGCGAAATATGATTGGCTCAAAAGGTTATACTTAAATGACACCCATGCATCAGAGAACCGTTTTACAATGTCGACTATTTGCACCCAGGCAAAAATAGGTAATAACATGATCGCATCATGTTAGAAATCATTTGAATGTGTTAAATTTATGAGAGTATACTTTAAAATATAACCTTTTTGTACCAGGGCCCAGCTACGTGGAACGAACTGAACGTATATCTTAGACACAAGGCCACTGTTGTTTCATTCAAGGGTGTTCTTAAAACTCACCTGTTTGGACTATAAGACTTAAAGGCTTAATAATGTTTACCTTCTTGATTATCATCAGCATATTTTTATTTTGTAATTTCATGGTGTGTCTTTTTGCAATCTTGACTTTGTATGTTTTTCGGTGTTATCTAAAATATTTTAAAGCACTTAGAACTTCTAAATTCTAGGCGCTGTAAAAAGTCCACATTATTACTATTATTTATTATTATTGTCATTATTATTATTATTATTATTATTATTATTATTATTATTATTAAATGACCCCTTTCACAAAACGGTACTTAGTAAGAGTTTTCCACAGTTTCATGTCGGCAATTTGTCAGTTCAGGAAGATTCTTGGCGATATTTCCCGTGTTGTAAAATTGCTTCTATATGCGATAATTTTAAGCCGCTTTTTGAAAAATTATATCTTCTTCAACAGGATTCCTGACAAAGGGAGAAAAAAATCCTTTTTTAATGGGTCAATGATTTCCCTTAACTTTGCCTAACGAGTATAGGCTTGCAGGCACTGTCATACCTCCTTCGCCTCTTTCAACTAAAATGTCATAGACTAAATTGAAAGAGAGAGAGACAGAAACAAAGATAAAGAAAGAGATCATGATTATCCCTCTCCCCGAAAAAGTCTTAAGATTTGTTGGGATGTTTTTTCTTCTGTGAATATATATATATATATATATATATATATATATATATATATATATATATATATATATATATTAAAAAATTGTCGGTACGTTTGATATGATATTTAAGGATAATGAAGCTGTAGCCTTTTATAAAATTTCCGATCAAAAGTTATTCTGGAAAGGGCAACATTCGTCCACCATGAATTTCAAAACGTCGGTCTGTTAAGTAGCTCATCTAAATCGGTGACTTCCCTTTAAAAACGTGCATGTGTAATTTATACAGAGTAAACGAGATCACACAGACATATTGCAGAAGTAAACTGGCCGCTGTAGTGAAAATATCTTCGCAAGAAGTACTGAAGACATTTCATAGTGACAAACATTTATGGATTTGTCAAAACTCATTAGTACTCAATTAAATTCGATTCCAGACAAATTTATCGCACATACAGAAAGAGAGTCAAATTAAATTAATGCACCATTATTATATTATATTATATTATATTATATTATATTATATTATATTATATTATATTATATTATATTATATTATATTATATAGGACCACCAGTAGTGAGTTTTTCTTGGCGACACTGGGGAACCTGGACCGGTGATCATAAAGGTGTCAAGGCAACAGGAGAGGTAATCAACATGTACGGAAGTTGTGTTGTTCGTGTGAACGAAAATCTCAAGATACAGTCCATCGAAGTCTACTATGACCCCAATCCTATGATGGCCAAGTTAACAAATTTTAAACTGTTTGAATAATGTTTAAAAACCGCTCATATGTGTTTTTCACATGTATTTGCTCCGCCAGCAATATCAGCGTATACCTGATCAGGGGGATGGTTTAGGGATATAATATAATATAATATAATATAATATAATATAATATAATATAATATAATTAGTGAAGTAGTTTGCAGTAGTTTGTACATGTTCATTGCATGTGGCATGCATTATAGATAGTTCATATACTATTGTAGAAACAATAAGAATAACTTGGGTAGAAATATGCACGACCTTGTGAGTGAAGTATATCCATCCGACAAAACGAGTTCATTTTTTCCCATACAAATGCAGTAACCTTTTTATTATATGCTCATTTTCTTATTCTGCCTAAGGCTTAATTATGTAAACAAAAACACACTACGCGAAACAAAGTAACTGAATGTATGCCGTATTCCAAACTAAATACACAAGCACAGATTCGTCATTACACAACAACATTATTAACGCGCACATAACTCCGCCCAGATAAATTTGAACTTAGTCGCACGCTAGACATAACGTTCCAAAGAAAATGGCGCTTTGGTCTACTTAAAATTAAAATTTGGAGTCATATTGTGAATGACTGCGCATTGCAACAACTTTTCCATTTCATCTGGAATGAATAGATTTTGGTATTTTTGTCGTTTCTACGAAATTTCATGATTATGGACTGGTTTTATCTGTGCCAATTCTACATGAAGTACATCGAATTTCAGCGGCGACGGAACAGTGTGTTGACATCTGCACGTGTGTTTCTGTTGTCATTGAATGTTTGAAATCATAAAGTGGGGAAAATATCAAGTCTTTCAATTGCAATTATCAAAAAGGTGCTATGGAATATAATACTTATTTCATTTTGAGTGCAGTAAGAAGGATGTAATTGCACTTGGAATATAGTCGAAATAACAGTACAATTTCGAAATGTATAATCAAGCTTGAGAACTCATGACATGGCTCATGTAATTCGGATTTGCAGACACATTGCAGACACATCATTGTGAAACGACTGTTTCATCTTTAAAAACTTGTATTCAGAAAATAAATATAAAGTATACCCTTTTTATACTTTTCAAATATTCTTTGATTGAAATGCATAGTTTACAATTTGGCGTTCATCTGCTACATAGTCGCTCAAAATGGCCGATTACGGTGATTTTGCAATTTTCTGCGGAGTTTTTTGAACAATTAGATGACAAGGAGTTAAAAGAAATAATAGCAGCGATTAAAGCAGATGAAGATGGATTTGACGATAATGAGATGGATGTTACAAACGCTGAAAATGAAACAGAACAACAAATTGATTAATTCCCTCACACAGCACCCTATGATCTCATTCACCCCAGCCATACACAACAATAACAACAATAGCTTGGGAACTGGGTCAGTAAATTTTGAGGCCGCGTAGGGATATAAACCAAGATTCGAGAAATTATCTGAGGAGGACTTAAAAGCTATTGAAATAAATCAATACTCAGAGGCTACTAAACGAAATACAAAATGGGGGACTGGCGTCTTCAATGGTATTTTTTAATTATTATTTTAAATGTGTTTGCTTATTTTTTTTAAAAAAAACAAACGTTTGTGGGTGTTGGTGGTACATGTATGGTGAATATTAGCACCTATACAAAAATAAAAACAAACATTTATGAGACTATTATTCAAAGACTGAATAAAGTTTTGAAATGGTAAAACTACAATCTCCACCAATGTGAATTAACACCATTGAAAAAGGTGTATAATAATCCATAAAGGTAATTGTTCTGCTAACTTAGATTATGTTGGATGTGTAGTCATTAATTCCTTCCAACACTCCAGAACTCAACTATGCAACCAAACAAAACATATGTCCGAATTTGCCAGCAACTCTGCATTTAACAACTGCACATTTAATTTCACATTAGATAACTGAAGAGGTCTTGTTAAGTATTAACGCTGATGAAAAAGATAGAAAATGTTATTAATGTATAGGACATACTAAAAATTTTTCAAAAATGAGCAGCAGAGGGGACGAACAGACCGACTTTAGAAGCGTCCAAATACCGAAATAAACCCTCCTAAAAAAAAGATCAAAATGACGTAAAATCAAAGATCTAACCACGTGGAGACTTCTCTCCAGGAGTGAGTTCCTCAAAGAGTCTCTCCAAGAGTCCCTCTTGGGGGTTAGTTCACGCTATTTTTCTACTAGAAATCATCGGGTGTGTGAATACATTACAAAATACTAAACAACTTGAGGTCGCGCCCCCTCTGCTGCTATAATTAAATCATTATGTTATGTCATAATATGGTTCATCAAGAATCGTACACAGCGAGAGTCAACAGAGAACGATTAGAAGCAATCAAAAAAATTCTTCCTGTTAGAGATTCATTTAGAAAAAACCTACAAGCGAGACAGCATGCACAAATTTAATTTGAAGAAGGTGCAGAACAGTTATTTAAACCCGTCACCTGCTGAGAAAGTTGTAACCGCTACTGAAGGTCTTCTTCCATCAGTTAAACAAACTGAAAAAATAGCAGCGAAAACCAAGAAAACAAAAAAGATTTTACGAGACCTTCCAACTGACATAGCTGCAGCTCAACCTCCACCCGTCGGTGAAGAAATACTTGAAGGTATTGGCAAAATTAGTACTGAAATAGGTGATATGAAAGATCGTGTACCAGAAACAGAAACGGAGCAAGCAAGGGCTAGGGTTGACATAAACGATAAATTTACCGACAAAAGTATTAATGCCATAAAGGAAATTAAAAACATAAATGAATTAGCTGATTTTGCCGCGAGAAGTTATGATCAACGAGATAGAGTTTTAAAATCGAGTATGTCGAAGATGTTATAAGTCGTGATAATTGGTACAAATGGATTTATCGTATACACCATGAAGTTAATCAAGTTAGAAACAGTGATACTAGATATATTGCATTTATTGACACAATAGATAAATATTTTGCACAAATACAACAACTACAAGTGCAATTTTCTTTACTACAGCAACAGAAAAAACAAACTACTCGACCACAATCTCCAGAAAAAGAATTTCATGATGCACCTGGTGCTACTTGGTAGTGGCTTGGGAATTAGTCTTGTTTGTTCCAACAGTATCCTCGATGACGTACAAAGGTTAGAAGTTCTCATAGGAGGAAAACGTGCCGGAAATAACTCACCAGAAATAATTAATGAAGCAGCTGATATTTGTCGACGATTATTTCAAGGTGGTATCATAGATATCGGCGTTTACCGAGAACTTATCGATGAACTCATTGATGATTAGTGGTGACGATGATTAGATAAATGGCAAGTAAAATAAGATGATCGTACATAATAATCATTATGGACCTATACCGGTCAGAGCAATAAACTCACGATTACCAACCTACACAGCGATTTACGGAGATGGACTTGGTAATGTAGTTCAGGGATTATTTACAAGGTTAACTCCAAAAGTAGGGCCTGTTGCAAAACAATTATCGATGAAGGCTATTGATGTCGTTCGTGAAAAAACTCCTGGTGCAATTGTCAATGTTGCCGGTAAGGCGTTCTCGGCAATCAAAGAAAGAATATCACGATTAATGCGACGAAAATCACAACCACCAGTAAAACTACCAAGTACAGAAATTATGCCCGCAGATGTCAGTAAAATAATAAATCAAGCTGCAAATCAAAAACTGGCGGCGTTAGCAGATCAAATACTTGGTGAATCAGTGAATAATATTTCAAGTTTAATATCAGGAAACGGAGTTTCCAAACGCGGTAATCCATGTTTTAGACGAAAATAATTATAATAAAATGTTCAAGCGCATGTCTGACACAGCATTTGATATAGAAGCACCAGTCCTTAAAGATGAGTCTGTGCGTGATTATCAGTTTTATTCTTATGAAGCACGATTACCGGATCAACGTGGAAGAATTGAACTACAAGTCCATGATACAAGCAGATTTTTCCTACCCGCTAAAGCTTTTATTAAGGTAGAAGGTGAAATTATAAAAAACCGACAATGCTGTATACGCAGATAAGGTGCAAGTTGGTTTTGTTAATAATGGTATCATGGCATTGTTTAGTAGTGCCACTTATATGATCGATGGAAAAAATATCGAAACAATTCAGAAAGATGTCGATGTTGCTACAACAATAATAGGACTAGCAAGATATTCTGATGATTATACAAGATCAGTAGGTCCCACAATGATGTTTGCGAAAGACAATTCTGATCACCCCAACGGCAATCAGTATATTAGAAGACGACCAAAAAAACATACTGCCACCGCCGACGACGCAGATACGGAGCCGGTAATTATCAGTGCTAATGAAAATTTCAACTTAGGATTTACAACACGCCGATCAATGTTGGCAGGGGATCGCAGAAATTTCTCATGCGCTATTCCACTATCACATATCTTCGTATTCTGTAGGAATGTTAGAAAAGTTATCTTTGGAGCCAGACACACGGTTGAACTTGTGAGAAAGGTTACCGACGACAAAGCTTTCTGGAGACCTCTTGGTGACTCTGGTAAAGTAAAATTACCAAAACTATCGTTGTGGATGCCGGTGATGACTCCAACGATCGCAGAAGAACAAAAATTGCTTTCTTTCATGGACACAGGTGGTAAGTCCATGTTGTCATAGTTGACAACAACCACGGACAATCTTCAATCCGATATTAACGGTAACTTTACATTTCACATAGAATCACATCAAATGTTTCTGTGCCGCGACATATATTTGTTGCGCTTCAGCTTACTAATCGATTAAACTCACAAGTTCATTCTCATATGATATTTGATAAATTGGGTGTTACCGAGGTTTCTTTACGGATAAACGGACAAGAACCAACTGAAAATATACTACTTAATTATACTCATAATCGTATAGCACGTGTGTACCATCGTTTAATGACGTATATGGGACGTGATCAAAATGTAGATACTGGTTTACAGATCTCACAGTATGATTTTAAAACTCTGTATCCGATCTACTATTTTTCGCTGGAGCATCTTGATTTATCCAAACAATCTGTTGTTGATATACAGTTTAAAGCCATGACGAATACAGGTGGTGGTGTTGATTATAGAGCAATTGCGGTCATATTCAGCGATAAAGCGATGTTACTTGAAGGTGGAAGTGGTCGAATGAGAGTCGTTGATGCACCAGTAGAAAATCTTTAATCGTCTTATTTAAAAACACAAGTATTATCATAAAAATGTCATACGGACACGTCAACATCACTCTAACCCCGGGCAAAGTGACAAAATTACAGTCAAAACTTGTAGGTAAATGCGGAACAAAAATAACGTTAAAGCAAGATCAGATTTCCAGTGGTGGTCCAAATAAACTATCGTTAACAAAAAATCAGATTAAACACTTCAATAAAGCACTGAAATCAAAAACTGGAGTTCAACTTCATCTTTCTCCGAGTGCCATTAAAGATATTATTTAAACAGGTGGTATATTTCCACTTCTCGCGCCTATACCAGCGTTGATAGCTGCTGCCGCTCCAGCCGTAGCAAAAACAGTCGCGTTAGGTGCTGTTGGAACAGCTGCTTGAATGGCATTAAAGAAAGCAACAGGAAAAGGATTAAAAAAAGAGGGACCGGATTAAGATTGCCGGGATCTCATCGAGGAAGAGGTCTGAGGCTTCCAGGGACCTATCTACGTTGAACTCTCAATGGGGTTTTACACCGATGTCAAATTTTGTTTTACTTAATGCTGCTAAACAGTTAAAAATAAAAGCCTTTAGAGGTGTTTTCATGCGAGATCAATTACCACAACGACCAAACAATATTGAAACGGGTATTATTAATCTCGATTCGAATTCAGGAACCGGTACTCATTGGGTATTATACGCAATTGATCCACGTGGAATCGTTTATTTCGATTCGTACGGGTTAGCTCCACCGCGTGAGTTTATCAAGTATGTCACACCGTTGGGTACAAAAGTTTGGTATTCAACGCTACCAACACAAACAATGACAGATCCGCCAATATGCGGCCATGAAGTAATTAATGTGCTTAACGCTTTATCATGGTCTTCCGCGGCACCTCATAAAGTCGTGCATGATTATACAAGTAACCGCTTCGTTAAACGCAAAGCGTTTTAAACAGATTTTAGATCCTATAATGGTTGATATTTACGGAAGATCTTCTTCTACTAGCGTTAAGGAAAAATCAGACAATATTGATCTGTCGAAGTACGCGACTAAAGATGAATTCGCTGATATTATGAATCTTGCTGAAGTTGACCAAGATGAAGTTGTTGTTTTTCAGGATAAATACGGTGTTTTAAAAACGAGTAACATCAAATGGAATGATAGAGTTCGACGAGTACTCGGTGCGGTCACGGATAACATCCATGTGTTTACTGACGGTGGTAGAATCAGGGATTCAAATATGTCGTTTGCAACTATCAGAGATGAAATTACAAGAAGCGTTGCTAATCGCTTGAGAAACACTGGCGACACAATGACGGGAATAAGATAGTAGTGCTCAGAGATCAAACATCCGACGAAGATGCTGCGACAAAAAAATACGTTGACGTGAACTACAACACCGTAGATGGTAAACTATCCACGTCGCGGGCCGAGTATGACGTTCACGTAAGAGCGTTTACAAATCTGCGTAGAAATTTTAGAAAACTTAATGAAATCGCAGATGAATTCTTTGCTACTCCGTTCACCGTTGACGCAAAACTCTCTGATATAAAAAAATATTAGACGCGATTAAAAAACACAAGAAGACATCGTAAGTGTGATTCATGAGATCGTTAATAACATTAGTTTGATTAAAATTCCACCTGGAGTAACTCCCGGGCATATTACCAACATTGTATACACATTATCATCTGGATTCGCAACATGGTCAAATCAAAATAATGCTATCAAATATACCGCAACAGTCACTGGTGTGTACAGGCTGTCTGTGTTCAGTGCTGCAAAATTTTAGATTTTCACAACGTATCCATGGCGTCATTCAACTGATAAGTTTTCTGGAGTTCCGTCTATCATATTAAATAGCGGAACCGAAGAAACATTTATTCTGGAAGCAGCTGATAAGAAATTAACCGTAACATCTTACTGGTGGTGTCTAGAATTTGTAGCTGAAACACCTCAATTGGTCACTGTATAAAATATAATGAGTACCCCAATCGATGATGCATCGCAACATTACAGGTACAATCAAGCACGTGAATGGCAAACAAAATTAAAAGATACCGTCGAACAATACATGGTAAAAATAAAGAAATATCGCAGACGATTAGTTATCGTTGACGTAATCGTTTATTCAGCATCCGCTGTTGTTGCGTCCACCAGCGTACTATTATCAGCAATGACAATGATTGCACCAGTAGCCGTGACAATCTGTATTTCAGTCACAACAACGATTGCTGATGTTTTCAATATTATTGCAAAAAAAATACGTACTTGCACGAATGAAAAATTATCCGATTACATGATAAAATTATATTTAGCGACAACAGCATACTCAAAGTTATCTTCGTTGTTATCAGCAAGTCTCAGTGATGGAATCATCTCTGATTTTGAGTTTTCAGAGATGATTAAAATATATCACAATGACACTGGTGTTAAATATACGAGTATAATCAATAATGACAACGTCAGTAGAGCTACTCCAACAGATCGTGACAAACACAACTCCACCGAAAACCACGATGATCTCAGTAAACTCGACTAATCCTGAATTTAACATCAATTTTCCAACTGCGATTCCAGTAAAAGAAATCGCACTGGCACAACTACGAGTATACTATATTTGGCCAATATCAGATCGAAATCATTTGGTGGATTACCAGCAAATAATTCGCTTGTATTCGCTAATAAGGACAAACCGGATGGAGCCCCTGACTGGGTTGTTGTTGGAATACCAACTGGCAGTTATGAGATTGAACAAATCAATGACGAATTTGCGCGTAGAATAAAATCAATAACAGGAAAAGAATCAAAAATATCAATTAACGTTCATGAACCAACATTATCATCTACAGTTGAGATGCACTCACAAGATTACGCCGTTGATATTTATCAATCGTCAATTAGATCTGTTTCAGGTTGGCCTGAAATCCCGCCAGAGTATCATGGACCACCAGAACCAAAATTAATTGAATTTCTCACGGACGAAACAAAGTTTATAACAACTCCAAAATACCGAAATTTGTATCCATGGACTGGTAATGAAACTCGTATTATTCATGATGGAAAATTATATCCTATGGTACCGTTTACTACCATTAATTATGATCGAAAAACTTCAACTAGTATTGTTTATGAAAGAGATTTCAGAGAAATAGCTAAAAATATTAAAACTGAAAACACAACTACATTAACGACATTAGCACGTTTATTTAAAAAGTATATCCTGGAGTATCCCAATATCGATCTAAAACATCAGATCATTGCAACGATAGAAAATTTAAATCAAATTTTATTAAACCTTAAATACGCTAATCAGACTATTGTTGAGGTAATAAATGCTAATACTTATATAGATACAGGAGAAACAAAGTATCAAACAAACATGTATTGATCATTATAAAATCACTGAAGCAAATTTAATAAATTTTATGCTACCAGGATTTGAATTTGGCGAACTATTATCAATACTCAATGTTCATTTCAACGAAAACTTTCCTAAAATTGTTGAGGCATGGAGAAAAATAGCTCCACCTCCTATTATTCTAAGACATAATAACGATCCATGCGGAGGCGGACGCCACGTCTCCCCGGGAATCGTCAATATAACATCAACAATCGCGGTTAATCTCGTTTGTGATGTGATTGATGGCAGCTATCAAATAGATCTTGGAAAATCAAATCAGGCTCAACAAGGATACATTTTATACACGTTCACTCCGCAAGTAGCTCCTGGCGATTTGATCGTCCAAGAACCAATCAATGTTGTTTATCTACGGTGTCACAATAATGTATTAACACGAATAAATTTCAAACTCACTGACCACCTCGGACATTTAATTGACCTGTGTGGGGAAGAACTACTTGTAAATCTGTATGTGAAATCATAGGATTTCTGTCTTAAGATTCCAAACTTTGTTAGGTCGTAAGATTTTTTCAGAAATATTTTATTATTATTCTGAAATATTTTTTTTTTATGAAGTCGATCAGATTTTTGTAATTTTGATGGGTAGTTTGGTACTCAAAATCGTGTAAACTGATCAGTTCTTTAATTTCGATGGGTAGTTTGGTACTCAAAATCGTGTAAACTGATCAGTTTGTTAATTTCGATGCGTAGTTTGGTACTCAAAATCGTGTAAATCGATCAATTTTGTAAAAACTACCACAAAAAATATTTCAGAACAATAAAAAACGTATTTCAGAATATTACACGTGCTCGGTCATAGTCGTTTCACCAGTAACGAGGTTACTTTGGATCGTTTCACGATCTAACATAATTTTTCTGAATTGTCTTATACGAGTATTAATCGTTTTCTTTGCCTCGTATTCACGGGAGAATTCTGATCTAATTTTGTCTACCGCGGCAGAGAGAGGAACGAATTCCTTCATATGATCATCTTTTACTGCAGCTAGTGACTGAAACATCGCCGTCTGAATTCGTTTTATGAACTTGTACTCAGATGGAAGTGTATAACCGCCATCATTTTTACGTTCTTCTAAAATTTCTAAATCAGAAATAATTTTTTCAGGATTCAGTTCATCAGATATATTAATTCCGTTTTTTTTTCTAGTTTTTTAATAGCAGAAATAATATCATTGATATTTTCATGGTTCATTATACAGTGTATATATATATATATATATATATATATATATATATATATATATATATATATATATATTAAATTTTTAACAATCTGAAGTTTTCGATATATGATTTTTTCATTCGCAAAAAAAAAATAACCCTCATATCTTCAAGTCTGCCACTGCAATCTAGCAAGTTTAGAGGGTATATAATCCCCATATGAACTTCTAGTCTGCCACCGCTCTCTAGCAAGTTCAGAGGCTACACAACACAACATATAATCCCCATATGAACTTCTAGTCTGCCACCGCATTCTACCAAGTTCAGAGGATACATATAAGGACAGTACAACCTCATAACTCCTAGTCTGCCACCGCAGACTAGCAAGTTTAGAGGCACGGCACAACATATAAGCCCCATAACTCCTAGTCTGCCACTGCAGACTAGCAAGTTTAGAAGCAAAACACAACACAACATATAACCCCCATAACTCCTAGTCTGCCACCGCACACTAGTAAGTTTAGAGGCAAAACACAACATATAAGGCCAGTATATATAGTGAACCCAGGAAAACCCATAAATATATATATAGTAATGGGGAGTTTTCTGGGGTTTTCCACATCAATCAAACGCTTCAGATTGATGTATCTCTGCAACGAATCTAAAAATAGTTTCACTATATCGTATTGTATTTTACACTGTAACCGCAGTTATTTTTTTTCTGTTTGTAAATTCGAAACCACAAATATCTTTCTACGATTAATTACGACGTAGATAGTTAATTAATTACGACGTAGATAGTTAATTAATTAATGACGACTGAAAGAATCACGATCTATGGAGAAAAACTTTGCTGCAGAATTATCTTCCCTTTTCAGGTCGAAAAATAAATAGTACGCGAGTAGGAATTTCTGACCAAAAAATAAAAAATTAAATAAATAGTTAATAAATATAATGGAGGTAACTACTTGTTAAAGATATCTTAGCTTGACAGTTTATCTCTAACAATAATATTGGAAAACAATTTTTTGCTTATATTTTTTAGAGCAAGCGGATTTGGTTATATTTTCCGCGACAGAATATATTGAAAACCTTTTAATATCAAAATATTTGCCAGCTCCATACATTGATTGAAATATTATTTCTTCGCCAGTCTCTAAATTTATAGATACAACTGCTTTAGCGTTCTTATCAATACAGCCAGTATTACCAGATTTACAATTCTGACTTTGCGTGGATAAAGAATTATTTTGAGGGTCTGCGTCAATATGATCGATCACAAGACCATCTTTGAACACCCCAAAGAAACACTCGTATGTGAATCGATGACAGAGATAATTTTTCTTCCCAACATTAAAGATTAGATATCCATGATTATTAACAACACCTACTGGTCTTTTCAACCGACAGTGCCTAATTACACCATCACGATTTGCTTCGTATTTCGTTATTATAGGATGCTTTACAAATTCTTGGTTTGTATGGTTAGCAATATTTTGCTCCATATATATAATATTATTTGTTTAAATCATAATTTGCCTGAAAACTTATTTAGATAATCCTCTACACACTTTATAGCTCTGTAAGGGACAGGGTCATTATTTTTTTGTCATAATATCTCTTGAGTTCCCTGTATTTTTTACCACCACCTTGTGCACACAACTGTGTTTTACCTCTAACTCCGACACCGCATCGCAGACACGGTATTGGTCCTAAACTCCCATTACCAACGCACTGCAAATGATGCCCGCAAAATTCTTTTATACAAGATTTGTTACAAGGAGTCAATGAGCCTATCATCAACTATTTACATCTTTCTCTTGCTTGAGACATTGTATATGTAATATTTTAATTTAAATGTTTGTCTTAAATATAATATGAACGAATTCGAGAGATTATCCAAGATAAAGCCTTCTAAAGATAAATTTAATCTCGACAGAATATCTCCGACCTGCCGATGCGCCATCTGGTTGATCAGAAAAATTAAAGTTTAATCAATAGTATTCACGACGCCAAGAAAGAATTTCACACAGATGGTGCATCTCATGTCTGGTCAACGTTCAAGATTATACGCATTGACAGAATCAAGGACGGCGTCATCGACGCTACGATGAATGGTAAACGAGCGGCAACTATCATTAACTACCTTGGCAATCGAAAATATCTTTTCAGAGTAAAATTAGTTGAACTTGCAGAAACAGATAATTGGATTATCCGTAACAAATATGATCCTGTCCATCATAATGAAAAAGCTGTCATACTAAGTAAAGATCCCAAACCAGGAATGTTGACTGGTATTGACAAACCGTATTATGAGCGAGCGTATCCTGTAACAGCAGTTATTTATGGAATCTATCCGATAAATGAAAAACCCAGCGTTGATAATCTGAAGCCGATGAAATTTTCAAAAATAAATTGTGTAGCCGAACGAGTAACGGAGCATTTTACCGTTTCGGCTAGTGGAAACGGTCTAACGGATAAAAGGTGTAAAATAATAAACAAGTGGGGAGAAATAGTTAAAGACACCGGGGCGTCTATCAAAGATGTCGCTGAGTTAGGAAAAAACTAATATTCCCAATAATTATAAAAACGATAACAGGAGAATTGTATGAATCAAAATATAAATCAAAGGGAGCTTCGATCGAAATTATTGATCACAATGGACATGCGTGGACTAGCGCAGTAACAGTGTTTCCACGAAATCGAACTGTTAAATTTTATGATGATAATATATTTGATTTTATTAACAAAATAAGTAAAAATGATCCTGTATCCGTGTGGCTGTTTCAAAGTTCTGAAAACTATGATGAATTGATTAGATCAGATGGAAGTATTTGTACCGAAGAAAAAAGTAAATCTGATCAATTTGTAAGACCGAATGGCGTTATTTATCGTACGGATTGTCTTCATACAAAAATGAAAAATATTGCAATTAAATATACCAACACTGACGATGTCAATATTGAAAAATTACTCAGTAATTGTTTTACTGTTCCATCAGTTGCGGCTCATTTTGTTAGAGAGAAAAACTCGTGGAAACCAACTCGGTTTGATTTTCTTGATGATATAATATCGAGTTGTGTCGAATACGGACACGGTGGATTGTGAATAGTAAATACGATCATAATGATGTTATTTCGGTTGATATGGTCGCGTGTTATCCCGGAAGTTTTATTGGACTGGGAGAGTGTTCTGTATACTTCAAGAGATTCGGTCATCCGACACACGAAATGACTAGAGTATCGATAAATGGACCATTACCGGATTTTGACTTGACTGGATTCGCTTGTATCGAGTCATTCGAGTTTGCTAAAGGACTTCATCCAATTTGTTATGTTTGGTTTGGAAAACATTTTTCAGAAAAAATGTGGGTACCAATAGTACTGTTACGGTATATGCTCGATTGTAAAATGATAATAAAAAATATTCAGGATTGCTAGAACAACTACATATCGATACTTGTCCATCGTGGGGATAGTGGAGAATAAAAAAGAAAGTATACTCGATTATTCGATTAAAGATATTTATTGTAAAAATAATCAGATATCAAAATTATCATCTGCACCAGCGGTGTACGATCCAATAACCAGAAATAAAACGGTTTATCTAAACGGACCGGGAGGTTCTGGTAAGACGACTCGAGCAATCGAATTATTTCAGAATTCAGATATGATTGTTTTAACACCTACACATAGACTCGCGCGAGAGATGAAACAACGAGGAGTGCAATCATGTACTATCACAGCTTTTTTAGGTACAAAGCTGACGCATGGACTCCTGATCGAATGGGAGAAAAATACATTCCGAGGAGTATAGTTTGGGATGAAATATGTACGGTACCGTTAGAAATATTAAAAACATTTCTTGATTGGCTGTTGTTGAAAAATACTGCTGTGATAATGTGCGGCGATCACGGTCAACCACCACCTTTTATTGGACCATCTCCACATGATTGGTTGAGAAATTTTGTGGATTATTACTTGGAGATAACTGATGATTATAGAGCACTTGATGCAGAATTAAGAGAGTTAAAAAAAATTAATCAGACTACAGCCGAATAAAATTCAGTGTGAAGTAATGCGCAAAATAATTTCGGAAACCTCTATGAACGACCTTCTGCAAACGTGGAGACCAAATGATTTGATTGTTGCAAGTAGAAAGATAGTTCGTGATATACTTCAACAGCGGTTCTTTCAGTTACATAAAGAAAAGTTTTCAGATCTACATGTACCATAGTGTTATCGACCAGCAGACACGCGACGGCAGAATATTGATGTTGATATACCAGGACCCTTGACAGAGTCGAGGAAACAGAATCTCGTATTAAATGATGTTGTCGCAGTTGATGTCAGTGTTGCTGAGGATGCGCTACATGCTGATAAATCTCCGTGGACGCTAGGATACGCGATGCCAATTCACTCATCTCAAGGGTTAACTATTTCTGATACGCGTGTTTGGATCGTGGATGATCGTATCGAATGGTCAAATTTAATTTATCTCGCAGTGTCCAGAGTCAGAAGAATATCTCAGCTGCGGAGAATTGTCATAGACGTTACAGAAACCACTGGCGGTGTCCTCGATGACAATTACATAATAAGAAAAATATTGGTTGGTTATAAACAAAGTGACAAAAAAAATAAACGCGATTTTAACCTTGATGTTGAATTTATCAACACGCTGAAACAACAGCACAATAATCACTGCGCGATTTGTAATTGCTTAATGTTGTGGCAGTACTCGAGTAATAATCGAAGGCAATTCACCGTAGATAGAAAAGCTAACCGTCTTGGTCATACACGCGAAAACACGATGTTAACCTGTCTTGAGTGTAATAGATTTCGAGGTGCTAGCGCCTTTGGTGCTAGTTAAGTGATCGCGGTGGTAATTGAGTGTCTTAGGGAATTACTTGTAATTGTTCACGTGTAAATCCACGCTGAGGAGCAGTTGAATCCAGTCTGTAGATTGAGGGTCTACCAGTAGATCTTACTACGCTAGATATCTTGTGCGTCGTAATACTCCAAATAGGATCAGTTGCTCTTTATTTACCACCTTCAAGTTCCCCGGGTTCATATAAATATCTTACAGTCACAGATATCATGTCTGGTTCCAGGGCCACAGTAATTATATCATGGGAGATGTTGCGTAACTTTTATCACGCAGTGATAAAGTGAGCCAGAATCCCGATTTGTGTCTACTACTTGCATTACATCAAAATGAACCATGTCGAAAGATATCAAAGAATTAGTATTATAATCGTGCAAAGAAAAAATAATTAATATACTCTGCATTTATGTAGCTTTAATAGATGTTGACAGTTGAATATTCCATGTAAGTTCGACTCGAAGATGGCGACATACCGTTTTAGTTAATGCAACCTAAGTCTGTATGTATCTAATAAAGGGGCGAGTGTGATGCTGTTATTATATTTTATGGCATTCTCAGTCGTTGTTGCAAGAAATAGAGAAACTAATGTAAAGCACAATAAAGTGCGGACATTTTAATGTAAATGCTAAAGGGGTAGAGGATTAATATATGATTAAAATGATCATGGTTGGGTATTTATCGATGTGTAAATTTTACCTAATCACTCACAAAGTAAATAAAGTCCGAAGGACTTTATGTTAACTTTGTGAGTGATTAGGCAAAATTTGCACATCGAAAAATACCCAACCATGTTAATTTAATCCTTATAATTCCAATTTCGTCCTTTCTTTCGTCAAATCCACTTATTCCATCAACAATGCATTCCAATTTAAGTAGCGCGTACTTTTCTTTCATTCGCCGCTTTACATCGCCGCATAATACATAACCTGTAAAGAATCACACGAACATATTGACTACTGTCACAGTTACGTTTATTCAGAAACTTCATACTTTACATATTAGGCAATGGCTGTCGGTGGTTCTTGCTCACTTCGACATAGATACCGGCTCGCTTTTTACGTGATAAAAGAGTGCGCACCCCACCCCCATTTTTTAAATCTATTACTGGGGTTTCTGGTTCACTTTTTCCTTATGACGTGCGATAATGTCCATGTGCGAGTGTGTGAGTACCATAGGTGGACTATTTAAGAAGCATAGTCCTTTTTGTGGATGAGCATGGTGAAGAGATTATGTCGTTGTGATAGGAAAGTTCTCATGGAGTAGTAAGGTAGATGCCCCTATCATGACTGTCTGTATTGATAGATGGTGGCAATGCGACCGATGACGTGTCTTTTTTTACTCCTTTGGCTTTTTTTCTTGATGGTATCATCACTGGGCGTGAGAAAGTACAATTTGGATCTTAAGTCATATGAATTCTGTGATGGGTATCCCACAAGTTTCATCTTTGAACTTTCCAAGTTTCTTTTTATTAACTTTGCAGCGAAATTTGCTAGTTTCAGGATAATCGTTAAGATCAAAGAGGTCTCGATGTTGATACAGTTCAACATAGACGTCGTCGGTTTGAATTTCATAGTTGAGTGAATCGGTATCGGTCATGAGTATTGTTGCGTTATCTCAGTATTTGATTTTGATGAAGTATTAATGAAACTCAAGCATGAGCATTTTGGAGAGGTTGAGAACGGCTGCACCGACGTAGATGGTTTTATCTAGCATCAGATGTGTTTTTCTGGATTCGATCGCGATGAGTTCTTCGTCAAAGATTTTAATGCAAACTAAGGCATCGTTGGCTACGAGCTTATCTTCTCTTCGCTGGTTATTGACAATTTCGATTTTCTTTCTGCGTCTAGTGTTTTCCATGGTTTTTCCGAAGACGCCGTCGTTCATGAGTTTGAAGAATTTTTACCGAAGTCTGTAGTGGCTCTAGCTCGTTGTTGGGTGTTGAAGTCGACGTAGGATGTCATCCATGGTGATTATTTAAATTTGAGAGCTCGATGAACATTGTCAAGAACATACCCATGTTAGAGAGCTTGTTCGAGCAGTCGATGATATATCTTGTAAGGTGTTTGGTGGTTGCGATTCGGTACTAGTTTTTTGTATTGGCATCTCCTAGTCCGAGTTGTTTTTGTTGCTGGAGTTGTTGTGGAGAAAACATCGAGGATGTGATGAAGAGTGGTTCAGCGCAGAAGGGATAATCGTTGTGAGCGTTATGGAGATTAAAGGGATACAGGAGATCGACTTCGACGAAATAGTCATGATCGTCGACGTATCCCGCTTGTAATTCCTCGACGAACTGTTCCCCGGTGATCCAGTGAAAATCTCCCACAGAAAACGGTTGTGACATCGCCCACGATAGAGATTATTAGGATCGAGGTAGAGGATGTACGTTGATGGTTTGGTGGGATTGTAGTGTTTCATGTACTTGTTGGCAACAGGGTGTTTTTGGATGATGGCTGTGATTCCACCACGAATCATGTGTTTGGTGAACATGAACAGGTCTGGATCAGTAAAGAGCGCAAGCTGGACTTGACTCATTATGAAGAGAGCATCCCAGGAGAGACCAGGCAAGGAGAAACACCAGAGTGGATCAAGCTGGTACTGATCTAGAAACATGCATCTGAAATTTTCGGAGACATCCAAGAGTAGAATTATGTCCGTTTTTACGTGATAATTAACGAGAATTTGGTAGCCAAGATCGTGTCATGTCTTGTTAGCGTACTGGTACTCCTCCTTGGTGATGTGCGAGAGATGTAAGTAAGAATAGAAGGCGTCAAGAGATGTCAGCGAGGTTTCATCGAATATGGACCACGCATCGATGTATTTGTAGGGATAAACTCCTTTTCGTGGAGAAGAGTTGCATGAGCTCCATATTCTTTTTCTAGGTGTGTGAACTTAGGACAGGTTCAAGCGAGTTCTCTCAGCGACGAATACATTAACTGGAATGAAACGATGAATAGAAAAGGGCCAATCGAAAACGACATATATTTTTTCGAAATTGTTAGCGATGCATTTGATAGGAAAGGAACACACCTCAGCGAGAAGTGTCTTAAAGCGCGGATGACCTAGTCCTGCGATGATGAAATGTCTATCCCATCCTCGCAGATTATAAGCAATGACTGGAATGAAGTCTGGATCTTTCAAGCGTAAGCTGAAATCAGCATGAGCAGCTCCTTAATAGTGACCGGTGACATGACAATGATCTGAGTTTTTTATCATGGGGTTCAAGGTAATCTTCACAGATATGACATTATGTCGACGATGTGTGCTGTCTCACGTGAGTGGAGTGATAGGAGTGATAGGAATTTGATTTTTTCAGAGATTGCTGATGCGTTTCTATTCAGCGTTGAGCGTCTCAAAGAACCAGACGACGCAATCCTCACCTCGTTACCGTTGATACGACAAAGACAAACGCTCATCGACAGAGCAGGTTTCAAAGCCGATAGCGAAAACGACATGCTAGTGTTTTAGAGTAAAAGAATGGATCAGATCAAGAGAGGGTCCTTGTACTTTTTCAGGGATCGCTTCCGAATCAAAGACGATGTGAAAAGTGTGCGCGTATTTTTTTGTAGTGGTTTTCGAACTTTAGTGTTCCCTTGCGTGACATCTGAGAGGTTTGTAGTTGTTGACAGTATCGCAACGAGATGTGATCGTACAGTCGTTGTGACTGAGGAAAGCATCACAATCAGACATAGCCGTGATTCTTATGCTGTGTGTACTGAGATTGACATAAGCGGCCAAAGTCTTTGTTGTACACGAAATGGTGATGGTTGTACACTAAATTGATACTGCGTTGTGAGGCTATTTTGGAGATCGTCAGCGGATAGACCACAAAGTGCTTATCACCCACTTTCTTTTCATCGAGTCAAAACACGCTGATGGAGAGTCCATCGTTGAGCGCTTCCAGTTTAGGGACGTCTTTGACTGCTGCTGAAGAGATGATTCCAGTGGTGTTGAGTGTATAAACACGTGGTTTGTACTTGGAGATGCGATCGGCATTGTCCTGTACGGAATCAAGTGCGGAAAGGATAGCTCATACGAGACAATAGTCATCGCTGTTTCTTACATTAATGCATGCTTTGTTGTCCACGATGGATTTGGGAAGAGGTAGTTAATTACGTCCGGGCAACGATGTGAATTCGGAAGTTTAAAACGAAACATGATTGACTCTGGCGAGTACCCATGCCAATCCTTACTTTTGATAATCTTCCATGCGTTTCTGGAAATATGACCAGGCAATGTCGACAATGTGACTGAAATCGTCACTGAGATATATGATCAGTGTTTTGGCTCTGATCCACACGTCAATGCTTTTTTGTTCCAGAACAAGATGAACGTTGAGAGCTACTCCAAGTTCTGCCTCTATGATAGGTTGTAGAATGCGCTGCATGAGTTCTTTTTCGACTTCTTGCTCAAAGTCATGATCGTAAGTAAATCACTTGTGGGTTATTCCGTACGCTTTTTCAACTCGTCTGGGCGGACACGTGATTGTATCTCGTTGCCGCTGAATGGTCAGCAGATCAATCTGAGGTAGTTTTTCTCGTCGTCAGCTCGTCTCGATGGACATGATCTCATGCTGGAGTCTCAGGAGTTTGGAAGGTTGAGCGGTTTTTCCCGTGAGTGCTTTGTACTTGTCCCTTAAATCGCTTCATATACTGCTGAGTACTGCTCTCGTCACGCTATCGCTTTGTACTCGTTGGCAAGCTTAAGACGAAAAGAGCTTTGACAGTGTCTCTAGGCATCTCCTTTAAGGTTTCTCTGAAGTTCAAAAGTGATAAACTATGGTTGCTCTCGTGATGAGTCTGCTGTACACACCCTCACATCTGGGATTGTGAGAAGTGGTTCCAGAAGTCGGAGAGGACATCACCAGATCGCTCGTGACCTGACCTGCTACGGAAAACGTTCCAGTCACAGCGACCTTCACACTGACTGTACCACCCGTTTTATCGTATTTTCAAGCCAGCGACACCTCGTGATTAGAGTAACTCATGGGTTGAGAAGATCCATAAGCAGCTGAAGGAAGCTCGTACAAGCTCATTTCACCCATGTTTAGATTTCCTGTCATCGTTCCAACGGTCAACGATAATTTGGTCTGCGCGAGTCTGTTCACGTGAGACCAGCGTTCATCATTGGCATCCAGAGGTGGATAACTCACGTCGTCGAGATGGACGAGATTGTCGCCGCTCATGATGAGATTACCCGTCATGGAATCTCCGGATCGATTCCCCATTTTGTCCAGCTCATCTTCACTTCAACTATTTCCAGACCCGATCAGAGTACCATAAAAGGTGTAAGACATGGTGAATTATATAGAAAATGAACATAATTAATTTAGACACAAAGGATAAAACAAAAGAGCATCCGCATCATTTTTCTATGCTGAATTTTCATTACATGATCGTGGGTCCCACGGGTCGTGGTAAAACGTATCTCCTCGTTAACATGCTCCTCAGTAGCGTGTTGAAGTATGCTCGCGTGATTCTATATACGCTCAATCATCACTAGGATAAGTACAGCACGTTGCACGAGTTAGGCAACTGCGCTGCTGATGATGTCTTCACGACAGCAGATCCATAAGAGATCCAACCCATTGAAGAAATGGATTCCAACGAGCATAAAATCATCGTGTTTGATAACATTAAAACCGATCGCAAGAACATGAATAAAATCTGCGAGTATTTCTCGTTGTCACGAAACAAGTGCTTAAATATCCTGTACCACACTCTGTCGTGCTACGACGTGCCTAAATAATCCGAGGAAACACGGGATGCTTTGTTCTATTTTCGAGACTAGACAACCGAAACATCGACTCAATGCATGACATCATTGCAGCGTTATCACCGCCAAACAATTCAACGACTGCTCTGCCGCAGCGACGAATAGTTCCAAGCACGATCTTATGACCTTTCATTGCGATGCGAAAACGATCTCATAAGGGTATCGGAAAGGCTTAGACGAATTTTAACTTCTTTATTAGTATAACCATGTCGTTTGAAAACGTTACTACGCGTCGACAACGTCGATATCCTCAAAACGTTTATAGATCAGCGAAAAGCCTTACATCAGAGCGTCCTCGAGGACAAAATAGGTGATCAGACCCTTCAGTGCGATGTAACTGGAGAACTGTTCAAGTCCATCCTAAAAATACCTCGATGAAGCCAAAATGACGTAAGATGCCAAGCAAAATTAGCCGCTAGAGACGCTGAAATCGACTCAGGACACACTTCAGTCGACTCATATATCAGGAGTATCTAGAGATGAGTTGCCACGTTGATGAGGTGAGCTGAAGCCGAACAAAAGGCAGAGACCAAAAAGATTGAACTGACAAAAGCGAGTCAGGAAAAAAAGAAGCTAGAAGAAGTAAGATGCTAAAAGAAAAAGCTTCGAAAAGTAATCGTGAAAGGGAGTGGATCGAAGAAGTGTATAAAACTATGTCAAGCACGTTTAAGATAGACTTGAAAAATCAGACATCTCATGACTCGAAAAATTAGTGGACGTCGACTTTCTAGTCATGCAGGAGCTCGTCAAGCCAAATATGTGCCCTTCCGACGATTACTTCAAAGCTCTATCAGCCTAAGTTAAGGTACGTCTGCTAGAATGAAAGAGGACGAGGCTGGAAAGGAGTACATGCTGAGTCTTGCGACCAGGTTAATAATAGAGTACACAGACAGTTTGCAAGAGGAGATAAAACTCAGAGAAAAGGCTTACCAAAAATCCGTAGAACCTGCTCGGGAACAACACATCGGTTTGCCAGCGGTTTCAGCATCTTTAGCTGCAATTTCAATGGAGTCATTAAGGGAGACTGGGGCATTTAGAAAGAAGAAACTTGCTGAAGAGTCTAAGAGAATCAACCGTCCTGCTGTGGAGGGGGAAGTACGTGGTGAAAAATGAATAGAAGAGGAAAGAAAAAAGTATTACTAGGAACAGCTGGCTTCTCACACTACACCTCATACGAGGGAGATGAAAAAGCAGTGGAAGAAAGAGGCAAAGCAGCTTAATTTTTGAAGAATTGAGGGAAAGATCAAATCAACACAAGCAACTAAAATGGTTATTAGGGAGAATGTACATGGGAAGCGAGAAAATCCGCATAAGTCATCAGTACCTGGGAAACGAGAAGGAGAAGGTACCTGCTTCCCCACAAGGCCTTTCGGGAAGTCCGCTGAAAAGTACAGACTAAGCCAACCCACAAATGGACTATGCGGCCAATGTACAGATCACGCGGAAAAATAACGGGTTGTCGTTATTCAACTCGGTGCAATACCAACTGAACAATCAGACCGTGGAAGAAATCAATTGCTATTTACCACAAGCCTGCATGATCCTGAATCTGATCATATTCAGCGATGACAACATGCGATCGTGTGACACTAGGATGTGGTGGTTTATAGATACCAACACCGAAGCCGCAGTTAGTACTGAATCTGCTTCCAATGCAGACCAGATCAGCAGGTGTAACTTCAGCCAACGGAGCTAATTTCAGAGGAAAGTTTGCTTTCGCACGTAATGCGGCCTACAATTTAGGATTCCCTGCTCGTCTCGTTCTTACCAATACCAGCCACGGGATATGCATGCTTCTTCCTCTAAGCAACATTTTCGGAGCGTGTAGAGATATATACGCGGTCTTCAGAGGTGTCAAGCACATGCTGATGCTGAAAAGAGATTCCACAACGCATTATATGCATAGATCTGCATCTCCCGCAAGTGAACAATTTACCATGACGTGGTTGTAGATGTGGTTGCCCAAAATCACCACCTCGATGAGTCACATACTCAAACTGGAATAGACGCTGGCCAGGTTCACCTAAAAAACTCTCCTTCGAGCAACATTCATCTACATGAAGCACGACGTGGAGAGTAACCACCAATCCAGGAAGCGAACTTCCCAGACACGTCTTCGTAGTGTTTCAGCTTCTGGCACAGCGTGTTGACCAGACTGACAACAAGCATGTTTTTAACCATCTCAATCTGTCTCATATTCACATCCGAATTAACTCCAGGCAATATCCAGAGCAAGAACTCGAATGCAACTTTGCTGTCGCCACCCTAAATTATGCTCGATCGTACTTGATGTTGATAGAAGCTATGCAAAAGTACCAAGACGTGGACACGGGCACACAGGTCTCGCTGTACGATTTCGCTAACCTGTATCCCATCTTCCACTTTGATGTCTCCAAGAATTCCGAATGTCTCAAAGATTCTCCAACCAACATAGAGATTCGGTAGACTTATCAAGGAGTTCGTGCTAACTTGAAAAATGAATATCCTTGTATAGACAACCATGCCCAGAAAAAGAGTCATCAAGGCGACGAAGCGACGGTCAGGGAATTGCTGATGCAATTATTCACTTCGTCAAGACTATGGTTCCCAAGTTATTTACTTTAGTCCTTGCACCGTTAGGAATGGCTGTAGCGACGGGAGCCATCACCGGTGCTACTCCAAAAGTGACCATGGAAAGAGGAGTTCGTCGCGCTGAAAAACCAAGATTAAAGATGAATCACATTACCCATGGTTTTTTCCAATATCAAACCAAGAAGACGAAAAAGATAATAGCATTTCATATTGCACCTTGCCGTACGTTCCAGTAGATGTCACGCTGTCACCACAGCAGAAGGAAAGCATCGCTGTGGAGGCCACGCATAAAAAGCCTGTCTCGGTCAGGTTGAAGGCTTCAGAACTCATAGGACCAGACAGACTTATGCTGACACAACGTCAAACACAAATCTGCGCAAAATGGAATCATTCTGAACTTGTCAGCGACACAGCTGTCCAAACAAGGGGGATTCAACTGACCTCAGTTAGCAGGAATCTCTAGATCGTTGCTGCCAGCATTACTTGGCATCGGAAAGGGGCTCCAACTGCCGGGAACTGCTCGTGGTAAAAGCAAGAGAGAAAAAAGGTTTTAAGCAACATCTACCTTGAGTACCACTTAGGACCCTGCGTTAAACGTTTCCCAGGCGTCTTTTCTAAAAATCATCTTCCCGAACACATCATGTCCTCCCGATGAAGTCGTGCGTTATCTTCAGTCAGCACACAAAAACATAAAACAACCGTCAACTCGTGGTGTCTTAAGTGCAATGCCAAAATGGAAAATATCTACCCCGTCGAGGTGGTCACCAAAACTAATCGCCTCATGATCAAGTCTAGGTGTGACGACTATGGTTCTGAA
This sequence comes from Sinohyriopsis cumingii, assembly GCA_028554795.2. Lineage (NCBI taxonomy): Eukaryota > Metazoa > Mollusca > Bivalvia > Unionida > Unionidae > Sinohyriopsis > Sinohyriopsis cumingii. Next base: position 127,668,139 of record CM068835.1, read on the forward strand.
AAGGCAAGCATCGTCAAAGCGACTACTAAAATGTAGAGTTGATATGTATAAAAAAAATGTACCATTGCAGGTACTGTGTTCTCGATACGAGCTGCGAAGACCTTCGCGTGGAAGGAAACCTGTGCGTGGGAGATTGCAAAGGTTGAGGCCAAGTGACATATTCTCAGTGGAGCCGTGGATGTTCATGCGCTGATCGTAAAACTTTCCAGATCTCGTGGAGGATGGACGTTGCCAGGACACATATGCACTGGACCGTGGAATCCTCTAGAACAGGAACTGGATGAAGACGACCATCCACTGCCAGACCAGGCCAGGAGCCCTACAACGGTGTCGACGCCATCGCAATGAAGCACGATATATGTTACAGAGATCATCCCGACGATAAAGCGAGATGTGATCGAGTCATGTTGAGGGACTTAAAAGAACTCAGGCACCCCCAGCACCCCCTCAGTACGCCACACATACATACATATGGACTTGCGTGCGTACATGCATACATACATACATGCATGCATGATACATACATACATACGCACGCACGCACGCACGCACACGCACGCACGCACGAACACACACACACTTACATACATACATACGTACGTACATACTTACATACATACACATCGTGTTATTGATATATATATACATACATATATACATACATACATATACATATACATATAAGCGACCAACACAGTCTAACATAATTCTACTGAATGGTTCGTCAAAGACAGGAATAGGTTGTAGATGAGCTTTGAGAATTTTCTGATTTGGTTTTCCTACCATTTGAAAGTATGACAAGATCTACAGTATTTACCAATATCACTTTTGAATTTTTGGCCAATAAAAGTGAGTTATGATCTTGTGATAAGTTTTATTGATCCCTAAATGACCAGCCAATGGATTCTCATGGGCCAAACTTAGTATTTCCGGTCTGCAGGGTTTTGGAACTACAATTTGATAGTTCACTGACCATTCGTCATCAGAAGGTACCTGGGGAGGTCTCCGTTTTCTCATACGAATTCCATTTTTAATGAAAAAACAGACTGAACCCTCACTAGCTTCATTTTCACTAATGGCCTTCTGAAACAAACTGGATATCTCAGGATCTTGCTCCTGTTCAACGACAAGTGATTGTCGCTTATCATCCTGCTTAGAATAAAGAGAATGATTCGTTAAAAGAGGATCACTGTGATCAATACCTTCTGATTGATCTAAACAAGGAGTGAAAGTGACCTCATAAAAAGCATGACCAATATATGTGTCAGCTAAAGGAATAATTTCCTTATCTACGTCATTCTCAAGAGCTTTCTTTGCCATAGGTCTGGAAACTGCACAAGCTGGGTATAAATGAGGGAATTCTTTTTCAATTCGATCGACTTTCTGATCCAAACAAGGCTTGTCAGTTACAAGTGGATTAACCAGAACCTTATCTCCAGCTAGGTCGTTGCCTAGTAATAGATGAATGCCCTCAACGGGTAAAACAGAAACTGCTCCGACTGTCACGGGTCTTGAGACTAAGTCTGATGACAAATTTACACAATGGAGAGGAACATTAACAAAGCCGCACTCTACTCCCTGAATAAGAACACTCTCATTAGAAGAAGACTTCTCACAAAAAAAGACAATAAAATACTCTAAGAAGCTCCTATGTCCCTTAAAATTTTAATAGGGATAGGATTGGCCGAATCAGCCAAGAGTGATATAGAACCCTTCCATATGAATGGTTCATAATTTTCCATAATCAAGTCAGACTGGGGTTTATTAGACCCAACAAATGTATTGTTTTCAATACATGACCGTGACATTGATCTCTTAGAAATAAGAGCATTTGGAATAGGTCTGTCTTGATTCTGATGGCTATTTTTCAATTTGTAGCAATCAGAAATATCGTGTTCTTTTTACTTGCAATATGTACACGCAGGAAGATATGGGAATCTTGAATCAAGCTTCTCTGAAGTTTGATTTTTAGAAGTTGTGCCAGTTTGAGTTTTAGAAGGGCTTGTATTAGGCTGAAATACTTTTCTGCCAAAAGCCTGTTGAGTAGAAGTCTTATTTACAAAAGGAACTTTATGAGTTAAAGAATACTCATCAGCAGCACGAGCAGCATTTTGCAAGGTTTCAGTCTGATGCCCGTCAAGATAAGACTTGATGTTACTATGTACGCAGTTTTTTTTAAATCTTCAAGTAATGTAAGTTGTTCAAGACCTTCATAATCTTGTTCAACGTTCTTGGCTAAGCACCATCTATCAAATAACTGCTCTTTTTCTCTAGCAAATTCGAAATGAGTTTGTCCAGCTTCTTTTCTATAGTTTCTGAATTTTTGCCGATAAGCTTCGGAGACTAACTCATAACCCCTTAAGATTCATTCTTTGACCGTGTCATAGTCACCACTTTGTTGAAGTGACAGTAAACGGTAAATATCACTAGCTTTACCAGTGAGTACACATTGTAATAAATGAGTGAAAGATAGATAGATAGATAGATAGATAGATAGATAGATAGATAGATAGATAGATAGATAGATAGATAGATAGATAGATAGGTAGGTAGGTAGGTAGGTAGGTAGGTAGGTAGGTAGGTAGATAGATAGATAGATAGATAGATGGATGGATGGATGGATGGATGGATGGATGGATGGATGGATGGATAGATAGATAGATAGATAGATAGATAGATAGACATTATGCCATATATACTGACAGCCAGATTAGTAGCATAACAAGAAATTATGCCCCCAGCCTGCAAAACTTAATTCTTGGTCCCACTCCCAATGAAATAGGGATTTTTCAATCGGAAATTTTTTGCACCCACTGGATCTCTGGCTCCCTCCCTCCACGGCTACGAGGGGGTTGCTTAGGCGGCTACTACCCTACTGAGACAGACAGTAAAACATAATAGGGATTCTGGTGTTTATGAAGTGAACAAAATGTCATAAAAGATGATGCAATTACACTAATCTTCTTCAACGAATAACTACCAAAAGGTATGGTTTATATTCAGCTAATTTTCAGAGTGGTCTTTTTCACTATTTAGCATACGCGTTATATTTATTGTACACATTTAAAAGAAATTTCGTTTCCTTTCTATCCTCGTTTGCATCTTAAACCCATATGCCGATAAGTATAGTTACCAAAAAAAGATGTATGCATTTTAAAAAGTGTTGGTATAAAGAAATTGTAATCCATCCATGGCGCAATAATACGCACATATAAACATTCTCGCAACCTTGAGCAGTTTGATTCTAGAATCTAGATCAATGAATAATTTCCACATTTTAATCATTAGTGACATATAAAAAACGATAAAAAGTATTAATAGTCCCGTTTTTCTAAATGAATTTAATATGGTACACATTTTCATAGCAATCCTTTCTGCTTTCTGTTCCCCCTCCCATCTCATGCATAACGGGGGAAAAAAACTACGCAGAAATGTGGAGTGAGAGAGAAAAGGAATTGGGGCTGGATTTAAACCTTGAAATAAATATGGCACCAAGAATATGGTTCGATTTAATGATATGTGTGCACTTTCCTTTGGATTTATCAATATTACAAAGTTGCAAACCATGTCGACATTATAAGGTAAATTTCTCGGTTACGTGGTACACATATTGTGATGTATTTAATGTTTTGTTGTTGCTGTTTCTTCAACATATAATAATATTCTAAAAATCGATTATTATTAATTACATAAGAAAATGTCCAAAGGCCTAGCCCTCTCTCTGTCTCTCTCTGTCTCTCTCTCTCTCTCTCTCTCTCTCTCTGGACCATCGTAGCAAGATAGATACGGGCTAAAATCTATGAAATGTCGAGCGTATAGTATTTTCGTTTTTGTCATCCCCCGATGTCTCTGTACTTGTGAATGATGATTAAAGTTAAGGCAAACCAATCAAAGGAGAGAGAGAGAGAGAGAGAGAGAGAGAGTTACTAAAGCATAATAATGACTTTGATCAATTGTTAATATATTAAAATAGTTTAATTACCTCCTGTTGGCTAAGTGTTCATGTGAATGGCGTTGCTAATCATGTGTTTGTAGTGCTCTACTTAACTCATTAAAACCATCTTTCATTTTAAATCATAAGTATATATTATATTGATTTAATCAATGTGAAGTAAATAGAAACGAAAAAAGAAAACAATCAACTTATCAATATGCAACGGTAATTGTGTATAGCCACAAAAGGTATAGAACTACGTTTTGCAGCGGACACACTCGTGGATGTGAGGAGTTCATTCGCTTGGTCAATACACAGCTGCCGGTTGTAAATCTTAACTCCGTTCAAAGGGCAAATATATGTATTTGTATGTGATATAAATAAAATATATGTATAGTATGTACGCTGTATCAATGATATACCACTCGTTGTATAAATTTGTCATTAAAAAGAAATTCGGCAAGCCTCGTTTCCTTTAATTGAAAAATGTATACATCACGTTGTATATCATTGTACAGCGTACATACTAAACATATATGACAGATAGATAGATAGACAGAGAGATAGATAGAAAGATAGATAGATAGACATATAAATAGATAGATAGATAAATAGATAGATAGATATACAGACAGACAGATAATGGTTCGGGAAATTGATATATTTGTAAAAGTGGGGATAAATAGATGTTTAGGTTAAAGACCTTGATCTGAAAATAAACAACTATGTTTCTTTTAAGTGGTTTCATTAGATTAGTTTTTAAACTTTTTTCCTTCCATGCGCAAATACGCAGGTAGATTCACCCTGTAGACAGCATCACAAAACTTTTGATAAAGACTTATTCATAACTGAATGGCCTTGGAACACATTTTTGTGCTGACATTTACTTAATCACTTTAAAATCGGCTATATTAGATGCATCTAAACAAGGTTTGAAAGCCGACTTTTGAGAATTATTTGAGAACATTTTTTATTATCCAAACTGTAATTATATATCGGTTTCCTGTAATTATCACTTAAACTATTGATGATAAACACATTTTTGAGGTTGCTAGATTTTCGGTACATTGACCGCGCATTAAAGAAATCCAAACGACCAATTATCAGTGACGAGTGACTTTTATCCAAGCACTTGTGATAATGAAATCTCTAAAACAATCATCATCTAGTCGCCTTGAAATCGGCGACATTAATCAAATCTATCTTTGACACACCGGTTTTCAGAGTCTGCAATCTCGGCTCATATTGACCTAACAAGATGGATAGTTACGGCATGAAAATAGGAAAGTTCCGTATACGTACAAATATTTCAATTGAAATGAAATTGGTAAGTTAAAATATTTATTTTCTATTTGTCCCACATTGCTTCAAATAGTAGATATTCACATTATCACGTTGGCGAGGGAAAATGCGAACATGTCCTTGACTACAAACGTAAATGATAGACGTTGATATTATATAGTGTGCTATACATTATCAATAGACGAAAGAAAGTACAGTCAGCTATATGATAGAAAAATGCGGTGCACATAAACGCTAAATAATGGTGCTAATATGTATACTGTGGTGAGATCGCAAAATATAAACCTTGCAGAACTTAAAGCATTACAAATCTCTCTCTCTCTCTCTCTCTCTCTCTCTCTCTCTCTCTTCCTTTGGGCGCTTAACGAACCGCCAACCCTTGGACTACGACTCCAACTATCTACCAACCGAGCTAACGCAGTTCCCAGCGATCTTTAGAAGCTAGTACGGGTGACTGTGCATTTCAGATTCCTGATGTAACACGGAATACATAGTTAATTCTCTGTAATTTCAGTTAATATTTGTCCAAACAAAATAATTAAAATATATATGTTCAGTACATAACTGACTGACGTCGGAAGTACGGATGCATCCTTGAACGTTAATTTCTGACAAAAGTCCTAAATACAATTTCTTTGAACCGTCAACCACAAAATCTCCCTCCATGCACGAAATATGTGATTTTATCAGTTCTGTAATTATAATTACCTGCGTGGTCTGTGTTAATATTGAGACAGAAGTAGTGGATTTTAGACCAATGAATATGTATTTAATAGACTTTGAGTGTAAAGACATGTCTTCCAGTTTAAATAATATGCGTAATTGATTAACCACTAAAATACTTATCATTTTGATTAATACGAAGCTGTACGTTAGAGTTCAGGGCAATACGACATGACCTCTATGGCCATAACTTCCAGTGTCAGAAAATATTAAAACTGTTTTCCGCACTGAAGAGTAGCAGACCACAAAGAAGCACGTGACATTATCTAGTCCACTTCATCAATGTCAGGATGCCACAATGAACATTCACGAATACATATGTTATAATTTTCAACAACGAAGGCCTTCTCTTTCCTGTAGTTCTGTGTGGTTATTGCATCAAACATATTTTGTTCGCATTAAAAGTACTGTGGCTACACATAGTCAGATGCTTAATGTAGTACTACCACGATATTAAAGTATGTTATACCACGATATTAAAGTATGTTATACCACGATATTAAAGTATGTTATAGCTGGACATATACTGGGGTCCTATGGTATCAGGGGTCTTAAAGTTAGCGATCGGCGAATAAGTAAATAGTCATTGACTTTCAGTATAGTATATATGTCTATTGGATATTCTTGCTCTCTATTAATATATATATATATATATATATATATATATATATATATATATATATATATATATAATTTCCATTTTAAATCAGATGACTGCCGGAAACGATCGATAAACAGCCGCCGTGTAAATTCGTATGCATGGGGCATCACTCTGATATCGCGGTAATATCGACAAATATTTTTACGATGTCATATTATTGTCCTAACGTTACGACTTTGATGTATATGCTGCCTAAATTGTACATGAAGTTGAAAATTGGATGCTATTTCAATGGTTCTCATTATGTAACCTGTACCCTCCAACAACAGAAACCTATCTAAAAGAATTAAAACAATGCCTATGTAAACACTTGTGACCATGGGTGATGCCAGAAATGTCTGTCAGAATGGACCCACCAGCGTGAAACTACATGTCGACCATAGGCTGTTTAAATAAGTTTTCACGTCAACACCTGTCGATTGCGAAAGCCTCCAGAAAACAACATTAACATCTTCGTATTTTGACTCTTATTTGCTACCATAGATTCGATCTCTTGCATCCTGACAAATATGGTAATCATGTGATCTGACTCCTGCATAAAATCACTGGACATTATCAGGCAATGCACTGGTTAACAGATTCTTTACTGTGATATCGATTTTAAGAAGGTATCGATTTTATTAGAGAACGTGCGGTATGGCCATGTTTTGAAAAAGTGAAATTCATGATGCATTTTTCAAAATAGTGTACTCGATAGCAGTTCCGACATTTTCCCGAGATAAAACTGGTGAAACAGAGCTGGAAGCTTATGGTTAACCAGTGTATATAAGATAAGCAAACGATAACTGGAGCTAGACAGAAAATTACCGAAAACCTCAATATTCACCGCGATACCACAGAACCTGCAATCGATATATATATATATATATATAGAGAGAGAGAGAGAGAGAGAGAGAGAGAGAGAGAGAGAGAGAATTACAAATAGACACCAGACAAAGCGGAAAGTGCTATCCCTGGATTCTATAGAAGAATGTTTGGTAATAGTAGGCATAATTAATATTTTAATACAAATAATGCTATCATACAGGTTAGAGAAATTTTAATTCGTACTCTACAGAGATTCGAACCCAGGTCCGTGCACAAACGGCAACCATCGCCTTGCCTGCACACACAAGCACTTATTCCCCATGACTAAGCACACATCACCAAAAGTTGTGAGCTACTCAGTCGGTGTCATATTCACTCGTGTGTAGCAGTAAAATAAACAAGATACTGCATACAGCAATATGAGACGGTAGGTCAGGGTCAATTTTGTTTGCAGCTGGATCCAAGTTAGATGCGAGTATATACGGTACTGCAATTTCATGAGTTCAAAGAAAGTCTAATATAGCTCAAACACACAACACACGTTTATGAATGACCTAAATAGACTCCTTCACAGATGTCTTCAGCTCTGAAGGAAAAGAGCCATAAAATGTTCCAATGACATGTAAAGTCCTAATTTTTAAATACGTAAAATACCTTCACCCTTCATTTTACAATCGTTTCGGTCAAAAGGGGAGGGTGAGGATTTAACTGACGATTTTTAGTTAGATTTGTGGACTATTCATCAATTTTAATATTTAGAAGAATTGAGGGAAGAAGCCTGAGCTCATTTGCCGATTTATTGTCGATGGCATAATTCTTGTTTCTGTACATTTACGACGGAAATCGACAATATCTCATGAAATGCAAATATAAGTAATATAGAAGTATAACGTGCCGGCATTCTTTATGTATAGTATTATATTATATAACCATTTCAACATTTTTAATTTCTGAGGGTCTTTAAACATGCAATTCTTCACAATCCACTACCCATTGCAGGACATTCACAGTCCCCCAGAGTTATGGAATTTGAGAATTTTTCCCCCCAAACGTTCATGTTTGGTCACCATGTCTGAGAGTACAAAATCAATCGTATTTTTTGTTTTACACGCTTCTTAGTTATGCACAAGATTTATGGATAGGATTAATAGAGAACATCGGCATTGCCTTTCCACGGCACATCACGGGACAATTTATGAACAGGACCATTTTCCATTTTTGCGGAAGACGATGGTACCACTGTATAATGATCAAGCGAATGGTCCGATGTGAAATTGGTAGAAGTTTGTACCGACGACATTTTCTCATCGGATGTTCCCATAGGTCCATCATGCAACACACTATCGCCTCTTGTCATCATCTCTACATCTGGTGTGACTTCTGAAGCGTTGGGGTTAATTCCTGGTTGTGCCAGCACTTTTACTGTAGTGTTACAAGTACCATCCATGGACTGGCTGCTGTATGGTGTAGCATACCCCAGCAGTAAATTGGTGTTATCTGTTGAACCCTTTTCTGTCGGAAGTTTCACCTCTCTAGTGTCACAAGCTTGGTTACAAATTTCTCGAGATTCTTTTGTGAATCCACTTGTGTCCGAAATATCCTCTGAGCGAATCGTGCCGACCGGGTCAAACAAATATATGTACCGTTCTCTACTATCTACAGCAATACTGTTTTTGTGTTGTGCATCATTTGCGTACCTGCTTGGCAAAGAAAAAGAATCAAATCCATGAAGAACAATATTATGCATATCATGTACAGGGGAAGCTTCGTGGGGATTTGTTGAAACAGTGTGTATTTCTGAAATTGTTCCGTCCATTATTGGCTGTTCGTCTTGCGCATCATTTTGAAATTCATCATTCATAACCTCCGAATCCTCTGATAAAATGTCCATTTGAGGCGCAAGGGAGACTACTCTGGGACGTACTTGTTCTGTACTTGCAAATTTTGTCTGTTCATCATCTAATCTGCACTTAAGAAAGAAGTCATCAATTTTCTCCCCGTTTAACGCTGATGAGGACTGAAGGTTTCGCACCGCCTTCGGGACGTAGCCACACATACTGACATTTCTTTTGTATATATGACCCTTCTTGCTTTTCTGACCATCTTCCTCAGATGTCTTGCTGCACCCTAAAGAGGAATTTTTGCTGTTTCTGGATTGAATGTAAGAATGAGCTGATCGAGGTGCAGCTCTTGCAGAGAACCCACTGTGACTTGATGAATATTGGGTACATTCATAAGGATCTTTTTGGACCCTTTTTAACCACAAAGGGTCCCAAATTGAACTTTTCTCATCCGAATAGTTCTCCTTCTCAGAAGATGGACTGTTGAAGACATCTTGAAGCTTTCTTCTCTTTTGCTTTTTGTCTTGACTTAAAAGTCTTCTTACACTGTCGTTGTGGACGAAACTGCCTTGTGATGTCTTGCTATGAACGCTTCCAGCATATGACCCAGAGAAACTTCCACTCTTCTCACGATAGGACGCGCCATCAATATCAACACTCCCAATGTTTTCATCTTCGTCCAGAAGGTGTCTTCTTTGTAAAGTGACCTTTGTCTTCCTGTCATTTTTCTTGTATCTCCTGACTGAATAAGACTGAACATGTTCTTCTGATATTGTGGTGTTGGAGTTTTTTACCAAGCGAAACAAAGCACCCCAATGACAAGGCATGATTTTTATCGCGACACCTCACTTTACGAATGTCTTTCCTCAGCTTTCACATTCGATGACGTAACTCGTGATTTCATGTAGTCATCCTCCTCTGCAATAATAATAATAATAGTAATAATAATAGTAATAATGCAAATGATAATAGTGTTTTTGTAATATAGGCCACTGGCCCATGATACATGCCCATACATCATGCGGTACAAAAAGACGTTATAGTGCGTAACAAAAGAACATCGTATTTATAAGAAGTAATATACATGAAAGTAATAATTATTGCTCTTTTCGGATATAGGTGAGATACAGGTATCTACTGCACAGTATTCAAACAAAAGGATTTAAGGGTAACCCTAAAACTGGCACGGAGCAAGATTTGTGATATTGATCTAAAGTCTTATGTAGCAGGAGTCGTTGATAAAACGGTTTATCTAATCTTTAAGGCTTTTATAGTAAACATTGCTAAATTAGTCATCATAATTTTGCTAGTATCACTGTGTATAAAGGACCTATATTTTTATAAAGTTGGATTTTTATATATACAAAGGTGGGTAAGAATTTTCTTCGTATTTCTCCATATAGCGGACAAGCAGTAATAAAATGAAATTCATTTTCGATGTTAACGTTACAAATTTGACACAATCTTTCCTCATAGCAGATACTTTCATATCTTCCCGTATTACTCTGATTGGCAAGTTCCCTACTCTAAGTATAGGTATTATATAACAAAGATCGTTATTTCCCAAGAATTCCAGATATTTTTGACAAGTAAATTCTACTCCCAATGACCTATAGAAACGCAGTCTTTCCATCAACTTAATCTCATTATGCAGCTTTTGCCTAAAAATATCTTCACACAATCTAAGAAATATATTTTCATAATTTACGCCCTGAGTGCATCAAACATTAAAAAATCCAAATGTAAATAGAAGCTTTTTAAGATAGTTAGCTCAGTAATCATCCCCCCCCCCCCTCCAATAGCTTAACTATAAATCGTTGCATTGTTTAGGATATCTGTCTTCTGGTATTTTTAGAATTCTTAAACAATATTTCCGTTTTTATATTATACACTGCATACTATTTCTTCCTAATTCGTTATATACGAATGCTTTTGGAATAGACTTAGATGTATCATGGATATTTTTACAAAATGATGAATGAGCCTTGTCGATATCATTGGCATATTAAAACCCCAAACGTCAGCCACATAGTTAAGAATGGGAGGTATCTTCGCGTCAAACAGACGAAGCAATCCAGTTGCAGCAAATCTGCCAAATTTTGAAAGACTTTGTTTCAATATATACACAGCCTTCAGCGACTGCAAAGAGAGAGTTTTCTGGCACATATACCAAGAGTATTTTGGAAGAAAATATGCATCCTAAATACTTATGATATGATTCAATTGTTGCATCTGTATGGCCTTAGTACCACTTTTCGTAACTTTCGAGATAGCCACCTCTGCGAAATACAACCACTCGTTTTTTTCTATCTTCATACTCGCATTTAATTTCCACTTTAAGCAATATGTATGCAACCTATTGAGTATATTTTGCAAGTGGTAAGCAGTGTCAGCAAAGACAATTAAATCATCTGCATACAATTGTGAAAATAGTTCTAAGGTTTTTACAGACACTCTCCTGTTTCCTTCAGCTAAAAAGGATTTCAAATCATTCAAAGTAAAGAACAAAGTAAAGGCGTTAAAACACAACCTTGGCGCACGCACAAAGAGTAATTGAAAACATCGGTAATAAAACTATTGGACTTAGCACATGCTTTTACATCAATATGAATTGTACTAATGAGTATTAATAGTTTTCCATTAATATTTTCACTAACTAGCTTTTGGTACAGTAAACGTCTCTCTATCCTATCAAATGCTTTTCAAAGCCAATAAATACTGCATAGAATCTACCCCTACGTTTTCTTAAAGGTCTACTAGTGCACTCAAACGACTTTTATTTATGTTATAAATTTAACCTTCACGAAGCGATTTGTATAGGTATTATGTCATATACCTCATCATTAATGAAAATAATGACTACAGAACATCGATTTTTTATCGTTGGAGGCAAAACGCTCCTAGCTGATTTCGCGCTCGGTAATTTCCGTAATGCAAAGCGAAAGTGACGCCGTGTAGGAAACACAGCTTTCCAATTTCTTTGTAGTTACGTTCAACAAGTGGAGCAGTGTGTGGAAAAAAATGGCAAAAAGGTGTATTGTTGGAGGTTGTAGCAATACACACGAGAAGGAGTGAGTTTGCGCTCATTTCTTACTAATCCTGTTTCAAGGAAACAATGGATTAAACAGATACGAACGACAAGAAAAGACTGGACTGAGCCGACACGTGAAAGGAGAGATAGTCAAGTTGTCTGCAGTGACCACTTCAGAGAAGACGATTTTAATCCCGCCCCTAAACTGAAATAGTCATTTGGGATTAAGACCGTTAGACGACTCCTGCCAACGACTCCTGCCAATTGCAGTTCCAAGTGTGTTTTCTCACCCGATAACCCAGAGTACATGCACACCAGATCAACAAAAATCAAGGTTACAGCAGGCCTAATAACACGTAGCCCGAGAGGAGCTTTTCAAAAACAAGAGCGAGCAAGGGTAACAAATTTTTTATATTTTAGCATACTGTATTATTTGTTGTCAACCCTAAACTCTTGCAACAAATATACCTAGCCTACTATCGATTAATGCGAGAGTGTGGTTTTAGTGGGAGTGAGTTTGCAAATCGTGATAAGTCCGCCCTTACCCCACCCCCCACCCCCAAATATGAAACCTGCTTTATCATATCTATGTGTGTATATATACCCCGCATTGTTTGGTCCTCACCCTAGAAAAAATACTTGTGGGTGCCGTAGTACGTTTCCTGTCTGTTGCTTTTTTTCAACAATAATAATAATGATATATCACAAGTGTTCCTCTCATGCTTAAGTGGTGTGAATAGTTGGTGTGTTGATTGTTTTTAATTGTAAGGACTAATTAGTTTTGAGGCTCTGGGAGTAAATTACCTTCCTTGCTTAGATATACACTATTGTGTCAGTGGATCCTGGTCTAGGTTGGATTCACATCTACAACCCACTGATTGCAAATGTGAATGGTAATGTTTGCTCGATGTGGAAAGTATATTATTATTATTATTATTATTATGATCATTATTATTATTCACATTGTGTACAGAATGATATAAGGTAATATAACAAGAATTTAGCCTTTGATATTGTTTATGATGTAAGGTGTTAAAAGAGATTTTTCAGAACCGGCATCCAGAAAATTTTGTACAAGAGAGAACCCAAAAGACACCTATCACACAGTCAATAATAGATGGTGTGACATATCCTGGTGTGCATATTGATGTCACCGAAAACTTTCCATGCATTTCCAATGCTCAAATGGTTGGTATACCTTCATACGACTTCATATGACCTCATATATGATAGCATACTAGTAAATCAATACATATTTGTCATTATTTATTGCGGAAAAGCTCTGCAATGTGTTGCTTATATGCCATACATTATGATCAGCCATAGTTTCTATACGTAACGAAAGAGGTTTGATGCATTTGTCATTTATTGTTCAAACATACATAAAACTTAAAGTGTGACTACCTTATCTAATGCAAACGTATTCACTAGAATTTGCCAAACACATTTTTCATATATTGCTTTTGTTTGAGGGACTAGACACACCGTCATGCAGTATTGCTGTTGAAATGTCAGACTGACAGGATACTTAAGAGATCCAAGAGAATTCAAGCATTAGTGAGAGGAAAGCAAATTGATTTTGGTAATAATAATACATATGTAACTAGTTCCATGAATGAATGCACACTCCACTGCTAGATATTTCAACTCATCAAGTTTAGTAATATCTTTCGTTCATGCTGTGCATGTGTACTGTTGTAATTCAATGATTAAAGTGACTCAGTTATAATCTCACCATTAAAAATTAACAAGCAAATGGCACAGGTAACATTTTATTACCTAAGTTCAGTATGATCGTGCAAGCAATTGTCTCAGTATACCAAGCACTTGTCCACTTTTTGTTCCTGAGCAATAATACACTGTTATTGATAAGCATATTCATGAGAATTACTCATCTGTGTGAAAACAATGATAATCAGTATACACATGTAAGATATTTCACATTTCACAGGTTGTCAGGTAAATGTCCGGCACAGAGATGGAGCAAAGGCATTTAGAGTTCTTTAGACATCCCCATAGACAGTGAAATGGAGAACAAAATAGACAGTTTTGATCAACCGGACACAAACCCTGATACTGATGTTCATGATACTGATGATGAGTGTTCCATGATAAGGGAGTCCGATGTTTCAAGCTACAAACCAGATAAGAGTGACCCTATTGATCCAAGCTTCAACTCAAATACCTCTGGAAAAGGGTAATGTAAATTGCATGACTTCAGCATGCATGAAATCATTACTGATTTGATATGAAATTCTTAATATTAATATGTTGATAGTTACCGCCATCTCTACGCCAGAAGCCAGACAAGTCGAATGCTGTCCAGTCTTACACATCCCATTTGCACGCAAAGTACAAATCCTTGAAGTGAATGTACCTAACACTTTCACTTAGAAGTTCCACCTGATCGCATACACTCAAAATGATGGCAAAGCAGCTTGATTTAATTTATTTTAATCAAAACAAAGTCCTGGATTTTTATCGAAATAAAGTTGGTGCAGATTTATATTTGTAGCACATATTCAAAATCATATATTGTAACAAAATAATTATATATTCAAATAATATTTATGTTTGTTACAATGAATACCATTTTAACTTTCATTCCTTTTTTTTTAATTTGTGATAAAATTTTCAGCGTGCATATAGGCAGTGGATGAAATTCTTCTTTCTTAAATTATGGCGGGAAACATTTCTTCTTTCATAATATATTGAAGAGTTGATGGCAGCACTGGAGGAAATGGTTAGGAAACCAGTCAGTTGATAGTTACCACCATCTCTATGCAGCCAGTCCCTGAGGCCAGACAAGTCGATGGCTGTCCAGGTTCTCGCATCACGATTTGCAAGATAACTACAAGTGCTTGAAACCTGTGGAGTTACCACCTTCACTTGGGAACTTCTGCCTGATTGCATCTACTTCACAAGATAGCAAAGCAACTCGGATTTCACGGCCAAGATATCTCCAGCACCATCTTACCAGCTGTCTGTATGCAGTTTGTCTATTACAACTGAAAATAGAATATGCAACATCTTTTAGACTTGAAATATGAATAAAGTTATATTATGTCACCTATTCTGGTTTAACGTATTTATTTCACGTTTTCAGAGTCGAGACCTTTAGTATAAAATTAGATTTTACTACGACCAATGGTAGGAAGCTAAATGAATTTAAAGTGAATAGGAACAGACAACAATATGTTTTAAATGTCATAGTGCAGAGACTGTTCAAGAAATGAAATTATTGTTGGAGTGAAGTTAGAGTTTTTCATGATAATTCCCAGTATAACAGACAAATGATGCTAGCAAGGTTTATTCTGGAAAGGTTTCGGTGAAAACTCCACATTTTCTCACTGAATGAGGGATTTCATGAATTTATGAGTGACTTTGCTGTATACACATAAATATAAAAGAATCACTTTTCCCAAAAGGGACCTGATATTTGCGCCATAAATATTGTGAGTACATTTTGCCCATAATTGTTTACGTAGTCTGATAGAATTTCCTCGCGATTTCCATACTGCTGTCTGTAGGCATAGTATGTTGCTTCCATGAAATATTCATCCAAGCAAACTGTCTGAAATCCAGGATGATCGATGATACAATCTACATTGAGCACCTCAGTTTTATCGAAAATCACATTGATCTTATTACAGCATCTACACTCATCTACTGTTTCTTTACTGTCTCAATTTACACACAAACACCTGAATAAATCAATATACGTGGTAAATACGCTCTGTTACAATTATTGTGTTAGAGAACTTGTAGCTCTTGCAAAACACATACACACATACGCACAGATATATGTGTGTGTGTGTGTGTGTGATAAATGTTAAGACTTTTGTTGTACCTTTTGTACCACAATACTGAAATTCACATTTCATCAGAAATGTATTATATTATGTTCATTATGAGTTTCCCTATAAACATTTATTCATTATTTGCCACTAGTACTGTGCACCTTAACCGACATGGAAAAATACGCTGGCTAATCATCAGTCCAGGGGGGGGGGGGGTGTAGAAAAATGTGTATCCATTAGCTGGATTAAAAGGTACATTCAATGTCTGCATTTCATCGTGGTTTAAAATGACAAACTTGAGTCATAAAATTAATAAAGTATTTATTTCGTCACCTCTCGTAGGCCGAGTCTTAAATGTTAAAATGTAACACCACTAGTTACTGATGAACTAAACTAAATGAAAATCTTCTCTGAAGACATCCAACAAGCTTTTGCTCAAATTTGTTTACTTCTCTTTTCATTATTGAATTTAAATAACATTAACGAAAGAATAATAAGATTAGTAATAATTAGTAATAACTGCAATAATGATAATAGTAATTACCAGAATGTAGAGCCCAAGTGCTGCTCAGCTTGATCATGCACTATGTTCTCCTCAGGGCCTTGATCATCGTCTCGCTCGGGTTGAAATTGATGTACGACCTCACTTCATAACGAGCAGAATTTTCTTCAGATTCATGAGGCTGGCCATCTTCAAGGGGTTCACCTTCCTCAAACGACGAAGATGAGCATGACAAATTTGCCATAAATTCGCTAGTGTCGTTACTATCAGCCATTATCATCACATACGCTAAACTTGCGTGACTTCCCGACTGTGCGTCACTTCCGGAAATCCGATTTTTCACAGGAAGTGTATAAATATTTCCGGAGCGTTTTCCGTAAAGCATCGATGTATGCTCAAATAATCTTAATTTTCTCCTCTGTGAGTTAAAACCTACATCTAAAATGCACATTTCTGAGTTATTTAGCAAAAAAAATGAACATTATGATATATAATGTGCATCTGACTCTTGTAGACCTTTAAATATTTACAAATTAATGTATATAATATAAATCTGGCCCCGTTCCGGAATAGGCAATAAAACCACCTGTAATTATTATTTTTTAGTCAGCATATTTCATTTTTAGGTGAGCTAACTCATTTTCTACCACTGCATATACATTTCCTTCTGAATGAACAGATGAGTATTCAGGTGACAAAGTGATAATAATGATAATAATAATAATAATAATGTGTTACTGTGTCACAAACATTAACTCAAGCTACTGTAGTGAGTGACAAGGTAAAAGCAACACATCCTTCAACAAATTTTAAAAGTTGACGAGATGGTGCAGGACAGTATCAAAAACTAAATATAGTTACGTTCCTTGTTGTCATATAAAACTCCATTAAATATGAGACGACGTAAACTAGTAGAGAAAAAAACCCAGAAATTCTCTGTTCAAAAATACAATATGATGTCTAAACATGCTACTGTATTAAACAGATCTTTTTCTTCTAGTTCGTGCATTCCTAGGTGCAAAATGTTTTTCAGCGCTTGAGACTATGGTAAGATCCGGTAACACGTCCAACGTGGAGGCTGTCAGACGAAATGGGTGTATGCGTGCGTGCGTGTATCTTGCTGACTTATTACTATCGTGTTTGTATGTAACTGATTCGAAACAGAACGAGATGATATATTGTCCTATTCGATATTAATTAGACCGAATTTCTTCTTTCTTCTAATGTCTCTTTTTATTTCTAGGTTATATATTTGTCATAAACTTACGATTTCGAATAGAAATACCAGTACATTCCATTCAACCAACCACCTCCAAAACATAAGGATAACGTTGTACGTGTGTTCGATGACACGCCATTCTTATGTATATTTAATTTATATTGTGTACTTGACCTTAGTCCATGGCTTAGTATAAAGGTTTGACCTACCTGACTTTTGTCATTGTTTTGTACATGTTTACTTTGATATGAGTTCACGCTCAGCCTTTTCCCTGTGAAATTCTATTCTGTCTTAGGTCAAGTGAAATAGTATATATAGGTCTTGTAAACAAAGTCTTTATTCCTGTTTTAAGTTCAGTCTATGGAATCATTTACAGTTGTGTTCAGATATATTTTGAGGAATCATTTATTTAAGTTATTCGTTGGAATTACAAAATCTTTTTGACTTTTGGAATAAAACTCTACTCTGGGATTACTGAAAACCCATTCAAAAACAATTTGGATCACATTATTTTGGCACATCAGGACAATCATGACTATTGGAATTCAATCAGAACGTTTAATTGTTTTGGACTTGTGATAGACCATTTAGGATTATTTGAGATTTTAATTCACAGTACTGTGTGTGTCTTTTAAATTTTTATTTGGTATTCATGGGAAATAAATTTTTTGTTGAATTTGACAAAACTTTTGGGTTTCGCTTCTTTCTGTTGCTTAGAGCCGTAACACCATCAACAATTATTTACATATATTGTGTTAAAGTATATTACTGTCTAAATAAACGCACTTCAAAAAGTGGTTACACAAATATGGACCAGGCATTTGCCTTTATGTAGAACCCTTCCGACAGTGCACCCTATAAATAGATATATCTGATAAGGAAAGAGTACGACTGTTCCGATTATGTAAAGACTCAAGGTTGAAGTTCAGAGTATTTAGGCGCGGTGATCAGAAAACTGTTTCACTGTTAGAAATAATTCAACCAAGATCACCGAAATATCTAAGTGCTTATTTCGATCATATTATAGCTATGGTAACGTGTGCCAAAAATCACTCCTGCAGCCGTCAGGTACTATTGCTTCTCTCCAATAGTAACTGCAACAATAGATTCCTTCCTGCAAGAGTGTTGCACAAAAAGAAGAAGAGAAAAGAATCTGGATTTTATCTTGTTATGCAAGGAGTTTACCTAAGATACCGTAAAATATGCAAGGAGTTTACCTAAGATACCGTAAAATATACAAGGAGTTTACCTAAGATACCGTAAAATATACATGGAGTTTACCTAAGATACGGTAAAATATGCATGGAGTTTGCCTAAGATACGGTAAAATATACAAGGAGTTTACCTAAGATACGGTAAAATATGCAAGGAGTTTACCTAAGATACCGTAAAATATGCAAGGAGTTTCCCTAAGATACCGTAAAATATACAAGGAGTTTGCATAAGATACCGTAAAATATACAAGGAGTTTACCTACGATAATGTAAAATATACAAGGAGTTTACCTAAGATACGGTAAAATGTACAAGGAGTTTACCTAAGATACCGTAAAATATACATGGAGTTTACCTAAGATACCGAAAAATATACAAGGAGTTTACCTAAGATACGGTAAAATATACAATTAGTTTACCTAAGATACCGTAAAATATGCAAGGAGTTTACCTAAGATACCGTAAATTATGCAAGGAGTTTACCTAAGATACTGAAAAATATACAAGGAGTTTACCTAAGAAACTGAAAAATATACAAGGAGTTTACCTAAGATACCGTAAAATATACAAGGAGTTTATCTAAGATACCGTAAAATATGCAAGGAGTTTGCCTAAGATACGGTAAAATATGCAAGGACTTTACCTAAGATACGATAAAATATGCAAGGAGTTTACCTAAGATACCGTAAAATATACAAGGAGTTTACCTAAGATACCGTAAAATATACAAGGAGTTTGCATAAGATACCGTAAAATATACATGGAGTTTACCTACGATAATGTAAAATATACAAGGAGTTTGCCTAAGATACCATAAAATATGCAAGGAGTTTACCTAAGATACCGTAAAATATATAAGGAGTTTACCTAAGATACCTTAAAATATACAAGGAGTTTACATAAGATACCGTAAAATATACAAGGAGTTTACCTAAGATACGGTAAAATATACAAGGAGTTTGCCTAAGATACCATAAAATATGCAAGGAGTTTACCTAAGATACCGTAAAATATACAAGGAGTTTACATAATATACCGTAAAATATACAAGGAGTTTACCTAAGACACCGTAAATTATGCAAGGAGTTTACCTAAGATACGATAAAATATGCAAGGAGTTTACCTAAGATACCGTAAAATATGCAAGGAGTTTCCCTAAGATACCGTAAAATATACAAGGAGTTTGCATAAGATACCGTAAAATATACAAGGAGTTTACCTACGATAATGTAAAATATACAAGGAGTTTACTTAAGATACGGTAAAATGTACAAGGAGTTTACCTAAGATACCGAAAAATATACAAGGAGTTTACCTAAGATACGGTAAAATATACAATTAGTTTACCTAAGATACCGTAAAATATGCAAGGAGTTTACCTAAGATACGGTAAAATATGCAAGGAGTTTACCTAAGATACCGTAAAATATGCAAGGAGTTTACCTAAGATACTGAAAAATATACAAGGAGTTTACCTAAGATACTGAAAAATATACAAGGAGTTTACCTAAGATACCGTAAAATATACAAGGAGTTTATCTAAGATACCGTAAAATATGCAAGGAGTTTGCCTAAGATACCGTAAAATATACAAGGAGTTTGCATAAGATACCGTAAAATATACAAGGAGTTTACCTACGATAATGTAAAATATACAAGGAGTTTACCTAAGATACCGTAAAATATACAAGGAGTTTACCTAAGATACCGTAAAATACCGTTTGAATTGCATATCATAACCTTTATCTAATTGTCTTCGTTCAAAACTGAATTTTAAAAATTACACTGATAACAACTCAAAGCGAGACGTACCTCGGTCACACATAATTTGTGCACGTAGGGATGCTGTTTAACAATGCTATGTGCATGATGCACATGATATGTCACACACACACACACACACACACAAACACACACACACACACACACACACACCTCAACCCTATCCCATCACAATCTACATTTGTCTTTCATATGAACCCAATGATCGCAGCACTTGCTCGACGCCAGTTGGAATATCTTTTTTTTATGCCAAATTGTGACTTGCCAAAATATTGTTAACTATTGGACAAAGTCACAGAAACTTCTGTTTCGGTTTTAAAAAATGAGCCAGCGTTGAAGAACACTGGAAACCTCTCTTGTATTCCAGATTATGAGTCTTATTAAATGAATTTACACTGCTGAGAGAGACCTGGGCATGTATAGCTTGTCTAAAGTAGCAAGATTCGTCTCACCAAAACTTCGCATCAGATTTAAAATATCCTAGCTAACAATGAGTGTATTCTCGCCTTTATAAAAGAAACTATTAACCTAGTTTGTGTTTTTGCAAACAAACCTCTCTATACCTAGCCGACATCTTGAAAATTCGTTTTGTAACGAAAGAATTTATCGTGAATGAATACGCGTGTTTACAACTATCTTACTGTATTCGCTAAACAACAATGAAGAATATCTCTGAATAAGCTGTAACACATGGGGTAGCACTGATATTGAATTTGATCTTGGAAATAAGTTGTAGTGCCCTATTTATAAAAAGAATTGGAAATTATCTCGCAATGAAATATTTATCATTTCCACATCCATCGTTGTCATCAAATCATAAAGCCATCACAAATTCATTTATGCTGATGTGTTAGCCTACCACTTCAAATTATTAACTGAATTTTTGTGTAATTATCACGTTTATGACAGCAAGGTTAACAGCCACGTGCATGCCTTAAATGTTTCACACGTAACCAATAAAAATGCAGCTGCCAAAGGATTCGCTAAAATTTGAAGTTTTGAAAGATTCCTTTTTTCTTAAAACAGCTCTCTGATATAAAGGCACATTCGTCAGAGATATACGAACTAACAATTCACACATACACACACGCACATTTATGGCAAAGCAAGTGCGCTTGAATTTTTGTGTGCATGTGTAAATGTGTTTATGAGTAAGAGAGAAAAAAGTTATATAGATTAAAAAATTATTCTTTCATGGGACTGATTTTTGGATTGCTTGAGTATGCCTTAAATCTGGAGTAACATTGTTTACAATATCCGTAATAGTAAAATATAAGGGGGCAGTCAATATTGACTGGTGTGAAAGCAGGAGCAGGGAAAATGCAAAGTACATGGAATATATTGGACGATCCACCCACCCCCACAACAACGCTGATGCACAAATTGGTATGCCCTGTTATGCGTCATTCAGTGACACTTATGTTTCAGTTTTGCACGGAGAACTGTACCCTACATTTTTTCAATACGTAAGTAAACAATTCTTTCTTTAAAAAATCCCAAATCATACTATAATCCGCCAATAAACAATGACAACTCCGAGATAAAATAAAACGCAATAGTTAGTATCAATTAAGTTTATACCCGTAATATAATCATTTCTAACACTGTCATAATTTTAAAAAACTCAGACCTCCCTACACGTTAATTCAGTTTATTTGGGGAGGGGGTGTTGATTTTGTTTGTTTGGAGCTTTTTGCTTCAAATTTATGGGGTCAAGGCAATTTTGAGATAATTGTGCTTCAGTTTCGTACACTCGTGATTGAGATTATGATCTCTGATAACGTAAAATGAAAATCAGCGAATAGAGAAACGAATCTGTGACAAGTTGATAATAATTCTTTTTAAAGCAACAAAACATGGGCTAATCTTTGTGTTTGGAATCAAAGAAAAATCGACTTGTCTAAAAGAAGAGTGAAAGAGAGAAAAGTGTGAATTGTAAAACTGTGATAACATATATTTCACTAGTGTGCATATGTACGCGCTGTATGAAAATTTGCATAACAACAATTTGATACCCATAATAGCAACCGTCTCCAAATTATTTTACCGATTTCTTACAAGTTCGACGATACAATTACAAACATGGAAAAGGTTTCAGTCTGGTCGCATCAAGTGACCTTTGACCGGGAAGCGAGTTAGTGTTTAGAAATGGGACAGACAGCTAAAGTCAATTCCACGTAGACTGTACTGGTAATATTTTCAAAAATACGTTAGTATAAAACCATCAAAAACACGCTACCATTCAATACACGATAAACCCCTAAAACGATAAAAATGATATGATGTGCGTTCATGTTATTATTGGTGGTGGTGGTTGTGCGTGTGCGTGCGTGCGTGTGTGCGCGCTTTTGTGTGTGTGTGTGTGTGTGTGTGTGAAAATTCACTTATAGGCGCCCACTACTGGTAAAGACATATTCGTTATATTCCGGTAGTATCTATACAGCAGAAGTGATAAAATGAAAATGTTTCTATGTTCAAGCCTACCATTGAGAATAATTTGTCGACTGTTATTCTTGTTCTGGACAAAAGCTAATATTTTCCACTTATTATTATCACCCAGTCAGCTGTCCTCATTCTTATAAATATCTTATTAAATATTCTACAAATAAATATGCTGGGTCTGCACTTCACACGCTAATTAGTTGCCTGTTACAAAATAGGTTAAACAGAGAAGGAGGTTCGAAATCGATATGCGAGAAGTAGGCCTATTTCAATTAGGTGATGTTTTGGAATTTTCCTGAAAGCGATTGACATTTTTGGATTGGTAAGCTATTTAGTGCAGAGGCAATTGTGAATAATGTGCATTGTCCAAGGACACACCACGGTATCTGCCTGAGGCTGGTCTAGATAGTAGGATTCGAACCCACGCCCTTTCGTTCGTGATTCCTGCATACTAACTACTGTGCCCGCGTGACTCTCTTGGGGTTGGTTGATGGGTAAATTATAATCGGAAATCAACCAGCAAAAACAGTAAAGTTTGAGACTGGTTTACAGTCGTAATATGGTTGGAATTGGTTGGTGTGATGTGATGTGGTTTGGATTGTTAACGTAGCTTTAACAATTTTTCAGTCATACCGCTATGATATCTGCAGTGTGGCAGTTTATAGTGAAGTCTAGCACTGGGGCATCATGCTGCAGACATTAAGCATGATGTCCCACCCAGTCACATTATCCTGACACCAAGCCGACCAGTCCTAACACTAACATCTTAATGCTGAGCGCCAAGCGAGGCAGCTGTTAGTACCATTTTTGTAAGTCTTTGGTATGACTCGGCTGGGGATCAAACTCACAACCTCCCGCATCCGAGGCGGACGCTGTAACCACTAGGCCACCGGAGCGGTAGGAATCGGTTGGTAAATTGCTGAATTGACGACATGCAACTGATAATTGGGACTGGCTTACTATATATATATATATATATATATATATATATATATATATATATATATATATATATATATATATATATATATATATATATATATATATTCCACGTCCAAGTAACCCCCGTAACTGCAAGAAGGCGAGGCTGGGGGAGAGGCACAAACTCCCGTCAAACAATGCTTTTTATGCATTATTGTGAGTGACCCCAGAATTAAGGGGGTTGGGGTTGGGGAGAGAATTTCTTTGTCATGGTATTTATTATTAATCTACTATAATAATAATATGATTGTATCCAACAGTTCAACAACTTGAGTTGTCAAGACGTTGGACGATCGCTATGACCTTACATAGTGTTGATTGAAACTACGTAATTACTGCTTCAGCATTAATTATAGATATCGCATTCCACTGTTTTGGCATGCAGACCTCGTAGGTTTTATCTTTTCTTGTGTTTAGCTGTTTTAATCTTTCATTGTGAGAACTAGGTCAATTGAGGAAGACTGGTACCTGTGGTATTATATTACAAACAAGAATGCTACCTACAATGAACGAAAAGCGTAATCAAGGAACCGTGGGGCCAGTGTATTTAGTTCGAGATATGATCAGCCATATATGTAATATATATATATGGCAAATATATGATATTAAAACTTGAATTTTTTAATTCAATTAAGGCAAACAGAAACGTGGCTGATTACTGTCCTATCTTTACCATTATATGTCATCTATATATCTAAGTACCCACTAACCTCTCTTTCTACATACTTACTTTCTTACCAAATTCTTTACACCCATCCACGCTCACCGAAAAATTTAATTTGGGTAGCACTCCTCCCAAAAAGAAGTTGCTGAATGGGAATCTTTCTCCCACCCACCCTCCCACCCACCCCAATCCCCACCATTTTGAAAGATAATAAATATCACCTTTTCGCATTCTCGTGCGTTACGATTTTCAGGAAAGCTTATAGCATGTCACCGACTGGCCCGTATTTGTAAAGATTAAAAAAGAACAGAATAGAATTTCATTCATTTCATGCATGCAAAAGGCACACTGTCAAAACAATATATAATGAAGATATGATGCATTAATGCATAAAGGAATAAGTAATGGTGATAGGAAATCTTTGTAGAGACATGAATTGTGTGTGTGTGTGTGTGTGTGTGGGAGAGAGAGAGAGAGAGAGAGAGAGAGAGAGTAAGGGAGGGAGACCAATTATACAAGCTGGAACACATATTTTCCTGGGTATTTTTATACGGAATCTTCATATTAAAATAATTTTAGTAGTTTATACACACTTGATTTCTGCCAATAATAGGGATCGATATTAGATTTATGGGTGATATATATCCTGGACAGTTTAAGAAAATAGTAAATTCTACTTCGACATCGTTATTTATACAAAGTTCATATTTCTTTTCATGTCTTTAGTTTACTACACGTCTCAATGGGTGTCATGAAACTATAAATATAATTAAAGCCCATGTAAAGACTAATATAATATGAAATATGATTTTAAAACAATTATAATAGGAAAAATATTAGTCATTTTCATAATCATTAACACCATCATCATCTTTGTCGTCGTCATCAAAATGACAATTACAATAATAACAAGAACAACAATCATCATCATCATAGTCATTATAAGAATAACATGAATAATAATAATAATAATAATAATAATAATAATAATAATCTTGAAAACTTGATACATATTCGTTATCTCAAAAGAAAATAATAGATAAAATATGTACTCGAACTTGTTCTATTGGAAAGGTATAGTTTAAATCATTGCGAATACGTGTAGACGCATTTCAATATAGAGAGACCCTTACGTAGGAGATACAGCTATGCAGAAGGCACCTGGTCATGAAGAATAACATTTACGATTTGATTTTCATCAGCTTACCTGTACATTTCAGCTTCATTTAAATGATCATTGTCCATCTAAGAAAATAATACTTGGTGCCTTTAATGTCCTTTATGGAATGAATTCGCTGTTATAATTATGTTATGACGCCTTTCAGGCAACATAATCAAACATTTAAAAAAAATTAAAAATCCAACCACCAAGAAGGTTCACAAACTTAAATTTCTACGAATAAAGTCCCAAACATTGCTCTCTGTAGCTACTAACAAACGCAAGGCTGAGGACGGAATGGATCCAGGGTATATATTTCTTCTCGTTAATTAGTAATGATGTTTTATACAACAGCAACGCAAATACAGACTTAAACAATAGAATGCCTGAAGATCAATATTTAAATGTGCGTTATGATTGTTATCGATTTAGGCCCATGGATAATATTCAAACCATAACGTTAATAAAGGCTTCTTACTCCTAGTGTTGTCATTAAAATTTCATAATTCTTCAACCTAATAATACTATCATTTCTACTAATTTTACTTACCTTCTGTTTGGTGATTCACTATTAATTAAAAAGACTAGCTGTTGAGTAATTTCATGCCAAGATCTGATCTCATAGAACTGACGAGAATTTAAACTACAGACGACAACAGCGTAATTCTCAATATGTCTCAAATAGCACTTGAACAGATCTCCAGTTCCATTACTGACCTTGATAAAGAAATCAATGATCGAGAAAGACCTCAAACAAAGCAATATACAAATAGACTATATTTACCCGTTTCGCTCTGTTATCATATTTAGTACTGAGAAACTACTGTGGGAGTGGCCCAATGCCGTTACTATTTGTGCTAGAGTTGTACAAGAAAGACATTTTAATGGAATAGAAACGAGACTAAATGTAGTTTTCATTCAGTAATGGTGTTTGCTGGTATATGCAAACTGTATAACAACCCATGAAAATTTGATGTATGGTTATCGTTGTAGTACAGATCTCTTTACAACCACAACACCAAGATGATGTTCTTGAGGTTCTCCTCGCCCAAATGCCAAGAACCTTTTTGGGGGACCATCAATAACCTCGTTCTCGGGGAGAGAATGCATAGTTCCGAGATAAAGAGATAAGACCCACTTAGTTACTGTTGATCCGGCTCCCAAGCTATCGTCAAAGTAGCGGATTCAGTAGCATCAGCAACATATTCATTACGAAATATTCCCGACATTTCTTAAATTTTCCTAACTGATTATTAAAAGAATCTTTCAGAACGTTTCTGAAGAAGAAAAAAAGCTTAAACTTTTCACGAAATTAGGATTTTCGATGGCGAAAATCAGGTCAAGGCTGCAGCACGATGCTGGCGATCTACGAGTATTGTTGTTGATTGTTATGGGGCTTAACCATATTTTTCAGCACAAGATAGGCTATACATGGCGGCCAGTATAAGTGGTGAAGGAAGAAACTGGGAAAACCCCTGAAAGAACCACCGACCCACGGGAAGGTACTGACAAGCTTTCTCACGTACCCACATTGGCCAAGCCAGAGATTCGAACCCATGCAAACAGAGGTGAGATGGCAGTGATCCGTAACAGTGAGCGCTATAGACCACTCGGCCACTCGGGGTCCACGATCTGGAAGAAGAACGACTATCCTGACAAACTTCAAAATGAAATTTCTCTACAGGAGGACAACGTAACATAATCTTTCTGTTCTTGCAAAGTTTGGTATGCGTCTTAATTAAATCAGAATTTCTAGTATGACTTCAGTAAAACAAAAAAGTGTGTTTTTGTTTTTAAATTTTAAATAAAGCTTTCTTCACGAATTCGCGCTCCTTAAATTTATATCATACATGTATTTTTTTCATGTGAGAATAAAATTTAGGTACTTTTTCTGATCTACGATAAAAAATATTATTATCAATTAATAATTAAAATTGGGGAAAAAACATTAAGTCACAATAAATAAATAATCAATTTTTAAAATGTTGCCTAAGTTATGAAGAAAGTGTACGTCCTTTGAGAGCGTTATCATGTATCCTCAGTTGGGCTGATAAAAGCATTTCATGAGGATATCATGTTACCCAGTGCATCCATGTGAAACGTCCATGTAATGAGGATATCATGTTACCCAGTGCATCCATGTGAAACGTCCATGTAATGAGGATATCATGTTACCCATATCATAAGGATATCATGTTAGCCAGTGCATCCATGTGAAACGTCTATTTCATGAAGATATCATGTTACCCATTTCATGAGGATATCATGTTACTCAGTGCATCCATGTGAAACGTCCATGTAATGAGGATATCATGTTACCCAGTGCATCCATGTAAAACGTCCATTTCATGAGGATGTCATGTTACCCAGTGCATCCGTGTGAAACGTCCATTTCATGAGGATATCATGTTACCCAGTGCATCCATGTGAAACGTCCATTTCATGAGGATATCATGTTACCCATTTCATGAGGATATCGTGTTACCCATGATGTAACCCAGTGCATCCATGTGAAACGTCCATTTATCATACTCTCGAGAGAAAGAAAGAAAAATAAAGGCACGAAGAAATTCACAACTATAGGCACGTTGAAAAGATATATATTGGCATCCGTTATTTCCTTTGTTCATTAATTAGTGTGACTCGCTCTGTTTTACTTCACTGATGTCAAAACATTTTGCAGGTGTTTTAAAATCAATAATTTGTTAGTAATAAATTTTAATTGAAGTCAACATAATGAAACAACCATAAATGGAAGGGCATAGCTAGCTGTTATTTAAAGCCTCATGCTTAATAAAGACAAATTATTTTGTTATCAGTTTAACCTCTTCATAAAGTTAAGATATTTTGTGACCAAAACAAACATTCATAATAAAAATTGTATTTAAAAAAATTCAAGTTAAAATATTTTGAAATAAATGATGTCAAAATCCAGTTTTGCAAGTATGAATACTGAACTGGATCAGGGCCGTTCAAGAACTTAATGTATAGGGTTATGTTTTTTTCTTCTTCATCTTTACACAAGCTACTAATGAAATTATGATGCAGGATTCCAATATTCAAAAGGTACTTTAAAAAAATAACCATCCATGGTAATACAAGACAAACATAAACAATACTTATACACACATTTTCTACACCGCATCCTATATTTTGACTCAGACATGATATGCAATTGAACATATGGGTAAATTTAGTATGAAATTGTTTTTACAATTTTTACAAGCACAACAATTACTCATATTATTTTAAAACAGTTTGATTAATTTTCCATTTTGGCTTTGGGTTTGGGAAAATTTACACGAAAAATCCCTCTTGAATTCTTTCAGGGAAGCAACAATCTGCCCCAAGCACAACAGCAATTGAACTGATAAATTTTCAATGATTTTCTGCGCAGTCGTTCAAATTTCTCTTCAGTGTAATAAGAAAGTAATCCAGTGTCGTCTTTTGTTTGTGAGCAACTGGTTGATAGTGTGACTTCATGAGTAATGTT
Organism: Sinohyriopsis cumingii; assembly: GCA_028554795.2. Taxonomy (NCBI): domain Eukaryota; kingdom Metazoa; phylum Mollusca; class Bivalvia; order Unionida; family Unionidae; genus Sinohyriopsis; species Sinohyriopsis cumingii. Next base: position 127,697,694 of record CM068835.1, read on the forward strand.
GATATTGTAGGATGTGTTTTGTTGATCACACCATTCAAAGAGATATGCTATCCTTCTAATGAACTGGTCATTCTTGGCAGATCTTTCTTGACGCATAAAGACTGCAACAACATTGCATGTGAAAACGTTCAAAGACGTCGACGAGATCCTCTGCCTATATTTCCGAATAATCTGATTCAAAATAATCAACGACTTGATCTAGTTCATCTGGAAAGTTCTCGTGTGAGAAAGTAGTTAATACCCTCTGACAACGTCTTCTGGTGGTTGTTGTTGTTGTTGTTGTTGTGGGGTTTAACGCCATTTTTCAGGACACGATAGGCTATACATGGCGGCCAATATTAATGGTGGAGGAAGAACCCGAGAAAAACCCCGGAAAGAACCACCGACACACGAGAAGCTACTGGCAAACTTTCTCACATACCCACATTGGCCGAATCCGAGACTCGAACCCACGCAGACAGAGGTAAGATGGCAGTGATCCATAACGGAGAGCGCTTTAGACCACTCGGCCACTCGGGGCCCCCTCTTCTGGTGGTAGAAATGCGACGGCGGCCAAACTTCGTGCTTTGAGAGTGAATTCAAGATCGGAGTCATACCGAATCTCATGACCTGATTCCTGAATGCGTCTCCATGTTTTGCAATGTGTGCTCCACGGTAATTGTAGCAATAAATAAAAACAGTATTTTAAGTAGAGTCGATAAAATTACAGGCGACTTAAACATTATTGACGTAATAATTTCGATGAAACGATGGAACCAATTTAGTACCAGGAAATGAAAATCAACATAATGAATATCAACGAAATGGAAAATTCAAGAAATATTTTTCGACAAATTGAATTTGATGCTATGATTGTCGAAGAAAAGAATGGGAATCTTTCAGAATGGATTAAGATTTCTTCTCTCTTCGATATAGTAGAGAATGGTGTCAATAGGGCTGCAACAAAAGAAACAGTAGTTTTCAAAGTTATGCACACTTTGCATGCAAGATATATAATTTGTATGTCACTTTCACTGTTTTTGTCTTTATTGATATGTGCATGCATATACGAGAGCGAAGAAAACGATTCGGGGGAATCACATTAGCAGCAATAATGATATAGCCAAACCCATACAGTGTAACTAGCTTTATTACCTCTTCATAACTCACCAAGAACAAATCTTCACAGATGCTTTCTACGTGCTTCTTTTAACGTCAGTGTGCTCAAAAGTGTTGTCTTAGATCTACCAAGTATTCAGTCTTGGGCAACATCAGCATGACTTTAGCAAATAACCGTTCACGTTTCCGAAGCCGGCACCTTCTTGAGATCAGGAACATTGTTTGAATTGTGTTTTCTTCTGAACTGTGACACAAAGAGGGATAACCGCTGGTTTCTTGTTTCAATTTGAGGAACTCGTTGATGTAACCTGATAAAATCCCTGATTCGAGTCCTCGTCCAATTGGTATTTGTTCTTTGGTAGGAAGTTGCCAAATTAAGTAAACTTTTAACAATAAGTATCAACGATCGAGAACATGAAATAATTCTACACTCGCCCAGGATCCTGTCAGGGTGCATTAATTGTCATCGTATCGACAACGTTGGTGCTGATTACATGTTTCAGCACACGTAAGGCATAAATGAAATATCATTTTTACGAGGTAATGATAAGGCATCACGGGAAGGAATACGTTCGACAGTGAAATAACTTTACGTTTAATCAAACCTTCTTACTTCGTGGTGACAAGTAGAAACTCACGCTTATTAACACTCCCAAAAGTTCAGCGAACGCACTGTCAATACATCTGCTTTGTCTTCCTTGAGATTTTTCTACTTCGTATAACAAGCTTGTTGCACTGGTCCGTCCGCCAAATAAAATGTCGCGAGAATTCAATGGCTCGATGTCCACCACATCATTGTCTTCAACGATGCGTGCGAAAGTCTGGATCTGCTTTCAATCATTGATCGTACTCATGTTCCAACATTTCCATCACACTGTATCCTTGAATAACCAAACTCTGGCTTCGCTGGTAAGTTTTGTCGTACCAGTCTACTATAGTGGACGCTGTCGATGGATTTATTTAAGTTCTGAGTTGGATAACATGTGGGACATTCATGAAGTATACATCCATGAAATCTGTACACTATCTGTCCCAACCACCAACTAAATAAGATCCAAACTTTTTGTCTCTACCGTTTCTGGTATGTTTTATCCACTTGTCTGTGTGGCTCAAATAATATTACCAATTCAAAACTTGGACCAAATATGGACGGAAAAGAGGCTGATATGACTGAGGAAGTATGATGGCTAGTTATTTTTCGAGCACTAACGTCTTTCTGCACACTAATCGCCAATCCTTAGCAATGGTGGAAACTTTCTTCAAGGAAATGAAAATTCCGATCTCAAAAACTAACTGTCGACATTATCTACAGAAAGGTCGTGATATGTCGACCTCGGACCGACAATATTTTAACATTTCTTCTTGAAAAGCAAAGGGACTGATTAGTGAGATTGGTACCATGCGTAGATAGCTTATCGTTGTTCGGTCTTCATGCCGTCTGGTAGGTTGCCACCAAGGTCTCCGTAGGCCCTCGGTACTTCTTTAATAAAACGATTGACACTGACATGACTCTGCATCTATGTGTATACACTTTACAGAAACATGGATTCATACGCCCTAGGCACATTGCCTACTGTGCCTATTGTATAATACGGCCCTGCCGTCGGGGTCTTAGTAATGGACTTCAAGCAAATGCAGGGACACACCGTGTTTATTTCCTTTACCGCCAAAACTTTGAGGAAAACTAATTAAGCCTGTTCAGTCATTCCAAATGTTTTACGCATTTTACTGAAAGGCTTAGCGAAATAAGTCGTGGAATCTTTAAATTATACGTTTCCGATACTGATGTAAATGATTTTGACTCAATTCAATTCTGGTTTTGAAGATTCGGTCCAATGTTCTATTAAAAAAAATTCAAAGACATTTGTACGTTTTTATAACAGTTGCCGTAAAGACCGACCTCATCTCCGTCCCAGGCGTCGTCCGTGGAGTGCAAAACCCACTGAGCGAAATCAAAAAGAGCATGAGATCCATTAGATATCCACTTATGGGTACTCTACACTTCCAACACTGATGAAATTAAGGTTCCAGAATACAGTCGATGCAAGTGCAATGGACGATACAAACGTCATGACTGTGAGTCTCTGTCTAACTTAAAAAGATTAAATCTAAACAATGGTCCCGTTTCCTTTCTTGTGTTGGTGATCCAATGACTTATCTGGTTCCTTGTAATATCTCTGAGTGTAATATTGTTGATGCAACATTGCGTCTTAACTGGCAGAGGCATCGAAATGATTTTGGTGATTATGAACTAGAATAAACCTTCCGTCACCGAAAATGGGTTCCTCGATACAGGATTTCTATGCGAATGACGTGAGGGTAAACTTTAAACGTATATCGAGGAGATAGCAATTCTTGAATTTTATCCATTTAGTTCCAAAATAATATATGATTCTCTTCGCTGTTTGGCATTCCCCGTGTTCGTTTCCTTTCTGTGTTCATTTCATAAGCTTTAGCTACCAAAATCGCGCGTGCTAAACACGGCTGATCCTGACTGTTGTCTGTCTTAATGATACTTCGTTGAGCATTCGAAAGTTGATCCACAGATAAAACTAACTTTTCTACTGCCAGAATGAGCTGAAACGTGTGTCAAATGAAGGCTAGCTTTTCCACTGGTCATGTCAAACTCATCGTTGGATTGCTGCACATGTTGAATTGTGGGAAGGTTAACACTCCATGTGTACTAAATTAGAGCCAGATGAGAGATTTTACAATGTCGAGATTAATCCACAGTTTAAAACGACCTTGATCTTCAGTTTGACAGTGCCATTTCAACTTCTCTAACAGAGTCCAATAAATCGATAATAAATGCAGATGATTTCTTTGCAGGGATTTAATAATTGTAACCTTCACATTTTACAGTGTAAGTGCAAGCCGTGGTTCCAATTTTCTGAAGTCATTTTAAACTTGTACGTCTAATTTTTTCAAATAATCAGTGTTACTGAGCCCATTCCTACACGAGATTTATGATAATTCATTTCGCGACAAGGCCTATTCAAAGAGATATAAGACATGTGAAGGGGAAACACCTATTGCAACTCAGATTTTCTTAAAACAAAAGTTACCTCCCATGCCACAAAATTCATTTACAAAAATTGTGAACATGATTTGGACAACAGAGAGAGAAGTAGTTGTCATTATCATATCATCACCCATATCAATGCCGGATTATCCTAGTAGCAAAAGTAGCATATGCTACGGGCCCCGCACTTTCAAGGGCCCCGCGCTAAATTCTTTCAAGCTATCAATTGCCTATATGTAAATAATACTATTACTCAATTGTCAGACAAATTTGTCGTATTATCTGACTATACAGCCAATGAAAAAAAAAATTTTTTACTTTACTAAGCAAGTTAAAAATGTATGTTTTAATATTCATGTGAGTTTTTTTCATTTAGGGCTCCATTATAGCATATGCTACAGGCGCCGCACTAGCTTAATCCGGCACTGCCCCATCTACACAAAATTAAATTAATTTCAACCTTTAGACTATTTTTCACAATATAATTATATTGTTATTACAAAAAGTGAAAGACAGCCCTTTAAATTTTAAGTATAAATACATATAGATTACAGGCCCATAAATCCGGTACAGTGTTCAAGAGTATAAGAAAACAAGTCACAACTTATGTGATCAAGTTTCGAATTTTGTGAAATTAAAACTACTGGATGTATGAAGAATAAAAATAAATAAAAATAAGCACACAAGTAAATAATTAGAAATAAAAGCTTTTCACATTACAAGTTGATGGGGAGTGTTGTCTGAAGACCTTCAAACTACAAAACCGATATAAACCTAAAGTTTAATCTTTAAATTACTTTTCATAAGGCTGATAATTACATACAATTACACAAACTAGTCCATGATCCACATTTTCATATGGCTGATAAAAAAATTACATACAATTATACAAACTAGTTCATGATCCACATTTTCATAACGCTAACCACGATGAACAACTTCTGTATGTGGTTTCAAAATTTGAAAACGTTGTAGTCTTGATGATAAGTTTCTGTAATTTCGATCTGGTTATTTTGATTTCTTTTTCAGCGATATGCCTTTTTGCAGACAGATACGCTTCCGATTTGGAACACAGTTTTAGTCTATCCAGGTACCGGAAGATACGGCAGAAGTAAAACCATTGTAATTTATATACGAGCCATGTATACATCACAGCTGCCTCCAGATACGGCGAATTAACTTATGTGATTGAGCTGAACAATCTAAGCCTTGTATTTAACATAGAAATTGATACGCCTTGTATTTAACATAGAAATTGATACGCCTTGTATTTAACATAGAAAATGATACGCCTTGTATTTAACAGAAATTTATACGCCTTGTATTTAACAAAGAAATTGATCCGCCTTGTATTTAACATAGAAAATGATCCGCCTTGTATTTAACATGGAAAATGGTACGCCTTGTATTTAACATAGAAAATGATCCGACTTGTATTTAACAAAGAAATTGATACGCCCTATTAAATATGTACATGATAATCAATTTAATGTTTTAGCACGAGTTTTTCAAAGCTTCGAGACCAAATCTGATTTTCAAAAACAAACACATTTTGGGTACACTTCATGCCACTTCCAAAACCTGTCGTAATCTTCCACATGATGTAGTATTTGATTGTCATCTTGAAATGCAATGTTCCTTAACTGGAAATGTGTAAGAAACGTTTTTATTTATTTATTTAATATGCTAACGATATTTAATCATTAAACATTATGCAAGCAGTAAATGTCAAGTACACATTCTATCATACTGTCGTGCTTTTTGTGCACGTAATTCATTTATTGGTGACTAGCAAAACACAATAAAATAATGTGCATTTGAACACAAAATTTATTTCACAGTAACGCAATAATGTTGAAATTAGATAGAAAAAAGACTTTTTTGTTTTTCAAAAAACCCATTATAAACAGGTGTCAAAATCATAGCAAAACACACTTTTTCCATCATCAAGTTTCTACAAGGTTAATAAAAACTAAAACCGGATGCACGAAACTTCGTCAAAACTTCGTATATACACTTCGTCTACAGACACTTTACTGACAGATTTAGTTTCAACGCCTTCAACGACTTGTCGAAAAACTCATACGCATGTTTAACCCTGTTATGGTTATTATTTTAGCGATAGGCTAAGTTAAAGCATTTGACGAAGTGTCTGCTAAACAAAGTGTCGTAAGACCTTTACATTCTAAGAAAATACTTCGGAAACCTATTTTGCATTCGATCATGAAATTTAACAACGAAAAATAAAAATAAATCGCATCGGTTTGGAAAGACACGGAACATTTCTTTCACGTGAAACATACGATATATTTACAAATTTAAAAAATACATCAAGGAAATAATTAATGCCGTAAATAAGAACACATTTAGTTCAGATAGTTACACGTTCACAAGACTAAGCCATGTGAATTAAACACGTGGTATAATGTGAACATAGTCGGTACGAATATTAGCTAGGTCATACTTTTTCATAACACAAAATGACAGTCTGAACATGACCAGACAGACAGACAATGTGTAGTCGTATATTGGAACAACATCAATACTGAGGTATAGAGTAAGTTTGACATAGTTTTTCCGTGCATCTGAAATGTATGTTAGTCATATAGACCGCTGTCAATCGGGACCAGTTACGCAAGTGGTTGGATTGTTCACACTCTAGTTGTTAATGTAACCACTGTTGGCAGGAAGACCCTGCTGTTGTCGCCATACTGCCAACCGATGCTGAAACCATTTCTGAAATAGGAGCAAAAGTAATTTAAAGATAAATTACGCAAATTTTGTATTATAAACTTTTCATTTTAAGTATAGATTAAAATATGCATAATGTGTGTTGGCTGGTTGTTTTATTGGCACTTTGACACAATATTGGCTACATGATGGCATGGAAATGTAAGCGAAGTGCCTTTCCCATGAACACACTGAGGCATCCAACCCAGGAGCCTGCGACCCTTGCATTACTAGTCCGACATTCTTCCAACTGAGCTGGTGTGGCTCCTGGTAGATATATCGATGCTAAATAAGTAGTTGGTTGATACATACAGTGAAAAATTTAAGTCGTTATACTGGCAAGCAATTTAAGTCGGTATGCTGGCAAGCAAATTAAGTCGGTATACTGGTATACAATTCAAGTCGGTATACTGGCAAGCAATTTAAGTCGGTATGCTGGCAAGCAAATTAAGTCGGTATACTGGTATACAATTCAAGTCGGTATACTGGCAAGCAATTTAAGTCGGTATGCTGGCAAGCAAATTAAGTCGGTATACTGGTATACAATTCAAGTCGTTATACTGGCAAGCAATTTAAGTCGGTATACTGGTATACAATTTAAGTTGTTATACTGGCAAGCCTTTTAAGTCGGTATACTGGTATACAATTTAAGTCGTTATACTGGCAAGCAATTTAAGTCGGTATACTGGTATACAATTTAAGTTGTTATACTGGCAAGCAATTTAAGTCGGTATTCTGGTATACAATTTAAGTCGGTATACTGGCAAACAATTTAAGTCGGTATACTGGTATACAATTTAAGTCGTTATACTGGCAAGCAATTTAATTCGTTATACTGGCAAGCAATTTAAGTCGTTATACTGGTAAGCAATTTAAGTCGTTATATTGGCAAGCAATTTAGGTTGCTATATTGGCAAGCAATTTAAGTCGTTATATTAGCAAGCAATTTAAGTCGTTATACTGGCAAGGAATTTAAGTCGTTTTATTGGCAAGCAATTTAAGTCGTTATACCGGCAAGCAAGTAAAGGTAGCTATAAAGAGGAACTAGCTGCAAGATTTGCTGTTATAAAATGGACATTTTTAACTCTATCAGTCATTAACTGATAAAATTTATGAACATTTAATGCCTTTAGGACGAAATAAAACTTCGTGTGTCATGGAATCACTGAATTACTCCTGCACCGTAAAGCTAGACATGTGACACTTGGATAAGTTATGATCCTATGGGTACATGTGAAACTTGGATCAATTATGATCATATGGGTACATGTGAAACTTGGATCAATTATGATCATATGGGTACATATGAAACTTGGATCAATTATGATCCTATGGGTACAAAATTGTGCCAATATTTTGGAATTTTGATCTTGCTACTATGAAGAGGGCAACAGAGGTTGTGGTGACTTGATACAAATTTCAACAGAGGTTGTGGTGACTTGACACAAATTTCAACAGAGGTTGTGGTGACTTGATACAAATTTCAACAGAGGTCGGGGTGACTTGATACAAATTTCAAATACAAATCCTGAGTTGTTTATTTCACGTGTCTGAAAATTGGCATGTATCATCAATAAACTAATTGTCATCTAATTATCTAAGTAATACATGCAAGACTGAGACGACCGAGACATTTCCATACCCCCATGAAACGAATCCCTAACCAGTAATAATACAGAAACTATATAGATCTACACCATATATGTATGTACGTATGTATGTATGTATGTATGTATGTATGTATGTATGTATGTATGTATGTATGGATGGATGGATGGATGGATGGATGGATGGGTGGGTGGGTGGGTGTGTGTGTGTGTGTGTGTGTGTGTGTGTGTGTGTGTGTACACATGATATAAACTATTGAGAACCCAGTCCTTTAAAATTGTTTACACTAAATTGGCACAGAAAGACAAATTGTTCATGCAAGAGACACCGTCCCTGTTGTCCATCCTTATCACCAAGGGACTTGCCCCTAAGAAAATGGCTTGGCAGATATTGAGATCCCCACACAATAACAATTTATATAATCACTGATCATGAAAAGACAAAAGCCCAATACCATCTACTATTTGTACCTAGAGCAGTCCTTTACCTCGAGGATATACCCAAGAGGCTCAAACGTTTGGGGTGAAGATCAAACCAGGAAAGATCGGGGATGCGTGATTTACAAACACATATTTCATTTTTGGTTATACTATTGTTTCAAGTAATATAATTACGTGACTTTAACGACAATAAATATTGGTTGCAACTACATGCAATTAAGAATAAAACAACGCCATTTGCAAGTTCGCTAGTCCTAGATCAGGATGTGAATCAAACCCATGGAAGCGGGGAGATACGTGTTTTACATACACACGATTATGTCTGATGATATGTGCCCCGTTATTATTTAAACGAACATGACTACACTACTTATATAACGAAAAAAACTGGCTACAGCTACTTGCATTGCTGAGTTATTTTGTTTGCGGAAATTATGTTTGTCCAGGTTTTCATTCTTCATAAGTGCTCCTGGAAAGGTACAAGCTATTACACTTGTCAATCACTTTGAAGTTGAAAATCGATTAATGCCCATCGAAAAGGCTTGTACAAACTTATTTAAAGGATATTTAGACATGCATTCAGTGACTAAATAGGTTCAAATATATAGCCAATATCTCTACCCACTGTTTACTATACAATCATAACACTTAGATGGTTTGTACTTCTCTTTTATACATTGACAATTCTCTGTCAGCTAAAGTCGTACGTCGTCTTCAAGATAAATCTCTATATAAAACACATTGCAGATACAATTGTCAGCAAAAGCCGTACGTCGTCTTCAAGATAAATCTCTATATAAAACATATTGTACATACAATTGTTGATTTAGCTATGGATGTGTATACTTCATCCAACAAGAAGAAAAGTAAGGTCTTACGACAGAGTCCATACAATTGGGTGCACCAGTACGTCGTATGTGTGTAGTTTTGTTGAACTCCTTCTGCACCGTTGAAGCTCAACACATGAAATTTGTGCTCAATTATGGTCCTATATGTGTAAGTTGTGCCAGTATTGTTGGAATTTTGATCTTGCTCTTGGGAATGGGCTATAGGGGTTGAGGTGATTCTACTAAAATGTTTATATGACTCGAGTTGTTTGTCTCACATGTCTGAGAACTGGCATTGGTTTTCAACAATGTGTCAACACATGTCAGGTTTGGATCCCTTAGTCAAGTAAAGGGATCTTTTCCTACCGTAAAACACTTAGCCCATGGGTAATAGTGAGGGATCTTTCCTTACCGTAAAACACTTAGCCCATGGGTAATAGTGAGGGATCTTTCCTTACCGTAAAACACTTAGCCCATGGGTAATAGTGAGGGATCTTTCCTTACCGTAAAACACTTAGCCCATGGGTAATAGTGAGGGATCTTTCCTTACCGTAAAACACTTAGCCCATGGGTAATAGTGAGGAATCTTCCCCTACCGTAAAACACTTAGCCCATGGGTAATAGTGAGGGATCTTTCCCTACCGTAAAACACTTAGCCCATGGGTAATAGTGTAGAAACTATCGAGATCTCCACCAGACAACCATATATACATACTTAATGGGCGTGACAAAATACAGTTATGCAAACAACTGACATTAATACTTGAGTCTCCCCATTAGTAACTTAGTCATAACATATACACTTGTAAGACCCCATCAATGTAATGTTATAAATCACTGGTCTTAAGCAAAGTAAAATAAATGAGTGAAAACCAAAAAGTTTTGTCAAAATTAAACAAATAATTTGTTTCCCTACAATGCACAGTGAAAATGTGAAGAAAAAAGACGGTATTGCGAATTAAATCCCAAATAATTCTAGAATTACTATTACAAGTCCTAATGTTTATAGTTCTGAATACATTTTAGTCGCATTCCAAAATAAATCCAACGCTGAAAGTGATTATATGTCTGTGATGACCTGAGTTATAATGATGTGCCAGCAGTCTTTTGTTTAATCACAGTCTATGATGACCTGAGTTATAATGATGTGCCAGCAGTCTTTTGTTTAATCACAGTCTGTGATGACCTGAGTTATAATGATGTGCCAGCAGTCTTTTGTTTAATCACAGTCTGTGATGACCTAAGTTATAACGATGTGCCAGCAGTCTTTTGTTTAATCACAGTGTGATGACCTGAGTTATAATGATGTGCCAGCAGTCTTTTGTTCAATCACAGTCTGTGATGACCTGAGTTATAATGATGTGCCAGCAGTCTTTTGTTTAATTACAATAATAATATCTAAGAATTTATCCTTATTTGAATTTCACTTTCAACCAAAGTCTATATTTAAAAAAGTATAATTCAGATGAGAACTTGTATTCCCAGTGAATAAATAATTTAAATAAATATATCCCAGCCCAAATTAAATACTGGACACAACAATAAAAAAATCATTTCTAGTTCAGATGTTATTGCAGGAATAATTAATTTTTCCGTAAACAAAATGTTTACTTCTGTACCTTACTTAGGTCACGTTTAACATTTCAAAATAAAACTATTACCTAATGGAAATTTTAATTCTAGAAGGTTGCAAATGTTTACAAGATAAAATCTTATTTACAATTAAAACGTCTGTTATTATAGCTATACAGCTATAAATTTTACATTACCCAAAACATATAATGAAATTTTAAAAAATTAATAAAAACCTGACAAACAATACAAATGATATATATATATATATATATATATATATATATATATATATATATATATATATATATATATATATATATATATATATATATATATCGCACTATCCCATCACTAACTGTATGACTTCCATGTCTCAACATGTTTCAGCTGATACCATCAACAAATTTTGCATTCACTGATTAAGGCGTATTTTCAATAAATAAAATCCAGTATTGCCACATTCATTTCGAATCAAACATCCTTTCAAAAATAAGTTTTTAATTTACCAGAATCGTCCAACTTTACAGTCTAAAAGAAAGGAAGGGTGGAAATCTTCAGCTTTTTCCACAACGAAAGAAAATACAAATAATGGTCACAAGAAAGGCTCGATTATGCCGAGTTGTAATATGGTTATTATCATTTACCTTAACGTCTTCTTCTGTTATACCAACTTCTGCAGCATAGAGTACAACCTCCAGCTCAGTGGGATTTCGGTTCTGCTTAAAATTCTCCTCTAACAAGGATGTTTGTGATAAACTTAACCTGGGAAGACTCTGGTACGGTGTTAAATGTGCTCGGATACTGTTTTTCGATAGGTCCATTTTGTCGTCTGATTCCAGAAAGAATGGACACAGGATGGTGTTTGTTACCGTGAATCAATGCAGTGTCATATCCATACAAACATGACAGGCTGATTTTAATTTTACAATCTAACCGACGACGACTTGATAGAGTAGTATGACATGTTTGCAAAATCAACAGGAAAACCGGAAGATCGATATGTCACATTAGGTCTTCTGCATTGCAGCTTCTCATAGCTGCAGACAAACGGCACGTGTTTGTGATGAGTCAAGTCTTTGTGCTTGACAGTATGCCGCAGTCTGTGCACTTTTCACCCCAAGATCGATGAACGGGGAATGAGCTTTAATCACAATATTCTGTGAATGTCATTTAATGTCCTAGTCTGAATAATAGACAACATATATTTATATGCCTTAATTAGGACCATCGCAAAACGACAATTAATTCTTATAGATGCCAAAATTCTGTCAAGCTGGTTAACACAGTGCAGAGCTCTTAATACGTCAAAGCTACATTAATACACTTTACATGGATTTTATCTACTACTTGTTGATTTTATCGAAGTTTTATGCACATATGTCCCTTAATAAACCGAGCAGACCGGTTCACGAACCCTCCAGTGGAAATCATGCAATCAGTCGCATTAATACGGCTCATTCAAGCTTCACGTTACGCTCTGTCAAAGAATTACCGAGAAGTGTTATGTTCCAGTTCACCCGCGCTGTACCATTGTCACCCGGGATTAGATGTTTGTTTTGTCGCTGTCAAATCGTAAACACCACCTACAACCAATGTTAGAGACGGAATGACAGAATTTCTTGAAATACCCAACACTATATTGGTGAGGGGAAAATAAAGTTTCTTGCCGCTTTTAAATTGTCCGTCTTATCACTGTAAGTGACTTACGACTACAATACAGATAAATGCTCAGTAAACCGTACATACTCAAGTACAGGCCGGGCCTGCATAATGCGCCGACAGCTCTAGATGTATGTAAGTTGCTAAATGACATACTCCATGATCTATCTATGTGATAGCATGTATTGGTCTATGTTATTTCAACTGTACCAGACTTGTACGTCCGTACATGCAGTACCTCACTTTGTCCAAGAAATCAGATTCGTACTCGTACATACCGTACTTCGTGCTGTTGTCTAATATAATGCATGTCTCATCAAAAGCTTGGCTCCAACCCTAACCTTGTTCACCTAAATTACCATAGATAATTTTGTTTTCCACTCAGCCAAACATCCTAATATTGTTTGTAAACATCAGAGTATGTGTATTGGCTATAATTTACCATCACAGCATAGCTATTTGGAAGTAGAACTTTATCTGCCAAAGTAAAGGGAGTCGTTTTATTGACCGCCCTCATATCAATTTAGCCGCACTTTCGTCAAAGCTGCGGTTCAATTATGCTTATAAATGAAAGCGACCTGCCAGATATGACTCAGATGAAAGTCATCTGGTCGTATACCTACAAAAGAAATGTTTCTTGCTCAGTAATATCCCCTTTATTGCACAATATATTTTTATCAGACTATATATTGTTCATGGTGCGCTTACACTTCTCGTAGATTATTTTATGTGGTACATTGTGAATCTAAACTAAAATTGGTGATTCATTATAAATTTAACACCCATGTCCCGCGCAAAATTGTCCCAAGAAACAGTACAAACAAACTGAATAAAACGCTAATGTTCATGGCTGTACATAATGCAAGTCTTTTGTTGTTTAAGATAACAGTCTTCATTACACACTATACATTACAGCAGCATCCACTCAGTCCTTGCATTAACCCTTAGGATGTGTTTTAAAGTTATTAACCAATCAGGTGTATTTTCCTCCTTTTTTCAAGAGGTGATATATGTATGGCAATGCAACAATGGCTATAATGTGCCCATAAGTTAAAAAATATATATAGTGCCGATTAAAAATTCAGTTAAAATGTCAATATTGGGATTTCTCACACACACACACACACACACACACACACACACACACACACGCACACACTGTTAGAAGGTACAACCTGTAATTAAACGTAAACATTAAATATTACAAGGTAAAAGGTAAATATGTTACAATTATTTACATGGCAAATAAAATAAAAGACAAAGGGAATGAAGATATAAAGCCTTTCAAAAAGTACATGTCATATAAATCGACTCAGCATTAATTGTGTTGTTTTTCAATTTTTGATTCCATTAATTTGGAAGCTGGAGACGGGGATTATTTTAAGAAAACTAGGAAACAGGTCGAAGTAAATCTTGTGTTTTGACAGAGCACCAACAACCAGTACGTTCTGAATTGGCCTTTTTCCAAAGAATGATGCTTAAGACGAAAACAGTTAACATACTTAACTTTAATTTTTTAAAAATAGAGGCAGAAAACGGCTCTTTTTCCTGTGTACGAGGATGTGTTCTTTGATGAGTTATTTAAAGAAATTCCTTTGCATGTTGTTGGGGGGGGGGGGCAGGGGCATTTATTTTATTGTATTAATGAGAATTTTAAGTCATGTTTGGTATTACGACTCTGGTCATAAACTAAGTAACAGAATGAAGCAAAACCATCAAGTTTTATAAAGCTTAACAAATAAATTAATTATCAGAGTTACAAATGAAAATGTGAGAGGAACGTACAGCATTATAGCATTATGAAGTGAATCCAAAATAATCCTGAAAAGTTCTATTATATTAAAGTCCAAAAGAATGAAAAGTTATTTTTATATTTCAGAACCGGAAATATACTGGTCCGCCAAGAATTGGTACGTTGTCAACATGACGTTGTTCAGAACTCCTTTGAATAATTTACAGGAGTTCCAGTAAATATAGTCGAATGGGCACTTCTATTTCCACTGAATAATCCAAACAAATGTTTTCCTCTCAAATACTATCAGAATACAACACAAAATACGTGTGCAGACTTGATGTTACAACAAGAACACAATAAACAGAATAAGATACTACCAAGTCCGAGCTACGTATATACAAGTGAAATAACTAAAACACGCATCTTATCACTACTACCTACATAAGTGAAAAACCGCAAATTTCAACCATCGTAGAAGAACTCATATGATTTAAACATTCAATGGGAGTTAACTTATTTCTTCTAAGATATCACTTGACAGACCTGTCCAATGGGGAAAAAGGTCGAATTTTGTCAATATATTTAATATTAATTTTATTATTAGCAACTGTCAATACATACGTAAGCATCTATTTATAGATCCTGTGCAATTTTACGTTCTTTAATATCTTAAAATAGGATATATGCACGTACAAAATTTCAACTAAAGATAAAAACAACAATTTACAGCTACGAATACAATTTACAAAAATTAGAAAAAGTTATATGCCACGAATTACACGTAAATATGGATATACATAACACTTGGTTGTTTTACTGAAAAATTTATGATATGTCCGATCAAAAGTAAATTTATATTATGTCCAATCAAAAGTAAATTTATATTATGTCCAATCAAAAGTAAATTTCTATTATGTCCAATCAAAAGTAAATTTCTATTATGTCCAATCAAAAGTAAATTTCTATTATGTCCAATCAAACGTAAATTTCTATTATGTCCAATCAAAAGTAAATTTATATTATGTCCAATCAAAAGTAAATTTATATTATGTCCGATCAAAAGTAAATTTCTATTATGTCCAATCAAAAGTAAATTTATATTATGTCCAATCAAAAGTAAATTTATATTATGTCCAGTCAAAAGTAAATTTCTATTATGTCCAATCAAAAGTAAATTTCTATTATGTCCAACCAAACGTAAATTTCTATTATGTCCAATCAAAAGTAAATTTCTGTTATGTCAAATCAAAAGTAAATTTATATTATGTCAAATCAAAAGGCGGTTCTCTGAGTCAGCCGTATTTAATGATCATGAAATAAAAATGAAAAATGTGTTCCGGGGAGAAAAAGAAACGACACAACAGTAAGCGACCAATACATTGAGATAAACTCGACTGAAAAAATGCATTCAAATACATTGAGATAAACTCGACAGAAAAGATGCATTAATATACATCGAGATAAACTCGACTGAAAAGATGCATTAATATACATCAAGATAAACTCGGCTGGAAGACGAACATTTCACTTTTGAAGGTACTCCATTAGATCAAATGCAAAAGAAGACTCCTTGATTGATTTTCTTTATGTAATGTTTAGAATACGCAAATGAAGGCAGACGTTTCGTTAAAGTCTTAGGGGTGTGTGTAGCTTTGAGTTATATATATATATATATATATATATATATATATATATATATATATATATATATATATATATATATATATATGACGAAAAAAAAAGAATTAAAATAATTGAAGACGATTTACCGACCGTACAGATCCCTTGTCATGTGATCTATTAAAAAGACAACATATCAAAAGTACATATAATTACACAGGCCACATTCTTTTAGTTCCATGAGCTTCATTCTCATAATCCTAAGACGTGTATCCGAGGCATGGTGCTGCGAGAATAAAGAGTTTGGGCAGATTCGATTTAATGTAAAGCTTAATCACAGTATTACGGTAAGCGTCATTTGAGAATTTCATTAAAGATAGATCCTCGAATTCGTTTCAAACGCTATTGATCTATCCCGTTTATGCGTCTAGAGGTCTCAGTCTGATTTGCCACCCGAGCCATCTATGGTCAAAGCGGATAGATTTGCATCTAATATTGCTTTCTGTGACCTACTTTTTATAAGCCAAACGAATTTTTCTTGAGAAATTTGCTAGAACTTTAACTTAATCACTGATTTTGTCATGAGATAAAATGTGAAATAGTTAAGTACCTTCAATAAACTCTTCTCTGTTTCAATAATACGCAAGATCAAATATAAACCTTCAAGTGTTTATTTATCTCAGAAATCCGGCTAATTGGTGGAGTGAAAAACTAAGTTTGGCTTTAAAATGCTCTATAAAATGGTACGAGTTAAGATTCGAGGGAACCTAAACATTAAGGTCCGTTGGTTCCAGTCCAAATGTACAGCCAATAACCAATTTAAGAACGAAGACTACATATCACTTACCCATTGTCTGTTGTACGCAAATTGTTTTACGCATACTAATTCTCACTCCAAATCAAGTTGACAGCTTCGCGGCACATGGAAAATGGCTTTTTGAGATTATATAAAGAAAAAGCGAAATCCCAAAAAGCCAAAAATAACTAATTTGGTAGAGGGGGGACTCTATGGAGTACCCGCTGCCACGCGAATCGTACATTTGTTCTTATCAAATAAGGACGGAATTCGTAGCCATAATTACAAAAAAGTCAAATCAGTGTAATGATTAGGTTCACGAAAATTTGCCGTGGTTCCTTGCACAAAAATGCCAACCAGTTCAGCTTGTTATAAGAGTTGTACTGGTACAATCGGAATAACCTATGTAATCTAACATATATGTTATCTGTAATCATTGTTTCACTTGTAGACTGTACAAAGTTTTTTTTATATAAATGTTAAGAACACGATGTAGTCCTACAAAGCCTAGTTTTCCAAGTAATTAATCTGCGAAACGCTTGAATAACTGATGTTACTCAGGTATATTGCATTTATTTCTCAAAAATTTACCTCACACACACAATTATCGCTGTTGTTTCCACGCCTTTTCTTATAATCCAGTTCCAAGACTAATAATATAAAGAACAACTCGTTCTCAGGTATGCGCAAATTATAAAAAGAATTATATGAAGACAGAAAGGTTTAACAGTAAAAGAACTCTATTTATAATGCATGAACTATCTAAAGCCTTGTTTTTATTTTATTGCTTTAATATTTCATTTTATAATACCTAGTATTTAATAAATGGTTCCTAATAAAGCTGGGCAATACGAAAAATTGTGTATCGTTGTATTTTTGAACATATCGCAATATGCACCACAGTATACCACAATTTTATTAGGGACAAACAATTTAATGTTCTGGGGCAGAGACATGATATTTCTTTTTTAAATTTCCGTCTGTCAATAGCTGGAAAAAATATCGCGCTGATTTATCTGTTTAGAGCAAAGAGATTCCATATAACATCAATTAAATAGTGTTTGAAAACGTTTGAGATAAAGGAAAAGAAAATATCACATCTCAAAAGAACCCCAATCCCGAAAATTAAATGTGCAGTACCTTAAAGTAGATGAATTTTTTATGTGCATTTCAATTGCTGTGTAAGCTGTAGTCTAAAAACTGTCATTAAAGTGGAACGAGTGTGTTTACACTGTTAATTGACACCCTTAAAAGACGTGGTACCGACATTAGAAACCTTAATAAAAATACGAAGCATTGAGACTGAAGCCTATAATTTGCACTAGGCATGGAAATGTTAAGTGGAATGGCAACACCCTGGCATGGAAATGTTGAGGGGAATGGCAACACCCTGGCATGGAAATGTCGAGTGGAATGGCAACTCCCTGGCAAGATACTTATCAGAGAGGGTCAGTCAAAGATAAAACATACTTACTCAACAAAGGACAAAAAATTAATTTAGTGGACTTGAGAAATTATGCAAAGTTCAAACAAAAAACAACTGCTCCTTTGACAATCTTAGGCTGATTCGCAATCTTACAAAGGAAAACATGTAATTAAGACATAAACATTCAGTATCAAATAACTAAGCAATGACATTTTTAATCTGAAACTTGGATTCAGCCCGAATATCATTCACAACATCGCGGTTAGCCATCACCATGGCACACGATGCACGTATCAAACATGTGATTAAACTATTTTAAATATCATTATGTTGAAATATTCAAACTTTAGTTGCGACAAATACAACTCTTTTGTATAATAATAATAATAATAATAATAATTATTATTATTATTAGTAGTAGTAGTAGTAGTAGTAGTAATAGTAGTAGTAGTAGTAGTAGTAGTAGTAGTATGTCACGAAATATCACAGCATGCTGTTAAATTTGTTACGTTCAATTTGTACCGGTAGAGTGAAAAAGTACTGGTTCGTACTATGGGAATAAAATACCGCGGTAAACATCGCACCTCTGGTTCCAAAGTATAAAATAATCTTCATTTTATAGTTTGAATGATTCATTTCGAAAAACGCGAAGAACAACTCCAAATTTTTAAGATAGGCAAGAAAATACTTTACAACAAAGCCTAAAGTTGATCTACACATATGAAACGCGTGGAACAGCTTTCGTAGTGTAATGAGTGTAATCTACACATATAAGGCATGGGATTCCATTTTCTTAGTTAATCTAACGTGATGAGTCTATCAACTTCAACATCAGCAAATTTGATGGTTTTTTTTTTAATGCCTGGTTATCTATCATTGTATGAGCAGTTAGAGACAGTGATCTTTTGAACACACACACTCTCACCCCATTCACGATACGTGTAAATTTAACTCTTCGTTATAACTAAGACCGCTTTATATCGAATGGTTTTTGATAGGAGTAAACTCTTCGTTATAACTAAGACAGCGTTATATGGAATGGTTTTTGATAGGAGTAAACTCTTCGTTATAACTAAGACAGCGTTATATGGAATGGTTTTTGATAGGAGTAAACTCTTCATTATAATCAAGACCACGATATATGGAATGGTTTGTGATAGCTAATGATGTCATACAAGCTGAGAGGACGATGGTCTGCGCTTTTTGAAGATCAATTGTGTAGATGGATCTGTATACTTGTATGTATGATATATATGTTCTTTTATGTTTACAATGTTTTTACTTTATAATTATATTTTAATTTAGAGGTATGGACCTTGTAGTCTGAAATAAAGAATTCTTATTCTTATTCTTAATTCAAACTGTAATTTGCAGCCTCTAACACAGCTCAGACTGTAATATGCAGCCTCTAATACAGTTCAAACTGTAATATGCAGCATGTAACACAGTTCAAACTGTAATATGCAGCATGTAACACAGTTCAAACTGTAATATGCAGCATGTAACACAATTCAAACTCTAATATGCAGCATGTAACACAGTTCAAACTCTAATATGCAGCATGTAATACAGTTCAAACTCTAATATGCAGCATGTAACACAGATCAAACTCTAATATGCAGCATGTAACACAATTCAAACTCTAATATGCAGCATGTAACACAGTTCAAACTCTAATATGCAGCATGTAACACAATTTAAACTCTAATATGCAGCATGTAACACAGCTCAAACTCTAATATGCAGCATGTAACACAGATCAAACTCTAATATGCAGCATGTAACACAATTCAAACTCTAATATGCAGCGTGTAACACAGTTCAAACTCTAATATGCAGCATGTAACACAATTCAAACTCTAATATGCAGCATGTAACACAATTCAAACTCTAATATGCAGCATGTAACACAATTCAAACTCGAATATGCAGTATGTAACACATTTGAAACTGGCTAATCATCACCATATTATTTCTTCAAATTAGTAAGAAGAAAAATAAAGGAAAAAAGTAGACATACAATTTTTATACAAAAGATCAATTTGATTAATTATTGGGAAATGTATTCAGTTAATTAAACACACCATCACACTTTTTTTTTTCGTAGTAAAACTACAAAACAGTTCACAGACTTCTCGTTTGAAGAGGCCAAAAAGTAATGTACAGCCAATAACTGAGCCATTTTTCTACTTCTACCGCTGTTATTGTTTGGGTTTCGGTAAATTACTAAGGTCACGAACAGATCAAGAGTGCGTAATTAGCAAGCCTGAAGTATAAAACAAAATCGCCTCAGGTTCTACCAAGGATGAGATTATTCAAGTTGGAAAGTTGAACTTTTGAACTTTCTACCCATGACCAGGAAGGCAATTAAAATACAGCGATACAAAGAGACACGCAGAAGGAAGGTTCGAGTTATCCAGAACAAGCTGCGATAAGTTCGCACAATGGCAAGCACGTTCAAATTAGTTTTAATATTGCCAGTGCTTAGTCTTGCTATTGCATCACATTTGCAATGCAGTACTCACATAAAATGTAGTAGTGACTGTAGTGAGTTCTGTTGGTAATGAAAACAAAGTTTAGTCATTTCGGGTGCACGGGACAGTTGTTGTGTATAATGCCGAATCCACGTGCCTAATACAGAATTTCATGGAAATAAAACATACAATTGAGGTCGATAGCAAAAAAAAGTTTATGCACCCAAACTCAAAATTTATTTACGCATTTTTGACACCGAATGATGCCCACGGTGCAAACGCAAGCCATTCCCCTGGGTGCTAATTTTGTAAAACATTGTGTACTAAACAGCCTTACGAACCCACGTGTCTGCTGCTATTGGGTGGCTAGTTCTGCTTCCTTTCTCTCTGTGTGTGTGTGTGTGTGTGTGTTATTTTGATTTTTGTAATGTAGATTTAACCCTGTCTTAGTCATTTCGCTACGATGTCTGCCGTGTAGCATTTTATAGTGATGTCTAGCACTGGGGCATCATATTTTCCTGACACCAGGCCGACCAGTCCTAACATTTACCTCTTAATGCTGAGCGCCAAGCGAGGCAGCTGTAAGTACCATTTTTATAGGTCTTTGGTGTGACTCGACCGGGGATCGAACCCACGACCTCTCGCATCTGAGGCGGACGCTCTAAATAAGCCACCAGATCAGTCACTCTTCCTTTCTATTAGTATTTCGCTAATACTGTGAAATAACCATGCGCATGCCTCATGTCAATTTCAATATAAAGACAAGCACCGAACGATTTAATTTACAAACATATCCATGTCTTTAATTACCAAAATAAATTTATTAATAGCTATTTAAAAAAATCACATCATAGCCTTGCGTTGAGAAATATGACAGGGGCCAATTTACGAAACCATCCCTGCCACCTTAACTAAAATGTGTCAACCTATGCGTGAGTGTGCGCGTGCTTGTTTTAGAGACAGGCCATCAACAACAACACTTTCAAAATTTCATGAAGGCATGTAGTAGTTGTTGATGTCGCTGGTCGCTGTTGTTGCAATCTTTGTACAAATGCAACTTCCTTTCCGTCATTAATGACTGCAGCATTTCTGTCCTGAGAGAGAGAGAGAGAGAGAGAGAGAGAGAGAACTCTTGTTGCTATCATCTTTTAGCTCGGTTAGATTTCCTTCCCGTGTATGATCAGACCGTAATGTTATCTCCGAAAATGAACTGCAATGTAAAACGTGATTTTGAATCTTTGTTATATTATTTAGATCGATTATGATAGGAATCCACACATTTAGTAATGTCTCAGAAGGGGTATCCGCTTCCTATTATGATATGATCAGGAGAAACAGATTCATGGGAGTTATAAATGTGAGTTGCACATTACGGAATGGGCGCTTATAATTAGTTTGAGTTAAAAAGTAATGAAGGAAAGTATGGACCGCACATGAGTGCCACAGTCCGCATAGACTTTGTGTAAATTAGTCACAGTATAAAAATAATAATAATAATAATAATAATTCAGTTAAAGTGCAAATTTACTTTTGGTAAATCTTATTGCAAGATTTGTGTACAGGTGATACAAACTGATACGTGAATTTAATAATATAGTTGTTGTTTTTTCTCTCTTATCTAGAATTAACTCCCAATGGGTTTCCTGTATCGTTCGTTGTGTGTGCGCTCCATATCTTTCTCACTCACATCCTTTACCTCAAACAATAAATATCAGCAACACCAATATTAAATTCACACAATCAGTACGAAACCTAGGTGTTACTCTGGACAGTACTCTCACATTGCACCAACATGTCATGAACATATGCAAGGCTGCATATCTTGAGCTGAGACGCATCAGCTCCATTGGCAAATATCTTTCAGTTGATGCCACTAAAACACTTGTGTGTTCATTAGTACTTTCAAGACTGGACTATTGTAACTCAATTCTGTCTGGTTCATCTCAATATCTGCTCCAGAAACTTCAAAAAGTTCAAAACAAAGCCGTTCGTATCATACTTAGAGTACCACGATCAGAGCACACCTCCCCGCTGCTCTGTACCCTAAACTGGCTATCCATTCGATCCAGAATCAAACACAAAATTTGTTCTCTGTGCTACGTTTCACTGTCGGACTCTAGTCCAACATACCTATCTGACCTCACCCATGTGTATACACCAGCAAGATACTTGTGCTCCTCTTCTGACAATCGTATACTCATTATTCCCACTATGAAAACAAAGTCAAATGGACAGCGTTCTTTTGCATACCAGGGCCCAGCAACGTGGAATGAATTGCCCACTGAACTTAGACACAAAGACACAGTGATCCCATTTAAGAGTGCTCTCAAAACTCACTTATTTCGACTGCAAGAACAAACTTAGAGACCTAATAATGTTTCCTACCTTAAATATTCTCAGCATGTTTTTTTAAAAATGTTTTCTAATTTCATGGTGTTTGTTTTTGTAATCATATCATTATATGTTTTTTATCTTATAGGTGTTGTCTAATGTTGTAAAGTGCTTAGAGCTTCCAAAGACGAGGCGCTATATAAAGTCCTCATTATTATTATTATTATCTGTCTACCCCTGGTTAGACGCAGTCGGTAATATCTGGACACTGTAAAACTAAATTTTAAGAAAAAGTATATATCCCAACAAGTTTTCTCTGTTCATCTTCTGTATAGACGCTGCGTTCCACGGTTTAGACATGTAGCTGGTTTTTCTGTTGTTTTATCCTTTTCCTTAATTTTCATTTTTTCACTAGTTTGAATAGTTTTGCTGCTTTGTAACACAATGCGTGTATGTTCATCATGCTATTCTGATGACATTGTTTAGCTCGAAACTTAAGGAAATTAAAATTGTTAACTTGGCGTGTGTGTGTGTGTGTGTGTGTGTGTGTGTGTACTGCTATGTATATTTAATTTAATTGTTTTAATTATTTTTTTAAATTCTATAACATATTATTGTAATTTAACATTGTATGCTGGGTTTGACGTTGTCCAAAACTGAGTTCAATTCTGCTTGACCTGATTGTTTATTTTTTTATTTATTTCATTATGTAAACAGCTAGTAATAGCTTCATTATTCTCTATATGTATGAGCTTATTATCATAATTATTATTCAGGTAAACAAAGAAGGAGTAAATATGTTGATCAATATCAGGTTTTTGGAGATTCCTAAGTGAATTTTATAGGCTATTGTGTTGTGAATAAACAAGACTCATTAGATCATTCAAGAATGTTATTTTCCATTAGGTAATGGTTGTTTTTAGAAAATGTTAATTGTGACCTGAAGTCAAGCTAAGAACTATATTATCTTATGACTGAGGATTTTACCAGTCGTGCTGTAACATCTAGCACTCTAAGTTGTATTATGTTGTGACCATTTTGTGCTGAATTTTATTTTCTTCAAATTATTGAATTCATATGATTATTTTCTCTGGAAATACAAAAGTGCTCTGATAAAATTCTTCGATAAAGACATTCATTGGAATTTATACTGAATTCAAACCAGGAATACTATTTATGTGATTCAACAAGCGACTGTTGAGACATCAGTACTTCGCAGGCCATAACAGACACGTCATCGCCTTCAATTCTGGATCTCTTCGGGACTTGAACTAAGTTTTATTCAGGACTTTTTATTACTAGGACTTGTGTCTTTAATTCTTGGATTATTTTTGGATTTCATTCGCAATACCGTAAGTTTTTTCTTCTTCTCATTTTTCACTTTGTATTCTAGGGAAATAAGTTATTTGTGAAATTTTACAAAGCTTGTTGTCTTCATTCTTTTCTGTCCCTTACTTTAAGAGCATAGACTCGTAACTATATATATATATATATATATATATATATATATATATATATATATATATATATATATATATATATATATATATATATATATATACATACAGAGAGAGAGAGAGAGAGAGAGAGAGAGAGAGAGAGTATACAACAAACATTGGGACCATCTGTTTTCTCAGTGTTTGATCTCCATCTCCTTCTCACAGTTTTATCTTGAATTGAATTTGTATTTATGAAAGCACGTGTTCCAGCTATTAGTCCGTGATACAGACCTTCAGTTGTTTCAAAAAATATCCGTCTACATCATCAGCATCATCATAATCAAAAGAGAGAGAAGACAAAAAAAAACTGCGATTAATACAATCACCGCACACTTCAAAAGTAGTCATTCTGTTTGTTTTCCGGAGGAAGGATGTCCTTTGTGGCATGCGTCCAATGACACGCCCATTCATGCTTTTCATCAAGACATACAACTTATGTTATATAGTTCTACAGAATGAATAACTCTCTTGTCCTTAGGTAAGTATTTTATATGTTTTGGGGCCAAGAATTCACTTGCCCATCCTTTATTTATTTTTATTTATTTTTTAGTTTTCCACAAGTCTAAGGTCACAGGATTCTGAATAACATAAAGTATTACAGTGTTCTAAAAAAAATTGCTTGATCTTAAGGAAAGTGGATTTTAAAGAGGTTAAATAGAATGCATTTATTGTGAATCATGTGACTGTGAAAACTTTCACTTTTCGAGTGCTTTTCACTGTGCGACTTGTTTTGCTCATATATTAGTCGCTTGAAAAGGTGTGGCAATTAATTTTAACCACGCTCTCCGTATTTTATCATTGTTCACAGTTATTTGTAATTATTTGTTGGTTGTACATACATTTTTGGGAAAAACGGAAGGCCCCAAGACCAAATCAATGTGTCATTTGACGAATACACGACCGCAATTCATCTGCGTTTTCTGCCATCATTTGAAAAATTCGAAGTATTCCCAGTGCAATTTAAACATACCAAAAAACAGTTGTCTTTCTTAACTGCTGTGCATACCTTTTTTAATTACTCGAAAATATTTCCACTCTCACAATCGTTCACTTAAGATAGGTTATCTTCTCAACTCTCTATTGAAAAAAAAAATTCCTGTTTGAAGATATATTGGTTTCTCTAAGTACATCGCTGTTGTTGTTATTTTTATTGTGGGTTTAACGCCATTTTTCAACACACGACAATATATGGCGACCAATTCAACTATTGGAGGAAGTACCCGGGAAAATCCCGGTAAGAACCACTCACCATGTGAAGCTACTGGATAGCTTTATCACATGCCCACATTGGACAATAGCTTTCTGACATGCCCACATTGGACAATAGCTTTCTCACCTTCCCACACTGGACAATAGCTTTCTCACATGCCCACATTGGACGAGCCTGATACTTGGATCCATGCGGACAGAGGTGGGACGGAACTGGTCGGTAAAGGTTCAAGGCAATAAGAACATCTATAAAGAGTACGGATGACAACTATTTTGAATTGCATTAATTTGTTTAGCATACAATGCTTTCCAAAATTATCACATAGGATAGGGATTTGTATCTGCACCGTGAACCTCACCGGTAACGTCTCATCAGAGCGCAAACCATTAGAGCTTATCACACTAGAGCGCAAAAAATATTTTTGTCCTACTAGAGCTAATCTTATTAGGGCGCATCCCATTAGAGCGCGAAGAACTAGTATCACTAGAGCGCGAACAATTAAAAACACATGTGTTAACTGTAACTTTATATTTATTTTAAATGGGTTGATTCATTGATCTTTGCATTTTATTATTTTACGATGTGTCGTACTCATACTGTCCCTGGACCTGGTCTCTTTGTTTTCCTTCCCGGTATATTTCTTTATGACATCTACTTCCTTCTTCAGACACTAGGTCTTGTGGCTGGTTTCTATATCATGGTCCCTAAATTATAGTGATCTTGACCAAGGATCAATCTATTACAGTATTGTGTTTGTGTTATATATATATCTATATTGTATAATTCATGTAATATCGTGTTTGTGCTAGGAATGACCACTTTATATATTTTAATTTGCATTACATTTTTTATTTATTTATTTGCGTACAAAAAAGAATAAACCGGTGTAAGGTATAATAGTTGTATAAAATTATGTGTATTGATGGTTCTCTGGTTTCTATCTAGTATTTATTTCTAATAGTGACAAGACCGCCGTTTTTGTACATGTTATAATATATATATATATATATATAACATCAAACGTGATGGCAATTCAATCTTGTTGAACTTACTTTTTTTTCTCCGCGCCCTATCGTGAATGCGCTCCAGTGAGATTTTTTGCGCCCTAATGGGATTAGCGGCTAATGAGAAGAAAAAAATTCAGCGCCTCACTGAGCGGCGCTTAAATGGGATGCGCTCTAGTGAGACAAAATCACCTCACCATACGTCAGAAACGACTTCTGAAATGTTCATGTATGATTGTGGGGACTAGGTACAACATGAAATTTGCAACGTGTGAATGTGGGGACTGGGTACAACATGAAATTTGCAATGTGTGAATGTGGGGACTGGGTACAACATGAAATTTGTAATGTGTGAATATGGGGACTGAGGTGTAACATCAACTTGCATGTGTAAATGTGTGGCCTGAGACAAGTAAACTATTTTATTCTGAGTTTCCATTATCTTGCCATGGGAAATGAATGATATTCTCGTGTTGAACTTTGTGACCTAACGAATGTACTATATTTTGTATGATTTCGTGTATTAGTCACGTTGTATCGGTATCAAATTTGATAATAAAAACGGTCCATTGCACAATTTATCAATTACAAAAACAAACAAAGGTCTAGCTCCAGACCTTGATTTCAATCCGGTATCACTTTAGTACTTCACATTAACTAACGTAGAATCTCGATTATCCAAAGTCTGGGTGACAAGAAGAAACATTCGGATAATACCGTGGTTTGAAGGTCAGTGAGGTGTAAGTGTACGTGAAGTTGAAGACATTTCTTTTCTTGGAGTTATATTTAACCGTGTCCTTGTTTTTCAGCCATGATAATAATATGTTCGCCGGGATGTTGTACTGATTTTTAGCGATCTCGGCTTTGCTTTTCAGACCCCGTTCTATTTAAAGACTGAGTTGTATTCCATTTATATACATTTAGGCCCTGTCGTCTGCTTTGTACCTCTTCCAGTTTCCATGACTTTCTACATTCAGATACATTGTAATCAGCAAATTGACTTCCTTTTGATTTTTTTAAAATACATGTACGTCAAAGGATTTTTATTATATTCCGACTTTCTTTTTTCAAACCTAATTTACGTAAAATTACTGTCATTGATTGAAGTAATGACGGAATTATCAAAAGAAGAGTGGATTATTGGATTAGTGACAAAACAAACAACAACACAACAAGCTTTTGATTAACCAGTGCTCACAGTTTGAATTCAAGAACTCAAACATGGTGCTCATAACGGTTTTCACACTTCAGATAATGCGACGTGATTTCAATAGTTTTAGAAGATTTCAAACCGCTAAATTACTTCGATTAAGGAGTATACTCAAATAATCTATGTTAGGGAACGTGATGCAAAAAGATATAAACACAGAACAAATTTAGCCACGGCTGGACGAATATTTCGGATAATAGAATCTACTGTACTTTCGACTGATTTTTAAATTATTATTTTTAAACAAATGATTATGTGAATTATGATTAATTAAACATTTAGACTGCTTTTCATCTGCTATTTAATATTTCCATCATTTTTTTTCTTCTTCATTTTAACATGCTTTGTTATCACGCCTCTTTTATATAATCATTCTACAAAGTTGGAAATTTCATGTTTTGCCATTCTGAACACTAAAATGTGTGAGAAAACATGCACAATCCTGGAAGCAAAAGAATAAATTATGTTGACTGTTCATTTGTTTTGTTTTGTGCTATTATCATCTAACCATCTAACTCAGGACTTTTGCAGTGAAATTATCGTTTCCTTGGCACTACAGTACACCGGAGAGATCTAGTCAATCATAAAAGTTTGAGCTGTCCATCTATTCTGTTTTATTTGACCATGACCCCTGACACGTTACAATATATCATGTAATGATTTCGACTTGAAGTTGAAAGTCAAGCTAATGTAATGATTGATCATCACTTGCTGAATCTAATGCAGGTGGGAGACAATAGTCTTCCATGCCACATTACAGGTCTGACTGGGTCTCCAACCTATTTATTTTGACACCTCCCTAATTTTAAGGTAGAAGGCATAAACCTAATTATCACAAGCCTAGCATTTATAAATTCACACATAAGCTAAGTCTGTAACGTAGTTCAGATTTACTTTGAGTTAGTCTTGGAAATGAGGTTGCTTGTTGGTGACTGCCTGTCATAGTTAGACGAGCATTGGAGATCAAATGCGTAACTTTGGCTGCAAATGAGCAGCCGATATGGCTTACGTATTTACGCGTGTCTGCTACAGAAGTAAATATCTATTAAAATAATCAAGATGGTTGAGGGGTGATGAAAAGTATGCTAATTTGTTATAGTACTAGTGAACTTTATTCATGCATAAGGCATATACTGATTCCTTTAGCTGCCTTGTCACATGAAATTATTAAAAATAGCTCTTTGCTGTCAAAAATGAATGTAAAATTATGGGATTGGTCGTAGTGTTGGTTCAATATAAAAGCCACCAGTTGCATCAGGAATTAACCTGATTGCCGCAGTCAGAATTTAAAATGTATGCCTTGTACAAAAATCATTAGTTTGTTTTTATTTGTATCTTCAGTGTAAAATTATTCTCATTTTTCTGCAGTAGGTCATTGTATGATGAAAATTCACCAGATAAGCTGTCCAGTGAGACCTAATGTTTGGCCTCTAAAGGATGTGTTAAATTGACCATGCCTCCCCTTCTCATTGCTAACAAGTTTGGATTACCTTGTAGAATTGATTTTATTATAAACATTTTCTTTAGAGTGTATAACCCCTGTTTGAATTGAATTTTGTGTTGGCATTGCTGTATGGTAGCACGATAAGAGTGATGATAGAACTTTCCGGCTGATTAGCAAATAGATGCAAATCTCGCTCGAGAATTACGAAATATAGTGCTGTAGATCGGATGGGATGGGGGTGAGGCCAATATTTTGAGTATGTCCTGAAAGAAGCTAGTGAATTATGCAATTAATTCATTGCAAACTGAAACACACACACACACACACACACACACACACACACACATATATATATATATATATATATATATATATATATATATATATATATATATATATATATATATATATATATCAGTACAAGAATTCTTTTAATAACACGTGTAGGGATCATCGGCGTTGTGACATTAATGCATAATTATTTATCTGACGCTTGTTCCTAATAAACCGTGCTGCATATGGAAACCTTGGTTGGTTCAATTTGCGATCCCGTAAGCAGGAAGAAAAATAAAACCTCATCTGTCCTTTCAGATA
This sequence comes from Sinohyriopsis cumingii, assembly GCA_028554795.2. NCBI lineage: Eukaryota > Metazoa > Mollusca > Bivalvia > Unionida > Unionidae > Sinohyriopsis > Sinohyriopsis cumingii. Next base: position 127,727,996 of record CM068835.1, read on the forward strand.
GCAACTTTTTATGAAGTTCTTTTGCTTGTTCATTATATCCAGTGAAAGACGAATGCAGAATACATTAAAAAATGTAACATTCACATACAGATCGATGACATTGCTGATTAGAGGACGCTTGTGCAATCTCTTTATTTGACTGGTTTTTATATTAAAAAATTAAATATTTTTTTTAGTTGCTTCTTGTTGTTTTTTGGCGGGGGTTGCATACAGGAATCCTTGAGCTATTTTATTTCCCAACGCAAAGAGAAATTCCATATTTGGACTCTGTTTTTCACCTTCAAGAAGAAAAGTAAACCTTATTGGCTGAATGGTGTGTCAAGCACGTACCGTGTAAATAGATTGGTGTGCCTGACAGTATTAGACTGTCCTTCTTAGCTTGATGCAAGACAAAGTTATTTTATAAACAACTGGTGTGCCCGTCTCAAACAATAATGAAAGGTAGCGTGCACCATGTCTTTTATCGATGATATCATGTCCCTATTAGCTACCCATGCATGCAAATGGGGTAGATGGAATCGGTGGAAACGTAAAAGAACTTTCAGTTTTAAGGAGCATTGCATGGTCCAAGAGGAAACTTACTAGAATTTACTTCAAATGGAATTAATTTCTGCGACAATAAAAACTTGTTAATGATGTCGCCGATGGGATTAAATCATGTTAAGACACAGAATGCATTTTCTAAGGGATTTCTAGGATTTCTATAGCACAATAGATAAAGCCAGTAATTTATAGTGCAATGGTGGTATAACTCAGTGTGTTACCAAGATAAAGAAACAACAATCAACATAATTTCCTGCTGTTTCGTTCTTAACACACCTTGAAATTTGTATCTAGTCATGAGTGTAAAAACCGAGATAAAGTTTGCATCTGGTTTTAATTTTTGTTTCATCCAATATTTCACTCGCGTCCTCTTTTGGTACTTTTCCAAAGTAGAATGATATTGTTGTTTTTAATTTCAACAGGAATTTTATCACACTGCTTTTGCCGACACGGAGTACGTTATAGCTCACTCCTGTGAAAAAGCCAAATATAATAGTGTGATGTAATCATTACACGTGATATCAGCGTTTTTAGGAACATATGTGGCTGCTGGTGATCACAGCTTGCACATTAAATATTGACCTAGCAATGACAGAAATTATTATTATTAGTATCATCATCATCGTCATCGTCATCGTCATCGTCATCATCATCATCATCATCATTGTTGTTGTTGTCATTGCTTTCATGAAAGATTTATTCTAGCAATAGTATCATACTCGGTCAGCCTCTCCCCGTCCCTCACAAATCTTGCCTTGAAGTTAAATATAATCCAGATGAGTCATCAGAAATACGGAAGCCTTTAATGTTCACATGAACAGATCAGTACCTGCTGTGTTTCGAGTGCCAATTTTAGACGCAAGGGAAAATTCCATCACTATTTCATAGAAGAGAATTTAAAACAACGGAAACAGAAGTTACTCAGACTAAAACAGACGGTATTACTCATCGGCTAAGCTATTTTTAATGCATTATCCATTTATAAATGTTAATGTACATGTCCGGATGAGAGCACTTTTAAGTCTATGGTTCAGAGAGTCACACAGACATACAGTGAGAGCAATGTAAATATTAATGATGAAAATAAACAGGCTGCTGATAATTAAAATGATGAAAACAACGACTATAACAGGTTATTTTTTATGTTTGGGGAGGTGGGGGACATAGGAAAGAAGAAGAGTGAACACGAAAGAATAGAGGTGAAGGGCTGTTAAAGCGACTACACCATCATCAACAACCAAAAATGTGCAAACTAAAACTTCTCTCGTTTATATTTAGACATGTATCCAGCGATCACTGGATAGTAATATCCTGATTGACTGAAATGAAGATACCGTAATTTTCAGCGATCCGTTGAGATGTTCTGACAGTAAGGCCACGGACAAAATAATTACGCATGACATAAAATCTCCCTGAAGGAGTAATGTCAAACGTCATGGAAATAAAGATGGTGAGGGACTTTTCATTTAAGTCTCGTATGCGTCAGATTAAGCTCAAAGCGAGATATGGCGGCCACAATGTACGTCCGTCTGGCGTAAACGCTTGTGTTGAAGAATGGTTTTGTTTATGTCTTTTAAGTACAATATAATCTATTTCTATGAAGGGACAATCATCAGAATTTGACCGCTAATGCATTACAGGGGAAGAATAGTCATTGAGACTGGTGGATAAGGAGTTAGAAGGTCAATGACAGTGGGATCAATTATTTAAGTTTCATATGGGTGATCAATAGCTAAAGTGTTTGGAAATGGGTGTAATATATAGCATTATCAAGGATTAATTGACATCAGACAACGTCACAATGGCCAGTGTCACTGTGGTCAGATTTGTATATTTGTAAGGAAAAAGTATATCATGTGTCTGTGGATAGGCATTAGACTTCCAGCCAGAATCATTAGTGTACATGACGTATCCTTGGGGATGATGAGCCCAGGTGTCAAAGGTAAAGGTGAAGGGTGAATTGTTTAATTTTTCCAGCATAAATTGTTAAGAGCTGTACGAAGCCATATCCTTTCTTTCTATACATGTATTGTTATCAGTTTTTTCATATATTATACGAATGGAGTGATTGAAAGGTCGGAGCTCAAGGTCACATGGCTTGATTAGCCATGCGTCACTAGGGTTGCTGAAGCACTATAGGAGCGAGTGGACTGACCACTCGCCTTTACAGTTCTCTCACACTTCTCCGCGTGGATTCGAGTCTCGGCTCTGCCAACGTGAGTATGTGAGAATGCTTGCCAGTAGATGCCAGTAAGTCATTGGATCTTCTCGGTGTTTTCCCGGGTTCTTCCTCCACCAAATATGTTAGCCGCCATGTCTACCCTATCATGTACTGAAAACTCGCGTTAAACCCGAAAAAAGACCCACCAAAACCAAACAAACAAAAGAGTATCATGGGCGAGACCATAAATGTACGGATTTTTTTATCAGGGTAGGTGGGCTGGGGAAAATACACTCAGTCAGGGTAGCGATTCTCTCTGCTGACTAACATAATTATCTGTGATCGAAGAATTATGACACCTTAAGTTTCACGGGAACTCGTATCTGTCAGAAAAAGGTGAAAACTACTTATAACCTGCCTTCCCTTCTCCATATCAACACAATGTGACTAACGTGCGCGGTCACAAATAAGAATCCTTACCGATTTTTTGCTTCATTTCTTTTACCATCGGTCTTTTAGCGACTCGTAATTTATATTACCGTAAAGGAGATATTCAACAAAATTTAAGTACATCAGTGATCATTTAAAGGCCACTTTTGCGCAAAGTTTTGTGACTTGTCTGCCTTTATCCAGATGTGATCACACTTCCATTATGTCAAGCAGTGAATCAGCGACATTCAGTTCTAATTAGCTGCAAGGGTTGGTGCTAATTTGTTCTAGTTCAGGTAAAACAAGGCTATTAAAAGGGAGCTTGCGTTCCGTGTTCGGTTTACGTCCGATAACGTGTATAGTTAGTCCGGATATCTTACTCATCTTCCATGGACACTTTCGGCTAGGCCATGGCAAGGCCGTGGTTGGCACAGCCGGCGGGTACCTAGTCAGTGTTCTGGCTAGGAATTGCACAATAGCCGTATATACCAGTTTAGTGTATGGTGCATTTCTGATATCAGATATATTGTACCAGTTTTAACGAGGGTCGTGTCTTCTGAAAAGACATAACCCTCCAGTGGTAAGCTATTGTTCCGTGACCGGTTCCTTGTCTAATCGGGAATGTGTCTTTTCGGTGTATGTGTTCCATTAATCGATACATTGTCATTCCGGCGTTTTTGAGACAGTGTGATTGCTCTCCCCCCCCCCCCCCCCCCCCATCGTGCTGCACTTAGGCTAGCAATCCATGCTTTGTCACTTTGGAGTGTTTGGAGTGGAGCCTACAATCGACACTAGTCTGTCATTCTGTCATTTTCCTCGCTTGCTAGGTCTGGGGGCATGCGCTGTTCCTCAGCGTCTGATTCAGTACGGGTGTCAGTACGCTCGGTTACAGTTGGAGCTGCATGCCCAACCCCCATAACTATGTATAGTCGCTTCTTGTTCCGTCCAGATCGATGACCTCGGTCTCTTGGTCTGATTCTGAGTTATGGTCTTCCCCTCCAATATCCAGGACTTGGTCTTTGCGGCTAAGCCCTGCAAATGCCTTTAGAGTGCGGATAGAGTATTTTATTACCCATTCGCATAGTTCTGCAATGAAGATCTCCTCGCCAATCATGCATTCTTTGAAGTCATCGATGCCGTTCGCTGTGCCACGAACGCCAAGGACCAAGCCAAACGCCCCAACACAACCAGTCGGTTTATCTTTCTACCACGTCTCTGAGCCAATGATACTTTCTACTCTTCTCTGTTTTCGCATGATTTGCTCTTTCTTGGAAGTTGTTCCCTTCCCAGATGACCGTTGGGTCAACGATCCATGAGCGGCCTTCCTTCATAAACACAAGATCTGGTTTTAGCAATGATCCATTGACATGGTAGTGAGGCTCCTCGTACACAACAAAGCCTTTGAGTCGTAACCTGGCTGCTGTCAGTTGCACTACCTTATCATGTCTCTGAACTCTTAGCCATAGTGTCCACGGGCAGGCACATAGGACATGGCATATGGTCTCTCCGGGCACTTTGCATTGTCGGCACCTCACATTCCTAGCCCGTTTACGAATACCCCTGCTTGCTGTAACTCTGGTGGGGAAAGTGCTGGTACGTATTCTGATGGCGTCTGAGTACTCCCACTCAGTTAAGGCGCTTTGTCTTTTGATCCATTTGTTGGATACTGGCACTTTGATGGTCTTTTTCCTATTGTTATCCGTACCCAGTCCTTGGGTGGGCTGAGCAGACCAGATGGTCTTTTTCCTATTGTTTTCCGCACCAGTCTTTGGATGGGTTGAGCAGACCATTTCTTTTGCTCCTTGCATCGCTAGTCTGTGTCGACCACACCGAAGTCAAAAACACATTTCTGTAACGCTTCCCTTAGTCCGACCGCGACTGCTATATCTCTTATTGTCTCTTTGCTGTTCAATATCTTGTTCCATTTTTTAGCAATCAGCAGTGGGATGATGCTTTCAAACTTTGGCAGGCCTAAGCCACCGTCACAAGAAGCCGTATACATGAAGTGTGTCGACGTGGTCAGGAAGGTGGAGACAACCCTTAACCCACGACCGTACCGTGCTATCCACCTTCTTCAACGTAGCCTTGACCGTAGTGTCTAGTGATAGACCGAAGAGCAATTTCGGGATCAGGTTTTGAGTCAGGATAACACCTTTCTGTCTCGGTTTCAGTGCTACTTTTGAGATTTTCCACACCAGTCATCAAGCAAATTCTCGGGATTTGCTCTCACCAACCCTGTCCACGGATAGAACATGCCGCCAAGGCATATTGTGCTCTCTCCCGGTGCAACCCATGGTATTTGTACGCCATTTATCGTGAATGGTTTACCTTTGTTAACCACGTATGTTTTTTTACCGTGTCGGGTAATGGAGAAGGCACAAGATTTCTTGGCATTGACGGCGATACCGTTGTCTCGGCCGAATCCGGCGAACAGGTCTAGGATGGATTGCAGTTCTTTCGGACCTCCATTGAGGAGGGAGAATCTCCGAGATGAGATTGCCATTCACTTTGAAAGAGGTTGTACACTCTGTATACAGATCTGTAGCGATGTCAACCCAGTGTTGGTTAACTATGTGTCGCTGCAATCCTGCCACCAAGTGCCGATGGGACATCGTGTCAAACGCTCTTGCGAGGTCTAACAGTGATACGCATATCTTCCCTTGGCTCTTCGCTTGCGATATGGCTTGTTCTAAGAGGAATATATTTTCGATACATCCTATCGCCGGGATGAATCCTCTTTGCCGTTTGTTCAGGGCTACTTCGTCTGGTATTCTCTTGGCCGAACTCGCGGTGTAGAGCCTCAGTACTGCGCCCGAGATTGTTAGAGGGCGCCAGTTATTGATGTCTTCTAACCCTTCTTTTGTTTTCGGGAGGAGAATACTCCTAAAGCCTTTCGTTTTCTGGGGTACTCGACCTCAAACGAACCAGATATTGAATAGTTTGGTTAGTAATTCAGCATGACCTTCTTTTGAGACGATGTCTCATATAGTTATTTCATGTGGTCTTGGAGGAGATTTTAAGTCTTTTCCCTTGATCGTTCTAGTTCAAGTAAATCAAGGCTACCTCTAAGGGAGCCATGGTTATTATCGTTTATTGACTGTGTTCACGAGTTTCTTTACAGAGCTGTGATTGCCTGCATACGAATCACACTATCTCCGAAAAAGTCTTTGGTACTTAGCACGGGCTTCTCCTTCTGGGTCATACTTACCTGGATAAGGCAGGGATTTTACGGTAGCTCTGGGTTACGAGCGCCGTTATTATTATTATTATTATTATTATTAAGTAAGATTGCTTATAGCAACAGCAACGTACTCGGTCTGCATTCCCATTCCCTCACTGATTTCAATATGAAGTTAAATAAAATCAAGATGGGGCAAGTAAAATAAGAAAGCCTTTAGGTGGCAGGGTACAGTTTCGTAACTTAAGGTTATGGTGTGACTTTTTCAGCTACTATTGTTTACTATTTAACGATATGGATATATTTTCGAACTGGGTGTTTTTGGGTTTGTGTTGTTCTTGAAATTCATGTCAGGCATGTACACCTTCCAGGACACACGGTACTAATTATACGGAAGAACTGTGAACCAGTCTAGAAATGGGTGAAGAAATAATAGAGTATTTACAGGTTTGGTGGTCCATAATTGGTTAATAATGAAAATTAAAATTTTAGGAAAAATATCTTTTGAGAGCTTATCCTATATGTAATGTAACAAAAATATTGACAAATTTCTACTGATGCAATTTTAGCATTTTTACAGGCTTGACTCAGGAGTACTCAATACTGAAAGTAGCACCTGATTCATTTGGTGCAGAATCAATAACACGTGTTTCATGCACATGTATGTAAACAAATTGCCGCGGGTCATATGGTGTTCTCCACACATAAGCTTGCACCAAGGTTAGATGTGCACGAAAAATTATAGGTGTCATTATCAGCACCCATAAATTTTAAGTTATTGAATTTTGAATATGATAGTGTTTCCATATGTTTACCATTGGAGTGGAATTAGTACCGTGAGTCCTCCATAGTTACTCTGCAGTATGTTGATAGTGAAATACCAATAGTCGGCTAGGAAGAAGAGCTAGTCTCCCATAGCAGCAAACACATGGGTTTGGGGCAAGTAGAATATCTAAAATAATCGGCTTGGATGACAACTATTTTCATTTGCATCAGCCTGTTTAGTACACACTGTTTTGCAGAACTGTCATCTAGGAAAAAGGCTTGTGTTTGCATTGTGAGCATAACATGGTGTCAAAAATGGCCTACGGACATGAAAATTGCAGGTAGAAATTTGGGATTGGGGTGCATAAACTTCTTCTGCTATGAACTGCCATTGATTTCTTTGGTCAAGTGGATAATATTCTTATGCTTTGTTTTAATATAGGTATGCAAAAATACTGACCTTTTTGACCTTACTTGTGTTTTTGATTTTTTATGATTTTTATACTAGGTCGCTGATTGCGGCATTAAGTTTGTACATAAAAACTGGCCCCTGCCCCTTTAATGCGTTTCCGTACAGATCCATGCCTGCAGTGTGTCTGCACTTAACATATGTCCAATGTCGTTTCTGAATGGCTGATAGCGGAAACCTAATCTCAAGTTAAAACTTTGGATAAGGCAATGATTTTACGGTAGCTCTGGGTTAAGAGCGCCTTTATTATTATTATTATTATTATTACTATCAAGTAAGATTGCTTATAGCAACAGCAACGTACTCGGTTTGCATTCCCATTCCCTCACTGATTTCAATTTGAAGTTAAATAAAATCCAGATGGGGCATGTAAAATAAGAAAGCGTTTCTGTACAGCTCCATGCCTGCAGTGTGTTTGCACTTCACATATGCCCAAGGTCGTTTCTGACTGGCTGATAGCGGAAACTTAATCTCAAACTTAAAACTGAGTTTTATCATTTTCCAGGCTTATTCAATATCGTTTTGAAGAAGACAAAGGTGGGTCTCCAACTGAAATTTCTCCAGTATTTAGAGATATGTGCATATAATAGTATGACTACGATTTGTTGGTCAGGAACAATACACTAAAAAAATAAAGCAAATCTTCAACAGATAAAGCACTATGTATACCATTTAGTTTGTGTTATAGTGTCACTTTAAATTTTGAAGGTGCATGATATAGTCTAAGCCCCCATCCCATTACGAAAGTATTGCACTATTAGAGAAAATGAAAAACCATCTATCCTTCTCGATTTATTTATATTACAATGAAAATGAAAAACCATCTATCCTTCTCGATTTATTTATATTACACGATGAGGTCTGGTACGTTAATTAATTAATTAATATTTTAATTATTAATAATTTTACGCACTTTTGTTTCAATTAACTTTTTGCCACAACAACCGATCTATAAAGCTGAACTGATGTACATTGCCCAAAGATGGTCGAAACAACCCGTCGCCACAAAGGTTCAAACTCGCATCGCTCTCGCTCAAAACTATCTTGTTCTTCTAGCGGAAGATTCAGTTTAATGGATCAAACAAATATTGAGCTTCAGAATGATTAAATTTCGTTCAATCTTATTAGTAGGGTAAATTAAGATGTTTAATTTTCTTGACAAGGCTGTATCTATCAATTGTACCCGTTTTGTCCTTCAAATATGGTACTATATGATATTTACAATACTCGACTACTAAACTATTCATGTACATAAACCACTTTCATGGTAACATATATATTTACCTTACCACTCTTCATCCCTCCCATTTCTTTACATAATTTACCAACATAAAGAAACTTTTTCTTCTACAAAGAGTATTCCAATATACTAATGAAAATTGTAATTCTACATCTATTATCCAATATAATAATCAAAATTGTAATTCTACATCTATTATCCAGTACACTAATGAAAATTGTAATTCTACATCTATTATCCAATATACTAATGAAAATTGTAATTCTACATCTATTATCCAATATACTAATGAAAATTGTAATTCTACATCTATTATCCAATATAATAATCAAAATTGTAATTCTACATCTATTATCCAACTTACTAATGAAAATTGTAATTCTACATCTATTATCCAATTTACTAATGAAAATTGTAATTCTACATCTATTATCCAATATACTAATGAAAATTGTAATTCTACATCTATTATCCAATATACTAATGAAAATTGTAATTCTACATCAATTATCCAATATACTAATGAAAATTATAATTCTACATCTATTATCCAATATACTAATGAAAATTGTAATTCTCCATCTATTATCCAATATGCTAATGAAAATTGTAATTCTACATCTATTATCCAATATACTAATGAAAATTGTAATTCTACATCTATTATCCAATATACTAATGAAAATTGTAATTCTACATCTATTATCCAATATAATAATCAAAATTGTAATTCTACATCTATTATCCAGTACACTAATGAAAATTGTAATTCTACATCTATTATCCAATATAATAATCAAAATTGTAATTCTACATCTATTATCCAACTTACTAATGAAAATTGTAATTCTACATCTATTATCCAATTTACTAATGAAAATTGTAATTCTACATCTATTATCCAATATACTAATGAAAATTGTAATTCTACATCTATTATCCAATATACTAATGAAAATTGTAATTCTACATCAATTATCCAATATACTAATGAAAATTATAATTCTACATCTATTATCCAATATACTAATGAAAATTGTAATTCTCCATCTATTATCCAATATGCTAATGAAAATTGTAATTCTACATCTATTATCCAATATACTAATGAAAATTGTAATTCTACATCTATTATCCAATATACTAATGAAAATTGTAATTCTACATCAATTATCCAATATACTAATGAAAATTATAATTCTACATCTATTATCCAATATACTAATGAAAATTGTAATTCTCCATCTATTATCCAATATGCTAATGAAAATTGTAATTCTACATCTATTATCCAATATACTAATGAAAATTGTAATTCTACATCTATTATCCAATATACTAATGAAAATTGTAATTCTACATCTATTATCCAATATAATAATCAAAATTGTAATTCTACATCTATTATCCAGTACACTAATGAAAATTGTAATTCTACATCTATTATCCAATATGCTAATGAAAATTGTAATTCTACATCTATTATCCAATATAATAATCAAAATTGTAATTCTACATCTATTATCCAGTACACTAATGAAAATTGTAATTCTACATCTATTATCCAATATACTAATGAAAATTGTAATTCTACATCTATTATCCAATATACTAATGAAAATTGTAATTCTACATCTATTATCCAATATACTAATGAAAATTGTAATTCTACATCAATTATCCAATATACTAATGAAAATTATAATTCTACATCTATTATCCAATTTACTAATGAAAATAGTAAATCTACATCTATTATCCAATATACTAATGAAAATAGTAATTCTGCTTATAGTATTCCAATATACTAATGAAAATTGTAATTCTACATCTATTATCCAATATACTAATGAAAATAGTAATTCTACATCTATTATCCAATTTACTAATTAAAATTTTAATTCTTCTTCTAGTATTCAATATACTATTGAAGATTGAAGTTCTACATCTTTGTTGTTGTTGCTGGGTTTGACGCCATTTTTCAGCACACGATAGGCTATTAATGGTGGAGGAAGAACCCGAGAAAACCCCGGAAAGAACCACCGACCCACGAGAAGCTACTGGCAAGCTTTCTCACATACCAACATTGGCCGAATCCAAGACTAGAACCCACGCATACAGAGGTGAGATGGCAGTGATCCGTAACGGAGAGCGCTTTAGACCACTAGGCCACTCGGGGCCCCAAGTTCTAGTATTCAAGATACTAATGAAAATTGTAGTTTTACATCTAGTATCAAATATACTATGGTAATAAATGCTCAGCGAGCGAAGATTTTAAACCGACCGGTTAGACAACAGCTACGCAGGGTTCTCTGGAGCAATCTAGTTCTGCACAAATGTAAGTATTGACATGAACTACGGACTAAAAACAGAAACGGGGGAGGGGTCTCCGGCATTTCAATTCAATTCCGCACCAAAAAGTCAGGTGCTACTTTTAATAACGACTGTTCCAAACCCAAGACTGATAAAGGACTGAAATTCCATCAGTAAAACAATGTCTCTATTTTCTTCATTTACAACTAGGATAAGCTCTCAAAAGGGTCGTTTTCCTAAAACATAACTTATATTATTAACCAATCCTGGCCAGCCAAATCCATTTATACTTTATTTTATGTTCACCCATTTCCAGACTGGTTCCCATTTTTCCATATAAGTAGTACCGTGTGTCTATAGGCGGTGCATGCACATGGATCCCAAATCTAGAAAGTATACGAACATCTCGTAATGCACTCGTGTTGCTCACGAATGCGTGAGAATTTCAGTTTGCATTTGGTTGGCATCCAGAGTTCCCTGTTGTGCAATTCTTGAACTCGTCCATATTATTTAACATTATGCCACTAGATGTATGCAGGACAGTACAGGTAGACAACACTCACTGATATGGTCTAAGTTAATAAAGAAGGGCGAGTTCATGACAATAAGAATAGAGAACAACTGTTAATTCACGTATGTACCAGACATTAATAGAACACCACATGGCATGCACAAGCACTGTAATTTTATCAACATATTACTTTACTATACAACATAGAACGAGTTATTGAAACGACTATAAATCCCTAATTGAAAATAGACTAATCCAAATAAGTTCAAGATGTGTCAAGTAAGTTATAAGTTGGGTGTTTATCATTATTATTATTATTATTATTCCTGTTGAGACTTAAGCCTAGACAGACTGCTCACTGTCCTAACACTTAAGCCTAGACAGACTGCTTACTGTCCTAACACTTAAGCCTAGACAGACTGCTTACTGCCCTAACACTTAAGCCTAGACAGACTGCTCACTGTCCTAACACTTAAGCCTAGACAGACTGCTTACTGCACTAACACTTAAGCCTAGACAGACTTCTTACTGTCCTAACACTTAAGCCAAGACAGACTGCTCACTGTCCTAACACTTAAGCCTAGACAGACTGTTCACTGTCCAGGGACTTAAGCCTAGACAGACTGCTCAATGTCCTTTTCTGCTTGAGAGAACAGTCCAATATTTGCAATGTATAGTTTTAATATTTTTAAAACAAATTGAAAAAATAAAAAGGAAGAAGTCCCGTATACATGTATTCAAAGAGATGTGACTCCAAACTTTACGGAATTATTGAGATTATCAAAGCCGGTTAACTACGTCACATATGTTACTTGAAAACATAAACTGGCCCTTGCAATGAGAACTGTGTTACAAAAGAAACTTTTGTTTGATCCGAAACTCTAACAAGCTGACAATGTTTGGGACCCCCTGGCAACAATTAGGTTAGAAATTATAAATTAATGAATCAAGTGACTACGTTTTGTGCATTGTTTTTAAATATCCTTGATGCCTTTTATTTTTAAAATTGGTTGGGGGAGGGGTACAAAACAAATACGAGGGTGTGCGAATACGGCAGTCCCAAACAAATTACAGATTTTATTGTAATGTTTGAGCTGTGCATTTTGAATGTAAGTGTATACATCATCACCTATGAAATGAATCATGTTTTTAAAGTAACGGATAAAGTTGTCATAAATACCTCGTATAGATAAGAGAAAGCTCATTGATTTGATAAATGCCATAAAAACGTTCTCTCTCTCTCTCTCTCTCTCTCCTAGAACAAACTAGTAATACATGAGAAACGTTAGCTACGACTTTGTAAAGATGCAGATCAGATTTGTGTAATCAGGTGTTTGTATTGATTAGTGATGGTGTTATAATTACAAGATAAAAGGAAAAAAATTGATTCCAAAATGATAAATTCTCACATTAAACGTATTGGGTCTGCGCGTATATTTAAGGAATATATATATATATATATATATATATATATATATATATATATATATATATATATATATATATATATATCAGAATATGATAAGGATTACATCTCCGAATATAAAAGATAGATTATGTGCTCTTTCATTCAATTAGATTTGACGTAAAAGAATCCTCCTCCGGAGCCCAATGCTAAGTTGTGACGTAAAAGAATCCTCCTCCGGAGCCCTGTACTAAGATAATGAGACAACTACATCTGCTGATCAGTACAAAATAATCCAAGCGCATAATGCATCCTAAAGGTCAAGATGACGTATAACGTAAATGATTTGTTCTGTGTATATGTACACTTCATTGGTGTTTTCAACAGATGTAGTGTAATTCTTTTCCTCGCGCGCGCGTGTGTGTGTGTGTGTGTGTGTGTGTAAACCAAAATTGCAATTAATATAACCACAGTTTTGGCGGAATCGTTGATTTCCGAACGCTACACGTCAACCACTGCCTCTCAACTGGACATGCAGTACAGTCCCTTGAGCTGCTATGGAGAAAACGTGAAGGAAACGATATATGTTACTGTGAAACCTCAGGAGAACTTGGATTCATAAATAAATATATATAAATTTTAACCTTTCCATTGCAGTGTTATCAAAATTGTACAGAACATCAGTTTAACGTAAGAAATTTTTACGACTGTATTTTCACCAAGGAAATATCCCTCTGCTCTTTATATTATTATTATTAGTAGTAGTAGTAGCAGTAGTAGTAGTAGTAGTATTGTTTGTTCTATATCCCGCTTGACACGTTTCCTTTCATACCTTCTCCACGAATAGCTTCACCAGAATATACTTTATTTTGTACATACTGTAGCATCTCGTCTAACACGGTGAATTTTCGCCGCGCACGCTTTTGTCCAAGGCCTGGAAGTACAATTGGCACGCTTTTGTCCAAGGCCTGGAAGTACAATTGGCACGCTTTTGTCCAAGGCCTGGAAGTACAATTGGCACGCTTTAGTCCAAGGCCTGAACTACAATTGGCACGCTTTTGTCCAAGGCCTGGAACTACAGTTGGTTCTCCGTAAGCACGCTTTAGTCCAAGGCCTGGAAGTACAATTGGCACGCTTTTGTCCAAGGCCTGGAAGTACCATTGGCACGCTTTAGTCCAAGGCCTGGAACTACAATTGGTTCCTCGTAAGCACGCTTTTGTCCAAGGCCTGGAAGTACAATTGGCACGCTTTTGTCCAAGGCCTGGAAGTACAATTGGCACGCTTTAGTCCAAGGCCTGGAAGTACAATTAGCACGCTTTTGTCCAAGGCCTGGAAGTACAATTGGCACGCTTTAGTCCAAGGACTGGAAGTACAATTGGCACTCTTTTGTCCAAGGCCTGGAACTACAATTGGTTCTTCCTAAGCACGCTTTTGTCCATGGCCTGGAAGAACAATTGGCACGCTTTAGTCCAAGGCCTGGAAGTACAATTGGTTCTCCGTAAGCACGCATTTGTCCAAAGCCTGGAAGTACAATTGGCACGTTTTTGTCCAAGGCCTGGAAGTACAATTGGTTCTCCGTAAGCACGCTTTTGTCCATGGCCTGGAAGTACAATTGGCACGCTTTAGTAAAAGGCCTGGAAGTACAATTGGCACGCTTTAGTCCAAGGCCTGGAAGTACAATTGGCACGCTTTAGTCCAAGGCCTGGAAGTACAATTGGCACGCTTTAGTCCAAGGCCTGGAAGTACAATTGGCACGCTTTTGTCTAAGGCCTGGAACTACAATTGGTTCTTCCTAAGCACGCTTTTGTCCAAGGCCTGGAAGAACAATTGGCACGCTTTAGTCCAAGGCCTGGAAGTAAAATTGGTTCTCCATAAGCACGCATTTGTCCAAGGCCTGGAAGTACAATTGGCACGCTTTAGTCCAAGGCCTGGAAGTACAATTGGTTCTCCGTAAGACTAGGATGTAATTACAAAGCAAAATAAAAATACAAAACAGACACGTAGTTTACACACTTCGAGTCAGTTTCGGTTATTTCTTCCTTCTTTTGGCATTAGTGTAACTCCTATTTTAAGTTTCACCCTTGCATTCAAGCATGCAATAGTCCAGGTTTTAATTTGTCGCCTTTTGTGTTTAGTTTTGTGGATGTACGTTCATTCTTCCCATTAAAAGAGTTGGATTGGCTGGAAATGTTGGGAAACCGTTTTGGAATTGTGACGTCACCATTACTTTTCATAAGAAACAAATAATCAATGCCTTAAGCTTTGATAGGCAGCGGATTCCCAAGATATTTAAAAGAAAGAAACTGGGAATGCAAGCCAAATGCTCACATATTTTGTACTCGACGTTTTTTTTTCAATTTTGTGTCAGTATGCTGATTGTTTAGACCTGTTGGGAACATCGATTTTGTCCGGGATCGGTCTTTTGATTAATCGAATAAGCATTACAGTTACTGAAAATCTTGATAGTCTGAACAAAGTGTCCGAAAATTAAAGTGAACCGTTTCCATAAAAGAGCCGAATACAAGAATTTAAAACGTTATCGGCATGTGAAGAAATAAGTGAAAAACGATCTTAAAGTGAGCTATTTTGCGTCGCTGTATAATTAGCAGAAATATTTAACAATAATCAAAGTCGCTTTTGATTTGCGTAATCTCGAGTTCGATATATATAAAGCAGCCGCGCTAAGTAATCTGGTACAGGAAGTCCTATATATACACTGTGTACAGTTCAGTGCCTCCGTCTTTCTTTTGTTTGTAAACCCTTCCGCCGTATATAATACTGGAATTCCAAAGAAACATTTATAAACATGTTTGATTTCAAACACGTTCCGTCTGTACTTTGTTTAAACTGGCACTCTCACTCTTTGCGTCTATGACCAGTAAATGCCAGCATTATAATTTATTTTTTTTATTTCAATGGCTCTCTTAAGGTTAAAGTAAAAATATTTTTTTTGTACGGTAGGTAAGTTTAATGCTTCGTTTTCTCACAACTAAATCTCAACTGGAGATATTGAAATGATTTTCTCTGATTTAATAACATCACATAAAAGAAAAGGGGGATGGATGGAATTCAATGATGGACCCGTATCGTCAGGCAGGCTAGATAGTATGTAACTAAGCTAGGTGGTTTCCGATATACGTTTGAATCGTTCTGTTTATCACAGTATCACGTGGGAAATATCATTTTCCGATTTTCCCATCTGATTGAGACAGATAAGACTGATCAAATTCGACCATGATTGTAGGTGTTGTTTTACGTTCGACCGAAAGGATGCTATGTGGCGCATGCAATTGAGTGGCACGCAGCTCTCGGTTGCATGCTATTCGACTCTGTGGCGCATGCAATTGAGTGGCACGCAGCTCTCGGTTGCATGCTATTCGACTCGGTCAAACACGTCACCTGTTAACTGCGATAACAGTGGGTCCAGTTTCGAATGTCATATGCAGCTGTTGCCATCTCGGTAGACCGCGAAATAGATGTCACCTGATACGGTCGAATACCAAAATGGTAGATGTTTATTTCTTGTTTATGGTCAATACAGCACCTTGAGGTGATTGGCTTTTTCTTTTATATCCTGTCGGGCAAGATTTAACCAGTAATACGATTGGAAGTCATATACTTTTATTAGCTCTGCGAGGTTGAAGCCAGAATAAACTCTGGCCTATAGAGCTACAAAAAAAATTATCAAGACTTCCATCCTCGTACCTGTCGGGTTGATGATTCAATTTCATATCATCAAAGCTGAATTGAATTATACAGTCAGACCACTACCATGTATAAGATCCTAACAGATCCGCGTATTGCAAGATTACAAGTTATCCTCGGACACAGTTTAACTACATGTTCTTGTTATTTACGCAAAATATTACAAAATCAAGAATCTGAATTTTTTAAATTTTATTTGCAAAAAATACATATATTTAGCTAGAAAAAATAATCATATGACAAACATGTCGACTGATATACATGTATTAAGGATGGTGCTAGCTTTAGAATTGAGGTAGTGTATGTTTTGCATACCCACAGTGTAATACCCCTTGTGCAATATCCATGGTGCAATACTCCCAGTGTAATTAATACCCACAGAAAACGTTTTTCTTTCTCGACTACAACACTATATAAACATGACAAGTCCTATTCAAAATGATGATACAAGTTTATTTAAACATGACATGTCCTATTCAAAATGATGATACAAGTTTGTTTAAACATGACAAGTCCTATTCAAAACGATGATACAAGTTTATTTAAACATGACATGTCCTATTCAAAATGATGATACAAGTTTGTTTAAACATGACAAGTCCTATTCAAAACGATGATACAAGTTTATTTAAACATGACATGTCCTATTCAAAATGATGATACAAATTTGTTTAAACATGACAAGTCCTATTCAAAACGATGATACAAGTTTATTTAAACATGACAAGTCCTATTCAAAATGATGATACAAGTTTATTTCACAAAGTGAATTCATCACGGAATATGTCATAAAATATATATTGTGACTCGCAAGAAAAAGTACGCTGCAACAAACATTTTAAATATCAATTTTACTAAATTAAGTGAAAGATTTGTACAACTGTTCATATTTAACCAATGGTTATATAAATCAGCTTGTACGCATTAATTGTTGTCCTTCCGATTGTCTAAAAATGAAGCTAGACGCTCTCCTTTTCAACGACTTGAGATAAACATGCAAGTTGGTGACCACTATCGGCCTGAACTTGAACAAATACGACCTGTTGTAAGGTTCATTTATTTGAAATGTGTCAAAATGTGTAACCAGTTGTACCAGCTAACCATAAAATTAGTATGATCCATATAAAAAATATCATATTGAAAAATTGAAAGAAGAAAAAAGATTAAAACATTTGGCATTTCAAATGTTAATTATTTACAAAAATAATTTTGGCCATCTTAGCTAGCTATGGTTCCGATATGTTAAACCCATCTGTAGGTAGCTATGATTCCAATATGTTAACCCCATCTGTAGGTAAGCCGAGCATATCTGAACCTTGGCCAGCTAAGATGAATTTGGGCAACTTAAAGATAATCTTTTGTCACGTGACACATTGGTCAAAACTTTTTACACCCTATGAAGAAATCTATAAAACAAATATGATGCTATTTTCATATGGCAGACATCAGTGCCCGTAACACAATTATCTAAATTTACCTTCCAAAGTGTTTGAAATAAAATATTCAACAACTGAACAAACTTGTTAGGGTTCATCTAGTGCACAGCACTGTAAGTGTTTTATACTGTACCATTAATAACTTCATCGTCATTATGTACCATGGACAGTTTCTCGGGACTTGAGAAACTTAATCCCTTATAAAGGGATTCAGTTATAACAGAAAGTTTTAGCAAGCTGTCAGATTAATTTAAAACTATTCAGTTTCTTGTTAAACTTAATTTGATAGTTTGAGGCACAAATTTGACTACTTTCTTGCTAACAAACGTGTCATCCTGTATGAAAACCTATGGTCACGCTTTGTTTATTGTTATTCCATGTGGAAACAGGATGCTGTGCGCGTCGATCAAACATCTGCAAATTAATGCTAATCAACAGCAAATGGTTTTCTTTCACAATTTTCTTTCAACCGCAACACTTCAATCAGCCGGTATAACCTTGCGGCATCTCTCATGTGCCCACCTTGTATCAATCAATACGTAGGCGAACCATTTGGCCCTTGTTAATAACTCCGCAATAAATTACTCTAACACATATTACACTAGGTTGTTTGCAATAAATTACCCTAACTCATATTACACTAGGTTGTTTGCAATAAAATACCCTAACACATACTGCACTAGATCGTTTGATGACAGGATGGAAAACGGTCAATAAAGTTCATGGCAAACAGTTATCTGGAGGATCTCTCTTTAGGATGATAAACGGGTTGGTCATTTGATTTCTCTGATTTACATTAAGGAGCCTTTGGTACGGCATTAAGAACTATTACGAAAATGTTCATTCCTGTTGAGAATCTCATTTTCAGATTAACAATACAATCACCAACACGGAGGTGAAAGCCCCATCATTTCATTCATATTTTTCTCGAAGTTGATATATATTTTGCATGAAGAAAAAACAATTTGTATATTCTTAGTGTGAATACCAGCAAGAATTGCTACTCTTATATTATATATTTTCATTTTACAAACTCGTCTATATCTCGAACTGAAGAGTATGGTCATACAATCAAGGTGTACGGTATGGCAAGTATAGATAATGCATGAAGGACACAGAGAGTCAATCTAGATGCTGCTGATGGTGATGATGATTTGTGTTGACTTTGCTGTTTTAGCTTTGGCTCTGACGTATATTCATATGTTTCTTCCATGACCACAACACCAACTTTGACAGTCGTTTCCGGGACAATTTCGGGTTCAGGCTCGGGACACTTTTGTCCGTTTTTTAATATCACTTCCGGTAGCCCTTGTTCTCCCATGAGTTTAACTTGAAAGTAATAAAAACATCCATCCTCGTTTTTGAATTCACAATTAGCATTTGTTTTGCTTGTAAACTCATCAACCATCGAGTAGGAAGCTATATGGTCACACATTTGAATGCACTCCATGATCCCAAAATTTCCTGTCCCGAAAGCCTTACATTCCGCGCAGTCTCTGAATTTATGACACAATTCTTGACGGGTGGGACCCTCTCCACAGGTGCTTCCCGTGTACTCTCCACTACAAACGCATCTTCCACACACACAACTTCCCACAAGGTTACAAATTTCTCCATTTGGCGATAGACAGGTATCAATATTTTCTGGACATCCGTCCTTAACGTCAGCTGACGCTAGCGTCAAACGCCCTGCTAAGATTAGACAGGTACTAAGCAAATGTTGAACTTTCATTCTCTCTGCTGTTACTGCCAATGCCAACGCCACCCTCCGAATAACAGCGAATGCTTGCAAGCAGTTTTCTTTTTAATAGCCAACGTATAGTGTTCGCAGTTAGTTACGTATCATTGCCCTGGTATACCAATGCACCTGAACAAAATAAAATCTACACCAATTTTGAATTTGTGATACTAATTAAATAGTATAATCTATATATGACTCGAAATATAAGTTTGAAATCATGAATAACATACTTATTTCAGAAACTGAGTGTCCAGTTTATGAAAATTGGAAGGTAGATAAAATTGAAAACATGGGTTAGTAGTAGTAACTGTCCTATATTGTCCTTAATGGAGTAAAAACTTGATACATGTTTGGACTACCATGTCATTGCCATGACAACAGTATAATACTGTGGAGTTTAATACGTACAATGAATGCGTGATAATTATTGTCAATTGATCTAGAGTTAATAGTTTAGTTACCTGCATTAGGACGAAGCCACTCAACTCAGTTTTACGGAAATTCGTTTGATATTGTCTTACAGGAGTAGTTGGATTATCCGTTATTTTGTATGGGCGATTTGCAATAAAGATTCCGCTGTAAACCATTTGGTAATCCAATAAACTATGACTCTAAATTAGGTAATATCTGAAAAAAGAACAAAGAAAACTGTGTTTCATGATTCAAATTACCGTTTAATAGATTGATGTACATTATACTATCCAGCTTGTTTATATAATATAAAATGTAATTCAGTGGATGATTCTACTGTACAGTGTTTATTATATATAATGTAATTCAGTGGATGATTCTACTGTAGAGTGTATTTATTATAGATAATGTAATTCAGTGGATGATTCTACTGTACAGTGTGTTTATTATTTATAATGTAATTCAGTGGATGATTCTACTGTACAGTGTGTTTATAATATATAATGTAATTCAGTGGATGATTCTACTGTACAGTGTGTTTATTATATATAATGTAGTTCAAGGGATGATTCTACTGTACAGTGTGTTTATTGTATATAATGTAATTCAGTGGATGATTCTACTGTATAGTGTTTATGTCATATAAAATGTCATTGAAAGGATGATTATACTGTACATTGTGTTTATTATTTATAATGTAATTCAGTGGTGATTCTTCAGTACAGTGTGTTTATAATATATAATGTTATTTAATACATGGTTATACTGTACATTGCCTATAATATATAATGTCATTCAATGCATGATTATCTGATATGATTTGAAAACCGTCATTGTCTCAAAACAAAATTGGTAATTTAAAATACTCTATATGCCTGATCAGTGTGAAAAGCACTACATACATACATACATACATACATACACACACAAACATACATACATACATACATACATACATACATAAGTTGCGTTGGATGAGGATGGATTGTCAGATCGACGGCTGGACGTGTGAACGGCCAGGCAGGTAGATGTACATGGACATTTTTATGTAGCATAAATTCATGTTGAGAACAGCATACAGTACATACGAACTTTTGGAAGGGTGTATAGATTACAAGTGATCAGTGGGAAGCTGGCAAGTACCGTATCTAGCAGTAAGGAGATTTTTCAAATTGGACTTATAGATATATCAAAGTTGCATCGCTCAAAAGATGATGCATATATATTTTTATAAAAGTATAAATTTAAATTCATATGCACCACAGTGCCAGGCAAGGACAGATATGTGGCTACACTTTGAGGATATGTGTCGGATAAGGGTATACGTTATATTGGTACACACATTGTGAAGAGGAGATGGGTGCTGTCAGACAGACACCATGTCATGCCAGCTAGGTGTGTACAATTACCGAAGTGCATCTGGATTATTATGGCCTTATTGTTGTAATTAGGGCTGGAAATGCAACCTAGCGTCAGTATTAGTTACGGTAATAAAAGCTTTATTTCCTGACCAGTGTCCAGACACAGGTCATGCGGTGGATATACAGATAAGACAAGGAGGACTAGCTTCCCTATCAATGCGTTTCTGATCTAACGTGCTGACATCTATCGAAGAGTTTAGAATTGCCTCTTAATTGAAATAAAAACACAAGCGAACAAATATGCTCTTACGCGACTCTGTTGAACACCAATAAATATATTAGTTACCTCCGGAACCTCACAAGATTTGCATTTTTGTTTTAATGGGTTCATTCCAATTTTTAAAAACTTTGGACATTAATATGTAATATTGGCAAGTCATAAGCTTCAATCTAGAGGTTTGCAACGGTACAAATAGCGAAATTCGAAAATATTCCGTTTTCGTTTATATTGAATTACATTATGTGCGTGTCTTTTATTTTTATATTACAACGATCGCATACTGATATAGTAGTGATATTGCATCTTTTTTTTTTTATAGAAAACTTACACGTATTTCCCAAGCAGAATAATAACGTGATAATATTAATACCACATGAAGACTGTAAGACTGGAAAAAAACGTGTGTTCCGAATGAATCTCTTATACTGTGGTATATATATTCTTATAGCAGGATAATATTGCGATTTTAATATACCCTTTATAATTTGATATCTGTATTCCTCAAGTAGAATAATATCGTGATTATAAAATACCCCTTGAAATGTGGTATCTATATTCCTCAAGTATTATAATATTGCTATTATAATATACCCCTTGTACTGTGATATCTGTATTTCTCAAGTATTATAATATTGCTATTATAATATACCCCTTGTACTGTGATATCTGTATTCCTCAAGTATTATAATATTGCTATTATAATATACCCCTTGTACTGTGATATCTGTATTCCTCAAGTATTATAATATTGCTATTATAATATACCCCTTGTACTGTGATATCTGTATTACTCAAGCGGTATAATATTGCTATTATAATATACCCCTTGTACTGTGATATCTGTATTCCTCAAGCAGTATAATATTGCTATTATAATATACCCCTTGTACTGTGATATCTGTATTCCTCAAGTAGTATAATATTGCTATTATAATATACCCCTTGTACTGTGATATCTGTATTCCTCAAGTAGAATAATATTGCTATTATAATATACCCCTTGTACTGTGATATCTGTATTCCTCAAGTATTATAATATTGCTATTATAATATACCCCTTGTACTGTGATATCTGTATTACTCAAGCGGTATAATATTGCTATTATAATATACCCCTTGTACTGTGATATCTGTATTCCTCAAGTAGTATAATATTGCTATTATAATATACCCCTTGTACTGTGATATCTGTATTCCTCAAGTAGTATAATATTGCTATTATAATATACCCCTTGTACTGTGATATCTGTATTCCTCAAGTAGTATAATATTGCTATTATAATATACCCCTTGTACTGTGATATCTGTATTCCTCAAGTAGTATAATATTGCTATTATAATATACCTCTTGTACTGTGATATCTGTATTCCTCAAGTAGAATAATATTGCTATTATAATATACCCCTTGTACTGTGATATCTGTATTCCTCAAGCAGAACAATATCGTGATTATAATTATACCCCTCGTGCTGTGATATCTGTATTTCTCTAGTAGAATAATACTGCCGTGATAGTAACATCCGTAACTTTAAAAATACTAAGACTAAACTGCTGGGAGGAGAGGGGTGTGGGTAACCAACATTCCCGTTAAAGAACCTTTATTATTAGGAGAGGGACCCAGAATTAAGCTTTTTAGGGGTAGAGGTACGTGGGTGGGCATAGTTTCTTGCTAAGTCACTGCTTTCAGTTAAATTTGCATACGTATCTTCTCGTCCAGGAAAGTAACCAAGTAGCACAGACACACTTAAAACTGCGTGTTTATTTCTCTTGGTTTGGGGATCTTTACTTGACCCCGAGGTAACCTAGCTCGACCGCCCAAATTCATTATACTTTCTCAAATTCTGTGTATTTTATATCTGCCACTGTAGGCTACAGTTTTACAAGTACAACTAGGAGAATGAAGGTATTGGAGAAGCCTAACACTCAGACCACGGACATCTGGTGTACCATAATTACCTCAGCGTGATGTAGTTTTACAGCACTTCAAGAAACCCTTAAAATAAAACAAATATTCCAAATCTATTGAGATAAATCTTTGTACGTCTCAGTAATCTTAAGTGTTATTCAGTTGAGTGTCCTTAGTATCTGTCTTAATCTAAAAAATTATTTGCTTATTCAAATAGAATAATTTCCATCATTAAGTAATCTGCAATTAATCTATGCAGAATATTTTATGTATGTAATATAATATGTCAATATATATATATATATATATATATATATATATATATATATATATATATATATATATATATATATATATATATATATATATATATATCACAGTAATAAGATATGCGTAAAATTACTTGGAAACTGCTACCTACACAGTAGCAGAGGCAAAATGCACCGAAATCCCACTAGCTGTAATTAGTTGGGGGCGGTGTGTGTGGTTAGGTTACCTTGGGGTCAAACAACGATCCTCAAGCTTAGACAAATAAACATGCACTTTTAAGCCAGTCAGTGGCACGTATTCACTTTCTTCCTCAAAGGATTGGTTTCGTTTTGGTTTTGTGACTTTAACACAATTTATCAGCATATACATGGCGGTCAATATATTTGGTGTAGGAAGAATAGGGAAAACCCCCGAAAAGAACCACCAGCCCTCAGGAAGCTACTGACAGCCGAGACTCGAACTCGCGCATAGGTGAACATATCTGTAAAGGCCTTATATACACTTGGCCACCCAGGGTCCCTTTCCCTAAAAAAAATGACAACCAAGCATTTAAAAACAAAAGTATTTACTAATTACTATTAAAATAATTATCGTGCTCTATAAGCTATAATGGAACTTTGTTTATTTTCCCGTGTCAAATATTTGATCATTGATTTGTCCCTTGGGTACCTTTATCAGGAAATAATTCCGTTTGGAGTATGTGTTTGGTGATTGCTGTTAGTGAGAGGCCATACTAATCTACATGTGGCTGCTACTCTTTATCTGACTAAATAATCACAGTCCATACTACCAGACCACTGGGTATAGTCCGCAAAGAAACAAGGCTCGCAAATGTTTATCTTTTGTCAACACACTAACATATGGTAGCGGCGTCATTCATCTTCGGATAAACTGAATGCCCATGACCTAGTAGTACCCGTGTCAAGCTTTCTTTATTGGTCAAGTGACGAATATGTGCTCACTGTAGAGACGACATTTACTTCGGTTGACTAATTTTAGATATATCAATCAATCGGAATAGTCTCGGTTTTTTTTTCCGTCAAGTCGAGAAAGAAACCGCGGATGTAATTCGTTGCCACTAAGAACTATATAATCTGGACTAGTTTTTCTTACATGGGACGATGTGGCAGCGAAAGGAGACAAATGCAGTATTTTCCTATTTATTCATTTTTAAAACAAAGAAATATGTGATTTTACACGAGCTAAGTCTAGCAGAAACTATTTTAAAAATCGACAAATAAGCAATAAAATCTGCCACCTGCCTTTGATATTCATATTTATACCATTATTTGTAAAGTAAAAACCTTTGTTGTTGTTTTCTGCTCAGCTGTAAATCTTGTTTCTCCAAAATGTATGTAAAAATGTACATATTAATGACACAAATGGGAGATTATTAATTGCATCTTACATAAATCCAATATTATATATTGGACATGCAATAACCTTTGACCATTTCATCGAGGTAAAAAGTCACGGGGGGAAAAAACACAAGAAAAAATTCACAGGAAATAAGTCCAAATTATTAAGCACATAATAAATTCAAATTGTTGGTTAAATAAAGCCCAAGAAACTTTTTATAACTTTAATAAAACTTTAATGATTTAGTGGCACTAATATGAAAACGTTGAATGCAGACTATAAACTTACTTTGTCACGTGCTTAAATCTATAAGATAAATTACAATAAAACAAAATGCGCTTATCTAATAACTCTGGAGCAAAAGCTTGGTCAGTTTTAACCCACAAATCAAATTTTGCGTTTTGTTCTAATATCATAAAACACGAACGCAAAGGAATTGATAATGCCTCTCCTGCAATTACTTCTTGAGTAAAAGGTACAATTATGATACGACTTTACTTATCATGTGTTTGCTTTACTGTAAAGTTTAATTTGCTTTTAAATCAACACTATTACCCATTATATCCAGTCAACTAAAAACCCTTGCCATTGTAGTTTCCTGTCTGCAAACACACAAGTTCTTTGTTTTATAATTTTGTGTGAGTTTGTGTGTGTGTGTTCTTCTTTGTGTGTGTATTCATAAAATGTATGACATATTTTGCTATACTATAATGGAGACTTTTTCTAATATTTGACATACCCCTTAAAACGATCGAATAAAATTATATTACTTTTAAAGTCCTGTACGTTTTATTTCATCTCATCCTAACTAGATGATTACGACATTTTTGCTTGTGACAATTTTTTTCCTGTTAATAGTGTGACTTTTTATCCAATAATTCTTTCCTATGACTGTCTTCCCGTTTTCCTCAAAGGGACGTCACCAAAAGCGAGTATCATCTATGTAGAAAAGAGACAACTGAGTTTATAGTTGTCTGACAGAAAATTTCCAGAATACCGCCATGACCTCGAATTCTGTTTTTTTTATAATAAAAAAAAAAACCTTTTATATATTTAATGCTATCAATGATTTTTGATTAGCAAATGGCAAATGAAAAATATCAATCTGCATCGTCAAACATGTCTAACAACTTTATATTTTGCTATAAACTGTCCATTTCTATTTGTATCATTAAACATGTCTAACAACTTTACATTTTGCTATAAACTGTCCATTTCTATTTGCATGAAATCTTTGGAATAAACCTAGCATTGTTTACTAGAGATTGAAGTATTCTCTATAAGAGTAGTTTTAGAGGAATTCATAAACTCCCAGGCAAACAGCATTAAAAGACTTTCCTATATTTACACAGTGTATTAAACGAATCCTTACTACATCTATGTAGTTCTAAATCACTAGATGAATTTGCATATATCTAACTCTGCGTGCTTTATATTCTGCTCTGTCACATTAATGTTACTTATTTTTAATGGCGAAATTACTCCTTCACAAATCTCTACACTCAGATATATATATATATATATATATATATATATATATATATATATATATATATATATATATATATATATATATATATATATATATATATAGTTCTAATGTAACTAGGATTATAAATACTGTTTTCAAACATTATTTTCAACCGTTGATTAAACATTAGTTACTGTTCCTCTTTCTTTTTCTTTTTTTTTCGGGGGGGGGGGGCCACCAGACAGATCCTCCCACTCAACAAACAAATATATAAAGTGTTTTCATGTATTCTTGTAACGTGTGTTCTTGTTTAATTATTTTCAAGCATTCTGATCAAAATTTTGGTTTATAACTAAATTTTGACGGGGTATTTATTGAGTCCTAATGTTTTCTAAAGGGTAGTGGTCTGAAACATGGGTTTCATCCCCATTTTCAGATTTCCTAACCTTGATTTTTAGTGATCTTTGCCAAGGATCTCCTGTTTCTCGTGTATGCTATGTGTATGAATGCTATAGTGTGTGTGTATGCTATATAGTCTGTATGTAGGGACGGCAGAACTATTTGTCAAATGTTTCCCAGTTGTTTTAATATATGTTTTCAAATTTTCGGCGAGATGAACGGTGCACTACAAGCTGAAATTAAAATAAACCTAGTGTTTTATGTGAGTGGCTATGGTGTGGCGTTTCTCGCATTAAAGTCTATTTCCAAAATGAGGCAGGCTGTATTGGAGTCGGGGTCCGCACTTCTTTATTTATTTGTGTTATTTATTTGTGTTTCTCCCGATTCGAGTTAGGCCTCCTCTCTATTATTTAATTTATAATCTAAAAGAAGTTCCAAGATGGTTTAGAGACTTGTTAGTTGGTTAATAGAGGGTAACTTATTAGTCCCCGTGTTATGGTTGTATTGTATTATTTACTTCATGTGGGGTTTTCTTATACTCTTTCGCAGGCCTGTCCACTTCGCGTAGCGCCTTGTGACGTAGCCCTGCGACGTCTATGCATCGTACTTTCACCACATGAAGGCCCCCTGTTTCCCTCCTAATACAAAAAAAAATTCTATTTTGTATTTTGTTATTCCTATGATATTGAGTTACCCTTTATATTTTAAGAGTGTTGGCTAGAGAGAAAGAAAAAAGGGAATACTAAGATTCTTAAAATTTTTTAAGAAGTTTAGTTATGTTGAAGGGGAGTTGGAGCCGTATGTCCGAACTGATGGATGAGGCGATGCCTACAGCCCGAGCTCTGTCGGTGGCACACACCTAGTGGATAGCAAACCGAAGCCTTTCCTCCCATCCCCCTCGTTCCCGTTCAACCCCACCCCCCGTAGCACTTTACATTTAATGTTGTAATTTAATTAAATTATAAATTATAAAGAATTGACAGATTTTTAGTTTGTGTATTAGTTTGCAAAATCCAAAGGTAATTGTGATTTAATAGTTTACGATGATATTATTAAAAAAAAAAAAAAACATTGCTTAAAGTAGAAGCGTCTGGTCAGTCTTGAAAACTTAATATCATTTGCTAAAAGAATTCTAGAATGTTTTAAAATTAAGTTCGTAAACTTTGAAAACGCAATTCCGAGGCCATTTATTTATACAGGTATTAAAACTTAAGATTTTAAGTTATTTTTTAAAATCCAATACTAGAAAGTGTGGATGTGGCTGTGGCTTCTTATATTAGAAAATTTTGTTAAAACATTTTTTTTTTAACCGCGAGGAGAGAGATGAAACTGGAGCTCCAGCCCGTGCTTGACGGAACGCACCCCTACATGGGCGGTAAACCGAAGCCCCCTTCCCATCCCCCCTCCGGTATAGTATGAGTTCTTCAACTACTTTATTATTCTTATTGCCTGACCACAGGATAGCATAGGTTTAGTAATGTAATCTATTATTTTTATGATTATCTTATTTTCATATTTTACATCTAAATATTGTTTTTATGATCATTGTATTTTTTGCATATTTCCATGATTATCGTTAACCTATTATTTTTTGTTTTGTCACATTGGGCCATAGTATGTAGTTTGGTCAAGTTTGATATTTTGCATAGCGGACATTTAGGTATGTCAAGCGACGTCTAACATCTTCTTCGCCCGTGAGCCACGCGTTGTGTAAATATTTAAAAATTAGACTTTGTGTTTTTCAAGACCTTATTTTTGCCCAGTTTGCCCAGGTTTGAGTCCAGTTTATCCCCCAGTTATCCTGTGCTACTATACATTTTATTTTTTTAGTTATGTCTTCTCTTATCCATTCGTTAAGTGTTCTTTGTGTCTAGTTGCCATAGTTCTATTTTATCCCTATACTTTATTAATATTTCTTTTGCATATTTAAATCGTCTTGGAACTTCTATTTTGTTGTTGCTGTTGTTGTTGTAAGGTTGTTGTTCCTATATATCTCCGGTCTGTTTGTCATTGTGAAACCAAACCAGTAGATATATAATGCCTCCCAAGCTGTTTTGGGTTCAGGTTGTACTTTTTTAAATCTATTAATTATAGAGGGCTGGGGATCCCCAGTTCCCCTCTATTATTTGCTCTATATAATGTTTCTTTAATAATGTAGTGCATTTTATAACTCCATATGTCTATTATGTCTTTATCGATTTTATTTAGATTTTTATTTTCCATGTCAATTGATTTAATGGTGTAGTTTATATTTGAGTAAAGATATGTTTTTGCTACTTGTGCACGCTCCATGATGCATAGTGGCGTTAGAACCCAAATATTTGCATTGTCTTTATTCTTTTTAACTAAGTGTTTATAGTTCTCTAGTTCAATATTTTTACCAAAGAAACTCCTAGAGCTTTCACTTTATCTCTCAGGAGGTGCGGAGGTAGACCCTGGGTGGTTCCGCACCAGTTACCTATTTTTAGTATTTCGGTTTTGTCGTGTTTATTTTGGAATCAGAGGCTTTACCGAAATTTTCAAATTCTTCCTGTAAATAAACGTAAGATTTAGCATCTCTTATAAAGTTGGTGCAATCATCAGCATGTTGGAGCATTTTAAATTCTTCTTTGAGATTAGGAATTTGAATACATGTACCTTGTATTTGTGTGTTTTTTTTTCTCTCCGGATTTTGTGGCTTAGGATTTAAATTGCTGTTACGTATAATAACATTGACAGTGGGCATCCTTGCCGCACTGATCTTTGTATATCAAATTATTTCGTGCATTTCCCATTTACCTGTACACTTGACGTTATTCCCGTATAGAGGATTTCAGTCCACTTACGGAAATTCTATCCCGAAGCCAAATTTTTCAAGTATTTTTTGTATATAGTTGTGTTCTAATCGGTCAAAAGCTTTTTCTTGATCAAAAAGTACCATGGCACATTTCGATCCTGTTTCGTTTATATAATCAATTATTGTTTTAATATTTAAAATGTTAATTTGCATGTCCCTCCCTTTTCCACCGCAAGTTTGCTTTACATTTATGATTTTTCCTAATCCAGTCTTTACTCTATTGGTTAATATTCTGCTTACAATTTTATAATTTGTGTTTAAAAGCGAAAATGGCCTCCAGTTTTTAATATCCTCTCTATCACCTTTCCCCTTATAAATAATTGTCATGATTCCCTCCCACATTGATTTTGACATCTGTTTCCTTCTGCTTAAGAAAATATTATTGCACAAAGCATTTAAGATCGACGTTAGCTCACCGTGGAATTTTTGACATAATTCCGCGGTGAGACCGTCCTTTCATGGTGATTTCTTCTTTGTAAGTGCAGCAATATTTTTTGATATTTCTTCATCGGAGATGACATCATCACACATGTTCTTGTGTTCTGTTGATATCATCTCACATTCGACTTCATTTAGGTAGTTGTCGATTGTGTCAGGATCAATATTTTTCGTTGTATATAGATTTTTATAAAATAAGTAGATACTATTTAGGATATCGGATTTTCCTGTATATATTACATTTCCAACTCTAATTTTTTCTAATATTTTCCCCTTTCTTTCCTTAATTCTTCTCGTTTGTATAAGCTATGGGATTTTTAAAAAATATATATTCGGTAAATTTCCCTGATCTAATTATTTTCCTTTGAGTTTCTTCTTCGATTTATTTTATTTTTTGTGCAAATATTTTCCTATCTTCCTCATTTGTTGTTATACCTAAGGTTATTTTTAGTTGGTTTTTATCTTTCTTTAGTTTTCCTGCCCTTGTATTAGAATATTGGATTGCTTTCTGTTTTATTGTGTCTTTTAAAATATCCCATTGTTTTATTATGTCCACAGTTCCATCATTTTTAAAAACTTTAATTACATTTTTTATTATATTCACAAATTCTGCATCAGTAGTTAAGGGGGGCACTTTACGGACAATGGGAATTAGCATTACAGACCCCCCTGGGTTAGATTACGGACAATGGAAATTTAACATGGCGAAAAATCGTGGGTCAGATTACGGACAAGGGGAATTAACATGGCGATAAATCGTGGGTCACTTTACGGACAAGGGGAATTTAACATGGCGATAAATCGTGGGTCACTCTACGGACAAGGGGAATTTAACATGGGGAATAGTTTGGGCTTGTTTAGGGACAAGGGGAATTTAACATGGGATTTTTTTTAAAAAAATTTTTTTAAAAAAGGGGTAGGCAATTCAAAGACTATCTCTTTTCGAGAAATATGGCTGGCCCTGAAAAGGGCCTTTGGTTTATGTTAATATGCCCTTAACATAAAGGGCATTTGCGACATCTTCTTGTCCTCAAACTTCGTCTTACAGCAGGGCCGTACATCAGAGTCCTCTTGAGGCAACCTTGTCTCTCTATATAGACTCTTCTTATCCACAGGCTGCTGCTGGTCCTGTGGACAACGGTCCACTTGGATCGGACATACATGAGCATGTCCGTCCTGAACATCATTGTTGACACAAGGGTTGAAGATTCAACGTCGGTCCACATGTTGAGGCTCCTACAATAGGTGAATCAATGCAGTGAACTGCGCTTATTTATAGGGACAGAAAGGATTGAAACGGATTGAGTTCATTCACCAATCCGAACACGCGTTACAGAATTCAGTCAGCCCGCATCCAATCCGAAGAGAGCAGTCTGTGACGTCACGTAGTCTATATAGATTCGCTAGCGCTTGTGTGCAGTCAATCTATGCGACAGTGATTCAACATGACGGAAACTCAGAAAACGATCCAATGGGGTGCACCAGCAGGGGAGACCGCCCAAGGGAACCCGGACTTACTTTCAGAAGAGGTGAATTGGGATTTTGTCGATTTTCTCTCCTCGCAAGAATTTGTTCCGGAACCTTCGTTACCTTCTTCATTACCGCAAGTGGAGAATTTTAGACAGAGACAGAAAGAAGAATTGGAGAAATTTATACAACGACAAAAGGAAGCGGAACAGGCTTTTCTCTTACAGCAACAGCAACAAGAAGAAGAAGAGGTAAGAAAAAAACAACAGCAAGAAGAAGTAGCAGCAAAGAAACAAGAGGGTGAAAATCAAACGGTCACGGTACTGTTGGACATTTTAGCGGAGTTAAGAAGTCTGAAACAAATGTATCAGACTTCTTTATCACGACCGAAGAGAATACGACCTTCCCGAGCTAAACACGTCAACCCTGTGACTAAGCCTACCGTACCACCCTTAGTGATTTCAACCCAATCATTATCATCATTACGCAGTCCAGAAGTAGGCCTTGGCCGTGGCAAAGGCTTAAGGCAGTTAAAATTGATTGCTTAAACTCACCCCTGCACCATAAAGAAAAAAGGCCCTTTTCAGGGCCACCCACATTTCTCGAAAAGAAATACAATTTCAATTTGCCAATAAGTCACAAATAAACCCCACCCATTTTACCCTTATAGTACGTGTCTGTGTATGAGTGCGTGAGTGTAGCTTCTTATTTTAAAATCAAAACTCAAAGACTCTTACCTTATATCATTCATTTATTCTTTTCTCCATTTTTTACAATCCAATTCACAATTCACAACTCAACACTTTAATAAAAAGTTCATTGATTTTTTCTTTTCTCCTTGTTTAGTCTCTCTGTTTTTTGAATTTCTTCACCGTCACACTCTTTTCCTCTTCTTCCTCCTCGCTTTCTTCCCTTCTTCTTTTTTTCTCCTGTTTCTTTTTCTTCACCTGTCTTCTTTCTTCCTCAGAAGAATCCCTCTCTTCCTCTGAAGAATTCCTCTCTTCTTCTGAAGAATCCTTCTTTTCTTCTGACTCCTCTTGTTTCTTTTTTGGGCAATCTGGAGACCAATGTCCTTTTTCTTTACAATAATAACAGGTATCTTGACTTTTGTCTTTTTTAGTCCCTGTTTTTGTTCTTTTTTCACGGTCTGGACACTCTGAAGACCAATGCCCTTTCTTCTGACAGATATAGCAAGTATCTTGACTTTTATCTCTAAAGGAAGGAGAGTAGTCCGTAGGCTGGTCTGAAGAGAATTTTCTAATGACCCCTCGCAAAGCTCTGACGAAACGTTCCATCTGGTTAGTCTCTTCCATCGTTGTGCTCGGCTTGAGAGTGAAATGAATAGTGAAAGGACAAGACACACACCCTTTTATATACGCTGGTCTGCTATGACTATAAAGTAGCTTATGGTGTTTGAACTTGAGTCATTTGACTGTTTGATTTTAAGATGAAACGATCCCATTCATTCGAGAAGAAAGAAGAAGAAAGAAGTAAGAGGCAGAAACGTGATCTATCGCCTCGTACCAGGGCTGAAATCTTGGCACAAATTCATGCCAGTGATTTTGAAGAGGACATGAGTGAACCAGAATTTGAAACCTCTAAACCAAGTTTACCACCCTTAGTCAACCCTGAAAAATACTATTCCATTCGAGAGACGGAAAAGCGCTCCTCTAGAAAATTTAGAACCACGGCTTACAAATACACGGTGAAGTTTAAAGATTTCAAGTCCGAAGTGCCGTTAGAGAAAGCAGAAGGGTTCATCACCGGAGTGTGGGATTCTCTGCTCACTGCACTTAAGCGACAATGTCAACCCAAAGAAGACGATCGCTTGAGACTTTCCATACAACACGACGGTTTGAAATCCCCTGTTTGGATCGAGTTTAGCACCCCTGCAGAATTGACTGCTTCCAAAGTCATGGACAAGATTCAACACGTACAACAATCTAATGATCAGTTTGACATCACCGATGGTAAAGCCACACTGGACATGACCCACGTCTCTCCTCCTCAAGGGACAGGACGCAAAAAGATGTTATTGGTGGACGACCTTCGCAACACCAAAAAGAGTCTCGTCCGAATTGACAACCCTCATGACCAGATGTGCTTAGCCCGTGCCATCGTGGTGGGACGAACCTATGCCAACAAGAACGACACGGTAGAATGGAAAAGAACCTGGGACACTATTCAACGTTCCGACCGAGCCAAACAACGAAATGAAGCAGAACTCCTGTTCAAACAAGCCGGACTGCCCAAAGACACACCCTGCGGCATTCCTGAGATGCAAAAATTGCAAGATGTCCTAGCTCCACGATACACCTTGAAAGTGCACCCTCAAGAAGTGCGCGGACCTCTATTGTTTCGAGGGCAAGACTTTAAGGACGGAAAATACATTCATGTCTATTATCACGATGACCATTTCGATACGATTACCACTATCACTGGATTCCTGGGATACAGTTATTACTGTGAGAAATGTGACCATGGTTATAACAATCGAGAGCAACACAAGCATTGTGGATCGAAATGCACAGGATGTTTGGCCTCTTCACCCTGTCTGAGCGAAGAACCAGTGCCTTGTTCAACTTGTCTGCGCACGTTTGTCAGCCCTACCTGTTACCAACAACATTTGAAGACGCAAGGTTCACAGAAGAAATGCGCTTGTCAACTGCTGAGATTGTGCTCTACGTGTGAACAAGTCATACGTACCAATAATACCAAGGCACACGTATGTTCAGGAAAGAAAAAATGTCACATTTGTCACCGCATCGTGGACTTGGAACACCAATGTTACGTGCAAAAATACCAACCCCCACCAGAGAAAGAGGACGGTCACAAGAAGAAAGGCAATTTCATCTTTTTCGATTTCGAATGCATGCAAGAGACCGGCATTCACATTCCTAATTTCTGCGTGGCTCATCGAGCGTGCGAGAAGTGCATTCAAGAACCTATCTTCAGTCATTGCCCTCACTGCAGCAAGATTCCCGGAGGACGTGAAAAAATCTTTCGGGGGCCAAACACGTTAGCCGATTTTGCCCAATGGGTCTTAGACCCCGTCGACAAGACGTGGAGCCAAGAGGATATCGAACGTTACGGAGATTGTCATCGTCATGCCACGGTGATGGCTCACAATTTCTCCGGATACGATGGACAGTTTCTTTTGAGGTACTATACGGAACAAGGCACCGAGCGTCCTAAAGTGACTTTGAACGGAGCCAAAATCATTTTCATGCAAGTGGGACAAGTACAGTTTAAAGATTCGATGAGTTACTTGGCCATGCCTTTGAGTCGAATGCCTAAAACGTTTGGAATGACAGAAATGGCTAAAGGGTACTTTCCACACTTTTTCAATACGGAAGCCAATCAACACGCCGTTCTACCCCATTTACCTGAGGCTCACTATTACGACCCCGACAACATGCGTACCGAACAACGAGAAGCTTTCTACGCTTGGTACCAGGCTCACGCCTCGGACCCTTTCGACTTTCAGGAAGAAATGCTAAAGTATTGTCGTTCCGACGTGGACATTTTACGGCGTTGCTGTGGAAAATTTCGAGAACTGTTCATGGAACACGGAGGGGTCGATCCTTTGAAAGAAGCTTGCACCATTGCCAAAGCGTGTTCCTTAGTGTACCGCCAACGATTCATGCCTGAAAACACCGTGGCTGTCATCAGCCCTCAAACGACCCACTTTGTCAAACGTCAATACTCGGTCAAAGCCTTACGCTGGTTACATTACTTGTGTGACAAGGAAGACAAGTGGATTCAGCATGCTCGCAACGGAGGGGGCGAAAAGACCATCGGAACGTATTCGGTCGATGGCTGGGACTTAGAAAACCCCAAGATCGTGTACGAGTTTAACGGTTGCTTATTTCACGGATGTCCCGTCTGTTACCCTGACCGTGGCACTAAAAATCAGTTTTTGCAACGAACCATGGAAGACTTGTACCAGGACACTTGTCAGCGGCGCCTAAAGTTAGAACAGCAAGGATACCAAGTGGTGGAAATGTGGGAACACGAATACGATCACCGTTTGAAAACCGATCCCGAGTTTAAACGCCTCGTGGAAAGTTACCAGTTCATGGACCCGCTGAACCCGAGGGATAGTTTGTACGGAGGAAGGACCAATGCCACCTGTTTGCTGTACCAAGCCGACGAAGAGAAAGGAGAAGAAATCAAATACTTGGACGTGTGTTCGCTGTATCCCTACGTGTGCAAATATTGTCGCTTTCCTGTAGGGCACCCGCAATTGCTGACGGAACACATCGACCTGGTCAACATTCGACAATACGAAGGCTTGATCAAGTGCAAAGTTTTGCCTCCCACGAACCTATACCATCCCGTCTTACCTCACCATTGTCAAGGCAAACTGATGTTTCCCTTGTGCCGTACTTGTGCCGAAACGTGCAACCAAGACCAACCTTGTCAGCACAGCCAGGAAGAACGGGCCTTGACGGGAACCTGGGTCAGCGTAGAATTGTTCAAAGCTCTGGACATGGGATACCAACTGTTAGAAGTGTACGAAATTTGCCACTTTCCCAAGACACAACATTACCACAAGGGTGACCCTACTCAGAAAGGCATTTTCGCCGACTACGTGGATGCCTTTTTGAAACTGAAGCAAGAAGCCAGCGGCTATCCTTCCTGGTGTCACACTCCCGAAGACCAAATAAAATTCAAAGAGAAATATTACGAACAAGAAGGCATCACTTTAGACCACATCGAGAAAAACGAAGGCAGGCGATCGTTTGCCAAAGTGATGTTAAATTGCTTGTGGGGTAAAATGGCACAACGCCCGTGTTTACCCAAGACGGAATATTTGACAGAACCTTCCCGCTACTTTCAGATGATTCACGACAAAACCAAATTCATGAAACACGTGGACGTCGTTCGCGAGGATTTGATCTTAGTCAATTACGAAGAAGATCTGGACTTTGTACAAGACGACCCCTTTGGAAATGTCATCATTGCGGCTTACGTAACAGCCCATGCTCGCTTAAAATTGTACGAAGCTTTAGAACTGTTAGAAGAACGCGTCCTGTACTTTGACACGGACAGTTGCATTTACATCCATCACCCGATTCAACATCACACTGACATCGAAGGAGACCGTTTAGGAGCCTGGACAGACGAGCATCCCGACGACAAGATTCTAAGTTTCGTCAGTGGCGGTCCCAAAAATTACGGCTACGAATACCGGGACAAACAAGGAGAAGTGCACACGACGTGCAAAGTGAAAGGACTGACTCTGAATCATCGTACCAGTCGAGTGGTCAACTTTGGGGTATTGAAAGAAGCCTTGCAATCGGAAGAGGATGGAAACTTTAAAGTGACCACTTACCAACCGAACAAGATTGTACGTTTACCCACTCACCACATCGTCAGTCGACCTTTGGAAAAAGTTTATCAAATCGTGTACCAGAAGCGAGTGCGACTTCCCAATCATTTCACCTTACCGTACGGTCACGTCGGTATTGGTCTGTATATAAAAAGGAACCCTAGGCAAGATCGATAGTTCATTGGGACTACCAAGACCGAGCGAACAAGATGAATACTTTGAAAGAGACATCGTTCCAGTTTGGGGATTGTAAAAAAGTTGTATCTTCCTC
The DNA here is from genome assembly GCA_028554795.2 of Sinohyriopsis cumingii. Classification (NCBI taxonomy): domain Eukaryota; kingdom Metazoa; phylum Mollusca; class Bivalvia; order Unionida; family Unionidae; genus Sinohyriopsis; species Sinohyriopsis cumingii. The sequence continues at coordinate 127,765,697 of CM068835.1, forward strand.
TAGTGTGACTAATACTGGATGGATAAGACCCAGACATTGCGACGGAAAATGTCCAGAAGGAAACTGCGATTGTCCATGTGGTTACCATTGTAATTGCGTAACGGAGTTTGCAGACGAGTGCGATTGTGAGGCTTGCGATGGATACGATGCTGTACGTTGTGACCTGAGCGATGCCGTAAAGCATCATGGGAACTTTGTTCTCACTGCCCCTGTCATGGAAAGTGATGCTGTGCGTGTCAAACCTGAGGGATGCGAAAGTGATGCCGCTCGTCCTCTTAGACATTTTACCGGGTTTAAAGGGGAATGTTCACCTTCACGTCTACCCCCCTACGGATGTCATCCAGCCTTGAGCAAACTCCTACCCATGTCACTCAACCCTCATCGAAACGAACCTGTGAAAAACGAATATTCGTTTCCTGTGCGTTTGTCGGAATACTGCGACTTTGAAAATCGTCTTCAATCGTTCAAAGGAAAATGGCCAAAGTATCTGGGAGGACCGACCCCCGAAGAATTAGCCAGAGCCGGATTTTTCTACTTGGGCGAAGGAGATAAAGTCAGGTGCTTCAGTTGCGATGTGACACTTCACCACTGGGAACCGCAAGATTCGGCCTACGTAGAACATGCTCGATGGTCACCGAATTGTCATTACTTACCCTTAGTGGGACCGAGACATTGAAGTAACTTCTTACCATAAATAATAATCTGTTCATGGATACTTTACAAGAGAACATTCGTGCTTTGCCTGTGGAGTTGAGAGAACGCATTTACCGAGAGCTGGTCAAAATACAAGTGAAACGTAAAGAACAATTGCATCCGTTACGTCACCGGTGTTTGAACCACTGGTACCTGAAGGCTATACAAGGATTGATTCAATTGAAAGTGTTCCATCGGACAGACATTGATCAACGATCCTCTAGTTTTAAAAAGGATTGGTTTGGTATGGACGATTCTACCTACATCATTGTAAACGTACTGCATCGAATTCCAGAGGAAGAGTTAACGAATTACCAACATCTTGAACACAATGTCAACTTAGTGAAAGAGGAAACTTCTGAACGAATTGTAATGTGTAGATTAGTGACTCAACGATTTAAATTCGACACTGAAGTGAAACCATGTTTGTGCAAAGAGTACATTTCTTGTGTCAGACCAAAGAGGATTTAGTATGACCTATTCATGGATACTTTGCTAGAGAACATTCGTGCTTTGCCTGTGGAGTTGAGAGAACGCATTTACCGAGAGCTGGTGAAAATACAAGTGAAACGTAAAGAACAATTGCATCCGTTACGTCACCAGATCTTTAACCACTGGTACCTGAATGGTATAAGAGAACTGATTCGTCAGAAATTGTTTCAGTGGTCAGACCTTGTTCAACACTTTGAGTTAGTGAATGATCGAAATGTTCATTATTTTGGTTACTTCGAGATTCACCTACAGCAATACATTGAGGAAGACAAGTTAAAGGATTATCAACATATTTTACGTGGAATCTACTTAGAGGAAGAGGAAACTTCTAAACGAACTCTGAAGTTTCGGTTACAGTATGCAAGATTTAGATTCCCTACTGGAGAACGAAGATCTCTGGCTAGAAAGTACGTGTATTGTTTCCGAAACAAAGAGACTATAAAAACAGGCTGCCATGCCACGACTTATGTCACATGTCATCCAACAGATTCCGTGGAAGGAACTCAATGACCATATTCAAACCGTGGATCATTACCATCGATTATTACAAGAACTGTATCCATTCAATTTGGGACGACAAGTGGTGTGTGTCTTAGTGACTTGTTTTTTGGGATTTCGTTTACCAGCCGATTCTTTGTGGACTCTTTACGATCAGTACTTACCACCTCCATGGCCTTAAATGGTCACGAAAAACTCCTTTTGCTCAAAGCCTTGCGTTTTCATCTGGATACTTCTCGACCTCTACGGGAAAAAAAGATTCGTCAACTTTTAGCTACCCAAGACGTGTATGACGATGTGTGTGTAGCTTGTGACTTACATCCCCATTGGACAGATGTCCGTGCCTGGAAAGAATGGGATTTTGAGGCTTGGACCCAAGAAGTGGCCCAGTATGCACGAGAGTTGTTCAAGGAAAAAAGTTACTTTTCAACCCGTGTTAGTGACGGTGCCAGAAGAACCCGTCACCCAGGACAGGACTGTCGTGGACAGACCTGAAAGACCCTTTCGGGAGGACACTTGTGTGACCTTACCCCCTGTTGAACTGGTTAGAACATTACCCAAAAGATGTGATTGTTGTACAGACACTTGTGTTTATTCCACGTTCATCGTTATCATGTGCCTTTTATCCGTGTACTTAAGCCTTTGGCTTTTATGTATTTTTGTCTTTCGTATTCATGTTTGATAAAAAAACATTCAATAAACGTGTTCTGAAAAAGTATATAAACTCTTGTCTTGTTCGTTTTCGTGTCACAAGTGACATTTCTCACACCATGGCTACCTCTACTGTCTCTGCTCCCTCTTCCTCTACTGTCAAAGTCATCGACGAACACTTAGATCGTGCCAGTTGGGAGGCTTTGTATCTTCGTCATCCCTTTAACATGCTCATTGCTGGACCTAGCGGTTCAGGCAAAACCGAATTCGTCAAACGTTTGATCGAACATAAACATCATTTGATCGATCGGCCCCCTCAACGGATCGTGTGGTGTTACAAAGAGTGGCAATCGGCGTACAGCCTCTTGCGAGAAAGTCAAGGCGATTCCATCGTGTTTGTGGAAGGCATTCCTAAAGAAGACGACGGCATCGTCTCTGACTCCCGTCAAACCCATTTGGTCATTTTCGACGACATGTTAGGAGAAGACGAAGAAGAAATTAAATTGTGGTTCACGCGCAAAGGGCATCACCGTAATGCCAGTGTCATTTACATCACCCAAAATTTGTTTCAACAAAGTAAAGCCCATCGCACCATCAGTCTCAATGCGCATTACGTGGTCTTGTTTAAAAGCCCTCGAGATAAATCGCAAGTGCAAGTCTTAGCCAAACAGTTAGGAACGCCTTGGCTGACTCAGGCGTACGACGATGCCACTCAAACGCCACACGCCTATTTACTCGTCGATTTGAAACCTACGACCCCCGAGGATTTGCGATTTCGTACCCACTTGTTTCACCACTGGTGCCAAGACGGAGGGCCTGTCCTGTACACGTCTCCGTCCTCGACTTCATTTCACTCCCCATCAAAAAATCTATAAAAACCTCAGACCCTTTTTCGTCTGTCTCACACAGTGCGAACATGACGTCCCTTCAGTCGCATCTTCCCGTCAAATTGATTCGTGCCTTGTATGGCATCAGTCGAGAAAAAGATCCACAAACACGAGCCCGTGTCTTAGAAGCTAGTCTCAAAGAAGTCTTACGATGGTTCACGGTGACGGCACGTCAATTACTCCAAGGAATCATTCAGATTCCTCATCAAACCAAACGCTTTTTCGATCGAAACAAAGTCGCTTTGGTCCAACTGGCCGATCCCCGCATCGACACTCAAACCAAAAAACAAATCATTTTGAAACCTGGAGGGAGCGGTACTCTAGGAGGGGTCATCATTCGCTCACTCTTAAGATGGGATCCTAATGCCCCCAAAGTTATCCCCAAGACAAAAGTCCAACGAAGCCCCAAGAAGAAAAAGAAAAAGACCAGGTCCCCAAGAAGAATAACTTCTCCAGTGGCAGGACCCTCCTCTTACCAGACACCACCACCCTGGAAAAAGAAAAGAAGCCCCCAGAAAAAGAAACAGAGAAAAAGTCCCCAGAAAAAGAAAAGTCCACAGAAGAAAACTAGTCGCAAGAGAGGCACTTCGGCCAGGACGCAACCTTACACTCGCAAACCACGACCTGCCACGGCAGTGACTGCGTCTCCGGCATCCTCACGTTCATCCACTTCTCCGTTGATGACACCCAGAACTGAAGAGTACTTGGAGACGTTGATCACACCAAGAACATCTCCGTTGATGACCCCCAAAAGAACTTCCCCAGTGGCAGGACCCTCCAATTTAGTGGCAGTGGCTGCTGCTCACAAAGTACCTTCTCCCAAAATCAAAGTCCAAGAAAGATCGGGCATGTTACAAAGTTTACTGGATTTGTCCAAGCAAGAACTGGCTCGATTTAGTCCGTTGCGTACCCCTGCACGACGTGTCATGCCTGTCCTCAAACTGATAAAACGTAAAGACAATCAGTGGCGACGCGTTCCAGTATAAAAAGAGCCTGTGACCAAGTCGGGGTATCAGTGAACTTGTAAAAAAGATGTCACCTCCAAGAAGCCACAAAAGAAAGAGACAAAGGCAGACGCGTCATCCGACAAAGCGCTTAGCCAAGCATCGACATTACCCTAAGAAAAGACACAGTCGTTCCAGAAAAAGAGGCGTCAACAAAGGGGAGGATTCCTTGGTGATTTTGGGAAAAACATTGTCACCTTTATGACAAAGCGATAGTCCCAAAAAAAAGATAAAAGGGTGTGCGTTAAGTCATCGACGTTAGTGTCTGTTCGGTGAATGTCCCGGAACCCACAAGCAAAAATGTCACCCTCCAGAAAACCCCAAGTAAAGAAAAGAAAAGGACTGCCACCACGTTTAGCTAAACATGGGGACATGTTATCTGTCCTGTCCAAAGCTTCTTCACCCCTACGAAAAAAACTCATTCAAACGGCCTCCAAAGAGGTCATCGATACCGTGTGCGAATGTTGTTTGAACGTTTTGAAAGGCACGATCCCTTTGTCCAAACACCAGAAACAATGCTTAGGCAAACATCGTCACGTTCTTTGCCAAATGGTTCGAAAGAAAATTCCCATTCGTCAAAAAAAGAAGATGTTGGTCCAACGTGGAGGCATTTTACCTCTCTTGTTAGGCCCCATACTGAAAGCAGTCTTGGGAACCATGTTGGGAGGACTGGTGGGAGCAAGATAAAAAGGCCCTCGGAAGTCCCAAGATCTCAGAATCGACCCCTGACAACCCATGGAAGGACGAAAACTAGCTTTAGTGCCTTACAAACGATGGATGGAATACCATCGATGGCAAGAACAACGCACCCCGCATTTACCTCCCAATCCCAATTTGAGCGAGATGTCCCAGTTACAACACGAATTGCAATCCTTGATGGATCGCCAAGATTTGTCCGAAACAGAAAAATCGCAAAAGTACGGTCAACTCTTGCAACGACTGCAACTCTTTCACCAGAAAGCTTTAGACGAAACAGCTTTACCCACTCTGAAAGATTTTAAGACCTTGATGAAAAGTCCAGCACCATCATCATCATTACCACCACCACTACCATCCCCAAGGGTCACCAGAGATGCTACCCCACAAAGACCTGAGGAAGAAGAGATGCGCGAAGTGTTTCAAACACCGTCAGCAGCTCCCATTTCGAGTAAGATTGCAGCATCCTTGTTGACCCCGTCCCCCACACCCCAACGAGAAGAAATGAAAGCTTGGGTTAAAAAGATGATGTCCACGCCTCCTTCGACAGAAGTGAAAAAGAAAGAAGGGAAACCAGAAGTGAAAAAAGAAAAGAAAACCAAAGCCATTCCATTGCCACCTCCACCACCACCACTACCTTCGACTTCTACTCCCGTAGCCCATCGGACACGTAAATCTGTTTCCAAACCACCCTTTCGTCCCACCCAAAGTAGCATCACCGAAGAGTGGGTGACTTATTAACACACCAACACAAAATAAAAAAATGGAAAAAGTCTTAGCCAGCATTTACTACGATCCCTCGCATCCTGCAGGTTACGCAGGAGTTCAAAAATTGTATCGTGCTGCCAAAACGCGACTGAAAAGTCTCCGTTTACCTCAAGTGCAACGATGGTTACAAGAACAAGCTACCTACACTTTACACAAACCCATTCGACGCAAGTTTGCCAGAAGTCGCACCCGAGTGGAAGGCATCGATCATCAATGGCAAGCCGATTTAGCCGATGTCTCTCATTTGGCCAGCCACAATCGTGGCTACAAATATTTGTTTTGTGTCATCGACGTCTTTTCCAAATTTGCCTGGGTCGTGCCCTTGACTTCCAAATCGAGCAGCGAGTTAGTGCGAGCCCTGCAACGGGTGTTGAAACAAAGCGGTCGTCGTCCTCTTCGATGGCAAACGGACAAAGGCACCGAATTTCTGAACCAAGCTTTCCAAAAAGAATTAAAGAAACGTGACATTCATTTTTTTACCACCGAGAATCCCGAAACCAAAGCCAGCATCGTGGAACGTTTTCAACGCACTTTGAAAGAACGCATGTGGAAATATTTTACGCATCACCACACTCTGAAGTACATCGACATCTTACCGCACCTGGTGCAAGCGTACAACCAATCTTACCATCGAAGCATCGGACGTGCCCCGCAAGACGTGACTCCCGACAACGAAGTGCTGGTGTTTGAGCGCCTGTTCGGTACGTCCCCGACGAGGGCTGTCCCCAAGAAAAGTGGAGAGTTGGCCGTAGGAGATTGGGTGCGCATTGGCAAAACCAAACGCACTTTCGACAAAGGTTACTTACCTAACTGGACGACCGAATTGTTTCGTGTCACTGGACGAGTGCATGGCCGTCATCCTGCCGTCTATAAATTGGAAGACATGAACGGAGAAATACTCAAAGGAACGTTTTATTTGCCCGAGTTACAACGTGTCACCAAAAAAGAAGACGACGTGTACGACATCGAAAGCATTCTCGAACGCAGAACCCGTAAAGTGGGCAAACGACGTGTCAAAGAAGTCAAAGTACGTTGGAAAGGATATCCACCCAGTTTCGATTCTTGGATCGACGCTTCGCAAGTCATCGACTATAAAAAGAAGTGACCATCATGCCCTTTCACACAGCAGCAGACGCAGCTACGTCGACCACTCCTTCTTCCCCTAGTTCTTCTGTGCAAGATTTACAAAAACAACCCTTGTGGGTGTGGTGTGGAGAACGTGTGCCTAAAACGCAAATCGTCTTTTTCTGCCAAATCTTCGTGGTGTATTGTGTCATCGGGGCAGCCATCGCTAATTTGAGTTTGCAACAAGGAGACAAACAATTGTGGACCATTTTATTGAGCAGTTGCATCGGTTACCTGCTTCCCAATCCCTCCCTGAAATTCTCCTCGAACGGGAACGTTGTGTCCAGTGCCAGTGTCAGTCACCAGTCCAACCACAACCAGAACCCCATTTTGGGCGGAGACACGCCTCTGACATCCACTAACCCCTCGGACAGCCACAGAACTCTGGAATTATGAGTCACGAAAACCAATTTTACTTAACCTTACCCAGTGACAGTTCCATGGAGGTGTTTCCCCACAACACGTTGTGCTGTTACACGGCCAAATTACCTCAAGCCATCCCCTTAGATCACGAAGCCCATTGGGAAGTGGCTTTGGTAGAAATGATTCACCCTACACAAATCCAAAACATCACCGAAAAGCAAAACACTTTTGAGGTCGAGATCCTGAACCAACAATTGCAAGATGCCATGACTGACATCGGGTTTTCAGGGATCACAAGACCATCCACCAGCAATCCAGCCTTCAAAATCTACACCTTCAAAATTCCAGCAGGGTTCTATTTTAGTGGCCAACATTTGGTGGACACTATTGCGGACAGGTTCGAGTTCGCCTTTGGCAAACCCTGAACAGAATCAAAAAAAGTGTCACCCTGGAGTACCATAAAGTGGCTCGTCGCATACTGATGAAATTTCAAGATACCCAAACGTTGTCCATCAGTTTTAATCGTGACTTGTTTGATATTTTAGGTGGAGACACAAAGATGGCTCCAAATTTTAATCCGAAGATCAACAGCAATACGGAATTTTACAAGTTCTTTCGATTCCCTGTAGAACTGAACCAAGGACTGAATTTGATGTTCGTGTACTCCGATGTGGTGGAGTATAACGTGGTGGGACACACCACTGTACCGTTACTGCGTGTCATTCCTTTCAAAGTGGATTCTGTCACGAACGCTGACGAGGAAGGTGGAAACACTTACCACGTCCACCGCGAATTTGTCCATCCTCACTATTTGCCTGTCAGCAAGTCTTATTTGGACACGGTCAACATTACTATAAAAGGAGATTTAGGACAAAATATTCCATTCACCAAAGGAAAAGTCACGGTGAAACTCCATTTTCGAAAACGGTTCTCTCACGATTCGTAAGTAAGTCATGTATCCAGTGTACCAAGGGGTTGCACGACAGCGAGGACACGGTTTAGGAGATATGTTAAAATCGGCCTTTCGTTCGGTGGCCCCAGTGTTGAAACCGATGGTGACACGCGGATTGCACGCCTTGAAAGATGCGGCACTGACGCAAGGCAAAGAATTTCTCCAAAATGTCATCATCGACAAACAAAACCCTAAAGAAGCCTTCATGAGGGCAGGCAAAAATGTCTTGCTGCAAACGGGTAAAGACATTTTGGGCCGACGAGACACACCTATAAATGCCCTGCACGCTACCGAGTCAGGCATTCAGCAAGGACAAGGCAGAAAGAGACGACGAAGAAAACACCCTTTCACCAGACTTCAAGCTAGAAAGGCCAAGAAAAGAAGAACCGTTCGAGACTTAGACGTTTTCGATTATTGAGAAAGAACAGAACAAAAAATGATGCACCGAGAGTCTTGCGCTTGTTCCAAGACGGAACTGGATCTGTTTGCCATGCCCCCCACCATGATGACGATGCAAGAATCCCAGTGGGTGGAATTTCACCCCGTCTCCTCATTGACCGATTCCGCTCCCATCGAGTTTGAAATCAAAGGACAACCCGAAGATTACATCGATCTGAATAGCAGTTACTTGTACTTGAAAGTCAAAGTTCTAGATAAGGATAATGGTGAAGTAGCAGACAGTGAGAATATAGCTCCCGTCAACAATTTCATGCATTCCTTGTTCAGCTCAGTGGACTTGTACTTGAACAACAAACTGGTTAGCAGCAGCATGGATACTTACCCTTACCGTGCCTACCTGGAAAATCTCTTGACGTACGGAATAGATGCCAAGGATACGCATCTCAATGCTTGTGTGCTGTGGGAACCTGACGAAGCGAAGGCATTTGACGAAACAGATAAAGACAATGACGGTTTTGTGGAAAGACAAAAGAAAATCCTAGGTGGAAAGAGTTTAGAACTGATGGATCGTTTGCATTTGGACATGTGGTTGCAAGAGAAATATTTGCTGAACGGGGTCAATGTCCGCTTGAGACTGAATCGTAGCAGTGCCGCTTTCCATTTGTTGGCTGCTACTGCTGCTGGCAATCCTAAAAGCATAATCCATGAGGCCAAACTCTACGTACGACGCGTGGAAGTGTTACCCAAAGTGGGTAACGACATCAGTCAAACGTTGAGCAGAACGACCGCCAAGTATCCCATCCGACGTGTGGAAGTGAAAACGTTCACCATTCCCAAGGGACAGCATTCTATGATCGAAGATCATCTGTTTCAAGGACAGTTACCCAAGCGTTTAATCCTTGGTATGGTCTCGAATTCAGCCTTCAACGGAGCCTTCGCTCAAAATCCTTTCAACTTTCAACACTTCGACGTGAAGAAAATCGAAGTCAGTCGCGATGGCAAGACCTTGTGTACCCGACCTTTCGAACCTGACTTTGCCAACGAAAATTACTTGAGATCGTACTTGTCCCTGTACGAAGCCACCGGTCAGTTAGGAACCAACACCAGTCACGGTATTGAGTACAAGGATTATGCAGGAGGCTATGCTTTGTGGGCTTTCGATTTCACTCCAGACCAAGGCAGCGACGAGGGACATTTCCACCCTATAAAATCTGGCCAGATTCGTGTGGAACTTCAGTTTGCAAAAGAACTACCAGCAACAGTGAACGTCATCCTGTATGCAGAATTCGATAATACCATAGAAATCAACAGTTTGAGAGAAGTCATTCTAGATTACTAGAAACCATGGAAGACTGTTATCCCTCTTTACCTAGTGGAGAAACTTTGAACATGAAATGTGAGGAGACTGTGGAAGAAGTGATCATGATGAAGTCAAGATGGCCAGAACAAGAAGCCCATTTAGTCTCCTGTTTTGCCAAACACTTGGTCGACAAAATGACGGAATTGATCAAGAAAGATTGCTATGGATGTCAAAACGATCATCCCAGTCAAATTCAACACGATAAATGCCTGATGTTAAGTCAAGAAGAAAAATTGGACGAGTATCTGGACGAAGCTTGGAGTCTCATCTCGAACAAAGACGTGTTGCACCAGTGGTATAAAGACTTGCGTAAACATTCTTGTCCACCATTAACCACTCAAGAGATCCATCGTATCGAAGCTCTCCTGAATCAGAGTGAGGAAACAGAACGAATAACCGTTTATTCGTCAGACATTTTCAAGCAAAAAGTCAGGATCGAATTGACGACTTATTATTACCTGTGAAGAAGAAAAAAACCACACAAATGGATACCTGGGAACTTTATTACCTTTTGAACCACAGTTCGTATACGGCTTCTTGGAATCCTGTCGTCTGTGCTAAAGATGAACTCCCTCATCGCAAACCTAAAGACCATCAAGCTTACGTGATCAACACGGACGACAGTCATCTCCCAGGAACCCACTGGGTAGCCGTCTACTTTCCTCAAGAAGGATGTGTGGAATATTTTGATTCGTACGGATTGCCCCCTTTGGAAGACGATATCATCGACTTTATGAGAAGAAATGCTCAAACCACCCGATTCAATAATGTGAAATTACAAGGCACAGATTCCTTGGTGTGTGGACAGTACTGTGTGTATTTTCTGCATCATCGCAGCCTGGGCTATTCCTTAGAACATTTAGTGACTCATTTCGATCCTCGTTCTTCTGCTAGAAATGATGTGAAAGTAGATCGATGGTTTTGTGACCATTATGCTTATCTTTTGTCTCAAGCTAGGAAACGTAGTGTCCATCAATGGCCTAATGATTTCCAACAGTGGAAATCACAATTTCATTCACAACGTTGTCAGCCCTGTTTAAAGTAGATTGTCTATTGAGAAAAAAATGTTTGTGATTTGAAAAAAAATTGTTTGATGTTATAGTGTTGGATTATTGTTAAAAAATGTTAGAGTTGTTGTTTAGTGTTAAGTGATTTTTTAATAAAAAATGTTGTGTTTGGAAAAAAATGCCTTTGTCTTTTGTTTAGCTATAAGAATGTTGAATTGATGCTCTTTCATTTCTTACTATCCCTCTCATGAACGTTGCGGCTCGAAAACCGTGTGGGGATGTTTTCCTTCACGTCCGCGCTTTAACTTTAAGAACCGGTTTGTTCCCAGTCTAACCATCCATTGTCGACTCATCCTCCTACGAAGATGTGCTCCAAACTAGCTAAGCTCAACGAAGCCTACGTGAATTTGCATAGGGTCAGACACAGTCTGATACCAAAGCCAGAAGAAATAGAGAATGTGAGAATGTTAAAAATCACTGAAGACCTAATAGAAGAGCTCTTCAGAGAAGAAGTGAACAGGGAAAAAGAAGAATGGACAGAGAAGTACAGACTTCAGAGACAGCAGCAACAGCAGCAACAACAGCAACAACAACAACAGCAGCAGCAACCTGAAGCTGACAGAGGCTTTGTCGATTGCCGTATCGACACCAAAGAGTTCTTCTTCTCTTTCCGAAGAAGCAGACCTATTGCCAGAAAGTCTATCCTCAGAGGACATCGCATTCTTAGAAACTAAAAAAGAATGCCATAGCAAACAAAAAAACAGCCCTTTTCAGGGCTACCCAATACTCTAGAAAAGAAATAACTATTAATTTGCCAATGTGTGTAAGTAGAGTAGTGTGAAAATAAACACTAACTCTTGCTATTAAAAAAGTGAGGGTATGTGTTGGTGTTTGTAAGTGATAAAGTAGGTTGGTGTGGATAGTGGATTAAAATGATGTTTTTTGGGTTTTTGAGGTGTATATTAGGAGTTAGATTGGATTGTTTTGCTTATGTGGATAGTCTATTGAAGTGATTTATAAAAATTTTAAAATAGTGATGGGTATCATAAAAAAGTGAGTGAGTGTTTCTTTTAGGTCCGCGCGTTGTTGTTTTTTTTTGGTCATGATCTAGGTAAGATGAATTTTATGTTATTAGGGGGATGTTTTCCTTCACGTCCGCGCTTTCAGTATAAATTGAGACTCGTTCGGCAGTCCAGCTACCCTTGTTGATTGATCAACACCAAAAAATGAACACGAGACTTGAGAAACTGTTGGAGCTTCATGTGCATCTGGAATATGCCAGGCGCATATTAAATGAACTGGCCGCGGAAGCCATTGTCGAGGAGGGAAGGATAAGAGAGGAGGAAAGAAGAAACAAAGAAGAGGAGGAGAGAAGATATAAAGAAGAAGAAAGAAGATATAAAGAGGAAAGAAGAAACAAAGAAGAGGAGGAGGAAAAGGAGAGAAGAAATTTCAAAATCCCAGAGAGCGAAAATTGGGATTCTGAAGCGACATATCCTGCCTCTGCTCTCTCCCCCCAAAAGGTAAAAAGTAACTGGGGGATAAGATGCGTATGTGGCGCCAGGCCTGGAAGGTGCCACCATTAACCAGGTGCCCATGAAGTTCCAAACAAAACAGCCCTTTTCAGGGCTACCCAATACTCTAGAAAAGAAATAACGATCAATTTGCCAATGTATGTAGGTAGAGTAGTGTGAATATAAACACTAACTCTTTATTAATAGTGGAAGTGTATGTGATTGTGTGTTTGTGTTAGTAAATAATAAAGTAAGTTTGTGTGAATAGTAGATTATGGGTTTCTTTATTGTTTCTTAGCGTATGTGGAGAGTATAGTTAGGGTTATATTATATGAAATGAGAAAAGTGGGGATGTTTTCCTTCATGTTCGCGCGTTGTTGGGTCATGATCTAGGTAAGATCCATTTTATGTTTTTTAGGGGGATGTTTTCCATCACGTCCGCGCTTTCACTATAATAACCCACAGTGTTCGTCGTTCAAACCATTCTGCAAAGAATAAAAAGAAGATGGCGTCAAACCAAATCGACAAAATACAAACCTTGCAAGACGTTTTAGACAACTTAGGAATAATGGAACAGATGCTATTAAGACTGGTTGAAGACCATTATTCCTATAGTCCCCATCGTGTGAAGATGGAAATTAATAACTTAAGGAAAGCAAAGGACAAGATTAGTGGTGTCATGAAAGAGATTAAGGAGGAGAAGGAGGATGAAGAGGAAAGAATAAGAATACGCAATTGGAACGAAAAAATTGAAAAAGAAGAAGAAAATGAAAAGAGGAAGAAAGAAGAGGAGGAAGAGAAGAAGAAAGAAGAGGAGGAGAAGAAAAAAAAGAAAGAGAAGAAGAGTGTAGGAGATAAAATAAGAACTTGGTGGAGGAAAAGAAGAAATTAGAAGAAGAAGAAAACCCAAAGGCCCTTTTCAGGGCCAGCCATATTTCTCGAAAAGAGATAGTCTTTGAATTGCCTACCCCTTTTTTAAAAAATTTTTTTTAAAAAAAATCCCATGTTAAATTCCCCTTGTCCCTAAACAAGCCCAAACTATTCCCCATGTTAAATTCCCCTTGTCCGTAAAGTGACCCACGATTTATCGCCATGTTAATTCCCCTTGTCCGTAATCTGACCCACGATTTTTCGCCATGTTAAATTTCCATTGTCCGTAATCTAACCCAAGGGGGTCTGTAATGCTAATTCCCATTGTCCGTAAAGTGCCCCCCTTAACTACTTGCATCGTTTAAAATTCTGTTGTTTAATTTCCACTGTCCCGGACCCCACTAAAACCTATTCCTAATTTTTAATTCAATATAAACCATTTTGTTATCAGATAATTTAAAATCAGATATTGTAGCGTTTTTATATATCAATGGATTGAAATTTGTTCCTTAAAATCTATCTATCCTGCTTCCCTGTTCATGTTTGTATTCATATTGTGTTCGCGTCGAACCAGATTTAATCTCATATATATATATATATATATATATATATATATATATATATATATATATATATATATATATATATATATATATATATAATATATAATATAATATAATATAATATAAATTGTGTTTGTTAAACAGGTGTAACATTTCAGATTTAAAAAGTTTATCATTCACTGTAAAGTCAGTTGTCCTATCAATTTCGTCACCTACCAGTTAAAAATAAAAAACAATCAAATTTTCCATTGAAAAATTTAACAAATAGTTGAAAAAGTTTTAAAGAAAAGCTTGTTTGCTTGTTTTTTACTTCTGGTTGCTGGAAAGTATACGTTGATTAAATGCCAATGATATATCTTAATATGTAATAAGCGTCCTTTAAAAAATTCTCCTATATCCATTAATTCCCAACTTAAGCCCTGTTTATTTTTTATTATTATGGCCACCCCTCCTATGGTGTCTTCATTAATGTAATCACTACAAATAACTACTTAATTTAGTTTGTCTTCCAAAAGGTATTTTAATTCCGGTGTAATCCCATTATGAGTTTCCTGTAGAAAAATCACGTCAAAGTTCATTTCTTTGGTTAGTGTATCTACTTTTTGTTTGTTTATCCCACTGCTATTGATTGTCGCAATTTGGAAGTTTATTCCTTCCATTTTTGCTACACTTTACCAGGTGCCTCATCACTTAATAAAAATTTTCACATTCAAAATTGTATTAGAATATATATATATATATATATATATATATATATATATATATATATATATATATATATATATATATATATATATATATATATGTTGTCCAGATGCAACTTATTCTTATATTTTTGGAAAGCTCTTTTCTAGTTCCATAGCTTCTTTATATCTCTGAATTTCCTCCTCTGTTATTTCTGCGATTATTGAATTCGAATCATTTTCATTTTCTGTGTTTGTTTCGTCCATGCTCAATTCCAAATCGTCTTTTACCAAATCATTGTTCTTGTCCTTATCTTTGTCCGTGTCATTTGTTTGTTTATTTTTTTGTTTTTGTTTTGTCTAGTCATGATCAGTGTCCTAACCGGCGGAATGACGGTTTATTGGGTCTTGTTTATGACAAGCTCATCCCCACTCATTTTCTCTTCTAAGGAGGAGCTCTGGGATGAATTTGTCAGTTTTCTTTTCTTTTTGGGCCGGTGTCGATGTGAGGGGTTTCAGCCCTATCAGATTGTCTGGCCCATCTTCTGTTTGGTGTCCCTGAGTTTCCTCCTCCTCCTCCACAAATTCATTCCACATCGAGGAGGTAGTAGGGGTTTGTTTTTAAAATGTCCCCTTCTTTTTCAAAGGACACAGACTTGAAAGTTTTTCTGGGGGTGGCAAAGTCCTCCCATTCAAGGTCTTTCATCCCCAGAGCTCCCGTTGTGTCACTTTGGGCTTGTACGCTGTTTGCGTCTGTTGTGTCAAAATTTGTAGTTTTGGTTATTTGGTAGGTCCCATCATGGGCATAGTTTTGGTCTTTAGTTTCCTGGTCATTCTTTGCCTCAATTTGGGCTTCTTGAACATGTATAGCCTCACTTGGGGTATCCTGTTCAATACGTGCCGAGGCGATTTCCATTTGTGTGAGTCCTGCTGCTAGTGCTGCAGCAGCATATGTGCCAGGTACGTAAGGTTCCTTACAGTTTCTTGGTGCATGACCTGTTTTTGTTTACATTTAGGGCATGCCCTTTCGAGCTCACATCCTCTGTACCAGGATTTCAATAAGAAACCTAGCACATAGAAGAATGTGTGTATCTTCACCGATCTTCTTTGGCTATTGTAAGTATTTTCACACCAGTTTTGACGGTTTAATAGCCACATACTACGGCCAGTGTTTCGGCTTTAAATGGTACTTTGAATTTGTGTTGAATTTTCTTTACTAAAATTTCATTGTCAACTTCTAGAGGGAGCCCTGAGATGAATATTTCACGGATTTTCGGTTCAACCTCTCGTATTACTGAAGGTGCGTTTGATACCGTAGCTATTAGTCCTTTAACTTCTAATTCGTCAAAGCCTACATGGGAGAGTCAAAATCTTTTGGTTAGATCACAAACTTGTTTTTCCCACCATTTTGTATCCCTTCAATCTTGTCTATTGCTATTCCCTTCAGTTTTAGGGCAATTAGAATGTCTGACTGTCGGGGGCAGTCATTCACAATCCCGAAGTCCAGAAGTTGACAGCCTTTAGGGTGGTCTGCAAATAAATATTCTCTTCCCTTCCCTTTCTCTACCCTTACTGCAAAATATTACTCTAACTTTGCTCCTTTGTACATGATTTGTTTTGGTATGTTATCCATACTGCTTGATGTGGAGATAATCCTATGCACCTAATGTATGCGAATAAAGCTCACTGATAAATTGAAGTGAACTTAACTCAGTGGATCTCTCACTACTTAACTTTGTTGAAAAGGCAAAATCAAAAGGTCAGGAGCAGATTTCTGCAGCTAACCAAGCTACAAAAATTACAAAATAACACAAATGAAAAAAAAACAACAACATGAAATTGAGATTTGAAAATTTGCAGAAGTGGCAAATCAGAATGTCATGTACAGACTAAATATTCTGCAACTGACAAAATCAAAATTTGCAAAATGAAAAAAAGAAAAATGGAAGTGGTAAAAATGAAAATGAAATAGTATGCAAAATGCACAAAATACCAAAAGGCTGTGTCAAAACATATACCTCAACCCTTAGAGTGCGCTCTTTCAAGCGAAAACATTTCCACGGGATACCATCAACACAACCATCGTCGTCCTAACCGTGATCGTCAATATTATCATTATTGACAACAGACGATACACTAAGCATGCAATATAATAAGTGGCAGAGTGGTGAAAGGCTCTCGCCTTTATGTATTACTGACACCTCACCTCTGTCCGTGTGGGTTCGAGTCTCGGCTCGGCTAACGTGGAAATGTGAGAAAGCTGGTCGGTGGTTCTTCCCGGAATTCGCCCGAGTGCTTCCTCCACCAAACATACAGGACACCATGTATAACCTATTATGTGCTAAAATGGCGTTAAACCAATACAGAACAAAAAGTGAAAAGGTAACTGGACCGATTCATCCCTGGCAACATTACCAAAATCAAAGATATTTTTTAATAGATCAAATGATGCAATCTTATAATCAATGACACTATAACCATTTCTTGCAGCATGTGTGTACTTACCATTGGTATCGTTCATAGATAATAAAAACGTTTTTTTCGTTTTTTATTTTACCTCGATAAACGCGTTTTTTTTACGTTCTTTATTTTTTGCGTTTTTTATATGACTTCTTTCACACGAAAAAGCGAAACTGTATGCAGTGCAAGAGAGTGCGAGATGTAGTGTTTGTGCATGCAAATTTTCGCCTAAAGGAAAAGCTGGACAATATAAATTATATGGAGGAAACCATAGAGTGGTCAGATCAGTCAGATGGTGATAACGATATTGAGTGAAAAAATTTTCAATGTTATCTGGACTACGGTTTAAAACTTTTGACATTTTTTCATATTTGTATCACTGAAACTTTAAAACTGGTATGTAGCGTGTAAATAAGTAAAATATTGATTTTTGTGTTGCCTAAAAACTACTGGAACGTTTTTTTTTTTCGTTTTTTATTTATTGAGAAAAAAATGCGTTTCTTTACGTTTTTTATTTTAATTTTAACGTTTTTAACATCTATGGTATCGTTACATAGTCTTTAGACTAAAATATATAAATTTAAAGTATGACAAAGGTCGAAAGCCCGAGTGTGAGAGAGAGAGAGAGAGAGAGAGAGAGAGAGAGAGAGAGAGATTTGGCAAAAAAACAAGTTAATCTCGATCAAACGGCCTAATCGTCTTAAATTTTACCATGGGCATTTATTTCATTGATGCTTTGTTATTGATATGCATTAGAACTGTAGGGAGAGCGAGAAGGTATGCAGATTTTATAAATTATCTCGCTGGCGTTGGTCTTGTCTGATAATGCTCCTAAAGAATTATAAAGAGTCTGATAACAAGACGTGGAACCTATAAATCAAAGCCCTGCAAATTCCACCCCGTCACTTCGCTCTTAATGAGAGCATATCTGACGTGGTGAGTTAGTGCCCATGTGGGAAAACCTCTAATCCAGAACAGCAACAGCGTTGACTACTGATTACAATCACAATAACCTGCATTGCAGTCCTTCAAGCACAAGTTTTAAGCGTACAGTTTAATTACAAGGCAACAACTCGGTAGATACACTTAACACTTTGTGTATACATTCAAGCTCAAATTTGTCACCAGTGAATTTGATCAAACTTTGTAATCTTACTCCATAATCTGTACCGGCTTTCATGAATCGTCTCAACTTTGGTACAAACTTAACTTGCTGATTTAAATTTTGGGTTTACAAACAACTACGTCTTAATCACCATCATATTAATGGCCAGTTATGAAACATTTTTTAATAGGATATTTGTATCCACTTCTTCCAATAGACTTTAATTTTTTTTATTTAAAGAAATTTTATTTCCCTGAAAATTTACAAGTAACTTACAGTATTGTGAATTAACTCCCAAATAAGGTAACGTCTCATTACAGCGCAAACCATTAGAGCTTATCACACTAGAACGCAAAAATATTTTTGTCCTACTAGAGCTAATCTTATTAGGGCGCATCCCAATAGAGCGCGAAGAACTAGTATCACTAGAGCGCGAACAATGAAAAACACATTTGTTAACTGTAACTTCCTATTTATTTTAAATGGGTTGATTCAGAATATGGCTAGTATCAGTTATCAGTTCAATAGCGTCAATGCTCCCATCGTTGTACATTACCATCAGTCTCTGAATGCGTTTTTCAATGTCCAAATATTTCTTGTTTGGACGTACCACTTCTTGTCCTGCAGTGATTTGCAGTCGTGTAACGGCGGAACTTGCCTGCTCGTCACGAATTGCTGTAAGAAGACGCCAGATGTTCGGATGATGTTTGTTGTCCAGACGATAGCGGTTATGCCATCCCTCACAATAATTGTTCGTTCGTAGGTTGACCTGTATATTTCTTTATGACATATACTTCCTTCTTCAGACACTAGGTCTTGTGGCTGGTTTCTATATCATGGTCCCTAAATTATAGTGATCTTGACCAATGATCAATCTATTACAGTATTGTGTTTGTGTTATATATGTATATATATTGTTCTATTCATGTAATATCGTGTTTGTGCTAGGAATAACCACTTTATATATTTTAATTTGCATTACGTTTTTTATCTACTTGTTTATTTGCGTACAAAAAAGAATAAACCGGTGTAAGGTATAATAGTTGTATACAATTTGTATTGATGGTTCTCTGGTTTCTGTCTGGTAATTATTTTCTAATAGTGACGAGACCTCCTTTTTGTACATATTATTATATATATATATATATATATATATATATATATATATATATATATATATATATATAACATCAAACGTGATGGCAATTCAATCTTGTTGAACTTAATTTTTTTCTCCACGCCCTATTGTGAATGCGCTCTAGTGAGATTTCTTTGCGCCCTAATGGGATTAGCCCTAATGAGAAAGAGAAAAAAAATTTCAGCGCCTCACTGAGCGTCGCTCAAATGGGATGCGCTCTAACCCCCAAATAGTCCCAAAATTTCTATAACAACTCCGAAAGTAAAATGTTCCGAATGAATTGCAGTGGTGTTTTGAATTCCAATCTTTAATGTGCTAATGTAGCAATTGTCTCGAATGTGCCGATGTAAATAGTCTTGATGTAGCATAATGATATAATCTAGATTGTTTTTTAATGTGTCCTCAGTAATCCAAAAATAATGTTTTAACCCAAAAGATAATGAGCAATTTGTAATTCCATTAAATAATTTAGAGATATAATGATTCCTCTGAACACAACTAAAAGTGCTTCCACTAGACTGATATTAATTTTTTTGAAAAATTTTGTTTATCAGAACCTTATATAAAATCTAAGTCACAATAGTATAGCCTAGATGTGGGTCATTTCCCCATCAAATTCGTAAACAAGTTCGCTTCTAGTAGATACATTGCGGGTTTACAAAGTCAGGACTTAAACTTAAAATTCAAGTAAACAACATGATAAGAATCGGTACACAATATAATTTCCAAGGGAAAAAACAAGGTCCTGAACTCATATCCAAGAAAACATATTTTAAAAAAATTGACATTAGTCAGGTAGGCCCAAACCCCTACCCTCAATGATGTCGAGCAAACGCTTGACATAAATTGCAAATAATTTTCTCATGCTCTTTTCCATTTAAAAAGTCAATAATCTCCCAGTGCGAAAACATAGCTAAATGTTGTTGTTTTGGATTTAACGCCATTTCTCAGCGCAAGATAGGCGGCCTGTATAATTGGTGGAGGTAGAACTAGGGAAAATCCCAGTATGAATCACAAATCCCCTGGAAGCTACTGACAAGTTTTCTCAATTACCCACATTGGTCGAGCCCGAGACTCGAACCCACTTGGACATTGGTGAGATGGCATTGATCAGTGAAAAAATATAACGAAGCAAAAAAAAAAAAAAAACAAAATATCCTGATATCGGTTACAAAATCGTGTGCATATGAACAAACGAACGCCAAACTGATCTGGCAAATTTCGCGTGTGTTTTGTCGGCACATGTTCAAAATTACACTATCTGAATTCGCGGTGGCTGGTACGCTGACCGTTTCAACAAAGTTTCTCTCCATTACGAATACACTATTTGAATTCGGGGTGGCTTATAGTCTGGTACCCTGTCCTTTTCCACTAAGATTCTCTCGATGAAGAAGTGGAGAGAATGCAGAGCGGAGACGGTCAGGGTGCTAGACTAGGTTGGCTCAGAGGTTAGCGTCTCGGATTCGCCACCAGAAGCTAACAGATTCGAGTCATGCCCAGTACGGCCGCAGTTTTGTGCGTCTTTGTGCCAGGAACTCTCCAACTCGCTTGAAACGATATAACCTTATCATGTCTTGATGTGCCGTAACAAATCGAACAAGCAAGCAGATGAAGTTTTTAGTAGATTTTGGTATCGTCTATGAATATATGCAGTCACATTAAAATTATTATTATTATTATTATTATTATTATTATTGAGACTCATTCATTATTTTCCCAAGATTGTTCTGTATTTGTGATGTGAAGGTTATCAAAGTAATAACACCGCGTTTTAGGCAAAAACGTTTTAGTTTTCTGGCATCAGCGGTTTCTGACAGCGGAGTGACCGTAATATGAACACCATCTACACCCTCGAATCGATTATGAATCAATCAACACGTGTCAAACACCGGTTAATAGTGATGAAAGGGAGGGGGTAAAGATGGCAGTCTACCATATATAATCTTTTGCATAACTTACGTTCGACTGCCAAAATCGATGACACATACCCACGGTCGACTGTCAAAATCTATGACACATACCCACGGTCGACTGTCAATATCGATGACACATACCCACGGTCGAATGCCAAAATTGATGACACATACCCACGGTCGACTGTCAATATCGATGACACATACCCATGATCGACTGCCAAAATCGATGACACATACCCACGGTCCACTGTCAATATCGATGACACATACCCACGGTCAACTGTCAATATCGATGACACATACCCACGGTTGACTGTCAATGTCGATGACACATACCCACGGTCGACTGTCAATATCGATGACACATACCCACGGTCGACTGTCAATATCGATGACACATACCCACGGTTGACTGTCAATGTCGATGACACATACCCACGGTCGACTGTCAATATCGATGACACATACCAACGGTTGACTGTCAATGTCGATGACACATACCCACGGTCGACTGTCAATATCGAAGACACATACCCACGGTCGAATGCCAAAATCGATGACACATAGCCACGGTCGACTGTCAATATCGATGACACATACCCACGGTCGACTGTCAATATCGATGACACATACCCACAGTCGACTGTCAATATCGACGACACATACCCACGGTCGAATGCCAAAATCGATGACACATACCCACGGTCGACTGTCAATATCGATGACACATACCCACGGTTAACTGTCAATGTCGATGACACATACCCACGGTCGACTGTCAATATCGATGACACATACCCACGGTCGACTGTCAATATCGATGACACATACCCACGGTTGACTGTCAATGTCGATGACACATACCCACGGTCGACTGTCAATATCGAAGACACATACCCACGGTCGAATGCCAAAATCGATGACACATACCCACGGTCGACTGTCAATATCGATGACACATACCCACGGTCGACTGCCAAAATCAATGAAAAATACCCACGGTCGATTATGCACCACAAGATCAAGAGCTATACTTAACTTCGTTCTACCTGTTGTTTCAGGCCATCTAAGTATACTTTCATTTGCCAGCGTGTTACGCAAAGACAGGTCTGGGTTGTCGTTGTTTGCAATTGGGAGGGCGTCATATATAGCGAAAAATAGGGTTTCTATTAGCTGGGGTCTCCATTGAGGGTGGGGATGAATGTGTAGATTTACCGAACATATCGGACGTGGTTTCTTAACACATTAACCCCTGGAGGTTTTTGTCGTTTTCGTCTGATATTCGAGTAGCAAACACATTTCAAAAGCTATTCTGAATACATCTGAAATCACCAGCTTACATGTGATCTTACAATAACATACTGCCTAGTTGTGCTAGAAACATCGTTTTTCATTGTCTATTTGGCTCGCACATAAGCAGAAGGGTAAAAGTTGGAGTTCTCTTTTTAAAACATTTATTTTCTTTTTCTTTTTTTCCTTAACGGACCCATTATTTTCGTATCGAGACCACTCTTTATTCCAAATGCAACATCTTATCCTACTTTTTGCAAAGGTTCATCTGTCTGTTTGCAGTTCATACCGGTTCACCTTAGATCCGAGACCAAAAAGTATAAAATCCGGACACAAAATCGGATTCCGACCACAGGCCGATTTTGGGTAGAAAAAAATCGGGTCCACAGAATGAGGTTTTTCCCTCTGTATTTTGTTGTGCAACTAGAAATTCCAGATTATTTTGTACCATTGTAGAGCTACATCTGTCTACCTTTCTATAATACCACCCACTTTAGTGTATCTTACATGACCATGACGCTACAGAGCTCGGCAGTAGGCTACTACCTCCTGCCACTTAAACTCATCACCAGGGGGTTAATGTGTTAATATTGGCTTACTGTACGAGTAGCGGAAACTGTCAATAAAGAAAGATTGAAAGGCAAAAATAGCAGATTAATTTCATTAACTGTAAAATTATCCTGACTCAAGCTTAGCAGGGAACTAAATAACGAACGTGTTATTTAGTATGGAGGGAGATTATGAAAGTACCACTTGCAAGCAGCCATTTACAATAATGCATCAAGGAAGATTAGAAAATACACGCATAGAATTATGGCGGTAATCCCCCTCGATAATTTAGGTCCCTGACAATAAAGATATTTTGGTGATTTTGCTCTCTCTGTGTGTGTGTGTGTGTGTGTGAGAGAGAGAGAGAGAGAGAGAGAGAGAGAGAGAGAGAGAATATATACAAAGGTGTTTTTGAAATCGAAACATAATTAAAGAAAACTTTAAAGGAGACTAGAAATCAAAATTTTCCTTCTACGTATGTAATTCTCTACAGATTTTAATTCGACTGACATGTTTATAAATTAAATATCGTAAGCGGGTAGTGATTTTATTGCATGGAAGATACCACGATTCCGTAAATTGCCGAGTTTTTCCGAGTTTTAATGAGACGACAGATCACGTGGTACCGTGACGCAATACTAGCCAGTCCTCGAATACAAACATAAACATTGGCGAGCGAGGCAGACGGAAGGAGACCACATTAGGGTTGCACATTCAAAACTTGAATCTGCAGTCTGATATAATAGTTTATGTACTGTACTGGTCAGTGTTAAAAGAAATTTTTTAGGCACAGGCCCCGGGCTGGTGACTTAAATAAACTCAAGCCCTGACTGAAATTCTACAAGCCCGGACAGTTCATACCTGTCAACTCTCAAGCCGGGAGAAAAACCTCCTGATTTTGGGGGTATTTCCTCATCTACATCCCGATCTCGTAATATCTCTAAATTTTTCGCAGCCAAGTCCCGATAATTACATTATGTCTGTCAATTTTCATTTGTCAGAAGAAGAAAAAACCAACCCCAAACCGTTTATAAATAGATATAACGTACGCAATCCACAGTCTAAGCTGCCACACTGCAGACATCGTAGTGATATGGCTGAAAAATTGTTAAAGCTACGTTAAAAATTCAAATCACACGCACACACGTCTAAATCCGGCACTGGACGAAATAATTAATATCACACAACAGTTTTTTTCTTCTTCAGTAAATAGAACGTGAAAATTAAACATTATTAAAGTAAATTTCAGATGTTTTTAAACAACTACAACAGTACTATAGTATAACAAAATTAAAAGAATACAATTGTCACCAATTAGCTTAAATGAATGATCACTGTGAAATTTTCTCTGCAAACAAAAATCGCATCTCCATTTCCGCCAAAGAAACTCGGCCAGTTAACACCTGACATTCCTCGACCGTATATGTAAGTTTAATTACCATAATTAAATTAAAAGGAATAAAACAAAATATACCATGCAGTATATGTGGCCCTAAGGAACTAATTCTGAATAAATATTTTGTTCAGCAAACAGTGTTACATGCATTAAGACTTAAACCTGAAGTCCATGGCATCGTAAGTAACAACCAAATAGGCATCGTTTATTTTGGCAATCAATTGCTGGTGCTTACACACACACACACTGTCGAACAGGGTTTCTTTGAAGTATGTCCGAAGGGCAGTCCTTTTCACAAGATCAATGCAAGGATGGAGTATGTTCATCAGTCACATCGGCTTTATTGTGATGTGATGTGATTTTGATTTTTAACGTAGCTTTAACAATTTTTCAGTCATGTCGCTACGATGTCTGCAATGTGGCAGTTTATAGAGATGTCTAGCACTGGGGCATCATGCCGCAGACATGTAGCATGATGTCCCACCCAGTCACATTATCCTGACACCAGGCCGACCAGTCCTAACACTAACCTCTTAATGCTGAACGCCAAGCGAGGCAGCTGTTAGTACCATTTTTAAAGTCTTTCGTATGACTCGGCCGGGGATCGAACCCACGATCTCCCGCATCCGAGGCGGACGCTTTAACCACTAGGCCACCGGAACGGTCACATCGGCTTTATTGTTTGCGTACTTAAATCAAAACTTTAGCTATTTTGCAATTTAGCCAGAGCTGACCAGAATATGCAAAATGGGCTTGTCCTGGGGGAATAATAAGGCGTATCACATGGAGAAAAGGTACGTCCCATGGGCGCTCGCACATTGGGGCAAGGGGTTGGGTCAACAGTCCCCCACCCAGTTTCTATTGTCAGCCATTTAATGTGAAACTTTGACCTCTTTTCTTTTAATCGCTGTTATTTAAACTGCCCAAGGAATAATTTTATATCAGTTCCAATCATTACAGATTACCGTTTATACATACTACATGTATACAATGATTTTTTTTTTTAAATTTGTAATTTTTATAAGATTACTGAAAATTTTGTTTTCTCGAAACACGACAGGTTTAGAATATTATTTCTGGCAAAGCCTCCATTTGATTAAAATCAAATCTAAATTTCACCTTGGACAGTAGAGCAGCAGAGGGGGCGAATCGGACATTTTGTCCAATCGTTATTTTGCTTAATTATTACTTTCTGCACTCAACGATCTAGTGTCGTCAGCGCCTGGTAAAAAAAAAACGACGTCGGTCCATCCTACACGATGGTGACGTCATTTGGTTTAATTAACACCTTCTGCGCGCCGATCCCCAGCGTCGTCAGCGTCCGGTAAGCACATCGACGACCGCGTCGATGTCATCGCCCCCCCCTGCTGCTATGATCTTACAAACAGAGTGATCACTAACTCCTCCTCTTGCAGATCAATTAGGTTATTTGACTGATCGGTAAGTCTGAAATTAATTCTCGTTAAAAACCGATCATGGCATCGCATATAGACCGGATTAATCGGACTCTCAATGATCAAAAATCCCGGAGGGGCTGTTGGTGAAAACGAATAAAGGATATACCCCTGTTGAGCTTGATTTGATTGCTTGGTATCCACCTGATAACTCCCTTCGATAACATCACACACTAGATTGATCGCTATCACTGATGCGATATTTACGTTGTACGGGGCAATATGCCTACCACCATCTCCGTTATCGTGTCTGAGGATAGTTGATGGGGGGGTGTCCGCGGGTGGATTCTCAGGCCATCCTAGTATGGTTCTTATTGAACTGTTATAAATATCAACCATATACCCCGGTGTGCTTATTTCAATCGTCGACGATAACGTCGGTTCATGAACCGTAATAGCGATTTTTGATTCCTTTCCTGTGATCGATTTTATCCTGCGTTGAAATTCTTTATTGATTTGCTCTATTTGGTATGACCCAGTTGGTATTGTAACCTCCTCCCAGTTTGGGGTCCCATCGGGTTTATTTGTCCGTGCAAAAACCAGCGAGTTATTAGGCTGTTGTCCGTTAAATGCGTCCGCTCGGATATTAGGCCAACTGTGATATACTCGCAATTTTGCCAGCGCTATTTCCTTTACTGGAACCGGTGATGGGAAGTTCACACTGAATTCGGGTTTCGTTGATGTTATCGATATCATACTTGTTTGTACCGGAGTGGTGTTCTCCGCGATCCGCTGAAGTAATTGAGACCCTTCGGGGTTCAGCGACATTATTATTATTCGTTGTTTTTAGTGTCTAATTTTAACAACCAGGTGGTTTCGGCTTCCAGTTGAAAATCCTCGATTTTTGACATCGCGGAGCTATATAACTGGACCATCGTGGAGAATTCAACATCGGATACGAACAAATTATCAATCGATAACGAGATCAACCCGGATAATTTCGAGTATGCGTCGGATACTATTTGATGTTTTACTGTATACTCGTTGAGTTTTTTCTGAAAACACGATGATATCTTCCTAGTGATTGCGTTGGCAACTCCAGCAACTGTTGTCATTGCGGAGACAGCGATTGGAACAGCGATCGGGGTTATCGTGGTCACCGTGGATAAAATAACACCGGCGCCAGCTACTATACCCGACACCGAGTACACGACCGCGTCGATGGCGGTTATTTTACGACGGTATTTTTTTATTTTTACACGGTATTGTTCGGAAAGCGTTTTCAAGTTCGCGGAAAATTCTTTTGCGGTATCGAATCGATATTGATGTGACGTCGGTGATACCTCTGATTCAACTTCCTTGGTGGTCATTTTTATTTTAAAAGAGCTAGTGTTTTTAATTACTTAGATTCGCTGCAAATTCCACATACCATGTAATGTTTGCCCGGGCTAGATTTCTATCAACGGCATAAATTGTAAACTGTTCAGTTGCGTTCTTGTCTATAATTGTTGATATTGTATTGTTAAACCCGGATGAACTCGACGATAATATATTAAACTGCATCATTGAAACCAGTGTCAATCGATAAATGCCCTTAACAGTTGCGGTGATATTTACTGTATTCTGTGTAGGAGTCCAATCGAATGATCCATGCCGAATTGTGTATACTGTGTTGATGATGTTCTCATGAGGGATTTTTATTTTTTCGAATTGCTCTGCTACTCTCGGTAGTCCGTCTTTAATCGCTTCAACATCAGTTTTAATCGTTCCTATTTCCTGTATATGCGTGTCCACATCTTTTTTGTTCGCTGCAACATTAGTTTTGATTGTTTCTATTTCCCGTGTATTCTCGGTTATACTTTTTTTGTTCGCTGCAACATCAAGTTTGATTGTTTCTATTTCATATGTATGCACGTCTATGCCTTTTTTGTTCGCTGCAACATCAGTTTTAATTAATCCTATTCCCCGCCAATATGCGTCTACATTTTTTTTGTTCGCTTCAATATCAGTTTTGATTGTTCCTATTTCCTGTGTATGCGTGTCCATATTATTTATGATCGTTGTAACATCAGTTTTGATTGTTTCTATTTTCCGTCCATGCGAGTCTACATTATTTATGATCGTTGCAACATTAGCGCCGATTATTTCTATTTCCCGTTCATGCGTGTCCATATTATTTATGATCGTTGTAACATCAGTTTTGATTGTTTCTATTTCCTGTCCATACGCAGTGATATCATTTATAGTTATTGTGATTTCATCCGGTTTGGCATTTTTTTTACCAAGGAATTTATCAAAGTTGTCATCGATCCTGTTAACATTTTTTCGTAACGAGGTAAATTGGCCCGACAGCGTCGTAAACTCCAAAATAGTATTTTTTATTGTTGCAAGATTCGGTTCGGTTACCGTCGGGGTTCCAAAAAAACTAGCGGTAGTGAGTTGTATATCGGTGACAGATTTTTTCACCTCGGTGGCAGATTTTTTCACATGCGCGTCAAGTTCGATCACGGATTCATTCAACCTTATAGTACCCTCTCGGATTAATTCTATTATTCTCTCTATCTCCACTATATGTTTACCTGGTCTGAGTCGTCCGTCGCTGGTATACAGCGCGATAGCGTTCTCGGCGGCATCACGCTGTCGTATTAAAACGTCATTCAGTGACATATTACCGGATTTCAATTTACCCTGGCGGTCTTGAAATACAACTATTTCGCCCGGGTCAACACTTGTTAGATTCAACATATCAGCGATTTCATCCTCAATTAGTTTTTTTATGTCGGCGGCGGCGGTCGTTTCCGCGGATTGTTTCAGCGCCGAAACCGGTCGCCCCCAGATATCAATCATTATTATTGTAAATGTTATTCTCTAAAATCCGTTGAGCTTCTACAACCCCACTAGTGTATTCGTTTACAACCACATGAGGTGGTTTCCGCGATGATGAAATCGCCGCAAGTACGTTTAATACCTCGCGGCCACATATCGGTGGGTCACTTAATCGCTGTGTTGGCAGCGTGGAATAAAAAACCCGGGCTGAACACGCCCGGGCTGAACACGCCCGGATATACCGCATAAACTCTTTCGGCGGAGCTAACCCGTATGAATCAAAATAGACGATCGCACGCGGATCAATCGCGTACGCAACCCAATGAGTTCCCGCTCCGGAGGACCCATCGAGGTTAATTATGCCGGTTTCAATATTCCTTGGTGCCGCCGGTAATTGGTCCCTCATAAAAACACCTCTGAAGTTTTTTATCGCTAGCGCGTTTGCGGCGTCTATTAAATCAAAATTAGACATGGGAGTCATTAAACGGTTCCCGGTAGTCTTAGACCCTTTCCCGAGTACCATGAATACGGGGTTCCCGGTAGTCTTAGACCCTTTCCGGCCACGGGTCGTTTTTTTTTGTAGCCTTTCCCGGTTGCCTTCTTCAATGCCATCCCCGCCGCGGTACCAACGGCTCCTAACGCAGCCGCCTTAGCCACTGCTGGGGCCGCCGCGGCAATCAATGCCGGAATCGCAGCTAACAGCGGAAATATCCCACCGGTCTTTTCCATGTTTTTAATTGCTGCGGCTGAAAAATCTATTTGAACACCCTTTTTATTCTTCATCGCATCATTGAAATGTTTTATTTGACGCGCCGTCAACGATATCTTATGATTACCACCTGCCATCTGTGACGGCTTCAGCGTTATTGTGGTTCCGCATTGT
This sequence comes from Sinohyriopsis cumingii, assembly GCA_028554795.2. NCBI lineage: Eukaryota > Metazoa > Mollusca > Bivalvia > Unionida > Unionidae > Sinohyriopsis > Sinohyriopsis cumingii. Next base: position 127,795,179 of record CM068835.1, read on the forward strand.
TTAGCCGACTTTGATCGTAATTTCTTGACTTGACCATCAGTCAACTCTACACTGACGACACTATACGACATTTATTGTAAACGCGTTTTGTGCTTTCAATTACATGTTTTCCACTGGCGCATCAACGATTCTCATTCGTCCACCAACGCCTTCTAGCAGCATTGATTTATCGCTGAGAATGACAGCAACCGCTCTATAATTAACACCACCCGGGGCTATACGAGCTCGGAAGTGTATATCAACGACGGATTGTCTCGTTAAATCAAGATGTTCCAGCGAAAAATAATAAATCGGATACAGGTTTTTAAAATCAAGTTGTGATATTTGCAAACCAGTGTCGACGTTTTGATCACGACCCATATATGACAGCAATCGATGATACACACGTGCGATATGGTTGTCGCCGTAATTAAGCTGTATATCCTCGGATGGTTCCTGTTGTCCGTTTATTCTCAGCGAAACATCCCTGACTCCTAATTGATCAAATATCATATGGCTGCGTTCTTGACTGCCCAATCGTTCCCTATTCTGTAGCGCTATGAATATATGACGCGGGGCTGAAACACCCTGTTTTGATGCCAAGTGCCATGTAAACGTATCGGCGACGTTATCCTCTTTAGCATCAGTTGTTACCGCTAGCCAACTCAACAACGATTTCCCTCCCTGTTCCATAAATGCTAACAATTGTGCTTCCGTGGTAACTGATGGAGTCAGCACCGGCATCCACAATGCCATTTTAGTTAAAACAACCTTACCGGCAGCGACGCCAGCAGCACGCCATATTGCATTGTTATCATCGCCCCTTCGCGTCAGGGCAATTGTATGCTTAGCCCCATAGATGACCTTCCTGACATTTCTGCAGAATCCAAATATGTGATGAAGTGGAATCGCGCATGAAAACTTTCGGCGTGGTCCTTGCAACATTCCTACTCGTGTTGCGAATCCCATATTGTAATTATCGTTAAGACTTTTTATAATATTGAAATTAGCGCCTGGTCTTGCTCTGCGGTCTGGGTTATTTGCTTCAGCCTGTGGGTCAGTTGCGGTATCTCTTTCCACCAGCACGTTAACGTACTGAAGATGGTCAGCGTTATCGGTGGAGTCCTTCGCAAACATCATAGATGGGCCCGCCGATCTTGTATAATCATCCGAGTATCTCGCCAACCCAATTATCGTCGTTGCAACATCAACCTCGCGTTCTATTGATTCAATTTCTCGCCCGTCAATAAGATATCTGGCGCTCTCAAATAACGCCATAATACCGTTGTTGACGAAGCCAACTCGAACACGATGGTCATCTGCGTATGGTGCATTATCGGCAGCATTTGTCACGAGTTCTCCCTCAATTTCGATAAACGCTTCACATGGCAGAAAGTATTTACTGGTATCTTGGACTTGAAGTTCAATTCGCGATCGTAGGTCGGGTTGCGCTGCATAATAAGAATAATATTGATAATCACGGACAGAATCATCCCTGCGCACTGGGGCGTCCATATCAAACGCGGGATCAGCGGTTCGCGCAAACATTTTATTATTTATCATGTTGATGTTTTCAATTGCGATTTTTTCGTCGTAGACCACTCCCCGCTATTGCGTTCATGAGCGCGTTGGTTGCCGCATCGGCTGATGGCGAAGTCGCCAACGACGGAGTCGTCGCCAACGACTGAGTCGTCGCCAACGACTCTAGTTTTTCTTCCACGGCGTTATTTATTACTTTACTGACATTCGCAGGCATCACTGTCGTTGATGGCATCTGTTTTTTTCTCCTGAATTTCACCAATGACATTAGTTTGTCCCGCGCGGCTGAAAACGCCCTTCCGGCAACATCTCCAATGGCACTAATACCCTTATCACGAATAACATCAATAGCCTTCATTCCTAATTGTTTGGCTAACGGCGCTACTTTTGGAGCCATTCTTGTAAATAACCCCGCAATGGTGCTACCGAGACCATCTCCATAGTACGCGCGGTAAACAGGCAATCGCGAGTTTACCACGTAGACGAGTACTGGTTTATCATGGTTGTAGTGTATGATCATCCTTATTAAAAACACCAGTTTTCCAATTAGTGATTGTGATCACCAGTGATTGTGATCACCAGTGATTGTGATCACCAGTGATTGATTACCCCCCCCCCCACCGAATCAAAAACCGGAATAAATTTTATCAAAATTTCCTTGGGTTTTTGCCCTCGATAAAAATCCGGTTTTTTTCTGGTTTTTTCTTGATTTCTAGTCATTTTTGGTCGTTTTTTGTTGCCTATAGTCGTTTTTTTCTCGATTTTTCAGAAAAACATCGATTTTCTCTAAATGATTTCCTTGGGTTTTTGCCCTCAAAAAATGGCCAAAAACAGTCAAAAAATGGCCAAAAACAGTCAAAAAACGGTCAAAAACAGTCAAAAAACGGTTAAAAATTAACAAAAACGATAATTTTATAATTTTATAATTTTATAATTTTTTTTAATCATCCACGAGTTCGTCTATGAGCGTTCGATATGCATTAATGTCCATGATACCGCCTGCAAATAACCGCTTGCAAATATCAGCGGCCTCATTGATTATTTCCGGAGAGTTATTTCCGGCTCGTTTTCCTCCAATTAGTACCTCTAGCCGTGATATATCACTGAGAACACTACCAGGACAGGTAACGCCGTAGGATTCTTTACCAACAGGGTATCCTTTTCCTTTTTTTGGTGTTCTACTCTTAACTTCCTTGTGGAATGCGTCGTAATCGGATTTACTACGATGTGGTAATGCGTCTTTATGTTTACTTGCTAAATACACTATTCTTGCCCAGTCCTTTAACGACTTTATATTTTTCTCGTAACCGCTATTGATATGCTTCTTATCTCGTATGCTCTTAGCAAAATTGTTGGCAGTAAAATTAATTAATTCTTCCCTGTTGCTGAAGCCTCTAATTTGATCTATTGTGCTCTTCTTGAGTACAATACGGGGTATATTCCCCTCTTTTTCTTCCGGTATTTCTTCTTCTGGTATTTCTTCTTCTGGTATTTCTTCTTCTGGTATTTCTTCTTCTGGTTCTTTCGCAGTAGCGCCTAGTTCTTCCTCGTCGGCCATTGTAACATAAGGTTCTTGTGGTTCGGTTATAGCGAGTGGTGGTGGCCTCCGTGTTGTAGCAGCCGCTATTTTTGCAGGGAGTGTTTCTAAAGACCTTTTTGTTTGTTTTGTCTCTGCCGCTATCTTTTCAAGCGCACCAAGAACGGGTACAGTTACCGCCGTAACATCCTTAGTCGCTTTAGTTACCGGGGCAAATAACTGTTCACTTCCAACAGCAAAATCAGTTTGCATTTGTTGTCGCGTTTGAAGTTTCTCTCTCACTCTGTCTCGTAACGGTATAAACTTTCTAAGCGCTGCTAGCCGCTCTCTGGCTAGCCGAGTAGTAAGTGATTCACCTACCATTATTGTAAATTGATCCGCAATTTTCTAATTTTCCGCCGAGTGTACCATCGGGAGCTCCACGGAGTTTTCGTCTATAATCCTTCTAATGTTTTTGATCTTACTAGAAATCTCCCGGCGTCGTTCATAAACACGTCCGAGTTTTTTTCGTATTATTTCAACGGCAGTGAATAGTCCAATGAATGCATTTGCGTCATTGTGGTACAAGTTTTCATTGATCGTATGTTGTAATCGTTTTATAAAAAAATACTCGCGGGCCAGGGTAAAACGCCCCCGTTTCGACTGTTCGTTAATAATTTCATAATCGGATAATATTTTTTCACTGTCGAGACCATCAGATAATTCAATTCCTTGATTTTTTAATTTTGAAATCTCGGCTAATATATTATTGATGTCTTCGATATTCATTATTCTTATAGAACATCTTGTTTTTAAATAAAAAAAAATGAAACCCCGTGTATCGATCCCGAGGTGTTCATACTTTGTTTTCTTCAGGAATGGACAATTTATTGTCATGGCGACTTCGTCAGCGCCATAGGCGCCGGTGACTTCGTCACTCGCTGATATTTACATATGAAAATCGAATTCTATGCCCGGTCTTTTTTGAGATTGCTGTTTGATATACTCGTTCTGCTACTTTTCGTATTGAGGCGATACAAATGTCAAAGTATCTACTGGCTTCATTCATCGACTGAAATATTTTTTCCTCGTGAGTTGTTGTATCAAATGACTTTACGGGTTTTGCTTTCTTTGGGTATTTACCGGTTTGGCCTTTTTTGGTATTTTGACTTTGAGAGATAGCTTGCAAGTTTATAAGACAATTATCAGTCTTATTATTATTAATATGATCAATCACAAGTCTATTTTCGATTAATCCGTGAAAACATTCATAGATGATTCTGTGAACAAAATATGTCTTCTTTCCAGCACCAAATTGCAAATACCCGTGATTATTTACGGTACCAACCGGCTTCTTCAGTTTGCGGTTTCTAACAATGCCGTCGCGAGATGCCTCGTAACTGACGAGCACAGGATGCGGCTGAAATTCTTGGTCCATTTATATAATAATACTATTTGTCTAATTTATTATTTGGTTTAATTATGAATCTTTCAACATAGTCTTGGGGGGTTTTGATGACGAAGTCAGCGGTGGGGTCAATGACGGCGTTTTTAATTCGCTTGTCATAATAGCGTTTTAGTTCCCTGTATCGCTTTCCGCCACAATTAATACACAACTGCGATTTTCCTCTTACACCGACGTGGCAAACCAAGCACGGGAGGGGGCCAAGAGAACCATTACGAACGCTTTGTAAATGATATCCGCAGAATTCACCTCTACATGATTTATTGCACGGGGTTGTCGACCCAATCATCAACCATTTGCATTTATTCATTATACTATATTCTTTCATTTAAATACTTGTTTTAATTATATGGATGAGTTCGAGAGATTGGCAGCAATTAAGCCCCGGAAAAATATTAAGTTCAATCTCGACAGAGTCCTCAAGGACACACCAAAAGCGTTAATAAACGATAGAACCCTGTTGAATAAAATACGCGATTGTATCGGTGAATTCAAGCGTGATGGTGCATCTCATAGTTGGTCAACATTTCGAATTGATGGCGTTGTTGATGCTACCATGAACGACAACCGCGCAGCAATGATAATATCACAACTTGACGGTAAAAAGTATTTCTTCAGAGTAAAATTCATTGTCCGGGTGGAATCAGGTGATTGGATCATACGTGATAAATTTGAACCAGTTCTCAGCGACAAGAAAACAGTCACTGTCAGCCGCGACTCCAAGCCGGGGTTGTTAACCGGAATTGATAGACCATACTATGAACGAGCGTATCCTGAAACAGCAGTTGTTTATGGAATATACCCGTTAAATAAGAAACCTGATATCGGAAAACTGAAACCGATGAAACAGTCAACTGGGATAAATTGTGTAGCAGAACGAATAATAGAGCATTTTACAAATGCATGTCGAGGAAACAAATTGACTGATTTACGACGTAGCAAAATCAACCAGTGGGAACTAACCGTAAAAGAGCGTGGAGCAACCATCAGCGACATAGCGAGATTAGAAACGTCGTTGAGATTTCCAATAACCGTTACAACGATAACCGGTGAAGTATTATACGAATCGAAGTATAAATCGAAGGGAGCCCCAATCAAAATTATCGATCATAACGAACACGCATGGACGCCCGTGATCACAATATTTCCACGGGATAGAACAGTAAAGTATATCCCGGGGGAATTTTTGGGAGAGGACGGTTTTCTCGCGGAGAGGAAACTATTTGATGCTATTGCTTGTTTGTGTAAAAACGACCCTGTATCAATGTGGTTACTTCGCAGCGCTGAAAACGATGCGGATACCTTTGATCAGTTTGTAAGACCAAACGGTGAATTATATCGCACTGAAGCATTTCACAACAGGATGAAAAAAACCGCCATGGAATTTGAAGAGCATAATGAACAACTGCTAACAAATTGTTTTACGATTCCATCGGTTGTAGCTCATGTTGCAGCAAGGAAAAATGCGTGGAGACCAACGCGCAATGAATTTCTGCCGGATATACAATCCAGTTGTTTGGAATACTATCACGGTGGACTATGGAACACTGAATACAACCGCGACGCTATGATTTCCGTTGATATGGTTGCCTGTTATCCAGCGAGTTTTCTCGGGTATGGATCCGCCGCTGAGTATTTCAAACGATTTGGACACCCCAGACATGAAATGACTCGTGTTGCTATTAATGGGCCGCTGCCTGATTTTGATTTAACCGGATTCGCTCGCGTAGTATCATTTGAGTTCGCGGCAGGACTTCATCGCTGTTGCTATATTTGGATCGGTAGACACATGGCTGAAAAGAAGTGGCTGCCAATAGCGCTGCTACGGTATATGATTGATTGCAGCATGCTTGTATCGTTGATTGTCAGTGACGCGATTATATCATACCGAGCGCAGACTGAAGTCTGGTTACCAGAACCGGAGCGTCTAGATAGCATAATTGACGAGTCCAGAAAACACATCGATGCCGACGAAGAATATATCGTCGAATGGTCCAGGAGGATATTCAACCAACGAAAACGCGAGGCAAAAGATCTCGGTAGAAGAATGATTGGTAAGTTCACACAAGGTGGAAAAAACCACGACTACAAACGATATTGCTCACGGCTGATTATAGATGACGCAGAATATGATTTCGTAATCAAGGACGCAGTGGCCAAAAATAGATACGTGAACTGCAAAACAGCTTTCTTGTCCAATGGAACAAGGTTGGGCACAGTTGTTACCTACTTCGATGGAGACAGCCCCGCGTATCCGCATTTGAGGGCGTCTATGCTGGGTTACGCCGCTATCAATTTATTCTCGATGATAAATAGATTCCCCGATACCGCGGTTAGAGTAGCCGTTGATTCATTTTATATTGACGTAGCGTATAAGGGAAACATAGCCGAGTTTACTAGTCCGGACGAGAGTTGGGGTACATGGAGAATTAAAAATGAAATACGACGCGATTATTCCCCGTCAGCAGATGTCACCGTTGAGAACAACTACTTACGCGGTGATAAATTGTCAGAATGGTCTAATGCACCATCGTGTTCTGATCCAATTTGTAGACACAAGACGGTTTATTTAAGCGGCTGTGGCGGGTCAGGAAAGACGACTCGGGCAATTGAATTATTTCGAACGCGGGCAAGTATAATCGTGCTTACACCGACCCATAGACTAGCGCGAGAGATAAAACAACGAAATGTTGACGCCGTTACTTATCACAGCTTTTTTCGATACAGCGGCGGTGAGTGGACTCCTGATCGAATGGGTGAAAAATTTATTCCCGACATTATCATCTGGGATGAGATATGTACTGTTTCGTTAGATACTTTACAAATGTTTCTTGAGTGGTTGTTGCGCGCGAATACAGCGGTGATCATGTGTGGCGACCATGGTCAACCACCACCATTTGTCGGCGAGGGCCCACATGATTGGTTAAAGGGTTTTGTGGACTATTATGAAGAAACCGATACTGATTACCGAGCACTTGATGAACAACTGCGCGAGGTTAAAAAACTAATCAGATTACAGCCGGATAGAATTCAATGTGAAATAATCCGCGAGGTGATTCCGGAAACGCCGTTAAATGAATTCTGGGAAACATGGAGACCAAACGATTTGATTGTAGCGAGTAGAAAGATAGTCAGAGACACACTTCAGCGGAAGTTGTTTACGTTGCATAAGGAAAAGTTTCCAACGCGTCCAGTGCCGTTATGTTATAGACCCGCGGACACACGGCGGCAGAACATTGAAGTTGAAATTCCAGCCCCGACAGCGTCGGGGACAAAAAAACAAATTCTCGTGCTGAATGATATTGTGCTCGTTGATATCGGCGTCGTCGAGGACGCGCTACGTGCTGATAAATCCCCGTGGACGCTAGGATACGCAACAACAATACATTCCTCGCAGGGACTAACCATCACGGACACAATTGTTTGGATGGTTGATAATCGCATCGAATGGTCGAATCTAGTCTATCTTGCAGTGTCCCGAGTACGGAGGATAAATCAGCTTCGAAGAATTGTTATTGACGGAGTCAGTGACGGAGTCACCAACGACAACGACATCATCGATGCAAGCGTCATTGATAGAAAACTCTCGGGTTACCGCCAACAGGATAAAAAAACAGCGGCGTTTTGATATTGATGCCGAATTAATAATTGCGTTACGACAACAACAGAATAATCACTGGCGAGTTGTAATTGTATAATGAGTTGGCGCTATTCGGATAAAGACGCTTGCCAATTTACCGTGGACAGGATCGATAACAGTCTCGGTCATGTCAAAAACAATGTGAGATTGACCTGTCTTGAGTGCAATAGACGCAACGGCGCTAGTTAAGACCACGCGGGGGTAATTGAGTATCGTCAGGTATCACTTGTAGTTGCTCGCGTGTAAACGCCCGCTGTGGGGCAGTTGAATCCAGTCTATAGATCGGTGGTCTACCAGTTGATCGTGTTATCGTTGATATGTTATGTGTGGTAACACTCCAGATAGGATCAGTAGCTCTTTTTTTACCGCCTTCAAGCTCTCCTGGTTCATACAGATATCTAACAGTGACATCGCCGAGAATCGGCTTGGAAACGCTATCTATTTTTGATCTTCCGGGTATATACTCGTATTTAATCGCGTCGCTGGGCTTCATGTTGATTGCTCGGGTAATCTCGTTATTTAACGCTGCAATTACGCCTGGCAACCTTTTGACCCATTCACGAGATCGTTTTTCTTGGATGAATTCCTTCGCGTATTGATATCCAAATAACCGTTCAGCAACAGTCCGATTGAATCGTTCAACAATTGCCTGATCACGATGTAGCGCAGTATGACCTCGTCGTACCGCGACGCTATGATGTTTCAGCGTTGATAAAACAGCGCCGCGAAATTCACTACCAGGATCAACTTGTAATAGATTTGGCCAGCGCAGAGGACTTCTTCGATAAATTCTTTCAAACGCAGCGGCTACTTCAGTTGCCGACTTTGTTTTTAACGGCTCCGCTTGTTTGTATCGACTCGCAACATCAACTACGGTTAGCGCGTATTTGTAACCGTTGTCATGCGGCAGAAATAATATATCAGCCTGATGAACTTCATTAGGTACGCTGACATCAAAGCGCGAGAAGTTGATTTGTTTAGGCGGTGGTAGATAGATTTGCCATATAGCCTGTTTGGATAACCAATTAGCCGCAGTGGTCTTTGTTACCTTTGCAGCGCTTGCAAGCTTACCAATTGCGGCCTTCCCCTTCCAGTATCCTCTCGGAGAATAATAGATGGATTCCATGTTGTTATTATAAACGCTAGCGTTTTCAATTACCAGCGCGAGAAGCTCCGCTTCCAATCATTAATTTACCTTTCATAGCCGATTTTACCAACCATGAGGCCAATTTTTCTTTGACGGATTTATCAGGAATAGCATTTAATGCGTGAATTAATTTTACATCCGCGATATGACGCTGTTGCAGATCGCTACTTTTATAAGCAACATCATGAGCATGACACGCCTTATCGATAGCGTTTATTGGATACTCACCGGGTTTGGGCTGATTTTGATCATCGAGTCTAATATCTAATCGTGTTCCGGGGCCACAGTAGTTATATCCTGGGAGGTGTTTTTCTCCTGGATACTTTGCCCACGGTGTTCCGGGGAGTTTTGCCAATTTGGCTGCGATGTCACCTCCTCGCTTTTTTTTAAAACATCTCCGGGTCTAATAGAAATAAATCTAAATTTCTTTGTACCGCATTGTACACACTTGCCAGTAAGGGCCGATCTGTTATTTCTTGTTGTAGCGGTTGTCATATCATTTGTGCCAGTACGTACTCTGCACTTCACACAATATAGATCCATAATTTATGTATAGAGATATGAATATAATTGATTTTTCGGCGACTAAAACAAGAGAACCAGTTAAGCATGTTGCAGCGTTACCAAACTCGATCCGGATGATTATCATCGGACCATCTGGATCCGGCAAAACGCAATTGTTACTCAATTTAATAATGAGATGGATGAAGTGGGATAAGTTGTATTTGGTTGCTCCTAGCGTAGATGATCAACGATGCTACGAGGTGTTGAAAGATTTCAACGAGAATGCATCAGCGATCGCTAAAAAAAATGTCATCGAGTTTATTACAGATATCAATGATGCACCGGGTATTGATGATATTGATGGCGACGTTAACAATCTAGTCGTGTACGATGATGTTATGTTAGACAATCAAAAAAACCCAGCTAGGATATTTTCCAGAGGCAGGCATAAAAACACTGACGTGATATATGTCACTCAACGATACACTCAGATTCCAAAAGTAATTAGAGACAACTGTAATATTCTTGCTGTGTTCAACGGCGTTGATACACACACGCTACGAAATATTTGGCAGACATGGTGCGGCGGTGACATGGACTTTAATGGTTTTCGAAACTTTTTTAGTCATGCTCAGTCGACCCCACATGGATTCGTAACGATAAATTTACATGATCCTCGGACACGATATCGTATCGGACTTGACCAAATATTCGGTTAGTTGTAAATAATTTTCATTGTAAATAACTACTTAGCAGCAGAGGGGGCAATGACATCGACGCGGTCGTCGATGTGCTTACCGGACGCTGACGACGCTGGGGATCGGCGCGCAGAAGGTGTTAATTAAACCAAATGACGTTTGGACGATCCCCCGACGACGACGTCGTTTTTTTTTTACCAGGCGCTGACGACACTAGATCGTTGAATGCAGAAAGTAATAATTAAGCAAAATAACGATTGGACAAAATGTCCGATTCGCCCCCTCTGCTGCTAGTAGTGATTTGATTTAGATTGTGCCGTGTTAAGGCATGCATGTCAACATCTTGAAAATACATTTACTAATTTCACCAGCGCGATCAAAGTTTCCTCAGGCAATTTTTGTTTCGACAAGCCTGACGGGCACCTCATTTTGAATACAGGATGGGCCGGAACTAAAATCAGAGGGACCCAGGGTGTCGGGCTATCCGATTTTTTTTTAGCACTGCTGGTGTAAATAAAAGATCTGTGAATTGATTGTTGCATTTTGTGGTCACTTACTCGGCCTTCTGCCTATTTTCGTAACTCACACATTTAACACTTTTCCCAGGATTTAAAATATTCAACGTTATGTCTGGAACAGAGCCAACTTTTTGTCTAAGCCTAGCATTTGCGTATCCTTGAGCTGCCATTTTTTCAGAATCCCTCTCGTAACAGTTCTTTGAGAAATGTAACGAGCACATAGGGCTGTATGGTGTTGCTTTGAAATCGACTTGTTTGTAATAATGTATCCATTCTTTCAGTATGCCTTTATCTTTCGGAAAAGAAAAAAAAAATGTTGTCCACTGGCTTTTCTTAATGTTTTATTACACCCGTAAGCAACGCAAAACGGTATTGTCTTTTACTCTGGCAACTCCCACTTGGGCTGCTGGAGTCGCTACTATGACGTCACATCCCGAAAGTAACCGAATAGGCGCGGAAATTTTGCATACGAGGTCACGGAAATTCAGCTCCTAGAAGATAGGCCAATATTTTAATATTGGCATTTCGGTCGCAAATGATACTTCAGAATAAGGTTTACTGCTATAGTACCTTTATTATTATCCAATATTTCCATTGGTTTCTGGTCTCCTTTAAGGCAGGATGCAAAATATACATTGTATACGTAACACAGATAAAATATAGCATTATGTGGCTACTAACAGACATATACGAGCTGATTACCGTATAACTGTGTCTAATTTTACAGAATAATTATTTGTGGTCTAGGATCACTTTCCGTGATATTATTCTGTCATGATTATTGCTAAAAGAATTTAATTTGAAGGCTATTATTTTCAGTTATCAGCTATGTTCTATCGAATACATGATTGTAGATTACGAAGAATCACATTTTTAGCTTGCAATCGTATAATCATCCAGTTTAAAATAAATTATACATTAATTGTTCTTTAGAGAAAGAAACATGTATGCATTCAGATATGACTCAAGTGTGGCAATGTTATCGCTGTATAACTAGTTTTGTTGGAACGCCCTCAACAAAGCATTTAGTTTCCTTGATATTATGTTCTAGCAGACATATTTTCCGTCTAGATAATTGCGTGGTAAGTATGATTGCTGATATGTTGTAAAGCAAAAAGAAAATGAATAAAATTATTACCAGGCCAGGGGAGAATGAGGAAAAGATGAGGTGATAGGGACGAGGAGGGTGAGTGAGGAGGAAGGAGTTACATAAATATGACTAAACTAATATAAACCAGAGTTCAAGGTGAAACCGCACAACATGTATTAATATTGTCCAATAATATGTATGTATGTATGTATGTATGTATGTATGTATGTATGCATGCATGCATGTATGCGTGTGTGTGCGCGTGCGTAGGTAGGTATGTAGGTATTCGAAAATCTTATTAATTGCAACCCATTTCATATTATTCCAGTTGTGTGTTTGTGTATTTTTTTGTTTGTTTTGTCGCAACAGTGGTTGATTCACTATTTTCTGTATATCTCTTTATTCTCATTTTTCGCTGGCATATAATCTGGAACAGAACCCCATATGATGCCACCACAGTTTGAAAATAACTCGCTGTGGCCACTGTAGTAAACCTTAATATATATATATATATATATATATATATATATATATATATATATATATATATATATACTAAAGACTTACAAAAATGGTACTAACAGCTACCTCGCTAGGCGCTCATCATTAAGAGGATATTGTGTTAGGACTTGTCGGCCTGGTGTCAGGATAATGTGACTAGGTTGTCATCATGATACATGTCTGCGGCATGATGCCCCAGTGCTGGACATCACTATAAACTGCCACACAATGCAGACATCGTAGCGATATGACTGAAAAATTGTTAAAGCTACGTTAAAAATCCTAAACACACACACACACACACACACACACATATACTTCAGAAGTGAAACAGTGTATTGAAGTAAAACATGTTTTTTATTTTTGGAGGGTAAAACTAATATTAATTATGTCATGGCAGATAAGCATAGTTTACCATTTCCGGGGCGACAAGTCTCCAGTCCAAGCTAAATACTCCCTCCTCCAATTAATAATTGAAGGTCAAGAATTGACAAGAAAATAATCCATCCTAATTCTTAAGTCAACGCATGGAAAAGTTTAAACATACTACAAAGATTTAAATTTAAACCTGATACAAATTACAGTTTCTTTATTTTACTTTAATAAGATATCTGTTGGAGTATTTTGGATATTATCTGTGATAATTGTACCCACTATGAAAAAGATGGAATTTAAGCAAAATTACAAGCTGAAGCAGATATAATCGTATATTGGACAAAAACATATATACCGTATGCTGCAATACTTGAGATGAGAAAATGTGACAAAGGGTCAACAAAGCGCCGCAAACATAGAATGATAACATTTTTTAAAAACATGACATGACATGGCTCCTGGATATATTTGGTTAGGTTCCACTAAGTGTCCTGTAGCTAAGAATAGACAATTTCGTAAGAGAACAAACCTCCAAACGCACTTCGCCACGATCATTTCGAAACTCATTTGTCATTTAACAATAGATTTTCATGCGGAGAATCAGAAACCGCAGAGCATTTTTCTTCAATTGTATAAAATATCTTATCACCAGAAACCGAAGAGTATGCATTTTGTTCCTTATTATCGACATAACTTTAATATTAATGGTTACCCACCCACTTGAAGTCATTTGAGATCAGCGAGATTTTCAAGGTGGTCCTAAAAAAGTACAATGGCAGAACGTGTGTTTAATCACTGTCTTGAGACAAAACGTTTCTACCTCTTATATACGTATGTATCCATACCCTATTAGCTGAAGTTAAATCTGTTCTACCTACCCACCCACCCACCTTAAAAATGCAAACATCTTCATATTTTTCTGTCTTTTTTATCATTTATTATGTTGCACGTATACCGTAACATGTTTCTGCAGTAAATGCCTAAAAGTTACTGTTTAACATTATTAAGGTATTGTATTCGCATTAGCTATGTTTCAATGTTTGCAATCCTATGCCTCCGTTACTGTTTAACATTATTACAGTATTGTGCTCTCATTAGCTATGTTTCAATGTTTGCATTCATATGCCTCCATGACCCACATCAGCCACACTATGAAAGTAAATAGGATTATTAATGAGTAGACAGCTGCTCCATCCGGAATATCTCTTGCATCATTGTATGTACTTTCCATGAAGATTTCAGCCAATAAATACTGTTTAAATCAATCCTTACTTACATCCCATACAGAGAATGCCTTCCTCTGTTGCTATACCGATACTTCAGGACTCCAGAGCGGGGGTGGGGTGGGGTGGGGTGAGAGGAGTGAATCTTTGCAATATGAGCAGGTAAGTATTAGATAATAACAATTCCCCCAAACCAACAAATAAAAATAAATATATATTACATTTTAATAGCAGCATTACATTACGTACTGTTATTGCATTGTTGTGTACCAGTTAGGAGGGAGGCTGATAGCCTTAAACAATAACTGGTATAAGAAAAACACGGCACTTACTCTTACGGTAGAAGTCCACTTCTGTAAGATAGCAGATAGCTTGCTGTGCTGTCATTATGAAACGAAATGAGTAAAATGTCATCGCTCAGGCGCGGCAACAATTGAAAGTAAAAGGATGAAAAGATAGCATGAGATCACCAGAAAGCTGTTGTCATAACGGTATCCAAAGAGGAGTGATTCAAGTAGGCCCAAAATGCAGCAATAGCTCTAACCTCCTGGACTTAAATTCCCATGAAAGAAAGGTCACCCCTGGGCAAGACACTCATAATAGTATAATCCAAAGAGAACTTGAGAGTGTTAGAAAGGGTTGGCCTATAGTAACTAACATTAGAAATAAATCATAACCTTCATTAAAACAAAGATAATAAAGTCTCCAAATGCATTCAAAATGGGTTAGCTAGAAGGAACTCGTTACCTACCCCACCAGTTACAGAAGAATCTTCAGTTTAAATTCTAAGCTTTGGAAGCGTATTACCTCCTAGCCTGGACGATGCAGGTAGCAGCCTAGCTTGAACACTGGTCTTTGCGGATGGATTGTTTGAAATGAGTCAAGCGTAAAGGTCTGTAGGTTGTTGTGCAGGAAAGCTCCACCCCTCCCTTTGCTGAGACAGCATGTCCCTCCTTTTGGTAATCTCCTGGTAACCACTACCAACAGGTTGAGTAAATCGTTGAACCACGACAACTGTTGCTACGGGGGGGGGGGGGGGGGGGCGCTGTAAGAATGAGCAAGATCCTGACTCACCAGGGAACCCGCCGAATTATTTTCAGACGTAGGAGGACATAAGCGTATGGACGATCCCACTTAAGATTGAAAGAGTCCACCACGCAGGCTCCCTGAGCTGGCACTGGCGAAACATAAAACCGAAGTTTGCGGTTCAGTTTCGTAGCGAACAAGTGCACGGATGATCTCCCTCACATTTGACAAGCGCCTCTGCTACCGAATGGTGAAAAAAACCTTTCCATGAGGACCACCGAGCCCCGACTAGACAGACTGTCCACCAGGATATTCCTTTTTCACGGATTATGTCGGATTCTGCAAATGATCTCCACCAAAACTGCCCATTATTTGAGGTTCCAGACTTCAACGCAAAGAGACGGTCCATGAGACGTATTAGATACGCTCATACAGACTTGGTTTCCTAGGTGAGTGAGAGAATTTGATAAATCCTGTCCATTGGTGAGAAAATTCATCCTCACGTACACTATATCATTAGAAGAGTTGAGATCTGATTTCTTTGTATTAAGGAGTAGTCCCAGACGAGTTACCGTAGACCAGGAAAGGGATTGGACCTTCACGAGAGTATTAATGAGAACGTTACGCATCAACCAAACGCTGAAGTGCTGGAGGACGGGGATCCTTAAAGATTTCAAGTGTGCTGATATTACCCCCATCACCCTAGTAAGGCTTTGGGGCAGAGGCAAGATCGAAATGACGAGCTTAAAATTTAAATACCTACTGGCCGAGACAAAACTGGATGTATTTCTTGCAAGGCGGGAAGATAGAAATACGAAGGTATGGATCCTGTAAATTTCTGGAGACTCCCTAGGGCCGATTACCTCCCTCCTGGGGTAAAAGGAGGAGTCCGAAGGCTCCTCTATTAGCTTCCTCGGCCGTCCCCTCTAGAGAAAGACGGGCGTGAAGGAGATTTGAACTTGGCTGTTTGCTTACTTGTTGAAATTGAGCCTGTTTGAAGAAAGTTTCAGTTGGTCTCCACAGTCGGACAGTGTGCGCTTCCGATCGGTTTCGGCGGGTCTCGATTTGCGGCCAAAAACAGTGTTGCTGTTCCCTGGAATCCTACACCGAGGTAATAATCATCACTAGGATTCAATTCCTAATCTCATATGCCTTTAGTGACAGACAAACCCAAGTTTCAGCCACTTTGGACATACAGGAGTGCAAAGAGAAGGCTGAATGAGTCAGGCAGGGGAATGAACCAAACAGATGGAGGCAGAGGCTGGCGGCAGAAGCGTAGAAAGGGAGGGGGATATACCTGCTGTCTGGAGGACTCTAAGCAACGGGAAAATGTATTCCAAAGTCATGAATCATTGCAGATGTGTGAGCAGCAGAAGATCCCAACCAGAGCTGGACACCGAACGTCTCAGCAGACTGGATACAATTTTAGTGTATTCAGACCCAGAGTGCTTTGGGGAACAATGCGGTAAAATTCGTTTATCACTTTATCAAACGTCCAAACGTCCTCCTCATCTAACACCTGATCAGACATGCGGAAAGGAGCAGGAACTCCGAGTGGAAAGGAAGTACATGTGGAAACCGGTTCTTCTTGGATCTTCAACCAGAATGGAAGCGGCATTGTCATCATAAACCCGCTCCCGAGGCGAGACAGGGCTGGTCATCCTGACACTCCTCCCCTGAGAGGGAGACTTTGCATTAGAATTTGTGTCGGGTGATAATGGGACTAACCACACAAAGCTGTCGTCTTAGGCGAAAGGGATAGCCAATCCCTTCTTGATCATCTTAGAGTAAAAGAAACGGTCTACCACTATATTTTGGACGAGCCGGCGACAACTAAGTAGGTCACTGGTCTATCATGTCCGCTATACCTAGAAACCAAGGTTTATGATGTCATGGCGGGGAGAGGACTTATTTCCAAATAAAGGGGTCCCCAAATTCGTTAGAAATTAGACGGAAACACAGGACGTGGAGATGCTGATCCGGTCCCCTTACCCAGAAATGCGAGCAATCCCGACTCTGTACACTCATAGGAAATGAGCGATAACATTAAGACAGGAGATCATTGACCTCATCCTTGTCCTAAAACCTGCAATCAAAGCCCCGTGTCCGGCAGCTCGACGCGCGTGCTTCTACCACCAATACTTAGTGCTTGTCGCTCGGATCCCGTTGTCTGGTGACCTGTGATTTGTGTCAGGTTACGGATCAAAGACCAGTCCAGCAACAAAGATCTTACGGACAATCACACATTTGATCTATGAAATTGAATCGCTGCTCTTCCCTGTCGTTGGAAAGGCGCGAATCGCTTATGTCAGCCACCGACACTAAGTTATTTTAATAGGGCGCTGATCCTTCCTGATTAGAGAGGGCGATTTACTTTCAGAAATTTTTTCTCCTTGGGAGGAACCAAGGATCTGACCTAGTGTCAGGGATCCTTGGCTTTTGGGCTATGTTGCAACAACGGAAACTACCTGAACCGAGGATAGATCTTGGTCTTGTGATGACGAAAATGGAGCGCGGCCTTTCCTTCTCCGTGTTAACGTTTGGTGACCTTATTTTTTTTATAATCAGAACGCTTAATAGCCTATCAAACAATCAGCGACATTACCATTTTTTTGTTAATCCTTTTTCTGAGCGTTATACACGTTTGCACAGACCTATACTGGACTCTAGAACCGCGTTATTCCGAGTTTCCTGTGACCTTTTCCACATGTTTAAGATATTGGAAGTCATGTTGGAGTTTGATATTAGTGATCATTCCAAACAGAAAACATGGAATTCACCGAAACCGCGCTCTTGCGGCATCGGGTAGTCGATTTACGCTGAAGCTTCCCATAATTATTTATCCTTATATCAAACCCTGTCTGTCTGATATTGGTAGGTATACTATCTATGTTCTCGAACTTAAGAATCAATACATAATTTGTAGCTTTGATAAGTCGACTTATGATCCGATGATTAGTAATTACAATATCTTCTTTTGTATGCTATACTGCTTAGTCAAATATTCGGCTAATCTCCTGGCAACACTATCAGACAGATAGGTGGTAGGCAGGCAGGCAGGTAGGTAGGGTAGATAGATGCTTTGCATGGCGGCCAATATAACTGGTCGAGGAAGAACCTGTGAGAGACCCAATAAGAACTACCGACCCAGGGGAAGCTACTGGCTAGTTTTCTCACATATCTACATTGGCCGAGCTCGAGACTCCAATCCACGTGGACAGAGTTGAGATGTCAGTGATAGGTAGAGGTGAGCGTTTTAGACCAATCGGCAAAGAGATCGATAAATAGATAGGATATCGTTAGCGTAGGCTGTACAAATTAAAAGGCCAATACTTTAGTCTATTTGCCAATTAAATACCGTTCTGCATGCAAAAATCAATTCTTATATGTACAAAGAAAGTTGAAAAACAAAGTCAATGCAAGTTAAAACATTAGCAACAATGGTCATATAGAAATGATCACTGCGAAACCAATAAGGAACCTACCATTTTTTTCTCAGATGGCTTGTGTTTATTGCTTTAATAAATGAAACGAAGTCTTGTAATCACAATGATGTGTAATCAAACGAAAAAGAGAAGATGAGAAGGAACTCATTCGTGTTTGTTCATTTTCATTTTGGTAACACCTAAAATTTCTGTCAAAAGTTAATATCTTTCTTTACAACATTTCCGAACCCAGCTGTGTTGACAAAAAAAAAGAAGAAAAAAAAGGAATTAAAATATTAAAAAAAACCAATAAGATTTTTCAAAATAACGATTAGACATGACTTAGCAAAGCACACATAGCTGTCTGACATATTTATTTTCACACCCAGAATCCAAATAACTAGTGCATGCTATAAAAAGGTGGCAATTAGAATTCCGCAGTCCTGTAACACATCTGGTAAACTAAGTTGTAAATGTTGTGAATTTGAGGCAGCCTGTAGAAATTAACCATACAGACATTGGTATCATTAATTAAGCCAGTCTTGAAACAGGAAGCAGAAACCTGCACTTTGTTATCAGAGCTGTATGAACGTTTGACTCTGACTCACCCACCCCCAAAAGCAACTATTGGACTTTAGTTAGCACTGTCTCGAGATGCTATTGTTGATTATCTGGTAAAATGAGAAAACTACACTATTTGCATGTTCAATAGTCAGTTGGGGTTTTGTATCGTCAGAGTGCAGAATAGAGTCAACGTCGCTTTCGCGCAGGTCTCCAAATAAATACCGCTCCGGTGGCCTAGTGGTTAGAGCGTCCGCCTCGGATGCGGGAGGTCGTGGGTTCGATCCCCGGCCAAGTCATACCAAAGACTTACAAAAACTGTACTAACAGCTGCCTCGCTTGGCGCTCAGCATTAAGAGGTTAGTGTTAGGACTGGTCGGCCCGGTGTCAGGATAATGTGACTGGGTGGGACATCATGCTACATGTCTGCGGCATGATGCCCCAGTGCTAGACATCACTATAAACTGCCACACTGCAGACATCGTAGCGATATGACTGAAAAAATTGTTAAAGCTACGTTAAAAATCCAAATCACATCACATCACTCCAAATAAATGTTTAAAGTAGGCCATCTATAAATAAACATTAATGTTCTGGAACATCTGAAATTTGAAATATCAATAAACCCGCTTGAAATGGGTGGGGGTGGGAGTAGCGCGTGTATACTATGTACATGTGACTTGTTTTACCCATTTTGGCATCTGATACTGGTTAAAAAAATATGAACCATATACATAGGTAGTGCATAACATTCAGTTTGCTAATTAATTGTATTATAGGACTTCAACAGTTGGTTTATTCTGATTGCTTTAATCGCCACCCGTTGTCTCTGCTAATCGTTATAGCATCCTCACGTGCGCACTTCAGACTGATACCAGATGCCAGCTGCTCATCTGCTTTCTTGTCGCCAGTGTTGTCAGATATGCAGTTCTGGCCGAGTGGGCATTCATTTCCGGAATAGATTTTCTATCTGCCTGTCTGCCAGCCTATTTCTCCCTTCGTTTGTCTGTATTTGCACTTGAATGAACGTCTAAAGACAATAATTACCAGGGGAAAAAGTAACAATAACTTTCGTTCTGATAGTTTGCAGCTTAATTTTTAATTATTATTGTATGATGTTGATTATTTTGAATTTATATCAATATATTATTTGGAATTTGTATCAGTATTTTTCTTAATAAACGGAAAACCCATTTAGTTGTATTTTTCTTATGTCTTATTTGATTGTTATGTTCTGAATTCTTAATTACTAAAAATTTGTATAAAGTGGTATTTTTATTCAGCACAATAAGATCAAGAAATGTCCAAAAATTAAAAGTCATAATTATTGACTTTGATTACTTGATGGAGTTATCAACAAAGAGAAAATTACAGCTACTAGTGGCCTCGGTATTTTTTATTTATATTTTTGGGAGGGGGTATAAATCCATGTAGCAACCACAATCAACATTCAGTAATTTCATAGTATTAAACATGATTAACCCTGAGCGCTGCATTTTTTCCTTGTCGCAAGAACTCATTTGTTTTTATACGTGGCGAGACTATCTCGATTGACCTTTTATTTTTTTTTTACAATAACAGCTGTGCTGAGTTTGTTTATAAATATTCATATACATAAGAAATAAAGACACATCTAAAGATGTGCTAAATTTCGCATTTGCCATATCAGGAACAGAACTAATATTCCAATAATGTGTGTACATTTTATTCCGTCAACTTTCCTATACTAAACATATCAACACCACTTGTGACTGTCTGAGGTTGTCTGTCAGGTGGAGGAAACCAGAAAACACAGATATAAAAAAGTTTGAAGACCACTGACCTTTAGACATATCGAATATGGATTGAACTCAAGGCTGAGGCGCAAATCGATTGTTTTAACCAATGTGCAATCGAAAGAAACTAGAACAGTAACAACAGCAACACCAACAAGAATAATTGTTGTTGCTAATATTCTTTTTCTTATACCTTAAAAATGAATCCTGGACAGATTTAAAATAGGATTTGACTTCACATCATCTCTTTCGATCGTGCAAGCATATCTAATTACTTTTGTATTAATTTGTTTATTCTAACAGGGCACATGTGAAAGCGTCGTTATCGGAAAAAAGACAAGACAATACACGCGCTTCGCTGTCCGTTAATAATTTTCCCAGGCGTGTAATTTCTGTCAATAAAACAACACAACTGGTTTGCTGCAGAAGAAAGGAAGAAAACAAAAACACACAAACACACACAAGATACGTCGTTGTACGATAAACAGAATCTTACATTTGTGGTTCTTTCATAAGAAAGTTTTGAAATTCGCTACATAACTTGCCGTGGCGAAAGTCTGCAAAACAACGCGTTTACTGACTCAAATAGTGAATGCTGTATGACAAAGAAAAGGAACACAAGATCCACTGTACATACTAATTTCCCTTTATCAAAAACACCGTACTACTCTAGCTATGGAAAATCAGGCTGTTCTCTGTTTTTTCAGCTGGTCAACATCAGATAGAGCTTAAAGAAGGGCGAGCATAAATGTGAAAGATTATCTTGCAGAGAAACGTGTGCTTCTTTCCAAATGGTTTACCTTATGGCAAGCCAAATGCACATTAATTTGCAAACATGGTTTATATGAGAAACAGTGGTTTTTCCAATCGTTACACCAGGTGTTTGGCAGAGAGAAACGTTCTTTTTTCGTGCCGCTTGCTTTGTATTTCTTTTTCTAATTATTGTATATGCTGCGAAGAAAAAACTGACATATGAGACAAACATCTGCCTTTAGAAGAAAAAAACTTTGATAGGAAAATCCAGGGTTTTTTATGTTCATTTTTGTGCGTTTTTAAATTGAATAAACTTTACTTTACTCGAGCTATTTAACAAAAAATAAAACAAAAAAAAACATCGCAGATCCAAAGATAAACCTGGTTTATCTGCTGAGATTTAATTTTTTGAACAGAAAAAAAACCCACGAAAAAAACTGGTCTATCTCCGAGATCATAAGTTTTAAGAGATAAATCTGGCTTTTGGTTTCCAGTAAAACCTGGTTTTCTAAACCGCTTGTACATGAGTCAGAAAGCCCCTCTTCTTTCGCTATCATAGCTTCTGAGACAAGAACTTTTTTCTCTCCAAGTATATATTTTGTGCACATCTCTAGACCACCACCAAAACTAACAAGTTACGATGACACCATTTTCCACCCAATAATAAAATCAAATTATTTTTCTTTAAATGTGTATTCCCCTGGTCTGTTTTATTACTGTAAGCACTTTTTGGGCAGAAAAAAAAAACCAACATAAAAATCCATGAAATAAAAAGAATACGTTTGATTGGGGCTAATCTTTTTTCTTTTCTTGATTGGACAGAAGAATTCAAGTCATATTATATTCTTTCAATATAGAGGGCCAAAAAAATATACTTTACTTCGGCTTGTACTCTTTTCTTATCGGACACTAAACCCTTAAGATGGTTTACTGGCTTTCCATATTATGAATTTGACAGTGATCATTGTCATGGATCCATGTTTCGTCCATTTTGTTGTTCAATTCTTTCATGTCTTTTTATCGCTTATTTGTACAGCTGTTACGAATTGGCATTTCGTTAGTTTTGTGAGTTGTTATTCTAAAGTCAAAATGAAAAGGGTCAATATTTTTTAAAATTCGTTTTAATTATTGTATGTCTGCATTCGATGTGTGTTTTAGAATCACATTTGTTAATATGTATATTTGTTTTACCCCACTTAAGTGTGTTATGTAAAATTTATTTTGCTATATCCCTGCTTTCAGGGATACTATAACATCCGAATAGTTTTTGTTAATTATTAGTATATTAATTTATTAGTGTTCTTATTAGCTTTATCTATGTATATTTAACAATCACGTGTCAACTGATGGCTATTTCAGTTTTAAAAATTGTCTACATGCTTTCATAAATCGACACTCATTCTTTTCATCACAGTAGAGTTTGTGGCCCATTTATATACGTTGTCGATTGTCCTTCGATTTCAAAGATGACCATGACGTCATTAACTGGCTTAGTTTCTGTGAAAGTGAGTGGCTGATCGGGCCAATTTGTGCTCGGAACTGTCTGTAGCACACTAGACAGGAGATACAGCCTGTGTTTAGTCGATCAATAAAGGACGAGCTGCAGTTCTGAGATTTACTGTGCTCGCTCTTCCGCACTGCCTCTGTAAATTCTCCTTAGTTCAAAGTCTGTATCTCCAGTATGGATGAAACTGCACCTGACCAGCGATCCTGTGCGAGATTTTCCAAGATTCAGGGTCAATGTTGAAGTATTTCAATGATGATTTTAGGAAATCATTAAAGCGCTTCTTCTGACCAACAAGCAGATCTCCGCCTTTTTTAATTCTGTCATTTCCGCTACCAGAACTATCAGAAGAAAAGAAAAGCTGGGATCTATTTGTTGGTCTATTTTGTTAATCGCTCTTCTGACATCATGGCGACGTGGCTTGCCCATATCATCTGTGGTTTCATCAGCAGAGTGTGGATGCATGAAATGCCATTCCAGGCGAGAACCTAAGTGTCTGGGGTCCTGTCCTGCCCTCTTATTCTCATTAGTTTCCTCAGAAAGCCCCCGTGAAAATGGTTCGGCTTCTTGGCATGGCCTCTGTAGTCCGCTCAAGGTCACACATGCTTTTGCAATTCTGACGTTGGTTTCTTCATCGGTGCGGACTGTACATGCCAGTGTGCTGCCAAGATTGGCTAACTTGTCCACTGCCAGGAGTGTTTGGCCGTTTAATGTGATGGTAAGCTCTATGTAAGGTTTTCCTGGTGCATCAACTCTGTCTTCTTGATAATGACCGTGAGACCGAAATTGTCAGAGAAATGGTCCATACTCTGTTACATATCAGACTCAGATATGTCATTCAGGGAACAGTCGGCAGTAAATAGGAGATCAACAACTGTCACTTCCTGTAACTTCGGCTTCGCCTGTGGTCTCCTCAGATTGAAGAGCTTGTTGTCAGTCAGGTACCCGGGTGTGATAGTCACAGAAAGCATTAGTAAGTATGGAAGAAAACATCATACTGAGGAGGGTTGGGCCCAACACACAACAATCATCACAAATTTCGCTGGGAAACCAAAATTATGCTATGATCTTCCAAAGGCCCACAAGGTTATCTGCATCACTTTGTTTTGTCAGGTCGATCAACGTCATGTACAGGTTGCAGCTCTGTTCCTGACATTTTCCTGGAGTTGACGATCTGCAAACACAATGTCTGTGGTACCTCATCCCTTCTAAAGCAACAATGAATGCAGGCAGGAGCCCTTGATTGAGGTGATCCACAAGACGATTCAGCAGAAATCCAGTGAGGATTATACCAGCTTCATGTCAGCAGCATATGAGATTCCCCAAAGTTTGTCACAGGATTGTTTGTTGCCTTTTTGCTTGTACAAGTGGACAATGCCATGCCATATTGTGCTCAGGGCCTACAAAACCATGTTATTGAGGTGTATGCACAATGAGGCAGAGTCTTGTCAATGTTAGTCGTTTTATCTTATTTTAAAAAGGGACTAGCACCTACACAGATCTTTATCCAGCCCTGAGGCAATGGATGCACCAGTTTCTGAGCCACATGTGACTCTCTGACTTTGTAGACTTCTGCTGGTTGAATACCTGCTCCAGGTGCTTTGACATTGAACAGCAGGTCAGTTATTTTCTCAGTTCCAAACAGTGTTTTAGGATGAGCAAGTGATATGTTGATTCCACTTGGGACAGTCAATCAATTTCCTCCTCACAGAGGACAACTAATTAAGGATGTCCTTGAAGTGTGTATCATTGCTGTGTTAGTAAGAATGTGGTGCTGTCAGCACTCAGTATTGTTCCAGATGACCTTGGCCTGTAGATTGCCATCAAATCATCATAGAAGGTCTTTATGTCTGCATAGGACTGAATCTAATATACATCTGTCTTATTCTGTCACAAGTCTTGACCAACTGTCTTATTCTGTCATAAGTCTTGACCAACTGTCTTATTCTGTCATAAGTCTTGACCAACTGTCTTATTCTGTCATAAGTCTTGACCAACTGTCTTATTCTGTCATAAGTCTTGACCAACTGTCTTATTCTGTCACAAGTCTTGACCAACTGTCTTATTCTGTCACAAGTCTTGACCAACTGTCTTATTGTCATAAGTCTTGCAACATTCAGAGTTTGTATAGGACACTAATCTTGATGTTATTTAGAAGTCTAAGTATGGCAACCTTGTTCTCATCAAACGAACACTGACGTATTGATGTACAGTGTGTAATTCATATGTAATGTTATGTGTCCATTTTGTTATGCATTATTTAGAAATAAGGAATGAGCACCAGAATGCTTTTACAGTGCAGTTATTAATGAGTCTGAAAATGCAGTATCTTGGTATATTCCTATTTATTATTATTAGTATTATTATTTGTGTTGCTGTTTTCTAAAATGTTATCTGAGGTTTTCTATCATTATTTTTAGAAGTACTTTATTTCGAATGTCTTCTCTTTTGTATATCCAAACAAAAATAACATAGATCTTGACTGATTTTTAAAATACCTGGTATATCATATGCCTAATTTTCTATTATCATGCCTTATGTTTAATTGTGGTATTTATGTGCTCAATGATTCATTAGTTGGTAATGTGAATCATTAGATGGTAATGCGAATTATTAGCATGTAACGTGAATCATTAGTTGGTAATGTGAATCATTAGTTGGTACTGTGAATAATTAGTTGGTAACGTGAATCATTAGATGGTAATGTGAATCATTAGGTGGTAACGTGAATCATTCATTGGTAATGTGAATTATTAGTTGGTAATGTTAATCATTACATGGTAACATGAATCATTAGTTGGTATTGTGAATCATTAGTTGGTAACATGAATCATTAGTTGGTAACGTGAATCATTAGGTGGTAATGTGAATCATTCTGTGGTAATGTGAATCATTAGTTGGTAATGTGAATCTTTAGTTGGTAACATGAATCATTAGTAAGGATTTTATTTATAATTGTATTGTTCTTAAAGCAAACTTCACAAGATAATTTGTTAGAAGAATGATTTTCAGATATAATGACTCATTAAACAGCTCATTGTTACAGACAATTTTAAATTTCAGGTAACTATTAAATATTACATTGATAATGGTCTTCAGTTCTCAATTTTAGACTGGTATGTCCTTCATGTTCGACCAGTAATTTCATAACTGAAAGTGGAAGACAATCATTGGCGACTCGGTCTCGAAAGACCATGCGAATAGCGCCCTTGGGGTGTTGCCTGTCTCTGTTGGCAACGTCTGCTGTGGCTGTGCAGGCCTATACGTGAGTGACAGTCCCTACTGCAGTTGGTGCAGACATACTGGGAAGTCTGCATTACTGTGGTTGCTGTTGCGTTCTTCTTTCTCTTACGTTTCTCTGCCACCAACTGGCCTCTCCTCGCATCAGCGACTGATATGCCATTGTTTACCATCAGTCTCCAGGTGCCTCGGTCCTCAGCCAGCTCTTCCCAGCTATCGGGTGAAATGTTGCATGCCTTCATGTCCCTCTTGCACACATCTTTGAAACGGAGTGAGGGGCGTCCGACTCTTCTCATGCCAGTGGCCAGCTGTCCATATAAGATGTCCTTTGGCAGCCTTCCATCCTCCATGCGTCGGATGTGACCCAGCCATCGAAGGCGGCGTTTAATTAGCAGGGAGTACATGCTGGGGGTACTTGCACGCTGCAGGATCTCGCTGTGTGGAACACGGTCTTGCCAGCTGATTTTCAGGATGCGTTTTAGGCACCGTATATGGAAGGAGTTGAGCCGGCGTTCTTGCCTCATGTAGGTACTCCACGTTTCACTTCCATATAGAAGGGTGCTGAGAACGCAGGTCTGGTAGACTCGGACCTTGGTGTGCTCTGTCAGCGCGTTGTTTTCCCAAACCCTCTTTGTTAATCGAGCCATGATGGTGTTTGCCTTTCCAAGCCTTCTGTCCAGCTCCATATCAATCGAGAGAGTGTTGCTGATGGTTGACCCTAGGTAGGTAAAGTTGTTGACTGCTTCCAGGGTGACACCGTTGATTTTGATTGAAGGGGCAATGGTGGTATCTTGCACGCTGACATTTGTTTTTTCCAAGCTGATTGTGAGACCAAAGTGCGTGCAGGCAACAGCAAAACGGTCTCCCAGTCTCTGGAGGGCTTCCTCGGTGTGGGCCACAAGAGCTGCGTCATCTGCAAAAAGCATCTCCCTGATGAGCACAGCTCTCACTGTGGTCTTTGAGCGCAGTCGTGCCAGGTTGAACAGGCTCCCATCAGACCTGGTGTGTAGATATATGCCATCCGTGGACGTGTCGAAGGCGTAGGACAGGAGCAGGGAGAAGAAGATCCCAAAAAGTGTTGGTGCCAGCACGCAGCCCTGCTTCACTCCACTGTTAATTGGGAAGGAAGTTGAGGACGATCCATCATACAGGACTGTTCCCTTCATATTGCATGGAAAGAGATTATCATGCTGAGGAGTTTTGGGGGGCAACCGATCTTACTCAGAAGTTCAAAAAGGCCCTTCCTGCTGACCAAGTCAAAGGCCTTGGTGAGGTCGATGAACATCATGTAGAGTGGTTGACCTTGCTCTCTGCTCTTCTCTTGGAGTTGTCGTAGGGAGAAGATCATGTCTGTCGTCGACCTGCCTGCTCTGAAGCCGCACTGTGATTCCGGGTACACACGGTCTGCCAGCAACTGCAGCCTGTTGAGTATGATGCGGGCGTACACTTTACCAACAATACTCAAGAGCGAGATCCCTCTGTAATTATTACAGTCACTGCGGTCGCCCTTGTTTTTGTAAAGGGTCACAATTGTGGCATCACGCATGTCTTGGGGGACTACTCCTTCCTCCCAGCAGCGGCAAAGTAGCTCGTGCAGTGGTTTAATCAATGCTGGTTTTCCACGTTTGATAGCTTCGGGCGGGATGCTGTCACTACCTGGTGCTTTGTCGTTTGGAAGGCAGTCGATTGCTTTGCTGAGCTCCTCTAAGATTGGCACTTTGTCGAGCTCTTCCATGGTGAGCAGATTCTTTATGCTGCTGAGGGCTGCATCAGTGACTGACGTTTCTCTGGAGTATAGTTCTGAGTAGTGCTCCACCCATCTGGCCATCTGTTGCCCACGGTCTGTGATCTTCTCTCCCGTCAGGGATTTCAGGGGAGCGACCCCTTTCACTGTAGGGCCTAGAGCCTTCTTGATGCCACTGTACATGCCTTGGATGTGTCCGGACTCGGCACTGCGCTGGATCCCTTCACACAGTTGTTGCCAGTACTCGTTCGCACACTGTCTAGCAATGCGTTGGGTGTTACTTCGGGCACTTCTGAGAGCAGCAAGCGTCCGTTCATTAGGGCATTTTTTGTAAGCTATGAAGGCTTTTCGTTTCTCCTCGATTTGTGGTTCCATCCTTGATAGGTGTGCACTGAACCAGTCCTGGCTGGGTCGTTCCTTCTTGCCAAACGTTGACATAGCTGTACTGTAGATGGCACCCTTCATGGCGTTCCACTTGGCTGTAGCGTCATACTCAGGCAGGTCCTGGAGAGCCTTGTTCAGGGCAGACACATACTCCTCCACCTTGGCAGGGACTGACATCTGTGCAGTGTTTATGCGAGGACATCCTTTTGGTTTTGTGCGGTGTAGCACGTGTGGCTGTAGTCGCACTCTGCTGCTCACAAAGGCATGGTCGGAGTCACAGTCTGCACTGTGGTAGGTTCTGGTGGAGAGGACGCTGTTAAGGGCAGAGCGCCTGGTGATGACCAAGTCGAGCTGGTGCCAGTGATGAGATCTGGGGTGTTTCCATGACACTTTGTGTTGTGGCTTACACTTGAAGAAGGTGTTTGTGATGCACAGGCCATGGTAGGTGCATAGCTCCAGCAGTCTCTGGCCGTTTTCGTTGGTCTTTCCAGTGCCATGATATCCGAGGCAGGTAGGCCAGGACTCATGGTCCGCACCTACTCTGGCATTAAAGTCGCCGAGGAGGAATAGTGGTTCATTTTTGGGACATCCTTTGATCTGTTCGTCCAGCTGCCCATAGAACTGATCCTTCACGTCTTCTGATGACGTGAGGGTTGGGGCGTAGACACTGATGATGTTGACAGGACCTGAAGTAGTGGTGAGGCGGATGGACAAGAGACACTCAGTGCCCCCTGTTGGAGGTTCAACCGAGGCCAGGAGATTGTTTTTGATGGCAAAGCCCACTCCGTGCTGACGGGGCTCCTCAGATTCTCGACCCTTCCAGAAGAAGGTGTAGTTTTCCTCTCTGAGGGAGCCACTAGAGGCGAGCCTAGTTTCCTGGAGGGCAGCTATGCTGATATTTAGTCTGGTGAGTTCTCTATCGATGATGGCCGTCTTTCTGGTGTCGTCCACTTCTCTGAGGTCGTCGGAGATGCCTGTACACATGGTGCGCACATTCCAGCTTGCAAATCGAAGAGCTTGAGTCTTCTTTATTGGTTTTTGTTTCTTTTGTCTGGTGTGGAATTACCGTCTGCTTGTCATGCTGAACAACACACTGAGCTCCAGACACCCACTGGAGCAGGCAGACGATGGCGGGTCAACACCTTATTGACCGGGGGCTGCCCGGCTTGAGGCGGGCGATAGTTGGCCAGTGGGACACGATGATCCCTCCCACCGTCAAAGCTGACCCGTGGCGCCCCTTCCCTACGCCAATCGGGTGGGACTTATAACCCGTAAACTGTCAGCTTCCGTGTTGTTTCCTCACTCAGTAGTGAGACTGGAGTGTCCTCTCCAGGGCGCAAGCCTGGGCGTGGAATATGGAGATCCTGGGCTGCCCAGACGTCAGGATCCCCCTCTCGTCCTTGCTGGTGGGGTCCAAAGGAATGCTGAGCATGACATTTGGCACCAGTTTGGATGCAGGAGCTGCTGGAAGGAGGTCGTAGTCGACCCCCAGCCGCCTTAGGGGCTCCACTCCTGATTTTCTGTCTGGGTTTACTCCCGTAGCCTTCCTTCTCCCGAAGATATCCACAAGGCAGTGGAGCCATAATCCAATGGATGGGACTTGGTTGGTTTTGAATCAGAGTTTCCTTCTCCTAGATGAACTGCCTGACAAGGCTAACGAGCTTCATCTGCCCGGGTTTGGGGTCAGAGTTTCCCTTCTCTTAGACTGGTTGCCTGCCAAGGCTAATGAGCCCAGTCTGCCCACCCAGTTATACCGCCGGGTACTCGGTCGCGCCACACAGCAGGCTCTGTTAAAACAGGGGGCACCGCGTGAAGGTGCTGCTGTGGACACAATAGTGTAGGAGAGGCCATATGCAAGTAACCTCCTGCCCCGCAGAGCGAGACAGTGGTCCTGCGGCGATCACTACACCTGGGAAGGAGAGGCTATGAGAGACGCTTCACTTTCCTTTGGCAAGCGGGACGTCAGGCCCAGGCCACGCACCCCAAAGACAATAAAATACCAGTAAATGAATGTATCTATATACTGTATGATACCTTGCAAATATCACATGGTCATGGTCTGACGATTTCATTTTGGATTAAGATCACAACTTCTCCTTTCATTCTGTCAGTCTTACCCTAATGATAAAAATGTATACCTATATACTGTATGATACCTTACAAATATCACATGGTCATGGTCTGACGATTTCATTTTGGATTAAGATCACAACTTCTCCTTTCATTCTGTCAGTCTTATCCTAATGATAAAAATGTATACCTATATACTGTATGATGCCTTACAAATATCACATGGTCATGGTCTGATGATTTCATTTTGGATTAAGATCACAACTTCTCCTTTCATTCTGTCAGTCTTATCCTAATGATAAAAATGTATACCTATATACTGTATGATACCTTACAAATATCACATGGTCATGGTCTGACAATTTCATTCTGTCAGTCTTATCCTAACGAGAAAAAAAATGTATTCTGCTGACTAAAAAGTCAATATTTTTAATTTATAAATTAGTTGTAACAACTTGACCAACGTGATATATTCTAACTGTAATGTTAATATTAATGCATTGTGTCCATATATTGTTTGTTTGTTATTTTTCTCTCTTAATATCAAACTGTTTTCAGGCATCAGAATGTAATTTAGCACTGAATATGCTTATGCAGGTGCTCCTGTATTATGTCATTCAAAATGTGAATTGGATATGGGTCACTGACTTTAAATACAAAATAAATCTAAAACATGGAAAGCCATAAAATGAAATATGTCAGAGACTCCAAGAACTCTCCTTTCTCCTTTCAGAGACCCTGTTTTAATCACATGTGAATAACTTTAGGTTTATACCAAAAATTGCTGTGTAAGCCAGGGACCTCGTTGTAGTTTAGAAATG
Source organism: Sinohyriopsis cumingii (assembly GCA_028554795.2). NCBI lineage: Eukaryota > Metazoa > Mollusca > Bivalvia > Unionida > Unionidae > Sinohyriopsis > Sinohyriopsis cumingii. The sequence continues at coordinate 127,826,677 of CM068835.1, forward strand.
AGCCCAAAATATTGATTTTCATACCCTACAGAGGTTGTACTTGATTTTTCTTATTGTAAAAATACGTTATTTTTCCCAAAAATCCTGTTCTTAACCTTTCCACATATATATACTGCTCCAGTGGCCTAGTGGTCAGAGTGTCAGCTTTCTGACAGTCTAAAATAGACTGCAGGTTCTGTTAAACTGGAATACTTTGTATCCTGCTTTCCACACCCAACCTATCTGTATGCAGGTACTGTAAAAGAATTCAAAATATTCAAGAAAGCAAATTTTGCATCCTTGGATTTTATTTTGTTAATACATATAAGAACTGTTTTTTCCTCCTATCAGTCTTATATTCAAATATTCCAGAAATTCCAACCACATTTTTTCCATGTGCTAATTTTAATTTAAAATACATACACATTTATAAGTAGATTCCAACTGCAAATAAGTCAGACCCTAATCTGCTGTTGCATAATACACTGGAAGACCAGTCTATATTGTTTGTTCCACTGATTACTCCTAACTGCATATACCCAGGTCTACCAGTGACTTATGTGGAAGGACCCCACTTATAAGCAAGGATAATACTGCATGTACCAAGTATTAAGATTTTACAATACCGCTTTGTTTGAAGAAAATACTTTTGTTCTTGTTTACAATTGTAAGTAACCCATCTTTTAGTTTCTGCAATGTAGTCTTGAAAATTTCAAAGTGATTGATTACAGAGCACAAACAACGGACCTGAAACCTCATATAAGGCTCTGTTGTCCTAAAGCAACTCAAGGTTTGTAGCTAATCAAAGTCCTGAGAATACCAATTTGCTTTAAGAACTGCGATGATTTGGTACATTAACAAGATCAAAGGGATGAGTATCAATTGGAAGATACTGATACTCATCTTTTATATGCAGTTACCAAGCTCTCATTAAAACATGTTATATGTGTTTTGGTTTTAGTTTTTTCTTTCTTTACTTTTTACAGATAACCAATTTAAAAATTCATACAATATTTTAAGAAAATATTTAAGTAATGACCTTTATGAACGTTTTCTGTTAAAATCATTCTGTATTGTTTCAAGAACTGTTCAGGAGCAGTCAAACTAATCGTGCATAGAGGGAGGTAACCCCTCAGTCAAATAATTTCCTCTTAGGATTGGATTTGGAGTTATGTCCCTTGATATACTGACTGCTTTGCATGGCCAGAAAGGCTCACAAAGCTAGATGAAAACAGTTGTTCTTGTTGTTGAAGGGTTTAACGACATTTTTCAACACAAGATAGGCTATATACATGTCAGCCAGGATAAATGGTGGGGGAAGAACCCAAGAAAACCCTGGACACAACCACTAACCCATGAGAAGCTACTGACAAGCTTTCTCACTTACCCACAATGGCCAATCCCAGGACTCAAACCCATGCAGACAGAGGTGTGATGGCAGTGATCCATAATGGTGAGCGCTTTAGATCACTCAGGGCCCCGATGAAGAAAGTGTCTTATTATTAGAAACACAAACTATTCTAAGTAAAACATACAAGTAAAAAGCAGACCATATATACTTTGGAGGATAAATGTTCCAAGCCAAAAACCTTTGGTATAAACAGAGTTCTTGTGTTTAAAACAAACATTTATAGGTTCTCTCCTGTAAAGAAACTGTGTCAAGGATCATTTATGACCCTTACTAAATGGAATAAAAAAAATGCGAATTGGTTAAGAAAATGTGCATTATTTTTAAAAGCAAATACTGTATCTATTTTGAAACTCTCTCATAATATCTTATTTAAAAATATGACCATGTACTGAAATGCAGGACGTATCATAAAAAAACAAGTATACCTATTGAAATTCAAATGAATTTGTAACTCATTTTTATTTACAGACAAAAATGTTAACTTTACTCAGCTTAACCATATACGTTGGTATGAAGAAAGTCTTTTAGGCAAGGGTTGTTATTAATTTGGACAAAAGCCCTTAAAAATTATACACTTTGGTATAAAAAGCAAGACCTATTCTTGTTGTTGTTGTTGTTGTTGTAGGGTTTAACGCCATTTTTCAGCACACAATAGGCTATACATGGTGGCCAGTATTAATGGTGGAGGAAGAAACCGGGAAATCCCCGGAAAGAACCACCGACCCTCGAGAAGCTACTGGCAAGCTTTCTCACATATCCACATTGGCCGAATCCGAGACTCGAACCCACGCAGACAGAGGTGAGATGGCAGTGATCCGTAACGGTGAGCGCTTTAGACCACTCGGCCACTCGGGGCCCCAGACCTATTCTTGTAAAACTAAAATTCCACTCATGTCTAGTTGGTGCAATAACATCTACTTTCACTGTAATCGGACTATAAACTATATTTAATGTGGTCATTGTGAAGTAAACCAACAGCATGGTATTCTGCATTGAAAATTTTCCTAGTAGTTGGTAGATTTCTCAGTACAGAAATGATTCTGTTACTTTGTAACAATGGGAATTTTGTAAGATGTTCTTGGAATACATAGTGGGGAAACTTGGCAGCTGTCAGGATGACACATAGCCATTTTAAGTTGATGTATATGATTGGCATGGAGTTAAATCCATTACAGGGGATAAAGATCCGGTGCACAATTGTGTCTGATGGGGGACATAATTGTTTCCCAATGAGCTCTGTCCGATAATTGTGCCTGGCTAGATGGTCAAGACAAGGTGAATTGGATCCAGTCATGTCAAGGGTTTTAATTTTGCAAAAACAGCATCTGTACTTGCTGAAATGTTCATCATAAGTTGAAACTCTGCAGAGATCAGTTAAGGAAAGGATGTGAAACCTGGATGTTCACGTGTTAGTTTTGGTGATTAACTTAAATTCCTGATTGGATAAGCTAACAATTAGGTGTGTGTTTCCATGAGATTCATGTTTTATAAATGTATTATCCCATACAATTAGTCAAACTTTTTGCATGAAGCAAAGGTCCTGAATCTTGGGGCAGGGCATACTTCCTCATAAAAGTTCAAGGGATTTGTAAGTGGAAGTCATGAGAAAACATTCTGTAAAAGGGGAAAGATAGCAAGGTACCATATCTTAGTTTCATATAATTTTCTTTGACAGGAGTCTGAAGATAATTGCTGAATTTATGTATCTTAGTTTCTTACATTTTTCTTTGACATGAGTCTTAAGATAAGTGTTTGGATTCATTTGTCTTGAATTTTACATGACTCATGTATTCTAAGAATTTCATGAAAGTAGATAATTTTCTATCAAAGAAGACCCAACAAACTATTTCAGTTGCATATTTATCTAATTTGAAAGGGAAACAGCTACACGAAGCACTAAGAGCAAATATGATCCATCTAGCAGTTAATGATCTGTAGGAATATTCTACTGGTTAGAGCATGTGGCTCATATCCAAGAGGTCCTGGATTTGAAACATGGCTGAACCATCTTAAGATTTTTTTTTACAAATTTCATCAAGAGCTTCCTTGTTTGACATTCATAATTTAGAACTTGCCTGGACTCTTTAAGCAGTGAACAAGATAAAACTTGCAAGGAAGATTTAAGACAATCCTGCCTCCACGGGTCTTCCTACCTATGGGAGAAACAGGCTGGTGGTGACATGATGTCAGAAGTTGAAAGTCTTCCAGGTTGAAATTAATGGCCATAACTGAGGGGTTCCAAGATGAATTTAATGTTCACATGTTCCAGACTTGGGCAACCATATGGAAACATGGATATCGGCTGTGGTCTACAGCCTGGAGAAGGATGGGCTCCACCAGACTGAACTGTCCATGATAACCAGAGATAACTAAATGACAATAGATAGAGATTTGTCACATACTAGGTTACCAAAGACTGAGCCATCTGCTGGATATAAGGACAGAGGTGATAACTATGCTACTTTTGCAACCATCATCAAAGCAAAAGATAACATTATCACTGGAACGTGGAAAGTCAGGATATTAAGACAAGCATCCTTGGACGTGCTGGAAGAATCTCGGAGAGAGATAAACTGATGGACACGGGATTGGATTTTCTTCAATAGAAATGAGGACATGCAATAGCATGGGGTCAAATTTATAATACACAAGGACATTGTGAATGCAGTCATGGGCTTACCCTAACCCTAACCCATCCAGTGCCTTACAGAACGATTACCAACCACCTGAGGGCACCTCATTTCAACATCAGACTATGACCAGTTTCAAATTCTCACTGACCAGACACCCAAGAAGGATATTCCAGTTATTCAAGGAGACTGGAACACTAAGGAGGAGAAGACATACAGGCAGACTGACGAGAAGTATGTGGTCTATATTGTAATGAACAGACCCACGAGAGATGACTGAAGCTCCATGAGAGATGACTGAAGCTCCATGAGAGATGACTGAAGCTCCATGAGAGATGACTGAAGCTCCAGGACTCTGCCACCTACATTGATCTAGTGTTAACGAACACCGTTGGCTGCCACAAACCATCTAGAAGATGCACAGTCCATATGGAAAACACCAAACCAGACTGAGTACATCTTGGTGAGGAAGTCGACCATCAACATTGCCAGAACATGTAGCCTGGACAAAATGATAGCAGACAAAATGTTAAGTGGACATAATGGTACATGTATTGGACAAAATGGTAGCGGACAAAATGGTACAGACAAGTTTTTACTAAATAATATTAATAGGCTGCTACTGTGAACTGACCATGGATGATTTATAATAATTACCTTTCGCTTGTGTATGAATTTGTGCCTTGCACGTTCTTCTTTCACAATGCCAGAGCTCCTTGCCATCACTGCCATCGGTGTTCTTGGTAAATAAATAACCTTGAAATACAAGCTTGCGAGTCCCTTTTTGAGAAGTAACATATTCTAACATGATGAAAAAATTTAACAAGTTTAATAATTAAATAATCAAGACAATACAGTCCTCTAAAATGATATGCAACTGTTTCCAGTTTGAGATTCAAACTACAAAAAGTAAGGCACCCCAGTCATTAGCGCACAGTTAACTTTGATACTTTGATCGATAAACTCTATATGTCGTACAATACTATTAAAACTAAGACCGTAATTTAGTTTATTCTACTCTAAACTGTCTTACAAGGCTTTCTAGGGTGTCACTTTTCCACTAATCGCAAATGTCGGCACATTTTTGACATGCACACAAATGACGGGACACCAAAATTTAAGTGTAGTTAGAAGAACTTAAACTTTTATCTCGTTCTGTCCCATACCATTTTGTCTGCAACATTTTAACCATACCATTTAATCCTAGTACCATTTTGTCTGTACCATTTTATCCATACCATTATGTCCACTTAACATTTTGTCTGGCCACCTTTGCCTACCCATCAGGCTCTTTGCCTCATGGGGGAAACCAATAATGTAACCCCACAACAGGAACTGCATGGTCTGGGTACAAACACCAACATAGTAACCGTGCACTTCTGCAATATAGTTGGCAGATTGAAAACACATCAGCTACTATTATTCCATCACACTAAATAAACATCATTAGCTCTTGTACTCTTTTATAAAAATCTGAATATTTATGTAAGTAAAATCTGGCTATGTATGCCACTCTTAGTAAGGAAAAAAATAATCAAGGTAATTTGTTACATGTTGCAAGTAATTCATCATGATGTCTAGATCAACATGATGTTGTTTTGTAAATACAACACATTAATATGATATGTACAAAAGGGCAATGGGGTGACATGTTGACTCTAAGTACACAAATTCTATGCATGAGAAAATAAAAACACAAAACATTTGATATTATTACAGTATTATCACATTTAATTGATGGATGTCATATGAAAATAACAGTAAATAATTAATATCTTTTATATGGATAACTTCTTTCATAAGATCTAATTTGGAAAAAGTTATATGGTAGGCAACAATACAATACAATACAGTACAATACAATACAATACTGGGTACAGTTGTAACAGAGTGTATGGTGACAAGAGAGTTCTAATTCATGACTTTCTTTATAAATTTAAATTTTCTGTCCTGGAAATATGTCAAATGTTGCTATTACTAGTGCAATGATACACTACATGGAAATCCTCATCTAGAATAGTGTGTGGACTGGTGAATTAACCATTCTGATTGGTATGTGCATGAGTTTTCATTTGCAATTACATAACAATGTTAGATTCAACTGGGGCTGGCTTTGTTTGAAGAATATGGTTCTGACGTCAACACATTTCTGGTTGGTGCCAGCTTTGCAGTGTCTCTTGAGAGTTTTTGAATATTTGTAGCCAGTGATGTGTCCAGACTGTGTCTGGAACAGTGCTTTCTGTTATAGTTCATTCCACACAGCATCATCTGAAGCTCAGTGAATGTTCAGGTCAGCATCATTAAATGTAGCTAAAAGTACCTAATTTGTTCACATGAAGTATTTAATATGAATCAGGTACCTTTAGCTACATTTGATGACAGTGACCTGAAAATTTACTGAATTACAGATAAGACAAAATTTGTCATGCCGTGTGGAACAAACAATAGTTTGTAGCATATTACCAAATAGCTCGTCTGTGTGTGTGTCTGTGTGTGTGTCAAAATGTTTTGTATGGTGTTTTATAAAAGTTGGACAGACCTTAAGCTACTTTGAATGAATTTCTTTTTGTTATATATCTGTTGTTTGATTTTATTACAACTCCATCAGGCTGAGCAGAACACAACAAGGGTTTCTTCTTTTTAAAACTAGTTCCTGGTGCAAAGACACCATGACAGACGACTGGACTGAGATAAGGAAAGGCTAGCAAAACAGCTACATTTCTGTCGCATGGTTGAGAAGAGGAACGTCCATCCTATCAGGAGCTCTGCAGTGAAAAAGATATATTACTGTATAGGTCAACTACGTTTCGAAACATGTTCCACATACCTCTATAATCAACATATTGTTTGCACAGTAACTGAATTTCACATTACATAATGGTTGGCTGCAAACTCTTATGTAGTCATGTATTGTAATGTACCTAATGACCTCATAACTTTTTAGGTACATTAGCAATGATAGGTTTAGGTCTTGTTTTGAACAACAGTTTCTTTTTAATGATGGCAGTCACACTGTAGCTAGTCCCTTTGTTCACATTTTCATCTTCTGTCTCCATGGGCTCATTTTCTGACCGATTTTCAGAGTCTTTTACCAGGACAGCAAATGGTTTTTCTAGGCTAACAACCTTTCCATATAGAATGTGATGACCAATGATCAAAACTGGAACATCCTGAAAGTACCAGTACTAGGCATTACATTATATCACCAAGTGATCAATAAACATTAAATATTTAATTTAAGTGTCAAGTTTAGTCCAATAAGATGTAATAGGAAGAAACAAACTTAGATGAGTAAGAAAATTAATAAAGCATTCAAGTTAGTTTTCTTATCAAGTTTCCTATTTATTCTTGGATGAATATAGTACATAATCATTATGCATTATGTCAATCATATCTTTAACCCTTGCACACATGCTAGCTTCAGAAACTTATATCATTCAACGATGCAATCATCACATTGAACAGAACTGATCCTTTAGTATCCATTTTTCAATTCTATTTTCTTGGGAAATGATGAATATTCATACGTGTTATCACACTGTCACTTAGAATAAAAAAAATCTTATAGCTCAGAGCTAATATTCATGTGGTTGAAGTGTTGTTGAGATCAAGATTCCAGGGGTGTATCATTGATTGTAACTCTGGAAAAGTGACACTTGCTCAGGACAAGTAACTCTGGAAAAGTGAATGTTGAGATTCAAGGGCTGTACAAGTTGGAAAAGTGAATGTTGAGATTCAAGGGCTGTACTAGTTGGAAAAGTGAATGTTGAGATTCAAGGACTGTACAAGTTGGAAAAGTGAATGTTGAGATTCAAGGGCTGTACAAATTGGAAAAGTGAATGTTGAGATTCAAAGACTGTACTAGTTGGAAAAGTGAATGTTGAGATTCAAGGGCTGTACTAGTTGGAAAAGTGAATGTTGAGATTCAAGGGCTGTACTAGTTGGAAAAGTGAATGTTGAGATTCAAGGGCTGTACAAGTTGGAAAAGTGAATGTTGAGATTCAAGGACTGTACAAGTTGGAAAAGTGAATGTTGAGATTCAAAGACTGTACTAGTTGGAAAAGTGAATGTTGAGATTCAAGGGCTGTACTAGTTGGAAAAGTGAATGTTGAGATTCAAGGGCTGTACTAGTTGGAAAAGTGAATGTTGAGATTCAAGGGCTGTACAAGTTGGAAAAGTGAATGTTGAGATTCAAGGACTGTACAAGTTGGAAAAGTGAATGTTGAGATTCAAGGGCTGTACAAGTTGGAAAAGTGAATGTTGAGATTCAAGGACTGTACAAGTTGGAAAAGTGAATGTTGAGATTCAAGGACTGTACAAGTTGGAAAAGTGAATGTTGAGATTCAAGGGCTGTACTAGTTGGAAAAGTCAATGTTGATATTCAAGGGCTGTACAAGTTGGAAAAGTGAATGTTGAGATTCAAGGGCTGTACTAGTTGGAAAAGTCAATGTTGATATTCAAGGGCTGTACAAGTTGGAAAAGTGAATGTTGAGATTCAAGGGCTGTACTAGTTGAAAAAGTGACCTGACCTGCTCATTGTTTAACTTGTCCCAATTTTTATTAGGCATCTTTTTCCAGTGTTTGATGTCTAGACTAGAATCAGAAAATTGCAGTGCAGTATATGTAATTATATGATCATATTATACTCGTCGGTAAAAGATTATGGACAATGATGTAATGCATGTTGTTTGTTTTTATGTGTGATATGTTTGTTGCCTGTTTGTCACAATAAAAGATAATTTTTATTATTCAGATTATCCCACAAAGATTTTTTTAAAATCACCCTCCCCCACAAAAAATGGCACAGGGAGCTTTAACTTTTAAAGGCCACTTGACATTACCTCAATGTGCTGACATTGTAATTAATAATTTTTAATCAACTTCTTGAAATCTTCAATATCTGGTTGCTCATATTATTTTCTGGTTTCCCCATTAATTTACTGTCATTGTCTCATAGATTACTATAATAAAAAATTATTAAACACATTTTGTTAAATAAATATAGTTAATCCAAAGTCAATTCTTGCAACTCACCATTGGTTCTGCAAATGGTATATACCACACAATTTTAATTTATCAATGGTATCTTCTTGTCCATCAGTTTTTTAATAGTTGGCAACCCTTGACTAGAAACTTAACCACATATCATGTTTATCTGAGTTACCATAATTACAGTTCACATTATTGTTAATCTGATACCAATAAAAATCCACTATATAAACTATCAGGTAACTATACACTTTCCACATGGGATAACAGACAAGCCAACAGCGTACAACAACATTTGTGACTAGTCTGCTTCTTTAAACTTGCCATATTCCTTTAGCTAAAGTTAGCCAATAGAAACAACACTACAACATCACTGCATATACCTATATCTTCAATAGAAAGCATAAACAAAGGATCAGGGTGGTAAACCAAGGATGAGAGATACCACTACCATATGTTGTGTTTTCAAAAGTCATACACACAAGTCTTATTTCCTTAAAGAGTTCACCCAAAGGGGCTGTAGTATGGAATGGCATTATTAAATCAGATACAGAGTAGCTGACACATGGTTTAGTGTGGCCTCTTGCTGAAAACAAACAGTCAACACTTTACTGTGGATTTATATGGAGATAATTTTGGGATCCTGCTGTAGGCAATCACACAGACAACATAATAATATAATTTTATTGCTGGAAGATATATACATATAAATATTAATTTTTAAGAAGATCATATTTTGAGTAATAATTTTGGTTGCCAGTGGGCTTCATATTGGGATGATTAGCTGTCCAGCTTAGGGCTGTCCAATTAGTATGTACACTTGAAGGGAGGAGTAACCCAAATGTATACGCTTGCATGGAGTGGGTGGGCTACTGATTATGTACGTACGCATAGGAAACAGGATTGGGGGTGGGTTGGGTGAAACCTCGATAATAATTTGTCTAATACATAACCTGTTTGAATGGGTTCGGTCTGCATTTGAATTTTAGTGGACACTAGACAAACTGTTTAATGTCATGCAGCTTATTTCTTTGATGCAGCCAGACATTCAGCATCAGTGGACTATGTTTTATTAAACACGCTAATATTATCAATCCTTTATGGTTTATGCGTGGATTAAATATAGGCTGTTCTATAGAATATGGGGTGGGAGATGCATCAAGTGTATGTACGCAGTTTGGGGTGTAAAAAAGTATGCATGTGTACAGGGAGGGGTAAAGCTTTGCCAGATTTTTGCATACATACTAAATGAATATCCCCCTTTAATGTTTAGTTGTCCCTGACTACCAGGCAATGGATTTTTTCTATCCTGGTGTAACGATGCTTTTACCCCAAGGTCAGCTAAGCCTAGCCCTATACCCTTTTCATGAGGTTTTAGACCAGTGCTCAAAGAATTATTTATTTTGGACACAGGACACAGGCTGGTGACTTAAATAAACTCAAAAGCCCTGGCTGAAATTCCACAAGTCTGGGCTCCAGTTACCACATTCCCAAAATGTTCTCCTTTTTTAATATTGTCACACAACATTTTAATAGCTACAATTCAAGTATAAAATCAATAGTGTTCAAAGGAGTTTGACAGTAATGCAAGTGTCATTAGTGTTCATCACTTCGTAGGTGTGCTTCACAAAGTAGTGATATTTTTGTTGGGTTTTTCTGATATCTAATTGCTTCTTAAATCGGCTTCAAAAACAAATTACACTTGAACACTATTTCAACAAATGAAATGATCCCGCTTTGCAATAGGCAGTAAGATCTGACTTCAAAGAAATGTTGCCGCAGTTCACAAACTTGTCAAAAATATAATACATACCGTTTAAACATTCTAATTCAAGGTAAAAATATGTAATAATTTTTGTTCTTGTACACACATCTAGTATCTCTTTGATTTACCTATAAGGGGTTGTTCCACTTCCTGATCCTACCAATGCAAATAAGCACAATAATCTCACATACTGCAGCCTTCAAACACATCTCACTAGCTATTGTCAGCCAGTTAAGTAATATGTGAAATGGTGGTTTATACCTGACCTCTTTGACTTTAATTGCCACTTTTTGAACTGCCCAAGGGATAGTTTTGACATCAGCTGCAGTCATGATTGTTTACTCTTTATACACGCTACTTTCTTTTTTCTTTTTTTTTAAGATTACTGAAAACTGTGTTTTCTTGAAACATGCCCATGTCAGGGGGTTTGGGAGTACAAAATCTTATTTTTAGTATGACATGCCCAACTTCAACCTTATTAAAATCAGATCTCGATTTCACATAGGACAGTGATGATCTGATTTAGATAGCACAGTGTTATGGCAGGTATGTCAACATCTTGAAAATACATTTAGACATTTCATCAGTGCGATCAAAGTTTCATCAGGCAAATTAAAACTTATTTTCAACAAGCCTGACGAACACCTCACTTAGTCTACAGACAGGCCCGATCTAAACTCAGAAGGGCCCTGGGAGGCCATCTGATTATTTACCACTGTAGACACTGCATAATTATACATCTTTTAAACTTTGCCAAGTATGAACATGGAATTTGTGATATTTCTTGATATGCACACCTTACCATAAAAAAATGACTGAGAAGTAGACAAGAGGTTCGACTTGATGGATAGAAGAAAGCAAACACTAATTAAATTATGGAGTGACCCAAAATTCGGGAAGATTTAGAAACTTGTCCAAGATAAAGTTTGATCATGTGAATGGCAATTATACTTGTACAACTATACTGATAATATTATGCAGATTAAAGAACTGAACATATGATCACAGCATTTGTTCACTGTCTCTACAGTATAGTAGACAAGAACCTTGACTGGTTTCAACTGTTGTTCCCTATGCATGTATTGAAGTCCAATCAAGGAAATTGGTAAGGAACCATGCTAGGCAGCTCAAATGCATCATATAATGGCATCATTGGCATATAGTCAAACCTCTATGAAAAAAGGCTAACTGGCCATTGTACAAAAGTCAACTCTGAATGCTGGTTCACCTTTCTATCTTACATTTTTGAACATTCGCCTTGTACTGAATACCATTATTGTTATTACTATTATCGTTATTATTTCCTCAGGCAACTGACATAATTTCATCTTCTAAAAATTTACCAAATAAATTTATCATTTACAAATTCTGGTGTTAAAAGGTTTCATTCATAGAAATTGATTAAAAGGATAAGTATCTTGAATACAACGAATCTATCTAAACAATTTTGTCAATATTAATATATTTCTATTCATTTAGTTACAGAAACATACTTCAATTAAATCCAATTTCAGCATTCTCCGCTTACATCAATCACATTCATGCCTAATGAAATGTAGGCCAAAAGAACTTAAAAACACAGACATTTGCTTGTGTGAGAATTTGAATTTATTAGAAAAAGAGATCATAGTAAGAAAAGTCTGACTAAAGCATTATGACTTTAATTTGTAGAAAACATCAATATGGGCTGTTAAGTGTGTGAGATACTGAAAATTGTATTTCTTGTTTCGATTTTAGTTGACATCAGGACGCACAACATGGTGCCATTATTTAGGCACTAATAGTAATACCTCAATACCCAAAATATAAATATCAGGGTTGATGTCTTATATTGTAGGACTAGTGCATGTAATAATGGTTTGTTTGAATATCTTAAATAATCAAGAAACAGTTACGGGTTTCCACAACCCATTTTCTTGTAAATGACCCCACTCTTTCCATTTCTGTATGAATACAAGATACTATGTGATAGCCCGTCCACTATATGAATACTGATTAACTTTTCCTTATAAGTTACCTTTTTTGTGAAGTGCAGATCTCCTATAAAACGACCATTCAGTGCAACTTGGTGTCGAGTCTCCAGACTACCCTGCAGTTCTATCATAGCCCACTCTGGGGGCGTATTATCTTCCCTAGGCCTGAAAAAATATAATAAAGGGCAGCTGCCACTCGTATAATGGTACAATAATAACTTTGTAAAAAAAAAGCTGAGCAAAAATATCATACCCAGTATATTGTATGATGATGATAAAATAATGATTAAATGAATTCTCGTTAACATACAGCACCATCGATGCAAAATAATACAACAAATTACCAAGACTTTTCGAGTTTGTTTTCACAGCTTGAGTGACAAGTAGTGAACAGTTTGTAATGCTTTCCATTGTGCTTGTTTAGTGGTAATTACGAAATAAATACATTATTTTCTGAGTAATGTAATATTTAAAAAATGAGTATCGGATATAGGCATATTAAAATACGCACACTTTAATGACGATCTGAACCATAGTCAAACTTCCCGCAAAAACTACCAAAATTTTAAAACCGGAAGCACAACAAAGGTATACACTAAATAAAGATATGAGTGATCCCGTAATCTGTGTCTGGTCGACTGTGCATATATACATGTCATTGTGACATTGCTCGCGTGCATGCATATATACATGTCATTGTGACAATGATTACGTACATGCATTTATACAAGATTTAAAAAGATGAATTTAGTAGTTAAATATATACGACTATAAAATGGTAGCCAGTCTAATTAAGAACGTAAATTTAAAATGAAAGTTGAATAAGGCTGAAATAAAGTGGAAAGGACCGTTTGAGACTGAAACGATCGTTCACTGTCTAAATGCAAATGTATACAATATGCTCGTATATCGAGTAGATAAATAGCAGAAAACTGACAAAATTCAGTTAGTTCATTTACCTACTGATAATGCAATGCAAGAACGTATTACATGCTCGACGATATAATAGTTTTGTCGTGGAAAGAAATAGTCTAGATATCGTCTACTACTTTGGCTATTTTAATGACTGTATGAGTGTATCGAATAACCTTTTCTTAAAATAACCATTTTGTTCTATTATATATATCATCATCATCATTGGCGACTCGGTCTCGAAAGACCATGCGAATAGCGCCCTTGGGGTGTTGTCTGTCTCTGTTGGCAACGTCTGCTGTGGCTGTGCAGGCCTATACGTGAGTGACAGTCCCTACTGCAGTTGGTGCAGACATACTGGGAAGTCTGCGTTACTGTATTATATATATATATATATATATATATATATATATATATATATATATATACATGTATTGTCTATGAATAAAACACCTTGGAAATTTTTGTTGTGGACGGCCTTCTTTTGGCATTTTTTCTTCAAAATAGTTTGTTGGATTTGGCAAATGATTGGTCTTTTCGTTGCTCTAAGGATTTCACAGAACAGTTAGAAATATGGAAAAGTTGTACTCACTCAGGCGTGATTAAATAAAACCATATAATTGTTTGGCTTACCCTGTCTACAACTAAATGAGAATTAAGAAATTGCGATCAAGTAAACGATGATGTGATGCCATTATATCACGTTTGGCATCCTACATCAGATTGTGAATTAAGAAATTACGATCACATAAATGACAATTTCAAACCATTTTATCACGGTTGGCATCCTACACCAGATTGCGAATTAGGAAATTGCGATGGCTTAAGCCATGATGTTATGCCATTTTATCACGTTTGGCTTTATACACCAGATCAATAATCAAGAAACTGCATTCACTAAAACTTTCATGTTATGCCATTGTATCACCCTTGGATCCCTACACTAGATTGCGAGTTAAGAAATTGCATCGTTTAAGCGATGATGTTATGCTTTCTTACTAACCCACACTGGCCCATCTTCGCTAGCCAAGGTTCCGATATGATAACCATATCTACACCTTGTCGGATCGAACATATATTTTAGTGCGTTTGTCCTAACGACATCTATTGGCATGAGTTGCCTCCCTTAGTATATAATGCCGACACACCAATAGCGTGTAACAGCGGAGTATTGTACATCGGCCGGAAATAGTTGCGACATTGACTTCAAAAGGATACTTTGTAAGTTTAACATCGAAGTGTGACTATTTACCAGAGGTAAGCCATAACAGGTGTATTTGAGTGAAACGTATTGATACAAACACGGACAGGCACTGGAAAATCATTTATTTATTAGCCCATTCAAGTTGTGTACTCCCCTTATCTCGATCATTTTACGATCGCCGCATCCAATGAAATTCACAGAACCGAAGCACAGAAATATCTGCTCGATACGTCAAGGTGTAGATAGGGTTATCATATCGGAACCTTGTCTAACGAAGTTGGCATTGGCCAAGCCAGCGATCGTTAAAGGCAAGCGCTTTAGACCACTCGGCCATCCGGGGATCTATTTAATACTATAGTTAATGGCATGGAGAACTATAACGAGTCGATAAAGTCAAGCGATTATAAACTAAAGGCCATATGATATCAAATACGTAGCGAATATTTATATTCGATCATTTGTTTTGAGGTGATAGAGCAGAATGTTCATTTAAGATTTAAACCAAAACAGACAAAATAATTTTTTAAATTGGCATCGTCTCTTCAGTAATTTTAGGCTCATAAACGATTTCGTGGCTATACCAGCTTTATAGCTTCCCCTGCCCAGCAAAAAGTTGTAAAAAAAAACTAACAAAAATGTTAACATTATTTCTTTTGCAATTTAAATAATATACAACTTATACCGAATTTAGCGAATACTGAAAACATGTAACATGTATAGACAAATTAAAAAATTGCAATTAAAAAAGTGTATATACAAATTTTAAATCTTAATAAGAAATTTATATATTCAAGCCGTTTTGAAGGACCAACAATCTACATTCCTCTTATACAAAGTATTGAATGATCGACAGAGAACGTGAAAGAAAATGTACAAATTAAACTTTTTGTTTCTATAAAAAAAAAAAACACCCAATACTCTTTTGTGTAATTCAATATCTTTTTAATCAGCTCCACCCATTATAATACCAATACAACAGACGAAGAGACTGGGTTAGGGTTTGTCACTTCCTCTTCAAATACCTAACATTACACATGAACGTACTTACAAGGTTTGCAACGTTCTGCATTAAGACTAGACTTCAATGATCTTGTAGAATGCCATTTTGCCATCGTCGTTGGGAAAGTCGACTGCTTTCCAGTGGGTTCATGCTCAATGACTTTCGTCGGCGTTGGTGATATACGTTTGAACGTCGTTGTTTTTTCAACGAGGAAGTTCACCTTTAACACACATCGCTTGATTCCAAGAAGCTGTGTACGAACTGAAGTCAGAAGGTAATGAATATCCCATGTATTAATACGTTTCACATGTATATAATGATAAGTCACGAGTTCACACTTGAATTTTTGCAAGAGACTAAACGTGTTTGGTTTACCAAAAAGTCAATGGCGGTAAGGAATGATCACATAAGTCTTGAAACCACTCTTTAATTTGTTTTAAACCCTGAGACGATGGTCCATGCGTTTCCCAGATACCCTTTCAACTTGTCTTCTTGACTGATCATCAAACATTTGTCGTCTTTGTTTTTGACTAGGATGATCGATTTTACAACCATGAAAATGTTGTCTGGACAGTTGTGTTATATTCCCCCCCCCCCCCCCAGCTAAGTAACGAGCAGAACA
Organism: Sinohyriopsis cumingii; assembly: GCA_028554795.2. NCBI lineage: Eukaryota > Metazoa > Mollusca > Bivalvia > Unionida > Unionidae > Sinohyriopsis > Sinohyriopsis cumingii. Next base: position 127,843,162 of record CM068835.1, read on the forward strand.
GGAGACTAAGTGTTGCTCTTGTTCTGGTCATCATGACAACGTGACCATGTTTATCTCTGTATTTTCTTCTTCACGTGTGGACCGTAATAGTGTTCTGGATAGGAAACATCCTGATTGCCTGTTTCCTTATCTTCCATCTTTTAGTAGTTTGGTATCACTTCGATAAGACTGTTGACTTCCAGCGTATTGTTAGATTTTGCATAGAAGATGAAGTCCACTGTGTTTGCCAGAGCTAGTTTTACACGATGTTGCCGTGATTTTACAGAGTGGAATGTCCTTCATCGCTTCCTCGGTCTGGAGTGAAATGAAAGCCACACAAAGCATATTTTCCTGCAGTGGCTATTACTGCTTCCAAGTTGTCACGTGGCTTTAAACAGAGTAAAGTAAAATAGCAGGTAATGTTTCGGGGAAAAGGTAGGTTTGAAGGGGCTGGTACATATCGTCGGGTGACCTCTATCTTGGACACACTGAAGTGCTGGAACTCGAAAGGATTTGATTGAAGGCCACATTATTGACATTATTGACGATGCAAACGTTGACATTTGAAAACATTATCTTCGATCTTGTATGTTCAGAGGATATGGTGATGGTCACCGACCCCCACTGGTCGTGGTTGATACTTGGCTAGTAGTGAAGTGGGATACTATAGGGTCTATGGGATTTATCATTAAAAAGACCCCTGGGACAATATAGGGTCTATGTAAATTTAACATGGAGAAAAATCGTGGGACAATATAGGGTCTATGGGAATTAACATGGCCAAAAAACCCTGGGACTATATAGGGTCTATGTAAATTTAACATTAACCACCCTGGGACAATATAGGGTCTATGTAAATTTAACATAGCCAAAAACCCCTGGGACTATATAGGGTCTATGTAAAATTGAAACAGGGAGGGTCTCTATTTTTTTAAAAAATAAAATATAAGAAGGGGTAGGCAATGGAAAGACTATCTCTTTTCGAGAAATATGGCTGGCCCTGAAAAGGGCCTTTGGGTTTTCTTCTTCTAATTTCTTCTTTTCCTCCACCAAGTTCTTATTTTATCTCCTACACTCTTCTTCTCTTTCTTTTTTTTCTTCTCCTCCTCTTCTTTCTTCTTCTCTTCCTCCTCTTCTTTCTTCCTCTTTTCATTTTCTTCTTCTTTTTCAATTTTTTCGTTCCATTTGCGTATTCTTATTCTTTCCTCTTCATCCTCCTTCTCCTCCTTGATCTCTTTCATTACAACACTAATCTTGTCCTTTGCTTTCCTTAAGTTATTAATTTCCATCTTCACACGATGGGGACTATAGGAATAATGGTCTTCAACCAGTCTTAATAGCATCTGTTCCATTATTCCTAAGTTGTCTAAAACGTCTTGCAAGGTTTGTATTTTGTCCATTTGGTTTGACGCCATCTTCTTTTTATTCTTTGCAGAATGGTTTGAACCACGAATACTGTGGGTTCTTATACTTAAAGCGCGGACGTGATGGAAAACATCCCCCTAAAAAACATAAAATTGATCTTACCTAGATCATAACCCAACAACGTGCGTACGTGAAGGTAAACATCCCCACTTTTCTCATTTCATATAATCAAACCCAAACTATACTCTCCACATACTCTAAGAAACAATAAAGAAACCCATAATCTACTATTCACACAAACATACCTGAGCTCTTACAAACACAAACACAAACACACAAACACATACCCTCACATTTTTTAAAAAAGAGTTAGTGTTTATAATCACACTACTCTACCTACACACATTGGCAAATGGATTGTTATTTCTTTTCTAGAGTATTGGGTAGCCCTGAAAAGGACTGTTTTTGGAACTTCAGAGGCACCTGGCTAATGGTGACACCTTCCGGGTCTGGCACCACAGACACAACGCCTACTCCAGTCATTGGTCCAATTGACTGAAGTTGTTGGAAGAGCTGACGGGGGGTGAGTGGCTTCACTATCCCACTCCTCCGTTTGCGGAATAGTGAACATTTCTTCTTCCCTTTGTCTTCTTTCTCTTCTATTCCTCATTCGAGGATGAACAATTACCTCTTGTTGTGGTTGTAACTGTGGTGCAGTCATTGCCTGTGGAGGTTCCATCACCCAGGGCTTCACCTCACATTTTTTTATCATCAACACGTGAGACCTTATCCCTCTCTTTTTTTCTTCCTCTTCTTTCAGTTTTCTTTCTTCTTCCTCTTGTTTTATCCTGGCTTCTTCCACAAGGGCCTCTGCAGCCAGCTCATTCAGGAGGCATCTGGCATACTCCAGATGCATCTGAAGTTCCATCAATTTACTCAGTCTGCTGCTCATTTTTTCTAGTGTTGAACAATCAACAAGGGTAGCTGGACTGCCGAACGAGTTTCAATTTATACTGAAAGCGCGGACGTGAAGGAAAACATCCCCCTAATAACATAAAATTCATCTTACCTAGATCATAACCAAAAAAACAACAACAACGCGCGGACCTAAAAGAAACACTCACTCACTTTTTTATGCTACCCATCACTATTTTAAAATTTTTTATAAATCACTTCAATCCACTATCCACATACTTAAAGCAATCCAATCTAACTCCAAATATACACCTCAGACACCAAAAAGACATCATTTTAATCTACTATCCATACCAACTTACTTTATCACTTACTAACACAAACACACCAACACATACCCTCACATTTTTAAAAAGAGTTAGTGTTTATTTTCACACTACTCTACCTACACACATTGGCAAATCGATCGTTACTTCTTTTCTAGAGTATTGGGGTAGCCCTGAAAAGGGCTGTTTTTTTGTTTGCTATGGCATTCTTTTTTAGTTTCTAAGAATGCGATGTCCTCTGATTATAGACTTTCTGGCGATAGGTCTGCTTCTTCGGAAAGAGAAGAAGAACTCTTTGGTGTCGATACGGCAATCGACAAAGCCTCTGTCAGCTTCAGGTTGCTGCTGCTGTTGTTGTTGTTGCTGTTGTTGCTGCTGTTGCTGCTGTCTCTGAAGTCTGTACTTCTCTGTCCATTCTTCTTTTTCCCTGTTCACTTCTTCTCTGAAGAGCTCTTCTATTAGGTCTTCAGTGATTTTTAACATTCTCACATTCTCTATTTCTTCTGGCTTTGGTATCAGACTGTGTCTGACCCTATGCAAATTCACGTAGGCTTCGTTGAGCTTAGCTAGTTTGGAGCACATCTTCGTAGGAGGATGAGTCGACAATGGATGGTTAGACTGGGAACAAACCGGTTCTTAAAGTCAAAGCGCGGACGTGAAGGAAAACATCCCCCACACGGTTTTCGAGCCGCAACGTTCATGAGAGGGATAGTAAGAAAAAAAGAGCATCAATCCAACATTCTTATAGCTAAACAAACCACAAAGGCATTTTTTTCAAAACACAACATTTTTTTCTTCAAAAATCACTTAACACTAAACAACAACTCTAACATTTTTTTAACAATAATCCAACACTATAACATCAAACAATTCTTTTCAAATCACAAACATTTTTTTCTCAAAAGACATTCTACTTTAAACAGGGCTGACAACGTTGTGAATGAAATTGTGATTTCCACTGTTGGAAATCATTAGGCCATTGATGGACACTACGTTTCCTAGCTTGAGACAAAAGATAAGCATAATGGTCACAAAACCATCGATCTACTTTCACATCGTTTCTAGCAGAAGAACGAGGATCAAAATGAGTCACTAAATGTTCTAAGGAATAGCATAGGCTGCGATGATGCAGAAAATACACACAGTACTGTCCACACACCAAGGAATCTGTGCCTTGTAATTTCACATTATTGAATCGGGTGGTTTGAGCATTTCTTCTCATAAAGTCGATGATATCGTCTTCCAAAGGGGGCAATCCGTACGAATCGAAATATTCCACACATCCTTCTTGAGGAAAGTAGACGGCTACCCAGTGGGTTCCTGGGAGATGACTGTCGTCCGTGTTGATCACGTAAGCTTGATGGTCTTTAGGTTTGCGATGAGGGAGTTCATCTTTAGCACAGACGACAGGATTCCAAGAAGCCGTATACGAACTGTGGTTCAAAAGGTAATAAAGTTCCCAGGTATCCATTTGTGTGGTTTTTTTCTTCTTCTTCTTCACAGGTAATAATAAGTCGTCAATTCGATCCTGACTTTTTGCTTGAAAATGTCTGACGAATAAACGGTTATTCGTTCTGTTTCCTCACTCTGATTCAGGAGAGCTTCGATACGATGGATCTCTTGAGTGGTAATGGTGGACAAGAATGTTTACGCAAGTCTTTATACCACTGGTGCAACACGTCTTTGTTCGAGATGAGACTCCAAGCTTCGTCCAGATACTCGTCCAATTTTTCTTCTTGACTTAACATTAGGCATTTATCGTGTTGAATTTGACTGGGATGATCGTTTTGACATCCATAGCAATTTTTCTTGATCAATTCCGTCACTTTGTCGACCAAGTGTTTGGCAAAACAGGAGACTAAATGGGCTTCTTGTTCTGGCCATCTCGACTTCATCATGATCACTTCTTCTTTTTCCAGTTTCCTCACATTCCATCTTTAAAGTCTCTCCATTAGGTAAAGAGGGATAACAGTCTTCCATGGCTTCTAGTAATCTAGAATGACTTCTCTCAAACTGTTGATTTCTATGGTATTATCGAATTCGGCATACAGGATGACGTTCACTGTGTTCCCTGCATCCAGTGGACTCGCAAACTGAATTTGCACACGAATCTGGCCGGATTTTATAGGGTGGAAATGTCCCTCGTCGCTGCCTTGGTCTGGAGTGAAATCGAAAGCCCACAAAGCATAGCCTCCTGCATAATCGTCGTACGTAATGCCGTGACTGGTGTTGGTTCCTAACTGTCCGGTAGCTTCGTACAGGGACAAGTACGATCTCAAATAATTCTTCGCGGCACCAAAGTTAGGCTCGAAAGGTCGGGTACACAAGGTCTTGCCATCGCGACTGACTTCGATCTTGGACACATTGTAATGCTTAAACTCAAAAGGATTTTCGTTGTAGACACCATTGAAAGCTGAATTCTTGACGATACCAACAATCAAACGTTTGGGTAACTGTCCTTGGAACAGATGATCTTCGATCATGGATCGCTGTCCAGCAGGAATGGTGAACGTTTTCACTTCTACGCGTCGTATCGGATACTTGGCGGTTGTTCTGCTCAATGTCTGACTGATGTCGTTACCTACTTTAGGTAACACCTCCACACGACGCACGTAGAGTCTGGCTTCTTGGATGATGGCTTTGTAAGTGGCATCAGCAGCAGCCATCAAATGGAAAGCAGTACTACTGCGATTCAGTCTCAGGCGAACATCCACCCCGTTCAGCAAATACTTTTCTTGTAACCACATGTCCAAATGCAAACGATCCATCAGTTCTAAACTACGACTTCCAGCAATTTTCTTTTGTCGTTCTACAAATCCCGTTGGATTTGAAGCATCCCCAGCAAGTGTAATGCCGTTGAACTTAGTCGCTTGGTCAGGTTTCCATACCACACAAGCATCCAGATGAGTGTTCTTGGCTTCTTTTCCGTACGTCAAGAGATTTTCCAGGTACGCTCGATAAGGGTAAGTATCCATACTGCTGCTGACCAGTTTGTTATTCAAGTACAAGTCCACTTCGCTGAACAAGGAATGCATGAAATTATTGACGGGAGCTACTGCTTCATCAGCGTCTATGTTAGCGTTGGGTGGCTCGATTACTTTCACTTTCAAGTATAGGTAACTGCTATTCAGATCGATGTAATCTTCGGGCTGTCCTTTGATTTCAAACTCGATGGGAGCGGAATCGGTCAATGAGGAGACCGGGTGAAATTCCACCCACTGGGATTCTTGCATCGTCATCATGGTGGGGGGCATGGCAAACATATCCAGTTCCGTCTTGGAACAGGCGCAAGACTCTCGGTGCATCATTTTTTTCTATGTTTCAATAATCGAAAACGTCTAAGTCTCGAACGGTTCTTCTTTTCTTGGCCTTTCTAGCTTGAAGTCTGGTGAAAGGGTGTTTTCTGCGTCGTCTCTTTCTGCCTTGTCCTTGCTGAATGCCTGACTCGGTAGCGTGCAGGGCATTTATAGGTGTGTCTCGTCGGCCTAAAATGTCTTTACCCGTTTGCAGCAAGACATTTTTGCCTGCCCTCATGAAGGCTTCTTTAGGGTTTTGTTTGTCGATGATGACATTTTGGAGAAATTCTTTGCCTTGCGTCAGTGCCGCATCTTTCAAAGCGTGCAATCCGCGTGTCACCATCGGTTTCAACACCGGGGCCACCGAACGAAAGGCCGATTTTAACATGTCTCCTAAACCGTGTCCTCGCTGTCGTGCAACCCCTTGGTACACTGGATACATGACTTACTTACGAGTCGTGAGAAAACCGTTTTCGAAAATGGAGTTTCACCGTGACTTTTCCTTTGGTGAATGGAATATTTTGTCCTAAATCTCCTTTTATAGTAATGTTGACAGTGTCCAAATACGACTTGCTGACCGGTAAATAGTGAGGATAAACAAATTCGCGGTGGACGTGGTAAGTGTTTCCACCTTCCTCGTCAGCGTTTGCGGCAGAATCCACTTTGAAAGGAATGACACGCAGTAACGGTACGGAGGTGTGTCCCACCACGTTGTACTCCACCACATCGGAGTACACGAACATCAAATTCAGTCCTTGGTTCAGTTCTACCGGGGTACGAAAATACTTGGCAAAAGAATCGTTGTCAGAAATGACTGGTAATTCACCTTTTTCTTTTTCTACTTTCTTCCTCAGCTCCATGTCACCGCCCATCATGTCAAACAATTCAGGACAAAATAAGAAAGACATGATTTTAGGCCCCTCAGGAAATTTTATCAGGAAGCGACGAGCTGTTTTGTGGTATTCCAGGGTGACACTTTTTTTGACACTTTCTAAAGCTTTCAGAAACACAGCATTAAACCTGGTGGCTATGGTGCTGACCAAATGTTGACCACTAAAATATTAGCCTGGGGGAATGAACAAGTGATAGGTGGTCCACTTTAGATTTGGTGTACGGGTTTTCTTGTCATATTTGCTATGGATATCCATCCACTGTTGCACTTGCTCGTCATGAACTTCCACATCAAATTTATTTTCATTGGGAAGGACATTGAGGACTTGGGTCGGGTGAATCATTTCTACCAAAGCCACTTCCCAATGGGCTTCGTGATCTAAGGGGATGGCCTGAGGTAATTTGGCCGTGTAACAGCACAACGTGTTGTGGGGAAACACCTCCATGGAACTGTCACTGGGTAAGGTTAAGTAAAATTGGTTTTGGTGACTCATAATTCCAGAGTTCTGTGGCTGTCCGAGGGGATATTACTGGACGTCAGAGGCGTGTCTCCGCCCAAAATGGGGTTCTGGTTGTGGTTGGAGTGGTGACTGGCACTGGCACTGGACACAAGGTTTCCGTTCGAGGAGAATTTCAGGGAGGGATTAGGAAGCAGGTAACCGATGCAACTGCTCAATAAAATGGTCCACAATTGTTTGTCTCCTTGTTGCAAACTCAAATTGGCGATGGCTGCCCCGATGACACAATACACCACGAAGATTTGGCAGAAAAAGACGATTTGCGTTTTAGGCACACGTTCTCCACACCACACCCACAAGGGTTGTTTTTGTAAATCTTGCACAGAAGAACTGGGTGAAGAAGGAGTGGTCGACGTAGCTGCGTCTGCTGTGTGAAAGGGCATGATGGTCACTTCTTCTTTTTATAGTCGATGACTTGCGAAGCGTCGATCCAAGAATCGAAACTGGGTGGATATCCTTTCCAACGTACTTTGACTTCTTTGACACGTCGTTTGCCCACTTTACGGGTTCTGCGTTCGAGAATGCTTTCGATGTCGTACACGTCGTCTTCTTTTTTGGTGACACGTTGTAACTCGGGCAAATAAAACGTTCCTTTGAGTACTTCTCCGTTCATGTCTTCCAATTTATAGACGGCAGGATGACGGCCATGCACTCGTCCAGTGACGCGAAACAATTCGGTCGTCCAGTTAGGTAAGTAACCTTTGTCGAAAGTGCGTTTAGTTTTGCCAATGCGCACCCAATCTCCTACGACCAACTCTCCACTTTTCTTGGGGACAGCCCTCGTCGGGGACGTACCGAACAGACGCTCAAACACCAGCACTTCGTTGTCGGGAGTCACGTCTTGCGGGGCACGTCCGATGCTTCGATGGTAAGATTGGTTGTACGCTTGCACCAGGTGCGGTAAGATGTCGATGTACTTCAGAGTGTGGTGATGCGTAAAATATTTCCACATGCGTTCTTTCAAAGTGCGTTGAAAACGTTCCACGATGCTGGCTTTGGTTTCGGGATTCTCGGTGGTAAAAAAATGAATGTCACGTTTCTTTAATTCTTTTTGGAAAGCTTGGTTTAGAAATTCGGTGCCTTTGTCCGTGTGCCATCGAAGAGGGTGACGACCGCTTTGTTTCAACACCCGTTGTAAGGCTCGCACTAACTCGCTGCTCGATTTGGAAGTCAAGGGCACGACCCAGGCAAATTTGGAAAAGACGTCGATGACACAAAACAAATATTTGTAGCCACGATTGTAGCTGGCCAAATGAGAGACATCGGCTAAATCGGCTTGCCATTGATGATCGATGCCTTCCACTCGGGTGCGACTTCTGGCAAACTTGCGTCGAATGGGTTTGTGTAAAGTGTAGGTAGCTTGTTCTTGTAACCATCGTTGCACTTGAGGTAAACGGAGACTTTTCAGTCGAGTTTTGGCAGTACGATACAATTTTTGAACTCCTGCGTAACCTGCAGGATGCGAGGGATCGTAGTAAATGCTGGCTAAGACTTTTTCCATTTTTGTGTTGGCGTGTTAATAAGTCACCCACTCTTCGGTGATGCTACTTTGGGTGGGTCGAAAGGGTGGTTTGGAAACGGATTTACGTGTCCGATGGGCTACGGGAGTAGAAGTCGAAGGTAGTGGTGGTGGTGGTGGCAATGGAATGGCTTTGGTCTTCTTTTCTTTTTTCGCTTCTGGTTTCCCTTCTTTCTTTTTCACTTCTGTCGAAGGAGGCGTGGACATCATCTTTTTAACCCAAGCTTTCATTTCTTCTCGTTGGGGTGTAGGGGACGGGGTCAATAAGGATGCTGCAATCTTACTCGAAATGTGAGCTGCTGACGGTGTTTGAAACACTTCGCGCATCTCTTCTTCCTCAGGTCTTTGTGGGGTAGCATCTCTGGTGACCCTTGGGGATGGTAGTGGTGGTAATGATGATGATGGTGCTGGACTTTTCATCAAGGTCTTAAAATCTTTTAGAGTGGGTAAAGCTGTTTCGTCTAAAGCTTTCTGGTGAAAGAGTTGCAGTCGTTGCAAGAGTTGACCGTACTTTTGCGATTTTTCTGTTTCGGACAAATCTTGGCGATCCATCAAGGACTGCAATTCGTGTTGTAACTGGGACATCTCGCTCAAATTGGGATTGGGAGGTAAATGCGGGGTGTGTTGTTCTTGCCACCGATGGTATTCCATCCATCGTTTGTAAGGCACTAAAGCTAGTTTTCGTCCTTCCATGGGGTTGTCAGGGGTCGATTCTGAGATCTTGGGACTTTCGAAGGCCTTTTTATCTTGCTCCCATCAGTCCTCCCAACATGGTTCCCAAGACTCCTTTCAGTATGGGGCCTAACAAGAGAGGCAAAATGCCTCCACGTTGAACCAACATCTTCTTTTTTTGACGAATGGGAATTTTCTTTTGAACCATTTGGCGAAGAACGTGACGATGTTTGCCTAAGCATTGTTTCTGGTGTTTGGACAAAGGGATCGTGCCTTTCAAAACGTTCAAACAACATTCGCACACGGTATCGATGACCTCTTTGGAGGCCGTTTGAATGAGTTTTTTTCGTAGGGGTGGAGAAGCTTTGGACAGGACAGATAACAGGTCCCCATGTTTGGCTAAACGTGGTGGCAGTCCTTTCCTTTTCTTTCCTTGGGGTTTTCTGGAGGGTGACATCTTTGAGTCTTTAGGAGCACCAAAAGAACACTGATACCCTACTTGGTCACAGGCCTTTTTTATACTGGAACGCGTCGCCACTGATTGTCTTTACGTCGTATCAACTTCATGACAGGCATGACACGTCGTGCAGGGGTACGTAACGGACTAAATCGAGTCAGTTCTTGCTTGGACAAATCCAGTAAACTTTGTAACATGCCCGATCTTTCATGGACTTTGATTTTGGGAGAAGGTAATTTGTGAGCAGCAGCCACTGCCGCTAAATTGGAAGGTCCTGCCACTGGGGAAGTTCTTTTGGGGGTCATCAACGGAGAAGTTCTTGGTGTGATTAACGTCTCCAAATACTCTTCAGTTCCTGGTGACATCAACGGAGAAGTGGATAAACGTGAGGATGCCGGAGACGCAGTCACCGCTGTGGCAGGTCGTGGTTTGCGAGTGTAAGGCTGCGTCCTGGCCGCAGTGCCTCTCTTGCGACTAGTTTTCTTCTGTGGACTTTTCTTTTTCTGAGGACTTTTTCTCTGTTTCTTTTTCTGGGGGCTTCTTTTCTTTTTTCGGGGTGGTGTCTGGTAAGAGGAGGGTCCCGCCACTGGAGAAGTTCTTCTCTTTGGGGACCTGGTCTTTTTCTTCTTGGGGCTTCGTTGAACTTTTGTCTTAGGGATAACTTTGGGGGCATTAGGATCCCATCTTAAGAGTGAGCGAATGATGACCCCTCCTAGAGTACCGCTCCCTCCAGGTTTCAAAATGATTTGTTTTTTGGTTTGAGTGTCGATGCGGGGATCGGCCAGTTGGACCAAAGCGGCTTTGTTTCGATCGAAAAAGCGTTTGGTTTGATGAGGAATCTGAATGATTCCTTGGAGTAATTGACGTGCCGTCACCGTAAACCATCGTAAGACTTCTTTGAGACTAGCTTCTAAGACACGAGCTCGTGTTTGTGGATCTTTTTCTCGACTGATGCCATACAAGGCACGAATCAATTTGACGGGAAGATGCGACTGAAGGGACGTCATGTTCGCACTGAGTGTGAGACAGACGAAAAAGGGTCTGAGGTTTTTATAGATTTTTTGATGGGGAGTGAAATGAAGTCGAGGACGGAGACGAGTACAGGACAGGCCCTCCGTCTTGGCACCAGTGGTGAAACAAGTGGGTACGAAATCGCAAATCCTCGGGAGTGGTAGGTTTCAAATCGACGAGTAAATAGGCGTGTGGCGTTTGAGTGGCATCGTCGTACGCCTGAGTCAGCCAAGGCGTTCCTAACTGTTTGGCTAAGACTTGCACTTGCGATTTATCTCGAGGGCTTTTAAACAAGACCACGTAATGTGCATTGAGACTGATGGTGCGATGGGCTTTACTTTGTTGAAACAAATTTTGGGTGATGTAAACGACACTGGCATTACGGTGATGCCCTTTGCGCGTGAACCACAATTTAATTTCTTCTTCGTCTTCTCCTAACATGTCGTCGAAAATGACCAAATGGGTTTGACGGGAGTCAGAGACGATGCCGTCGTCTTCTTTAGGAATGCCTTCCACAAACACGATGGAATCACCTTGATTTTCTCGCAAAAGGCTGTACGCCGATTGCCACTCTTTGTAACACCACACGATCCGTTGAGGGGGCCGATCGATCAAATGATGTTTATGTTCGATCAAACGTTTGACGAATTCGGTTTTGTCTGAACCGCTAGGTCCAGCAATGAGCATGTTAAAGGGATGGCGAAGATACAAAGCCTCCCAACTGGCACGATCTAAGTGTTCGTCGATGACTTTGACAGTAGAGGAAGAGGGAGCAGAGACAGCAGAGGTAGCCATGGTGTGAGAAATGTCACTTGTGACACGAAAAACAAACAAGACAAGAGTTTATATACTTTTTTCAGAACACGTTTATTGAATGTTTCAAATATGAACACGAAAGACAAAAATACATACAACCCAAATAGTGATGTACAGGAATATAAAACACAGCAAAGCGATCAAAGTGGAATATAAACAAGTGTCTGTACAACATGTTTTGGGTAACCAAGATGTCCTAGGGACAGTGTGTAATGTTCTTACAGTCTCTACATGAGGTATTGTCACACAAGTGTCCTCCCGGAATGACCTTTCAGGAATGTCCATGACAGTCCTGTCCTGAAGCGAGTGGTTGTTCTCGGTGACGGGTTCTTCTGGCACCGTCACTAACACAGGTTGAAAAGTAACTTTTTTCCTTGAACAACTCTTGTGCATACTGGGCCACTTCTTGGGTCCAAGCCTCAAAACCCCCCTTTTTCCAGTCACGAACATCTGTCCAATGAGGGTGTAAGTCACAAGCTACACACACATCGTCATACACGTCTTGGGTAGCTAAAAGTTGACGAATCTTTTTTTCCTGTTGAGGTCGAGAAGTATCCAGATGAAAACGCAAGGCTTTGAGCAAAAGGAGTTTTTCGTGACCATTTAAGGCCATGGAGGTGGTAAGTACTGATCGTAAAGAGTCCACAAAGAATCGGCTGGTAAACGAAATCCCAGAAAACAAGTCACTAAGACACACACCACTTGTCGTCCCAAATTGAATGGATACAATTCTTGTAATAATTGATGGTAATGATCCACGGTTTGAATATGGTCATTGAGTTCCTTCCACGGAATCTGTTGGATGACATGTGACATAAACAGTGGCATGGCAGCCTGTTTTTATATTCTCTTTTTTTTGGATACAATACACGTACTTTCTAGCCAGAGATCTTCGTTCTCCAGTAGGGAATCTAAATCTTGCATACTGTAACCGAAACGTCAGAGTTCGTTTAGGTGTTTCCTCTTCCGCTAAGCAGATTCCACGTAAAATATGTTTGTAATCCTTTAACTTGTCTTCCTCAATGCGTTGCACTAGGTGAATCTCGAAGTAACCATAATCATGAACATGTCGATCATTAGCGACCTCAAAGTTTTGAACAATGTCTGACCATTGAAAGAATTTCTGACGAATCAGTTCTCTTATACCATTCAGGTACCAGTGGTTAAAGATCTGGTGACGTAACGGATGCAATTGTTCTTTACGTTTCACTTGTATTTTGACCAGCTCTCGGTAAATGCGTTCTCTCAACTCCACAGGCAAAGCACGAATGTTCTCTAGCAAAGTATCCATGAATAGGTCATACTAAATCCTCTTTGGTCTGACACAAGAAATGTACTCTTTGCACAAACATGGTTTTACTTCAGTGTCGAATTTAAATCGTTGAGTCACTAATCTACACATTACAATTCGTTCAGAAGTTTCCTCTTTCACCAAGTTGACATCGTGTTTAAGATGTTGGTAATTCGTTAACTCTTCCTCTGGAATTCGATGCAGTACGTTTACAATGATGTAGTAGATAGAATCGTCCATACCAAACCAATCCTTTTTAAAACTAGAGGATCGTTGATCAATGTCCGTCCGATGGAACACTTTCAATTGAATCAGTCCTTGTATAGCCTTCAGGTACCAGTGGTTCAAACACCGGTGACGTAACGGAAGCAATTGTTCTTTACGTTTCACTTGTATTTTAACTAGTTCTCGATAAATGCGTTCTCTCAACTCCACAGGCAAAGCACAAATGTTCTCTTGTAAAGTATCCATGAACAGATTATTATGGTAAGAAGTTACTTCAATGTCTCGGTCCCACTAAGGGTAAGTAATGACAATTCGGTGACCATCGAGCATGTTCTACGTAGGCCGAATCTTGTGGTTCCCAGTGGTGAAGTGACACACCGCAACTGAAGCACTTGACTTTATCTCCTTCGCTCAAGTAGAAAAATCCGGCTCTGGCTAATTCTTCGGGGGTCGGTCCTCCCAGATACTTTGGCCATTTTCCTTTGAACGATTGAAGACGATTTTCAAAGTCGCAGTATTCCGACAAATGCACAGGAAACGAATATTCGTCTTTCACAGGTTCGTTTCGATGAGGGTTGGGTGACAGGAACAGGAGTTTGCTCAGGGCTGGATGACATCCGTAGGGGGGTAGACGTGAAGGTGAACATTCCCCTTTAAACCCGGTAAAATGTCTAAGAGGACGAGCGGCATCACTTTCGCATCCCACAGGTTTGACACGCACAGCATCACTTTCCATGACAGGGGTAGTGAGAACAAAGTTCCCATGATGCTTTACGGCATCGCTCAGGTCACAACGTACAGCATCGTACACATCGCAAGACTCACAATCGCACTCGTCTGCAAACTCCGTTACGCAGTTACAATGGTAACCGCATGGACAATCGCAGTTTCCTTCCGGACATTTTCCGTCGCAATGCATGGGTCTTATCCATCCAGTATTAGTCACACCAGAGGAAGATACAACTTTTTTACAATCCCCAAACTGGAACGATGTCTCTTTCAAAGTATTCATCTTGTTCGCTCGGTCTTGGTAGTCACAATGAACTATCGATCTTGACCATAGCCCCTTTTTATACTAGTCGCAATGCAGTCTCCAGCTTGTACATCTTTCCTTTTTTACGTTTTTTATGTCCTGTTCTGGAAGGTACCGTCTCTAAGGTACCGTCAACATTGTACCGTAGTGTGATGGGTGGAAAGGCCATAGAAAGGTAAGGACAGTGCGGAGACCATCGAGTATGTTCCAGAATAGCTGAATCTTTATAGATGCATAGATCCATTCGTAACTTCAGTCCGCAAGCGAAACACTGTACCTCGTATCCCTATCCTGACTCAGGTCCCAAGTAGACAAATCCTGTTCTAGCTAAAACATGCGAAGAAGGTAATCCTTCCCTATCCGTAGGCCATTTCTGAAACGTGTCCAATCGACGGGCACAATCACAATAGTCAGGTAAGAAGACTGGAAAATGGTAGGGTTTGAACTTGGAGTTCTCATCGGGTTTCTCACTCGATTCTTGCTGTGGCGAAGTCATCTTTCTGGTGGGTGACTATCCTCTTACAACGAATGTTTTATACCAACGTGTCCATACGGTAAGGTGAAATGATTGGGAAGTCGAACTCGCTTCTGGTACACGATTTGATAAACTTTTTCCAAAGGTCGACTGACGATGTGGTGAGTGGGTAAACGTACAATCTTGTTCGGTTGGTGAGTGGTCACTTTAAAGTTTCCATCCTCTCCCGATTGCAAGGCTTCTTTCAATACCCCAAAGTTGACCACTCGACTGGTACGATAATTCAGAGTCAGTCCTTTCACTTTGCACGTCGTGTGCACTTCTCCTTGTTTGTCCCGGTATTCGTAGCCGTAATTTTTGGGACCGCCACTGACGAAACTTAGAATCTTGTCGTCGGGATGCTCGTCTGTCCAGGCTCCTAAACGGTCTCCTTCGATGTTAGGGTGATGTTGAATCGGGTGATGGATGTAAATGCAACTGTCCGTGTCAAAGTACAGGACGCGTTCTTCTAACAGTTCTAAAGCTTCGTACAATTTTAAGCGAGCATGGGCTGTCACGTAAGCCGCAATGATGACATTTCCAAAAGGGTCGTCTTGTACAAAGTCCAGATCTTCTTCGTAATTGACCAAGATCAAATTCTCTCGAACGACGTCCACGTGTTTCATGTATTTGGTTTTGTCGTGAATCATCTGGAAGTAGCGGGAAGGTTCTGTCAAATATTCCGTCTTAGGTAAACACGGTCGTTGCGCCATTTTACCCCACAAGCAATTTAACATCACTTTGGCAAACGATCGCCTGCCTTCGTTTTTCTCGATGTGGTCTAAAGTGATGCCTTCTTGTTCGTAGTATTTCTCTTTGAATTGTATTTGGTCTTCGGGAGTGTGACACCAGGAAGGATAGCCGCTGGCTTCTTGCTTCAGTTTCAAAAAGGCATCCACGTAGTCTGCGAAAATGCCTTTCTGCGTGGGGTCACCCTTGCGGTATTGTTGTGTCTTGGGAAAGTGGCAAATTTCGTACACTTCTAACAGTTGGTATCCCATGTCCAGAGCTTTGAACAATTCCACGCTGACCCAGGTTCCCGTCAAGGCCCGTTCTTCCTGGCTGTGATGACAAGGCTGGTCTTGGTTGCACGTTTCGGCACAAGTACGGCACAAGGGAAACATCAGTTTGCCTTGACAATGGTGAGGTAAGACGGGATGGTATAGGTTCGTGGGAGGCAAAACTTTACACTTGATCAAGCCTTCGTATTGTCGAATGTTTTTCAGGTCGATGTGTTCCGTTAACAATTGCGGGTGCCCTACAGGAAAGCGACAATATTTGCACACGTAGGGATACAGCGAACACACGTCCAAGTATTTGATTTCTTCTCCTTTCTCTTCGTCGGCTTGGTACAGCAAACAGGTGGCATTGGTCCTTCCTCCGTACAAACTATCCCTCGGGTTCAGCGGGTCCATGAACTGGTAACTTTCCACGAGGCGTTTAAACTCGGGATCGGTTTTCATACGGTGATCGTACTCGTGTTCCCACATTTCCACCACTTGGTATCCTTGCTGTTCTAACTTTAGGCGTCGCTGACAAGTGTCCTGGTACAAGTCTTCCATGGTTCGTTGCAAAAACTGATTTTTAGTGCCACGGTCAGGGTAACAGACGGGACATCCGTGAAATAAGCAACCGTTAAACTCGTACACGATCTTGGGGTTTTCTAAGTCCCAGCCATCGACCGAATACGTTCCAATGGTCTTTTCGCCCCCTCCGTTGCGGGCATGCTGAATCCACTTGTCTTCCTTGTCGCACAAGTAATGTAACCAACGTAGGGCTTTGACCGAGTATTGACGTTTGACAAAGTGGGTCGTTTGAGGACTGATGACAGCCACGGTCTTTTGAGGCATGAATCGTTGGCGGTACACTAAGGAACACGCTTTGGCAATGGTGCAAGCTTCTTTCAAAGGATCGACCCCTCCGTGTTCCATGAACAGTTCTCGAAATTTTCCACAGCAACGCCGTAAAATGTCCACGTCGGAACGACAATACTTTAGCATTTCTTCCTGAAAGTCGAAAGGGTCCGAGGCGTGAGCCTGGTACCAAGCGTAGAAAGCTTCTCGTTGTTCGGTACGCATGTTGTCGGGGTCGTAATAGTGAGCCTCAGGCAAATGGGGTAGAACGGCGTATTGATTGGCTTCCGTATTGAAAAAGTGTGGAAAGTACCCTTTAGCCATTTCTGTCATTCCAAACGTTTTAGGCATTCGACTCAAAGGCATGGCCAAGTAACTCATCGAATCCTTAAACTGTACTTGTCCCACTTGCATGAAAATGATTTTGGCTCCGTTCAAAGTCACTTTAGGACGCTCGGTGCCTTGTTCCGTATAATACCTCAAAAGAAACTGTCCATCGTATCCGGAGAAATTGTGAGCCATCACCGTGGCATGACGATGACAATCTCCGTAACGTTCGATATCCTCTTGGCTCCACGTCTTGTCGATGGGGTCTAAGACCCATTGGGCAAAATCGGCTAACGTGTTCGTCCCCCGAAAGATTTTTTCACGCCCTCCAGGAATCTTGCTGCAGTGAGGGCAATGACTGAAGATAGGTTCTTGAATGCACTTCTCGCACGCTCGATGAGCCACGCAGAAATTAGGGATGTGAATGCCAGTCTCTTGCATGCAATCGAAATCGAAAAAGATGAAATTGCCTTTCTTCTTGTGACCGTCCTCTTTCTCTGGTGGGGGTTGGTATTTTTGCACGTAGCATTGGTGTTCCAAGTCCACGATGTGGTGACAAATGTGACATTTTTTCTTTCCTCGACATACGTGTGCCTTGGCATTGTTGGTAAGTATGCCTTGTCCACAGGTAGGGCACAATCTCAAGAGTTGACAAGCACATTTCTGCTGTGAACCTTGCGTCTTCAGATGTTGCTGGTAACAGGCAGGGCTGACAAACGTACGCAGACAAGTTGAACAAGGCACTGGTTCTTCGCTCAGACAGGGTGGAGAGGCCAAACATCCTGGGCATTTCAATCCACAATGCTTGTGTTGCTCTCGATTGTTATAACCATAATCACATTTCTCACAATAATAACCGTATCCCAGGAATTCAGTGATACTGGTAATGGTATCGAAATGGTCATCGTGATGATAGACATGAATGTATTTTCCGTCCTTAAAGTCTTGGCCTCGAAACAACAGAAACCCGCGCATTTCTTGAGGGTGCACTTTCAAAGTGTAGCGTGGAGCTAGGGCATCTTGCAATTTTTGCATCTCAGGAATGCCACAGGGTGTGTCTTTGGACATGCCAGCTTGTCGTAACAGGAGTTCTGCTTCACTTCGTTGTTTGGCTCGGTCCGATTGTCGAATGTTCTCCCAGTCTCTTTTCCATTCTACCGTGTCGTTCTTGTTGACATAGGTTCGTCCCACCACGATGGCACGGGCTAAACACATCTTGTCATGAGGATTGTGAATTTGGACAAGGCTACGCTTAATGCTGCGAAGGTCGTTCACCAATAACATCTTTTTGCGTCCGGTCCCTTGAGGAGGAGAGACGTGGGTCATGTCCAATGTGGCTTTTCCATCGGTGATGTCAAACTGGTCATTAGATTGTTGCACGTGTTGAATCTTGTCCATGACTTTGGAAGCGGTCAATTCTGCAGGGGTGCTAAAGTCGATCCAAACAGGGGATTTCAAACCGTCGTGTTGTATGGAAAGTCTCAAGCGATCGTCTTCTTTGGGTTGACATTGTCGCTTGAGTGCAGTGAGCAGAGAATCCCACACTCCGGTGATGAACCCTTCTGCTTTCTCTAACGGTACTTCGGACTTGAAATCTTTAAACTTCACTGTATATTTGTAAGCCGTGGTTCTAAATTTTCTAGAGGAGCGCTTTTCCGTCTCTCGAATGGAATAGTATTTTTCAGGGTTGACTAAGAGTGGTGAATTTGGTTTAGAGGTTTCAAATTCTGGTTCACTCATGTCCTCTTCAAAATCACTGGCATGAATTTGTGCCAAGATTTCAGCCCTGGTTCGAGGCGATAGATCACGTTTCTGCCTCTTACTTTCTTCTTCTTTCTTCTCGAATGAATTAGATCGTTTCATCTTGAAAGTAAAAAGTCAAATGACTCAAGTTCAAACACCATGAGCTTCTTTATAGTCATAGCAGACCAGCGTATATAAAAGGGTGCGTGTCTTGTCCTTTCACTATTCATTTCACTCTCAAGCCGAGTACAACGATGGAAGAGACTAACCAGATGGAACGTTTCGTCAGAGCTTTGCGAGGGGTCATTAGAAAATTCTCTTCAGACCAGCCTACGGACTACTCTCCTTCCTTTCGAGATAAAAGTCAAGATACTTGCTATATCTGTCAGAAGAAAGGGCATTGGTCTTCAGAGTGTCCAGACCGTCAAACAAGAACAAAAACAGGGACTAAAAAAGACAAAAGTCAAGATACCTGTTACTATTGTAAAGAAAAAGGACATTGGTCTCCAGATTGCCCAAAAAAGAAACAAGAGGAGTCAGAAGAAAAGAGGGATTCTTCAGAAGAAGAGAGGGATTCTTCGAAAGAAGAGAGGGATTCTTCTGAGGAAGAAGAGGAAGAAAAAAGACAATTGTATTTACAAGAGGTAAAGAAACAGGAGAAGAAGAAAAGAAGAAGGGAAGAAAATGAGGAAAAGACGGTGAAGAAATTCAAAAAACATAGAGACTAAACAAGGAGAAAGAAGAAGTCAATGAACTTTTAATTAAAGTGTTGTGTTGTGAATTGTGAATTGGATTGTAAAAAAATGGATAAAAGAATAAATGAATGATTAAAAGGTAAGTGTCTTTGAGTTGTGATTTTAAATAAGAAGCTACACTCACGCACTCATACACAGACACGTACTATAAGGGTAAAATGGGTGGTTTTTTGAGTTATTGGCAAATTGAAATTGTATTTCTTTTCGAGAAATGTGGCTGGCCCTGAAAAGGGCCTTTTTGGTGTAGGGGTGAGTTTAAGCAATCAACTTTAACTGCCTTATGCCTTTGCCACGGCCAAGGCCTACTTCTGGACTGCGTAATGTTGATGATGATGATGATAATGATTGGGTTGAAATCACTAAGGGTGGTACGGTAGGCTTAGTCACAGGGTTGACGTGTTTAGCTCGGGAAGGTCGTATTCTCTTCGGTCGTGATAAAGAAGTCTGATACATTTGTTTCAGACTTCTTAACTCCGCTAAAATGTCCAACAGTACCGTGACCGTTTGATTCTCACCCTCTTGTTTCTTTGCTGCTACTTCTTCTTGCTGTTGCTGCTGTTGTTTTTTTCTTACCTCTTCTTCTTGTTGATGTTGCTGTAGGAGAAAAGCCTGTTCCGCCTCCTTTTGTCGTTGTATAAATTTCTCCAATTCTTCTTTCTGTCTCTGTCTAAAATTTTCCACTTGCGGTAATGAAGAAGGTAACGAAGGTTCCGGAACAAATTCTTGCGAGGAGAGAAAATCCACAAAATCCCAATTCACCTCTTCTGAAAGTAAGTCCGAGTTCCCTTGGGCAGTCTCCCCTGCTGGTGCACCCCAATGGATCGTTTTCTGAGTTTCCGTCATGTTGAATCACTGTCGCATAGATTGACTGCACACAAGCGCTAGTGAATCTATATAAACTACGTGACGTCACAGACTGCACTCTTCGGATTGGATGCGGGCTGACTGAATTCTGTAACGCGTGTTCGGATTGGTGAATGAACTCAATCCGTTTCAATCCTTCCTGTCCCTATAAATAAGCGCCGTTCACTGCATTGATTCACCTATTCTCGGAGCCTCAACATGTGGACAGACGTTGAATCTTCAACCCTTGTGTCAACAATGATGTTCAGGACGGACATGCTCATGTATGTCCGATCCAAGTGGACCGTTGTCCACAGGACCAACAGCAGCCTGTGGATAAGAAGAGTCTATATAGAGAGACAAGGTTGCCTCAAGAGGACTCTGATGTATGGCCCTGCTGTAAGACGAAGTTTGAGGACAAGAAGATGTCGCAAATGCCCTTTATGTTAAGGGCATATTAACATAAACCCAAAGGCCCTTTTCAGGGCCAGCCATATTTCTCGAAAAGAGATAGTCTTTCCATTGCCTACCCCTTCTTATATTTTATTTTTAAAAAAAATAGAGACCCTCCCTGTTTCAATTTTACATAGACCCTATATAGTCCCAGGGGTTTTTGGCTATGTTAAATTTACATAGACCCTATATTGTCCCAGGGTGGTTAATGTTAAATTTACATAGACCCTATATAGTCCCAGGGTTTTTTGGCCATGTTAATTCCCATAGACCCTATATTGTCCCACGATTTTTCTCCATGTTAAATTTACATAGACCCTATATTGTCCCAGGGGTCTTTTTAATGATAAATCCCATAGACCCTATAGTATCCCACTTCACTACTTTGGCTGTCGGTCTGCTCAGAGTTTGATTGATGTCGTTTACTACTTTAGGTATACGCAGCACACAGAATCTGACTAATCGATATTAGTTTTGTACTCGTTAGCATAACCATTAAATGGAACAATGTCCTACTTCAGTTAAGTCTCAGGCGTACATCCATCTCATTCAATAAATACGTGTTTTGCAATTACACGTTCAAGTACAATTAAATTACATCCTATTTTATTTTATTTTGGAGGATGTTCAATCCAACATTATTAGCATCATTTGCAAACAACCATGTGTCGTTGAACTTTTTTAACGTGTCAGGTTTCCACACCACCTTTGACAGTCGTTTAATTTAATATTGTAAGCATCATCATCTTCAAACAAGTACGTGTCGTTGAACTTTTTTAACGTGTCAGATTTCCACGCCACCAAAGCATCTAGAAGTAGCATATGGGGTCACCCTAGCGTCAAGTGGACTTACCATGCAAAAACAGTCGATTCACTCTGGCGTCAAGGGGAATTTAACATGTGAAATTTTAACATGGATGGAACTATAGAGCGTCAAGGGGAATTGAACATGGAAATTGAACAGGACCGGTACTTTAACGTCAATGGGACTTTAACGTTAAAATATGGGGTTTGCACTTTGTCGTAAATGGAAATTGAACATGGGAATGTCACCTGGATGTCAGTGGGAATTGAACTTTGGGTGACGTCATGAGGTTTATAGGGTCAAAACATTTTATAGGGATTTTAATGTATTTGTAAGGACAAAGGGTAGATAGGGACAAACATACAAATACACATTTAAACACACAGAAAAGACGACAGAAATGTTCTAAAACAAACCTCACAGAGAGAATAGAGGCTCAAAAAAGAAAAGTCTATTGTATGGGTTCAAAACATTTATTCAAGTATATACATGGGCTCTCTGGCCTGTGCTTTGGTCTAAGCACTATCCATTTAATACATAAACATTTCTACATCAAACAAACCTATTTACTAGTTATTTAGTTCTTGGCTCTAGTAAACCTGTTTACATTTAATGTTCAGTTATAAGAAAAAGCTAACACAAAATAAGTAACATGCAATCAAATAGGACAAAGTTCATGTTTCTCTCTCTCTATTCGTCTCACACGTTGTTAAAAATCTGGTCAGCTAGCACTTGTGTCCCAGCGTAGATATTTCCCATCACTTAATCCGTTTCATTCATAAATCGGCTGTTATATCCATCGTGCTAGGTACAGTTATCAGTAAGCAGATCAAGTGCAGTCATCGTCTTCTTCCCATGGAGGTACAATGTATACCATATGAATGGTTACTTTTCCTTCGTTGATGTCAAATTTTCCTCTCATCGACTGCACGTCTTCAATAGCCCTAAAAAGTTTGGACGAAGTTATTTCTGCAGGTGTGCTAAATCCGAGACATACAGGTGAGTTCAAACTGTCGCGATACATAGATAGGCTCAAACGACTTCGATCTTTGACTTGGCAATGACATTTGAGTTCCTCTAACAGTGAGTCAAGTAGGTCCGTAATGAAACCTGCAACTTCCTCGGCTGAAATGTCAGACGCGAAGTCTCTAAATTTCACCGTGTAGGTGTAAGTTGTCGTTCTAAATTTTCTTGAGGTCGCTGTCTGAGTCATTTGGATGCTAAAATACTCCTGTAGGGCTACTGAATCCTTTCCCTTCTTGGACGCACTTTGCTGTGACGGTATGGTAGTGAAAGAGGTCAGTGATGTTTGTTTCTTCTCTTTTTTCATCTGCGTAGAGTGATTCATCTTTCTCGTTGCTTGTCCTCGCAATGAAGTGTCGTTCTTGGAAGTCGTCCCTTTTTATACTGGGTGATATCAGTATGTCCATAAGGTAAAGTTTTGTGGTCTGGAAGTTTCACTAGCTGCACGTAGTTTGTCATGGCGTTAGTACATAAATAACTAAGATGTGTTACTGCATTGGTGATGTGATAGTGAGGCAAAGAATCACACCCGAGTTTCTCGTTGGACTTGAGTCTTACGCTCTATACTTGCTGTTTGAAGGGATTCATTTTTTCTCAATTGGTCTTAGTAGTGACAATGAACTGTTGGTCTTAGTAGTGACAATGAACTGTTGGTCTTGGACGTTGTCCTTTTTTATATGCTGACCAATATTGATGTGACCGTACGGCAAAGTAAAGTGGTTGGGAAGTCGCACTCGCTTCTGGTACACGATTTGATAGACTTTTTCCAAGGGTCGACTGACGATGTGGTGAGTGGGTAAACGTACAATCGTGTTCGGCTGGTAGGTGGTCACTTTAAAGTTTGCATCCTCTCCAGACTGCAAGGCTTCTTTCAATACGCCAAAGTTGACCACACGACTGGTACGATAATTCAGAGTCAATCCTTTCACTTTACACTCTGTGTGCACTTCTCCTTGTGGGTCCCGGTATTCGTAGCCGTAATTTTTAGGACCGCCACTCGCGAAACTTAGAATCTTGTCGTCAGGATGTTCGTCTGTCCAGGCTCCTAAACGGTCTCCTTCGATGTTAGGGTGTTGCTGACCCGGTCGATCGATGTAGATGCAACTGTCCGTGTCAAAGTACAGGACGCCATCCCCTAACAGTTCTAAAGCTTCGTACAATTTTAAGCGAGCATGAGCTGTCACGTAAGCCGCAATGATGACATTTCCAAAAGGGTCGTCTTGTACGAAGTCCAGATCTTCTTCGTAATTGACCAAGATTAAATTCTCTCGAACGACGTCCACGTGTTTCATGTATTTGGTTTTGTCGTGAATCATCTGGAAGTAGAGGGAAGGTTCTGTCAAATATTCCGTCTTGGGTAAACACGGTCGTTGTGCCATTTTACCCCACAAGCAATTTAACATCACTTTGGCAAACGATAGCCTGCCTTCGTTTTTCTCGATGTGGTCTAAAGTGATGCCTTCTTGTTCCCGGTATTTCTCTTTGAATTTTATTTGGTCTTCGGGAGTGTGACACCAGGAAGGATAGCCGCTGGCTTCTTGCTTCAGTTTCAAAAAGGCATCCACGTAGTCTGCGAAAATGCCTTTCTGAGTAGGGTCACCCTTGTGGTATTGTTGTGTCTTGGGAAAGTGGCAAATTTCGTACACTTCTAACAGTTGGTATCCCATGTCCATAGCTTTGAACAATTCTACGCTGACCCAGGTTCCCGTTAAGGCACGTTCTTCCTGGGTGTGCTGACAAGGCTGATCTTGGTTGCACGTTTCGGCACAAGTACGGCACAAGGGAAACATCAGTTTGCCTTGACAATGGTGAGGTAAGACGGGATGGTATAGGTTCGTGGGAGGCAAAACTTTGCACTTGATCAAGCCTTCGTATTGTCGAATGTTGACCAGGTCGATGTGTTCCGTCAGCAATTGCGGGTGCCCTACAGGAAAGTGACAATATTTGCACACGTAGGGATACAGCGAACACACATCCAAGTATTTGATTTCTTCTCCTTTCTCTTCGTCGGCTTGGTACAGCAAACAGGTGGCATTGGTCCTTCCTCCGTACAAACTATCCCTCGGGTTCAGGGGGTCCATCAGCTTGTAACTTTCCACGACACGTTTAAACTCGGGATCGATTTTCAAACGGTGATCGTATTCGTGTTCCCACATTTCCACCACTTGGTATCCTTGCTGTTCTAACTTCAAGCGTCGCTGACAAGTGTCCTGGTACAGGTCTTCCATGGTCCGTTGTAAAAACTGATTTTTAGTGTCACGGTCAGGGTAGCAGACGGGACATCCGTGAAATAAGCAACCGTTAAACTCATACACGATCTTGGGGTTTTTTAAGTCCCAGCCATCGACCGAATACGTTCCGATGGTCCTTTCGCCTCCTCCGTTGCGGGCATGCTGAATCCATTTGCCTTCCTTGTCGCACAAGTAATGTAACCAGCGTAGGGCTTTGACCGAGTATTGACGCTTGACATAGTTGGTCGTTTGAGGACTGATGACAGCCACGGTCTTTTGAGGCATGAATCGTTGGCGGTACACTAAGGAACACGCTTTGGCAATGGTGCAAGCTTCTTTCAAAGGATCGACCCCTCCGTGTTCCATGAACAGTTCTCGAAATTTTCCACAGCAACGTCGTAAAATGTCCACGTCGGAACGACAATACTTTAACATTTCTTCCTGAAAGTCGAAGGGGTCAGAGGCATGAGCCTGGTACCAAGCGTAGAAATCTTCTCGTTGTTCGGTACGCATGTTGTCGGGGTCGTAATAGTGAGCCTCAGGCAAATGGGGTAGAACGGCATGTTGATTGGCTTCCGTATTGAAAAAGTGTGGAAAGTACCCTTTAGCCATTTCTGTCATTCCAAACGTTTTAGGCATTCGACTCAAAGGCATGGCCAAGTAACTCATCGAATCTTTAAACTGCTCTTGTCCCACTCGCATGAAAATGATTTTGGCTCCGTTCAAAGTGACTTTAGGACGTTCGGTGCCATGTTCTGTATAGTACCTCAAAAGAAACTGTCCATCGTATCCGGAAAAATTGTGAGCCATCACTGTGGCATGGCGATGACAATCTCGGTAACGTTCGATGTCCTCTTTGCTCCATGTCTTGTCGATGGGGTCTAAGACCCATTTGGCAAAATCGTCTAGCGTCTTTGGTCCTCGAAAGATTTTTTCACGCCCTCCAGGAATTTTGCTGCAGTGAGGGCAATAACTGAAGATAGGTTCTTGAATACACTTCTCGCACGCTCGATGAGCCACGCAGAAATTAGGAATGTGAATGCCAGTCTCTTGCATGCATTCGAAATCGAAAAAGATGAAATTGCCTTTCTTCTTGTGACCGTCCTCTTTCTCTGGTGGGGGTTGGTATTTTTGCACGTAACATTCGTGTTCCAAGTCCACGATGTGGTGACAAATGTGACATTTTTTCTTTCCTGAACATACGTGTGCCTTGACACTATTGGTACGTATGCCTTGTCCACACGCGGGGCACAATCTCAGCAGTTGAGAAGCGCATTTCTTCTGTGAACCTTGCGTCTTCAAATGTTGTTGGTAACAGGTAGGGCTGACAAACGTGCGCAGACAAGTTGAACAAGGCACTGGTTCTTCGCTCAGACAGGGTTGAGAGGCCAAACATCCTGAGCATTTCCATCCACAATGTTTGTGTTGCTCTCGATTATTATAACCATAGTCACATTTCTCACAATAATAAACATATCCCAGGAATCCAGTGATACTGGTAATGGTATCGAAATGTTCATCGTGATGATAAAGGTGAATGTATTTTCCGTCCTTAAAATCTTGGCCTCGAAACAACAGAGGCCCGCGCATTTCTTGAGGGTGCACTTTCAAGGTGTAGCGTGGAGCTAGGGCATCTTGCAATTTTTGCATCTCAGGAATGCCACAGGGTGTGTCTTTGGACAGTCCGGCTTGTTGTAACAGGAGTTCTGCTTCATTTCGTTGTTTGGCTCGGTCGGATTGTTGAATAGTTTTCCAGGTTCTTTTCCATTCTACCGTGTCGTTCTTGTTGGCATAGGTTCGTCCCACCACGATGGCACGGGCTAAACACATCTGGTCATGAGGGTTGTTAATTCGGACGAGACTTGTTTTGGTGTTGCGAAGGTCGTCCACCAATAAGACCTTTTTGCGTCCTGTCCCTTGAGGAAGAGAGACGTGAGCCATTTTCAGTGTGGCTTTACCATCGGTGATGTCAAACTTGTCATTGGATTGTTGCACCTGTTGTATCTTGTCCATGACTTTGGAAGGGGTCAGTTCTGCGGGTCTGCTAAACTCGATCCAAACAGGGGATTTCAAGCTGTCGTGTTGTATGGATAGTGTCAAGCGATCGTCTTCTTTGGGTTGACATTGTCGCTTGAGTGTGGTGAGCAAAGAATCCCACATCTCGGTGATGAACCCTTCTGCTTTCTCCAACGGTACGTCGGACTTGAAATCTTTAAACTTCACCGTGTAGGTGTAAGCCGTGGTTCTAAATTTTCTAGAGAAGCGCTTTTCCGTCTGTCGAATGTGATAGTACTTTTCAGGGTTGACTGGTGAACTTTGGTTTGGAGTAGACTCTCTCTGTCTGGTCGCAGACGTGGAAGGTGTTGGTTCAGGTTCGCTCATGTCTTCTATTTGAGCGAACACTTCTTTTCGTGTGTGAGGCGATACGTCACTTCGCTGCCTCTTACGTTCTTCTTCTCTCTCACTGAAATCGTGCGATCGTTTCATCTCGATTGCTGATTCAGAAATGATTTAACCAAGTTCATTCTTTCCATATATACCCTCTCTACCTTTCGTTGTGACAATGACTTGGTATATTTCACAAGGCAAGTGAAAGCCAAGCATATAGGAACCCAACGACTGCGTTGCGTCTTAAACACCTCATGCATCTTGACGACCCTTCGATTCAAACCCTACCACGAAAGAAAATAGTTGCAAGAAAAATAAAACAGACCGTTGGTGTCTTCAAGAGAGCCAGAGACGGCACTGTGTCGCTGGGACACGTACGTACGTACTCCAGAAAACTACGCTACTCGACAACGCGAGTGTGCTTGTCAAAATGTTTGAATAAGATTAAAAATGTTTGTCAGTTTCATAACGCGAACTAGTACTGTGTCCGTTTAATATTTGATGTGGCAAGAAGAAATGGTACAATACGCAACAAAGGGTTTGTACGTTTACACTCCAATCTGTCTGTACTGCAATGGTAACAGCGCTCTTGCGTTGGCATTATTTTGCCACACTACCTTTTAAATAAAACAATGCATCACTCATCATAAACGATTTCATTGGCTATACTTATTTTCTTACCGCTTTCGCTTTTAATTGACTTCAGTACCTTTTCGCACAGCGACAAGATCGGACGTGTTTTTTAATTCTGCGTCTGGTCGCTACACTACTTGCCCTGAATTTACAACCAAACAATGTGTTACACATTGTAATTGACTTCATTGGCTAACCGATATTTTACACTTCTGTCTCTGTTGATGTGAGTGTGCTTGTCAAAATGTTTGAGTAAGATTAAAAATGTTTGTTAGTTTCAAAACGCGAACCAGTACTGTGGCCGTTTAATATTTGATGTGGCAAGAAGAAATGGTACAATACGCAACAAAGGGTTTGTATGTTTACACTCCAATCTGTCTGTACTGCAATGGTAACAGCGCTCTTGCGTTGGCATTATTTTGCCACACTACCTTAAAAAAACCCCAATGCATCACTCATCATAAACTATTTCATTACCTAAACTTATTTTCTTACCGCTTTCGCTTCGAATTGACTTCAGTACCTTTTTGCACAGCGACAAGATACGACGTGTTTTTTTTAATTCTGCGGCTGGTCGCTACACTACTGTCAACAAGCCCTGAATTTACAACCAAACAATGTGTTACACATTGTAAGTGACTTCATTGGCTAACCGATATTTTACAATTCTGTCTCTATTGATGTGAGTGTGCTTGTCAAAATGTTTGAGTAAGATTAAAAATGTTTGTCAGTTTCAAAACACGAACCAGTACTGTGGCCGTTTAATATTTGACGTGGCAAGAAGAAATGGTACAATACGCAACAAATACGTACCAATAGTGTCAAGGCACACGTATGTTCAGGAAAGAAAAAATGTCACATTTGTCACCACATCGTGGACTTGGAACACGAATGTTACGTGCAAAAATACCAACCCCCACCAGAGAAAGAGGACGGTCACAAGAAGAAAGGCAATTTCATCTTTTTCGATTTCGAATGCATGCAAGAGACTGGCATTCACATTCCTAATTTCTGCGTGGCTCATCGAGCGTGCGAGAAGTGTATTCAAGAACCTATCTTCAGTTATTGCCCTCACTGCAGCAAAATTCCTGGAGGGCGTGAAAAAATCTTTCGAGGACCAAAGACGCTAGACGATTTTGCCAAATGGGTCTTAGACCCCATCGACAAGACATGGAGCAAAGAGGACATCGAACGTTACCGAGATTGTCATCGCCATGCCACAGTGATGGCTCACAATTTTTCCGGATACGATGGACAGTTTCTTTTGAGGTACTATACAGAACATGGCACCGAACGTCCTAAAGTCACTTTGAACGGAGCCAAAATCATTTTCATGCGAGTGGGACAAGAGCAGTTTAAAGATTCGATGAGTTACTTGGCCATGCCTTTGAGTCGAATGCCTAAAACGTTTGGAATGACAGAAATGGCTAAAGGGTACTTTCCACACTTTTTCAATACGGAAGCCAATCAACATGCCGTTCTACCCCATTTGCCTGAGGCTCACTATTACGACCCCGACAACATGCGTACCGAACAACGAGAAGATTTCTACGCTTGGTACCAGGCTCATGCCTCTGACCCCTTCGACTTTCAGAAAGAAATGTTAAAGTATTGTCGTTCCGACGTGGACATTTTACGACGTTGCTGTGGAAAATTTCGAGAACTGTTCATGGAACACGGAGGGGTCGATCCTTTGAAAGAAGCTTGCACCATTGCCAAAGCGTGTTCCTTAGTGTACCGCCAACGATTCATGCCTCAAAAGACCGTGGCTGTCATCAGTCCTCAAACGACCAACTATGTCAAGCGTCAATACTCGGTCAAAGCCCTACGCTGGTTACATTACTTGTGCGACAAGGAAGGCAAATGGATTCAGCATGCCCGCAACGGAGGAGGCGAAAGGACCATCGGAACGTATTCGGTCGATGGCTGGGACTTAAAAAACCCCAAGATCGTGTATGAGTTTAACGGTTGCTTATTTCACGGATGTCCCGTCTGCTACCCTGACCGTGACACTAAAAATCAGTTTTTACAACGGACCATGGAAGACCTGTACCAGGACACTTGTCAGCGACGCTTGAAGTTAGAACAGCAAGGATACCAAGTGGTGGAAATGTGGGAACACGAATACGATCACCGTTTGAAAATCGATCCCGAGTTTAAACGTGTCGTGGAAAGTTACAAGCTGATGGACCCCCTGAACCCGAGGGATAGTTTGTACGGAGGAAGGACCAATGCCACCTGTTTGCTGTACCAAGCCGACGAAGAGAAAGGAGAAGAAATCAAATACTTGGATGTGTGTTCGCTGTATCCCTACGTGTGCAAATATTGTCACTTTCCTGTAGGGCACCCGCAATTGCTGACGGAACACATCGACCTGGTCAACATTCGACAATACGAAGGCTTGATCAAGTGCAAAGTTTTGCCTCCCACGAACCTATACCATCCCGTCTTACCTCACCATTGTCAAGGCAAACTGATGTTTCCCTTGTGCCGTACTTGTGCCGAAACGTGCAACCAAGATCAGCCTTGTCAGCACACCCAGGAAGAACGTGCCTTAACGGGAACCTGGGTCAGCGTAGAATTGTTCAAAGCTATGGACATGGGATACCAACTGTTAGAAGTGTACGAAATTTGCCACTTTCCCAAGACACAACAATACCACAAGGGTGACCCTACTCAGAAAGGCATTTTCGCAGACTACGTGGATGCCTTTTTGAAACTGAAGCAAGAAGCCAGCGGCTATCCTTCCTGGTGTCACACTCCCGAAGACCAAATAAAATTCAAAGAGAAATACCGGGAACAAGAAGGCATCACTTTAGACTACATCGAGAAAAACGAAGGCAGGCGATCGTTTGCCAAAGTGATGTTAAATTGCTTGTGGGGTAAAATGGCACAACGACCGTGTTTACCCAAGACGGAATATTTGACAGAACCTTCCCTCTACTTCCAGATGATTCACGACAAAACCAAATACATGAAACACGTGGACGTCGTTCGAGAGAATTTAATCTTGGTCAATTACGAAGAAGATCTGGACTTCGTACAAGACGACCCTTTTGGAAATGTCATCATTGCGGCTTACGTGACAGCTCATGCTCGCTTAAAATTGTACGAAGCTTTAGAACTGTTAGGGGATGGCGTCCTGTACTTTGACACGGACAGTTGCATCTACATCGATCGACCGGGTCAGCAACACCCTAACATCGAAGGAGACCGTTTAGGAGCCTGGACAGACGAACATCCTGACGACAAGATTCTAAGTTTCGCGAGTGGCGGTCCTAAAAATTACGGCTACGAATACCGGGACCCACAAGGAGAAGTGCACACAGAGTGTAAAGTGAAAGGATTGACTCTGAATTATCGTACCAGTCGTGTGGTCAACTTTGGCGTATTGAAAGAAGCCTTGCAGTCTGGAGAGGATGCAAACTTTAAAGTGACCACCTACCAGCCGAACACGATTGTACGTTTACCCACTCACCACATCGTCAGTCGACCCTTGGAAAAAGTCTATCAAATCGTGTACCAGAAGCGAGTGCGACTTCCCAACCACTTTACTTTGCCGTACGGTCACATCAATATTGGTCAGCATATAAAAAAGGACAACGTCCAAGACCAACAGTTCATTGTCACTACTAAGACCAACAGTTCATTGTCACTACTAAGACCAATTGAGAAAAAATGAATCCCTTCAAACAGCAAGTATAGAGCGTAAGACTCAAGTCCAACGAGAAACTCGGGTGTGATTCTTTGCCTCACTATCACATCACCAATGCAGTAACACATCTTAGTTATTTATGTACTAACGCCATGACAAACTACGTGCAGCTAGTGAAACTTCCAGACCACAAAACTTTACCTTATGGACATACTGATATCACCCAGTATAAAAAGGGACGACTTCCAAGAACGACACTTCATTGCGAGGACAAGCAACGAGAAAGATGAATCACTCTACGCAGATGAAAAAAGAGAAGAAACAAACATCACTGACCTCTTTCACTACCATACCGTCACAGCAAAGTGCGTCCAAGAAGGGAAAGGATTCAGTAGCCCTACAGGAGTATTTTAGCATCCAAATGACTCAGACAGCGACCTCAAGAAAATTTAGAACGACAACTTACACCTACACGGTGAAATTTAGAGACTTCGCGTCTGACATTTCAGCCGAGGAAGTTGCAGGTTTCATTACGGACCTACTTGACTCACTGTTAGAGGAACTCAAATGTCATTGCCAAGTCAAAGATCGAAGTCGTTTGAGCCTATCTACGTATCGCGACAGTTTGAACTCACCTGTATGTCTCGGATTTAGCACACCTGCAGAAATAACTTCGTCCAAACTTTTTAGGGCTATTGAAGACGTGCAGTCGATGAGAGGAAAATTTGACATCAACGAAGGAAAAGTAACCATTCATATGGTATACATTGTACCTCCATGGGAAGAAGACGATGACTGCACTTGATCTGCTTACTGATAACTGTACCTAGCACGATGGATATAACAGCCGATTTATGAATGAAACGGATTAAGTGATGGGAAATATCTACGCTGGGACACAAGTGCTAGCTGACCAGATTTTTAACAACGTGTGAGACGAATAGAGAGAGAGAAACATGAACTTTGTCCTATTTGATTGCATGTTACTTATTTTGTGTTAGCTTTTTCTTATAACTGAACATTAAATGTAAACAGGTTTACTAGAGCCAAGAACTAAATAACTAGTAAATAGGTTTGTTTGATGTAGAAATGTTTATGTATTAAATGGATAGTGCTTAGACCAAAGCACAGGCCAGAGAGCCCATGTATATACTTGAATAAATGTTTTGAACCCATACAATAGACTTTTCTTTTTTGAGCCTCTATTCTCTCTGTGAGGTTTGTTTTAGAACATTTCTGTCGTCTTTTCTGTGTGTTTAAATGTGTATTTGTATGTTTGTCCCTATCTACCCTTTGTCCTTACAAATACATTAAAATCCCTATAAAATGTTTTGACCCTATAAACCTCATGACGTCACCCAAAGTTCAATTCCCACTGACATCCAGGTGACATTCCCATGTTCAATTTCCATTTACGACAAAGTGCAAACCCCATATTTTAACGTTAAAGTCCCATTGACGTTAAAGTACCGGTCCTGTTCAATTTCCATGTTCAATTCCCCTTGACGCTCTATAGTTCCATCCATGTTAAAATTTCCCATGTTAAATTCCCCTTGACGCCAGAGTGAATCGACTGTTTTTGCATGGTAAGTCCACTTGACGCTAGGGTGACCCCATATACTACTTCTAGACGTGTTTTCTTGGCTTCTTTTCTGTACATCACTAGATTTTTCAGATACGCTTGGGAAGGGCAAACGTTACCATGGTGCTGCTCACTAATCATTCGAGTACAACTACTCCACTTCGGTGAACAACGAATACATGACATAGTTGTCGCAAGCTACTCTTTTCTTATACGATGCGAAGGACATAGTTGTTTCTCTCCTTCTTCTAACAGGGGTATTTAAAAAAAATGACTTTAAAAAATCAGTCGGTCCTAAATTGCAAAAGGCATTTCAGACGCTGACTGATTTTTAAAAAAAATAATGCTTTCGTTAGATATATTGGGATTTCAGTCTGTGTAGTAAACATAATAAGAATCCCTGAGCATTTAGTTAATAATTTCCGAAAGGTTTGACATGTTTTATTTTCTCAAACACGTTTTCATCTTCATCATAAAGGAGTTGTTTGATTTTTAACCCTGAAGTGTAACAGCCTCTTTAATTTTTGTAAACCAGTTTTCCGTAACTATAACATAAAGTCTACCCTGTTTTTTTTCATTAAAAAAATATAGTTCTCTTTTCAGCCCCTTACCAATGACGAAGAACAGTTTTCATGTCTTTAAACAGACTTGTTTCTCTTTAAACTTGTATTTATTTTTTTTAACTTTAGAAACATAGTTACTTTTATATTTTATTATCCTCTACCTTTGTTTAGAAACAAGAGTTCCACAACTTTTTATAGTATTTTGTCTGCTGAGTGGCAGTTTTAACACTATATGCTTAGTGCCACATTTTGTCCTTTAATGTGTACGAGTAATACCTCTGTGGGAGGTGACTCTTCAAAAGTCGTGAAAACTAGATTAGACATCCTCCCTTTGAAATTTGTTGAAACGGAAAACAGAGATGATAACTTGCAAATACACCAGCACTGCCAGAAATATGTTTGCTTTCATTGAAGTCAAGTTATTGTAGATCTTAGAAAGTCTCTGATAGAACATGTGCACATACATGCTTCTATGCTTCTGGAATGATAGATATTTAATTAGTTTTCAGCCGTACACTACATAGGGACACGAGTCAATGTGCTCTATCTCTCTCTGTCTGGCTATGGCAACGCAGTTCTCCATATCAATAGGCCTATAGGTGTTGATATACTGAAAAATGCAAAAGTTTTATCAGCGATGTTTAATACAACAAATAATCAAAACAACAACAAGAACAAAAAACAAAAAACAAACAAAAAACTTCCCCTACAAGAACGCCCAAACTTTGGAAAGGAATATATTAAGTAGAAACCGTAACACCGTTAGAAGAGCGAGTGAACATTAGTCTGAGACGATGTCGATGCCATTTCCTGTGATGGCGGCCTCCTATTAGAGAATTACAAATACGAGAACATTTAGTATTTATTAGTATATATTTCTGCAGAAATGGCTGATTATGATGACGAAGATGAAATGTGGAGAGGAAATGAAGATGTTGAGTTAGGAGAAGGAGTATGTAATGATTTATTTCCACAGGAATTTGGAACGAATATAATTTAAGCTCGTTTATAGCTTATCTGTAATATGTTCCAGTGTTTTGGTGCATTTCGGTGTTTCTATGGACTCGTGCGTTTTTAAGTAGACCACAGTATGATAGCAGTGACAAGCCATTTTTTTCTATGAACAAACGTGGCAAATATTATATACCCCTGGAAAAGCATGTTTACGGTAAATACAGCGGTGCAATTTTCATTTGAATAGCTTTAAAGTTATTTGTAAAATAAACATGTCTTGCATCATAGAAACAGTCTGTCAGATATTTCATTTAGTGCTAATGCTTGTCTAATTAATGTTTATATGTAGAGAAATATTCACTTGCCTTAGAAAAAAATTGTAGGCAATTCTGCCGGTCATCATTCAGCATTAGGTATATGTGTACACGTAGTGACCTTTTTATGTTTATATTAAACTAGTGATGAAAAATTGTTCTGCCATTTGTACCAGTTATAATGCAAACCAAACTCATTATCATTGGATATTTTTTACTGTATTTTAAATGATCAATGAAGCTATTTTTTTTACAAAGGTTTTATTACGAATGAAAAGATTAAAAATTATCAGACAAGACTCATTTTGTGAAATTGTTGTAATTTTAACAGAAAATTAGGTCAAAATGATTTCATTAGAGTCTAAATACTGCCATTTTATACATCACACAATGAGGTGGTTTGGGAAATTCCATTGATTTAAATGGTAATGAGACAATTATAAGTTGAAAGGGAGGCATTTCATACAGAATCAGAAAAGAGGTGTGTGTGTGTGTGTGTGGGGGCAACACTGGATCACTTTGGAATTCTTTGTGCTTAACATGACAATACTCTTTTAATGAAACTCCCATAATTTAAAGATCAAATAATTGTATGATACTCAGTTTTGTCTGGTTCATCGCAATATCTACTTCAGAAACTTCAGAAAGTTCAAAACACAGCTGCTTGGATCATACTTAGAGCACCATGTTCAGAGCACATCTCCCCACTGCTTTGTACCCTACACTGGCTATCGATTTGATCCAGAATCAAATCCAGATTTGTTCTCTGTGCTAGGTATCACTGACGGACTCCAGTCTAACATACCTATCTGACCTTACCCGTGCGTACACACCAGCAAGACACTTATGCTCCTCTTCTGACAATCGTATACTCATTATTTCCACTATGAAAACGAAGTCATATGGACATTATTCTTTTGCATACCAGGGCCAAGTAATGTGAAATTAATTGCCCACTGAACTTAGACACAAAGACACAGTAATTCCATTCAAGAGTGCTCTTAAAACTCACTTATTTTGACTGCAAGTACAAACTTAAAGACGTAATAATGTTCCCTACCATAAATATTTTCAGCATGTTTTTATGTTTTCTAATTTCATGGTGTTTGTTTTCTGTAATAATATCATTATATCTGTTTTTTGTGTTATAGGTGTTGTCTAATGTTGCAAAGCGCTTAGAGCTTCTAAAGATTAGGTGCTATACAAAGTCCTCGTTATTATTATTATTATTATCATTATTATTATTAAATTGATATGAATATGATTTATTTTCTCAGAGCTGCAGTTGTTTTGACTCTTGCAAATTTAGAAGAATTACATCTTGTTGAGACATTTTCAATACTGGGGCAAACTTACTGAACTGTTTGTCTGCTTACATTTTAAATTCTTTATACTGTTGAAGTATAAAATAAAGAGAAGAAAACAGAATATAGTTTAAAATTTTCTTGTAAAAATATATTCAAATGAATATTAAAAATCTAGTCTGCTTGTTAGAAAGAGTTAGAATCTTTATTTTCTTAAAAATATATGCTTAAATTGTCGTATTTATTTTCAATACTTCATTCAGTTCTTGTGTTAAATTAAAACATAAAATTTGAGAGCTTGAAAGTACTGTCAGTTTTTGAAATTTGCCCAGAAATTTGCTTGGAAGTAGAGTATGTATATTCAGTAAATGTAAAAAGGGTGTAACAAAAAGAATTCTTTTCCAAAAAATTCAAAGCTAAAGAGCAGATGAACCAGTGATGCAACTGCGCTGTATATATATATATGACTAGCGCTTGTTATATACATAGGGATTTTTTAGAGGATTGTACAGTATCTTTCGAAAAAACGCCAAATGCCTAATTAATTTTTCTAAAAGTATAGATTGATAAAATATATGAATAAAAAGCAGATATGTAATAAATACAAACCACCTAAGTATACTTTATTCTAAGTCAGGGGAAAGAACTCATTTTATACAATGTTGAAACATACATCTTGGCCTGACGGTCTTGACATTCCTACACTGTATCAAATTCATCCTTTCATACCCTCTCAGAACAAAACAAATATGTAGTTTTGTCTCTATCCTTTTGCCAAAAGAAGTCATTGTGACCTATATTTTATGCTCAATGACTTTCTGCAAATTATGTGTTAAAAACTAATTTCAAGAAAGTTGATAATTGGATGCATCTCTGTTACTACAGTGTCCTTAAAACCAAAGAAGGTTACTGTGACATACATTTTATGCAAGCTGAGTATTTGTGTTTGTTATCACATTGAGGGACAAGTGGTCTAAAGTGCTCACTTTTACTGAGCATTGCCAACTCATCTGTGTCCATGTGGATTCAAGTCTTGGGCTCAGTCAATATGGGTAAATAGAAATCTTGCAAGTAGCTCTTAGTGGGTCAGTGGTTCTTACCAGGGTTTTCCCTGGTTATTTCTCCACCAGTTATACTGGCCGTCATGTATAGCACTGTTCTTAAACCACCCTGAGGGCCGCATGAGGCCATTTTCAATGGCTCAAAGGCCACACCACCTTTGTTATCTCTCATAACACCCTGTGACACCAATCATTTTGCAGACCACAGGATATGGCTTGACAGGCCACATGCAACCCGTGGGCCGTGTATTTTGAGACCCCTAATGTATGGTGTATCTTGCATTGAGAAATGGTGTTATACCCAAAACAACAGCAACAACATTATCACGTTGATTCATCCATGCTAGATGTAGATGTTGATGTGTGTGTGTGTGTGTGTATATATATATATATATATATATATATATATATATATATATATATATATATATATATATATTTTTTTTTTTTTTTTTACCCTACCCTATGCAAAAGGTCCTTTGTAATCAAAAGTAATCAAAGAAAATGGATTTTTTTTGTTTTGTTGGATTTAGCTACAATTGTTACACATTACTGGCTATATCATGCCAAGAAAATGGTTGCTAAGTGCCTTTCCTAAGGACACCAAGGCAGCCACCCTAGGCTTGCCTGGGCAGGTATTGTGATAGGTTAACTGTATATTGTATATGTCAGTGATTATGTGAATTAGTTGACTGCATGCTTTTCATGTGAGGTCTTGCTTGTGGTTAATCATAGTAAATTACTGATGCATGAACTATGTGCTGTCACTCCAAAGTTGTTCAAAGCCTGTGACTTTCATCTTGTAACAGCTAGCTTTTCATGCAGACTTAGATCTAAGAACAGCAATTTAAAAAAAAATGAATACAGAAATAATTATCAGTCTGCTTATTATCAACTTATTACTTAAACTTAGAAATGATAGAAAATATTGTTCATTTTTGTATGCCTTTATGTATTTTATGCCTTTATGCAATAGATAGGTTGGAAGGTAAATTGGTGGTCTGGTGGGTGGGTAGGAGTCAATGTAGGTTGGTTGTAAGTTCATAAAACATGCACATTTTCTTTTGCATCATAAATTGCTGTAAATAAGCATGAATAATGTTTGTAAAAATAGGAAATAAAAGTTTCATTGGGATGCCTTACATATCTGGAGAACATGGTCGATTAGAAAGGATTAGAATCAGATGGGATGGCTATAAAAGGCATCATGATACCATGTGAGCTTATGGTATGTCCTGTGGCTGTCATACATTATTCACATGGCCATGATACTAGGTGAGCTTATGGTATGCCCTGTGGCTGTCATGCATTATTCACATGGCCATGATACCATGTGAGCTTATGGTATGTCCTGTGGCTGTCATACATTATTCACATGGCCACGATACTAGGTGAGCTTATGGTATGCCCTGTGGCTGTCATGCATTATTCACATGGCCATGATACCATGTGAGCTTATGGTATGTCCTGTGGCTGTCATACATTATTCACATGGCCATGATACTAGGTGAGCTTATGGTATGCCCTGTGGCTGTCATACATTATTCACATGGCCATGATACCATGTGAGCTTGTGGTATACCCTGTGGCTGCCATGCATTATTCACATGGCCATGATACTAGGTGAGCTTATGGTATGCCCTGTGGCTGCCATGCATTATTCACATGGCCATGATACCATGTGAGCTTATGGTGTGCTCTGTGGCTGCCATGCATTATTCACATGGCCATGATACTAGGTGAGCTTATGGTATACCCTGTGGCTGCCATGCATTATTCACATGGCCATGATACCATGTGAGCTTATGGTATACCCTGTGGCTGCCATGCATTATTCACATGGCCATGATACCATGTGAGCTTATGGTATACCCTGTGGCTGCCATGCATTATTCACATGGCCATGATACTAGGTGAGCTTATGGTATACCCTGTGGCTGCCATGCATTATTCACATGGCCGTGATACCATGTGAGCTTATGGTGTGCCCTGTGGCTGTCATGCATTATTCACATGGCCATGATACCATGTGAGCTTATGGTATGCCCTTTGGCTGTCATGCATTATTCACATGGCCATGATACCATGTGAGCTTATGGTATGCCCTGTGACTGCCATGCATTATTCACATGGCCATGATACCATGTGAGCTTATGGTATGCCCTGTGGCTGTCATGCGTTATTCACATGGCCATGATACCACGTGAGCTTATGGTATACCCTGTGGCTGCCATGCATTATTCACATGGCCATGATACTAGGTGAGCTTATGGTATACCCTGTGGCTGTCATGCATTATTCACATGGCCATGATACCAAGTGAGCTTATGGCATGGCCTGTGACTGTGATGCATTATTCACATGGCCATGATACCATGTGAGCTTATGGTATACCCTGTGGCTGCCATGCATTATTCACATGGCCATGATACCACGTGAGCTTATGGTATGCCCTGTGGCTGTCATACATTATTCACATGGCCATGATACCATGTGAGCTTATGGTATGCCCTGTGGCTGTCATGCATTATTCACATGGCCATGATACCAAGTGAGCTTATGGCATGGCCTGTGACTGATGCATTATTCACATGGCCATGATACCACGTGAGCTTATGGTATGCCCAGTGGCTGTCATACATTATTCACATGGCCATGATACCATGTGAGCTTATGGTATACCCTGTGGCTGCCATGCATTATTCACATGGCCATGATACCAAGTGAGCTTATGGCATGGCCTGTGACTGATGCATTATTCACATGGCCATGATACCATGTGAGCTTATGGTATGCCCAGTGGCTGTCATACATTATTCACATGGCCATGATACCATGTGAGCTTATGGTATACCCTGTGGCTGTCATGCATTATTCACATGGCCATGATACCACGTGAGCTTATGGTATGCCCTGTGGCTGTCATACATTATTCACATGGCCATGATACCATGTGAGCTTATGGTATGCCCTGTGGCTGTCATGCATTATTCACATGGCCATGATACCAAGTGAGCTTATGGCATGGCCTGTGACTGATGCATTATTCACATGGCCATGATACCATGTGAGCTTATGGTATGCCCAGTGGCTGTCATACATTATTCACATGGCCATGATACCATGTGAGCTTATGGTAT
This sequence comes from Sinohyriopsis cumingii, assembly GCA_028554795.2. Taxonomy (NCBI): domain Eukaryota; kingdom Metazoa; phylum Mollusca; class Bivalvia; order Unionida; family Unionidae; genus Sinohyriopsis; species Sinohyriopsis cumingii. The sequence continues at coordinate 127,883,617 of CM068835.1, forward strand.
ACCCTGTGGCTGTCATGCATTATTCACATGGCCATGATACCAAGTGAGCTTATGGTATACCCTGTGGCTGTCATGCATTATTCACATGTCCATGATACCATGTGAGCTTATGGTATACCCTGTGGCTGCCATGCATTATTCACATGGCCATGATACCATGTAAGCTTATGGTATACCCTGTGGCTGTCATACATTATTCACATGGCCATGATACCATGTGAGCTTATGGTATGCCCTGTGACTGTCATGCATTATTCACATGGCCATGATGCCAAGTGAGCTTATGGCATGGCCTGTGACTGTGATGCATTATTCACATGGCCATGATACTAGGTGAGCTTACGGTATGCCCTGTGACTGTGATGCATTATTCACATGGCCATGATACTAGGTGAGCTTATGGTGTGCCCTGTGACTGCCATGCATTATTCACATGGCCATGATACTAGGTGAGCTTATGGTATGCCCTGTGACTGCCATGCATTATTCACATGGCCATGATACCATGTGAGCTTATGGTGTGCCCTGTGACTGCCATGCATTATTCACATGGCCATGATACTAGGTGAGCTTATGGTATGCCCTGTGGCTGTCATGTATTATTCACGTGGCCATGATACCAGGTGAGCTTATGGCATGGCCTGTGACTGTCATGCGTTATTCACATGGCCCTTTTCCAACAGCATTTCATGCTAACCAGCAGCACTCTCCAGCAGTGTGCCGACTTAGTTGATCAGACTCAGCTCAGAACTGATTAGCTTTTCCATTGATTCTTACTCTTCCATCCGATCCAGTGAAATACTTTCGATGCCTGTTTGCCAACCTTGGTGAGTGGCTAGGTCCTGTAATCGTATGACTCCCAAGTCATGACAAAAGGACATTGGAACAAAGTAAAGGCATCCTGTTTCTGCCAGAGATTCCAGTCTTTCCATTAATTCTGCTGGCACTCATAAATGAGTGGCTGATACTTAGCCAATTTCCTCTCATGGCCTCCACCATTTTAGCTTCCCATGTTACTGTTAGTTATAATAAAATTATCTGTTTGGTACCTCCTGACCAAAGTACAATATCTGGCATTCCAGTATAGTGGGCTTTGTACAGTTGATGCTGATATGCAAGCACATATGGCTGTTGTTACAAAATATAAAAAAAATAAAATATAATAAGTGATTTCATCAAAACTGCTGAATAGAATTTGAATATATTTGACAGAAAAGCATGCCATCATAAAAACCTTTAATTATTGTACAAATAATGTCTATGTTTCAAATATGATAGCTCTTACTAAAATAGACAAACATTGAAAACTTCTCCAAAATCAGAATTTTGATCAAACTTGTCAGCTAGCATCAGAGACCTGCCAACTTTTATGATTTTGCCGTAGGTCTTACAAAAATTATCCTTAAAATACGGACTTACGGCATACTAGCAAAAACTACGGAAAAATGTTCATTGACAAAAAATACGGATAGTTGGTTCATCTGTGTTTTATTTTGATCCGGGTTTCATCTTAGAATTAACTTTACAGCAGTACCCCAACATTTGAAACTGCACCTATTTGTTCATGCGAAGCATCTGCATGATCAAACTGTTGATTATAGAATTTGTAAAAATGGCATCCAGTAAGCGATGCATTGTTAAGACGAAAGGGAAAATAAGCTTCTACAAAAGTGTCAATAATCAACACAGAAGAATAAAAAGGAGTATTTAGATTCTTGTGAATAAAAGCAGAAAAGGACACAGTTGCACTTATTGGACATCACATGCCAGTTTGAGTATGTCTCATGGTGGGAAATATGATTGTTGTTGTCGTGAAATGGAAAGAATTTCCAAGAATTATGTAAAGTTGAGAGATAGCAACAAGAAATTGAGCTGCATAGGGCTTGGAACTAGAGTTTGTGCAATTGTACTAGTGGTCAATAAAGCACATGTACTTTACAAATTTTTCAGTTAAACATTATATTTATCGTCAATGTGTTGAACTTTTAATTACGTTTTCCAGCTTTACAGTAGCAATTATGATATATTGTTATACCTTACTGAAAACTGTCAGTCTTATGAAAAAAAATCAACTGCCTTACCGAGGCGGACTCGTCAGGGCTATCAGGTCTGGCATCATATTAAGGCATTTCAGAGTTTTGCAAATGATGCTGAGCTGTCATGAAATAGTTTTGCTGCTATTACTAAAAATAAAAGCCCCATTAAAACATCTTTTTAAAAACAGCTCAGTTAAATTTGATTAATTTGGATAGAAAGCATACTGGCATAGGGTATTTCAGGATTGGATGAGTGATACTGCTTTGCCATTGGATATGGATAACTTTCAAATAGTTGCATTCTAACATATTCATTCAACAGTAAATTGGAAGAAATTTCAACAGAAAGCATCCTTCAGGCATATTTTAGCAGGCAAACTATCACAGGCCCACATGGGGCTCATGTTTATGGGATGAATTTTTATATAATATCAGATATGGATAACCTTCAAACAATTGCATTCTAACATATTCATTCAACAGTAAATTTGAAGAATTGTCAACAGAAAGCATCCTTCTGATCCAGATTTCTTTGTCAACTGCTTTTGCTTTCGGTGTCGGGCATATTTCAGCAGGTGAGCTATCACAGGTCCACATGGGGCTCTTGTTTATGGGATGAATTTTTATATAATATTATTTTCTTCCAGAGTCCTGACCATGATGAAGAGAATGACGAAGCTGTACAGCAGGAATGCCTTGAAGCTTTTGCAAGCACTGACTATATAATGGAGCCTGGCATATTCTCCATGCTCAAGACGTATGTTCGGGGCTTCTGTTAATCAGCAAACTGGAATAACATTTATGAAATACAGTTCTCGAATCAGCATATTTATCATCTGTAATGTTCTTTCAGTCGTCAAAAAGTTCATGATCTCTATTGATATTTCAGTGCGTTTATATAAATAAATTGTAAATCTAAATACATATACCTTAATTATCTAAATGGATGCAGTTAATATATAACATGGTCTTATCTTTGGGATGAGATGTTTTTGCAAAAGAATTTAAAATATTGTTAAATAAAAAATTCATACTCTGCTTGAAATACATTTTTTTTTCTTAAATAAAGATGACTAAAGTTTAATAATTTTATGCAAGCTATTTTTTTTAAGTGCATCATTTGACATCCAGGGTTTAGGTATGGGAAATCAAATTCACCTTCTATTGCATTCTCTGATCACATTAATGTCAGGAATATAAGTTCCACTATCTCTTGAATCCAGCAATTCCAGAAAGATTGAAAATTTCATCTTCCATGTCTATATACTTTATAGACCAAGGAAGAAACTCTTTCCGATTACCTCCCCTTTGCATCAGCTTGGTGGTGCTAGTTTGATTTTGCTTGGTATGAGTAACCTTCTCCTGTATTGCCTTATTTAACCCTTGAAGACTTTTCAGTGTGAATTTAAACCAATCTTCCATAATTGTGGTGGAATTTGTTTCCTGACGTGGTATGTCAGTAGCATCACATGTGCATAGCTGTTTTTTTTAATTGAAAATATGGTTAAATTCAAAATTTTGTGATATTACAGGTGTTGTTTTTGATATTCATATCTCAAGTTCCTAATTCCCAGTGTTTTCCTCGTACTTCTTGTCTTTCAGGTGCAATAGGAATGAAATGTAATATTTAGAAATGTCAGATGTACAAGTTCAGCGGACAGCTCCAGTGGTCTAGTGGTTAGAGTGTCTGCCTCGGATGCTGGAGATCGCGGGTTTGAACCCCAATTGAGTCATACCAAAGACTTATAAATATATGAAAACAGGCAATGCGAGAAGTACCCGTCTTTCTCAAGCTTTGCTACAAGAATGATTGCCAATGATTTGCATGTAGGTGCCAGACTCATTCATTTTCAGTTATTTGCCAAGTGGGCAGTGGAGAGTGTTTGCAAGCTAAACTCTTTGGGCTTGCTTTCAATTGAAAGGATCACTCTAGATCTGACCAATGCATACTTCTTTGCTTTCATCCAAGTTACATCATTTTTTTCACCAGAGAGCTATATATAGTTTAGTTCTCTCAGTCTATGGGTGTTCACAAAGACCTCTAAGGCAGTCTCATTAACAGTGACTGCAGCATGCTTCGATGACGTGCTTCAGAGACACATGGCAAGTTCTTCTTTAGAGAAGGGCAGGAACAACCTTCTCTCCTTTTTGTCTCATCCACATTTTTATTGAATCAGAAGTCAGATCTCACCACCTCCAAACTATCAAATGTTCAACCTCATTTGTCTTCCACCCATGTGCACTGTGTGGATCATTGTGCTGTCATTGTCAGTTTTTAGCAGGAGTAGTATTTTTTTTTGTACCTTCTTGACTTGTTCAGTGCAGCAGATTGACTTATGCTTCTCAGCCACCTTTAAAAGGTGCCCAATGCAGATGAACCCATTTCCAGTCATCTTCTTTATCAGCCACCTTTTAATGTGCCCAATGCAGATGACCCTACTGGCTGAGTGGCACCCATTTCCAGTCATCTTCATTATCAGCCACCTTTTAATGTGCCCAATGCAGATGACCCTACTGGCAGAGTGGCACCCATTTCCAGTCATCTTCATTATCATCCACCTTTTAATATGCCCAATGCAGATGACCCTACTGGCTGAGTGGCACCCCATTTCCAGTCATCTTCATTATCAGCCACCTTTTAATGTGCCCAATGCAGATGACCCTACTGGCTGAGTGGCACCCATTTTCAGTCATCTTCATTATCAGTCACCTTTTAATGTGCCCAATGCAGATGACTCCATTTCCAGTCATCTTCATTATCAGCCATCTCTTAATATGCCCAATACAGATGACCCTACTGGCTGAGTGGCACGCATTTCCAGTCATCTTCATTATCAGCCACCTTTTAATATGCCTAATGCAGATGACCCTACTGGCTGAGTGGCACCCATTTTCAGTCATCTTCATTATCAGCCACCTTTTAATGTGCCCAATGCAGATGACCCCATTTCCAGTCATCTTCATTATCAGCCATCTTTTAATGTGCCCAATGCAGATGACCCTACTGGCTGAGTGGCACCCATTTCCAGTCATCTTCATTATCAGCCACCTTTTAATGTGCCCAATGCAGATGACCCTACTGGCTGAGTAGCACCCATTTCCAGTCATCTTCATTATCAGCCACCTTTTAATGTGCCCAATGCAGATGACCCCATTTCCAGTCATCTTCATTATCAGCCATCTCTTAATATGCCCAATGCAGATGACTCTACTGGCTGAGTGGCACCCATTTCCAGTCATCTTCATTATCAGCCACCTTTTAATGTGCCCAATGCAGATGACCCTACTGGCTGAGTGGCACCCATTTCCAGTCATCTTCATTATCAGCCACCTTTTAATGTGCCCAATGCAGATGACCCTACTGGCTGAGTGGCACCCATTTCCAGTCATCTTCATTATCAGCCACCTTTTAATGTACCCAATGCAGATGACCGTACTGGCTGAGTGGCACCCATTTCCAGTCATCTTCATTATCAGCCACCTTTTAATGTGCCCAATGCAGATGACCCTACTGGCTGAGTGACACCCGTTTCCAGTCATCTTCATTATCAGCCACCTTTTAATGTGCCCAATGCAGATGACCCTACTGGCTGAGTGACACCCCATTTCCAGTTATCTTCATTATCAGGTTGTGCTCGTGGCTAAGATAAGATAGTTCCTAAATGAGTAGATTTATTTTTGTTATTTTTCTTAATGATTCTTTTAACACATTAGTGTCTATATCATGCCAAGAAAATGGGAGCTAAATGATTTTCCCCAAGGACAAACCAAGGCAGCCAACCCAGGCTGGCCATGGCGAATATTAAACCTGTGACTCTTCCATTACAAATCAGATACTGTACTAAATGACCTACTATGGTTTCTTCTTGGATAAGTGGTAAGAGAAATAATGGCACACAGGGGCAATTTCTCAGGAAAAGTCTAAGCAAGAGATCAGTCTGCATGGATACCAACTCTTACCATAAGGAACCTGCCTGTTGCTCTGCTTCACTATATTCATTGGCAGCAGGATACCTTTTGATAATGAAAGCTATGGTAAACACCTTTCATTTCTGGAAAAGATCAACTTTGCAGAATGGTAACTGATATGATGTCAGACAACTCATTGATAGTAACCTACCTGAAACAGGGAGGGACCAAAATCACCCGTCCTGTGTATTTTGGTCTGGGACATTTTGTGCTTCTGCTTCTAGTTCAAGACTCTGGTCCAGATTTGGCATATAACTGGCAGGCTAAATGCCCTAGCTGATTCATTGTTGAGGGGCTAGATTCTTCACTCTGAGTGGTTCATTCATCCCTCGGTCTTTCAGCAGATTTGTGCACTTTTTAGGGCATCTAGTGATATACCTGTTTGGGATGAGGTGTAACCTCTATCTCTCAGTGCACTGGCTTTTCTATGTGGTTCTTGAGATATAGGTCATGACAAGGACATGTCAGATGTGCTTGACATAGCTGTAGTCACTTACCCTGTTTCTCAAGTGGAACATTTCATGGGTTCTCAGATGGTTCAACTCAGACAAGTTTGAAGTCCAGGAGAAAACATTGTTCTAGCTGCTGTCTTACAGGACTTGCATTTTGATATCTTTAGATTTTGCATGTAGGGTGAGTGGGGGCCCCCAAGTGTCTAAAGTGCTTTCCATTATGGATCACTGCCATCTCACCTCTATCTGCATGGGTTCGCGTCTTGGATTTGGCTAATGTGGGTATGTAAGAAAGCTTGCCAGTAACTTCTCATGGGTCAGTGGTTCTTTCCTGGGGTTTTCCTGGGTTCTTCCTTCACCATTAATACTGGCCGCCATGTATAACCTACAGTGTGCTGAAAAATGGTGTTAAACCCTACAACAACAACAGAGTGAGTGAGTTTCATCCTAATTCAGTGGACCTAAACTATCTCTGGTTTAGATCAGATGTCTCGTTGGTCTCAATGATGCAAGCAGGCTTCATAACCAAGAATAGATTACCATTTACAGATAATCAGAAGGCAGTCATTCATCCAATGTTCTTGAATGATTTGTACAGAGATACAATGATGCAAGACTTCAGGTAATGCTAGGGAAACACAGTATAACTTCTCAAGCCTTTCACATCTAGGCTAAAATGGGTAAAATGCTCAATGAGCTCTGTGAGACTTTCATTTAAACTCGGTGTCTGGCATGCATAATTAACTTTCTCAAGTTTCTACCTCTGAGAACTAATATCTCAGAGAAAGGAATCGAACATTGTGGGTCCAATGGTTACAACCCAGTTTATTCAGAGTACATTATATGCAATCCTAATTTCAGCCTTTTTCTATTTTGCAGTTTTCTTCAAGCAGGTGGAGCTCCAGAAAAGGTGGTGGAGCTTCTGTCAGATAATTATGAGGCCATAGCTCAGACCGTCAATTTGCTTGCAGAGTGGCTCATTCAAGGTGGTAAGTGATGGAGGGGTTTTAGGATATCCTTGACCTTGAGAGAAATACATTAAGTAGCCTCATTTCTCAGAAATACATTAAGGAGTCTCATTTCTCAGAAATGCATTAAGGAGTCTCATTTCTCAGAAAGACATTAAGGAGTCTCATTTCTCAGAAATGTTGGCAGCTAATATGGATCAGAATTTTACAAGGTTGGAGTGTTGTTAAGCCATTACAAAGTTTATTGTCTCACTTGCAACAAAATTTGTTTCACAGACGTGAACTTCAGTTCTTAAAGACAGTCCTTTGATTTGATGCACATCAGTGACCCTTCCCTTTCAGATGGTGCTACAGGAAAATCCAGGCTATATAATTTGGATTAGCTCTAAATTGGAAGTAAATAATTTTGGCTGTCAGCACTTGGAGTACAGTTGATTTTTACTGTTGTCAATAACTTCTTACTTTCAAATTTGATTTCCATTCTTTCTTTTTTAAAACAGATTTTATTTGAATTTTTCATTACTGAATAACAGAGGTTACAAAAAATTCTAATATTTATAAAGACAAGATCTGTTTTTTATAAACAGTAATATCCACTTTATCTTTAGAATAATTTTTATGTCACAGTTTGTATCTCAGATGTGAGAGGGTCAGAATTTTATATAGGAAACAATTTAAAATAAATGAAATTTTTATTTAAAAAATCAAATCTTTTAATGTTATTCTCTCACAGATCCAGATCTTTCCTTCATGTTTATATTATCTTTCTGTTAATTTATGATATCAAATATTTAAATTTTAGAATGCTTGGTTCTAAAATTTATTGTATGCAGTAGCATAATCTTTTAGAATGTGTTCCAATAATTATTCTTCTTATTATTATGTTGATGTTACAAATTGTCGAATAGTTCTGCAAAAACAGTCTCTTTAAACTGATTATGTTGGACCAAAAATATAGTAGTCTTAAGACAAGTACAACTTAATGATTTTAAAATGCAACCTTTTGCTGATAATAAATAATCCAATAACCATGATCAAATACTGTTTTATTTTCTTAACTATCATATAATTTGAAGAACTATTTTGTATTTGCAGATATGCCTGCCCTTGATTACACTCCTGCCTGCCCTTGATTTTTCTGGGGAAGTAATTGACTTTGATCTTCAATTGCTTCCCTACCATGATCTATGATTTCAAACCCAAAGATTACTTTCCAACACAGACTATTGACATTTGACCTCTGGCCCATCAATCTGCTTTTACTTGTCTCATGGTGATTTTGGTGGATATTTTAATGATTATAAAAAAAGAACTTTTTATGTTTTAAAAAACTCTGACCAATGTATAATGTTGTACGTGAAGGCAAATTGATAGAGACCTATGTATAATGCTGTACATGAAGGCAAATTGATGCAGACCAATGTATAAAGCTGTACTTGAAGGCAAATTGATGCAGCACTCTTTGTAGTCAGAGTATTTGCTATTATGGCTTCACAATCTTGTCCTGGACTCTTGTTTTCAAAACTTTTTGACACTTTTCGGTACTCTGTGTTCCTATTGTTACGACTCTAGGTCTTAAATTATGTAACAGAAAGAAAGTGAAACCAACAAGTTTAAGTAAAATCAGCAAACAATTTATTTCTCTACAACACAAAATGAAAATTCAGGAGACACTTGCAGTATTTTGAATTAAATCCTAAATAATCTAAGTCCAAAAAAATAAAGAATTTTCCAAATGAATTCCAATAGTCTTGAATGTCCTGATATAACACAATGATGCAATCCAGAATGCCTTTGAATGAACTCACAATAGTCCAAAGTAGTGTGTATAAATCCAAAAGTGAATGAGCACTTTTTAAATTAGTAATTCCAATGAATATTTTAATTAAATAATTCCTCTCAAATTATATCTGATCCCACAACTGTAAATTCTGATTTACAAAATTGATTACCACTGACCGGCCTCAAACATGGATGAACTATTTGTTTATCAGATACCTACTTATACTCATTTTCACTTGACCTTCATATGAATCATTCCAATGGAAAATTCCAGTCTAATTGTAAACAAGACTGGGCTGAGAATGTTCCAAATTCAGATGCTGGATAAACATTCTATTTGCAACTTATAATCATGGACAAAAGTCAGCTATATAAACATTCTATTTACATTATCTAAAGTACAATTTACAATCATGGGCAAAAAGCTAAGTACACAATTTAAATATACATAAGCATTGTATTTGAAAAAGTGTGGTCATAGACTTCCATATTTCACAGAAATTAGGGTGCTTTAGTAGTGACATTAGGACTACATTCTAGGCATTTGAAAATTAGGAGTTTGATGCAACTAATTAAATTTATTACCTACCTGGTTTAAGGCTACGTCAGCTTATGGCATGGCTCTGCAGCTGTCATTATTCCATCATCTGTCTAGTAGTCAGAGGTACCTCTGTCAGATTTTTGTTTTGGATGGTTTCCCTTACTATCGTGTTGCTTCCATAGCAGCCAGGTGGAAAACCTATTTTTGACATCTCCGCTGTACAAGCTCTTTGGATTAAAGCTAAATCATGTCACTTTGATACTCCATAGAAGTTTTGGAGTTGGTGCCAAAAATTAAGATCTAAACCACCTTTAATTTGCTTACCATTCTGTCCCAGTTATGACAAGTTAATAATATAAGACCCACTTAGGCTTGTTTGGGAAGTCCTTGCTCACATTCCCTACTGATTTTTATTATGTACTTTGTAGTTGCCAAAGTGAGAGAGAGAGAACACCTTAAGAAGTTCAAAGTTTTTATATGAATTTGCTTTATCATTTACAGGGGTGGACATCAAATATGTGCAAGAAATGGTAGAAGAGCATTTAAAAACAATGATTATCAAAACCTTTGACCCAAAGAAAGCGGACTCAATTTTCACTGATGAGGGAGAAGTAAGTTGCTTTTATTTTGTTGAATACAGTGGTCTTTTACCACTTCACACCTTACTGAAAAAGAAATGGTTAGTTGCACAGTGTTTTATCTACCCATGTGTCAAATACGCAGATTTTTCCGATTTGATGCACAAAAATCGTCACTGGTACGTAAATTGATGCACCCCAATGTTATGTTTTGCTGATTAACAAAAAACGAAGGTTCAGTCTACAGATTGTTGATGGTACTTAAATTGATGCATCCCAATATTATGTGTTGCTGATTAACACAAAATTAAGGTTTGGTCTATGTTAATGGCTAGATTTCAACTCTCCCAAACAGGGAAAACACGTGCACATCAGTTTCTTATGCTAATGCTATCATAATGCATAGGGTTACAACTGAGTGAGAGCCTGGATCTGACCTTATGTGACCTGTAACTGTGATATCATTTGTAGCAACAGGATGTTAGAACCGTATAATCACCCCAACCAAGAAAGAGGCAGAAAGTAAACACGTGATCTTAAAGTGATTCTCATGAGAAACTATTATTTTACGTGCACCTTTGTCATGCAGTGAAGAAACAATTTCCATTCGTTCAAATGTATGTCTTGCGTTGTTCCAAGATACTGTCAGTGTTCAACTAAAAAGGGTGTCTAAGGCAAAAAAATTAAAATTGATCAGAAACAAACAAAATTATCTTTTGGACTGTGTTTATGACTGAAAAATTAAAATAGTATTGTTATCGAACCAGTGGAGCCTTCATCATCCAAAAATGAGGTAATGGTTACTCGTAAGATAAAACATAATTTGTGCAGCAATGGTTGAAAACACAGCTAGCTACTTTTTCAAGAACTTAAGTTGCATGAAGAATGTGACAGTGAATACGCCTTTATGCTTTACCATATATGTACAGAGGCTAAAAAAAAGTCCTACATGACCAAATGTGCAAAAAGCAAAAACTTTCACAACAGTACACAGGCAAGGCATGCTGGGTTGCCAGAACTCAAACTGCTGATTGAAGGTCCACAACACCAGGCAGATTTAAATGCAGGTTTGCAAAACCATTCTTCCAAACAAGACATAGCAGTGAAAGTGCTACTTAAGAATGTACATTGGCTGAGTGTAGAAGACATCCCTTTTTTAAAATACAAATCTCTTCTTAATTTAATACACAACTTAATGGCTGAAGAAATTAATGCCATTCAGTACAACTTGGCTACTACCTGTTCAGAGTGACTGGAGAGCCTATCAAATGTTGTTGGGGATAGTCTTATACATGACCTGGAAAATTTTGTTATTTGTGACAGCAATGGCAGATGAAAACACTGACACAGCCAACAATAAATGCCTTGTCATATATTTTCAGATTATTTCTGATGACATGAAACCTTCAGCAAGATTTTTAACAAATACTGAATGTTCAGAGGCTTCTGGCAAGGGAATTGCCTTATTGGCTTTAGTCACATTATATAACTAATATTTTGGTTGTGTATTTAAACAATGTAATTATTTTTAAAAACTACTGTAAACTGATCATTGGCTTGAATAAGACTCAGAGGTTTGGATTTTGACTTGCTGTTTTTTGCCTTGATGAGTCAAATGACTTACATGAAACCATTTGTAGATAAAACTCTGGTTGCAATAGATAACCTGGTCCTTGCTACATATACATCTGTGATACAGTTTGTGAGAAAGTAATGTGGGATGTGGCTATGTTTCTTGCAGTTTTAGTATTTTAAGACAAATTTGTCTAACTTATAAATTGAAATAATTGTTTAAAAAACGATTTTTGTAAGCAAAACTTTGTATTTTCTTTATAAATATGTAAAGACTTTCATAAAATACTTTACATTTCTAAAGGAATATCCATTCAGATTATAGGCCATACTTTGTTGAACACATTTTCCAGTGGGAAATGAAATATAATCCATCATATGTGTTAGTGAGGGATATGGAAATCCTGCCTAGGCAAATTTTAATTTATTCCATTATGATCCTTTTCCTGTCCCTTATCATTGCAGATGATGCATTCTGTTACAGTCATACCTATGTGAAGGGTCATTTTTATTAGCAGTTACCTGATGACAGAGGCTGCTCTATTCCCCCCCCCCCCCCCCGGCAGAACATGTTGTCATGTGTATAGCAGTCACCTGATGACAGAGGCTATTCTAATTTCCCCCCCAAGGCAAAAAATGCTGTCATGTTTATAGCAGTCACCTGATGACAGAGGTTATTCTAATTTTCCCTCCTAGGCAAAAAATGCTGTCATGTTTATAGCAGTCACCTGATGATGGCGGCTATTCTAATCCCCCCCCACCGGCTGTCATGTGTATAGCAGTCACCTGATGATGGCGGCTATTCTAATTTCCCCCCCCCCCCGGCAAAAAAATGCTGTTGTGTATAGCAGTCACCTGATGACAAAGGCTATTCTAATCCCCCCCCCCGCCCGCAAAAAAATGCTGTCATGTGTATAATAGTCACCTAATAACAGAGGCCAGTCTAATTTCCCCCCCAGGCAAAAAATGCTCTCATGTGTATAAGCAGTCACCTGATTGCAGAGGCTATTCTAAATTTCCCCATGGCAAAAAATTATGTCGTGTTTAACAGTCACCTGATGACAGATGCTAGTCTAATTCCCCCCCCCCCCCCCCCCCGCAAAAAATGCTCTCATGTCTATAAGCAGTCACCTGATGACAGAGGCTATTCTAATTTCCCCCCAGGCAAAAAATGCTGTCATGTGTATAGCAGTCACCTGATGACAGAGGCTATTCTAATTTCCCCCCAGGCAAAAAATGCTGTCATGTGTATAGCAGTCACCTGATGACAGAGGCTATTCTAATCCCCCCCCCAGCAAAAAACGCTCTCATGTGTATAACAGTCACCTGCTTTCTGTGGTCAGCTGCCAGGTGCTCTCTAACCAAATAATGGTTTCTCTCAGCATAAAGTGGTTGCTGGACAGTAGTTACTGATCTATATATGCAAATTAAATTTCTGTTTCAAGGCATTATGTAGATAAAAGTATATAATGGGAATTAACGTGTCAGTGTGTTAGATTTGAGATAGTTTTTATCATTGGAGGATATGGTTGAAGCAGTTCATTTGCTGGATGGTGGGAAAAGTAGTCATGTCGTGTCAGAAGAAATGGGAGTTGCCTTTTGTGACACCATTACAGGCATAGTTTGATATCTTCATCCATTTTATTTGCCTGTTAAATAAAGCTCCCTCAGATGAATAAGTCATTCTTTGAGGAGAGACAGGAGTTACATCCCTTTTCATTATGGTCAGGGGTGACTCCTTATTTATAAAACTTGTCTATAAGAATAGGACAAGCTTCATTTTATGTGTTAATAATAATGGTCACATCCAGCATCTTCATTTCTAATTCATCACTGGCCTCTCACATAAACCAATTTTCTTTTAATCTTGGCAAGTTTAGCAATTGTATTATCCAGATATTGTTTGAAGCCTGACCTGCTGTTTCTAAGCCTACCTATATAATTTGGCTGAACAAGGAGTCACTCTTTGTTTCACAGTTATGTATGTTGTAAATTAGAGTCAAATTAGTGTTTTGTCACAGTGCTCAGGTTTGACTCTATTCTGATATATGAAAAATGCTGCAGGCTATTGACCCAAAACATCTATTTTTAGAATACTTTATGATTATGAAAACCTTATGAAAATAAATCAGTAATATGACTTCTGATATATTTCTAATGGCAGTTTGATTTTCTAATCAAATGTATGTTTGCCTAAAATTTTGTTGTCAGTATTTTGCTTCTATCAAAATTATCAGTTTGAAATTATTTTGAATATAGAAGTTCTAAATGATATATTCACTTAAATTTAGATTAATCTGAGAAAAACAATGCTCTAACATCTGTGTATTACCATATATACTCACTTATAAGTCAGGTCCAACTACAAACAACAAAGATTGAGATCTGCTGTAGAATAATGCTCCTGCAGATTAGGGTCTATATGTCTGTGTTTGTCTACTGATTACTTAGAACAAATTGCACAGACCCAGATCTTCTGGCACATTATGTGATGGCAGAGTTGGTATGTGCAGTTTGCAGTTGGTTTCATCTTTTCAGTGAGTACATATGGTACTAAGTTTTTTTTTGCCATGAGCATTATTTTGGTATCTGACTAATGACATAATTGTTTTAGTCTAATGTACATTGGTAAGACTCCCTGTCTTACCTCAGTGAGCCATAAGACCATGTGAGCTTATGGTTTTGGTATGGCCCTGTATCCATGGTTTGTCCATTTGTCTGTCACCCTTTCATCCATTTGCTTGTTACTACTTGGGAAGCTGTATTACTGGTCTGATTTTGATCAAACTTGGAATGTTAGTTTATGTCATTATGATATCAGACAAGTTCAATAATGAGTGATATCCAGTGATATCAGACAAGTTCGATAATGAGTGATATCCAGTGATATGTGTTTTGCTAGGTATGTTACTACCCTATTTCTGGTTTGATTTTAATCAAACTTGGAATATGGACAGAGGACATCCAGATATTGGATCAGTTCACTATTTAAAAAAATGCATAAACACTAGATGATCTGACTTATGAATGGCTGAGCTTGTTTCCACTCTATGATCCGAATCTGATCAAACATAATATGGGCTTAGATCATTATGATCTTGGACAAGTTCAATAATGAGCAGGATCCACGCATATTAATGAGGTGATCTTTCATCTGATTTGCTATCCTTGTTATCATTTTTGGAGGCCATATTTTTGATCAGTTTTAATCAAACTTGAACTGTGTGCTTATATCATTATGATTTCAAATTCAGTGATGAGGGAGACCCACAGATATTAATAAGGTAATCTTGCATGTGATTGACTGATATTGTTACCACTCTGGAGGCCAAATATCTGTTCTGATCAAATTTGATAAATGGGCTTATATCATCAAGGTCTCAGATGGGCTTATATCATCAAGGTCTTGCTTATATCATCAAGGTCTTAGATGGGCTTATATCATCAAGGTCTCAGATGGGCTTATATCATCAAGGTCTTGCTTATATCATCAAGGTCTTAGATGGGCTTATATCATCAAGGTCTCAGATGGGCTTATATCATCAAGGTCTTGCTTATATCATCAAGGTCTTAGATGGGCTTATATCATCAAGGTCTTAGATGGGCTTATATCATCAAGGTCTTGCTTATATCATCAAGGTCTTAGATGGGCTTATATCATCATGGTATCAGATGGGCTTATATCATCAAGGTCTTGCTTATATCATCAAGGTCTTAGATGATATAGATATTGAGTGAGTGAGATCCATGCGTATTAGGTTTAGTATTTTGTGGCACAGCAACATGCGTAGACAGTTCAGTGCCAAGGCAGTTTGAGTAAAGTGCCTTGTCCAATTATGCATCCTCTTAGTCATGAGTCTGGGATGCTAACCAATGCTAGCCAAGGCCACAGGGGCAAAAGTAGCCTTGCATCGTACTAATCAGGAGGTCATCACTGGTATCAAGTTTTCATCAAACTTTGAATTTAAGTGTTACCATCAAGATCATAGATGAATTTGACAAAGAGTGAGGTCCACACATATTAATGAGGTGATCTTGTACCTGATTGGCTGAGCTTTGTTACCAGGCTGAAACTGATTTTCTGATTCCTTTTTGATTTTTCCTGAAATATGGACTTGATTCATTCTGACCTCTGATCAAACTTGGCATATTGGAATATAAGCTTGAATCACCAAGCTCTTGGATGAATTTGATAATAGGAAGATCAGTCCATACACTGTATCAGTTAGGTGCTTCGCATCAGTTTGGCTGAGCTTGTCAACACTAGTGATTCTTTATAATTAGATTTTATCAGAATTGTTGAAGTTTTATTATCATTAGTTGTTGGGTGAGTTTGATTAGTTGCAAAATCTGCACATTTATGAGGTAATCTTGTATTTGATTGGCTGAGCTTATTTAAACTTTGATTTGGAATACTTTTGTGTCAACTGTTGATTGCTAACAATATGTGGCTGTGGCTGTCAGATGGTCAGATCTGGCTTTCACAATAAAACAAAAGGTTATTGTAATCAACTTACTTCCATCATTTGCCATTTTACATCACTCTGCATCTTAACTTGATGAAAATCAAGTGTGTAATTGGATTAGTTGGTCATCCATCCATGATGAATGAACCATGGGTGAGTTGGGGCAGTAACTGAGTATGGCAGAAGTTTATTTATACCTTTGTTTTGATGACTTTGTTGTACTTTGGTTAAATTTGACTTTTTATTTTGGATTGATTCAACAGAAAATTATTAGGTTTTCCAGTCATCAACTGAAGGCATAATTTTTTATTAAAATAATCACCATCTGTGGTGATCACTCACCCATCATGATTCTGTTGTTGTTTTTGTTGTAGAGTTTAACGCCATTTTTCAGCACAAGATAGGCTATACATGGCAGCCAGTATAAATGGTAGAGGAAGAACCCGGGAAAATCAAGGAAAGAACCACTGACCATGAGAAGCTACTGGCAAGCTTTCTCACATACCCACATTGGCCTAACCTGATGATTCTGTTAGTCACTAGCATGAACTTAACATCTCTTTGAATCTCACTAATCAAAGTTTAACTTTGAACTTATAATCCTCATGTTTGACCAGGGAATTTCAGAGGGCACCCATTACACCAGAGGAAACACAAATCTTGGATTGGTGTTCACCCAATGATGTATAGTCATAAGCAATGATGGAACCCAAAATCAAAAATATGCAGCCCAAGCATGTGAAGGTCCTTGTATGGGCTACATAATTGCTTATTTTAATGATTGAATATCGAGATGGATATTTCACAGTAGATTTTTGAAATGACTTGGTTACTGATTTTAAATTTCTTTGTTTTGTAGACTCCATCTTGGTTAGCAGAAATGATAGAATTTCCTACTTGGAGAGCACTTTTCTATAAGCTGGCTGAAGAGTATCCAGATTGTCTGATGTTGAATTTTACCATTAAGGTATAATGGGTAGTAGATGCTGTCTGATGTTGAATTTTACCATTAAGGTATAACGGGTAGTAGATGCTGTCTGATGTTGAATTTTACCATTAAGGTATAATGGGTAGTAGATGCTGTCTGATGTTGAATTTTACCATTAAGGTATAATGGGTAGTAGATGCTGTCTGATGTTGAATTTTACCATTAAGGTATAATGGGCAGTAGATGCTGTCTCATGTTGAATTTTACCATTAAGGTATAATGGGTAGTAGATGCTGTCTCATGTTGAATTTTACCATTAAGGTATAATGGGCAGTAGATGCTGTCTGATGTTGAATTTTACCATTAAGGTATAATGGGCAGTAGATGCTGTCTGATGTTGAATTTTACCATTAAGGTATAATGGGCAGTAGATGCTGTCTGATGTTGAATTTTACCATTAAGGTATAATGGGCAGTAGATGCTGTCTCATGTTGAATTTTACCATTAAGGTGTAATGGGTAGTAGATGCTGTCTGATGTTGAATTTTACCATTAAGGTATAATGGGTAGTAGATGCTGTCTGATGTTGAATTTTACCATTAAGGTATAACGGGTAGTAGATGCTGTATGATGTTGAATTTTACCATTAAGGTATAATGGGCAGTAGATGCTGTCTGATGTTGAATTTTACCATTAAGGTATAATGGGCAGTAGATGCTGTCTGATGTTGAATTTTACCATTAAGGTATAATGGGCAGTAGATGCTGTCTGATGTTGAATTTTACCATTAAGGTATAATGGGTAGTAGATGCTGTCTCATGTTGAATTTTACCATTAAGGTATAACGGGTAGTAGATGCTGTCTGATGTTGAATTTTACCATTAAGGTATAACGGGTAGTAGATGCTGTATGATGTTGAATTTTACCATTAAGGTATAATGGGTAGTAGATGCTGTCTCATGTTGAATTTTACCATTAAGGTATAATGGGTAGTAGATGCTGTCTGATGTTGAATTTTACCATTAAGGTATAACGGGTAGTAGATGCTGTCTGATGTTGAATTTTACCATTAAGGTATAATGGGTAGTAGATGCTGTCTCATGTTGAATTTTACCATTAAGGTATAATGGGTAGTAGATGCTGTCTCATGTTGAATTTTACCATTAAGGTATAATGGGTAGTAGATGCTGTCTGATGTTGAATTTTACCATTAAGGTATAACGGGTAGTAGATGCTGTCTGATGTTGAATTTTACCATTAAGGTATAATGGGTAGTAGATGCTGTCTCATGTTGAATTTTACCATTAAGGTATAATGGGTAGTAGATGCTGTCTCATGTTGAATTTTACCATTAAGGTATAATGGGTAGTAGATGCTGTCTGATGTTGAATTTTACCATTAAGGTATAACGGGTAGTAGATGCTGTCTGATGTTGAATTTTACCATTAAGGTATAATGGGTAGTAGATGCTGTCTCATGTTGAATTTTACCATTAAGGTATAATGGGTAGTAGATGCTGTCTCATGTTGAATTTTACCATTAAGGTATAATGGGTAGTAGATGCTGTCTGATGTTGAATTTTACCATTAAGGTATAACGGGTAGTAGATGCTGTCTCATGTTGAATTTTACCATTAAGGTATAATGGGTAGTAGATGCTGTCTCATGTTGAATTTTACCATTAAGGTATAATGGGTAGTAGATGCTGTATGATGTTGAATTTTACCATTAAGGTATAATGGGTAGTAGATGCAGTATGATGTTGAATTTTACCATTAAGGTATAATGGGTAGTAGATGCTGTGCATTTTCTTTCATTTTCCTCTTTATCAATTAGTGGCAGACATATATGCAAATTTCTTTCACATATGGGCTCATGAGGTATTCAGTTGAAGCTAAACTGGTCTCATACTTATATTATTTAAGCTAAGGAATTGAAGACTGATGATAAAATTTTCCAGTTTTTATTTGAGAAACCTTCATTTCAAAAGGCTCAGACCATTTTGGTGGGGTTTATATTAGCAGCTTTGCTACCTTTCAAGATCCATCATTGTAATAATATGGGATACTCTATCTCTTCACTTGACCTGTGCTTTATAATAATATGGGATACTCTGTCTCTTCACTTGACCTGTGCTCTCCTTTGAGGCTGATGGTTTTATGTCAGTAGACCAGAGCCAGGCTATCTTTGGGGTGTGGGGTGTAACCCACACCACCATTTACAAATTCACTGAAAAATATTATGATTGTGTAATGTTTACGAAGAAACAACCAGTTCTTGATGTTAAATTTTTCTTTGATTTACCTTACCCTGTTGTAATATGGGCACACTGTTATCAAAGTAACATCTGTGAAAGACTAGAGCATGTACTTATGCTATAGTAGTAACTGAAGAATGATGGATTTATCACCAATCCCTCCATCCATTGGGAGACAATTCTTGTCTGGTTTGCATCTCTATGCTGAATACATTTGAATACTTGGTACCAAACAAATCAGATGATATTATTTGCATCTTTGTTTGCTTGTAAGGGCAGTTGTTGTTGTTGTTGTTGTGGGGTTTAACGCCATTTTTCAGCACGATGGGCTATACATGGCGGCCAGTATTAATGGTGGAGGAAGAACCCGGAAAACCCCGGAAAGAACCACCGACCCACGAGAAGCTACTGGCAAGCTTTCTCACATGCCCACATTGGCTGAATCTTAGACTCGAACCGCCGCAGACAGAGGTGAGATGGCAGTGATCCGTAACGAAGAGCGCTTTAGACCACTCGGCCACTCGAGGCCCCGCTTGTAAGGGCAGGACATGTGAGTTGGTTGAACCACTCCCAATATACTATGATTGGGAAAATATTGTCAAAGAAGCGTATTTTGGTTAAAAAGATTGGTTCACCAGTTTTCATGCATTTTGTGGTTGATACAAACTATGAATTAAAGATTCAGTGGATAATAATTCTGGGTAAACAATTGGATCCTGTTTCCAGTCTGAGAATTTGTGTACAAGCAATATTGTAATTTTCCCCCTAGGGACATTAATGAATTGGCATTCTCAGTTGAAAGAGACTAGTTATGCAACTAGAAAGATAAAAATGCTTCATACCTCATATTAATAATCCTTCTTACCTTTACATGATGGCAGATTGTGGTTTCTTTAATATTTCATTTTCATCTAATTAAATCTTACACAGAGTAAGAGGCCATTTGTACAGTTTGAAGTGCTGGAGATTTGCTTCATTTGAATCTATTTAATTGTAAATTACTAGTGGATACAATATGAAAAAGTTGCATAAGTTGTTACTGACAGGAAAGCAATTGAGACAACGTTTAGCAAACATAATTCAGTTCCATTTCTTTTGTGATAGATCTGTGGTTTCATTTCAAACAATTGCACCAATCTGATTAAAATCATATCTCTGCTGTCCTATGTGATGTGTCTGATGACTACCACTTTAGGGTCATGTTCTGGTGACCTTTTGAATTAGCCAGTGGAAATACAGCTTTCAAAAATCTGAAAGTGAATCAATTCATTCGGTACACACTTATGCTCTTCATCCACAGTACTCTGTGAAGATATTAGATTTCATCTGAGTGGTTGATAAAATCAGCCATTATGGTAATGACAGAACATGACCCCTACGCGGGTGCTGTCAGATCTTCATGGACAAAGGCGGAGATCTGATTTTAATCAGGTTGACAATTGCACAAAACCAACATTTAGGAATCTTTATGTAAAAATGTACATTTTTATTTAAAAAATGTTCTTTAGAGAATGTCTCAAAAAGCATAATTTGTTTAGGTGAGAAGTATTTTCTATATAACTGTCAAATATTATCTTCTACAAAAGAAATGGTTAGTGATAAATAGGCAATTTGACCTTTTATTCATAGACATATTTTGATGAGTCAAACAAAACAAACATTTCTAAAAATTGCCACTTTATTAAAATCTTTTTGATAATTCAGTGTCATTATTTTTGTAGTTGATATCAGATGCTGGATACCAAGGGGAGATAACCACTGTTTCTACAGCCTGTCATCAGATTGAAGTTTTCTCCAGAGTTTTGAGGACCTCCATTACAACATTCCTAGAAGGTGGTGAAGATACACTGGAGAAAAACCTGCCAGAGTTTACGGTTGGATTTTAATTTGTATACTTTCTCTCTCTCTCTCACTCTCTCTCTCTCTCTCTCCACCAATCATATTACATGTTTGTCTTTCTTTAAGGAGATAAAAATTATTATTCTTACAAGACATAGGTGGTTTTGCCAGGTTTGAAGCATGAGATTTTTTTGTGTTGATTTGATAGCTTCTTTTTGTAAGATTTTATATGTAATTTGTTTCTTATCTAACTGATCAAAAACAATGATCATTCCTGACTTGATTTATAGAACACTCTGAGGAAAAAATTTGAACTTTTGGGCTTAAACTCTTGATCCATTAGATGTTTGAACACAACGTAGAACCCATATATTTATACCCATATATTTTTGTAACGTTACTTTTTTGTGGATTTTGTTATTGGTACAAAACCATGAATTCTAAGACTGTGAACAAGGATCCATCAGTGAAAGTGATAGAATCTCTTCCCATTCCATGAATTATGTACTGATAAAAATGTCATTCTTTGTAAAACCACAGAAATTTATACCCACATAAATATATGAATTGACAGTATCAGAGACTAGATAGTGCTGATTGGAATATTCATAATACCAATATTCATAAGATCCTTGTCCACATGATAAATATGCTTTACCATACATACAGCTTGTGTTGTGATTTGATTGAATTCTTATTTTTGTGTCCACAATACACAATGAACATACACATCATGTCAATTTTGTTAAAAGAAAAACATCTTTTAACAACTTTTAAATTATCTGTACTAGAGACATTACAATAATTAGTCCCTCATGCTTTGTGCTTTTGAACAATGTGTTATTGTGCCAGCCAGATCAAACCTTTAGAACAAAATATACATATAATCTAGGCACTAATAAAAAGAGAAAAAATACTAGTTATAGCAACAAACGGTTATTAGCGAGCACCAAAATGCTTAAAATTGTTTTACATTTGTAGAACATAACTTCTAATCCGTACTATTTAGCCAGCATTGTGCTGACATGCTGTTAAAAGCCTATCATACATATTAAAAATAATAGATATGGTGTTGGCATGACTTTAAAAGGATGATGACAGTACAGTCAACTTTGCTGTGTTAACTGATTTACTTAATTGGTTTGTCCATTCTCTGATGAGTTTGAAAATACATGCACATTGATGGCTGTTGAGTTTTATTTTATCATCATGTGGCTTCAGAGTTGATAGGAATCATCCTTGACCCAGGTTCTAACTCAAAACTATTTAGTTCTTCCTTTTATGCAGTAAGTGGTTTTTATAGTCTAACATTACATTGATTTACCTCCCAGAAAATGGTGTGTCACGGAGAGCACACTTACCTGTACAGTCAGATAATGTTGAATATTTTGGCCCAGGAGCCAAAAGGAGGATCCAACATCCGTCGCCTCTGCCAAGAACTGCAGAAGTGTGCTAATGACAAGTAAGTACTGTACTGGTTGTTCACAAGTTTTATTATACAAATATTCTAAGTTTTTGTGCTTTTCTGCATGTTTAAGATTTTCCTTTATAAGCTTTCAGAAAGCAGTGGGTTCTTTCATTTTAAATGTATATTGGCAATGACACATATTGTAAAGGGCACAAGTAGAAATGAGCTTAAATTAGATAGATTTAAATGGAATCTTTAACTTTTGCCAGTGATTTTAGATCTGGTAGTAGAGCTGAAATCAATGACAGAACAATCAAAACAGAATGGTTTTTCATGAATGTTGGAATAGAAAATTGGTAATAGAATATTCATTTGCTAATTTAGTGAGTAGCGATACCTGCAACCAGCAGCTGATCAAGCTTATTATGGATTGCTGCAGCACTGGCCGCCATTTTATAAAAAAACAAAAAACAACCAATGCAAAAATAAATACTATGCAGCACTGGATTAATTTACAAGGAAACAATTTGAAAGTCACCTGAAATTAAAACAACCCCTCAAAAGGTAATCATGATATAAAAATTCTGAATAGTTAAAATGCTCATAACAAGACCAGTCTCGATTCATTGTCACTAAGCTGCTCTCGAAAAAAAACCTGTAGTATGTCAGGTTGATAATTACCTTGGTATAGGACAGGGGTGCACAACCCGTGACCCATGTGGGTTTTATCTGGCCTGCCTGCGACTGTGTTCTGTCCAGCCCTCAGGGCAAATTAAAACAGAAATCTGGCCCGTGAACACTAATTATATTAAAGAAATTAGTGTTTGCGGCCCTCAAGTAGTCATAGAAAATGAAATCTGGCCCCTGGCCAAAAAGGTTGTGTACCCCTGGTATAGGACAAGTATCAAAGTCAATAAACCTTGTAACAAAATAACCTGATTTAGAATTTTATCTTGGCAGGATTACATATTTGTAACCCTGTAATTTAGTCCAAACTGGATAATGTCACATTAAATTTGAGAAATAATTGAGTGATCACCTGTGTATGAATTGTCTTAATTTATTTACACACTGGTCAAAATACGTGATAAGTCAATTTTTGCAATTTTCATTGTGAGAATAAATTGTTTCATAGATAAAAAAATTTAATTGTATCCCTATCTTAACTGAAGTAATTAAAAGTTACTGCCCTTTTTTACCTTTAGTCTGTTTTCAGCACGAAACAAATGTTTTTAGTCGTACTGAGTTTGAAGATCAACAGGTAAAACAACACTTACATTGTTTTGATTATTAATCTGAATCCAAAAACAAATTCACTCAAGACCTCCAAAATGTCGTTAATTAGATCTTGACAACTCTTTACTGTGTTTTCAATACAGTTTTACTTCGAGGACGATGGGTGGTTGTGGAAGGTATCAATAAGTACCCAGATAGACGGAAAAAATGGACAGGATAAAGAATTTTTAGATTCTTTACACAGTGGATATCCAGATTCTAGTGTTTCTTTCCAATGAAAATTAGGTTGGTGCATTGATAGCAATGTTCTTCTTTAAAGCCGGTTGCTGGTGAAATACTCACTCAATTTTTTCATTAACCTATCTTTTCTGGAAAATTCTTAATGTGATTTTGTTTTTCTTTTAACCATCAATTGCAAATATTTTGTCATCTATTGGAAAAGCACAGTCCAGTTTTGGACTATGAGGTAACATTTGCTCTGTTTATATTTGAATAGAATATTTACGTACTATGAAATTGTTGTTCCACATAATCCAGTTGTTTTTTTAAAAGTACATGCAATCTGGAAAGTCTTCCTGATTGATTTCAGTTTGATTGATGATGATGATAATGTTGGTGGTGGTGTGGTGGTATTGGTGTTTGTGTTGATAGTTGTTTTTACATTTGTAGATAGGTATATATCAGAATATTTTAATACTTTCATGTATCTAGATGGCGAGTGGTTAGCACATGTTTTATGTGAATTACTTTACATTGATGGGGTACCAATTTTCGTGGTTTTGTGGATAAGCCAGATCACAATTTTAAAGTTGTAATGAACTATGAACCAAGTTGATATTGACACCACCACCACCAACCCCTAGTCCCATGTTGTATGCCATGGTAAAACATTATTTGTTTGTTTACTTGTTTTAATACCAACAGGATTAAAAGTGCTGAAAATACATTTATCACTATGTTTATAAAATATGAGGAACATAGAAATACATTTATCACTATGTGAAAATACATTTATCACTATGTTTATAAAATACCACACAGAAATACATTTGTCACTATGTTTATAAAATAACACAGAAATACATTTATCACTATATTTATAAAATAACACACAGAAATACATTTATCACTATGTTTATCAAATAACACACAGAAATACATTATCACTTTTTATAAAATATTAGGAACACAAAGAAATACATTGATCACTATGTTTATAAAATATGAGGAACATACAGAAATAAATGTATCACTATATTTATAAAATATGAAGAACACACAGAAATTGATTGATTTATGATTTAACTGGCATGCAGAATTTCATAACCCTTAAAGCTCTGTACTAACATAATGAATATGTCGTCTGCTGCTGTAATAATGAACTACTCAATGATCTGTGTCCTTCTTTACTTTTCAAAGTACATACAGTATCCATTTATAATCATTAATACTCAGTAGAACTTTATGCAATTCAGTGAAATAAGGAAACATTTAAAAATGTGACAGCATTTAAAATTTAAGAAAATTAAATGACAATCACAGTTTGCACCTTATATAAACACATGCATCCATTTTAGTCATTATTTATCCCTTAGAATATCCTCCATTTTAGTCATTATTTATCCCTTAGAATATCCTCCATTTTAGTCATTATTTATCCCTTAGAATATCCACCATTTTAGTCATTATTTATCCCTTAGAATATCCTTCATTTTAGTCATATTTATCCCTTAGAATATCCTCCATTTTAGTCATTATTTATCCCTTAGAAATCCTTCATTTTAGTCATATTTATCCCTTAGAATATCCTTCATTTTAGTCGTTATTTATCCCTTAGAATATCCTCCACTTTAGTCATTATTTTTCCCTCGAATATCCTCATTTTAGTCATTATGTATCCCTTAGAATATCCACCATTTTAGTCATTATTTATCCCTTAGAATATCCACCATTTTAGTCATTATTTATCCCTACAAATATCCTCCATTTTAGTCATTATTTATCCCTTAGAATATCCTCTATTTTAGTCATTATTTATCCCTTAGAATATCCTCCATTTTAGTCATTATTTATCCTTTAGAATATCCTCCATTTTAGTCATTATTTATCCCTTAGAATATCCTCCATTTTAGTCATTATTTATCCCTTAGAATATCCTCATTTTAGTCATTATTTATCCCTTAGAATATCCTTCATTTTAGTCATATTTATCTCTTAGAATATCCTCCATTTTAGTCATTATTTATCCCTTAGAATATCCTCCATTTTAGTCATTATTTATCCCTTAGAATATCCTCCATTTTAGTCATTATTTATCCCTTAGAATATCCTCCATTTTAGTCATTATTTATCCCTTAGAATATCCTCATTTTAGTCATTATTTATCCCTTAGAATATCCTTCATTTTAGTCATATTTATCCCTTAGAATATCCTCCATTTTAGTCATTATTTATCTCTTAGAATATCCTCATTTTAGTCATTATTTATCCCGTAGAATATCCTCATTTTAGTCATTATTTATCCCTTAGAATATCCTTCATTTTAGTCATATTTATCCCTTAGAATATCCTTCATTTTAGTCATTATTTATCCCTTAGAATATCCACCATTTTAGTGATTATTCATCCCTACGAATATGCAGCATAATTCATTATCTTTTGTTTGACAGTTCCATACTGAGTAGCTGTATTAATATGAAATACCATGTCTGATTCAATCATTAGTCTTTTTCTACATCCAATAAAATGTTTTCAGTGCATTTTGATTTTGTTGTTCACAACTGCTTTTAACTATTCCATTGAGCAAAATGGAACTCAAGAGCGACCACATTTTTATTGCTAAATACATTTCATCCATGTAACTAACTGATAAATAAACAATCAGTAGAACAGACTCATTTTCTTACAACCCATTTTAATCGTGTCCTTCAAAAGTGATACATTGTCATGTGTGGAGATAATCCACTTTAAGTGAATGGACTTAATGATAAAAGTCTTCCGGTCAAAAGAAAACTTGTATGAAAATCCATCACAACTGTTCACCTATTCATTTAAATATAATAAATCTGTGTTTGCACGTGGTTAATAAATAGCCAGGGTTGAGACAGATAAACTGGGGAGTCGTATTTGGCTGTCACAAACATTGGTATGATCCCTTGTTCACTTAAATGAGACAACATCCTGTCCCTGCCATGTGCTTTGAACACATCTGAGAGATCTACCACCTTCTAATAATGCCAGCTAAGATGCAGCAAGTAAAGTACAGTGTTCACTTGGTATCCGAATCTAGTCAGCAAACTGAAGACTCCTTAGGATCAGGCAGGTCTGCAATGTAGGAGAGCGTACTGCTGTTTGATCACTATGTCAGACCCGTTTATCTATCTGTATTTTACTGTATTTGTACGGAATAAAGCCCATTTGTGTTGGTCATATGGATATTGATCCGAAAATACGATTTGAGGTTGCGTTTGTTTACTAACTATTTTAAATTAAGTTTTAAGCCGTTTTTATTTAATTTCATTTCATTGTATCGTCTCTTCAGTCCACATCCACAGTCTTTGCCACATCACTGATTTTTACATTCTCAGCATTCAGTTGTTTAAACAAAGAAAATGCTGCTGACAAGAAAGTTTAGCACGAAACTGATGATGAAAATGGAAAATCTAAAAATAGAAAGCAGCATTTTCTACCAGACTATAGTACTCTGTGGCCATGCCTTAGACCATCATCTAAACATTTTGTGCTGTGTACTGTTTGCAACTTAGACTTTATATGTGCACATGTTGGAAGGAATGACTGTTCATGGCACGTGGAATTAGAAAATCATGCAAAATTGGAATCATTAGTAAAGGTAAAGGCAAATATAAATATATAGTGGTGAAGGGAAAGGAAGTCAGTGATCAACACATACTTCAAAAGCAAATAACACGTGCTGAGGCGATTCTATGTGAGTTGATCATAAATATGAATTTGTCATTGAGCACAGCTGACAAGTTAATAGAAGGAATGAAAAATATGTTCCCAGATTCCAGAATTGCACAAGGTATTTAGAAACAATCAGTCTCTCTTTTACCAAAGAGTGGACAGATGACCAGCTTGATAGGATAAAGAGGGCCTGTTATATCGCCATTAAAAACTCATAGACTAAGCCTTCATTAAGACATTAATTCCAAGTGGATCAGTTTGATATTGTTGATGAACTTTGTACAATATAACATATGAAGTTCATTTCAATTCTAGTAAATGTTGACAAAGCTGATACTAGATTTTATGAAATAATACGATTGCCTTCACCTATCTAGATGAAGTTATTATTTTCTGTGAGGATGGGTGGTAACAATGTCTATCATAATGTTTTGTATCAAGTCTTTCTTAACCGTGTATAATGTAGAGAATTGGTTTTATTTATACTGTTATGGATATGTTTTAAGCTGAGAAAACAGATTTTATGGAGAAGGTAACAGAGGTAAATAACAGAATGAATTTGGATGTGTGGAGGTATTCTTTTGTGGTTTTTATCACTATAGTATAAACAGGATGTTTAAGTCTGTAGATTTTGCCTTGAAACACAGAATTGCCTGAATACCAGCATCTTTACAAACTAGGAGTTATTTACAGAATATTGTATAGTCAGTGTGTCGTGCAGTACTACAGAATGGTAATTATAGTGTATTGATAGTGACAACTATTTTTATGCTGTTTCACAGGTGATGTGTGCTGTGTTAAGATGTTAGAAACACTGAATGAAAATACTGACTGCCTTTTAAAAATACTGACAGACATTGCTTAAAATACTGACAAGAAAATGTATGGGTAAACAGGTCTGCTATGTCATAAGTGTTGTGATAGTTGAGAGAGTGAAACTATTTCAGCAGAACAGTTGACATTTGGAAAAGATAAAAGCTTTGTTTGCTGTCATTGACTTTGTTTTAGTGCTTTATCCCTGATTATTGATCTCTTCATGTTTTGATAGCATTCTTTAAGAACACTGAAAAAACTATAGTTTTACTTAAGGCAGTGTAATTAAGCTTATTTTCCTTGTACTTTCTTCAAAAAGGATGTATGCATATTATTTGATTCAAATCTCTTTTTATGCTATGATTTAGCAATGAATACTAATGAATACCAGAATAGCAATGAATACCAATGAATAGCAGTGAATAGCTTAACAAATCAGCTTCTTTGATGCGGTGAGCATTACATGGAAGCGCATGTCAATATGATTTGAGATATAGACTGTTCCTCTGTATTTTATCCAGTTTGTTTGTTATGTTTTCATGGAATGACTCACACAAAATAAGTACCCATAAACATGCATTTTTTAGCCAAAGATAATGCAGTGGGTTTGGTTGATTGAGTATTCATAGGATTTGTGGAGAATCCACTGGTGTGTTGAAAGTTAAGATATTTTGGCATTGCACGCTATAGTGGTTTCACATGATAAATTATAAGAAATTACCTGATTGAGTCTACAATAGACATGGTATGGAACTATTACATGATTGGCATACCTTTAGTTTTTAATATATGGTTATAAAGAGGCACACTCTTAGCAGATTTGTCATGTAAGATAAATCATTACACTTCTGGAAATTCTTTACATTTATATACTTTTCCACTGTTTACAATTGCTTTTTAAAGTGTTTTGCCTTTATATCTGAATCCCGTACTACTTGTTTGCTTCTTTCAGAGGGCTTGATGTAACCCCAATTACCCTGGCACTCAGTGGGGCAGCAGCATATCCTCGCGCCTGTCAGGCTTTGTCATCCATGTTATCCAGAAATGCTCTAAATCCAGCAGACATCACTATTGTAAGTAATTCCTGTACACATTTTCCATGTAATAACCATTGTAAGTAATTCCTGTACACATTTTCCATGTAATAACCATTGTATGTAATTCCTGTACACATTTTCCATGTAATAACCATTGTAAGTAATTCCTGTACACATTTTCCGTGTAATAACCATTGTAAGTAATTCCTGTACACATTTTCCATGTAATAACCTGATTAATTCCTGCATACATTTTCCATGTAATAACCTGATTAAGTAATTCCTGTACACATTTTCCATGTGATAACCTGATTAAGTAATTCCTGTACACATTTTCCATGTAATAACCTGATTAAGTAATTCCTGTACACATTTTCCATGTGATAACCAGATTAAGTAATTCCTGTACACATTTTCCATGTAATAACCAGATTAAGTAATTCCTGTACACATTTTCCATGTAATAATAATAACATGATTATTGAAATCGATAAATTATAATGGACTAAAAAGAAACCCCACATGCTTACAAAAATTAGCAGTCGGACACCAGAAAATGGTTTTCAGTTGGAGTTAGCCAGCTGTGCAAATAAAATCTAAACAACAGTAGATATTTTTACAGAATCAAAGCTGTGTGTGATTAAGATTTTTTTGAGTTATAAGCAGTTTCCAGTTTTTTGGACTGCAAAAACAGAAAGCTCTACACTGAAATCAAGTGAGCCTGTTTCGTTATCCTGATGCCTTTTGAAATAGATATATGAAACAAAGGTCACAGCCAAATTTCATCATTGTGTACTTTGGTGATATCACCGTTGTAAGCAGGGAACAGAAACTCACTTAGATTTCATTGTTTTTGTGGGAATTTTCAGGCAAGTAGAGTAGTTCACATGATAATGTATTCTTAATTAGATTTCATTGTTTTTATGGGAATTTTCAGGTGAGTAGAGTAATTCACATGATAATATATTCTTAATTAGATTTCATTGTTTTTGTGTGAATTTTCAGGTGAGAAGAGTAGTTCACATGATAATATATTCTTAATTAGATTGCATTGTTTTTGTGGGAATTTTCAGGTGAGTAGAATAATTCATATGATAATATATTATTAATTAGATTTAATTGTTTTTTGTGGGAATTTTTGGGCGAGTAGAGTAATTCACATAATAATATATTCTTACTTAGATTTCATTGTTTTTGTGGAAATTTTCAGGCGAGTAGAGTAATTCATTTGATAATATATTCTTAATTAGATTTCATTGTTTTTGTGAGAATTTTCAGGTGAATAGAGTAGTTCACATGATAATATATTCTTAATTAGATTTCATTGTTTTTGTGGAAATTTTCAGGCGAGTAGAGTAATTCATTTGATAATATATTCTTAATTAGATTTCATTGTTTTTGTGAGAATTTTCAGGTGAATAGAGTAGTTCACATGATAATATATTCTTAATTAGATTTCATTGTTTTTGTGGAAATTTTCAGGCGAGTAGAGTAATTCATTTGATAATATATTCTTAATTAGATTTCATTGTTTTTGTGGAAATTTTCAGGCGAGTAGAGTAATTCATTTAATAATATATTCTTAATTAGATTTCATTGTTTTTGTGGGAATTTTCAGGTGAGTAGAGTAGTTCACATGATAATATATTCTTAATTAGATTTCATTGTTTTTGTGGGAATTTTCAGGCAAGTAGAGTAATTCACATGATAATATATTCTTAATTACACTTTATTGCTTGAATCATCATCTTATGGTGTGGCTTTCTTGAAGTTTATTGGCTACCTTATCACGTCATTGAAGCTGTTATTTTCATTGTATGTAGACCTTGTAAATACTTCTTTTTGTAAGTTAGCCTTAATTTGACCTATAACTTTGTAATGGTTGGAGTACATACCATATAAATACATACCATAACTAGATGATGTGTTGTTACCTTAGATATATCCCCTGTTTTAAAGTCAAGGTCACATCAAAGAAAAACGTAATTTTATGATTGGTACATTTGTTCAAAGTGTAACGTTTGAGCCACAAAAACTATTTTAGTAAGACTGTAACCATTTATATATTATGACTAGATACTGTGTCACATGTTGTAGTCATCTTTGAGACTCATGGTCATAGTCACAACAAGGGAAAACATGAATCAACGATCTCTGTCTTGTACAACATTTGAATCAATTAAGATATTTTAAAATGAAAGTTTAGCCTGTTGTATATTTTGATGAGACAGTGTCTCTGTATTCAGTCATATTATTACCCTCAAGGTCAAGGTGAAAGCAAGGGAAAAAAATGTGGCAGACTGTTCCCTTATCCCGGCTGTTACTTTTAAACCTCTAAAGATATACTGATTAAACTTTACTCAGATTCATACCATATCATACATTAGTCAGGTCCCTAGCTCACAAGGTTAAGGTCATTAATATAGAAATGGTCGCAAGATGGGCATATCATGTACTGTGTGCAGTACACATGTAGGGTGAGGGGTATTTGCACAGTTTTGAATACTTTGTTATAATTTTTTGTATCATGGAATCTGTGAATAGATTTAGTGTTAATCAATAGACAAAATAACAAGCAAAAAAATGATATGCAGTTGTTCATGCAGCAAACCAGACACCTACAGATATGCATGTGATGTAATGTAGGTAAATGACAGTGATATGAAAGTGTTAGAGAAGGAAAACAATCCAGGAAATAGCGTACTCTAAAATCTGGGTACTCTTAGTTTACTCTCCAACTGATATCAAGGATTGGATAAAATTTGCAGATGCAATTCTCTGTCATACCCTACAATTCTGAGGTGGTTTGATCATTTTAAATATGTTATGAATCCGTGAAGATGACCTATGTTCTAGAAGACTGTAGTCTGTGATTGATATCAATGTATGATGACCCACATTCTAGAAGACCATAGTCTGTGATTGGTATCAATGGATGACCCATGTTTGCTTGCCAGTAGCTTCTTGTGGGTTGGTGGTTTATTCCGGGTGTTTACCGGGTTCTTCCTTCAGCATTTATAGTGGCTGCCATAGAAGATCAAAGTCTTGTCGGTATCAGTGGAAGATGACCCATGTTCTAGAAGACCATAGTCTGTAATTGGTATCAGTGGATGATGACCCACATTCTAGAAGACCAATGTCTGCGATAGATGAGTGGAAAGTGGCTGCTGTGAAAGGGTCAGTTGATGTGGATGCTTCATACTCAATGAAAGATATTTCCATTATCACAGGCAATAATTCATCAGCTGTGTTTAATATATTGAAGACTCATTTGAATCTCATTAATGTTTGAGCGAGATGAGTCCCATGTTTGATGATCAAAAACAGACTGGGCTTGAAATCACCAAACAGCTAATCACCAGATATGAAAAGAGAGATCAGAGCAAGATGGGTCCCATTCCTGACTCTGCCTGACTGCAAGAGGCACTGGACATTTTTATGTCTCCAAAGTGTTGCCAAAGTTTTGGAACACAACCTTCTGTATGTGCATCAGTTCTTGAGGTCTCCATCTGCTCTACTACATCCAATCGGTACATAAATCTGCCATCATGACAGAATCCTCGAGGGGCACATCATCCAAAGTTACATCCTCCTTAAAGCTCTGGTTTAGATGAATTCCATTATTAAAGATTCACAGAAGACTGCATATGGGTAGAAGGTCAGTTTTCCAGTTTGTGAACAATGTGCCAAAAAGTAAATACAAATTGCTTTCAGAATTGGATAATGAGACTGGGACACTATAGAAATGGAGCTCATAAGGAGCACTTTGAGGGGATGCACTGATGTACTGTTAACTAACAAAGAACTTGTTTGTACATGACACTGATATTCATAACTTTGTAAATACCCCTCTATAAAATTGTTATCTGTATTAATTTAAAAGAGATGTACGTATCTTGGAAGAAGACACTTGTATGTAATAGAGATATTTTGATTTTGTTTCAGCTATACAAGATGTATAATGATAACCAATACCCCCCTCCTCCAGTGGATCTGATTCGAGTCCCAGCCTTTCTAGGTACGTAATATACTAAAAATTATAACCAATACCCCCTCCTGCAGTGCATCTGATTCAAGTTCCAGCCTTTCTAGGTACGTAATGTACTAAAAATGATAACCAATACCCCCTCCTGCAGTGCATCTGATTCAAGTCCCAGCCTTTCTATGTAGGTAATCAGCTTAAAATGATAACCAAGGTCCAAGTTTTCCAATGGATCTGATTTGAGTTCCAGCCTTTCAGTGTAGGTAATTAACTGAAATGACAACCAATACCCACCTTCTCCAGTGGGTCTGATTGGAGTCTCAGCCTTTCTAGTAGGTAATCAATTGAAAATGAAGGAACTTGAACAGTTTTTAAAATCTCTTTTCATGTTTCAAAATACATGTTGTAACTTTAATTTGTATCTTATTGAGAGTATATATTTATAAAAGGTTTAATAGTTTTTCAGTCTGCCAGTACACAGGAGGTATCTATATATCTTTACATTCATTCATTATAGTTGTACCTATTATTCAAAGAAAGAACAGCAGTGCTGTGTGAAAGAATTTATAATGAATTAGGCATTTTACATCCTGTTTTAGAACTAAATGTATTTTTTAAAAAACTTATGGGATATTTCATGAACACTGCAAAACACAAAATTGTGATACCATAATAAGTTCTTATCATCAGTGTGCTAATCATGCCTTTTAGAATGCTTGAAATGGCTGCATGAAAAGACTAATTCTGAGTGCCTTCAGTTATATGGCTTTGTTTGAGTGGTGTTCTCTGGTCATAAAAAATAGTCATTTCAAACGTGGTGGAGCATCCAAAACTCTCATCAATAACATAGATTGTATTGCTTTTATACACCATCATAAAACAAGTATGTCAGAAACAATATACTAAAAACTTTTGACTAAAATGCTTAAAATTAAATTGGCTTGTGTAATTTTAGAGTGTTGTAAAATTTCTGCTTTGAATGCATTCCCTGTTTACAATAATGTTAGAAAAAATATGCTTGCTACCTCCAGAATCCAGCCTTCCTGAAAAAAAAATACAAAATTTTTATCTTTACTGTCTGGCTACTGCTTAGGCAAGGGAAAAAGCTCTTATCCATTTGTTGCCTTGACTACCACCAGTCATCACCAGTTTAAAGCTTTAGCTTTGTACTATCAAGAAGTGTATTTTGTACCTCCCAAAATTCCTTCAAACTCTTCAATTTTTTATGCATCTGTACACTAATTCTGGAATTCAATTGTGGCAAGGTTCTTACTACAGGTGGTAAGTATTTTTGATATTTGATCAGTATTTATGAGAACTGTTTTCACAGCATGGACTTTGTTTTTTTTACCTCATATTACATCATAGTATTTTGGTATTGTTGTTGGTTCCTATCACCACATACTGAATATATACTGATTCTTGTTTTAGTGGGTTTTTTTGTACTTTATCTTCTGGTCAGTTGCTAATATTTTCTTTTCATTTGTCATTCTTGTTATTTCACTGAAACAATGAAGATGAAATGTAGCAAGTGTAAGAAGTTTAAAGGACACTCATGAGATATTCCTCACATGTACTAACTGCTCTTTAACTTCTACTTATTAGTCAAAAAATGTCTGGTCTGCCTCACATGTACTAGATACTCTTCAAGTTATACATGTATCACTTGCAGTCACTGGTCAAAAAATGTCTGGTCTGCCTCACATGTACTAGATACTCTTCAAGTTCTACATGTATCACATGCAGTCAATGGTCAAAATATGTCTGGTCTGCCTCACATGTACTAGATACTCTTCAAGTTCTACATGTATCACTTGTAGTCACTGGTCAAAAAATGTCTGGTCTGTGCTTTTGAGGAGTGGCGCCAAAATGAGGAAAGACATAATGGTCTGCATTGTTGAGGAGTAGCATTAAAATGAGGAAAGAGGTGAATGGTCTGTGTTATTGAGGAGTAGCATTAAAATGAGGAAAGAGGTGAATGGTCTGTGTTATTGAGGAGTAGCATTAAAATGAGAAAAGAGGTGAATGGTCTGTGTTATTGAGGAGCAGCATTAAAATGAGGAAAGACGTGAATGATCTGTGTTGTTGAGGAGTAGCATTAAAATGAGGAAAAACGTGAATGGTCTGTGTTATTGAGGAGCAGCATTAAAATGAGGAAAGACATGAATGGTCTGAGTTATTGAGAAGTAGCATTAAAATGAGGAAAGACGTGAATGATCTGCGTTGTTGAGGAGCAGCATTAAAATGAGGAAAGACGTGAATGGTCTGCGTTGTTGAGGAGTAGCATTAAAATGAGGAAAGACGTGAATGATCTGTGTTATTGAGGAGTAGCATTAAAATGAGGAAAGATGTGAATGGTCTGTGTTATTGAGGAGCAGCATTAAAATGAGGAAAGATGTGAATGATCTGCGTTTTTGAGGAGTAGCATTAAAATGAGGAAAGACGTGAATCGTCTGTGTTATTGAGGAGCAGCATTAAAATGAGGAAAGACGTGAATGGTCTGCGTTGTTGAGGAGTAGAATTAAAATGAGGAAAGATGTGAATTTTCATGCGTTGTTGAGGAGTAGCATTAAAATCTGGAAAGACATTAATTTTCATCCAGATAAATATGACATTGACTCTTTGCCATGTATTGATAGTCAGCATATGGGGGATATCATGGTGGTCTCCCTCCTAGCCCCTCCCCAAAGTCAGACATACAATGCCAAGAGCAACTATCACTTCTGCAAAATCAGAGGAACAAGGGGCAGTGCAGGTGCTGGCCTCAAATTTGTTATCAGACTCTGCTAGAGTTACAGATGTATCAGTTGATACAAGATGCAGTTTAGGCCCTTACATTTTTCACTATCCAGTGATAATTTGAACCTTATCTGGGAGTGCCCTACCATTTGAATGTCACCTGAGTGGATGTAACTCTCCATGCTTGGCCTTAATTGAGGATACATAGGGTTTTTTTTATTGATTTTTTTTAATTGATTTTGATGATCCACGTCAGTATCCCTATTTACTGTACGTAGCTGTTCCAGCTGCTGTACAAGCAGTACCAATGACCATACCATCTGTACCATGATTGTAGATCTATCACTTCAGGGAGCCATATCAAATACCAGCTGGTAGTGCCATTGTATACAGAACTATATCGGAATAAGACTGACTGCTCCATCTATTTTCAGCATGTTCTGTATGTGCATTTCCAATTCTGACCATGCAACAGACTATAAAGCTGATTTCCTGGTTGAATCCATGTATGCCAGGTCATACAGCAAACAAGCCAATCATCCAGCCAGCAGTTGAGTCAACCAACCATCACTGGCCATCCATACTGGCAAAATTTGCCCTGCCTTTTCAACTGGTGAGTCATTTATAAATGGCTTATCCCATGGGATACCCTTCTTTTAGGGACATTGATTATGTCTTGTCATTGCCACCAGGGATGTTTCATATGAACATGGATGTATGTCATGCTGAGGACAATGACTATGTCCAGTGAGTGTGAGAATACCTCTTACTCAGATTTGAAAATGGAATGGACTGAGTTTGCTTTTAAGATGACTGCAGAAAAAATTGACAGAATGCTGCCTGTCTCTGGTCAGGAGAGCTCTGAAAACAAAGGAATTCCAACCTTTGATTGTAGAGAGAATCTCACAAGGCTGAAGGCCTTCCACTTTGATGGTATATAAAAGTAAGTGGCAATTATTCAGGGACAGGTGCAAAGTCAACAACATCATCCCATTAAGTGCCTCAGTCCCACAGTTATATGATTTCTTTCTCTGGTATTCTGATGAGAATAATAATTAGCCCAATTTATAATCAAAGATTACAGCTGTGTGATTTCTGATACTTTGAGGCATCGTTGTAGAGGGCATATTGGTCATGATAAAACTCAGTCAGACCTACATGCCAATTTTAACTTTGCTGAATTCAGATCAGTTTGAATCTTTCGTTGGAACTTTGCTGAAGCTCCTGTCATACAAAACGTGTTTTGTGAAAGCCTTAGCTACAGCTTGCAGGGTGAGTTACATCAATGGACCCAAGCTATCTTCAGTTCTGGTCAGGTGGTTCTGTGCCTTAATTATGTAGCCAGGCTTTATGGCCAAGAATAGGCTGCCATCGGAGGGCAATCAAAGGGTCATCATATACTACCTCTTGTCAATAGATAACTTGACCATGCAAGATGATTTTTACACACTCAGGAATTATTTGAAGTGCACTGAGAACATATGTGGCAACAAGAAAATGTCTCTTTCTTCTGGTGAAGACTCTAAAAGAGGACATTACCCCTCAAGCCCTTTCAGCATGGCTGAAGTTGGTTATTTATTCATCATACTCAGCAGTCTCAAAGTAATTTCAGCTCTGGAAATTAGAGCAATTTCTTTAAATACAATATTTTAGTCCGAGACCTAATAGCACCTATTGGTTGGCATGTGCAGTCAACCTTCTTGAGTTTATATATCGGGGATTTAGCTTTGCAGAAACAAAGATATCTAGTGGGACCAGTAACTGCATTCAAGATGAGTAAGAAGAATTCAATAATGTACTGCATAACTGCGTTCAGTTTATTGGCAAGAGGAACTCAGTAATTCTCCTCATAGCCAGGTATAGTTATCACTAAAAAGAATTTAGCAATACTCCTCATAGCCAAGTATAGTTAGGGGTCAAAATCTGGCAGCCAGAAATTCAACGTCAGTGGACTATTTGTTGTATTAATCATGTTAATATTATTAATCCTTGATCGTTTCTGCGTGGATTAAATACAGGCCAAAATCTGGCAAAGCTTGACCCCTCCTCCCCCCCCCCCCCGTACACATGCATACTTTCTTACACACACCCCACCTGCGTATGTACAGTTGGCACTCCCACCCCACCCACCCCGAATTCTATTGAATGGCCTGTATTTAATCCATGCAGAAACAATCAATGATTAATAATATTAACGTGATTAATACAACAGATAGTCCACCGACGTTGAATTTCTGGCTGCTTCAAAGAAATAAGCTGCGTAACTTTTAAAGGTTTGTCTAGTGTCCGCTAAAATTCAAAAGCTGACCGAACCCAGTCAAATAGGTTACGTATTAGACAAATTATTATCGAGGTTTCACCCCCCACCCCCATTTCCTATACCTACGTACATTATCAGTAGACCCCCCCATACGCAAACAAATGCATTTGGGTTAACCCCCTCCATGCATATGTACTAAATGGACATCATCTTATCAGGATAAAGAGTTCAGTAATTCTTCTCTTTGCAGAGTATAACTGTCTTCGGCCACATGACCTTTGGTTGCTTTCAAGTTAGGAGAGTGGGCTATCTTTCATATTGTGAACCCAAACATTCTTCCCTCAAAAGGTGGTAGAAGTAGTATGCATAGCATTCCTTGCTTTTGTTTTCTATTCTTCTAATGTTGATGTGATCAGGTAAAGTATTAAAAGGAGAAAGCAGATTTTGAAGTAAATTTACTTATCCAATCACATTATGATGAAACCCTTCCATGTTCCCAACAAAGGCTAGCAGCCTACACAACTTAAAACTGGACACACCGTGCAGCAATTAAGGGGAGGTAAGGGGTAAGATTTCTTCCCCTGTTTTTTTTCAGGAAGGCTTTATTTGGCAGGTAGCACACTTATTTTGTAATCAGGTAAGTATTATTGGAGAACCTAAAATGTGCCAATATACTGCTTATCCAGAGCTCTAGGTTTTGATTGTAAAATTTTATACATTTTAGAGATATATTTTCTTTTTGTGCTTGAAGGGATGTTATTTTTTTATGGCTTAGTTATGCTTAGTTCCAGTAGAAAGTTCTGCATAGAATTTTGACTTGTCATTTGCTGTCAGGTTCGCAATATAAAGTTCATTTAGTGTCAAGGAATTTTATTTAGTGAGATTTTGATTAATATTAAACATGGTTCTGTATTTTTTAAAAATACAAATCTGAATTAGTTGACTCACTGCTTGGCAGTAAATTTGGTCACAAGGTTCATCTTGTAATGAGTGAAGATGCTATCAGTCAGACAGTATTTTAGACTATCTGATAATGTTACTACATCTCTGTGGCACATCATGCTTGAATTTATCCAGTACATCTAAATTCATCTTTCTCTTTTCAGACCTGTTAATTGATGCATTGTTCAAACCACATAGTCATCTCAATCCTGAACACAAGCCAAAATATATATTTTTGCTGTCATATGCAGCATCTGTGACCGAAATGTATAAAAAGGTATTTTTATTATTGCAATTTGCATTAAAATTTTTCTTCAACTCTTCAAGACCCTTCTTACAGAGGACTAAATGGCTATTCAGAAGTCTTCTTGTTCATGGTGTATTTTTTGGGGTATTTTATATTCATTTGTTTTAACAATTTAGGGTTGTAAAACAAACTTGGGACCCAGGAAAGGCACTATCAGATTTGGAATAGTCCTTCAGTATCATTTCTATGTGAATTGTTTGAGTAATCAGATGACCCTGGCATATATTTTTAAAAAACACTGCCTTCCCAGGTACCAAATATGTTTAAAAGGAGCTGTCATCATATACTTTACCTGTTTTTTTAAGAGATTCAGGCCACAAGAAACATGTTTAGCTCAGCTGATCATATAGCAGATGATCTTAAGGTTGGTCTGTTGTATGTAATCAGCTTGGAGGATTACCATGAAACTTGATACAAGTATTCAGTTGGTCCTAAATGAAAATGATTGTGGTCAGACATCCAATATAGCCAACACATCAGCCATCTTAAAACTTTTGGTATTGCTACTCTGTCTGAATGGGGGCCCCGAGTGGCCAAGTGGTCTAAAGTGCTCACCGTTACGGATCACTGCCGTCTCACCTCTGTCTGCATGAGTTCGAGTCTCAGCCTCGGCTAACGTTGGTACGTGAGAAAGCCTGCCAGTAGCTTCTCGTGGGTCGGTGGTTCTTCCCGGGGTTTTCCAGGGTTCTTCCTCCACCAATTATACTGGCCGCCATGTATAGCCTATCTTGTGCTGAAAAATGGCGTTAAACCCTACAACAACAACAACAACAACCGTCTGAATGGCTAGTCATATTGACATGGGGTTTTTGCCAGAAGACTTCTTATGAAGTCTGGTTGGTCCTTAATAACAATGGGACTGCTCAGACAGCCAGTCTGGCCACCATTTGAAAATCATGTTAATAGGCTACTACTCTACCTGAATTGGACATCATTTCACTAAAAGATTTCATATGATCTCTAGTTGACCTTTATGAAAATGGTACTGATCCGACATCCAGTATGGCCACTACAGCAACCATCTTGCAAATCTTTTAATTACTACTCCTTTTGAATGAAAAGTCATGTCAGTATGGGTTTTTACTGGAAGACTGTCTAGTTGGTCATAAATAAAAATTGTATACTGATCTGATATCCAGTATGTCCACCACAGTGGATATCTTGAAAAACTTTTTGCTACTCCTCCTAGATTGAAAGTCATATCAGTACTAGGTTTTTGCCAGTTGACTTCTCATAATGTCTAGTTGGTACTAAATGAAAATGGTGCCAGACTAACAGTTCAGTATAGCATGGTCACCATGGCAGCCATCTTGAAAATCTTGTTATTTATACTCCTCCTAAATGGAAATTCATATCAACATGGGTTTATAAAAATACAAAAATATTATGATGCATAGTTGGTCCTAAATGAAAATGGTGCCCATCTGATTTCAAATGTGACTTCCACA
The DNA here is from genome assembly GCA_028554795.2 of Sinohyriopsis cumingii. NCBI lineage: Eukaryota > Metazoa > Mollusca > Bivalvia > Unionida > Unionidae > Sinohyriopsis > Sinohyriopsis cumingii. Next base: position 127,925,099 of record CM068835.1, read on the forward strand.
ATGAACATATTGAAAATGGTGCTGACCTTACATCCAGTATGGATGCCACAGTGACTAATTTGAATGTCTTATTTGACAAATATTAAAGATGGTTTCAGCACTAAGCAGTTAAAAAGAAGAAATGGTCTTATCTTTAATTCCAGGAAAATCTTTTTGGACAGTAGAGCAACTGTCCCTTCCAGGGACTACTTGGTTTTAGTATTTGTTTTCTGTTACTATTATTAAAGAGTCCACAGATTAAGAATACATATGAAAGGCTTGTCTCATTTAAATGCATAGAGAGATAATTATTTTCAGTTTTATTTAAAGAAATGAAATAAGATCTGCCTTTCATTAAAACATTTGGCATCATTTCCAGAAAAAGTATGGGAACTTTCTATTCACATGTTTTACCTGTTTTGAAAATAAGCTATAACTGCTTCAAGATTTAGGCTTGGGAAAAATGCCACTATCATGAACTGTTTTGAAAAATAACTTTTATTGTTTCGAACATTTCTTTTAAGAAAGTTTCATTGTCATGTTGAATTCTTATGCCCAAATTTTGGTTTTATATAGGGAGTGAGGAAAAGTATCAACAAGGATGAGCTTAAACCAACACAACAGGCCATGGAAAAGGTGCAGGTATTGTGTGCAGAAAACAAAAACTCATCAGAACTCATTGGCCATGTGTCCACTCTCTTCCAATGTGTTAAGTAAGTGAAACCAGTACACAGTTCCTCTTCCTCTCTAATTTTGCTCCCATGTTTGTGTGTTCTTCATTTACTCCCATGTTTGTGTGTTCTTCATTTACTCCCATGTTTGTGGAGAAGTTTGTTCTTCATAATCTGAATCAAACAAAGAGCTTTTCAGAAGGATATGTTTTCTATAATCAAAGTCCTACAAAGAAAACAGATGTCAACAATGATGACCTGAAACCAACACTACAGGCCATGGAAAAGATGCAGGTATTTGTGTGCAGAAAACAAAAGCTCACCAGAACTCATTGGCCTTGTGTTCACTCTCTTCCTTCCTTTATGTTGAATGAGAGAAACTTGTGCTCTGTTCCATGCCCCCAACCAATATCTAATTTTACTTCCATGTTGGAGAAGTGTTTTTCTTTATCAAAATCTCACAAAGAACTTTTTAGAAAGATATATTTTTATAATCAAAGTCCTACAAAGAAAATGTTTGAGAAAGATATATTCACTGTATGTACCTCTATTTCAGATTTCCTGTGATAGCTATAGGTGTGTTGAAGTGGGTGGATGATACAGTTTCTGATGCCAGTTACTTCAAACTAAATACAGACCACACACCTCATCATCTGGTGCTTCTTGATGAGGTAAAATCTGTCTCTCTCTCTGTCTCTCTGTCTCTCTCTCTCTCTCTGTTTTGTGTACACACTGCATTAGTTATTTGAGTGCACAATATACAAGAATAGATAATGACTCAAGAATTTTATATACAGTGTAATCTCATTAATCCATATTCCAGTCCAGAAAGAGAAATTTAGGGATAAAAAAGGGTGAACAAAAGTTAACAGAAACCAAACTGCTTGTGATAAAACAGATATATAAATGTGAAATGTATTTTTAAACTAATCTGCATGTACCAAAGTTTTAGCAATATGGTAAGGAATAATTTCTCAATTTCATTATTGCACTTTATGACTTTTTCAGTGTCCAGAATGTGCCAAATTGGTGAACTCATTATATCACAGTAAATATCCATACCTATGACTTTGTTTAGTCCATTCTGGTCACACTACAAGATGATACTTAGTTGAATACATGTGACATACCCAATATTTCAAACGAGTAGATTTACAAACTCTGAACAGTAGACTGTCTTCTAAACCAGTAGATTTTTTATTGGCAAAAATTTCATGTGTTTTAAGGGGATTGGAAACAAAACAATTGCAATTTTTGCTGTAATATTTATTCTTTTCATGCTATAAAAAAATACCAAGATTTTGAACATTCATTTTTAAAGTTGCTGACTACTCAACCTTTTTAAAGTTGCTGACCGCTCTACATTTTTAAAGTTGCTGAATGCTCTCACTACTCATCCAAGCTATGTTCACCCAGAGGAGGATATAAGATGTATTCCTGAGCCTAATCCTCAGGGACTTCATTCATTTCATGGCTCATATCCAAAATTCTGTTTGCCAAAATTATCTTGGAATATATTTTTTAACAAAGTATTTTATTTAGGGTGTGAATTTTATTTAATTTCAACAATTAATATTTTAAGAAATACAAAAGATGCACACCTTTGAAATACACAGAGCAAAATCAAGAATACTGAAACTTCCCTGCACACACTTAAGCTCTGATATCCAAACGTTGTTGAACTTCAAGTTTTTCCTAGCTGGTGGTTTCTTAGCAGAGAGAGAAAGCATTTTTTAGCATTTTGACATGAACTGAACATAAAGTGTAAGAACGGTCCTTAAATATTCCTCTTAAACACATGTAGAATAGTAAAATAACACTTAACCAAAACTTAAAACAAAATGCTTATTCTATCATGTCTGCTGAAATCAGTAGTTATGGTCAGTCTCTCCATCCATTTTATCCTCCCTCCACCAAAGGTTTTCATCATTGGCACAGAAAACATCATGGATCACCTTTGTTCCCATTATTACTTATAACACCTCAGAAAACATCGCACAATTGGCCTCAAACTACCTAATTTACAAGAATAAGGTAATTAACAAATTGCTGTGTACAAAAGTTAGCAAGTCTTTAACAATTCTAATCCTACTCTGCCACACATCATTGCACTTGTTGAACATTTCTGGTTCCCAGTAGACCGGTGTATTGTGGATTTCTTCAAAATTGATATGTGTGGCAGTCACTGTGATCTACAAAAACGATATGTGTGGCTTGCACTGTGATCTACAAAAACAATATGTGTGGCAGTCACTGTGATCTACAAAAACGATATGTGTGGCAGTCACTGTGATCTACAAAAACAATATGTGTGGCAGTCACTGTCATCTACAAAAACAATGTGTGTGGCAGATGGCTTTTAAAATTGTATTTTTGGCCCTGGTAGAATCAAATGCGTGATAGTATCACTCGAAGTGTTATTAATAGCTAGAAAGTTGGATTTTATTGGATGTACTCTGATTATATATGAAAAAGTATGTCTTTGCAGCATTTTGAATTTTTTAATAAGTCATATATAGTGATCTTGCTGTGTTGAAAATCAGTCAGTTCTTGGAAAAGATTGCACAGATTTGACGGCTCTTATGAACTTGTTCTACTTGTATCTTCATCATTTGAACTCATCTTCCTTATTTCACTGTATAGCTTAACATCACTCTCTCATTTCTAGCTCACCTCAGTGGTGAAATGAAAAGTAAAGAGGTATTTTAAGCACCTTCACCTTGGGAGGGGGGTGGCTAAGGGAGCAAATTTTGTATAGTAAAAACTGTCTTGAAAATCTACTACTGAAAACCACTCGTCTTGAGAGATTAGACACTCATTGCATTAAATAATTTGTTACATTGAGAAATTACCTCCAATCAGAAACCACCTGTCTTGAGTGACTATGTTACATCGGCAGAAGGGGTGGTTTTCCAAAACAGCTTCTGCTGTATATACTTGTACATTAGTTGTACAATACATACATATTTAGTTGGGTTTGGTATTTTACAGCACAGCAACACAGATAGGTCATTGAGTGCTGAGGCAACTGGATTAAAGTGCTTTTGTTGTCAAATTCAGTTGAAACAATGGTAGGATTTAAATTCCCACTGATTTGATGCATGCTTACCACTCGGTCACCATCACTTCTCAGTATTACATGTACAAAGGTTGTAAAGTCTTGCATAGTTTTTGCATTGATCTGATGTGTTTTGCACAGTATACACAGTGAATGCCTGGAATCATGAAACTTGATGAAGGGACACATCTTTATGAGTAATAACACCCTTTTGACAAAAGTAGGCCACTGAGATCCATATTTCACACAGCACTGACTTTGGTCAAATTTTGTGTTAAGTTTGTTTCTCAAACTCTGTTCATGCTATAAATAATAAGACTGGATGATTTTATGCTTAGCTGTTATTACCACACCCATACAACAAAAGAAGGTTACTGTGACCTACATTTCACAGTTTACTGGCTTGGATCAAGCATAGTTCAGGCTAGAATCATAAAACTAGATGATTTTATTTTTCTAGTGTGTACCACACCCTTAGAGCACAAGAAGATCATGGTGATTACATTTAACATTTTTCTGGCTTTGGTTTAGGTTTTGCATTTGGCTTATGACTACACAGGTTTGTTACATCTTGTATGTGTGCTGGTGGTATACATGAGTTTGTTAAATCTTGTATGCGTACTGGTGGTATACATGGATTCATAAAACTTGTGGTATCATGATGAGTAATACACCCTCGTCATCAAAGTTAGTTACTATTACTCATATCTCATGCTTCACTTGGGTTTAATTTTGATTGTTCTATACATCTCAGTTTGTACCACATTTGTACCAAACAGTCACTGTGGCCTACATTTCACATTTACTGGCTTATGTTAAATCTTTTGTATTTAACTCCTGAGAAAAGAGGTCTTTGGATGCTGCATACATGCCATTGTATCTAGAATCATGAAACTTGGCATGGGGATGCATCTTGATGTGCACAACCACCTCATTTCAGTTCTAGGTCATTATGGGTCATATTTGTTTGCTTCAGTGACTTCAATTTTGAATATTAATTTCTTGCTTGTTTTACAAATTTGATGTGGATATGCCTGTCTGTAAGAACCACACCCTTCAACAAAAGAGCTTCTGGTGACCTATATTTCATCTTTTACTGGCTTTGGTTAATTTTCTGCATTCTGCTGATGATCATTCGTTTTCAGTATGTATGATGTCATTCTCGAATCATGAAACTTTGTGATAAATACTACACTCTTAAAGCAAAAGAGATATATGTGACCTATATATTTCATGGTTTGGTGACTTTGTTGAAATTTTGTGACTAATGTTCATTTATTTGGTGCTGTTTATGTTCCAGTCATGAAACTTTATTATTGGATTTATCTCTGTTAGTATTATACCATTAAAACCAAAGAGGGTCACTGTGATCTACAAAAACATCTTTACATAAAATGGTGCCAAGGTTTTATTGTCAAGATCACTTTAGTCAATGCTTATTTTTCTGCATCATTTTTACAAAAGCTGCTAGAGATTAATATTAAAGTTCTTCATAGAGATGATTCCATTATTATTATTATTAGTCATGGAGATGATGCCGTTATTATTATTATTATTATTCATAGAGATGATTCCATTATTATTATTATTCATATTCTTAGAGATGATTCATTATTATTATTATTCACAGAGATGATTCCATTATTAATATTAGTCATAGAGATGATTCCATTATTATTATTAGTCATAGAGATGATTTCGTTATTATTATTATTATTCATAGAGATGATTCCATTATTATTATTATTCATATAGATGATTCCATTATTATTATTATTCATATAGATGATTCCATTATTATTATTATTATTCATAGAGATGATTCCATTATTATTATTATTCATAGAGATGATTCCATTATTATTATTATTCATAGAGATGATTCCATTATTATTATTATTCATAGAGATGATTCCATTATTATTATTATTCATATAGATGATTCCATTATTAGTATTATTCATAGAGATGATTCCATTATTATTATTATTCATATAGATGATTCCATTATTAGTATTATTCATATAGTTGATTCCATTATTATTATTATTGTTCATAGAGATGATTCCATTATTAGTATTATTCATATAGATGATTCCATTATTAGTATTATTCATATAGATGATTCCATTATTAGTATTATTCATATAGATGATTCCATTATTAGTATTATTCATAGAGATGATTCCATTATTTTTATTATTCATAGAGATGATTCCATTATTATTATTATTATTCATAGAGATGATTTCATTATTAGTATTATTCATAGAGATGATTCCATTATTAGTATTATTCATATAGATGATTCCATTATTAGTGTTATTCATATAGATGATTCCATTATTGTTATTATTCATAGAGATGATTCCATTATTAGTATTATTCATATAGATGATTCCATTATTATTATTATTCATATAGATGATTCCATTATTAGTATTATTCATAGAGATGATTCCATTATTAGTATTATTCATATAGATGATTCCATTATTAGTATTATTCATAGAGATGATTCCATTATTAGTATTATTCATATAGATGATTCCATTATTATTATTATTCATAGAGATGATTCCATTATTAGTATTATTCATATAGATGATTCCATTATTATTATTATTATTCATAGAGATGATTCCATTATTATTATTAGTCATAGAGATGATTCTATTCTGATTTTAACAAAATGAACTTTATAGTGAATTGGTACACCAATGTATCAACAATAGACTAGTTGCAATATAGTGCTGTCACAAATATATCCTTCATGGCAAATTTCTTAGCTCAGTCTATTGATTTGAATGTTTGTAAAACTGACCAATGGATTTGAGCACAGTTTTGGTAAACATTTTCATATGATGAATTTTGCAAAACTAAAATCACTTGAGGTGATTGTTACATATGTAGTAATGAATTAATAAAAGCTGTCTGCTTATTGATATACATAATTATATCACTTTCACTTCTGAGAGACAACATTACACTATTATACAACATTACACTGTTATACAACATTACACTGTTATACAACATTACACTGTTATACAACATTACACTGTTATACAACATTACACTATTATACAACATTACACTGTTATACAACATTACACTGTTATACAACATTACACTGTTATACAACATTACACTATTATACAACATTACACTGTTATACAACATTACACTATTATACAACATTACACTGTTATACAACATTACACTATTATACAACATTACACTGTTATACAACATTACACTGTTATACAACATTACACTGTTATACAACATTACACTGTTATACAACATTACACTATTATACAACATTATACTATTATACAAAATTACACTATTATACAACATTACACTGTTATAACACTTTATTTTACTAAAGGAACTCAAGTGCGTTTCATAAAAATTCAGTGATATGACTGAAAAATTGTTAAAGCTACATTAAAAATCCAAATTACACACACACACACACACACACACAAATTCAGTATTCTGAAAAAATTAAATACAGAAATTTATTATCTGGGATGGAAAGTGTCCATATTGACATTTTCCTTATACATGCCATTGTACCAAAAGAAACACTAGACAACATTATGAGAGTTGTTATGCATACCTTAATAATTGTAGAATATGTTTGATAGAAACACTAGACAACATTATGAGAGTTGTTATGCATACCTTAATAATTGTAGAATATGCTTGATAGAAACACTAGACAACATTATGAGAGTTGTTATGCATACCTTAATAATTGTAGAATATGCTTGATAGAAACACTAGACAACATTATGAGAGTTGTTATGCATACCTTAATAATTGTAGAATATGCTTGATAGAAACACTAGACAACATTATGAGAGATGTTATGCATACCTTAATAATGCTTCATAGAAACACTAGACAACATCATGAGAGTTGTTATGCATACCTTAATAATTGTAGAATATGCTTGATAGAAACACTCGACAACATCATGAGAGATGTTATGCATACCTTAATAATGCTTCATAGAAACACTAGACAACATCATGAGAGTTGTTATGCATACCTTAATAATTGTAGAATATGCTTGATAGAAACACTCGACAACATCATGAGAGTTGTTATGCATACCTTAATAATGCTTCATAGAAACACTAGACAACATCATGAGAGTTGTTATGCATGCCTTAATAATTGTAGAATATGCTTCATAGTAAGTTGTCTAAACTGTTGATTGCATCTCACTGGTAGAGAGAGCATTGTTAAAAAAGAGAACATTCATTTTGTTGTAAATTAACAAAGATAATATGTCTTCAAATATGTTACCCGATCATGATACAGGGATTGATGGCATATCCTGTAAAACTTCAGTTACTGCTTAACTCATGCTGACTAGCAAACTCACTACAGACATAGACATCCTGCAATCCACATACAAGTATTCTGGAACTTTTAAAGCATGTTTGAGGAGTGTTCTCTTAAAAGTGAAGTATACTCCATCACAATTTTCAAATCTTTCTTGCTTTATTTTGATGGCTAAGTACTGCCTATCTTTTGAATTATAAGTTCATTGTCCTGACACAATTAGGCATCCTTGACACACTTGCATGGGTCACTTGTGTATCCCCTCACATTGATGTATCTTTAATTTATATACAGATATAGAGTGTTCTATAGAATACTAAATTATATTGCTGTATAGTTTCCACCAGAGCTTGGTACATAGCATCCTGACTTTCCATTGGATTTGCAGGAGGGAAGAAAAAACATTTTCCCTTAAAGAAGCTGCACCCCAGTATATGGAGTCTATTCTCCAGCTGAGTTATTATCTTGACTCTGCCACATATGCCTTAGGGGGACCTGAGATGACCTCCCTGGGGTACCTATCTACCCTCCTTCTCTCACATATTCTCCCAGTATGATTGGGTAATATTGTAGGAAAAGAAATTTGTTCTAATAAAATATGTTTCTTCAATAATACTTACCTGATCATGATACACATACACCCTTCCAGTCTCCACCCAGTTACATCTATATAGAGAGTGTGCACTTTGTTCCAATTTATAACTGAAGTATTCATGGGATTTGGTGCTAATGCCTCTATAAAGGGAGATCACTCTGTTTAACTGCCACCAGTGTGGGCAGGTAACTTTTAGCTTCTTAGCCTGGGAGGCCTTGATATTTGAGGTAGTAGTAGTAATTCTCCAAAGGTATTATGATCAGGTAAATATTATCAAAGAAACATTTTCGTAAAAAAAAAAATTGGAATTTTATGGTCATTATCACTGAAGTGAAGTGGATTTATTTACCTATAAAGTTAGGATGCCTTAGAAGTAAGTCAGTTTCAAATAAGTCTAGCAGCAGCTTTTATTAAATATTTAGGTTATATACTTTTGTCTGTTATTTAGGTTATATACTTTTGTCTGTTATTTAGGTTATATACTTTTGGCTGTTATTTAGGTTATATACTTTTGTCTGTTATTTAGGTTATATACTTTTGTCTGTTTCAGATAACAACAAATCACTTACTTCTACACCAGAAAGCTCTGGACTTGTTGACTCGTCTTTTTGAGTCCACCTTTGAAGATCTGGATGTTTTAGTCAGGGTAAGTAATACAAACTATTGAATTTAAAAAATGACATGTTTTAAATTTGACTGGGAGGAAATTATTTTTCATTGTGATTAATGTGATAATAATTGCAATGCATAATTCTGATTCTATGCTGACAATATAAATATTTTTCCTGCATAGATTTTTTTAATCTCCAAAACCTATGAGCTTTGTGTGATTTCATGTGCAATTTGCTAGGGTTTATGTTTGGCACCCACCCCCCCAATTTAGATATTTTTGAGAAGTTAAGGATGACTCCACCATTAAAATTCTCAGAATTCTCCTCCATTAGGATTTCTTCTTTCTGATGCAGTAATGCATTGTTATGTTGCAGTGTTGTCCATTTGTTACCAATTTTGTTTGTGCAAAATAACTAGAGCTTTAACTAACTACAGTTACCACACTTTGTTTTCTTAATCAAAAGTCAAAGGTCAAGGTCACTGACTGACAGATTGTTGTTGTTTTTTTGAGTTGAATGACATTTCTCAGTGCAAGATAGGTTATATATGGTGGCCAGCATAATTGGTGGAGGAAGAACCCAGGAAAAGCCCAGTAAGAACCACCAACAAACGAGAAGTTACTGGCAGCTTTCTCACATAACCGACAGTTGCCAAGCCCAAGACTCAAGCCCTCTGACTCAAAGAGGACAAAGTGTTTGCACAATAACATTAGTTCTGCGTTTCAGACTTGTACCAAAGTTTGTACATGGCTTATTCTTGAGGTAAGGAAGAAATCTATTGATTTTGGTGATAAATGGCAAAAATTTATGACCAAAATAGTTTTTGCACAAAATCTTAATTTCTCAGTTATGCACCATCAGCAAAGTTTGTGGATCACTTACACACAGGATAAGAAAAAAGTCTTTTAGTTTTGATGGTCAGATTGATGAGAGGTGAACATCATTATAACTGAAAGAATAAAGATTGGATTTTGCAGAATATCTTTTGTTCCCTGATCAAACTTTAAGGATGGCATGCATTTAGGGTAAAAAGAAACTTGTGGATTATGTGGTCTAAATCTTAGAGGTTACAGTCCAATCAGAACATAATGGTTCAAAAGGTCCAGGGCATTGAGACCAGTTCGTCGGTAATCTTCATAGTCACCCATACCATACCATTCAGTGTAATTTGTTTACAAACAAAATAATAAGTACTTTCTGAGCCCAATAACTTTTCTAAGTATATATGAATGAACTGAAGAGGGGATTCAATAAGGATTAAAAGGACATGTCAGTTTAATTGTATTTTAAAACTTTTATTTCATGATTCTGAAAGAAAATTGTGCTCATTTTATAGGACAAAATTTACACTGAAACACTATAATGCAATTCCATATAGTTTTGTACACTGAAACACTATAGTGCAATTCCATATAGTTTTGTACACTGAAACACTATAATGCAATGCCATATAGTTTTGTACATATAAATATTTTATGGTTTTTTCATCAGTACCTAAATTCATGGATATTTTGGGATTGTAGTTTGTCAGGACTTGATTGGTGCTATGTTTCCAACAAATGGATCATAGTTTGTCAGGACTTGAATGGTGCTATGTTTCCAACAAATGGATCATAGTTTGTCAGGACTTGAATGGTGCTATGTTTCCAACAAATGGATCATAGTTTGTCAGGACTTGATTGGTGCTATGTTTCCAACAAATGGATCATAGCTTGTCAGGACTTGATTGGTGCTATGTTTCCAACAAATGGATCATAGTTTGTCAGGACTTGAATGGTGCTGTTTCCAACAAATGGATCATAGTTTGTCAGGACTTGATTGGTGCTGTGTTTCCAACAAATGGATCATAGTTTGTCAGGACTTGAATGGTGCTATGTTTCCCAATCAAATTAAAATCAGATCTCTGCTGTCCTACATGAAGATCTGATGTTGATCGCTTAATGGTCATGCTCAGGTGACCTTTGAATTAACCAATGGAAATGCAGCTTTAAAAGATCTGAAAGTGAATCTTATTGTTCAGTACATGTTCATGCTCTTCATCCACACTATTCAGTTTCCAAAAGTGAAGATATAAGACTTCATTTGATTGGTTGATAAAATTAGTAATTGTGGGAATAACATAGGTTACCAGAACATGACCCTTAAGTGGTTGCTGTCAGATCTTCATGTATAACAGTGGAGATACGATTTCAATTCGAATGCTTTGTTTTCCACAGAAGGATCATAGTTTGTCAGGTATTTAATGGTGTTGTTTCCCACAGATAATAGTTTATATGGTATTTAATGGTGCTGTTTCCCACAGAAGGATCATATTTTGTCAGATCTTTAAAGGTGATATGTTTCCCACAGACAGATCATAGTTTGTCAGGTCTTTAATGGTGCTGTTTTCCACAGGCATAACATAGTTTGTCAGGTCTTTAATGGTGCTGTTTTCCACAGACATAACATAGTTTGTCAGGTCTTTAATGGTGCTGTTTTCCACAGACATAACATAGTTTGTCAGGTCTTTAATGGTGCTGTTTTCCACAGACATAACATAGTTTGTCAGGTCTTTAATGGTGCTGTTTTCCACAGACATAACATAGTTTGTCAGGTCTTTAATGGTGCTGTTTTCCACAGGCATAACATAGTTTGTCAGGTCTTTATTGGTGCTGTTTTCCACAGACATAACATAGTTTGTCAGGTCTTTAATGGTGCTGTTTTCCACAGGCATAACATAGTTTGTCAGGTCTGTAATGGTGCTGTTTTCCACAGACATAACATAGTTTGTCAGGTCTGTAATGGTGCTGTTTTCCACAGACATAACATAGTTTGTCAGGTATTTAATGGTGCTGTTTTCCACAGACATAACATAGTTTGTCAGGTCTGTAATGGTGCTGTTTTCCACAGACATAACATAGTTTGTCAGGTCTTTAATGGTGCTGTTTTCCACAGGCATAACATAGTTTGTCAGGTCTGTAATGGTGCTGTTTTCCACAGACATAACATAGTTTGTCAGGTCTGTAATGGTGCTGTTTTCCACAGACATAACATAGTTTGTCAGGTCTGTAATGGTGCTCTGTTTCCACCAAATGGATCATAGTTTGTCAAGTTTTTAATGGTGTTATGTTTCCCACAGAAAGATGATATTTTGTCAGATCTTTAAACTTGTGATTTTAGTAACATAAAATACACAGAATTTGGCACCCCACAAAGATAAAAATTAATGTACATGACAGATGAATGTGTGTTTATGTGTTGAAATCTGATATGTGATTACCATTTATCTTTACTAACTCAATTTCTAGTGAGAATATTTAACATTTTTTCACTCCGATAATTAGAAAAATTATGTACCATTAATTTTACTTGTATTCTAGCTTGAACTGAAGAAGACAGTTTTGGACAGGATGGTTCACCTATTTAGTCGAGGCTGTGTTATGCCAGTTGTCAACTACATCCGCAAATGTCAGGAGAAACAAGACACAGATATTTCTCTCATTAGACACTTTGTCTCAGAGGTAAACAGAAAATTAACTGACTCTGTATTATTGAAAGATTCTTTTTTGTCACAGGCATAAGGAAACCATGTCTTTTGTACTTGTTCAGTCTCTTTACTGACCACCTGAATATTGCAATATCAACTGTGTATATAAAAGGTCAAGTGTGATGGGATGTGTGTATATCTCTCTCTCTCTCTCTCTATATATATATATATAAAGAGAGAGAGAGAGAGAGAGAGAGAATTATAAATATACACCAAATAGAACGGAAAGTGCTGTTCCTGGATCCTATAGAAGAATGCTTGATAATACTAGGATGTCATGCGAGTGTGTCTGCTGCACATGAATGCATATAACACCAATTAAGTAGCATGATTTTTTTTAAATGTGTGCTTAGTCGTGAGGGAATATGGGCTCCTGTGTGCAGGCAAGGCGATGGGTGCTGTTTACCCACAGACCTGGATTTGAATCTCCATAGAGAATGAATTAAAAATGCTCTAACCTGTATAATAGTATTATTTGTGTTGTATTTATACACTTACATACACACACACTCAGTGAAACCCTACTTTACCATGCTTTGTTATTACTTGAATTTGGAATAACATGATTGTGGCCTGGCTTCAGAAATTTTCCAATGATTTCATCAATTTCTTGAAGTACTGCAAAGTTTTGTGCCCTAATTTGCCAAGTTTTGTTGAAGAAAAAAGTGCTTTACTGTTGCATATTTCTTCATATGACTACAGGTGTTAAGGGTTTCTATTTGTCTGTGTTCATATTGGTTGTGTCAATCACTGCACTTAATAATATAACGGTTTATAAAAAATTCTCACCTGATTATATAAATTAATTAATTTAAATAATTGTTAATCATCAAAATCACAGCTAAAGGTTGTTCAAATTATGAGGCAGTGATTTATAAAAAGATCAAAAGACAAAAGCCACAGGACTTGTGGTGTTGTCTGACAATTGTCACACAGTCAGTTGTCAAGTGAATAATGTTTTCCTTTCACTATACCATTGTTTATTAACGATTATTTTGGTTAAGATAAATAGTGTCAAAGTGGTAATTAGTGGTTATTTACAATGGATAATGGGACATGAAACATAGTTTTTACTGCTTTAAGCTCTGAACAGGATTAAGTCCGATGTGAAACAAATGAAGTTAGCTTGAGATTTATGTGTTTACAAGTTGACCATCCAATCAAACTTGATAGTAGCAGGAAGCAGCAGAATATTTTTAGTTTTTAAAAAACACAAAAGTATTCTGATTCATAGGGGACAATATTTTTGTGGTATGAAAATTATTCAGACACCTTTTAATGACATTGGGACATACATGTGCATATATTCTAAACTGTAACTGTACTTAATCTTTACATAATTTTTTTTTTTTTTTTTTTTATTGAGTTCACACACTTAATGATTTATGACAAAATGAGTAAATATTGAACTTGAGTGTGCATATCTTCAGTGAAATTATGAATTCACTCTTTTGGATGCTGTGAGATCAGTCATTGAGCACACCTGTGTCCTATTCTTGCTACACATTAGACATGTACATATATATTTTATTATATTTCTGGTTTTTTTTGCATTGATTTAAGATGGCAGCTATATATATACACACACACACACAAACGTGAGGGAAAAACAGTTTGTGCTCATTATCAAAATTTATTTTGAATTTACCTTGAAACCTCAGATCTAGTTAAAGATTTAACAGGTTATCATAGTCTCAGCCTGCTATCATATAGGGTTACTCAATGAGAATATAAAGTGTTTAGAAATAATTAAAACATGTTGACATCTTTTTCATACACCAAACATATGTTTTATACCACATGCTGTCAAGTTCCTTGGAAAAAAGAGAGAGATTTGTATTATAGCCACATTATTTATTTTGTACTTTTTATAGTCAGTAAAGGTAATTTGAATTGAAGAAATAAGTTTAAATTTCAGAGGCAGATATTTGGTAGGCAATTAAGTATGTATCATTGCAAACTTTTATATTGTGCAGGTTCTAGATGTAATAGCTCCTCCATATACAGCCGAGTTTGTGAATGTATTTTTACCCCTGATTGAAAATGATGACATAACAGGAACACTGAGATCTGAGGATGGAAATGATCCAGTGTCAGAGTTCATTTGTAAGTATAAGCAGGTTCTAGATGTAATAGCTCCTCCATATACAGCCGAGTTTGTAAATGTATTATTACCCCTGATTGAAAATGATGACATAACAGGAACATGGAGATCTGAGGATGGAAATGATCCAAGGTCAGAGTTCAATACAGACATGATAATAAATTTTGGAATGTGTACTTAATGAGTTTTAGCTTTTTTCCTTGTATTTGTATATTTGTACCACTTAAAGCCACTGACTTAATATGCTTAATAATTTATGCTTAATATGTTTAACACTTCTTTCTTGGAAGTTCATGCATCATTTTATGTGCGTACCATTAGGGGAGTGTGTTCAAGCAGAAAAGCTTGAATTCTACATCATCTACCAAACTTTGTGCATGGCTTGCTCTGGAGTAAGGAAAAGCCATATTGATTTTGCTATCCAAGGTCGATGATCGAGGTCACTATTTCTGAAATATGAACAATGGTTTCTGTGCAAAATTTCAGTTCTCAACCATGTACCTCCACCTTTTAGTGGCCAACTTGCATGTTGGGATAGAAAGAAGCCTACTGATTTTAAAGACGTAAATGACAAATCAAGGTTACTGTTTCATCAAGAAGAAAAATGTTCTTTTGCATAATAGTGTAGTTCTAGACCATGTACCTTGACAAACATTTGTGGAGGCTGGTATTTAATGCATGGTAGATGCCTATTTATTATTGAGTCAAAAGGCCAAAGGTGAAGGTCACTGTAGCTATGAGAAAAATGGGTTTTGCATAATATCTTTTGATTGTGAACAAGTTTCTGGATAAAATTTTCTGGATGGCTTGCACTTAGGGTAATAAAGAAGCCCATATAATCTAAGGTCAAAAGTAAGTCTAATAAGCAAGCAATGGTTTCTGCTGCATAAGTTCAGAGTAATACTTAATACCTTGGCCAAAGGTCCAGATTATTGGGACCAGGTGATCAGTAATCTCTTGAGTCAGCTTTGCCCTACTAGTTCCAACATAGTGGGGCCCCGAGTGGCCGAGTGGTCTAAAGCGCTGTCTGTCATGGATCACTGCCATCTCACCTAGTTCCAACATAGTACCTGTTAAACAAGTGGTGGGGGTGTATAATATACCTTTCATAGTATTCTTGTTTAAAAAAGAATCCGAACATAACCATGCATATTTCTTGAAGACTATAATTTATGGGGTAATGATAATCCGGGGAGCCTGGATGGCATAGCAGTAATGTACTTGCTTGGTTCCTCTGCAATTCAGGGTTTTATATGCTGTTAAAACTTATGCAAGGGTATGTGATTCCCCTGTTCAAGCTTCCTGGTTTTCCTCTGGTTTTCCACACCTAAAGGACATTACATCATCATCTGTGTGGTCAAGAGCATGTGGTACAACTTCATTGAACTTGTGCTGTCATCATTTACATAGGGCTGTTAGAGATGGGTGCATTGAAAAGGACCCCACTATCTGTAAATCTTCTCAGCAGGACCAATGACAGAGAAACTATGTGGAAACAATAGGGGGTGTTTTGAAAAATAATGTTGACCAATTATGACATGACCAGTCCCATACAAGGCACATCATGGTCCAAGCGACAGTAATTACATCAGAATTTGTTAAATGGGTCATAACCATATTTCCAACTTTTCTTTGTGAAGACTTGACAAGCGGCCATAACTATTTTCAAATATACTAAAGGCACATTTAAGTCTGTAAGTTCATACCATATTGTGTCTGAATTGATTTAATAGTTCTTGAGCTATGTCAGTTGCAAGCAACATCTTGGGTGAAGATATCAGGCTGTCAAGGACAATAACTTTCTCCAAAATAGAGTGAGACATAACCCATAAAAGGCACATCTAGTCTGTGAGACAATGTACACACCAAATTGCAACAGAACATATTGAGTAATGATGCCTGTTGTAAGGAGATTTAAAATTGATGGAAAAAGTGTAATAACTGTGTTAAAATTGGACCTGAAAAGATGAAACTTTTTAAAGACAAATCTACATGTAATATGCTATTCATCTACTTAATGACATCCAGTTTTGTGTAATGGTTGCAGAACTTGGAGAAGAAAAGGAGATAATTCTACTTTTTGGGAAAAGACTGATGAACTTGCATGAGATTTCTGCATGAGTTTTATTGTATAAAGAGGACACCTGATGCCATTATGTTTAGACACCTGGAAGTTTTGTTCTATATAAAATGTAGGAACTTAATATTTAATCATTGTTTTTTAAGGAAGCAAAATGTATACTGGATATAAGAACAAGGTTTCCAAGAAAATGTGATGCTAATGAGTAGGTGTGGCTATCTGAATTCAGCTGATTGATTTATTAATTGGTGATCAGCCCAGTCATACCAAAAACATAAAAATGGCATTAGCAGCTTCCTTGCTTGGTGCTCAGCATTAAGAGGTTTATGTTAGGACTGGTTGGCCTGGTGTCAGGATAATGTGACTGGGTGGGATATGATGCTACATGTCTGCACCATGATGTCCCAGTGCTAGACATCACTGTAAACTGCCACACTGCATACATTGTAGCGATATGACTGAAAAATTGCTTAAAGTTATGTTAAAAATCTAAATCACACACACACATGAAAGTCAGCTTAGAACATGTTGTTTATAGATGTCTGCATGTCATTTCATGAGAGTCGTTCATATTTTTAAATAGGAGATTTTAAGAAAGTAAAAACAGTTATCTGTGGATTCCCCTTCAGTGAAGAGAAGAAACTCGTGTCAGATTTAGAAACCAAAGTAACATAGTCTGGGACAATTCCTGATCTCCAGTTTGAAATGAAACTTCTTTGAATTGCCAGAGTTATTCATGTGTCAAAATATCATCAAATGATGCACCTATAAATTACATTTGGTAATTGTGTATCATTTGGAGGAAGGTACAATACAACCTTGAAAATAAAATCTTTAAAAATTTTGTACATGAATTATGGTTAATTTATTAGAATTTGTATCAACCACCCCAAAGTTCTAACTTCTGAAACAATAAACATGCACTTATGATTGTCTTCATTTCTTTATAGGTCATTGCAAGGCCAACTACATCACGACTTGAAGAGCCTGTAGGACTATAGTTAGGTGTAAATCGCTTAACAGCAATGTTTATCGGACTGTCAGATCTGTCATGGACATCAGCTGTACTTAATTGTGACTGTTGAAAATACAACTTCATCAATCCATTTGCTTCTTCCAGGAAGCACAATCACTATCAGTATATAGCCAGTGAATCTTTAAATTTCATAAAATTATGTGAGTTTATGATACCAAAATATACATGTTCTAAAGTTCGGGTGTGCTCATACTAACAGAGGTTAGATGCATTGGGTCACCCTTCAGTGCAGAGTACATATATGGGACAAGACCAGGATATATATATAACATTGTGATCAGATTAGGAATGGTGTGTATAATTCAACATGCAATGAAGGTTTTATTTAAAAATATGAGAATATAGAGAGAAATGTATACATTTGAGTTGAATGCATCCTTTGCACTCAAACATTAATGTCAGACTTAGTTATTTTTATTATTAATAAAGTCAGATCAATAATGACAAGTAACTAAAGACCAAAATTCACAAAACTTACAGGCAGAGGGATGCCAGTGGACACAATGGCAAATATACTAAAGATTGGTATCTACAAAACTTACAGGCAGAGGGATGCCAGTGGACACAATGGCAAATATACTAAAGATTAGTATCTACAAAAATAAATGCCAAGTAGAAGCATCTGTTTAAGAGTTTTTGCTGCTTTTTTGTGGTATAAACTGTCAACTGCTGAATCACACAGCAAATAACACCTGAAGGGCATTATGTAATCTCTGTATTTTGGCAACTTATATTTTATACTACAATAAATACCCCCACCACCTATTAAACTTTAATAATTTTAGTTCTTTACAAGTTGTAAGGACTGGATGTTTGAGTTTCCTGAAAAGGAATGGAGAAGGGATGAACATCTGAAAGAGAAAGGAGAAAAATGTGTAACTGTCCCTTTAACATATATTGGTGGACTGTCTGAGAGATTACAGAATCTTTCAAAAGCATGGAGCTAATGTGATCCACAAACCCTTTAACACCATTGTTCAATCTTGGTACATCCCAAAGATCAAACACCTTTGAATAAGAAGTGCTGGGTTGTCTATAAACTCAAATGTGATAATTGTAAAAACAAAAGACTACATTTGGGAAACTGCTATAAGATTTGAAACAAGAGTTAAAGAACATTTATACACCAACAGGTATTTATTTTTTCGTTAGTTAATGGCTGAAGCTGGTAACAATATTCATTCCGGAACTCCATTATTTTTATTAATAAATATTTCACATCCATTTTAGAGCCTTATTTTAGCATATGCATTCTTTTTGAGAGCTTCTGGTACATAGCTGTTTACAGAGTAGGGGATCTATCAACAACATAATAGCTGTATCAGCATCAAACAAGTAATTCCACCAAAGGTTGGTGATCTAAGGTTTTAAACATTCCAGAGCGTGATCTTAATATATTATCTAATTGGACACCTGTATTCTGAGTACAAGCTCAGTATTCAAAGCAAAGGATATATTATTTTGTTGGGCATAAAAATGACTCTCAGATTTTTTGATTTCATGGACTAGTTCAGCGTGACTTAGGTGGTTCATTATGGTCCATACTCATGAGTAACCAATTTTCAATTCTTTAAACCTATTTTCATGTTGATGTACAGTCAATCTTCACCCCATAACTAGCATGTTATGGTTCAGCTATATATAGTTCATGTGATAGTGACTAACTTTCATTTTTGGACCGTGGGGCTCAGAGTTGTGATGTGAGACTGTGGCCCCCCCCCCCATTCCTATATTCATTTATCTCTAGTTTTAATTTGATTTTTAATTTTCTTCAGTAAGAGTGATGTAGCCCCAATGTTCTTGGTAGATTTTTAGTTTCCCAGCTCTGTGATGGGGGTTTACTTAAGAGAACTTGCTCTTTTTGAGATTGAAATCAAAATGGCTTCTGGTCAGCCTTCCTTGAGATTTCAATCATTTTGGGGGCCCCGAGTGGCCAAGTGGTCTAAAACGCTCTCCGTTACGGATCATTGCCATCTCACCTCTGTCTGCGTGGGTTCGAGTCTCTGATTCGGCCAGTGTGGGTATGTGAGAAAGCTTGCCAGTAGCTTCTCATGGGTCAGTGGTTCTTTCTGGGGTTTTCCCGGGTTCTTCCTCCACCATTAATACTGGCCGCCATGTATAGCCTATTGTGTGCTGAAAAATGGCGTTAAACCCTATAACAACAACAACAACAACAACATCAATCATTTTGATTTGGAGTCATCCTGCTTTTCAGCTGATTTCAATCATTTTGATTTGGAGTCATCCTGCTATTCAACTAATTTCAATCATTTTGATTTTGAGTCATCCTGCTATTCAACTAATTTCAATCGTTTTGATTTTGAGTCATCCTGCTATTCAACTAATTTCAATCATTTTGATTTTGAGTCATCCTGCTATTCAACTAATTTCAATCATTTTGATTTTGAGTCATCCTGCTATTCAGCTAATGCAAATGCAGTTATAAAAGTTGAATCATAACATGAATAGAGGAGTATTGTTATTATATGTACATAAATATAATATATCAGCTGAGCCAGTATTGTTGTTACAAATGCAATGATAATTATTAAAATATTGCTGGTTGTTGATATTTATATAATAAAACAAGTCAAACAACAATAAAAATTACTTTCCACTTCCCCATTTAACCCTAATTTTTTTACTTGCAGTGTTTTTTTTAACTTTTTTTTTTAAATACATAAAAAATAACAAATAAAAGAAACAAAATATCATCTCAAGATTTTGGCAATTTTTTTCAGCACATAGAATAGCTTATATACCATTTGCTTTGTTCATACAAAATATACTTCAAAGGAAAACGATTCTTTTTCATGATGTTTGCAGAAGCCTATTATTTGTGTGCCTAAATTATCATTTCATTTCTTTTATAGTAGTCATAAAAAGGTGTTTTTCTTTACACAACAATCGTAAGGGTCCATATTTATTTTCACTTTGGAAATTAGAGAATGCTTGGTGTAAGGAAATGTGTTTAACTTAGAACTTCTAATCTGTTAACTTTTTGGTCAGGTTTTCAGTTTTTAACACTAATTAACCTTTGCAATTATATTTCATGTTTGGGCAACTCAGCAACAAATATGTGTATTTCCTGTTTTATGCATTATTTTAACAATGAACTTATATATATATATATATATGTGTGTGTGTGTATGTATGTATGTGTGTAAAATACTGGCTATATCGTGCCAATTTAAAGTAAGTTGTGCAGAATATTTTGGGTTTTTGCTTCCATTCTGGTCATTACACCATGTATTTTGGTCGTTTCACTTCTGACAAGAACACCAGAAACTTTACAGTAATTCTGTTAGTAGTACCAAAATTACGTTATGGTAATTGCTGATAGGTAAAAATATTGAATAAACTGCCACTAGAACAAACAATTTATATTTTGTTTTTAAAATTTCATTTAAAAAAATTGAGTAAGTCAAAAAAAGTATAAGAGTGGTTTTAGAACAACCCCTAATAATGCACTGTCGATCACATGCACAGATGTCTTCATAACATTGTGCTCATGTATTGAATCTGTAGTGGCCACTGATATTATATGTTGGCAACTGTTAAACCCCTTACATATGTACATACTTCAATTGCATGTTTAAAGTGATTTATCAAAAAGTAAGTTTATCTTTTGATAAAGTTTTAGAAACTAAAAAATTATAAGTTATTTGTTCTAGTACCAGTTTGTTACATATTTTGCTTGTTTGTAATTAAACCCAAGTACCACTAGCTGTTAGAATTGATTACAATGTAATTAAACCCAAGTTCCACTAGCTGTTAGAATTGATTACAATGTCTACAAGTTGTATGTGCTCATTTACAGACATGACCAAGTTGGTAACATAAACTTTAAACATTCTCTTCGTTGTTTTACTTTTAGCAGGCAATAGGTCAGAGGTTATAATTTTAAAATGTTTATGTCACACTCAAAACTAAGGTGAAACCATTAATCGATGTATCAGAACTTTTTCCATTTTTATACTCGCTTTCAGCAGTTGTGAATAATTATTAGTTGTTTGTCTTTTACTCTTTAAACTGAGAATTCATCCGATGAAATGGAGTTGCCTGATATGGCCTAATGAAAATCACCAACACCTAACCAGTTGTCTGTTGGAAGTAAGCATTTTTATCTTGTCAGGAACGAAATAGAAGTCTATATCTGTACGTAATTTGCACACTGGAAATACAGCCAATTTTGTCAACACACACACACACAAAACAGCACCATTCTACCACCAACAGACCATCTAAAGATGAAAAGGTAACTGAAATACGACAGCGGAGCCAACACTAAACAGGGATGAGGGGCTTCAATTACAAGCCATCTACACCAGTCTCCTCGTATCAAGTGACCATTATGTCATGTGATCAACATCAATTGCTGATGAATGTGATGAATGCAGTGTGATATTGCTGAAAATTTCGAACTCTTAAGATATGTGTGCTCTGAGCATGGGATATTACTAACGATCATAAATCTTGGATAGATTTGACTATATCCTCCCTTCATTAAGTTTAATGGTGAACCTTTTGAATTAATGTTATTTTTTTATTAACCCACTACAGTACAATAATTCTAGGGCTTTGGAAATGACAGTCTTGAACAGCAGACTGTAACTGCTTCAGGCTATTCTTGGAGCAACAGTGGTTCAGTGGTTAGTTTGCCAGACTTGTGACCAAAATGATGCAGTTTCAAATCCCATCATTGGAGGGTAGGCTAACGTTGTATCCTTGATGAAGGCACATTACTTCAGTAGCCTTGGCTGCTGTGTCATAAAGCACCGAACCAAGTCAATCTGGTTCTTTTGCATTTATCTCCAATTCAGCAAAAGGAAAATCATGTGATCCGTAGTGAAAATTTGCTGAATGATCTTTCTCAAAATAGTGAACTTGCTTTCTTTCCCATTTCTGATGTCATGTGCAAATGAATGGTGCGTGTGAGAGAGAGGGAGAGAGAAAGAGATAGGTGGATGAACATTAACAAGACAAAAACTTTCACATCTTTATTATTTTGACAAAATTACAGTTCTATATTGGCCAT
This sequence comes from Sinohyriopsis cumingii, assembly GCA_028554795.2. Lineage (NCBI taxonomy): Eukaryota > Metazoa > Mollusca > Bivalvia > Unionida > Unionidae > Sinohyriopsis > Sinohyriopsis cumingii. The sequence goes on from CM068835.1 coordinate 127,948,159, forward strand.
TTAAGAAATTAAGAAATGATCTATATAAATAAGATGTGATGACTTTATATTCAGACATTTTTGAAAACTAATGGTACTTTACATAACACTAAAAATGACCTGCCACCAACATTATGTGAAGGGACACATCCCCATCTCATAACTTCCATGCTCTGGAGTGTCTTATTTATTACTAATAAACTCTCAAACAACAGTAACAACCTATCAATCGGTCAGTATTAATATAAATGAAGTTGAACAAAGACACATTATGGACACTGCTATGCATGTCCATACAAAGGAATTTGCATACCTCAGCAATAAAATGACTACTGACAAACAATATTTTTTAAAAAAAAACTTGTATATAATAGGTAATTTCTGAAGCACATGGTAAACTCCATGTTTCCTTTTCATAATACCTACATTACAATCAATACATGATATAAGTCAATCTTAGACTTGAGCATACCTTTTGGCATTGAAACAGGAACTTTATGAGTTGGCATATCTTTAACCTGGGAATACATGCAAGCTTTTAGGCCCCAAACATTATTGGTATATTACGATGCTAATGATCAGTTGTTTTTTTCTAAAAAAACTTCATAGTTGGTTAGGAAAAAAATGTGAAGGTTTCTTTAAGTATCTTAAACCATATTTGATGGACAATCGGGACTGTTTGTATAAAATTAAAAAACCTTCAAACGGTGCTTTCAGTCAAATTTAATGAAACAATGTAAAGCCATTTAAAGGTTTTCTATTTTTACTGACAGTAGCCATACCTGATGAAAGATGCAGGTCATTTTGTCAAAAAACATTTAGTCAGAAGTGAGACATAGTGGTCACTTTTCTGGTGGCATTGTCTGTTTATCAAGGTTTTGTTTTAAGTCTTTCATTTGCATATATTTTCTTAACCTTTGATTGATTCCCATCACATATGGCATACTAATTGTTAATCAGGACAATTCATTCTGCAACATGTGCTTGTTCATTTGACCTTGGGTGTTAGAAAATTTGCATCAAGGTTTTGGTTCCTGAACCCCTTGATGGATTTTATTCATACCTTAGATAAATCATTATGATGCTAAGACAGTTCATACTGCTACATGCCTGGTCAAACTTCTGGTCTTTGGGTCAAGGCAACATTTTTGACAGCAATTCTTTGGTTTTACAGCAAGTCTGTGATCATGGGCTTGACACACTGGCCTTGCCCTCATTACCAATTCAATTGGCCTTTAAGAAGTTGTTCCGAGGGCTTCATTTAATTTATCAAATGATAGCCACATGACAGAAGATATAAAGTAGAAAAAAAAGACACGTGACCATGACTTACTTGGGAGTTCATCCAGCTGAGCTAAATGCTGTAACATTATAAAAAAAAGTATTGAAATACTGCAGAACTGTCCTTGTCCGGGTATTCAACAATATTCAAATGGAAACCAAAAGATTTTTCTTACTGGTGTTCTAAATTACAGTGTACTAACAAAAGTATGAATAGTACACACGTGGGAATAGATAAAAAGCCATAGAGTAAATCCTATATACTTTCTCTTCATAAATCATGGTTAGAGTATAAATCAGAGAAACAAGCTCAGCCTGGATTTGAACCCACTACAACTAATTTCAATGGTCAATCCTCTTAGCAACAATCTCACGTATCTAAGAGAGAAAAAATAAAATGCAGTTCAAAAATGTACCACAAGAAGAAAAAACTGTTTTCATTGACCTGCATAGCTGCTGGTAAAAATTTTATTTTATTAATGTCTATTCAATAAAGTTTGGTAAAACTAGCTTTGTCCTGATGAATACATCACACACACACACACTTCAGAAAGTTTAGCCTGACTTTTCATTTTCAAATCACATTCTCCATTACAATCAAGGTCTAGACAGTATTTTAAGTATGAATTTTTGGATTCATATAATTGATTCATTACTTTAAAATGACCAGGGTCTAATCCGTATTTTGAGGATTCAGCAGATACTATATATCAGTAGGTCAGTTGGTCACTTCATTTGGTCATTTCATTTGGAAATATCCTAGATGGTCAACAACAGTACAATGAACAGCACATTATTCACCAACCTAACGTTTAACAGTCCTTTATGTAGATAACTGAGATTTGTGTACAGAAACAAGTTTTATCTTAAGTGACATTTGATCTCAAAAATCAACAGGCCTCTTCCTTACGCCAAGTGCAAACCATCCACAAAATGTGTACCAGGTCTGTGCTGTAGAACTAATGTTGTTTGGAAAACTATTTCCGTTGTCAGTGACCTTGAAAACCAAATATGATGGATTTCTTCCTTCAAGTGCATGCTATCAACAAAGTTTGGTTAAGGTAAGTCAGTTTTACTTTTTTAACCAGTGACCTTGATATTTGGACTCCTGATACCAAGTGCAACATATACACACTGTTTGGAAACAATAACTAATGCACAGCTCAAGTTCTTGTGTACAACCCCCTCACCCCAATCTCATCAGTGTCCTTGACCTCTGAACCCCAAATTAATCAGGTAATACATAATTCTGTTTAATGAAAGGCATTTAACAAATTTCTGAATGACTTCTAAACATGGAATATTAGGTGTTTTCCATCTTTCTTTTCTCTGTAAAAAAAAAAGCTATAACCAATCGGCTACAGTTTAGAAACAGTAATCCTGGAAGTTACAAGGATAATGAGCTCAATCAACAATGTTTTTCACTGAAATATCAAGAAAGTGAGTGTGAGATGATAGTGCTGTGTAAAACAGAAGAAATACACATTTAAGTGACATTGTTCCTATGTGTAGACTGCAGGACTGGAATCATTTTCAAAATGCCTACTTGCTGAGAATAAAGATTTTAATGCAATGGCACAAAAATCTGAATCTTTCCTTCATATTCTACAGAGAATCCAGGGTAAGCAAATACAAAAAAAAATTACTTGACCAGCTAGATTTCCAACCTGTTCCAAACTGCAGGACAAGGAATTTTTCACAATGGTTTAGTAATCTGAAAAATGTACTTTAAGAAAGATGCTACATAGGGAAAAGAAGGTGCAATACTGTTGAACACCAACATTGCACATAATGGTTTCCTAATTTAGGAAGGTGGTGTTTTTCAGTGCATGTACACAAAGACAATGATGGTTAACAATAAGAAGTGATGTATTTCCATATGTATTTAGTGTTTATTTGGATTGACGGTGTCCCAAATGTATGCTGATAAACATATTACAAATTTGCTCACTGTTTTATGTATGCAGTCACTAAAACTCATCTAGTATCAAAATAAATGGGATCAAAAAGTTATTGGCAAAACTCCCTAAAAATATCAGGATTTAATTATTAATTTACTTATGTCAAACTTGGCAGTGATAATGATATTATCTTGGAGCATGAACAAAGTATAAATAAACTTTCTTTACTACAACATAATCTATATTGTAGACACACATATACAGTTTTCTAACAATTCTGCAATTAGCACTTTTTAAAATTGTGGCAGACAAAATACATTCAGTTATACAGAAATCATCGAGATTTCTTTTATCACAGTATTAATGAATACTCCAACATCATGGACCCATTCACAGCAAAGCACATTAAAAAAAATAATTATCCATCACATTCCAAGGAAATTCAAGATGTGCAACAATTTTCCCAAGAAACAGTACAGGTCCACTTTCATTCTCTACTATTTCTTGCACTTTTTCAGTGCCTGGTAACTGGATTACATCTATTTCTCAACCATGACTTAACAAAAAATTCTATACCTGACTAACCAGTGGTTTGATGTTAGCTAATTGAATGTCAGAATTCAAATAGGAGTTTGGACATGAAAATATTTTGCCATCTTAGTCACAATCTCTTAAAAAACAAATTGCATTTATTCAGATTTCTACCAAGTTAGTAACAAACACTCAGGGCAAAAACTAACACCAAAACATCCATCTACTATTACTGTTGCAAAGTAAAAACAAACAAAAAATACTCTACTTCATTCTGAATCTTCTTCAAACCTGTCTGCAGTGTTGAGAAAAAGATTTATTCGTGGGATAAGTTCAGTTCTGACCAAGCTTGTAAAAGATGATGTAGGAAAATGGTCTTGAAATAACAATTTTTGTTCTCCAGTCAAAATTAGGCTATTTAATATATTTCACTTGCCCATCAAAGATTTTTTTTTTGCCTTAGCTAGCTGAGTAAGGATATTTTTGTTCCCTGCATTGTGATCAGGCTCTATGCTAATTGTTCTTTTTCTCCCATGGCCACAAGTATAATTTCTGCCTGTATTTGACAAGTACATAAGACTACGGTAAAATTAATCTTTAAAAACTATTCCTTCTGCCAACAGAAATTGGTCTCTCGTTATAGTTTCAAGCAGAACAAACTGTAGAGATGTATTGTGCCAACTGCATATAGGACACGTACTAGATTCCTGCATATCTTATGTTGGGTTAAACTTGATGAGAGAATGCATAATCTACCAGTGTTTTCCGACAGTGTAAAACAATGCTGTCAAGCGTAACAACATAAACCAAGCAAGTTTTTTTTTCAAATGTTAATTAGAGAAGACATATGTTGGTGAACCACTACAAAAATCTTGGGCATTTTTAGGGAAAGCAGTTTATATAAAAATGTTGACCCTATATTTTATTTTACATTTTTTTAATACTTAATGTACCTTATTCAGAATATCGACATTTTTACCTTTAAATGACTAGAAATACATGTTAACATTTGATAATGAAAGGATTTGTTCCTAAAGGTTCTTTTTATAATTATTTATCTTTACATTTTTAGAACTTGTTATACATGTTCTTAAGACAGGAGGTCGCTGTTTATAGGTAATGTATAATGCAGTTGATCACATTGTTTCAGGACAGAATGACTTCCAAAACAGCTGTCCATTGTTTCCCTTCACCCTAATCTGTGCAATCGAGACCCCCGTTTTGATACCAAAGGTCATTTTTTAAAAACTCAATTTGACCCCCAGTTTCTAACAGAAAGGTTTCATTTTTTTAATACTCCATCGGACACCAGTTTGAGATTAAAGAGATTTTCGACTCTCAGTCTTACACCCCTAAGGGAAACACTTAAGCTGTCACTGAAATTCAGTTTAACTGCACAACCTGAATTCCAAGCAATTAAATTGTTCCAAATGAGTAATACTGTCATTTTCATGAAATGCATTTGTCTCAAAAAAGTACCTTAATGTTTTTCCCATACAATTCAACTGTGCCAATGAGTAACACTGGCATTTTCATGAAATGCATTTGTCTCAAAAAAGTACCTTAATGTTTTTCCCATACAATTCAACTGTGCCAATGAGTAATACTGGCATTTCCATAAAAAGCATTCGTCTCAAACAAATACCATAATGTTCTTCAAAAAGTGTCTCTTTTTGTGCAGTATTATTTTTTGCCTTTTTGATTTGACTGAGACTTCTGTTCTATCAAGTGAAATTATGTTCTAGTACTATAATGAGCAAATCTTTTCAAAATATACTGGATAATATGTAATATATTCTTTTCAGTACACAAATCTAAAATAAAAGACACAGCCGCTCAGCACTAAGAACAGGTTAGCTCATGCCTGAAACTCAGTATTTATAAAATGAAGATACTGATACCAAGTTTTGCAATCAAACAAATTTTCAATAAAATACAAAACTGTCAAATAAACCCTGAGGATCTGTAAAATTAATAATCTCGTTTGTCCTCAATCTCATGCTTTGCTTTAACATTCATTTTTGGTACAGTAACCAATGGTGTTCATACAACTTTATCTGGCAACTTAAGGTTTTTTTTTCCACACAAATTTTTTCTCTCAATGTGGGATGTTTATCAGGGTTTTTAAAAGTACAGTTCAATATGAAGAACTTGAATTCACTCTCAACATCACATTGCCTCATCTGGCTTGTAGCTTGAAAATCTAAAAAACAGCCTTCGATTCAACAGCACGCATAAGATTTGCATCAATTCTCTTGCTTTACCTAGACTCTTTAGAAGTAGGATTCAGTCGTGTTCTATATGCACAGAGCCAAAGCAGTTTTGGGTAAAAACATTTTACAATTGTTCATAATAACCCCAAATCTTTGTCTGCTGCAAATAAAAGCACTAACACTGATCAGTACCACTACAATTTATTATGTGGTCAAATGCTTTTTTTTGCAACTATAAATGTGTTCAATATAGTGTAATTGAAGGGCAAAGTCAAACAGGGGCCATAACTAAACTAAATTTGGTTGGAAAATGGTATTTATCAAGCCTGACATAGGCCTTGATGTAAAGCTCCATACCTAATTTGATATCAACATATCATGTTCTTAACAACTTATCAAGTAAAAAAAAACATTGTAACTGACAATACCTGGATGACATGGACGGACATGGGGTAACAGTACATGCCCATACACATAGCATTGTATTCAGATTGAAAAACAGTTCATATAACAACAGTTGTTATCTAATATCGGAAAACACATCAGTAAGGACATTACAGTATTTCTACATTCCTGAGATAAATCCTGAATTAGTTTTTTCTTAAAGTCAAATTTTCTCACATTAAAACAATTTGTCATGTGCTTAAACATAGTTTCTCTCTCTTCCTCTCACACAAAATGTATGCACACTCCATATCTGTAAAATCTGCTCACATGCCATGTTTAAGTAAAATGTTTCTTTTTTGGTCTCTATTTCCAGTGAATTTCCCTTCCTCATAGTTGCTTCATAATGTTTTCTCCTCTGTGACATTCATGAAGCCAACCAATGGGTGTGACATCTTTTTTTACTGTTCTTGTTGTTCAACACTGACAGCATCTAGGCACTAAACTGGTATATACATCTCCTTGTATGAATTTATATTGAAAATTCGTCATTTTAAAAAAAAACTTGTGCTTTGCTCTGGGCCAACACAATATCCTAACGGCACCAGAAGACTTTTCTTTGTGGCTTTCAACTCGTGTTTTACTCAATTATATTTGTTCCCCGAGTTTCAGCCTCAATTAAAGGTAAGAATCATGTTTATTAAGGCAGCTGCCATTTCTTGCACAATTCTCATGACTGAGTCAATTGCACATTTATAGTGGCCTCTTCAGGGGCCTATTTTATCTCCAGCTTTATATCTTCGCACAGGAACTCATCCTGCACAGGCACTATCCATATATATTGTGTTGATCTGCATCCTCACAAGGGAGATGATCCAGACTCTCCCTCAAATCTCACAGAGATCTGCAATGTCTCGCATCTCAAATACAGAGATTATTACTTCTCATTTGGAGAGGAGTAAAGAAGAGAACCAGACACTGCCATATTCTCACCTGACTTCATCAGAGAATCTGGACTGTATAATAGTCCAGGCAGATGCACAGGACAGTTCTCTATTCACAGTTGTAGTTTTTATGTGCAACACTGCAAATAAATACCATCATCTATTTTATGCAAGAGTATCATTTAAGGAATGATTTGTACAACAATAGAGATTTATTCAATGTCCTTTCTTGTTCCATTAAGAATATTACATCCTTGAGGTTGACACGTTTAATCCGGGGCCGTAATACCTGGAAAGACAAATTAAAATCTTAATATTCCAGTTCATTTTAAATAATGCTAAGACTCAAGTTAAATCAAATGAATTACTAACTCAAAATGGGGTCAAATTTGACACAAGATGATCAACTTAAATTGATGCAAAAAAGCATTGTAACAAATCAATTTCTGAAACAAATTTCATTCATATATATATGAAAACAAGAAATCAGAAGTATTTTATGATTGTACCATTATCAAAGAATTTGGAAAGTTTTTATTGTGTGGATCAGGATTTATATACCAAATATCATTTCCAATACATCTTTCTTGGAAATCAGGAATATGGTGATCTGATTAATTTCACCTTTCTGGTCTCAAAATATAAAATTTATGTCATACAGTGCTTATAAAAATAATTTTGAAAACATATAATACGTAACATTTTTCTTCATGAAAAAGTGTACCCTTCTTTTAAACCTGCTGCCCAAATGTTTATAGGCTTATAGAATACCATAGTCAAACTTGCATCTACTATCCAGTGTGCTATTTTATGAATCACTTCCCAATATGAGTAACACCCAATTTTTCTTGATACATGTCTCTAAATGTAGGTGTGTGTTTGCAAGACATTTATTCGCATTTATATTTTATAATACAGATGGTGCAAATTCCAATTATGCAGTTTCTGCAAAACTGTGATAAATCAGTTTGTTTTATGTAGTCCTAATAAAAAATTTCCAATGAACAAAAAGTCTATAATAAAGTTTTGCTTAAAAATGTCAGTATAAAAATCAAATAAAGGTAAATTGATAATTTAAATTGCAAACAAACCAAATCAATATATCTAAATAAACAAATAACATGCCTTTCAATTTCCTTTTTCTACATCATGTGATTTCTGTGTAATTAGACAGATACAGATATATGGATGGACAGCAGCAAGCCAATGTTGCAGGATGGGCACAAAAAAAGTGGTAAAGATAAAGCATGCATATCTGTACTGTATGGTCACTATGTAGTATGACAGAATTTGTAAAGATCTCAATGAGTAGCTTTAGGTTAGATCTCAATTAGTAGCTTTAGGTTAGATCTCAATTAGTAGCTTTAGGTTAGATCACAAGAAGTAGCTTTAGGTTAGATCTCAAGGAGTAGCTTTAGGTTAGATCTCAAGGAGTAGCTTTAGGTTATATCTCAAGGAGTAGCTTTAGGTTAGATCTCAAGGAGTAGCTTTAGGTTAGGTCACAATGAGTAGCTTTAGGTTAGATCACAACGAGTAGCTTTAGGTTAGATCTCAAGGAGTAGCTTTAGGTTAGATCACAACGAGTAGCTTTAGGTTAGATCTCAACGAGTAGCTTTAGGTTAGATCACAACGAGTAGCTTTAGGTTAGATCTCAAGGAGTAACTTTATCACAACGAGTAGCTTTAGGTTAGATCACAACAAGTAGCTTTAGGTTAGATCTCAATGAGTAGCTTTAGGTTAGATCTCAAGGAGTAACTTTATCACAACAAGTAGCTTTAGGTTAGATCACAACGAGTAGCTTTAGGTTAGATCTCAACGAGTAGCTTTAGGTTAGATCACAACGAGTAGCTTTAGGTTAGATCTCAATGAGTAGCTTTAGGTTAGATCTCAATAGTAGCTTTAGGTTAGATCACAACGAGTAGCTTTAGGTTAGATCTCAATGAGTAGCTTTAGGTTAGATCTCAATAGTAGCTTTAGGTTACGTCACAATGAGTAGCTTTAGGTTAGATCTCAATGAGTAGCTTTAGGTTACGTCACAATGAGTAGCTTTAGGTTAGATCTCAATGAGTAGCTTTAGGTTAGATCTCAATGAGTAGCTTTAGGTTAGATCTCAATAAGTAGCTTTAGGTTAGATCACAATGAGTAACTTTAGGTTAGATCACAATGAGTAGCTTTAGATCTGATCTCAATGAGTAGCTTTAGGTTAGTAACACATTGAGGGAAAGCCTAAATCACCTGATATGCAATATGAAGTCATCTATATCAAGATTTACATCTAACTGTGTTTCTAAAACTAAACAGAGTGTAAAAAACACCACAACACAAATGATTGTGGCATTCTGCCTGGTATATCAATTGAGAAGAAACTATCGGATCTGTTGACCCTTTTTAAAAGAAAAGATGATGGTTCTCAACAAGTGTCTAACCTCAAACCAGCTCTCCTTTATTTTTAACTTTAAAAATGATCAAAGTAGGAATGCTGTATTTTCTTCATATTTGCTGAATTAATATTTGCATACATCCTCATATTAAGTATACTTACTGATCTATTTGGAGCTGAACCCAAACCATTATGTGTACTGGTACCCACGGCACCACCCTAAAAAAGAAGAGAAATAATAATAGTATGTGTACTGGTACCCACGGCACCACCCTAAAAAAGAAGAGAAATAATAATAGTATGTGTACTGGTACCCACGGCACCACCCTAAAAAAGAAGAGAAATAATAATAGTATGTGTACTGGTACCTACAGCACCACTCTAAAAAAGACGAGAAATAATAATAGAACAAACTAAAATTTCATCTGCAGAAAAACATGACATGTTTTCCATTTTCTACACACACACCCATCTCAATGACAGACAGTTGTTAATTTGATACAATCAGTGTACTGCAAGAAATGCAGTAATACTTATCACAAAATGTAGGGCATATGTTGAGATGGATACAAAGTGGAACCTTGCTAATATGACCACTCATAGAACTTACAAAACTAGTCATTATTAGAGGCCTTAGTAATAAAGTGTATCGAATACTGAAAAATAGTTATTTAGTTCTGAATTTTTCAATGTTTTAGTTTGGTTGTATTCAACCCAAAATGGCTTTTGCACTGGGTTTTTTGTCTGTAGTTTTTTCCTGGGCTTTTATTTAATCAATTTGAAAATCCAGAAACTGAAAATATTTCAGATGCAATAGCAGTGAAAGTTAAAGCATATTTGAAAAGTAAGTAAAATGTATAGCAGTATTAAATATAAAGTGACAATTTTTCTCTGCATAGCAGAAATATACCTGTGACGAGTCCCCTGTATCAAGTTTCCGTTTCTTTCTTGGACCTATTGCTGCCAACGCTGCCAAGTTTGCATCTCTCTGCCGCACTTCTTCCAGTTCAGCTTGCTGGAGCTATAAAGAAAATTTGAGCATTTAGGATGCATCTGCATATACTCTCTATTCAGTGACAGTATAGCAAAAACTTGACAGCTAAGTTTAAACAAGTCCAACACTCACTTATTATATTACTTATGCTAGTACCCAAGCTATACCCCACACATATTACATATCAAAGGAATAAAACTATAAAGTTCTATCAATCATGCTTTAATAGCCTTATTACTGGAAGATTCTATAAAAGCACTTTCATTTGGCAGAGGCACATGCAGTTTTTAATGCCTACACTCCTCTGATTGATTGATGGCCAATGCTTCACTAAAACATCTTGGATTGTCTTGAAACCCCATATTATTTCTACTAAGATTTATCATAATGCATCTATAATCTCATCAATTACCTACATGTAAAACAAGCCAACAAATTATCCCTTACCTCATCAATACGATATTAAAGCCAGTGACTTTCTCAACAGCAAAGTGCACATCTAGATTACTAGTGTGATAGATATATCAAGTATCACTGAGATATATTCAACTGTTATGGAGTTCTGCTCCAGAATCAAAAGTATGAATGATGGATGGATAGGATAGACTACTAATGAAAGTACCATTCACTCTCAGTTTATATTACTCGCACTAGTATGCTATGGTATAGACTCTCATTTCATACATCACTTAGGATACACCTAGTTTCCTTGGTAAAATAAGGCACCTTAACATTCTTGATGTGTACGAAGTTTGGTTAAAATATCCTGAACAGAGTTATGCACTGGAAACGAAACCATGGAGAAAAAAAAACAGAGCAAATGAAATGGACAGAGCAATAGATATACCTCCTCCCCTATCATATATTACATACGGGAGGTGGGGGGGAGATGAAATTTTTTTCCAGAAAGACAAAATCATCTACATGCCTTGCCAAAATGTCTTCTAGGAGAAAAAATAGTTTTGTAAAGAATTTATATATAGGAAGTTTGTTTTTACAAAGTATACAGGAAAGTGATAGGCAGAATGGACTTTTGCTCCATAAACAAAATTTGTTCGTGAACAAAAGTTTCATTTTTTCCTAGAATCACAATGACCTGGAAATTAAAGTGTGGATAATGGATGGATGGATTGACAGAAAAATTTACAACACAAAAATTAAACTTGATAATTGTGAAAAGCAAATTGCACATTCAAAGTATGAAAATCACAGTGGTCCAAGGTCTGTAACCATGTTATTATCAAGACTGAAGACTTGGGACAAACGAAGGAAGACCTAGTTTAATTTAAATTTAAATTTCATGAGACATCTTGAATAATTTTGGAGTTATGATCCAGAAATTAAAGGCTGAATGGTGAATAGATGAAGGAATGAATGAATGAGCAAAGAGACTTTAAAAAATTTGTAAGCTGTAGAATTGTGTTCAAGAAAGATCACTTTAACAAAATTTTTAGCTATGGTCTGGAAATTAAAAGAATATTGAATGCAGAAAATTCAAAGTATAAAGTGTGACCTCTATACAACTTGTTTGACATGCAATCATGTTTGGTTAAAATACCGTGACAAGTTTGAGAATTATGCACTTGTAATGTGACTAGACTTTGTATTATAATAAAAGGAAGTCTGTTTCACTGGCATTTTAAGAATTATCCCCAGCATTATTACAAATTAATCATGCTTATTTTTTCATTAACCATTTAAAAAATCTGAATGAAACTTGACAATAGCATATGAGGACAAGAATTTGTGACTAGATTGTCAGATTGGTTCTTTGTCTCTCCATGTTTGGGTATATTTATGTCTCCTTAACCATTGGAGCCATTTCAGGTATCTTCATAAAATTTGGTGTAACCCTTTTCGGTAACCTCATTATCTGCAGTTCTTTAAAAATCTTTAGTGTATGGTGGATGCACAAAAGCATTTCGGGTGGGCATTGCTACAGGTTGTCATTCACTGATGGCAAGCACCCAAATGATCCATACTGCAACCTCCTAATATTCTTGTTAAAACTTGATAAATTTAACTCATGATCAGTTCAGTTACAACTCAATTATGCAACTGTTTCGGGAATCAAGTTGTGGAGAGAAATTCCCAGGTTTTCCTGACTTTCATCAATACTTGCAAAATTCAAGAACTTTACATGGTTGGGAAAAAAAATTATCATTGCTCCCAACTTTTTCTCCAATTTCCCGTTAGTGTGGGATCCCTGAGTCACATTATCCTGACACCAGGTCAACCAGTCCTAACACTAACCTCTTTATGCTGAGCGCCAAGCAAGGCAGCTATTAGTATCATTTTTGTACGTTTTTGGTATGACTCAGCCTGGAATCAAACTCATGACCTCCCACATCCAAGGCAGACACTCTAACCACTAGGCCACTGGAGCAGTCCCTAATAAATATGTTACTTCTAATGATAATGATCCAAATATTTAATCCACAATCACAGACAAAATATCAGCTATGTATAAATAGTTTACACAAAATAAAAGTTATTGGCTAGATACATCAACTTGATTTTTGAGAAGGTCAAGTAGAAAATACAATTTTAACTTATAAATTATAAACATGGAGAAAAAAATTAACAAATACAAATTAAGTATACAAACATGTGAAAAATAAGTAGAGTAGAATGGTTGGTACATATTGTTTTTAAATACCATTATTTTTTCCAGCGTGTGTTAGTTAACACATTTTAAATCTAAAGATACCAATTCAGAGGTGAAAGACATGATATGGTTACAGGGTCAAATCCATTAACATTGCGTAGTTCAGGTTGCAAGAACCTGTGATATTTTCCTTTTTGACTTTCAACATGATGCATACAAGCCTTATTTTGTTTCAGGTCTCTTTTGCTGGCAATGGAATTGAACATGGAAAACAACCTGTAACATTCATATACATAAAGTTATCCAACAGAGGTATTACACTGCTATTGCTTTTGTTCGTAAGATTCTGCATATAAACTTGAAGTACTTACCCTCATTTATTTTTACTAGCTAATAAAATTGTAGCAAAAGGTAACAAAATCTTACCTCTTTGGCTTTCTGTTTTAATTTTAACTGTTCTGGGTCTTCATGTTTTGAACGACTCTGAAATAGTGAAATAGTAACAAAAATGTAGCATTTCAAGACAGATGACCAAATAAATGTAGACATCCAAGTGAATTCAAAAGGCAATGTGCAATAAGGCAGTTCACATATCAAATAGTAATAAAGCCATAAGCAATTGATACAGCACAAAAGACCTTACTTAGTACTATTTGATTGTCGGGGCTTAAAGAGAAAGTCCTGTTCCAATTGTAGAGATGATAGGCTTTCAGGAGCCATAACTCTTCTAACTGATGACAAAGAATGCTGGAAATCCAACACAAAGTCTCTTCAATATAAAGATGCATGATACTTAAGGATGAAATCAAATATTCCTTAATGCTGCAGAAAGAAAAGTCAGGTGGATAAGCAATCTGGAGTCTATCTCTTAATGTGATAATTTGGAACGCTTGAAATTAACATCACTGCAGGTCTCATCAATAGCTGCATTACAAAGTTTTGAGAAGCTTAGTAAAATTATCCTGTGGAAAACAAAGTCAGAAGGATGTGCAATCAGAGTCCCTGAAGCCTCCACATATTATGCAATGCTGGAAATCAAACTCATTAGTAAAGTTCTGTTGTGGAACCAAAGTCAAGAGAATGGTCAATCAGGAACCATAACTCCTGTAAAAATGGAAACCAACTCACTCAAGGTCTCATTGATGCAAAGCAGCAAATCAAATTTGCTGAAATCCAACTTAGCTTAAAAACATCATGTTGTGGTAACCAAAGTAAAGATGAGCAACAATCAGAAGCCATACTGCCTGCAAATGATAAAGTAGAACACTGCTAACTGAACTGATCTGAGGACTCATTACTATAAAGCAGTATGCTAAATTCAGTTCAATTGAACAGAGTTAAGTAAAGTCATAACTCCTGTAAATGAAGTGCATTGCTTGAAATCGAATTCATTCAGTTTTTTCTCAATCTGAAACCAAAAGTGACAAGTACAATTCTAATAAGACTAAAACAATAATATGTGCATGCAAGTTTATGTTCAATGTTCAAACCAAACTGCATCAGAATATGTAAAATGGTTCTTGAGTTCTTCTAGTGGTAATGAACATTTCATGTGAACAAATCCTTGTCATGGGCCATACCTCTATCCCCAATGGTGATGACAAGATAAAACCCATAAATGGCATCATCTATGTTGTTCAGACAATGTACACATCAAATTGAAACAGAAAATGTTGAATGGTTCACAGCTATAATGGGTTAAAGGATTTGCTATAGTCAAAATTTACTTTTAAAAATGTATTAACTCTCTCAAACCTGTAACTGGAAAGCTAAAACCTTTATGAACACCTACATGAAACAGGCAAATGTCATCTATTGATTTGTAATGGTTGTCCCTTGCTTTGGATTGAAGTTATTGGTTTTGATCAGCCTAAACCCTTTTTCCAAATCATTATATTTACATTAATTACCACCATATGGTCGATATTGTGCTGGAACACTGTCATACCCTAATACATATATATTGATTTTAATCTGATATCTACATTTTAAAGGGATCATACAGTTCCTAATTAGAATATATATTTATTACATCTATTATGAAGATGCTGAATGTTTACAAAACTTGTGAAAATTTGCAAATTATATCAAGCCGAAGTTTGCTCCTTTGCATCAAAAAACATAATCAAAGTGTCTTGCTCGTTCTTGTTAATGTGACATTTCTATGGTTTTGAGAACATTCTTTCTTTCAGTAAAAACTAGACTATTTTACATTACAACAACCAAGGGAAACAAGACTTACTTTTGCTGCCCTTCGTAACATTTCCTTTTCTTGTTCTTCATGCCTCTTCTTCTCTAAATGATCTAATTCTTCTAGGAACTTTAGCTGAGCTCTTACATCACTGGAAGGCTCAAATTTGTCATTTATCTGGAATGAAATTTGGATGCTGATTGAAACACTTTCTGCTGAAATTTACTGTTTCTGTCTTTCAAACCTTCTTTATAGCAACTCTGACTGCATATTCAGAATATTCATATAAAATGTAAATCAGACCTAAACCAACAATTTCTTCCTGAAGATGATATAAATTTTACTCCAAGTTAGTCAAACCTGTCTACAGCAGCCACCCATGAGAAAAGGAAATAGTGGCTTTTATAGACAGGTGACCTCTGAAGGCAGGAACAACTCTCAAACTTGGTTCATGACAAATGCATGTACCATGCACCAAATAGTATCAGAAACAGTAGTATTATCAATATTATTGTTTCACATGTATTATTATTATCATCAGTAGTGTGTTATCGAGGTACAAGTATTTGGTTTAGCTATTTAGCAACAATCAAGAAAACTACATCTGTGTACATGCACTAATTTATCTCCTCTCTCATGCATACTTCTATCTCATTATCAGTATAAATAACTCCGAAATAAAATTAATAGCTGACAGCCTATCTGTCATTTGTAAGGCATGAAAAGTATTGTTCACACTTTAGACGATTGATTAACCTGTTGCTCAAACTTGCCAAGATCAAAAGAGTCGGCTCTTGTTTGTGACCTTTTATGATTAGTCAATAAAAATAATCTTCCAAGGGCTATTGTTAGTGGCATCTAAAATGTTAATCAGTGTTTCCTCGAACCCTTCTCACCCCATTTTTGATATTTGGACATTTATGTTGGGGTGTAGGGACAGAGTCAATTGCCTATAAAAAATTTGGAATTTGCCACCACAAAGACAGATTCACCAGGCAAAGAACATATCTCAATGCAGTAGTCATGTGATACAAGAAAACCATCATTGACACATGCTCCATTCATAATGAATCTGATTTTTCTGGTCCTTGTTATCTGAATAAGTATGTTTGAGAATTATGTCCTTTCATTCTTTTAAAAACAATATGTGACTTTCATTATTAGAATTTTTGTGTAACAACATTGGAAAGGGGTTTATTATTGATTTATTGTTGACTACATGATAATGTTGGTTGCAAAATTTATGTAGTCATGTGACTAGCAATGCAAATGGTGATTGTGTCAAATTTCATTAACGTTGAGTTTCATCTTGTCTGTGAGCAGATTAAAGACAGAATGATTAAATACTTGCAAATTCTCATAAACTGAATCATTTTCCTATTGATTTCATGTAGATCTGACTCACTGTAACATTGTTAAAGCTTTCTAGGTCCAGTGGTATGCAACTACCCTATGCCACCATCGTATGGTGTCTTCAAATTCCAATTTTTCTATAGGTAATTTACTCTGACCCTACACCCCAACATAAATGTCTAAGTATCACAAATGGAGCAGGAAGGGTCAGAGAAAGACTTGAATTACTAAACTGTAAGGGATATCACTAGTGCAGTATACCTCTTGCAAGGTTAAAAACCAATTTGTTGACTCTTATCAGTTTCACTGGATTACAAAGTACAATTGAACATACATTGTATAAACATCAATTCAAGAAATATATCTTTATATATATGATGCCTTTGCTTTTCAAATAAATGAAATAATCTGCACACTTAGAATGGTTACTGCCAATACACCCCAGTGACCACAAAGGCAGGTGATCACTGATTACATGACATTTATAGGAAATCTGCCAAGGCACATTAGAACGCTCCTTGTGACCGAGTGACCATTGAACTCTGGTTACTGTTTGATTGTATGTTTACATGAAAAACAAAACTTGGAAAAGTTCAGGTTAAAAAGCCACAAGTGTACATTTATTATTTAAGCTATGGGATGAACAAATTAAATCATATGGTCTTGTTTGCAGCAATTATTATGACCCCCTACAACCATGAATTGGTTTTTCTTGAAACAATGAATCACTCTGATTCTTTGACACTCCCCATGAGTAGGTTAGATGATAATGCACTGATGTTGTTAAGATATTTTTTTTTTTTGGGGGGGAGGTCTTATTTTAATTAAATCATATCTACATGCTAAAATTACTTTTACCTCACCCCACCCTCAAGCTACATTTTAGTATAAGTAATTCAACCTGCTACTGTTGCATTGCTGAATTTACCTGGCAAGAGGGAGTTTGATGGCCTCAAACAAAAACTGGTAAAAGAAAAACATGCACTTATGGTAGGACCATTCACTGCTTTAAGCTGGGAGATGACAAAGTCACATATTGTGCTGTCACAATTGTTCCCATTGAGTAAATGCCTTTGAGGTACTGCACCAAAACTGAGGATAAATGGATTAATCAATAGTGTGAAATTAACAGAAGACAGTTCTCATGTCATCCAAAGAGGTGAGAATCAAGAGGGTTTGTGATTCAACAATAGCCCTTACCTTATGGACCATCAAAAGAAATTACCCACTAGGTGAGGAACTGATAAGCTCTTGTGATAGTAAGGACAGTCTCAATGGAAACGATGGCCACCAAAATATCAAAAGAACCCCTGCATGGTAGAAGGAGGCAATTCCAACCCTTCCTCCTTGCTTCATACGATGTCAAATAAACTTTTAAGGCAAGAAGCCTATCTTTCAAAGATACAATTGAGAATCTTGAACAGATATGAGTGAAACTGGGAAACTTAACATGAACTTGAGCTAGAGAAAGGCTGGTCAAAAAGAGAAACCAAATCAGCCACCCTCTTCTAAGGCACGAAGCTCACTCCTCTTCTTT
Organism: Sinohyriopsis cumingii; assembly: GCA_028554795.2. NCBI lineage: Eukaryota > Metazoa > Mollusca > Bivalvia > Unionida > Unionidae > Sinohyriopsis > Sinohyriopsis cumingii. The sequence continues at coordinate 127,966,455 of CM068835.1, forward strand.
GACACCATAAACACGAGGAAGACTGTCTTAAAGGTAAGGTTTACTTACGAAGCTTCACTCAAAAGGCTGTATGGGGATTTAAATAACACCCAAAGAATGCACAAAAGATTCCATCTAGGCATTAATCAGTGAGATAGCAGCCTCTAAATTTCAAAATACCAGATGAAATCAGAATACAGAAAAACTTTGGAGTCTTACAAAATGCTGCACCACAGCTCTTACTAGCAGAAAAAGATGGCTTCTTTTCCTCAAAAAAGAAGAGAAAAAGAATCTGCAAATCCCTTTAATGACAGAAAGCTTGAATCAAAGCATTTTACTATGGCACCTTTATGAAAAATTCACCACTAGAAAACTGGTCTGGGCAGATCTATCATTTGAGATGAAATGTGTCAAACATGAAGGTGTAAAATCTGCAGGTTGTTGTGTAAGAGAGACCCCATGTGTTGCAACAGCATTTCCACGCTATAAGATAACTTCCCAGGGTAAAGATGTTCCTAGATGTGGAGATTACAATTAGATGAAGAACTTTTAGACTTATTTTGAAAGGTGGTAAGGGGTAAGCATACAGATGGCTTTTTGAGCAAGACCATTTTCATTGAGGCCCAACTGAACCTTCGGAACAATGTACATGTTAAGTTTCATGGCTATCCTTCAAGTAGTTTCGGAGTAGCAACTACAAATGGATGGACTTAAGATGACATACAGTAGGCCATCCCTTAAACTCCTTTGGTCTATGTCCAACTCAAATAAAACATTACCCTACCAAAAAATACTGACCTGTTAACAACATGGATTCTTCACAGTAATTACCAAAAAAATGTAGCAAACTTACAATGACTAGTTTACTTCACAAAAATATTTACAGCTGCAAAGACCATTATGGCATCTAATACATATTTCTGTGCAAAATATAATAGACAATACCTTGTATATTTCACTCCTATGTTCTGCAATTGTAGATAATCTTTCTACAAAATATCGTAACCTCTCCTGTGTTGCATGTGAAACAATGTTTAGAACTTCTGTAGACACTTCGTCTATTCCTTTCTTTTTGGCTGCAAAGAAACAAATGATGATTTCTAATATTTTTCTCTCAAATGACTGGAAGTTTCAGATAGTTAATGGCATGTGTTAATATTTTTTAATTTAATTTGGTCAGTATATACGTACTGAGAGCTGGTTGTAAGGAGACTGTTCAGAATGATTAACTAAACTAAAAGTCCATGTGTACTCTGCAATGGTGAAATCCAAGTGTTGATTTTGGGCATAGATAACTGACTGTATCTGGTACTGATAAAACTGAGATCATTGCAGAATGCCAAAAAAAGAAAACCCAACAAAAGTGAAGGAATTTGGAATGTCTTGAAAAAAGCAGGTTGCCACAAAATGTAAAAGTTGTAACTGATGAATGATGGGATTTGACACCAATCCTTGGTTCTCACACTTTTCTGAAGATAAATTTCCAGGTCATTTCCAGGAAGAAATTACGTTTTTCAAGGTTCACATATGACCATTACTGAATGGAATTAGAGAACACTTTAGATTACAAAAAAAATGCATTTATTAAATCTAAAGATGTTTCTCTTTCAAGACTATCCAAAGCATCTAAGTCAAAAAAGATGATCATGTACAAAACCACAAAATGTATCACACGAAACAAGTTTGATTATATTCCTAGAAATAGGCTTGTAAAGTCATTTCAATGTACAGAATACAAATTCCAACTATGCTGACCTGCAATATGTTGCTACATGGAAACAACATAATGAACATAAATTGGTTTTGTTTCCTTTCAAACCTTTAATTCTATATAACTATATAACAATGTATATGCATGTTATACAAAGTAACATTTCCTATGACAGCATGAAAAAACAATGAACGCAAAGTATTAGAATCTCATCTTGCAAGGACGATTTGGTCCAAAATCCATCATTTCAGAAACATTTACAAAAGGGTTGATTTAAATTTTGACAGAAGACCTTCAAATTTATAATTGCTGTACTATAAAGAACTGAATTTTCTGTAAAATCAACTGGCCTTCTTGTAATTCGATAAACCAAACTTGTTTTGATACTAGCTCGTATCATCTTTTAGTTTACTACAAGGGAAGACAATTTACCCATTTCTCTGGCATTCAATTTAAGATCTGAAACCAATGCTTCCAGCCTCATGTTACTGTGTAATAGATTCTCACTGAATCTCAGCTCAGATTTGACATTTTGGACAACAAATTTGACATAAAACGAATAGCAGTCCGTTTTCTAATCTGGATTTCCTCCACATATTCCCACCCCATGCACATTTAGGTTGGGATGTGGGGTCAGAGAAATTGCATATTGAAAATTTGGAATTTGCCGCCACTGTGTCGTAGGCCTAGCGGCATATGGTAGTCACTTACTAACGGAACTAGCAAATTTAAACAATGTTATATCGACTCATACCTGCATGAAATCGATAGGAAAATGATTTATTTTCTCAGAAATAGCAAGTATTATAATCGTTATGTCTTTAATCCGTTCACAGCCTGGAACATATAGCATATATGAAACCGAATCCTGTATTCGCCATTTGCATTACTAGTCACATTCTTGGACATTTTTCTTCTTCTCAATTTCACATTATGGCAAATGTATCTCCCGCCATGTGACATACTCAAATCAACATGCAATGTCCAATAAACGTAACTGTGTTCCTTCCTGCTTTTATTCAGAACAATCTGAATATTTCTTTTATTATTCTGAACTAATTATTAAAACTTTTTTAAGAGGCATATTTTTTCCTTTCGTTTTTAACATGTATTGGTAGCTGGATGCCATTTTAAAAAAATTCAATAATCAACAATTTAATCATGCAAATGCTTCTCATGGAAAAATATGTGTATTTTGAAGTGTCTGAGGCAGAGATCTCGCTTTGATTTTAAAACTAGGAGTCCAGGACTCCCATTTTGGTAAAAATAGGAGTCCCACCATCAAAAGTTGCAGTCCCTTCTTTCCTACAGAATCAACACAGACGTGAGTGCATCTATTTTGAGATGGAGAGGTTTTCATAATGTAATCACTCACTTTAATATAGCTTCATTACAACAGTCCATTGACAGGATTGCAAATTTATGGTTTATTTATTTGTCTACGTCCTTGTAGTAATTTTAGGCAATGGTTAAATAGTATTCGATTTGCCGTTTTTTCCCCGTATTTTCGCAAATACATGTCAATTTGGAAAACAGCTTAGGCCTTAAAGCGCATCTCGTGAATTCCACAACATAGCATTGTCCCATATGTTTCTGACCTACATAATTTGCATTTTAAAGTCAAATCTTTAATAAAATAATACCTTGGCTTTGCTTTCAATGATTTGTATATTTTTCTGACAATATTTGCCCAATGATTTACCATGGCGAAGTCTGCCATTATTTCCTGTTAGGCCTACTGGTTCACTTACAGTTTCAAACAAATTTTATGACAAAATAGTGAACAAGAGGCAGTTAATGTATATCCAGATCACCGATTCTGATCTTAACACACATGTTTGTATGTTTTATCATCAAAGGATATCATGCAGGAAATTGATAGTTGCTACCTTACTCGGAAAAGGGTTAATGGTCAATAAGCTATCAAAACATATGCTTGTGAATGGGCAAGAGTTTGTTTGTCAATGTAATTGATATCAAAACTAGGCCTAGCTACTGATGTCTTGATGAACACATTTCGCTACAACACTAGAATTAACCAGGCTAAGGTGAGGGGCATTTAAAAAATGAGTATGGTCAGTCAATGTACCTCTTAAATAGCTCTTGTTTGTCCATCAGAGTGATACTGAATTTTGTCAATCCAAGTAATGACTTATTCCAAACACTACTTATTCCAATACACTCAGAAATGAACAATATAACGAAAGCTAAAGTTGTTTATTTGATGTACTTTTATAAATGACTGCATCTACATCTCTGGGTCTTTCCGAGTCAAAGCCTTTGAACTTGCCGCCCAGCTACTGCATCATGTTTTTTTAAAAGTACTCTTATAATGGCAACATGTATGTACATCAAGGGGTCTTTCAGTCACTGAATTCTGTCATTGTAAATATCAGCACAGCTAATTGATCAACACATTTTCCCACAAAGCAGGTGGCTGAAGCAGGACTGGCAAGCCTTTTAATTTTGCCGCACACTTATTACATGTGTACGGAGGACTCACGCCTCAGTGGTTTTCTGCATCCCAGATCAAAAATTGGCGTCCAAATACGCGTATTTAAGCGGTTTCCAAGATCTCTGTAAGGAACTACTATATAGTCAGTCTCGTTCTCTAATTACAACAAAGCTAAAGTGAAACCTGGATCCAAATAAAAAATGGATGAAAAAATTATCCGGATTTACTGCAACGATCATATTTCTGTAATTTTTCCATTTATTCCATAAGTCCGTATTTTAAGGGTCATTTTCATAAGACTTGTGGCAAAATCGTAAGGGTTGGTAGGTCTGCTGTAAAATATCACTTGTACAAAAAAATACAAAACATCTTACCTATTGCAGAAATTTTACTATACAGTGGACCATGGAAGAGAAAACATTCATCTTTACAGGATCGAATTTGTGTGCCTATAAAATCAGCATTGGTTGCTAATATATTTTTAGTTTCTTCTGTCAGATTAACCCCTCCCATTGTGGCAACATCATTGATGTCATCATCATCTCTGAAAAGAATAAGTAAAGTTACTTATTTTACTTTGTCAATTAAAGCACCCTAAAACAAAGATAACCATATTAAAAGTTGCTGATTCAGTGCAAAATCAGGATTGCTCTTTCACAAATTTACTAATGTAATAAGTGTTGAAAAGCTTTATTCTTCCATATCAATACCATTCCACAAATATTAGGTTTGCATGGGCACAATTTTGTTTCTCAAAGTATTGTGTGTACATATCAATGGATGGCCCATTCACTGAATGTTTGTGTGCAGGGTAATACAGTATATCAGTAAAATCCTGGCTATATAGTACCAAGTTGAGCAGAGTACCAAAAAGAAAGAATGTACAATGGTATGTCTGAACATACATACCAAAGTTTACCGCAATTATATCTTAGGCTCAGCAATTTAATATTCTGGGGCATGGGCCTGACCTTTTTTCCTAAAAACAATTCTGCTAGTCAATAGCTGGAAAAATAATTTGCTCCAATTTATAGCAAAATAACATGTTATAATAATGTATCCATGATAATGTTTGAAATAAAATTATCTTAAGATAAAATAAATTATCCCTGCTTAAAAGAAAACTGCAGCCCCCCCCCGCCCCACTGAATGGCCATTACTTTGTCCTTGATGAATTCACTGTAATTGTTGGATAAGTTGCCATCTAAAAACTGATAACTAAAATGGGATGATTAAGTTTATACCATAACTAATATTCTATAAAAGACATTCAGCTGACATTAAAGTCTGTTGATAAAAAATGTTAGTAGTTACATTACTGATACAATTGGCAGGAAATATCTGTTAGGTATGTCATGCGTAAAAGATATTTACCAGAAAGGGTCATTTAACATAGAAAACACTTAAACCACAAACAAAATATTTAGTGAAATTGAGAATTTACATAAAATTCAAACAGAAAACAATTGCTCTCTTAGGATGATTCAAACTCTTACCAAGGAAAACACGTGCTTAACACATTAACAAAAAATAGTAAATAACTAAAAAAATATTAAATTTTTCCACACAATAAATCAACAAATTTAGATTTGGCCTGAATATCTTTTATAAAATCTTGTTTGGCCACCACACTGGCATAAGTGACACATGTGAAATGTGATTAAAAATCATAAATAGAATTATATTTGTAAAATTAAAAATTAATTTGTGACAAACTACAATTGTTTGGTTTTAAGAAAAATAATTTGTTTAATTATTTTGCCATGTAAAATGAGAACATGCTGTTAATATCAGTATATTTGTAAAAAAGATTACTGACTAAAATTAATGAAGTAAAGGTACAGAAGAAAAAAAATGCCTAAAACTTACTTAAGTGAGTCATATTTTTTCTTCTCTTTGTGTGATGAGCTACCACCTGGAGATTCATGAGGTTTGGTTTGAATGATCTGGGAGTGGAGAGCATTGACCATGCTGGGAATATTTCCTCCTGGTTGACCCTTGGCAATCACAGCTTTGGGGAGACCTATCACAGCATTCTGGCCTTGACCAGTCTTAAGTGGCAGCTGTAAAGAAGGGTTTTGCTTAAAATGCTTCATCAGGCCTCATTTTAAATCTAAAATTTCTTCTTAAATGGTGATTTTTCATTTTCTAAAATGTGATCTTATTGACATTTTGATACAAGATTTATAAGATGACACAAACATTATAAAGATAAAAATCAATTTCAAACTTTAAACTTGTAAAAACAAGTCTCCTGATTTCAAATTAAAATATGGGTTCTGTACTTCATGTATGTATCATCTTACAAGGTATCCCAACTGTATCTGACTTTAAAAAACTCTAACACAAAGCTCTGATGCAGAATCTTAAAGCTGATGCCACTGCTACAACTGATGGAAAAGTGATAAGAAAAGCTGAGCATCAGACTCAACAATGAATATTTTATACCATTTTTTAAATAACCTATATTTCTGATCCCACTTACTACATTTTGAAGCAGACAGTAAACTTTTAAGTCAACTGTGTTTCTCCAATAATACTTACCCAGTCATATTATGTGAGGAATATTAGCCTGATACCTCGTGAATCCAGCCCTACTTAAAACGAAATCATTTTTTCTGTCTCATATAGACAATGGGCAATAACTCTTGTCCATTACATGGGTGAAAGTTGGAAAAAACCACAACACAGGCACGGTGGTCAAGGTAGCCACCTAGGCCCCCATGTGTGTCAGGGGCAAAGCCCTGGTGGTGGTGGTGGGTCTTTGGGGCAAAGCTCTAAAGATTCTCTCCACAATCAAAGGTTTAAATAGACTGACTTGCAAGGAAGTCTGGACAAGAGCCAAGTGTAAAGAAGATGGTTCGGGACAAGCTTCTGGGTCTGGGACTGGAAAGACAAATGTGGGTAACTTGTGATTTCGCCTCGTCTCAAAAAGATTGATCAATGGATGCCCCCAAAGTGAGTAGATCTGAGTAAAGACCAATTGATGGACAGACTATTTCATCTGAAAGACTTGACCTTTCCAGGACATAGTGTTGGCCAAGACACTGCATCTGCTGGGAATGTTTCTGATATGTACATTGATATGGAGATCATCACACCAATGCAGGAACTGCCAAATCAAAACACACACAATGCATGATTTAGTGCCAATGCATCTGAGGAGGTAGGATATCACCATATAGTTGTCAGACATAATGAGAACCGTTTTGCCTGACAGCCACTATTTTCAGAATTGAAAGGCACAGATGGCAGCCTGCAATTCTAAATGGTTGATTGTACTGGCCATGTTCACTGATCTCCTTAATTTTAGCCAATTGGGGAAGGAGATGGAAGGATGGTGTATCTTCCTCCAGATCAAAATCTACTGATGCTTTAACTTTACAGTTTTGAGTAGTGGTAAGTTGCCAAAAACCTTAAAATTTCATCAATAGCTAAATTCAATCCATTCCATGGCTGTCACGCTCACTATGTGTCAAGTCCCAATCTGGATCCACTTAACAGCTCTCGATAATAGACAAACCAATGGTCCATTATCTTGGACTTTGATTTTTTTTTCATTCTGAATACAACATTTAATATACAGGTGGCATCGATGATTAAATTTCATCCTCTTTGAAAATGTCACTTATTCTCCCCTGTGGATAAAAAGTGAGACATATGGAAGTCAGGCACTGCCGACTGGCTTGCCTGGACAGCCTTGATCCTGGTGGTACAGTCCAGCAAACAAGCGTATTGGCCACTCAAAAGGCCTGGCTGCATGGATAGATTTTTCACTAAAATCTCCATCACAGTAAGGGAATGTCGCCAATGGTATGACTAGATGGACTGATCTGAAGGAACCAAGGGAAACGGAAGTAATATTTGGCCTGTGTCATTGTCTCCTGGATCAGATGATGCATCTAAAGTGGACGGTTGTACCCTTTCCACATGATCATCCTGCCGTGCTGATATTAATATGGCTAACAGCTGCAAATGATGAATTATGGGAAGGGGAGGATCCAGTGTCCCCCAAAAGATTCGCAATGGAGGTTGATGTATAATGAGGATGTTTTCAACTTATTCCATCTTTCCTTCCCTTCTGCTGCTTTCTGGACAACTATAGTCCAGACTTCCTCTGTCCACATGTTACACATGCTGCATGGCACATACGATGTACACTTAATAATACAATACACTTAATAATACAATACAAGAGTCATGGTTGTCTTCCTTTGCTTTGAACTTTTGCATTTTATTCATTAAGTTGTCATTCCCACTGAAATGACATAAAAAGGAGAAAACAAAGCATAACTTAGTAATTCAGCATGTTATTAACTCTCTAATATCACTTCCATTACTAATGGAAATATCTAAAATAGTGTTGTGTTTTCAGATGCTCTCTGGACTATGCTTTGAACTTATGCATTCAGCATTTAGTTAACATTTCTATTGAAACGATGCAAGAAAAGGAAAAACAAAGCATAAATTAGCAATGCAGCATGTTATTAACTCGCTGATGCCATCTCCATGGCTAAAAGATTAAGCAAAAATAATCTCGTGCTAACTCATAAATGATGTGAGGTCAACAATAGTGTGTGTAACATGGTCTTAAAAAGACAAAGTCTACAAAAGTCACTCAAAGTTGGCAAAGGTTATATATGTCTGTTTCTTAATTTTAATGTAGCTTTAACAACTGGAGTGATATCACTATGACGTCTGCAGTGTGGCAATTTATAGTGATGTCTAGCAATGGGGCATCATGCTGCAGATATGTAGCATCATGTCCCACCTAGTCACATTATCCTGACATCAGTCTGACTGGTCCTAACACTAACCTCTTAATGCTGAGTGCCAAGCGAAGCAGCTGCTAGTACCAGTTTTATGAGTCTTTGGTATGACTCGGATGGTGTTCAAACCCACAACCTCTTGCATCCAAGGTGGATGCTCGAAGCACTTAGGCCACTGGCATGGTCTGGCAAAAATTACAAAAATAATGTATACAACCTGCAGAAAAATGATGACCCACTGAATAAATTCAAAATGTACGATGTTATCAGTACAGCAGTGAAGCTAAGAGAACTAGCAACACCTGGCATTGGCAAGGGGAGTTAATGAGCAAGAGTTCTTGCGCTTTGTATGAGATAGAAAAAGACACTTAGTGTTTTAGTAAGGCTGGACTTGCAAAGTAGCAGGCCAACATTTCTAACATAATGTCATTTGAAGGAGATACCGGATGGTTCAGAAATGTGCTTGATCATCTTGGTCAAGCAAGAAAATGCATATGCAACCTCTTTCGTTCTATTTATAACTTATGTAAGAATTGAAAAAGCACCATATCCATTTTTATGTAAGTAAAACATGCATCCATGCACTTCACCATTCTGACCTCAATGTCCCAAGCTCAAGCCTTTTGGGCAAGTCCATAACGATTAGAACTGTGACTACCACAATTGTTGGTTGGTTATGTGCATTTATCATATCATATGCCCAGTAAGAACGTACATGGTTACTGGGTGCAGATCTCAATCGTTTTGAACCTATATTCCTGGGACTAACTTTGTAAGTAAGGATGCCAGTGGTGGACAATCTACACCAATATAAGACTATCATTGATCCAAGTTTTACGGGTCTATCGCTAAATGTTGGAAGAGGTCAATGATAGAATGTAAGCATTTTAAAGATGTTCTGTCTGCATTCAAGAAATATTTGTTTGTTTTTGCTGGCCTTTACAGCATTTCAAACACATTATTGGCTATTATTATACTAAGGAATTGGGAACTAAGTGCCTACCCAAAGCAGACAAAATTGGCTGACCTGGGCAGGTAGTGAACACTTAACCTAGGCTTCAAAGTGAGCTACCACAGCTCTGCCAATCAAAAAAATATATATTACTGATTAAATTGTAGTTCTTTGTATACTGAAACAAAGCTCAAGTCTACTCCTCAAATAAATTAAACAATTATCAGAAAAGCACCTTTACATGAAACTATCACTCGGTTCCATGAGTTCAATTTTATAGTTGGTCTGAGAGATCTATATTCATTTCCATGTAACAGGTATTAAATTGCCATGTGAAGAAATAAGACATTTCTCATTTTCTAACAGATACAAAATGATGGCTGCATTAATGTCATAATAAAGTCAGTTCAATCCCTTCGGTAAACAATGTGAGTAACTACACATTATGCACAACAACATGGATGTATGGACAAGACATAAGACCTTAAGTGTTATTAAAAAATAGAGACAACATGTGACAGAATTTTTCTTCTGATAAGGGGTGGGGGCCCATCAATTAAATTGTTCAGAAGAGAGGGGCACTTACTGGTAAAAGCTTTCTTACATTCCTGTAAACATGTGCATAAACTTCTTTAAAAAAAATCATTGAGTGATCCTTAAAGACTTTAGTGTTTTTATTTCTTCTTTAAGAAATGAACCTAAAACAATGACTTCGAATACAAATTTAAAATCCTTAATTATTATGAAATGTAACTTATGTATACCTGAAATCTATTTTGCTGTGCCAAAACCTGGCCTACCTGAGGAGCTGGAGAAATAGGCTGAATACTTCCTAGCTGAGCCTGCTGTAATACACTGATTGGTGGGGCTCGCACACCTTCTATTGTCATCTTATTGCTTATTAAAGACTGCCGAAGTAAAGGCAAACTTTTCTGAAAGAAGAGAAGGCATCAGTGACATAACACTCATATTCGTCTGATCAAATGCATTAAGTGTAATCTCTAAATTTCTGTAAGTTTTGTCTAAAATGTTTTAAAAACTGAATCATACTTAAATAGCTGTTTTAGTAGATTCTACAGCTGGGTATCACCAGCTATACACTATTGCAGTATATTTTGTATGCATCTATCATAACAGTAATGCATAGATGAAAAAACTGAAAAATATACAGTCAAGTACATGCCTGTAAAACAATGACTGCTTGTATGATTGTATAAATCCATTGTAAGATGTTAAAAGTCCTCAAACAAAACAGTATTTTTCTTTCATTTCTGTCTTCTTTGTAAATATTCACTAACATTAGTCAGGTACAATAAAAGGATTTAAAAATAAGTGTATCATCATATTCTACCAAACAAATGCACTTGGCACATGACAATAAGCAAGTGAGATGCCTATAATTAGGATAATAAAAACAGATTATCTTCTCTCAGAGTGCTTTTTTTGGTATATAGTTGCTGATGTGGTCCACTCAAGACCAAATTAAAAAGATCACGCAGGTTCTGGGGGCTAAACACTCCATGTATTGAAATATGTGTACTGAGCAGAAAGCAATAGGCCAAATTGGTATGGTATTTGCAAGGTCATGTTTTCTTTCGCTTTGTATTCCTCAATCCTTGGATAGTTTCTTAGCAACCAGGACAGTGAAAGATGTAAATGGTGCTCTCATGAATTAATTCCTTCGATGGATAGATCATATATCTTTCAAAGGTAAAAAATGCCTTATACTTATTTGGGACGGGAGAGGAGAAAGAATGGTCAAATGCAGACAATACTCATGTGAAATAAATATTTACAAGCACAAATCAAACATACACTAGGTATAATTTAAGAAATACTTCTGTGGAATTTTAACTGCTATATTTCTGCATTTTAAAACAGTGTGTGTGTAGTTCATTTGGTAAAGGTACAAGGAGACAGTTTGTATATATTTTGTGAATGGTCTTTTTATTTCACCAAAATGGATGAAAATTGTACAATAATTTTTTTTGGACAGTATATATGCTTTTAGTTTGCTTCATTCTACTGTCATATTGTTGGTATGAGCCTGTATTGTGACACATTACTGGCTGAGTAAATACTGAAGTTCACTGATTCACTGATGATATAAAATGTGATAATAAACCACTCCTAAATATTGTATTATCTCATAAAACTTAAAAATGAAAATGCAATGTCCTCTATTTTGATCGTTGGGAATACATTAATGGTTTCTCTTTTCAGCAGGTTTAGTAAAGTACAATAACTAGACAGCATCTGAAATTAAACATTTTTCCATTTCTGAGGTACTGAATCTTTGGTACAATAAAATAAATTAAATAATTGATAAATCAACTGCTGTCAGTGATTTCAAAATGAAAAGCTGTCCATGGTATACACTATGACTGGCAATTGTAAAAAAAAAAAACAGTGGTCAATCATGCTTAAATTAAAAAAGAGCATTTTATGGAGATTTAATCCAATCTCAGATTACAGTTTCTCCAGGACCAAATGCAGCTTGTAACATTTTCTTGACTTGATCAAATAAAAGCACAATATTGCTACACATTATAAATAATGTGTCAGATCTTTTCAATTCTAAACCTAATCTTCAGTATCTAAAAGCCAAGACTAACATATTCAATATCATTTGAAGTGATATAACGGTACTGGGATTGAAATACAGAAAGTTTGAAAAAGTATATAATCATTTTTATCCAATTTTTACCAATATTGTGCTTTTATTTATTCAGCTCTAGGCACAAGTACAAATATGTATTGAAGTATAACTTGACACTGGTGCTATTATTATTTCTAATGGCACACACAGACGTATGAATTAAATAACATAATCCAAATGCATGATAATTTCTTCTTGTTCTGTCTATTGCTGAATGGTAAATAGTTTTTTTTTTTAAACCTGTCTTTGATAGAGTGTCATTAAGTCAAGAATAAATCAGCATATAATAAATATAATCTGTCTATATTTCATAATGTTAAAGCTCCAAATAATGAGCAGATACTGATGATATCACAAATAATGTCTCCAATACATGTATTTCTGAGGTGCATTCTTGTTCCCCACTATGGTAATGACAACAAAAACACATGCCAGGTATATTTCTGAGGGTGATGTAATCTACATAGATTCACTAGTAATTATGCACCAGGCATTCATGGTAGCAGGTTCTTAGAAAATCATTCTGATGTGGGAGGGTTTCAGCAAGTGCTTTACTCCCACATGGCATGGTAGGATACTGACACTCATACTTACAAATGACCGTTTTTTTTAACGCAAGTTTAACCAATCAGTTTGTATTTATTAAGGCACCTACAAGTGTCTGTTTTTTTTTAATGCAAGTTTTTGAAACATTATAAGCATTATCAGGTTAAAAGAACCAACAATCATGCAGGGCGACAACACTGATTATCCATGTTATTTATTACCTTAATAAATGGCACCAGATATGGCTGTGGAGATGACTTCAGTTCTTTCTGTAACTTCTCTGTGAAAACTTCTGGTTCAACTTTTCCATCCTACAAAAAAATAAACCACTGGATGTACTGACATTTCTGTAAAAATAGTCATATACTGCATTAAAATCAATATCTAAAAGATTGCCTCTGTATTTAGTAGTCCTTCATGAGCTGATCTACTGTTAAAAAAGAGGACCCATCACCCAATCCAATACTCACTGACCAAGGACTATCCCACTCAATTATGTGATGCAAAATATCATGTATTTTAAATGACCACTTTGAAGAGAATAGTGTGGTGTGCATAAAGATATATACTCGCACATAAACTTGTAAAATTTGAACACTTAAAAGCATTTTGTATTTAACATTTTTATAACTGCCTTTCTTCAATAATGTTGATTTTCGCATATTTTAAAGTTAAAGAAAAATACTGCATCAAAATGCTCAAAAATCCAAGTGCAGTAAAACGAGATCCTTCTTTAACTAAATAAATAAATAATTCCTCCAAGAATGAAGTTACTATATTAATACTTGTTACATCATTTATCCATTGGCTTACAATCTACAGTAATGTTCTAATGCATACCTATTTTATTAATTGTATCATGATTGATTATCAAAGTTTTTTTCTAAAGAGTAATGAAGATCCTTTTATTCTCTGCAGAAATATCAAGTCTATCATTAACATTGCTTGTGGGTGTTACTTTTCTGTATACTAACTGCTTGAAAAGAAAGAGCAACTGTACCAGGTTTTCTGGTCAACATTAATTAAAATAGCAGGTAGAAGAGAGAGAACCTAAATAATACCATCATCTACCTAAATTAGTGATCAATCAAATCCCTTTAATATTTATATTCCAATAAAGAAAAACATTTCTTGAAATACAACTCCGTTGACAAACAACCTGTCTTGAGAGACCAGATTCTCAAAAGAATGATTTACTGATTATAATTTTGGGATAGGTTATGATAAACCATCTGTCTAGACGGACAATGACTTTGTTGGCATAAGGAGTAATCTTCAAGACAGGTGCTTTGTTGTTGTTGTTGTTGTTGTGGGGTTTAACGCCATTTTTCAGCACGATAGGCTATACATGGCGGCCAGTATTAATGGTGGAGGAAGAACCCGGAAAACCCCGGAAAGAACCACCGACCCACGAGAAGCTACTGGCAAGCTTTCTCACATGCCCACATTGGCTGAATCTTAGACTCGAACCGCCGCAGACAGAGGTGAGATGGCAGTGATCCGTAACGAAGAGCGCTTTAGCAAGACAGGTGCTACTGTAACTTTAAATGAAGATAATATAAAATAACTAAGGAATAGTGTCTATGTAAATTTGTTTTCTCATCGACCTGGAAGCACATGTCAGTGACTTGTCTCATAATTGGCAACAGTAATTTTTTACATTCTTAGGATCTACGATGATGAATTGAACTGTATTGCTGCTTAAACAAAATAAAATGGTTCTTCTGATGAATAAAGTGCTATTCATAGAAAGATGGTGATAAATGTAAATGTTTTTCTTGAAAATAATAAAGTTCTAAAAGAAATATTAATGTTAAAAAAACTGCTGCAATGAAGACTGTGCACTATCTCCATTATCTTGGACTTTGATTTTTTAATTTTTTTTTCATTCTGAATACAACATTTAATATACAGGATTAACCCTAACTGAAATTTGCGATACAATGTAGGTGGTTTTCACTTGCAAAATTAAAAAATCTGGAGTATAGGAATAAATGTTCAATTTTTTTAAAAAACAGATTTTTTTATAGAAATAACATCAAATTGAATTGAAGCAGGATAAAGAAACTTGTGTTTCCATGTTCAAGGTTTTTAAAAGGTTTTAAATTTTAGAGGTTTTACTGTAATTAATACCTGTATATAACAATGTTTACATAAGTACAATCATACCTGTATACCACAATGTTTACATAAGTACAATCACACCTGTATACTACAATGTTTACATAAGTACAATCACACCTGTATACCAAAATGTTTACATAAGTACAATCATACCTGTATACCACAATGTTTACATAAGTACAATCACACCTATATACCACAATGTTTACATAAGTACAATCATACCTGTATACCACAATGTTTACATAAGTACAATCATATAGCTTTTTCTACATTTCATTCAGATGCTGCTTCAAAACATAAAATTACAATGCTAAGCCAAAGCAACCAATATAAACAAATTTGGTGTTGAGAAAAAATAGATCACTACAATGATAAAATTTGAACAAGTTGGTGCTTTGAGCTAGTTGCTGGCAGCTAATGAGAAGGCTGATTATCGTATATAAATGGAAGAAGATAGATATCAGCAAGGTAAAATAACCATCATTTACTCATACACTGAATCTGTGACAGTCATACCAACATGAATCTCTCAAATCCATTGGCTATCTCAGTTCTACGTTTTGGAACATATTATACATACACTGCTGAACAAAGTCTGGCTCAAGGTCAATAAAATTACCAAGACATCAAAATGGATCCGAGTTCTGTTTACCATCAGCTTCACTGCTATGTTTTTTTACATTCAAACAAATTGATAGCATGTTTGATAGCATATCCTGTACCTAATGCAGCTACTATTGCAGCTACTCACTATCAAGCCCTGTATGAGATCTCGGACATTACGGACGATTGCTTCAGGTTGACTAGAGGCCAGTTTGATAAGGGTGGACAAGAAGTTCTTGCACTTCTTCACATTTTCCAGCATCTGAATCTGCTGCTGGTAACTTGCTGCTGTAGATACAGAAAAGGAAGTTAATTATTAGCATGCATGCATGGTTGATAACTCTAAGCTATTGATAAAAAATAATAAAGAATTTTCTAAAAAATTTTAAAGCTGAAAGCTTCACTCCCAGTCAAGAGAAACAAGCGGTTATATCTGAGGACATTTTTAAAACCTTTTTTAATTTTCACACTAAGATTTTATTAACAAACAAAAGCACTGTCTTTCACAGCTTTATCCTTCCAGTGGGTATTATAAAGTGAATTTCCCTATACATTAAGAGTAAATGTACATAGAACATATCTATATTTACTGAGTAGATACAACAAAATACCTCAAGAGCACATCCTCAGTATCTTGGAATCTCCTCAAGACCAACATTTTTCATTCTTTATTATCATAATTTTACCCCCGTAAACTGAAATCATATTAACTTTGAATACTGAAACAAATTTTGATCCCAAATTTAAATTTTGTGCCACTCCCTTAAAAAAATTCAGTTAAATATGGAAATGAATTTTAGCCGCTAAATTCCTGACAAATTCTGGAATAAATTTATTACAGCAGCAACTAATTTAGTACGCTTATATCTGTGAGGCAAAGACACAGAAAATGCCCCAACGTTGTGCGAGGTTAAAACAGTACTTAACATGCACAAACACATATTAGGGCTGACAAAAGGTTAATCTTTGCATCTTTAAAAATAAGCCAGCTATTCAGGCAAATTATTAATAACCAAATGCTTCTAGGTAAGACATTTAAGAAAGATTATGCTTATCTGCTTAGTATCTAATGATGATTAATGTTATTCATTTATATACATGATCAATTGAACATTATTTTTTAAAAAATTAAATATCAGGGCTTTCTTAACCAGGCATGTGGCCTCATTTCTGATACTTTGCCAATGAGACAAAGCAGTACTGTAAAAGTGGCCAAATGCTCAGCCAATCAGATTCACTCAACAGGTTCTTCAAAATGTTCAGCCAATCAGATGCAATATCACCTTCATTAATATGCACTGATTTGACTTCCTTTAAAAATTACCTAAGATCCTGAAACAAGTCGATATTCCAATTATTATCAAGACTGGTTCAGAATGAGGTCCTCCAGAGTGGTAATAAGCACAGTCAATCACATGTAAAATCACCCCATAAATATGCAAGATTTTCTCAATAATACGTGTGGATCCTGATCTTTATCAAATCCAAGATTTTGATGACAGAAGCCCACATTTCACATTTCATAAAAATTGGATATATAATTTCCAGAGAGCTGAAAATGATTATTCAATCAGGTGCAATATCACATATAACTTGCTTATTAATAAGTCACCAGATACTTTGATCATAAAATCCTATATTCCTAATGTGACTGAAATTGGATTCGAAATAAAGACTCCAAAGTGGTAATAAGTAATTGTTATGGATGGACACATGAAAGATGCATAACCATGCCATAAGATCGTTGGGCCTTATGGCCAGCAGATCTAAATAAAGATATAGCCATAAAATCTTGTGTACTTGCTGCATACTCTTTTAAAACTTGACTTGTACCTATGAAATGCTAGAACAGAAATGCCAATTTAAAGAAAAAACCAAACAAATACCAGAATCATGAATGAATGCTGCATGCTCTTCTGATATTTTCATTAAATCATGTGCAGGCAATACTATTTCTCGGTTTAACTGAATAGTCTGCAGTTCTGTCACTTGCCAACCAATGAAGTCATGAAAAGTACACAAAATGAAAATATGACTAAGCGGGCAGACATGGCAAGGAGCCTTATCTTGAATGGCATTAGCATAAAAATGCAGAGCAGGGGTGGGTGGAAAATAGACTGTGCCCTTACCCTTGAAAACCAACCCCTGAGTGACACATGAGAAGTCACCTTACTGATATGTACAAATGTACTGTGGTCCAGCACTGTACCTCTAACAGATTTTATGAGATTGAACAGAAAAAACATAAAACCACCCATAAAATAAAACCTAAATAATATTAATATTGACCTTGAAGACAGGACCCCCAAAGTGGTACACAATAATATATTATTAAATTTCTTCCCAATTTCTGATGGTACTAAAGCTGTATGTAGGGAAATGAAAGTGTGAGGGAAAAAAGTATCAAAATACAGAATCTTGATACCGACTTTGAAATCCCAATATGGTGTGTGACAGATCTGCTCATGATGACATATGCTGTTGTTGTTGTTATGGGGTTTAACGCCATTTTTCAGCACACGATAGGCTATGCATGGCGGCCAGTATTAATGGTGGAGGAAGAACCCGGGAAAACCCCAGGTAGAACCATCGACCCATGAGAAGCTACTGGTAAGCTTTCTCACATACCCACATTAGCCGAATCCTAGACACGAACCCATGCAGACAGAGGTGAGATGGCAGTGATCCGTAACGGAGAGCGCTTTAGACCACTCGGGGCCCCCATGATGACATAAAAACCCCAACCAATGACCTTGACCTTGAAGAGAAGATCTCTACTTTGGTACCCAACAAACCTTTTAGTGAAAATATGTCTACCAAATTTCATTATTTAATTTCAAACAACTCTAAAATTGTAAAACCTTAAAAAAAGAAAGATTGAAAACTTCAAATATTTAGATATGACCTTGTCCTTTAAGACTGGACCCAAATATGATACATGACACCCCTTCTAATGATAATGTATACATATACAGAGTTTCATCCCTTAATATCTAACGGTTTGAAAGTCACAAGGGGGAAAAGAAAGCATAATGTAACCCTTAAAATAATCAGTTACAACCTTGGCACCAACATAGTATCCAACAAACCTTCTAATGATAATGTACAAGTAATACCAAGTTTCAACAATTAATATTAAATGAACTGAATGCTACTGGGCACAAATGATAGTGACAGAAGGATGGAAATGAATCCTGCACTTTGCACACAAAAAAGCGGGCCAAAAAAATACAAGGGATGAGCAAGCAGGAAAGAATTTGTGCACTACAGGGCATATTTTCATGCCATCCCATTCATAAGCAGAAACTGAACCGATTCAAACATGACATTACAAAACATAACCGTAAAACAGAAACTCAATGACATGACACTGTATTCTCCTCCCTGTTCCAAGAACTGTTTTATAAAATAATGCTGGTTGATTTTTAACAGCACTTTAACCATGTTATTAGCTTTATCATACTGAGGAGATGTGAGCTAAGTCCTTTCCTAACATCACACCAAGGCACACAACCCAGAAAACCAGCTGTGGCTCCCTACAAAATGCAAAACTTCTTGCAATAGTCACTAAGACCACTCCCCAGTAACACCCATGTTTAATTATTCCCATACTGTTGCTTAAGAGAGAAAATGATTTTCTAAAATATAACCAACTTCATATTTCAATCACATGTTAGTCTCAACAGTGATCTTAAACTGATGATGTACATGTAAAAGTCCAAAGCAGTCCTCTATGCACATGTAAAAGTCCAATGCAGTCATCTGTGTACATGTAAAAGTCCAATGCAGTCATCTGTGTACATGTAAAAGTCCAATGCAGTCCTCTATGTACATGTAAAAGTCCAATGCAGTCCTCTATGTACATGTAAAAGTCTTATTCACCTGCAAACAGCATTGACCATGTCTGTTTTGCACGATGTACTGGCAGATTTGGGTCTTTGCAGTATGCTAGGTCTAATCAGTAGAATAAACAACAAATTCTGATCTGTCAAAGCATATTGCAATGAAAGATTAGAGTTAATGTTGCTTGCAGTTAGATTCGACTTCTGTACTAGTATATATAGCATGTATTTCTTAAAATAAATTCCTTACAACATGTGAGGAAAAAGAAAAATTCCTAGTCTAGCTTACTTGTAACTGTGAAAGAAAAAAAAGCAAAGCAAATAAAAAAAAACAAATTTACCAAAGGGCTGGAAAAATTCATTGCTTGACAGACAAGGATAAATTAAAAGGTTTGCTCAGCAAGTAATCGAATCACTTGCCTCAAATTCATATATAAAATTTGTATGAAAAAGCAAAATTTTAGTGCCTTTTCTGTAAGATATCCATTCTGGGCATCTATACAACTTTAGGATTTTTCCGGCCCTGTACCATCTATACATACAGCACTGGTTTGATCTCAAAAGCTTGTAACAACCGGAACCATGCATCATCACAACAGTGATAAAATACATTTAAGAAAGAACTTACTGGTGATGGTGGTTCCTGAATTGATGATGAACTTACTGGTAGTAGTGGCCCCAGATGGGGCTATGTGGGTGGTTCCTGGGGTTCCAATTGGTTGGGGCTGTCCAATGGTGGCTGTGACCCCTGGAGTAACTGTTCTGACCACTGCTTGCATTGGGACTTGAGCTGTAGATGCTGCAGATACCTGTGGTCGGGCCACAACCACAGGAGAATGCACAGCCTGTCGAACAACTGTTTGTGGCTGTGAATGAGGCTGCTGCTGTATCGTAACTAACTGTCCTGGGAGCCTCTGAGGCTGTGACTGGCTCATGGGGGGCTGAAACACAAAGTAGTAACATGAGAAAGATAAAATATGCAGAGCAGACATAGATTAATAACTCTAACCTAGGTCCACACATTTTAATTTCAGCAGCAAAGGGCAGTAGTTCTTATATGAATGTGTCCTTCAGGCCTCATGACAATACAGGTAATAGCTTCAAAGAAATGGAGCTCATTGCAGATACATTACTATGACACTAATTCCATGAACAGAACAAGAAACCTAACATTTTCATCCTGATGGCATCTGTCAAACAGCCAAATGCAAGAGCAGTTGGCGAGGAAAGCTAAATCAACAGGATGCTTTCAAAATAAATTTCTTCCAATGCTGTTGATTGCAATGGTATATAAAGAGAGGTGTATTCTTATTAATATCTGATGGGACATCAGGATTATTAGCCCACACATGAAATTCATGTATGCCAGGAGAGTTTCTGTCAGAGCTGGTCAAATTCTCAAGTAGTTTTCTGACATAAAGTGGCTTAATTATTTGGTAAGGCCATTTTGTATTTAATTCACTTGGCCATACAGCCAGCTGAATTAAAAAAAATCCCAAAAGTTTCCTTACCCTAACATACTGGATTTTCTGTCCTGTTGTACTGCTGGGTATAACTGTGGCTGAGGTAGTGGGATGATGCTGGATGGCACTATGCTGGACTATGACCAGTTGCCCCTGCTCATTCTTCATCAGCATGGTACCCTGTGGCACCAGCCCAGAGGGAATTGTTATAGTACTCTAAATGAAAAATGAGAATAAAAATTATTTTCTTTATTGCTAATGTATATACTTCTTATAAATAGAGTCAAACTGCAAACAACAAAGATCCTGATCTACCGTAGCATAATATGCCCTGCAGATCTGGGTCTATGTTGCTAGTTCTTTTGATTACTCCTATCAAATTACAAAGATCCAGATATGCCAGCACATTATGCAATGGCAGATCTGGGTCTGTGCAGTTTGCAGTTGGACTCATCTTTAAAGCAACTATATATAGCCCTTACATGGGTCCCCCCCCAAAACATATTTTTACATAAATAATTACCAGCATAAACATGCTCCAAACTGTGAACAGGCCTGACCCAGATCTGCTAGCACATGATGTGGCAGCAAATCAGACTTAATGCCATATGGGGTACACTCTAGAACTGAAACGTTATGGAGAGAAGCTCATGACCCCCTGCATTACCATTTAAAAGGGGCTAATTATCCAAATATCAGGGAATATACTTAAGACATAATGGCTGTGCTTGAACATATCACGCATGGTTTTTCAATATCAGGGAATATACTTAAGACATAAAGGCTGTGCTTGAACATGTCATGCATGGTTTTTCAATATCAGGGAATATACTTAAGACATAAAGGCTGTGCTTGAACATGTCATGCATGGTTTTTCAATATCAGGGAATATACCTAAGACATAAAGGCTGTGCTTGAACATGTCATGCATGGTTTTTCAGTATCAGAGAATATACTTAAGACATAAAGGCTGTGCTTGAACATGTCATGCATGGTTTTTCTGCACTTGGTTGAGTTTACTGGCACATTTATTTTAGAAATTAGAATGATGCCTACAATTATGTCTCAGAACAGACCATAACCTACTTGTGCAAAACACACATTTGGGCCTACTTTTGTCACAGATGTTTGTATACTGTATGATACTTTTATGTATTTTTGAGCAATCCCATTTAATGATTCAAAAAGTAAAATTATTTACCCATAATGAAGACATAAAATAATATTGTAGGATAGGATTCTAGCCTACGTTTTTATGAAGCAATATCATAGCTGGAATGAAACAATTTCCAGTTGATAGGTTCATGAAATACATGTATAAAATTAATTTTCCTGTTATTTATGATAAATACCTACTGTACATGCTTCATAATAAATTCCATTACTATCTCGAGGCAACTTATTCTACTGCCTCTTGCTAGACATTTTTTCCAGAAATTAACATGGCAACTAATTCTTTATATATAAAAACATTCCAAAATGAGATACAGAAGGTTATGCCACACAAAATATATTTCTACACCTAATCATTAAATGATCTGCAAGTTAATGCGACATCAGTATTCGCATTAATTCTCTGGTTTCCTCTCAAATTGTTCATAAAAATAATTTTTTCTTTCAAAATACTATATTACAGAATTTCATACAAGAGTATCTTATTCCACTTGCAACCGCTTCGGTGGCCTAGTGGTTAGAGCATCTGCCTCAGATGCGGAATGTCATGGTTTCGATCCCCGGCCGAGTCAAAACAAAGACTTACAAAATGGTATTAACAGCTGCCTTGCTTGACGCTCAGCATTAAGAGGTTAGTGTTAGGACTGGTAGGCCTGGTGTCAGGATAATGTGACTGGGTGGGACATGATGCTACATGTCTGCGGCATGATGCCTCAGTGCAAGACATCACTATAAACTGTCACACTGCAGACATAGTAGCGATAGGACTGATTTTTTTTTAAGTGGGCTATTGAAGGTAACTGATTTTTTGCAAGATGCGGATCTGAACTGATGTCTATGCCCTGCGAGAACTGAAGTGTGCTGAAGATGGCAGCTCAATAGCCTTTGATAGTGGATACTGAACAACTTTTGGTCTCAAAGTGTAACAAAAGGAAAACTGGGACTATTACTGAGTGGTGAAGAGATCATTCTGTGAGGATAGCTTAATCTGTTCTGGACACACTGTCCGCTAATACGTTCATCGTGCCCAGAATGTGGCAAACTCAGATTGTGACATTCTCTGAGGCTGTCCAGAGGAAACGGTGCCAGACCTCCACAAAAAGAGAAGGGGCATGTGTACCTCCCTGATGTCATAGGTAGGCTATGACAGATGTGTTGTCTAAGGAGACCACGACACATCAGCCTCTTATTAGGTCGATGCACCCTTGCAATGCTAGAAATACTGCTTTCATTTCTAGGTTGTTGATGTGGAGAGACAATTCGGCCTGAGTCCAGGAATCAAGGAGAATTATGCCCTCAGGCTCTTAAATGGGCTACCCAGCCTGAATATGATGCATCTGCAAACCAATAGGAATGGGGATCAGGTGCACGCATGGGAACCCCCATCATGAATCTGTCTAGATTCATGCAGCAAATGGTGGTGAAAAACTGGTCCTAGAGGAATTGGGGTTGATAGAGATCTCTGTGAGGTTTCTACCTGCCAGAAGAGGAACTGTAGAGGGCGCATGTGAAGATGTCCCAAAGGAACCAATTCGGCAGGTGTTCAAGGTTCTGAGTAGGGACAGACAGTGGTTTTCGCTCATAGCATCTTTAAGACAGCCAGGATTTGATCTACCCGATCCAAGTTTTGGTATGTGACGAAGTTCATCCCCACGTAAACAAAATCCTGTGATGTTCCAGCTTCTCAAAGTTGGGTAGGAGACCCAAGTAAGATATGGTGGACCAAGAGCGGAACAGATCCTGATGAAGGGACTGAATATAGACATAGCGAATCAGCCAGTCATTGAAATACTGGAGAACTGATGTTCACTGTAGGCCGCTACTATTCCCATAACCTGAGTGAAGACTCTGTGTGCGGAAGAGATTCCAAAAGGCAGAACCTGAAACTGATAAACTATCTGCTTTGATAACTACATCACACTCAATTTATATATAGTGCATTTAATGCAGTTAATTGCAGAATTTGAAGACATTACCTAACTGATTATGAACAAACAATAAGATTTCTTTACTTTCAGAGATGAGGCACTAGGCTTATCATATGACAGTAAGTAGCTGACATAACAAACCAATAACATCACAATGAAGTGCATTTGAGCTGCCACACAGTCTATTTTATTTTGTGTTGTTTTTATACTTGATATCAACCTGTGATTAGAGAAGGAAGGAAGGATGAAGCTAATGTGCTCAAGTACTAATGTATGAAGATGACTATGGCTTTGATAACCCAAGGGTTACAACAGCCATTATCAGGAGCTGTGGGAATTAGTTTCAGTGGGAATACCTAGTTTTGAAAATCTTAGGCCCAAGTACACTTGATCTGGCTAACAATTCTGAGGCCCTAGTACACTTGATCTGGCTAAAAAATCAGAGGCCATAGTACACTTGATCTGGCTAAAAAATCAGAGGCCCAAGTACACTTGATCTGGCTTTAAAAAATCTTAGGGCCCAAGTACACTTGATCTGGCTCACCAGTTTAACTGACAAATGTAAGCTTGTAAAGCAATATTTATACATGTATTAAAACTGAGAGGAGACAAAGGTTGTCTATTAGTTCTAACAAAAAAAAAAGTCTTTTCTGTTCTGATGCAAGAAAAATGGGATTGGTTGATTGGAATAAATAAAAAAATTACAGCTCATTCTCATACCCTCCATTTACTGAAAGATACATGCAGGTACATAATCCTAACAGCAAATACTCAACAACATCATGTTTTATGATAGACAAATATGTAAAGAGTATCTGAGGACTTCCACTAGTTAATTGACCTTAATCTCATAGCTTCTTTTCACAACTCTTTGATTCAGCCTGAGTATGATACAGTGGCAAGTAACAGTGTGTTGTTTAATCTTGCAGCACAAATGACGTGTTCAGTGGCAAACTTAAGCCGTCTTCACAAATTGTATGATCAATGTGTTCTTTACAAAGCTCAAACTCTGTCTCTAAATGAGCATCTGCATATGACAGTAAAGCAGAGGAAAGGAAGTCGGACAGCAGTTATGATTACTAGACCATGATGGAGGATTTTAGAACTTTATCAGAAAATGAGGATGAATTCTTGGGCTATGTACCTGATGACATTAGGTACTGATATTTATAGGATAATTAGAAAAATGCTGACTTAACTTCAGGTCTGTACACATTTAATATAATTTCCCTTTCATTGGGAATCCGGGTCACTGATTGTTAGGATTGATGGGTACCTGGTAGAAGTTTTCTAAAATATGTACAGGTTTAAAGATAGATACATACTATACAATTACCAAAATAATTTGTAAATTATGGATTTTTGAGAGAAGGACCAGAATAAGGTGAAGTTGTTTGCAGTGGCAACATGCACAATGTAGATTGTTGGCATACCTCTGTGCTACTTTCATGTAATACAACTGAAATTTTGTTACAATGAAATTATGCACAATTTAGGTCAGACAAAATAGTTGTTTGAAAAATAAGTCTGAACCAGTCCCTTGTATGCTAATTTTAGCAATTATTAAAATTGGAAAAACTAATCTGCCAGAGAAGACAATACCAGCCTCTGAAAATGTGATAATGAATTATAAAATATATAAAAAGCACTTTAAAAAAAATTATCAGCCCACTTTTTATACCAATTTACTCTTGAAGTCCAGGAATTTAAAATGACAAAGAGTTGCTAACGGTCTTTTGAAAGGCCAAGTTGTATCTTCTATAACCCAAATCATACCCATCAATTATACACCTAAAAATAAAAGAAAAAAGAATTAAAAGTTATTTTTAACAAATACCTAAGATATAGTGTTTTTTAAATCACCAGTTAGAAAAACCTGGGAAATTCTTTGTATTTAAAAATGAAACCCGATTCAAAGGGTGAACTGTAGAGTGTAACCTAATCGTGATCAGAGATTGCCTCCCTTCCTTATTTAATTTTCAACAGCTATTTGGCCTCCAAAGTAGTAGCAAGGTCAATCATTTGGATGCAACACTGCCCAATTGATAATGATGCATTTTGCTCATTACTGAAACCATCCATGTCAATATTTCAAATCTGATCAAAATCAGATCAGAAATTTGACTTTTCTGAGCACTAGCAAACTAAGCCAATCAGATGCATGTCCACCAAACATAGATCTCACTCATTATCAAAGTATTGCAGATTCTCATTACGTATGTGTATATTCCAAGTGTGACCAAATTTGTATCTGAAATGCAGTTTGCATAGTCGTAACAAACAGGGCCAATCTGATGCAAGATCAGGAATCACACTCACTGTCAGACTTATTCTAGATTTTAATGATATAATCACTTGTTCAAAGTATGATCAAAATCAGATAGTAAAAATGGATTCCAATGTGGAGACAAAGATAACCAAACAGATGCAAGATCACCTCATTAGCTAAGTCTTTTTTTTACATATATATATTTTTTAAGAATGTTTATAACATCAAAACATTAAATAAAACATTCCACTTGGACAAAGGAGAAAGAAAAGTGTATTTTAACCATTCCATTCATCATCACTTCCTGACTGCTTTTAGGATGAAAACTTTGGTGGTTGCTTTTTGTTTGATGCATATGTACAGTAACCTTTTTTTCTCCTCTGACCCATGGGGGGGGGGGGGGGTGAAACTGACCATATTGCCCCCCCACCCCCCAAAAAAGTGGAATGTCAAGAATCCAGCTTACTGTTGCATTTCCGTAACTTTCTGACGGAGTTTATTCAAACTTTAGAAGATTGAGTAGTTGGTTCAATGTTTATGTACAACAAACTTTCACTTTTAACTTCTGGCACATTGGAAAAAGAGGCACAAATTGGCCAAAGATAGCCCATGACTGATATCTGGCACATTGGAAAAAGAGGCACGAATTGGCCGGAGATAGCCCATGACTGATATCTGGCACATTGGAAAAAGAGGCACGAATTGGCCGGAGATAGCCCATGACTGATATCTGCCTCATACAATGCAAAAGCAGCTGGACAGATAATCTGGGTCTGATGAATGCTTTCTTTCATGTATGAAAACTATTCTAAGCTTCTTGTTTTTGTGTATCTTTACCCAGCTTTCATGGCACAACATCATCATTTATTAAACAATAAAAGGCCTTTCTGCCAGGTTGCCTTGATGAAGTTGGCCAAATTCTGTATTTTTTTAAATACAATTTATTAACATGTCAGCCAACTATTCCTATCTTTACTCTTTACAAACTTATCAACAACCTCTCTGCATCAAAATCTTTGACTGACATTTGGCATATTCAAACAAAATAATCATCAATAAAATTTAATGTTTGTCCACTCTAAAGCTGTACCGATATCACTTTTTGCTTATTATGCAGATACCGCATATAGCCAATTATTAAAACTGCTGATACCAATTATTTCAAGATACTGCCTGGTCTACAGTTAGTGAAAGCACTAGCATTTGATTGACAAGTAAAAAATGCCCTATTTTTGTTATAACGAACATAGCCTAAAATGGGTGTGGATTTATGTTAACATTTCAAATGTGGTCTCAAGCTACCATACATGTGACAACTATTTCCCACATTTTATATCCCACCTTATTTGTTATTGTTAACTCATATATGCAAATAACCTCTTTACTAAGTAACATATTTATTCCGAATTAGTTTTTTGGGGCACATATGCTCTGAAATATGTTTTTTCATTCCTTCTTTTAATTTAATTATGGAAATCAATGCTTATATATACGGTACAGTAATGCCAGGTCAAGTTGACTTGTGTAAGTTTCACTGGTGGGAATGGAGATCATAATTTGCTTGTCCAGAAAAAATCTACAGCATTCAGTGATCATTCCTGGGATTTAGGAAGCAGTTCACTAACAAGCAAAGCATGTAAAGTGCAGCAAAAATAAATTTCTGAACTTTCTGGCTAACGGAGATGTACTTTGTGAAGCTAGCCATAAAAAGGGGGGCAGTGCATTTAATTCCTGAATGCGTGAAATCGACGTTCGCATTATATGTCACTTACCTTACACTGCAAAGTACGATCATAGGGTTTAAGTATTAAAATATCATTATCTAAATAAAGTTTCTTACAAAACTATTATTTGGAAAATAATATACATAATATAGATTTGCTTAATACCTGATGTTTCTTTTAAAAAGAGACTGAAGGAAAGTAGATATTTTACATTTGATAATGCATTTGTTTCAGTTGACAACAGTTAGACCTATGCACCAACAGTGATGCGCAATGCAAAGACCATGGAAGTAGTGCAAAAGTAGTGTAATGATTTATTTTGTAATATTATGGCTGTATTGCTTGTTGTCGATTTTCATTGCCTATTACATTATTAGTCTTGGAAAAATATTCACTACTTATTCTGGCGACCCTTTTTTGTGGCGATAACTTTTTAAAAGCCAGGACCATCCCTGTAATGTGTATGCTGGAAGTTCAACAGCCACACAAGGCCTCAGTGGCTGGTTGGCTTCTGTGATTGGGATGAGTGCATGCACGGTATTGATAATTTGTTGTGAGCAGACAATCAGCAGTAGTTTACAGCAAGCGTGTTAAAAAGTATTTACTTTTAAGAATATATTGTCTTTCAGTTAACCCCCAAATCAAATGTTTATTCCTTAATTTCCACTATTTAATTCTGATTTAAAATTCAAGCCATGTCAAGATGACTGTTATGATTAAATTTATATTTTAGAAATTGTTTACATCGGCACCAATTATTTCTGCCGATACCGATTATACTGATTGTTCCAATAATTGGCCCGATTATGAGTATGCCCAATTAATTGATACAGCTTTAGTTCACTCTGACTGCAAGCCCATTATCCAGTTTTGTCTAGTTGATTATAATTTGATGGGGTATCAAACGAAGCCAATATGTAACCAAAAGTTAATCGAATCAAATCGAACTTGATTCCTTCTATCTCTAATTATCATAAATGACAAAAATAATCTCATAACAATCCAACTTCTATGGAGCTTGTGTTGATTTTACATGGGTGTGAGATTCTTGGCCAAACAGGTGTCAACAGTTGCTAATGTCAAGCAATGGTGCAAACAGTAAATTTGTTAGGGACAACATGCTCAGGTGGAAATTCTGCCAGAAATGAATCAAAGGTAATTAAGACTGATGTTCGAGCCTAAACTCAATGTGTGCCACTAAAACACACAGGTGGGAATTTCCATTTATCAGAAATGTGTGACTTTCCTTATCAGCCGGGACCCAGGTGATTTACCTGGCTGCGTTTAATTACACCCGTCTACCTTTTTTTTTTTAAAAATACCTGTATGCCTATTGGGAGATCCCCACCCACTACTCTGGTAACTTACCCTTCAACTTTTCATCTAATCAAAGGCCGTAAGAAATGGGTCAAATTTAAATTCCATATGTGAAAATGAGAGTTGATATGTCTATTGAAAACACTATCATAGGGCTTTAAGCTAATCAGAGATTACTGTATTTGCCAGTAGATCATTAAAATCCTAGCCTGGACAAATCAGCTGGACCAGTAAAAATTTCTGCTGGTTACTATCACAAGTTATTAAGTGGTCTTGTTTCAGACGTATTCAAGAAAATATGGATTGGAATATCCATTAATAGGTAATTAGGTGTGCAACCACCAGCGAAACATCAGAAACTAAATGATGACATGCAGCATTTGACTGCAAATATTATCAAGTAAAAGTGAGAAAGCGTCAGATATCCTGGAAAAAGGAATATGAATGAATGGCTGAAATACAAACAGAAAAGAAGTGATATTGTGTATATTATACACTGAATATTCAAAGAAATATAACAGTGCACAGAACGGTGAAATATCAGCTGAATCAATAAAAAAGTTACTACATGTATGGGGATCCTGTTAAAATCTGACGTCAAGCATTGTGTCACTGTTAGAGTCCATTTAGTGGAATGAATCAATAAAAAGGTTACTACGCGTATGGGGATCCTGTTAAAATCTGACCTCAAGCAATGTATCACTGTTAGAGTCCATTCAGTGGAATGAATCAATAAAAAGGTTACTACATGTATGGGGATCCTGTTAAAATCTGACCTCAAGCAATGTATCAGGATGCTTTCTATTAACTTGGTCCATTTAGTGGAATGATTCATCAATATATCCATACTTTTGTCATACCGATATACATGTTGATGTGGAGTATGGCTATAAAATGTTACTCAACCCATACAAGTTATTTTAATATTCAACAGTCATTAATAATCACTAGTAATTTGCCTTTTTTATTCTTTATATTGAGACACATGCCGCAGTCACATGTACTCATTTCTGACAAGATAAAAGAAGAACCTACTCTTGCCATCTAAAAATTAACACAAGACAATGTGGCTCATAATGTCCCAGTCAGTACCATTCTGATTCCATGCTATTATCTTATCCCACATGCATGTTGAGCATAAAGGAGACATTCCAAATGTGTTCCCCTGTGTATAATGAAGTACTTTGCTAAGTGATTCCATGCTATTATCTTATCCCACATGCATGTTCAGCATAAAGGAGACATTCCAAATGTGTTCCCTTGTGTATAATGAAGTACTTTGCTAAGTGATTCCATGGAAAGTATCTTATCCCACATGCATGTTGAGCATAAAGGAGACATTCCAAATGTGTTCCCCTATGTATAATGAAGTACTTTGCTAAGTGATTCCATGTAAAGTATCTTATCCCACATGCATGTTCAGCATAAAGGAGACATTCCAAATGTGTTCCCCTGTGTATAATGAATTACTCTGCTAAGTGATTCCATGCTAATTATCTTATCCCACATGCATGTTCAGCATAAAGGAGACTTTCCAAATGTGTTCCCCTATGTATAATGAAGTACTTTGCTAAGTGATTCCATGCTATTATTTTATCCCACATGCATGTTTAGCATAAAGGAGACATTCCAAATGTGTTCCCCTGTGTATAATGAAGTACTTTGCTAAGTGATTCCATGCTATTATCTTATCCCACATGCATGTTCAGCGTAAAGGAGACATTCCAAATGTGTTTCCCTGTTTATAATGAAGTACTTTGCTAAGTGATTCCATGCTATTATTTTATCCCACATGCATGTTTAGCATAAAGGAGACATTCCAAATGTGTTCCCCTGTGTATAATGAAGTACTTTGCTAAGTGCTTCCATGCTAATTATGTTATCCCACATGCATGTTCAGCATAAAGGAGACTTTCCAAATGCGTTCCCCTATGTATAATGAAGTCCTTTGCTAAGTGATTCCATGCTATTATTTTATCCCACATGCATGTTTAGCATAAAGGAGACATTCCAAATGTGTTCCCCTGTGTATAATGAAGTACTTTGCTAAGTGCTTCCATGCTAATTATCTTATCCCACATGCATGTTCAGCATAAAGGAGACATTCCAAACGTGTTCCCTATGTATAATGAAGTACTTACTCATTCAATAACCACTTTTATGTGAAGTTAATGTTGATTCTTATCTTGTCTACACGGTTTATTTTGATGGTTGTTGTTGCTGTTGTGGGATTTAACGCCATTTTTTAGCACACGACAGGCTATACATGGCAGCCAGTATTAATGGCGGTGGAAGAACCCAGGAAAACCCTGGAAAGAACCACCGACCCACGAGAAGCTACTGGTAAGCTTTCTCACATACCAACATTGGCTGAATCCGAGACTTGAACCGGCGTAGACAGAGGTGAGATGGCAGTGATCCGTAACAGAAAGCGCTTTAGACCACTCAGGGCCCCTATTTTGATGGTTACACTTCTGGTGTGTCACATAGTGAAATATGTTACATTAAATTCTGACTGATGGTTACACTTCTGGTGTGTCACATAGTGAAATGTGTTACATTAAATTCTGACTGTTGCTTACTGTTTGTTCAGTTCAGGGTAAACAATAACCACCAATCTGAACTTAATGTAGGTCATTCCATACGTAACACACAGGAAGTTTTGGCAAACAACACAGAAACTTTGCATTTATTAAGTCATATGTACAGTATTTAAATCATACAAGTTTCGAATGTCTCTTTTTATTTTCTGATATTTAATCAGTGACTGAACATGCCAATAGGATAAATAATGTCAGCAAAGAACCATCAAGGGGGTAGATTTCAAACTGCTAAAATTTCTAACTTTTTTAAGAATGGGAGTGGCTGTTGTCAGTACTTTTCATTCTTCACTTACAAAAATAGGTGCCTGTGGCCACTGCAGTTGTTTTGTATCTGCAGGAAGTACACTGTGAGAGACTTGACTTGTTGGAGGTGAGATTTTCCTTGCATGAGGATATTGCACTATTTCTTCTGTTTTGAAGAAACCGATGAAATATCTTTCAAGTTTAAGTGAAGGCATGAAATTGGTAATACTGTTAAGCTGTTTTTAAATCATTCATGCGGTGCAAAACAAAGGGATTGTTGGCAAAAAAAGTCATGTATCTGATCAAACAGGACAACCTGAAATGACCTAAAAGGCTGAATTAAAATCACTGACAACAGTATGTTTGGAATTATGTCTGTTATCCTGCCATGTCTTTGTCTGTGCATAATATGCATACTGGAAATACAACCAATATGTCAACACACAAAACAGCACCACCTATCAATGTCAGACCTAAAGATGGATAGAACATAAAGTTTATATATGTACTGAATTGCTGGTTGTGTATCATGAATATATTTTCATACACAGAACAGGTGTATCATTTCACCCATACTGTTTAACACTTTTTTGAGTAATAATCTAGTTGTTTAAAGGTGTCTCTGCAATGAGTAATGTTGGCCATTTATCAAAATTATCTGCATCTACTAATTTCTGTCTGCCATTCTCGCAATATCATTTTGCACTTGGCACCAAATAAATTGTTTTAAGTCGTCATTGGATCAGTACACATGATAATCATTAAAATACGAATATGTACACGACACAGATAAACAACGGAGTTAGAATGATTTATGACGATTAACACTGGAAATCATATACCTCCAAATAATAACATAAGTTTCAGAATACTGGCTCTATTTTTCTAAATGTTGTAAACAAAGAATGGAAGTGTTCTGAACATCATTAAACGATTTACAATATGACTGATTAAAACTGTGTTGGCTAATGTTTTTCAAACAGATGGCATGTCTAATTAGTCTTGATCAAAATGATCATTAGGAAACAACAATCGATTAACAAAAGTCTTAATTTCCTTTTCTGCTAAGATCAAAATTGTACATATTCACTTAGTCCCAATTATATTTGTGCATGCTTTTGTTACCTTTCTTTGATAAACATTGCCCAACAGTTTTAATCCATCATATTACAAGTCATTATGTGATGTCTGAAACACCTGCAATTTACTGTATACTGTTTTTAGAAAATTAATTACAGGATTTGGAAACATTCTTTGCTTGTCAGAGGAATATGAAATCTAACACAGTCGTACATTCTGCTGTTTATCAGTACTATGTACAGATATATACAAATTTTCATTTTCAAGTTAATATCACGTGTATTATTCTGATGGCAACTTTATGAAATTTCTTTCATGACTGCAAATGAGCATAAATCTTGTGAGATTGGTCAAAAAATGTACTAGGTGCATCTAGTTTTCATACAGACTGCACAAGAGACGGAGATTTGTGGAATGAATTATGGAATAAGACAACACACATGGGGTGAAAAGCAAGAAAACAATGGAAGATATTAGCTTTATGCAGAGTGTTGTGACTAGGGCAAGGAAAAATGCAATGTAAATCAGGTCCATCCTAATCCTGATGTAGAGAAATTTGTTAAAGTTTGTTTATGAACAAAGAGAAGGTAAAAACGGAATAGAATATGATTTGTTTCTTCTTCCAGTGTCTTGAGAACTGATTAAATTAATGTAATTAAAAATAGAAAAGAATATATAATCTCTTTCTTCATTTCTTCTAGCTGTAACCAACATTAAAGAATGGCTAAGTAAAGACAAGAAAAACTGTTGTAGTCACAATTGTCACAGCTATAATACTAAATATTTCACAATGAATGAGCATTAGCAGTCTAATAACATTTATATTGGTGACACAGGAATACACTCATGTTCTAAAATATTGCAGGGGAAAAGAAAGTATTGTTATTGGGACTTAAAAGTTAGTGCTGGGACTACACCTTTTATAAGCAAGCTGTCCTGGATAAAGATGCCAATGGGTACCCGGGTACTCGTCTATTGATAATAACCCATTAAAAAAGGTATGGTTGGTGCACTATTTTTCTCAAGACTTAAACATGCTTGTTTTGAGATCATGATGACGTTGACTGGGTCAATACCTTAGGTCAACAGTAAGTACTGATTATGAAATATTTTACATACCAGTCTAAACTGAAAATAAATGGTGACAGATATAAAAAAAACGGGGCTATATTGATGTGAGTGATGGATGTTATATAACTTCAAAATGTTTGAGGAGAGAGATTTTGTTAAACTTAAAAACATGTTGCACAGGACTGTCATCGAGGGATGAACCATGGCAGGTTGAGGATACTACAACAGTCATTATTTACGGACTTTACAACTATTCGCAAAAGTTACTGTAGTCATGTAAACTAGTTAAAGGGAGTGTTATGCATAAATAATTTATCAATTTCTTTTGTGTCTATACTCTTGTACTAATTACTAATCCACATGGATTTAGCTGATCGTGAAAAAGATATTTAAATGCAGATACAGGTATGTAGCAAAAATAAATTTAAAATTAAAAAAATAAATATGTACATTTTTCATAGTTTTCTGTAATTATGGCATGTAATATATAAAATGTTCTTTTTATGCTCAAGTTGCGCTTTTTGCCACTTAAATTGGGAATATTAATAATTATGCTTATACCTCTCTTGGGGGTTGGTATGTGTGAACCTAAAACAAAGCAGTTCAGGTTCAAATTAAATACAATTTCCCTTTGATTGGGTACCCGGGTAATTGATTGTTAGGATAGAAATTTCCCAAAATTTTGTCATCATTAGTCGTGGACAGCAAATTTCAAAATCCTGTAGAGAAAACTAACATAGCAGTAACCAATTTATCATTATATCCACTATTTAGTGGAAATTAATAATCATCTATTAGTCTGTACAGAAAATATCCAATCCCATGACTATCATTTTCTATGACCAATTATAGTTTTCTAGTTTGGAATATTGTATTTTTGTGACATACATTTTTAACATTTGCACTGTATTGCAATCCAACATGTTTAATAATAATAATAAGGACTTTGTATAGCGCCTAATCTTTAGAAGCTCTCAGCGCTTTACAACATTAGACAACACCTATAACATAAAAAACATATATAATGATATGATTACAAAAACAAACACCATGAAATTAGAAAACATAAAAAACATGCTGAAAATATTTAAGGTAGGAAACATTATTAGGTCTTTAAGTTTGTTCTTGCAGTTGAAATAAGCAAGTTTTAAGAGATCTCTTCAAATGGGATCACTGCGTCTGTGTCTAAGTTCAGTGGGCAATTCATTCCACATTGCAGGGCCCTGGTATGCAAAAGAACGCTGTCCATTAACACATTAACCCCTGGTGACAAGTTTAAGTGGCAGGAGGTAGTAACCTATTGCCGAGCTCTGTAGCACCATGGTCATGTAAGATACACTAACGTGGGTGGTATTATAGAAAGGTAGACAGATGTAGCTCTACAAAGGTACCAAAAATCTGGAATTTCTAGCTGCACTACAAAATACAGAGGGAAAAACCTCATTTTTTGGACCCGAATTTTTTCTATCCAAAATTCGCCTGTGGTCGGAATCCAATTTTATGTCAGGATTTTATACTTTTTGGTCTCAGAGCTAAGGCAGACCAGTATGAACTGCAAACAGACAGATGAACCTTTGCAAAAACAATGGGTCTGTTAAGCACAATTTTTTTTTTTAACCCTTTTGTTCATGCACAAGCCAATTAGCCAATGAAAAAGGATGTTTCTAACACAACTGGGCAGTATGTTATTGAAAGATCACCTGGAAGTTGGTGCTTTAGGATGCATTCAGAAATAGCTTTCAAAATGTGTTTCCTACTCGAATTTCAGACGAAAAGGACAAAAACCTTCTGGGGTTAATGTTTTAACAATGAATTACAAACCATTTCGATATGAATTCTTACTGATCATTGACCGCCAGTATCATACATCCAGAATATGCCAGGGATCGTCCTGGGCTTCGCCAATGTCGCAAATTGCGATATTTTTTCCTTATTGGCGACAAAAATATCCCATCTGGCCATTTTTTTGGCGACATACTTTTTGGTTATTTAATTTGTACATACAATCATGGATTTGGACTGGATAAATTAAAAGGCAGAACGAAAGGAAGCCACAAACTTGACTAAGCAATGCATTGGTATCAATCTGTTACACAAACAATCCTTTGTTCTTATTGACAACCCCATCTTTACAGTGCATTGTTACATCACAATCTGCTTATGCTGACATCTGGGCTGAGTACTGTATGCTGCGATACAGTCAATCATGCTACCGCACTATACCTACAACTGACCGACTTCTGAAGACGCGAATAGAACAGATACAATTAATTGTATGGCTAATCCTTCTGTTTTTTTTTTTTATACATATACCAATACAATAGTTCTGCTGAACCTTCATAGAAAACTGATAAGCTTTGAAGTACCGACAACTGTGTATAAATACAAAGCAAATGGAAACAATCTAAATCACAATTACATCTGTCGCCAGTGCAGCATTTTACTCATTGATCTTTTCCTTTTGCCATCAGTCCTGTGTTACGGCTGCAGAGACTTAAACTCCGCAACAAGAAATAGCAAAAAAAAAACAAAAAACAACAGTTTTGCATAATTAATAATAATTATTTATTTCTCAAAATACAGGAGTGAAAGAATCCCTAAGTTGGGTGTGAATTTATGCTTATATATACGGTCCAATATTGCCAGGTGTTGACTCGTGTAAGTTTCATTCGTGGGAATGGAGATCCTATTTTTCTTGTCGAGAAAATTTATACAGCATTCAGTGATCATTCTTGGGATTTAGGAAGCAATTCGCTACAAGCTTTGTGAAGCTAGCCATGGGGTGGGGGGGGGGGCTGCTGAGAGACTACTGGTGTCACCTGTCAGCACTGTACACTGTGAATGTGGATTCAGTAAGATAAACTTCATAAAAACTGACATCAGAAATAAGCTCTGCATCTCATCTCTCGAGAATTTAATGAGAATCAGCATGTACAGATGTGAAAAATTAGACTTGAAACTGCATTCAACAAGTGGGCAGCCCTAAAATCGCGAAGGATCTTCATGTAACACTTTGTAACATTTTGTTAATGCTTATTGTAATTAAAGTATTAACTAATCCATCTTTTGTAATTTTCATTGCCTGTTACATTAATAGACTAAATTAACACTTGGAAAAATGTACACTACTTTTTTTGGCGACACTTTTTGAAAATTGGCGACAAAATATTGAGGTTGGCGATTTTTTTGGCGACAGCTTTTTAAAAGCCAGGACCATCCCTGATATGCGCAAGATAAATGAATGACAGGAATGATTAATAAATTCTGAAAGACAAGCATAAAGAAAAATCCAAAAGTATGCACAAATGACATTTTTGCTAAAAGAATATAAATTACTTCCAAATGATTTAACTCGTCAAGCTTTAAATATAAATGGATTCCCAATACTAAATAAAATGAATTTGCTCTACTTATCTTTTGCAGATGTTAACAGTAGAAATATGCCAGTTAATAATTAACTGCTCTTTGCAAACAGTCATCCTGAAGCTAAGTTTGATATTAAAATGACTTCTCTCTGCTACTGTGCTGACTAAAAAATGTGTCACGGTAGACTGTCTGGCTACCATGCATTTTAAATGTGACTGACCCCTAATGGTACAATACCCTTTATTATGGATATATACTAATGTTAATAGTATAATACAAGTAAATTACAATGTTTTTTGCTTACAGTGGTTGTCCCTGGCCTGGGAGCAATATTTATCTGTGGCTGCTGTGAGGATCCGATCCGAACAGGTGCTGCCGCTATTCTTGCTTGCACCTTTCCTTGTGTAACAGGTGTTCCCAGAGTTGAAGAAGCAAGAGTCACAATCTGAGAAGTAACAACCTGAGGACGCACAACTGTCATTTGCGGCTGAGTCCTGACTGTAATAACTCCTGGATTAGCTCCTGCTCCTT
This sequence comes from Sinohyriopsis cumingii, assembly GCA_028554795.2. Lineage (NCBI taxonomy): Eukaryota > Metazoa > Mollusca > Bivalvia > Unionida > Unionidae > Sinohyriopsis > Sinohyriopsis cumingii. The sequence continues at coordinate 128,004,866 of CM068835.1, forward strand.
TCATGCCTGTGTTATGCACAATATGAACATTCGTTTTCTGTGTTAACGTTTGAGATCCCGATGCTACTCCAGAATGTACTGGTTTTCCAACACCTGAAGTCTGAACAAATTGCACATTTGAGGCATCAATTTTGAATTGAGAATTAGGTGCTTCCTGTTTAATTATATATGACTGTTGAGGTGCAGGTGAGGCTACCTCCCTTTTCACTAAACCTCCAACCTCATGTTTGATCATCATCTTTTGGCCCAAACTATCTGTGGTTGTAGTCAATGATTGTGATGGATTTGAATTCACGAAGTTATGTTGCAACACACTAGCATTTTGCACATATGAAGGCTGCTGAGATGATGATGATGAACTAGAAACAGTAGCTAAATAATTACTATTGAATGGTGATGTTGTGATTTGATTGTTACTATTGGTAGGGTGAGTTACTATTCTAATTGCATGAGTTGCATTTGGGACTTTACCATCAGTTCTTGAGTTTACATTTGTATGTAATAATGCATTAGCACTAACAGATGAATGTGAGTTTATAAAAGAATTGTTGGAAAGTACTTGATTTCCTCCAACACATGTTTTTGCATTTGATAATGACAGATTGTTTACAGTAGGACTATTTGTAAACTGTCCACTTTTGATATTGGCAGTCTCTGTGCATGCCGCTTGGGAATGGGACGTATTTATGTGATTACTATTTACAGATAACTCTGATAGAGACTGAGAGGGATCCTTATTTGTTGGTGATGCTAAACGTGTCTCAAGTGATCCAACTAATGCACTAACAGCGCTCTCATCAATCGGTGTAGAGAGAAGATCCTCGAGAGGATTTGCGGCCGCCATTTCCCTGCACAGCCAATTTGTAAACTGAAATACGCATGCGTAGCGATCTGAACTATGGGAAATATATTGGAATTTAGCGCCATCTGACGATTACAAATGAAAATACCGCCATATTGCACCAAGAGAGCTATCAGTATTGAATAGGGACACTGAGGAATCAGTTGTCATCCTTCCAACTTTTGGCTTTTGCTTATATATAAGCCATGAGTGGAGGAATCCCATATCTTGGTAGTAAGATAAGCCTAATTTCAAAGGCTGGAATCCGGTATGAGGGCATACTATACACGATAGATCCAAACGAATCTACGGTCGCTTTGGCAAAAGGTTAGTGCTACAATTGTTTACTTTGGGAAAATTGAGTTTTGGTCCATATCATGAAGGAGGTTACTCATGAATAAGTAATATCAAGAGACTGTAGTTCATTTTGGTAAGTATTGCAAATGGCAAAATAGCGCTAGCACAATGGAAATTTGCTGTCACTGCAATTTAACAAACACGGGTTGAAAGACTATTAACTCTACCCAGAAGAAGTTTGACATTTCGAGTCCTTGGGTTACATAATTTCATGTTAAAACATGGATAATTGACGGTTTTAGTTCAATGTTCAGGTAGTTTGCGGTTTCCCCAAGCATGCTTTTTATTTTTTAATCTTTGAGGGTCAGAGAACAAAAAAAATTTGGTTAAAAAAAAAAGAGGACAGTCGCTTGATAAAATTTATGTTCCTTTTTGATTTCATTTTTTATTGTAAGCGCGCAAAGTTATAACCAGAAGCATAGATGTAACAATTCGGACATTGCACCTTTCCAATATGCCACAATGCACATCGACCCAGTTAATGGTTTGTGGTGGTGGTGGGTGGGTGCTGCTCAGTCGCACAATTCGCATAGTTCTGTTCAGTCTGAATGCATAATTTGCATAGCTCCGTTCGATGGTCTTGATGTTGGAGTCAAGATGGATATGAAAACTTGTAAGTTTGGTATGTTTGGAAGCTCATATAGACTCTTGCTGCATAATTTACAGATTTAGTACCACTGTATTCACGAATAGGGTACCATAATCTCATTACCAGGTGTGATTTGTTTGTACTCTCTGCTGATTTAAAAAACGAAAAGGACTTGTGATGCACAGAATTTAGTCATTTCATTCATTCATGTATAATTAGAACTGATTATCAACGGGGTGGGTGGGGGCGAACTGTTGTCTGCATTTCACACCTGATGGAAGTTTTCAGTGTAAAAGGCAACCCAGCACACCAGTCATTTCCAGTTCCAGTTCCTGGTACATAGAAGGAGAATACTAGGTTGTCTACTTAAGTTACGATGATTACAATGTCAAATCCTGCAAAGGTAAAGAATGACAACTTCCTTTTATTTGGATTTATGAAGTGGTGTAATTTTTATGTGCATGTGTGCAAAGAGAGATAACTCTAAACTCTCAATCTTGTGGTAATTTAGAGAATTATTCAGCAGTTACCAAATGAACTACATCATTCTGTTTGAGGAAAACACTTACCCATAGTGATGCAGTATGGTGCTGTGTTAGTATGGAAACTTCATGGAGCATTAAACTTGCAGATGATACCACATGGAGCATTAAACTTGCAGATGATACCAGTGTCAGGGTCACTCGGATCACAGTTTAGAAATTATAAATCGTTAAATGAACTAAATTTTTATCGCATTAAAGATCTTTGTCATTGCAATCATTAGCGGGAACAAACAAACGGGGATTTATGCAAAAATAATAATCATATTGAAACTGCCATTTTCAGTACAGCATCAGATTGGATGAATGTAAAGTTTCATTTCATATAGACGCTCGTGCCTTGTAAGAAGTGCTTTTCTTTTCATAATGCCAAGGAAATGGGAGCTAAGCACTTTTCTAAGGACACATCAAAGCAATACATCCACAAATGAGATCAAGCTCCACCAACTGAGCTGCTGTGATTAAGAGTGACAAACTGTTTGGTAATGTGGACTATAATTGTGTTACCCCCATTAACAACCTTGGGATCACTTCATAGTTGCAACTTATTGATACTACAAAGACATTGCTAGGACTCTTTGGTCATGATATACTTGTGTCTGTGTCTTTTCCATAAACCTAGTTATAGTATCTGCCTCGCATGGGGAAGATCATGGGTATGATCCCCGTCTGAGTGATACCAAAAACTTATAAAAATGATACTGACAGCTGCCTCACCAAGCACTCAGCGTTGTTAGGACTGGTCGGCCTGGTGTCACAGTGACTGGGTGGGATATGATGCTATGTGTCTGCGGCATGACGCCTCAGTGTTAAAAATCACTATAAACTGTCACACTGCAAACACCATAGTGATATGGCTTCAAAATTGTTAAAGTTTGGTTAAAAATCCAAATCTCACAATGTACATAACACATCTTTTCCATGCCATCAGGTTGCTAAATTGTGGTTCATATTAATATAGGAGTGACATTAAAGGTCTGGTATAGAAAAACAGTAAATGTTCATTTTGATTAATAAGATATCCAGTGACCAACTTAAGATCTGAGATTGATAAAAGTTCATGTTTTCTTTTTTTATAATTTCCTATAGTTTTTCAGTATCACTTCCATTAAAGCATTGCACATTTGAAAGTTGTAAATTGATCATTGAACCACAAGGTCAGCTGCAGTGATCTAATTTTAATCAGATTGGTAAATATTTATTGTATCTCGTACATTTGCATTAATACAGTAAAACCTGTCTTATGAGACAACCTGTTTTGAGAGACCAGAATCTCCATGCACAGATTTATTATCTCATTCGGCCCCAGAGGTTTTTGTCGTTTTTGCCTGAAATGTGCGTAGGAATGAGATTTGGGGTGCTATTTCTGAATACATCGTAATACAGCGGTTTTCAATGGATTATCCATGAGAATAATGCCTAGTTGTATTAGAAACATCAATTTCCATTGGTTATTTTGCTTGCGCATGAGCAGAATGGTAAAAGTTAGTTTTTTTATTATTATTTTTTTATTTTTATTTTTTTGCTTAATAGACCCATAATTTTTGTATGGAGACCGCAATTTATTCCAAATGCCCACCTTATCCTAGTTTTTGCAAAGGTTCACCTGTCTGTGTGCAGGTAAGACCGGTATGCCTTAGATCTGAGGCCAAAAGGTCTGAAATCCGGACACAAAATTGCATTCCGATCTCGAGCGAATTTTGGGTGGAAAAAAAAGGGGTCCAAAAAATGAGCTTTTGCTAACTGTATTTTGTAGTGCAACTAGAACTTCCAGATTATTTGATATCATTTTAGAGCTATATCTGTCTGCTTTATTTTAATACCACCCACTTTGGTCTATCTTAAATGGCCTTGATCCTGCAGGGCTTTGAAGTAGGGTACAGCCTCATCACGCCTGCAGGCGGGATCGGGGCCGAATCGGTTATATAGTGCTATGACCTGTCTTGAGAGACCATCATTTCTTGGCACAAAAAGAATCTTATTGGATACACTGCCTTGGAACATTGAAACCAAGCGGTTTAAACCAAGAAGACTAGAAAAAGACAAATAAAATTACGTTTTTGTAGCTGGCATGTTCTCTTTTCAATAATTCTCTACATTTTGCTTATTAAGTCACCCAATAACCAATAATTACAACTATAACAATGAAATATCCGGGATATAATTTGCACTTACATAAATTTATATAAAATAACAGATGACGCTATAGCTGATTGATTTCTAGGTCAGTATAAAATATCTTTCAACATCCGCAACAAGTCATAGTCACGTAAAGTTTGTTGGTTTTATTTGTTTGTCTTGTCTGTGTTTTGTATTTGCCTTTGAAAAAGACTCATTAAGAGTCGAAAGCGCTTACGCTAACTAGATACTAGTTTTGCACTGTTCACAATCAGTTTATTACATTTATCTTAATCCTTGATAAACGTGATCCCTTGCTGGATCCAGTGCACTTGAAAGGACTGTTTGTTGCCATATTTGTATTCTTTATATATACACAGTGGAACCCCACTATAACACGATAATTGGGGTCCAAAAAATTGATTGTGTTAATATCAGGGTCATGTCAATGTGGGGTTTTACAATATTTTACTTTTTCCAGAGAACAACTCGTTGGCACATATACGTGTATTCATGTCTATTGTATATGATGAATAGGGTATCAACACCGTTTACTATCATGCCGTCATGGCATTCAGTTCATCTATAATGCATTTAATTCCATTGAAAAATTGCACGCAGATTTACAATATTCAGTAATTTTTTCCCAGATCAATGTCTGAATTTAACATCTAATATACAGCTTAAATAGTATCAATACCGTTTACTTGCCATCTGATATCATACTGTCGGGGCTTGCAATCAATCCATAATATATGTAATTCCATTGCAAAAATTGCATACATATTTAAACAATTCAATAATTTTGTCACATACCATTATGTGTCTGAATTCAATGGGAAAAATTGACAGCAAAATTAGGTTTAGAAAGACGAAGCACGTGTATGGTTCATTACGTTCCATAGTCTGTGAATGGTGTCTGTACAAATATCATACTGCTAAAATTTTCAAATGCGTTTCCATGTAATTTATCAATTGCAAATTTCCAATAATTAACGTTTGTACGCCTATTAGTTTGAACGACTACATCAAGAATAATTAACAATCAACACATGCTTTCAGCACGCATATAACTTACACTAAAGAAATGTGTGAAAAATAATATACTAATCATTGCACAAAGTGCAGAGAACGACTTGCGTTTGTGAAGTTGCTTTTCCATAACAGTATAATATTATTATTGAAAAAAATAAGAAATTAATAATGAGTTCATAAACAAACACCGTACCCATGTAAAACCCTGAGAACTAAGTGCAGTAGGTTTGCAATGGTCATGCATCACTTTTATTTTAAAAAAAAAATGTAAAGCTGAACGCATGTACAATTTCACAACCTGTCAACTTCCAGCTAATAAAGCGGACATTTTTTTTTACTGGTCAACTGATTGCATCTAATAACACCTCCAGACCCAGCAAATATGTTGGCAGCTTCTCTTTTTTTTTTGATGTTTATTAAATTGTGAGAAACTTTTATCAGCCACCGCATTGTCTGCTGCTTGGTTGTATGCAGTTAAAGAAGAAACACATGTTGGCTATTGTTTGAACAACGATTGTATACAGAATGCTGTTGAAGGGTTTAACGCCATTTTTCAGCACACAATAGGCTATACATGGCGGCCAGTATTAATGGTGGAGGAAGAACCCGGGATAATCCCAGAAGAACCCAAGAGAAGCTACTGGCAAGCTTTCTCACATACCCACATTGGCTGAATCCGAGACTCGAACCGGTGCAGACAGGTGAGATGGCAGTGATCCGTAATGGAGAGCGCTTTAGGCCACTCAGAGCCCTTTTATACAGAATTAATTGAAGACAATCACAAGGACAACTTACTGGCTTTACTCATGGACCAGTAGTAACATTTCCGATAATGTTTATTTTGGCATAACACTTAAACAATCTGGTGATATTGTTAAATTTCAGAAGCTATGCCACAATTGTATTGTACTAAAATTCATAAGCGAACTCTTCCCCAAATCGATAATAAATGTTTTACACACTATTTCTCGTGCTTAAAAAAAAAAATCTGGTGCGAGAAAAATACATGTACATGTAATAAAAATTGCAGGAACCACGCCACGATCATATTAAATTCGAGTTCATATGCGATCTCTCTTCCCCATAATGATAATAAACTTTGAACAACAAATATATTTTTATGTGCGAATGAAAATATGAAATGTGGGGAACTATGCCACGACCACGTTATATCCGAATTTGCGTTATAGCGGGGTTGCATTGTATATATACCCATGGTTTTTTTTAGGTGTGGAAATATAATGTTTAAATGCCTTATAAGTTTTCGGACATCGCTCTGCTATAAATTTTTTCTACAGTTTTTCTGACACAATCTAGGAAGATCTGCATCGTTTTAATGTAAAATTGCAGCGTGTTTGCTGTTACTTTAATTGATACAAAGTTCGCTTTATTTGGTTGCCAATTATTTCATGTGATCATGAACTAATATACTTCAAATTTTTTATTCGTATATGTATGTATATATGCAGATAGATTGATAGATATACATTTTTATATTGAGCCATAAACAATAAATAGCAATATCAAAGAATGAAAAGAAATATGATTTAATGCTGTAATATATTTAAATATAGTATTCAATATCAAGTAGCTTGTCCATAGCCGTTTTTAGGTCCTCATGTGAAAAGCCCTAAAATTCTATATAACTATCATCATCCATATTGTTCGTTTGTCATTTATGTTCGTTTTAACTTCTGCTCAGATTGACACACGCCTTGAAAGATTTCATTATCATTGTGCGTTTTTCCTTCAGTGTGTCCATGGCATTTACAACCCAGTCCAGTAGTTTGTTGGCTGTCTTGATCCGTCCGTTGCGGCTTTCATCAGATGATTTTAATGCATTTGTAGCATCCCTGATGTATTCTGTCCAGCTGCGTCAGAGGTAGCTCTTGACAGATTTATTGATGCTCACATCAAGAGGCTGCAACTTGGATGTGCAGCCTCCTGGTATTATTACTGGCACAACATTTCCACGTCACAATTGTTTCTTCACATCATCAGTGATATGAGCACAGAATGAGTCCATAACTAATTGTGATCACTCTCTTCTGGTGAATGGCAAGTAAATTTAAGCTGCAATAATCCACCCTTTTGGTGCCTTCAGATCTAGATGTCTCTTTCCCTTGAAAATAATAATTGGGGCTAATACATTGCCAGAACCTGCAATAGCTGAAACGACAGTAATGTGTCTTTTCTCCACTCCAGTTGTATGAATCAGAATGCTTTTAGTTCCTTCTTTGTCCGTTTTCCCTGGCACAAGATCAAAGTACATCGATGTCCCATCCATGTTATAATAAACTTATTGTCAAACTCATCCTCGCGTCTGTTCATCACAAAACATGTGGAACGAAGCAATCTTCTCTTCCAAATCCTTGGGTAAACGTTGGGCAAGAGAGATACTGCTTCTGAGCACAAACCCATGTCTTTTCATGAAATTCTTTCCCCAAGTACAACTGGCATGGAATTTGCTCTCTTGAAATTCTGTTGAGACAAGCTCCTTGGCATGTATACATATTCCCTTAACACTGACTGGAATTTGTAAGTCACGCTAAGTGAGCAACCATTGAGCTATCTCATCATCCATAGCTTGAACAGATGAAATGGGTCGTCCACACTTACGCAAATGTCCGCTCAAGTTCAGATCTGCAGAAATATCTATTTTCATCCAGGTAATCGCCGTGGAATTCAGAATCTTGAATATTACTGCTGTATGTCTAATTCCCAGACATTTTGCATTGTTAACGATATCCTGCTTTTGCTTTAATGTATGTTTTTAGTGACCACATACAGATCCGGGTGGAACCTTCTCAGGTTCAAGATAATCAGACTCGTCATCTAGATCAGCATTCTTCGTAGATGGTTCTTTTTGTGATGCATCCTCAGAAACTTTAATTTGAGGTCGCTTCACTGGATGGCCTGTTTGCCACTTTGGAGATGAATTCGGCAAGGGAGAATCCCTCCACGAACTAGGCAGTGCCTCCTTGCTTGTTGCATAACATATAAACTTATCCATCAAAATTATTACAATACTATTGTTTCACAATGCCAGCTATCCAGTGTATAAACTTTTGATAGTGGTGGGTATTTTATTTATACTTTGTTTTAATAGCTTGATTTGGCTTTTAAAAAATGTGATTGGTTGTCAGTATAGACATTGTTACGCATAAAACCACTTCAGACAGGTGTGACAGTTATGGCTTTGGTTAGAAACCGTGACCCCCTGCTTTATATCATTAAACAATACATCAGAGTTGGTATGGATTAGTAAAATTCATTGGCATTGTGCAACAAAACAAACCCCTTATGCCTGAGGCATTATATACCAAGGTTTAAACGTAGTTATTATTCTACAGGTAATAAACCTCTGTAGACGATAAATATATTGTGGGTGTTAAATGTTCGGAACATCATGTAATCTTTTAATGAAATCCAGATGGCTTCCTTTTATTTCCGAACACAGCTGTCAAAGAAATCCCACAAGTTATATTATTGACAGTTATCACCTAGACGCCTTGAAATCTCCGACATGCATCAAGACAATCTTATGAGCAGTTGTTTCAAGTCGGCAAGCTCTGTTCATTTTGAAGCTACCCTCTGCTAGGTGGGGAAAAAAGAAGAGAGAACCACAACAAATAGATCACCTTTATTTTTAAAAAATGCCAACATATTAATCACTCTGACTCGTATATTGCAACTTGTTATTTTTACCCTTCCTAGTCGTGCATACAACACTCGCCCCATATGGAGCCTCTTACCCTTGCTGCTCTAAGATTGGCCATCATACATGTACCGGTATTTCTACTCTCTATATTAAAATGTTTCTCATATATATATATATATATATATATATATATATATATATAAAGAATTATAATTCCAAAATCTTTTTTTTTAGTTTGTATTAATATCTTGATTACACATAAATGTAGATTTTAATGATCACTGATTAGCAGAGGGTTAAACTGGATTGCAAGATCACTAATATGGCAGTTCTTTTGAAAATACACACAATATCATGGCTCTAATACATGTATGGCTGTGTTTTCTGGTGGATGGACATGTGTTAAATAGACAAAATAGGCAAGTAATGCCTGTTTTTCAGTCATTACCCTTTCCGTTATGCTAGACAAAATACTTGTTTTATTTCATGGCAGCACGACATCATGTGAGTTAACAGTAACTTCGTTACGGATGGGGGGGGGTAAATCTCTCTATCTTCATATGTATGTTTTCGGACACCTAATTAAAGAATTTATGTATTTGGATGACAAAAAAAGTAATTATTTGTTGCAGTCTGAAAACACACACTAAAAACGGTGTATATAAAACTAAGAAAACTAATACCAGGATGAGGATCAAGTTAAATTTCTAGAAGTCTAAATTGTCAACAGGATTAAATCTGTCATTATTTCAAGTCTACAAATACATCTTTCCAGCCTTTTGGTGGCAGTGCTCAAAGAATTTTTTTTTTTTTATGGACACAGGCCTTGGGCTGGTGACTTAAATAAACTCACAAAAAAGCTATAAAAAAAACTTTATTATCAATCATTGCTTGAAAAAAAAAAGAGCAACATAAGCTCCATTTGGAAAGTCTTCAATGAACTCACTGGAGGAACACACAAAAAACACGTAAAATTCACTCACTTCTGGTAAATGACACCATAGTTACTGATGACACTGACATTGCAAATGTTTTTAATGATTTTTTCACCAACATTACCACAAAGTTAAAAGACCCAGTGATAGAAAACAACTTTAATGAACTGAAAAAGTTCTGCAGCAGCAAAATCTCTAAGGAGGTATGTTTCTCTATCCCACCAGTATCAAAAAAACTTTGTTAAAAAATGTCTCGGTGAACTTGATACCAAGAAAGCTACAGAACTGCAGAAGTAAATCCTATTCACAAATCTGGTTCTAAGGATAATGCTGATAACTACCGACCAATCTCAATACTACCAAACTTGTCAAAATTAATTGAAAAACATGTCCATGACTCATTCATGTCATATTTAACCAAACACTTGCTGTTACACCCTGATCAGTCAGGCTTTTGACAGAAACATTCCTGTGAGACTGCCTTGATCTCCCTAACTGATAAATGGCTTCAAGCACTTGACCACGGTAGAATAATAGGATCTGTATTTGTAGATTTCAGGAAAGCTTATGACATGGTAGATCATGAAATCCTTTTGAAGAAACTGAAAATCTACCAGTGTGATGAAAGAACAATTAGACAGTTTACATCTTATTAAAGTGAGAGAACACAACATATTTACATAAATAATGTTCTGTCTGAACCTGAAACAGTTAGATATGGAGTACCACAAGGCTCAATTTTAGGTCCATTACTATTCATTTTATTTATTAATTAATGACTTCACCACTTTTACTAAGAGACTCAGTATCATCTACAAATCTCTATGCAGATGACACAACATTGTCAGATATCCAAAACACAAAGCATGAACTCGAAATTTCTTTAGAGAATGCCCTAAACAAACTGGAAAACTGGTGCACATGCAATGGCATGGTGGTAAATACTAGTAAAACTAAAATATTACTTGTCTCAACACTGCAAAGAAGGACAAATCTTGATAGTGATGAACTATGTTTGACATGGAAGGATACAAATTTGCAAATGGTCTGTCATGATAGATTACTTGGTGTTCTGGTAGATACTAACCTATCATGGACAGAACATATCAAACATATCAGTAAAAAAGTCAATTCAAGTTTATGGCTTCTCAGTAGGATAAGACCTTTTCTACCTGAAAGGCACAGAAAACTATTTTATAACAGTTACATACAACCCTATTTAGACTACTGTAATACAGTATGGGGTAATTCAACTGATAAAAGCATTACAAAACTGGAAAATCTTCCAGAAAAGGGCATTTGGGCTAATAGCATTCCAGAAAGAAAGCAAGGAAAATTTAGCTGGTATGTTAAAAATATTACCTATTAAAGACCGAATCTGTTTGAGGCCAAATTAAACAAAGGATATCTCATAATAGTGCTCCTGAATATTTACAATCACTATTCCAGTATAGGCTACCTGGTAATACTCCCCACCTGCGATCCATGTCTACCAAACAGTATAAAATTCCCAGACCAAATAAGGAGTTATTAAAAAAAAGTTTCCAATGCTCTGGAATAGTATTCCAGTTGAGATTGGAAATGCCCACTATTTCCTTCTTCCAAACCCAATATATCCAGTGGCTTCAGAGATGCAGCTAAAATAAAAAAAATTATTTTGTATGAGGGCCTCAAGGTAGATTAGCTTTTAGCTAATTGTGTTACCCTCTTTAAATAAGGTGGTTATTATTATTACTACTATTACAAGCCCTGTCTGAAAATTTCACAATTCATATGTCAACTCATGCAAGGAGAAAAGCCTCCCGATGTTGGAGGTATTTCCACACCACCTCCTGATGTCATAATATCTCCAGATTTTGTGCAGAGTACTCCCGATTATTACATTTCTATAATAATAACAAAAAAAGATCCATAAATAGATATCATATCCAATCCACAGAGGCCATATTCTAATTTGTCGCTTGTGAATACTGCTGTGACGAAATAATTAATATTGCACTAGTTTATTTCTTCACTAAATAGAATGTTATGATTAAATATTATTTGCATAAATTTCAGATTTGTTAAAGCTCTACAACAGTACTTTGCTAAAAAGATTTTTTTTCAAAATTGTCACTGATTAGCATTAATCCCATGAATGATCAATGTGAATGCTGTGTTCTTTTCTACGCAAACAAAATCGCATCTTCATTTCCTCCAAAGGAACACAGCCAGTAAGCACCTGGCATTCCTCTACTGTATAGGTAATCTTTAATTACCATGATTAAATTTTATTTAGTAAACAGTGTTACATGCCTTTAGAGTTAAACCTAAGGAAATAAGGTGGGATATAAAATGTACTGAGAACTGGCATTACTGGAGTATGTTGGTTTCAAATGGCAGCCTGGGAGATGACATGTTACTGAAGACATCTGACCAGTTGCTTTGTATTTAATAGCAAGGGTTATGGCCAAGCAGTTGAGTAAATTTGATACATGCCCATAATGCAGACCTGCCGACTCTTATGATTTTGCCGTAAATCTTATGAAAATTACCCTTAAAATGCGGACTTAGGCATAGTAGCAAAACCTATGGAAAAATGATTGTTGCGAAAAAATCAGGATAATTGGTTTATCCGTGCTTTATTTGGATCCAAGTTTTGTCTTAGAATTAGTCAGAGAACCAGACTAACTTTACAGCACCCCAGATGCTTTAAACTGCACTTATTTGTTTATGCAAAGTGTTGGCATGATTAACTGTTGATTATAGAATTTTTAAAAATGGCATCCAGACAGCAATGCATGTTAAGGACAAAAGGGAAAATAAGCTTCTAGAAAAATGTTAATAATTCACACAGAAGATTGAGAAAGAATATTCAGATTCTTGTGAATAAAAACCAGTGTGGGTATGTGAGAAAGCTTGCCAGTAGCTTCATGGGTCGATAGTTCTTTCCGGGACTTTCCCTGGTTCTTCCTCCACCATTTATACTGGCTTCCATGTATAGCCTATTTTGAGCTGAAAAATGGCATTAAACCCTACAACAAGCATGTTCGGACACCTGATTGTCATTCACAATGAAGCATCAGCCTTTTGAGCTGGTTTTCATATGATCAGGTTGTGAACACTTGTATTATAAGCTGCAGACAATAAGTTAAGTGTTTGTTATATAACTTGGTTACTATTTAATATATAGTCATCCTCTGCTATTTAAAGTAACTGATTTCTTCCCGAAAATGGAGGCAGCAGATTTTGTTTAGTCTTTCTCAAGATTGTATTATGTTCGGTACTTTATCGAGTTTGAATGATTAGAATTACTACTGTGAAGGCTTCATTGAGATCTAGCCTCTGATATCAAAGGTAACACAGAGTTTTGACAATTTGATATGCATTTGATTTACTTGTACAGTCTTTGACCAACAAAAAAACATGTAGATATAGTAATACAAGAAAATCTAGCTTCTGTTGGTCACAGCTTTTATTATCCGAAAGCATGTAAAAGATTCTTTCATGAAAAATCAATAGGCCAAAAAAGTGTGTTTCTGGTCAGCCAACTGACCGTTTTTCATACCCAATCCTAGTACTTTTCCCACATGGTAAAAAATAAATTTAAAAAACTCTTCTGAAATTGATTTTGGCATCTAATTGAGCTGATTTAGCTCAATACTTGAAGTGCCTAGTACATTATAAGATGTGTTTAAACAAATGTTTTTTAATTTTAAAAAATGATCTCTGCATCCCACCAAACTTTTTATGGCTGCACCCTTGTAGAAGTCGGGATGTATTGATCAGATCTCTCTGAAGGGGTGACTTGTTAGTGAGTCTAAGCGAGTTGGCAGTGTTTATTTGTACTGAAGAGATCTATGAGTTTCCTGTATTACCCACAACATAAATGTTAACTGGTAAGCACGTATATACAGTATCTATAGATATACTCACAACAAAGTAAAATGGTTAGAAATTTATTGTGGAAATTGTACTACACTACTATAGTCGTTATGTGAAGTTTTACTTATAGCACATTGTACAGTGTGGCTTTGGTAGATGATGCTCCATGAGAAAATATGCAGAGGTATTTGCCATGTGAAGCTTTGACAGCTTCATCAGAAACCTGTGGAGAGACTAGCAGAACATTTGTCTTAACACATTAACCCCTGGAGCTTTTTGTCATTTTCGATTGAAAATCGAGTAGGAAACACATTCTAAAAGCTATTTCTGAATAGACTGGAAAACGCCAAATCCCCGGTCATCTTTCAATAACATACTGCCTAGTTGTGTTAGAAACATTGTTTTTCATTGGCTATTTGACTCGCACATGAGCAGAAGGGTAAAAGTTGGAATTCTTTTTTCTTTTTTGCTAAACAGAGCCATTATTTTTGCATGGAGACCACTCTTTATTCCAAATGCTCATCTGTCTCTTTGCAGTTCATATCGGTTTGCCTTAGATCTGAGACCAAAAAGTCTAAAGTCCAGACACAAAATCAGATTCTGACCACATGCGAATTTTGGGTAGAAAAAAGTCTGGTCCAAAATATGAGGTTTTTTAAATCTGTATTTTGTAGAGCTACATCTGTCTACCTTTCTATAATACCACCCACTTCAGTGTATCATGCATGACCATGATGCTATAGAGCTCGGCAGTAGGCTACAACCTCCTGCCCCGTTAAGTCGTCACTAGGGGTTAATGTGTCAGTCCTTTGCAAACTCTCCACTTTGACAAGTTGGCCATGTTTTGTCTATGCTGCAGTCACAGGATTTCCTCCATTTTGCTAGCAAGTCCCACTAAAATAGAAATTTCATTGCTGATGTTGATGAACAGAAATAAAATTACATGTTTTATATAATGGTATGCGACAGTTATACATAATTTATCTTTTTGCATCAAAAAGGTAGCATGACCACCTTTCCAGAAGGTGGCACCATTCAGCAGATTAAATATTATAATGAGGTTTTCCCCAAAATTGGCTTTTACACTTGTAATTGTGCTTTGAGGAGTATTGAAATTACTACTACTTTGGCGGAACTAAAAGTAGTTACATTCTTAATACCAGTCACTTGTTGTAAATGAAGAGTAAAGCTGAATTTACTTTTTGAGAATACCATCAGCAGGGAGAATATAAATGTCCACAAAATCTTTGTGCCATTAATGGTATGGGGTGTGGTCTGATAGGGATTTGTTTCTTGTAACATTGATGCAACACTGATGAAGATTCCAGAAATCAAAACTTTTACCGTACCAACGTGTTTAAGTTTGATCCCTTTTGCCCAGGAAATGCAGAAACAATTTTTTATAGGTGTTTGTTAGCAGTTTTTGTATTGTACTTTTATTTGTTACAGTTAGATCGTTTGGAACTGAAGACCGCCCAACGGAACGTCCTGTAGCTCCACGAGATGAAATATTTGAGTATATAATTTTTCGTGGAAGTGACATTAAGGACTTGCATGTGTGTGAACCACCAAAGCCTCAACCTTTACAGCCACTTCCACAAGATCCTGCAATTGTGAAGGTATTCCATTCTGTCAAATTATTTTTGTAGAAGTGGAGGATATGTATAGAACTTAGCCTGTATGTCCGTTGCACATTTTGTTGTACGTGTGGGAAAAAGTAGAGTGGATAATGTTTTGATAATCTACATCTGTCAGGGAATCTGTTAACTATTTAATTTCTGCACAACTTGATTAAGTTCAGCACTATTATTACCAAACATTAGCAGTAGTTTGAATTTGGGCCAAGGAAGAAGCTATTTTGTTCTAAAAACGTTGAAGGCAAAGGCGATGGGGGCTAAGAGAATCAGACTGTTTCAACACTATAACTTGACTTATAAGACTGCAATGCTGGTCTGTTGTATTGTTGTAAACATAAAAATTGTAGTTTAAAGAAATCATTATTAGAATTTTCTCATTTTTATTAGCATGGTCATTAATTGTCCAGATGTGAGATGTTGAATAATGTGCACTATAACCTACATTTTTTTTTCTCCATACTTTAAGGAAAGTACCAGTAGAGAAATGATGCTTAACATTGCTCTTAGCAGAGATGTAGACTGAAGAATTATATTAAAACGTATGACTTGTGCATTAATAATAGCCACATGCATGTTTGTTTACTAATTTTGTAAACATCTGCAGGCACTAAACTATGTGCAGATGTTGCAGCATTACTTTATTTGTATACAAATTACTGTCACCAAACTTTGTTAAACAACTGCCATTTTTTGGGCCAAAAGGATAAGGTCACTGGATCTAGTATCAAACAAAATGGTTTCTGCACTGTATCTCTAATTCTTTATTGTTCCCCATTTTTAGTTCACTTGGTCAAACACCAAACGAGTTTATAGCATGACGATGCATCCAACAACGCATCGTTTTTGTAAACACTCAATAATCTTTGCTTTGTGGCAGATCAGTCCTACTTGATGTGTAAGTTTGTACCATCACTGTCTTTGACAAGTTAAATTATTAGCAACATCCATGCTTATTGATGGGTGATTTATTAAACGATTGTGAACACTTTGTGAGCAACATTTTGGATCACATTTGGTATGTTTAGCATGAAAAATCTTGGGTCAGTTCAGTTATGAGCAACAACCAGAAATCTTGCATCAGACTGGCCAAGCTTGTAAACTCTCATGCAGGAGTGTTGGTATAATAGCTTGTATCATCGAGATCTCACACGACTTATATTGTAATGAGGTGATTTTGCATCTGATTGGTTGAACTTGTTACAACTCTTGATATCTTATCTCTGATTAGATTAGCCATCATTGCTGATATCAAAGATCTTGGATTATTGTTTATAGCTCCTGTGGAATGTCAGGAGACATAACATAGAGGTTGTAGTGAAATTGTCAGTGTACAAGAATTTGCTAAATGAAACCTGAACATATGCAAATAAAAATCTTTGCGATTTAGTCTTGGTAACCAATGTATTTGTGTTCTTGTGTCTTTTGCATATATCCTTCACACTCTCGGGCATACTTAAGATAATGGAAGGTTGTAAGCTGATAACAGATTAAAGTTTCTTTGTTTGGACTTCTGACTTAGTCTACGCATGATATCCAGAAATCTCGAGGTAATAAAGCTCATCCCAGGTACAATGTACGCAGTTGTTTTATATGGAAAGCAAGGAAATCACAGGTTTGGATTATGCAACACTCTTGATTTGCACAAATAAAATCAGACAAAATGAGTTTTTAAGAATACATGATCCATAAATTTCATTTGTACAAAGTATTAAAAATAAAATGTAGAATTTGTAATTTAACTTTTCCTCATAGTGTGTGTAGCCAGTTCATATACATGTGCCAAAGTTACATAAATAGAACACCTGTTACCTATTTGACCCCATACACATAGGCCTGCCTATTAAGCAGTGTAGTATGTGCTACGTTTGATGTCAATTTTAACCGATTGACATTTTTGGTACACATCTTTTATGTAAAGGAAGATAAAAGAGTAAAATCCAATTGTTACAGCTGTATAATTATTTTTCATGGAAGAATTTTTTATGTGCCTTAAAATCTTGAGAGAAGTTGTTCACCTTCAAGCCAGTGAAGCCTTGTGACCATCTGTAGCTGCCAGTTCTCACACTCAAAATTTACAAGTTCTTTGCATCTACATCACTAAACCATCTGAATTTGATAGTTTATAACAAACTAATTGTTGCCTACATCAGTATCAGAGCCTTTACTTAAGCTTTCATAGTAGTGACTCTAATCATGCAAACTCAAGAATGACCTGAACCAAATCCATGGCCTCCATTTTGGAGAGTGGAGAATACAACCCAGTTACTTTAAATAGCAGATTGCGACCAGATCTTAAACAGCAACCACATGTCCTGGTCTTTCACATCAATGAATGTAGTATCTAATAGGGGGTTTTCCCCAAATGTGGTCCTACAAAAACCTGTTCAAAATGGCCGATTTGCTTTGAAAATTTAGTTATTACTCCAATGGATTATTTGACCCAAAATGAAAATTGTGAAAATTTAAGATCCAATATAGCAACCATATTGGATGTATTGAAAATCTTTTCACTGTTTCTCTTGATTGGACATGGCGTTTTCAATGAAGGCTTCTTATGTCTATTTGGCTCTAAATGAAAATGGTGCAGATTTTTTATCAAATGTGGCAGCCGCAATGGAAATTGTGAAAATCTTTTTGTTTCTCCTGAAATGGATGTCATATTTCCATAGGGTTACCCCAAAAGTATTGTAACTTATTATTTTCTAAATGAAAATAGTGTCTAATCTTGTATCCAAATGTGGCCATTGCTGGAGCCAATTGGAAATCTTGTTGCTCCAGAATATCATAGATGATTTCAACATTCGACTGTTTAAAAGAAGAAATGGTCTTTCATTCTTAAAGGTGTTTTGGACAAGCTTGTGAAGTACAGAGGAAATGACAATTGTAGATGATAGGATTTTTACTCCAGAACATAGTTGTTTGGAATTAACTATTTATTTATTTTGTAGTCCTCACAGCCTGTCAACTCGGGTGCAACCTACCAACAACCACCGCCACCCCATCCTCAACAGGGAGGCTTCGGTGGCTCAGGATACCAGACTTATGTGGGCCCTCCACTGTACAGCCAGTTTGGCCCAGGGGCTCCTCCACCTCAGCAACAGCAGCAATATGGATCCATGCCTCAAGCACCACCCCAGCAAGGTACACTTTGTTATAACGGTGAACTAGAGCACTTTATCACAGGATAGTATTATGTGTGTTTGTCAGATGGTAATTTGAAGTTGTCACAGATATGTAACCACATATCAAAAATTTGTCAGCAAGTTCCAGTAGGTAATTGTCTGGGTTTTTTTTGTTTTTTTTTTTTTTTTTTTGTTTTTTTTTTTATTGTTTTGAATTAAATAAATCAAAACCATTCGAGTCTGTTCTTTTTAGTTTTAGAAGTTCTTGTTTGATTTTTTTTCCCTCCAAGTTATTCCAATATTAATTTTGAGAAATTATACAACTGGATTTGATCATTTTAAGCTAAGATGAATGAAAGGTAAAATTAAAGGTAACCAAATGCAAAAATACTGCTAGCGCATGCAAGTCACACATTTGTATGAATTCCTGCAATTAGAAAGCAGCGATTCGTGAGAACTCCCAGAAGCAAGTAGCAAACATACAAGTGTACTTTGTGAAGTATACAATTTTTATTCAAGTGTTAAGAAAATTTAATCAAGAATCTTTTAAAAAATTGGCAAGATGTTTATTTTATTAAAATACCTTTGTTCATTCCAAAGTCTGCAGCTGTACATTGATGCAAAATGATCCTTGGATATCACAGAAATTATTTATAATGGAAAAATGTGTTCTAGAGGGATTGTGCAATTTGATGACCTGCTTTTTCTTTTATGCACTAAGAAACTTTGGGTGCATTTCTGGAAGTATGGGTTATAGTTGTGCATAGCTGGCTAGAAAATTGCTGATTCTTTTCAACTTCCAGTTTTGGTGGTGCAAAAGTGCAAAGTAAATGGAAGTATGACGAAATTGAAAGTTGAAATTGAGCTTCTCACCAAACACACGTCTTGCAGAGTTATTTTCTGCTGTCTGCAACAACCCTCAGAATTTTTAAAATATTGACGCTGGTTTTTCTTAACAGCCAGCTATTTGAATAAAAGTTTGATTGTTACATCATTTAATACTTGTTTCCATCTGGCTAATATACTAGTCTATGTGGCTCTCGTGTTGATTTTAATTTGAACCCATCAGAACCCAAATAAAATGTTTGCAGCATCTCGGCAAATGTTTTCACCTTCTGAAAATAAATGTTTGGTCCATATGTTAAAACTATAGATTACTACACAAACAAAGTTGCCCCATCTACAACTCCGATCTCTCTTGCCACCTATCCATATTTGTGTAATTGACTTGTCTCCGGTTTTTCATTCTAGTTTACTAACTTGACAAACAGAATTGATTTGGCAGAAAGGGCCACCGATGATGGTTCCCTAAAATCATATGGATGACAAAATTTAAAACTATTAGTGTTGTGTAAAGTTCGTTTGGAATAGTTTTATTTTTTTTCTCATTGATTGATTGTATTTCTGTTCTGCTTGTATTATTTGCTTACATCTACAATTTGGTGGGGGTGTGCAAACTATTTCTTTATGTAATACATTTTTAGAGCAGACTTTACTGTTCTCTAGAATTCTGAAATGTATGGTTCTAGTCATGTCTGTTTTGTCAGCTGAATTTATCATGTACACTTAGATGATTCTTTAATAAAGTTTTAAAAATTATTATACTAATTTTTAACTCTCCTGGCTTTAATACTAAATGAACATAAATCATGGTCTTTCATTTGTTGATCTGTTTTAAATCTGTAGGCCATATTTCTGGTCCAGTTTTCATTAAACTTGGAATATGGTCTTGTATCATTGACATCTCAGACCAGAAGTGATGAGTGAGATCTGTGCGTATTAATGAGGTGATTTTGCATCAGTTCGTCACCATTCCCGAGTCTGCATATAGTTTAAGAATTACAGTTATTCTAATGGTAATTGTTTGGAAATTACCCCATTTACAAGACTTATTTGTGTTGTATGGTATATGCATTCTTTAATTACCTTTTTCAAGCAAGAGAAAGTCACTTTTATCAGTGCTTGAAGATTACCAAAAAGTCCTTTCAGACCTCTGTCTTTATTGTTCATATAAAGCAAATACACTATTCTGTTTAATCCTTGAAACATCTGATGCTAATGGAAGTCCATCATTTTGATACTAAGAGACTGGGGTTGTCTTTTTTGTTAGAAATAGACAAGTTTATCATCATCCAAAATGTGGAGTAGTAGTACAGTCTTGCTCAGTTACATTTTTGTCTTTCCTCTACCTCTATCAAAACCCAGCATCTACTCCATGGGCTTGCTGCATGTTCTTGGTCATTTTAAGTATTTATCAGCAGGCCAGAATTGAACACAGTAATTTGTCTGTGATGTCTATTGCATTAACCTGTTGAAATGCATGATGGAAGATGTTCAGTGTACAAAAAGGACACTATGTTAAAAATAAACAGGATACTGTACATTATTTGTAAGTAAGGTGAAATGGTTTCTAACTCCTTTCTTACTCGATCACTAAATATTTATTAATGCTTAGAAAAATACAATATAAGGCTACTCTATAAAACATTTTGTTACAAGAGTTTGGATTTTTATCATAAAATAGGACAAGATGTGTGTTCTTGTTACAGGTCATAATACTGTAGTATCAGTCAAGCTGTGCTTGGAGAACCTGGTCCCATATTATTGGCTTTGCAAGACAGGTTTTCCTGTTTATCATTTTTTTTTTATGTTTGTGGTTTCTAAATAAGTAGATAAATACAAAAATGAAGTATGATTCAATGAGCAGTATAGTATCAGGTGGTCTGAGTATTTATCTTTAATTTTATCAAAGTTTCTGTTATTTGTACAACAGTAAATATTTTCTGGACCAGTGCTTGTCTTGTGTGGACACAAGTGTAGAATCCTACTGCTCCTGTACCTGTGGGCTAGAAATGAAATTTTCAGCCATTTTATGATGACGTGATTACATGCAGATTTTGGAATTTAAAACCTACCATGGTTATAAACAATAGTGTCAGAATTGGAATAAAATTGCATGAATTCATATCTTTTAAACATGTGAAATTTATTTCCTGCACCTTTTAAAGACTTTTTACATTTTTTTGTCTCTTTATACACAAGTGGGTGGTTGTTTTTGAAAGTGATAATGATAATATTCAATGAAACATGTAATTATTCAGTTAAATATTAAAAGAAAAGAACATATCCCAGCTTGATATATATATATATATATATATATATATATTGTATGTTATTGGCTTAATAAATAATTAGTCTGCATTCAAAACTGTACTCTATGCAAATACAGCATGTGCTAGTAAAATTTCATGTTTCAACCAAAGGGATTGCTTTCTGTTCCATGTTAAGTTGCAACCCAGTGGCAAATATTCTCCCTAACACAAAAGATAGGTGATGTGTAGGGACCACATTCAAAGTAACAGATTTCATGCATCACTGGAAATAAGCAGTGATCATGCATTGGTCACATGACACCTCTTCTTTGTTACAAAATGTGGGTTATTAAAACTTCATGAATATTCATGAAATTTTCAATCCAATCAGAGGTGATGTAAACAATTTGGTCAGTGGTTGTAGATTTGACAATAAGTTTGGCATTTTAAATAAATGCATCATCAGAATTGGCATATTCCAAGCTTTATTTTGCTGCCAAATTTATATATTGGAAACCTTTATAGACCAACTGCAACGAGTATTGAATTTGTAAAACAGTTGAATCTTCCTGTGTCAACATTGTCCACCATATTTGAATTTTCTAACCGCTGATAATGTCAGCTTTTTTATAATTAGTGTTCCAAAACTAAACTTATTATTAATTTTGTACAAATTGGTGTGCCAGAAGATCATGGTAAGATGAACATGCAAAGCGTAGATTTTCATCCACTGTAAGTAGGCTAAAGTTGTCAAAGCTGTAAATTTCTGAACTAACAAACGATCATCGGCTTTAAAATATGTTCACCTCATTACGTTATTGCATTTAAATTTATAAAAATGATTTTTTAAAATCCACTATCAGACAAATGCAAAGTTTTGGTATGACAATTTTTTGGTGTTTTTCTTTTTTTATGTTGACAAGCATAGTAAATTAACTATACACACACTTAAAGTGGGTTCTTGAATCCCAATGCATTGATAACATTTGATAGGATCAATGTTTTCAAAATGCAAAACAAAAAAAATACAAAGTTTGGAAAGTGATAAATTATTTTGCAGGTATATAATATTGAAACTTTAGTTCTAAGTGAAAGATGGCTGCAAGGAGCTTAATATAACATCACAGGACTTGGAAGATGAGTCCAACCTGAATCCTATTCATGAACTAACAAATGGACTTATACTTTAAATTAATTCATACATGGCAAAAACTTGTATGCCTTGTTCATTGCTAATGTGATATATTTGTATTAAGTTAAATGTCATAAAAGTTGTGAAAGGTTTATATGCTTTTCATTTATAAATGAAAATATTGAAGCGGGACAACAGATTTAATGAGAGCAATGAATTCAACAGGAAAAATGCAATCCGAATATCAAATTTTATAATATCTCGACACACAAAAAAGTTGTAACAGTTTTTATGGAATGAACATTTTATATTTGTTCCATGGCTACATAAGCTAATTTAAAAAAATTTTTTTTTTGCTATAAAAAAAAATATCTGGTGGTTTCTTCACTCCACAGTTAAAAGGAAGACATGAACATATTGGATTCCTGCTAAAGTGTTAGGATATTACAATGTTGGCCTCTTTAGTGAATCTGACATCCAATATGTCACCACTGCAGCTAATTTTAATATCTTGTTACCAATGAAGAATATCAGAGATAGTCTTGTTTTGAATGTGTGGAAATAGCTATCTGTTTAAATAGATGGCACTTCATATTGAAGTTGTTCTGTGCACACATTTTGTACATGGAATTGGTTATGTTCAACATGTGGCTTGAGATTCATCTGCCACGGTATGCATTGTCTAATGTGAAACGCTAAATGACATTACAAATAGTTTTAATGAACACAATTGCTGTTCGTATTTAAAATGCTGACTTTTCAAGAACTAATAAAATAAGTATTTTTATGACATTCTGTTGCATGCTTTTGGTGTTAAAAATGGATTACAGTTTTTATATAGGGCTAATTTTTCTTATTTGTTGATTTGTCTGCTTAGTAAATATGCTGCAAATATTTGTATTGTTTAACCCTTTTGCTACGACTGCCGCACTTTAGCGTCATCTTATAATAAGCTCCTGAACTCCACTGACGCATATACACCATTCAATGACTCGAGCCCTTCTAATGTGCGAACCTGCTTATAACGCAGGATCAGTGTGGATCCCATATTTTAAACCAGAAAATACCCCAAAAACTGATCCCTATTTATTGAACTTTAAGAACATCGCGATCCAAATTGGTAATGGAAACTTGTATATATATCGCTCGTTTTATTGTTAAAATAGTAGATAGGACATGGAAATTTTAATCAACACTATGAAATATAAAATGTAAAAATAGATCATACCATTTTTTACATTTTCTTTCCAAGCGGCATTCCTAGTACACCACAATTAACGTTATGTAAGGAAATTTTGATCAATGAAAATGTCACTTACACAGAGTAGAGGCAGTACTTTAATAAATAAATACAAAATTTGTGTTCTAGTTCTATCTTTTTGTTCCTTTTAGGTTTTAGGTGTAATCGTCATAAATGCAATGTGTCATTTTGTAATTAAATATAAAATAGCTATGTCCAAGTGATTCTCTGAGAACCTAATTAAGTGCCAAGCGTGTTTTGATAGCTGACTTCCTGAAGTATTTGTTGTATTGTTGCAGCACTGAATTAAAAGCTGGCCTCCTTTGTATTATCACATTATGTCTTTTTGAATCAAATAAAGGAGGTGGAATAAAACAAGTTAAAAGGCACAAAAATCATACAACTTAAAATCTTGCGGCCCTGTTCATATGTTGGGTGAACTCACTTAATTTGATCAAACACTTATAAATGTTATTATGTAACGCAAACTACCTTAAATTAACCACCTCTTTCATAACTGTGATCAAAGAAAACAAGGCAGCCAAGCAAAATGAATACTTCATAAAATAAAGAGCATGATTTCACAGATACTGACCATTGTGGGCATGCGAGTTTCAGAGAATTCTTGAACTGGCACTTAGATATCCTCGAAGATGAGGTGCACAGGTCTGTGGATGATAACCAGAGATGTGTACTGAGATAAAACATACCAGTCATAATAAAGGATGAAGAAAAACATCTTATTATTATAATGAATATTAATAAATTTTAAATGAACAGTACAAATTATAAAAAATATTATATAAAAAAAGAAACAAAATAAAATGAAGTGGCACAATTCGGTATTGAAGAGCAATGTTTCAATGATACAAACAAATAACAGTGCCACTGCATGTGCAAGGGAATTGAAGGGCATATAATTTTCACATGCTTTCATTTGGTGAAAATTCATAATGAAAAGTTTTTAAAATTTCAAAAGGCATTAATGCAACATTCATAAGATGAGGAGTTAGTGTATACAAAAACCACTATGCTGTAGGTGTCAACCACCTGAGATGAAGATCTGTATGCAAGACCAATAAAAACCTTAGAAAGACCAGAAGAACCTTACATGAAATAAGATCAACATTTTAAAACAAATGCTATACACAAAGTATTTTTACACATATTTACATATAACACTATCATCTTCCTGCTTTGGCTGATTAAAGCTTTTTGATGGATGCTCCCTTTTTCATTTCAAAATTTGTTTCAAGCAGTTTTGTCCTTCAGATCATATATGCCCGCTGCCACCACTTTAATGTCTTTACTGCATATTTTATAAAAAGCATGGGAAGATCCTAACTTGGATACATTTACAATGCTAGGGAAGACTTTAATCCAATCGGCCTGAAACTTGCCATGACTTCGGTCAGGGTCTTCAAGCTTGCGTTTCTTGAGTTAGGCCCATTTATTTCATGGATGGAATATTTCAACTAGATGAAAGAAATTTTAAAAATTAAACATTTTAGATTTGACATGTGATAGAGGAAGATCTTTGGTTACGAATTTATATTTTCCCCCATAAACCCCAAGATATTACGCCAGGAGCTATCCACAAATTGAAAAATGAAATAAAAGATCGACAAAGTAGCAGTCCAGAAGTTTATACCTTGCTATTGATCGTTTCTATTAAAATTGCGTATCAGGTGTTTGAAAAGTTATGAATTTTATATATTGTTTACCGATTTTGCTCAAGAACTTGCTATAAATTGTTAGTGTTAAATATTTTCGAGCCACGAGAAGGTCACTCAGTATCTGTACTACTTGCATCATTATGGAAATCCATCTTTCTGTTTGTATTACATATCTGACAAACTTAACTCAAAACTATGCCACTGCTAAATTAGCACACTATTTATTTTTAATTAGTATATTGTTTTAAAAAAATGTAATAAATCAACTTCATCTTCACACAGAAAAGTTAATTACACCAACAACATAACTCCTACACTATGTAAAGTATGAAAATTGATGTAAACTTTATGCATTTGACAGTAATAATGTATAAAATAAGAAAACATATACACAGGTAGTTGGTTGATATTAAAAATCTGAAAGCGTCAAATTTCAGAGCGAAAGGAAAGTGTGGTTTTGAGTATGATTTGATTGGTTGTTTCGAGCCACCCTGATCTCGTTGAATTCTTGTTCCCAAAAAAATAAGTCCAAACCCCCAGGTGCACACATAACAAAACATTTTTATAAATTGTACGAAAGACTATACAAACGGGTTGTATGGCTGTACACTGACAAAAATGGAAAAAAACTGCACGTATTACAGGTAAACCATACAAGTTTAATGACCTTTGTTTACATTACTGCAGAAGTTGGTGAAACATGCAAAATCAATTTTAACTATGAACATAGGCTCTTTGTGTAAACATGTACGTCATATAAATTTGATGTTTTTATAGCAGGCTCACGGGGACCCTCGCCCATTCCTCGAATATCCCCTACCATGGACCAGGGTGTCCAAGTTGGGTCTCAGTTGCAAATGGCAAGACGACAGACTGGTAAACAAACCATTCTGAAGCCACTAACATCCTTTATCCCATGTTTTTAACATTCATTTTTAAAATGCACTGCTTCAACTTTTCAGTATGTACGTAATAGTGGATTTCATTACATTTCACCAATTGCTAGAACTGTATTTTGAGAGCTTGTGTTTATACATATTGGTTTAAACCTAGACCAATTTTTCCTGTTAGATATTGCTTTGCACTTTTACTTCCATGCTTTTTATATTTTCACTCCACCTTGCTGTGTTTTAGGCATGCATTAACGTGTAATAAGAAAACCTTTTGTATTTTTGCATTTGTTTAAAAGGTTATTAAAAAAAAGAAAAGCTGCACAATCATTTCTGGGAAAATTGTTTTGTGAAATTAAATGGAATCCACTACTGCTTTGATACTGATCTTTTTACTGGCACTGCCATTTGAACTTCTCCAGCTTGCACATTCCATTGTTTTCAGAGTTCACTGGCACCTTTAAAAAACGTATTGCATTTTGGCTTTACAAATTAATGCTTCCAGTTTTAGTGTGCGATTATTGCTTCATTTGTTGAAATTCTCTGCCCTTTAATTACACTGCATGATTGAACTTCTGCATGTTTTGTTTGCATTTGTAATATATGAAAATGTTGAATTCTCATCTTTCTGTATTTTTAAATTCATTATGATCTACATGTATATTTTACCTGATGTGCTGCTTATGGCATAGTCCATCACCCATGCACCTGTGAGCACAAGTTGTCTCTAATTCTCTACTCTGAGGACTGCCATGAAACTTTACATTCGATCCTATGGTCTGTTTGGTGCTTACTTGATGTCTATTGTGACCATATAAATTAAAAAGGTGCTGAAATCAAATATAGCCATCATGGCAACCATCTTATTGCTGCTCCACTTGAATAGAGGGTTGTATCAGCATGGAGTTTCCACAGAAATACTTTATGATGTCATGTTGGTCCTAAATGAAAATCTTCCTCTCACTACTCCTGAACAGAATGTTATATTGTCATGCGATTTCCTCCGACATTTTTTGTCTTCTTCTTCATAAATGAAATCGGTGCTGATCTAAGTCTAATATGGCTTCCTCGGTAACCAACTTGACAATCTTTTTATCACTACTAATAAATGGATTGTCAACTTGGCATGTGATTTTCACTAAAAGACCT
Organism: Sinohyriopsis cumingii; assembly: GCA_028554795.2. NCBI lineage: Eukaryota > Metazoa > Mollusca > Bivalvia > Unionida > Unionidae > Sinohyriopsis > Sinohyriopsis cumingii. The sequence continues at coordinate 128,032,746 of CM068835.1, forward strand.
CGTCTTGGTCCTAAATTAAAAAGGTGATCTCTGATGTCCACTGTATAGCCATCTTGATAATATGGTTTTTGCTACTAGAAAATGGAAAGACATTTTGATATATGGTTTTGTTTGAAAATATGTACATTGTCGATTCTATATGAAAATGACACACCCTCATCATTGCCTTTCCAAAGAGATGACTATATCAATATGGGATTTTCACCAGTAGACTTCTTTTGATTGTCCTTAATGTTTCAGTTGTACCTCCAGTGTCTTGATTAAGTTTCGTCACCACTACTTGATCAAAATGGATCATACTTGAGATGTCTTGTTTTATCCAGATGATTTCTATGTCAACATTGTCCCAAATGAAAATGGTTTGATGATGACATCCATCATGTTTGACACTTGACAATTAATTTCCTATTTTCACATAGAGTATTGGTTAATTTTATACAATTGACCAGTATAATTTGAGAGCCATTGAAGATATTCTGATGCACTTGAGTATGGCCAATTCTTGTGCGGATTTAGACTTGTTTCCACCACTTTGCCATATGTTGAACAGATTCAGGTTCTTGGATACTTGTAATGTTCCTTACAATCAGCAGCTCAAAAACCATTCAACATAATTGAATTTGACAAGAATATTGTTTTATAGGTTTAGATTTTAGTGATCCTTGTAACCAGCATGGCTTTGGAATCATTTGACATCATCTGAAACAATTTGGTATATGAATTAATTGTATGGCTTAAATATGTCTTTTATGCATTTTTCTCATTATTTTCACTTTGGATGTTGCATATAGATGACATCGCTGAAAAACCCTCCAACAAATTCTGGTGCAGTTTGGTAATGAACATTTTTGCAGATTTGAACATCTTTCATGGCTTAGAGTTATTTCCATGTCAAGCAAATTTAAATATAATAATATGCTTCTGTTTCATTGCTACATCTTTCCAGGATGTCAGGATTGGGTTGATTACCCCACTCTTGTACATTAATCCTTGATCTTTGGGTGGGGTGGGGGCTGACATTGGGTTTTGCTTGAACGCATAGGGAAAGGGATATGAATGGTGTCCATTTTCTGTATGTAACCTTTTGACCTTTGCAGGATTTGGGAACTTCTGCTACCTGGTAGTGAGTCTCTTTCCTCCCATGACATCATGGATATCTATTCTTTGACCATCAGAAGAGGCAGTCTGTAGATATAGCTGCCTTTTCCTAGAGCCACGAAAAGGGATTGTCAGTATTATTTGCCGAGTGGAGGAGATTGTTATTAATCCCATTGCCCTCTGTTTGCAGGAACAGGACTAAGACTGTGCCATCTTTATGTCTTCTTCACGTGTGGAAATTAAATTCAGGAAAGTTCCGTCTTGCTTTAAGAGTTGAAGCAAGATATTGATGCCCTTTCAATTCTGAATTGACACAAATAATCTTCCAAAATATATTGTTGAATCTTGCCTTTTCTCCCATTAGGGGTCCCCTTGTGTGGCACGTGGTAGAGGAGGAAAACTTTATTTGACAGCCTCCTTCCCCAAAATCTGCATTCAAAGCCTTTGAGTGCAGCAGAAACCAGGATTCTCTCCAGTTTGGAGAGCTGGATGGGTTCCATTTCAAAATTAGACCTTCTATTGACCCAGCATTCAGCACTGGTTTAGGGGTTTACTCAGAAGTTTTCTCCAGGCTAAGAGGCTGCTATACAGCAAAAGGGGTGGTCTGTCCTTGCTCCACACTTCATCCTCTGGTTTCCACCTGAAGGTGTATGATCTGTTTGCTGTTTTTGGCTTGTGAATCTCATTGCCTTGAAAATTAGGTTTCCCAGGAAGAATGGATTTTTGTCCTTCCTAAAGGAGGGAGGTATCCTGCTTTAGGAAGTTGCACCATTTCCTGCCAAGTCTACATATTCACAACAGCCAGATTTAACAGGCTTGGTCATACCTACAGACAATGTGGGTGTCTGTACAATAAAGGATGTTCATTGGCTTTGTTTCTGGGACCATCTGCCTCATTCAAGGATCGCTATTTATTTTCACAATCAAAATTGATAATGCTATGGGAGGAGGTGTACAATCCTGGAAGGGTACAGTAGAGAGGGTGACAAACTTATCTGGATCTAATCCTTGAGCTAATGAAGTAGGATCTTAATCCTTAGCATTTTATTTTCATGGGGATGAATTTCCTCACCAGCTGAAGGAGGGTTCCAGATAGAATCGCTCAGATTCTGCCCTTTAATTGTCTCATGGGTACTCTTAATGCAGTAGCATGTGTAGTTCCCCAAGGAAACATCATCTTCAGTTCTTACATCTAGCAACCTGGGGGACCCTTCAAAGACCAACTGTCTAGTTTGAGCCCCTCGAGATCCAGATTTCATCTGCACCTGAGCTGGTGGTTACATCAGGATTGGTTTCTGCCTGGAATCCTGATTCATACCAAGGAACCTTACTCCTTTCTGTACATGTTTTTTAATCGACTGTCACTTGAACATGGGAAGCAAGCATCTATACATAATATATCTGAATATTTTAAATTACCTGTCTTGTTAAATGACCAAAATAACTAAATGTTTCAAATGGACAAATGCGTGAAAGACATCATTATAGGAAGTAGGGTTGTGGTATTCCACATGTCACACATTGAATTTGATACTGAAATATTCTTTATGTGTTGCCAAAGGCTCCCATTTAACCAGCCGTAACTTCTGGACCACAATATTGGCAAGTATCTGGTTGTACATTGCACTTCTCTTTGTCAGTTGCTCAGTTTTATGAAGAGGTGAGAACAGACACCAGCCAGCCATCAATGTCAATACAGGTTTTGGGGCTAGCTGATATATTGAAGTTGTACTTGAGGGACTGTTCTCTGGAAGAATTGACCCTTCATTACAACAATGTAGATATGCAGGCGTTATTTCTAGGGGCGTATCAGCCTCATAAAATGACATAACATTGTGGCCTTGAACTTGTAAGCTGTAGCATACCTCACTTTTAATTTAGATGCTCATGCTTCTTCTCTCTGCATGGATGTCTGGAACCTTGGAGGATATTAATCTTGAAGTTTGCCAAATTCTAAGGTAGAGAAGTGTTCTGGTGACAGCCAGATCAGACATGTCCACGTGATCCTTATAGGGTGGTCTTGGACCAATCATTGATAGAGAAACCTTTTTTGAACTTTGGGAGAGACCAGTAGTGACTCTTTTGCATCAAAACTGAATAGCAGACTCGTTTTTTTTGTCACTCCATTGTCTGATGGGATTGTTTTTGGAGTCTGAATCGCCATGCCTTGGGTCATCCTGATAGCTCTTGTGTGTCAACACAACATTTTGGCAGTCACCCTTTCTGCGTGGATTGTTCTAACTGTAAAGAGAGCTTACTAGTTTCTCATGAAGAGAGCTTTCTTTCATGTCAAAGCCCATGAAGGTTATGGCTAATGCTGCATGTTGCGTGTGCTTTATGAATGATGTCACGAGCTGCCATCTGGTGGTCACACTACTTTTTCATAATTTTCCTTCAAACTTTGGCAAGCTAGCACAAAGGCATTTGTTTTTTGGTTCCAGTCAAGCAACACTTCGTGTGATTGAGATGTTCAATTTGGAACTCTCCAACCATAAGGCAAAAATAGGGTATTAAAGTAGAAAAAAATTCTTGAAACTATGTATACTGAGGTTTAAGCTATGAGGGGTTTCACTATATATATGATTCATTGGTAAATTGCTTTGTATTACATAATGAATTTTGAAAGCTCTTGGGAATCTTGTTTCTCATCATCAGTAGTGTGTTTTGATCGTCTCACGACACATTTATTCCATTATCATAGCTGTTGTTTCATGGGTATCACCTCTGTCATTATCATCTATATTAATATGTAATGTATGGCTTTAATGCTTGAACAGTGCAGAAAGGTTCTCATTAAGATTATGATAAACCTTCGAGTGAGTGACTTCTAAGGAACTGATGACTTCACACCCTTGGGTTATGATAAACCTTCGAGTGAGTGACTTCTAAGGAACTGATGACTTCACACCCTTGGGTTATGATAAACCTTCGAGTGAGTGACTTCTAAGGAACTGATGACTTCACACCCTTGGGTTATGATAAACCTTCGAGTGAGTGACTTCTAAGGAACTGATGACTTAACACACTTGGATTATGATAAACCTTCGAGTGAGTGACTTCTAAGGAACTGATGATTTCACACACTTGGGTTATGATAAACCTTCGAGTGAGTGACTTCTAAGGAACTGATGACTTCACACAATTGGATTATGATAAACCTTCAAGTGAGTGACTTCTAAGGAACTGATGACATCACAAACTTGATCACGATGTGTGCTTAGATCAGTAAGGATTACAACTGATGATTTAATAGAAATTCAATAGCTATCACTTCAGTGGCTGTTGGAAATGTGAACTGAAATGGATAAGATGAAAATGAGAACATTACTTGTGCATCTGATACTGGTACTGGGAGTGATATCTTGGCCATTTGAGCATAATAAATGCAACAGAAAAAAGAAGTGCAATTAATGAGATGAGCTGAAAAATGAATTCAATGAAAAATGTTTTTTTTTTTTTTTTTTTTTTACAACTGTGTAGCAGTTGGAACGAAGCAAGAGATGACAGTATTAGTCACCATGTGATTTCAGTTCATACATGCAGTCTGGTCTTGAACATGAGAAATATTTTAAACTAACTTGGCATCAATGAGGAATGCTTCCATGAAATTTAATTCAATATTTTGGAAGACCTTAATGTAAATATTCATTATTGTTGTGATGTAACAAGCAGAAAATATTGCTTGGACCACTTAAATCGACTCTGGTGGCCCATAGAGCCACTTTTCTTATAAAGCAGTGGACAACACTGCACATCACTAACGGCTGTTATATATCATATATATATATATATATATATATATATATATATTTGATCAGATTTCACTGTATAATAAAATGTTGTGATTTTGTCATTCAATTAATGGAGCAATGGTGAAAATGTAGATTTAATATAATGACTAATGTATTAAGAATTTTAGGTCAGTTTTAATAAATTGATTTTGTATTGGTCTGAAATGCATTGTAATATGCTTTTCAGGGTTAATGTATGTATTGGTGTATAGATGCATCAGATTTCTGTCAGGATTAATAAAATAACTTACAAAATTTAAGCTGTTCTAAGGTTTGTGTCAATTTGCAAAGTAGAATTTTATTTTTGTAATCAGACATTTAAAGTGTACATTACTAATATTTTCAGAAATGTTACGTCACTGTTTTGGTATTTCTTAATAGCATATATTCCATATATCATACTGCACTGGCCATGCTTTATGCTTGAAATCCCAGATAGTAGATGCTCATCTACCAAATTTAGATATTGATTACTATAATGATAAAATAATTTCTTAACGAGGTCCTGTTTTTTCAGCATCAAGAACACCACCACCAAATAGAAAGTCTCCCACTTCAGACCAAGGTACACAAGTTCCAAGTGGCAGCCCTGATGGTCCAGAAATGAACAGACCCCCTCCCAGTCAGTCCAGTAACTCAGAAAGAAGGGAAAGTAGGCGGCCAACCTCGGGCCAACAGCAGCATCAACATCAGCAGCAGGCAACAAATCACCAACCATCTCAAAATTATCAGCAGCAAAACAGGTCATCTGGCACGAATTCCAGGGGTCGGGGTGGTTTTAGAGGTATGACGTGTACATGTTCCAACAAGTTAAAATATAAAAATGGCATGAAAACACTAGAAACAAATTGAGAATCAATTGATATAGTGATTTTGAATTGCACATTTATTAAGGCTGAGTAGTAAGAAAACATAAAATGCCTTGGAAAAATCAGCAAATTATTTTTCATGAAATGCTTTGTCTCTCCAGCCATAGTTAATAGGAGATGTAGCATTTTGCCTGTTTGATCATTAGTTCATTCCTTGTTCATTCTGCTGTAAATACTTGTACCCTATTTCAAGCACACTTGTGAAATGTACCCAAGGGAAAGTAACTTGGGAATATCAACATTAGTACACTGTGACCTAAATACTGTGCTTGTGCAGCTTTTGCTTTTCAGCTGTTTGTCCCGTGGCTACAATGGCAAAAGGCTTAAAATAGAAAGATGAGTTTACTATTGCACTGGTCTCAAAATGAGGTCAGATGATGTTGGTTTTTTTATATTTTAAATTATATATATATTTCGTGTATATATAAGGTACTAATGTATTTCATGTATTTTTTCGTACCCTTTAATTTTTTTTACACAATCCAGTTATTTTATTAATAATTATTTAAATTATCAAACATAATTTCTACTAAAAAGATTTATGTTTGCAAAAAAAAAGATTGAAAAAATAGCGTACTACCATTTTGTTCTTACAAAAATTTATAATTGTTAGTGAGAAACTACAACTGATGCATAAGCATGGGTGCCCGCATCAAAGGTCATGGGGATCACGTGACCCCCGGAAATCATACTGCAAATATATATATATATATATATATATATATATATATATATATATATATATATATATATATATATATATATATATATATATATACACATATATATATATATACATATACATAAATTCCAACAAGTTTAATCGTGCAAATGAAGCTGAAAATATGTCACAAGATTCCGTTCAAAACTCTTAGTAAATATTAGCTTTAGTTTCAGACTGCTTACTATACTAAGTCTCCTGGCTGTGACTGACTCCCCGTCCCATTCACCTTGTAAAACAAATCCTGCGGGCGCCCATATGCATAAGCTATCTTACTGTAATTACAGTATTGACTGGTGTTTATTAACAAATGAACAAAGGACTTCACAGACCATATCTTTAAATATTATCATTAATTAGTTCTCCTTATTAAGTCTGTCACCGTAACAAAACACCACATGCATTTTAAAATGAGTTCGGAAGATCTTTAATGTTTTCTTATCCAACTGAAATTACACCTCAGAACATGCTCAAGTGAAGACCACAGACCATTGGTCAACTAGTCTTATTGTTTCATTATAGTCATAAAATATAAAAACCTAGTCATTTTTGCAAATTTGAAAGTCACAGATTCCATTAAATTGATTGTGTGTGTGTGTGTGTGTGTGTATATCTGCACACATATACACTAGGGTTCATAGGGTCTTTGAGAGTTTGGAGAAAATGAAGTAGCATTTTCAAGGCCTTGAAAGTTTGGGAAAATCGAGCAGCTTACTCTGAGGCCTTTAAAAGTCTTTGAAAATTGAAATAAACACAGAAAATTTTAATTTCTCATATTCACAACTAAATTGACCAAGGTTGTTAGATTTGGATGTATAGTCTGACTATATCAACCAGTTGTTTGAAAACCTTTAATATGGTAAAAAGTGAAAGGAACTTAGTCAATTCATTCATTGATTTATAATTTCTAACCTGACTGTGATAGAGTCACTCTAACACCATCATCATCTGCATATTTCATGCTTAACGGAAGTTTCAATATAATAGACAGACATGCTCGAGATCAATTTCAAATTCCTGGACAGGTACATTTTCAGCAAAGGGGTGTGTGCACGACTACAGATGTACATACATACGTCTTCTGCTCCTGATATTTACAATGTCGAATCAAGCAAAGGAAAAGAATGACAACAACAAATTTACCTTTCACATGGATTTAACAAGCGGTTTGATTTTTATGTTCATGTGTGCAATGGGATTTAATTCCAGACTCTTGACGTTATGGTAATTTTACGGAATTATCCGGCAGTTCCAGAATAGGATGAACTACATCATTATGTTGCCTGATGGAAATAAACTAGCCCACAGTGTACTCAATATGGTGCCATGTTAGTATGGAAAGTCCATTAAGCATGAAAGGTGCAGGGGATGTCAATTTTAGTGCCATTCTGGTCACAGTCAGGTTATCAATTATAAATCAATGATTAAATTGACTTTGTTCTGTGCACTTTTTATCACATTAAATGTTTTTGTTATTGAAATGGGTAGGGGGTACAAACAAACCGCGAAATAGTCAAACTATAGTCAAGTTTTTTTGGGTTCTTTCTTTTGATGACCCATTCAGTTTCATTGCTGCCGCAATAAAAAATGAGCATTTGTTTGGCCATCCAAAATTGGCCTTGGTGGTGACTTCAGTAACACATGCACTCCTCATCAAAGCAAGCTGGCTACATCCTTCATCACAGGGTTAGCACTATAACTATTTTCAGCACGTTTTTTTTTCTTCTAATTTCATGGTGTTTGTTTTTCGTAATCATATCATTATATATGTAAAGCTCTTAGAGCTTCTAAAGATTAGGCGCTATACTTAAGTCCTCATTATTATTATTATAATTATAATTATTATTATTATTATTATAATCACAAATAAAACTGCTACAGTCGTTAGATTCGGATGTAGTCTGTTTTCCTGGCTTCTTGCTATTGATGAATTGTTCAATTTGATTGGACGAGCCCATCAGTTTTGGCCAATCAATATGTTCATTACACTAATTCATAATTTTTTTAACAAGACTGTTCAGCCAGTTGAATTATGGTTACATTGTACAAGTGCTCTATATAGAAAGTGCACAAAAGTAACACGCTTGAGGATTCAAAATTTGTTCAGTCAATTTACATCTTCAGTTTTGATTCGCCTCGTGTTTAAAAATGCCAGGTCTTGGCTCTTTCAACAGTATCTGGCTTGAACAAGAGAAATACAAGGAATGGCTGGAAAATGATTAAAATTGTAAACGAAAGGCGTTTTGTGCATTGTCCAGCAAGGAAAAGGGAGAAGCAAAGCTCCAAAGGGTCCTCAGAATTATGTGTGAGGCAGGAGTAGAGCCCCAATGCGATTTAATATTGACTCAGTATGGAATATTAGTGGATGAAGTAATCCAATCGGACAATCGTCCCTTGAAATGCTTCACTAGAACAGATGACATCCTTGATGAAGTGGTTTATTCCGTCCTATCCAAAAGATAGGAATATGTTGAACTTTGGAATGTTCTCCAGAAAATGTTGTTGTCACATGGGCAGGCATCAGTGGAGAGAGTTTTCTGTCCACAAACAGGTATCTGTTGAGAACCTATGCAGAGAAAGCCTCAGCTTAAAGGCTAGTTATTAACACAATGAGAAAAGTAGGTGGACCTTTGGAAATCGTCATTAGCAATGAAATGATGACATATGCCTCCTCTGCAAGACATAAGTACCATGCCTATCTAGGCAAGAGAAAAGCAGAGGAGGAACATGAGGAGAAAATCGGAAGAGCAAAGAAATGGGAGTTAGCCATGGATGAAGTGGAAGAACTTGAAGCCAAAAAGCTGCATCTTGAAGCTAACATTGCCAGCCTACATGCTTCCTCTGTTCAGAAGGCAGAAGAAGCCGAGTTAACCCTTTCATCACTAAGTAACTTTGGGGGCATAGAGTCCTCAACACTAAGTAACTTTGGAGTTGTAAAGTTAAATGATTTGTGGATTTTGAAATAACATAACTTTGCCAATTTTAAAGATATCTGGCTGGATTAGGTGTCAAAATCAGGGTTAAAAATCAAATTGTATGACTGACTAAAATGTGCATATCTATTACAACTGTTAAAATACAGGTGCAAACAGGTAACACAACAGGTAAAATACAAGTAATTATCTATTTACTTCTTTGAAAACTTGTTCAAATGACCCTAGATGTACTCATGAATAATTCCAGTATCAACACAAGTCTTTCTTTCAGGTATATGACAGGTAGAAATTAAAATTCCATAAAATGCCTTGATTTCATCCAAGGTGAGATCGGTCCACACACCTGTAATGCCTCTGGCACGTTTGATCGTCACATTCAAATTTGTTAGATGGACAGTGTTTCCAAAAACTTAATCTGAATAGAATATTTGAAAATGTTGATGGCGAGTTCAAATAACAAGTAATGCGTATGATTGTATGTCCTTATAACATCTGCTGTATGGACAGCGGCTTCAGTAGCACATTGAAGGGGTGGATGGGAATGTGCTAGGATCGGCAACAAAAAAGGGGATGGTTGGTTGACCAAAAATGCATTTTTTTTTTTTTTAAATTTTTTTGCTTAATGGTTAATGAAAGGGTGGACAAAGCAGCCGAAGTCATGCATTTTCAAATAGAAGATTTCTTATACTGACTTCAAATATTGTGCAAATCTGTGTGTTTGTCATACTTAGCAAAATTTGTGTAATGAAAACTCCACACGCACAGACTCGCACATCAAACCCACACAGAGAGTGGCATCCCTTGTATAGAAAAATCTGAGAGATAAACCCTGTTTTATACTGAACCAAGATAAAACGTATCACTCGTTCATTTATTAGATCAAATCTGTTTTAATTTATTCCAGTTATATCAATGTTGCTGTGTTTATGGGTTTATTTGTAAGAGGGATATGCGTATACACAGATGAATATTGTTAGATTCTGTGGGTCCTGGCATTATTTTCTTTTTTCAACAAGTATAATAGGTATAATTAGTTCTTTTTTTAAATAAATTCTAGCAAGATTATTTTTTTCAAGCTATTTGATTGCCAGTCATTTGTCTCTAAAAATCTGTCTATTGTCATCACATTGCATGGCATTTTTTATGTGCACAGACCTTCATCTCATTAATAGGTCAAGGTCAATGTTGATAAATCTTGGGCTGTCAAAAACTGCCCTTTATAAGCAGACATTAGACAAGTTATGTATTTAGTCTCATAGTAATAGACTGTTTTATTTCATAACTGCATTACAATTGATTGATTCAAAGTTAATGAAGAAAGCTCTACATATTAGAATTCAGTCTTGTTCTGCTGTTATATTTGGTAACTTTTTTAATGCCCTATTGAGAGGCCTACACTTTAACCAGATTGGTTCCCCTTTCTTCAACTTTAAGGGTGATGATGTCAAATTGACTAGATTCTAGATTTAACCCTGCATTTGAGATCATGCTTCTATTGCACACGAGTCTTTTATATTTTTCCGTTGATAAATGCTTAACACTTTATGTGGTTCAAGTGCCTTTGCTTTTCTTAATGTCATTCTTATGAATAATACGATTTTTTATGCAGGTGGTTTCTATAGAGGATCAACACGTGGTGGAGGTGGGTCTGTAGGTGCAGGTGCAGGAGGGGATCGGGGAGGATTCCGACAGGGCGGTCAGCGCCCACCAAGTGCCAGAGGAAGGCCCAATTCTAGTCGTCCCCCCCAGGAATCCACACTCAAGTTTGAGGGGGAGTTTGATTTTGAAAGTGCCAATGCTCAGTTCGACAAGGAAGAGCTTGAGAGAGAATTGAGAAAAAAGCTCACATTAGGTAATTTTCTTGCAACAATATTGTAAGGAGGCAAAAGTTGGTTGAGAATTCTTGAAATGGGTATTTTGAAGGCATGTTGAATTAAAGGAGAGATGGATAGTTCAACCTGTATGATTAAATAGCATCTTCACACCAGCAAAATGATACTTTTGTCAAAAAATTGTATTGATTGTAAGGGCTGTTCCAGTAAAACATATATCCCCACCCGCAAAGACTGATCTTTTAAATAACTTCTGAAGGAGGTTGATCGAAACTATTTTGATTTTCATAGTGGAGGGTTGGTTGGGAAAAGTACTTCTGGTATGGGTTGTCAGAAAATCTTGAAAATTGCATCTAAGCCCACTTAGAGGTTTTACTTGTGCAAGTAAAACATCTTGGGTCAGAAATTATGCCAAGACATAAAAGTGCGCCAAATTTTTATGAATTTTCCATACTTTCAAAGCAATGATGCACCTGAACTCCCACAAATTGTGTCAAAGTCATGCATATAAAAATAGTACCTTGTGCAGTATGCGATTTTTATTTAACTTTTAAAGTGGTCGTTGTGACACAATTTGCACTACCATTAGATGTACCATAGCGCATAACTGCACATTCAGTTTCAGGAAGGCAAATGTTTAAACTGCTGGATACTTAAGCTCAACTAAATTTGATTGGTGCATTGGACCCTGAAACAGGTATTTACAGTAATTTAACCTTACATTCATCAGGGAAGTTTTACAAATGTTTGTTTCATAGAAAACTAAAATGGCAGAATCCCAGTATGGGTTGTCTTAAGCACATGATTCAAGTCTTCAGAGGGATTCTGGTTGATGTGTGTGTTAGAGCACAAATATTTTTTCCAGTAATTTCACCGATGGATCAGAAAAAGAAAAAAATCGAATCCTCCAAAGATTCAAAGATAAATACATGAATGCATAATGCAGTATTCCATTCTAGTGCAGCATCATGCCCATTGCATGCTGTGCAGAAACGGTTTTAATATTGGTCATGGTGGTAAATTTGATGTGAAGACACACTTGAAAACAAAAAAACACATCGAATTAGCTTGTCTTACTAACTCCAATACTAAGGTAACTTAATATTTACAGCGGAACTCAAGTGCGGACATGAATGTTATAAATGCAGAGGTGTTATTTACTGAGTTCTTAAAAGATAGATAATGAAGATCTTGCTATTGGTGCAGAGGCAAGAGAATTCATAGAACACGGTTCTGCTCTTGCTGTGAAGTTCTATGATAATGTTAGAGATTATTATGCTACAGCCTGTATTTACATGCTCCAGAAATTCCCATATGGAGATAAAGTGCTTTTAAATGCTTCAGTTGCTGATGTAAATGAGAGTCATAAAGTTTTAAAAGTGTTAGAATCTTTTTCGAATGATATCCCTTTCTATTGCTGCCCTTGTCTACCTTAGATCATCTGGAAGGAGAATTCAACCTGAGAATATACTTAATGCAGATAGAGTTGATGTGCAATGGCACCTTATTTCCCAGCTAAAAGACCCAATCACTGGAAGATATAAATTTCCTCTTCTTTATCAGGTTATGAAAGGTATGTTGGTTCTTTACGTTCTAATGCTGACAGTATTGTTAACAAAGATAAAACTGTATTCAGATCCAGGCTCAGTAACCCAGTACTTAGTACTCGACTGGTGTGCAAAACATTCATGGTCTCGGCTAGTACAAAGTGTTTTGAAATGCAACATGATAATCTGTCGCTTTCTAAAGCTAAAAGTGCTACATATGAAAACATGAAGCAGTAAAGGATGTTAAAAGACCAGAGGGTCACATAAATCATTTGTCAGTGAATTGTTAGCATGTTATATGTGGACTACTCTTTTTATGCTTGGATTGCTCTTTTTGTTCACTTGGATTACACTTTTTCCTCGTCAGTTGTTGGCATTATTAAGAGTCCAAAATTGGGCACAGCAAAATAGGATTATAATTAATGAAGGTAAAACAAAATGCGTGATTTTGGGGACATCACAAAAGCTACACAAGTCAGGGAACCCAGATCTGTTTCTTGCAATAAATAATCATCCATTAGAAAATTTCAAAACATGAAAAGCTTGTAGTTGTGACCATAGATAATTTATTATGGAAAGACCATATTGATAAGCTTTGTAAAACACTGTCATCCAAATTGCCCTACTTGGCAGAATCAAGAAATATTTACCTATGGAAACTCGAAATATATACTATAAGTCATATATTCTTCCAGCAATGGATTATTGTTCAATGTATGGGGAAACTGTGCTAAATCTGAGCTTGTCAGGATTTATAAACTTCAGAAACGAGCAGCATGCGTAATTTTAGATGCATCTATTGATCATCCCTCAAAAGCTTAGAAAAGATTTTGGGAATACACCACTTGTTTGATAACTTGCAAACCTTCTTATAACACCAGGTTTGGCATGGACCCTGAGTTTTAAACCAGAAAATACCAAAAACTGTGATCAAAATTGGTAACGGAAACTAATATATATCCGTCATTTATGGTCAAAAATGGTAGGTAGGACCTTGAGTTTTAATCAACATTATGAAATTGTCATCTTTTAATAGGAAGTCGTATAATTTGTTACATTTTCTTTCCAAACGATATTCTTAGTATGCCATAAATAACGATATTCCTGGAAATTTTGATTAATGAAAAATGAAATGTTACTTATGCCTAGTGTAGGCACTGCTTTAATAAATAAATATCAATTTTTTTTTAAAAATTGTCAAGTGCAATTTGTGCTTTGGTTCTATCTTTTCATTCCTTTTAAGTTTAATTATCATAAATTCAGTGTGTATTTAAACGTAAAATGTATCAATCTACTGATCCATATCTGTGAGGGTTTTTCTGAGAACCTAATCAAATGTGGACCTATCTGACTTAACGGAAGTATTTGTTGTATTGCTACAATAAATTAAAACGCTGGCCTTTGTAGTATCACATTTTTTTTAATCCAATAAAATAGGTGGAATAAAAAAAAAGTTAAAAGGCATGCAAGTTCTTACATGCTTACAATGTAGCATGGTCCCAGTAGTTATGTTGGGTAACTCAGTTCAGTTGATTAATTGAACACTGTTTTAAATGTTATTGTGTATGTACTACCTTAAATTAACTTGCTTGTTCATATCTGTGATCAAAGATAGCAAGGCAACCAAGCCAAAGGAATACTTCATAAAAAAAGAATTGTTTTACAGATATGGACCATTGTTGGCAAATAATGCTTCAGAGAATTCCAAAATTGACACTTGATATATCCTTAAGGATGATTAGAAGTTGAACTATCACTTGTAATGAAATCAAGGCATCAGTATTGTACTAATTGAGATTCGACGTAGACAATAGTCTTAAGAAATAAATGTCACTGGGTTTTTTTTTAAAGAAAAGGAATCTTGTATGGTGATGCATCAACAGTTATTCTGGGTCTCCTGCTTCGCACTACATTATGATATACCATCCGGGAGCCAGACTAATCAACAAAACAAAGCAGTGACATAATACACAAATGTTTTCATGTCATAATGCACAAATGTTTTCGTATACACACAATGGTAGCTGAAAATAGTGGGAACAATAGTAATCATTTAGTTGTTGAAGATTTTGAAAATAGATGTAATTTATATAGAATGATGAACCACTTCAGTAGAAATAGTGCTTTTCTGACAAATATTATCGACACAATTGTGAAACAAGGATTAAATCTTTCAACAACCCACCCACCCCTGTGTGTTTTTGATGGCTACTGGATTTTTTAGGGAGGACCATTGGTATGGGGTCTATGTTTTTGGACCACGTTGTGCGTGAGTTATTGAAATAGAGGTGTAGCTACATTTTCTTAAGTGAATCAAAGCAAGGATGTAAAAAAAATAATTTTTATTACAGCTGTAGGATTTTTGAACAATTTCTTGTCTATTTAATTAACAATTATCTCCTCACCTTCAGCTCAGAGAAATGCATTGACATATTTGAGAATCTGACTTAGAGAATGATTTGAGAATTCTTGATATTGTCCATTTAAATGCTTATCAAGCAGTATGCATCGGTCTCCAGTACCTATTTATGTAAACAAGAAGTCTCCAGTACCTATTTATGTAAACAAGAATTCTCCAGTACCTATTTATGTAAACAACATATGCAACATAAACATCATATTGTAAACACCACTAGTAGATGCTATATTTTCCTAACATAATCATGCTTTTAGTTAAATCCTCTCGGAGACTAACTTGAAAGTGAATCCCAGATACATACCAATATTATGATTTCAATACAGCTGACAAGTTAAATTATTAATATTTAGTCTTTATTTGTCAGAACTTGTTTTAGAAAATATGTATTCATATTGTCACATTTACTGCATGAGAAAAATGCGAGACTAACTTTATTGTATAAAAGATAGAAAGGACCTTGAAAACATGAAAGAAAATATCTATCAAAAGAAAGACTGCATATAAACGCTAAGTAAATGTCTTGATATTTGTATTGTGGAAAGAAACTGCAAAAGATAAAAATTTATGATCTGAACATGACTCCTTGTCAGCAAATTAGCTTGCACTGGGTTATCATATTCTACCCAGACGCAGGCATTCAATAAATAGTTATATATATTGAATCCCTCACTCAATTTTATGGACTTGCCCATTAGGCTGTTACCTTGCAAATTTGAACACCAGTAATGTTACCTACATATATAAGATGACACAAGAGCCAGATAGTAGTTTTTGTGTACTAATAAATTTCTTTTCAAAATTTTATTATTTTGTCTGCTGCAGTCTGATTAGCAAAAATTCAAAGTCATTTGAATTTGCATTTATACTGACATTTCCTCTGAGATCTGAATATCTGGTGGGGGGGGGGATGAATTAACAGTATTTTATTGATTTTTGTTCTAGATATATTTTGGCGATATTTAAATGCAGAGCTAAAATCCATTCAGGTTATAAACAAGTATGCAGAGAGAGAGAGAGGATATCGTTATTTGATTCCATATTGGACTGCAGAACAATATGATAGGTAGCCATTATTGGTTACACAGCCTTAAAATCTGTGTAAAAAGAGGCTTTATCATACTAAACAAAGCTTATATATTTCTTAGGAAAAAAGTTTGAGAAGGTTGTTCAGTTTGCCGCAGTATAAGGTAGTTTGTGATTTATCAAGGTAAACAAAATTTGTGATCGTTTAAGAAAATTTTGCTGAAACCATACAAGCCCATACTTTGAGGTGTACTGCACACAGTTTTGGAGGAAATGATGTCGGCATTCCATATAATCTAGGTATTGAACTTTGATCCTGTGGCAGCACAGGACTGCCTCCTTGCTTTCTGTAATTGTTCATAATAAACCATTATTGTCTTGCTTTTATAGCAACAGATATAGTGAGATGTGGTTTCACATTTAGGTTGTTTTTTAAAACAAAATATATTTCTGCATTTCTTTGCTGTTTTTTTTTTACCATTGGGTTCTTTGTCCTGTTTTTCTAGTGAAAAATAAGTGCATATTTTTTATTTTATTTTTTTACAATGCAAATTACTACTGAGGTGGGTAGAATTCAGATTTAATTGAAGGGTCTCTTTCATTTCTTTTCATTTTTGGTCATCTGCGACGAATTCTGTGTCCATGAAGAGAGAGAAAGGTTAAAACAAAAAGGGCACTCCTGTTTTTGAAATTAATAAAGTCGCCTCAAATGCTGCTTAAAATTTCTTACATCTCTCAATGCTCAATCCAGGCTCTTGACTTCAAAAAATTTAAACAGCTGAAAACAGTATTTGAGCTTTGAGAATATGTAGTTTTCAGAGGTACTATATTTGAGAATGGAAAGCTCCAATTGGGTTGTTTTTGTAACAACTGGTAAAGTTAGCCTTGCATGCCTTAAACGTATTGATTATGGATACCATTTTTTTTTGGCAGATGAAAGTAAAGTGAATGGAGAGAATGAGGAAAATGGACTAGATGAAGAAGAGCCAGTTTTCTATGACAAAACCAAGTCCTTCTTTGATAATATAAGTTGCGAAACAACAGAAAGAGAACAAGGGTAAGTACATGTCAACCAGCATGACATGGGGTTTTAACCCTTTAACAGATCATTCATTATACACCCCACATAAAGTTGGTTGGGTGGATATCTACAGGAGTGGGCTGGTCATGTCATCCACCATTTACACTTTTGATTAGTTAATGCCTGGACCCAATGGGGTATCTTGAAACTTGGTATGATTCTGTATCAAAAATTGTCCTGTAAAAAAAAAAGAAGTGAGTTTATTTGATAAGAGTTTTAGGAGATAGTCTCATTTGATTGTGATTTTCACTTTGGCAGGCTAATTTATGATGGTATTAACTGCAGCTGTTCACATTCGGCTCTTTTTCATTCAGGTGACTGTCACTCCTACTTTTTTCCAGTGGGTATTTCAAAGTTACTGTTGATTTCAGCTAATGAAAACTCCAAGAAATTTCCATCAAAGACATCATTTCTCCTTGGCAGCAGAATTTTCTCTTTTCTGTTGCTGCTATTTTCAAGTAACTCCACTATGTTTACTAGCGAAATCAAATTTTTGGTTTTGTGTTCTCTCTGGGTGTTGATTAGATTTTAATTTTTTCTTATGTTGCCAAATTTTTCTTCAGGCACACAAATTTTGCCAAGACATGCTAATAAAGCAATTTGATATACTCATCCCACTAAATTTGCATGTGCCAAGTGCATTTGCATTATGTCCTTTCTGTGCCATGTAGTCAGATGAGGTGTGGGATCTGGCAGAGAGTACCCACTTTTGTAGCAAGAGAAAGAACAAGGCTCCCTTCTTCTCTTCCCCAGTGAACCCCTATCAGTCCAGGAAGAAATTGGTGGCACTTATCAATTGCAAAAATTACCAGCACCTGTGGGCCAGTGATGCTGCATGAATGCCGGAATCAAGCAGAATTTGTACAATTTCACACACTTGGAGATCAATGATGCATGAGAACACACATCTGATTAGTTTAAAGTTGTGCGTATAATGCATTCCATGCAGTATTGAATTTTTATTTAACTGATAACCCTTAAAGTATAGATGCTTATTGTCCCAAATTTGGTAAGAATATCCTGAATTGCCAAGCCTGCTCACGAATCCTGCTTCTGTATTCAAAAATTGTAATCTTTCGTTAACATAATAATAAACCAAAAGAAATTTTTGAAGTTGAAGTCATATGTGAGTATTTTCAAGTCTTTCTGGTAATTTTTAACATATCACTTACCAGCATACAACTTGAGTGTGTTTTTGGTCTATTCCTGTCATTATGGTAGTGTGCAACATTAGACCAGTTTCTGTTATAATCAGAAAAGTTTGTTTTGGTCCATCCCAGTCTTTTCTGGTAATTCGTGTCATACACATATGTGCCAACAATTATGATTTAGGTGTAATCACTGCCAGTTTTTTTTCTTTCTCACCAAATGATGTTTTATGCAGGCTTTGGTACAATACAAAATTAAAATAAACTTATTCAAATTTGCTGATGTCAATTTTATTATCACCTCTTTAATTCCACTTGTATAAAATAGAGAATATTCTTAAAAGGATGAATTATGTAAGAACAGCATAAGAGTTCTTTCTTATTTGCTATTTATAGCAATTGTATATGATTCATTTCCAAGAAAACCGATCAGTTTCATCAAATTTGACCTATGCTTCACAGATTCATTATATTGATAAGCTAGTTAGTTTGTGGGCCCATCTGTATTTTTAAAGAAAATGGCAAAATGCTTTGGTGCAAGCTGTGGATGTAAACATGATGAAAATCATTAGAGCAGATGGATCTTTTCAACTTCAAATTATATCAGGAAAAAAAGAACAAATCAATGCCACTTGACAAATGTCAAGACATCTCACCTGTCTGTGTGAGTTCGAGTCTCAGGCTCGGCTAACGTTGGTACGAGAGAAAGCCTTCCAGTAGCTTCTCATGGGTCGGTGGTATTAGCAGCTGTCTCGTTGGGCAATCATCATTAGACATGGTCAACCTGGTGTCAGGATAATGTGACTGGGTAGGTTATGATGCTAAATGTTTGTGGCATTAACAATCCAAATCACACACATAACCTTGGATAAGAATCTAAAATTAAACTGTATAGATATTTATATGGTCAAAATGTTAAAAAGGACACTGGCATTGATGAGTTTAAAATCCTGATACATCATTACGGAGCAAATAAGAAAGAAATTGGACATAATAGTCTGCAAATCACCGATTAAAGAAAATGAAACTTTGTCAGAGGTTATGTTCGTGAAAAACATGTTTTGGAGCAGAAGTATCCAAAGACAATACCTATAAGCTGTGGAAAGTTGTACATAACCATAAAGAACTGTTTTCCCAACTTGTTAAGCTGACAATGCTAGCTGCCTTCAGACAGCACACAGAAAGGTGGTCTCAGCACAGAACAGTATTCATAAATAGCTGAGGAACAGATTAAGTTCAGAAACACTCAACGGATTAATGCTTTCAGAACTAGAGGTGACAGCTTTGAAAGATTGATTTAATATAGCTCCAACAGGGTAGAGCAGGAAGAAGAGATGGTTATTGAATTGTTGGATAATATTGAACTATGGCTGTTTCATTCTCCCCGTTTTTTCTATTCCCCTTATTTTTATGGCAAATGGGAGTTCCACCCTTTAGATAAAATCCTGTCAGTATCTAGGGTGAGCAGATCCAGCCTTTCCAGTAGAAGCAAAAGTTCATTCATCTTCAGATTGCTGGGGTCAACCTGTACCCTAGTGCCAGGACCTCAATCATTGGCTGAATTGAGGTCCACAAGAAGGTCCTCATCACTTGACAGGGCACTGTCACCCAGTAACCAGGCAATAGTAACTGGATTTTATCTACTGTTGACTAGGTATCAGACTTTTGTCCTTGCCCTACCCGACTCCTTTGAGGGCGTGGGGATATAGAATAAGCCTGAATCATCTTTTTGTATGTTGTATGAAGCATCTGGGTGGAGGTTGGTTCATTGTTTTGGATTTAATGCTATTTTTCAGCACATGATAGGTTTTACATGGTGACCATTACCTTAGGGATGCTATTTGCAAGCTTTCTCTTACATCCACATTGGCCAAGTTGAGACCCTAACCCACTTACCTGTTTGCTAATAGGTTTTGTTCCATAATGTTGAAGGAAGAAATCCATTTAGTTGAGGGTAGGTCAGTGGTAACCATTTTGCTGCAACATGCTACTAGTGGCCGAGTGGTCTAAGCGCTCACCATTACAGATCGTTGCCATCTCACCTGTCTGTGCAAGTTCAAGTCTCAGGTTTGGCCAATGTGAGTATGTGAGAAAGCTTGCCAGTAGCTTCTTGTGGGTTAGTGGTTCTTTCCGGGGTTTTTCCAGGTTCTTCCTCCTCCATTTTGTACTGGCCGCCATGTATAGCCTATCTTGTGCTGAAAAATGGCATTAAACCCTACAACAACAACAGCAACACGCTAATTGAGCGTGAGCTTCAGCTGGATAGGTTGTTAGAAAGGCCATGTTGATATATAAAGGCCCTGTCTGATCAATTGGCTTGTCATGCCAAGCTTTATCAATATATTAAAGGCTTCATTTTTACTGATGTCCATTACAAAGGTCACCATTGGTTTTAAACAAAATGTACATACTGTGGAGGTTAAAGTCCTCAGGAGCTGTGGAATCTAAGATTATCTCCAGTCTGGAGAGGACTTCTGGAACAAGATCTGATTGAGACAATCTGTAAAGGAACTGGCACAGACATTTTCCAGGAACATGGAGTCTGCCAAGCAATGTTCCAGAGTCCCCTGTCTCTGCCTCCACCTATCAGGTGCATTCCCCTGCTTCGCCCAATATGTCTCACACCACTCCACCTCCAGGACTCAGACTGTGACACAGGCTTATCTCCCAGTAAAGGACATGGAGGCATCGGAATTTAAAGCTTAAATCCTAGTGACAGTCACCTCTTGTAATATCTCTTCACTTGAAGGTTTAATCATTGTTTTCATTGCCTACTTGAGGTTGTGGCAAAAATGTCAATATCATTCTCCATGTAGCTTCACCTCTGCAAGAATGCAACCTAAGGTCTTGCTGGACTAAGCAAGAACATTTAGTGGGCTGCACCACCTAAGGTGGGATGCTTTTCAGAGGTCGTTACCATCTGTAGCATCACAGGATAGGAGAGACCTGCAATGCCACTAGCTATTACTTCACATTTATCTGTAGGTCATTCAGTCCAATATTTTTTTAATGAAAATCTAATCACCTCAGTAGAATTCAACTATATTTACCACTTGTACACTGTCACCTACAGATTATAGTTGTTACATATTGCAAGTAATACATTGAGGTCTAAAACCACGTGCAAACTATCTTTACAAATGGCACATTAATGTGAATATTTTAATGGGGGCTGTGGCATGACAATTCCATCAAAAGTACATATATTTTACGTGTGAGGAAATAACATAAAATGTGTGATAGTATTGAGGTATTATCACTTTTAATAGATGGATGTTATATGAAACTGATAGAAAATATTTATCACAAGAAAATGTTTCATTTTCATCAGTTCTAATATTGAAAAGTTCTATGATAAATAATGAAACCATAGCAAAGAATAACATGTAGCATGAATGACCATGCATTGAATTATTCATGGGTAATTACAGATCCATATTACTATTGTTTTTAATTTCTCCCCTTTTTATGGAGGTGAAACTAACATACTGATGTTGTAATTAGTTAACTAAATTGATAACTCACATCATTGGTTTTCAGAGATGGAGGTCATCAAAGAATGTTGACTGAGTGGGGATGTTAGGTTACATCAAGGCGATAGGCAGGGATGATGGTGGTAGTTATTGCTGCCAATCTGTGCTCTTAATGTTGTGTACATTAGGAACACATCACAGTATATGCAGAATTTAACTTTTTTTTTTTTGTAAGGTACTAGTTTTCATGGATCTTGTGCTTGCTCACACCTTGCATTTAAAGACACAATTAGAACTGTCCCTCTTTGGAAACTAAATGACCAATTCTCCAATTCATGAATTTAAGAATTAAGGAATTGTATTTGGAAAAAACTTGTATTTCTATGAACTTCAACTTTTGAGTTATAATTTTGATAGGAGAAGTACAAGAACCAGTTGGCGAGAAGAAAAGAAGCTTAATGTTGAAACATTTGGTATCTCGGACACAAGACGAGGCTACAGGGGCAGGGGAGGTTATCGTGGAGGGGGAGGTAGAGGCAGCTATAACAACTACAGAGGCGGTGCTAGAGGAAGAGGTGGTGGTGGTGGATTTGGAGGTAGGTATTTTTTTGTGTGTAAATATTGTCTGACAATAGTTAACTGGATTTTCACTCCATCAGGCTAGTGGTATGTTGGGACCTACAGTGTGTTCTACCCCATATTATGATTTATTGGATTCTTATAGACAAAGTTGTTGACCCTGATTTCTATGATGGGGGGTTGATGTCTCACTGCCTTAATATTCAGTGTAATTTAGCTCTTTTCTGACTATTGCCAGGGGAATTTTCAAAAACATGTATAGATGAGATCCAATATTGACACTGTTGCACAATTTGCATACACCAGTGCATTTTTTCTGTCTCAGAGAAATCCAGGCACAGTTGAAACCAGGAGATGTTCTAGATTGGTGGAGTTGTCTGTCATTTAGTTGGCCATCTGTCATGAACATCTTATCAGTATTTATCTTGAATGCATAGTCATATATAAGCATGGGATTTTCACTGAAAGATTTGAGATATCTAGTTTGTTGCAAATAAAAACGGTGCTGACTTGACTTTTTATATGGACACCACAATGGCATTTTTTGAGAATCTCGCTATCACTGCTTCTCCTGGATCACTTGTAATAGAAATTAAGTATTAAGAATCATAAAACCTGGTGAAGGGACACATCTTTACAAGTACTACACACGCATTACAATAGGAGGTCACTGAAGCATATTTAAAGTTCAGTCATGCCACAATCATGAAACTAGGTCATTGTATGCATTTCTATTAATACCACTCTTGTAACAAAGGTAACAGTTCACTTTATTTTACTTGCCTGTGTTCTAGTTTGGGTGTAGCTTTTGACTAAAGCCATCAAATTTCTAGAAAACTTCTACTGGATACCTGTCAATTCTAATGATTGGTTACTGGGTACCGGAACAAAGGGAAATTGTATTAAATGCATACAAACCTGAAGTTAAGTCCACATTTTGTTAAAATTTGCAGTATCCTATAAATGTCACTACCTATAATCATCTTGTACAAAGTTCAAGAATTCTTCGTTGTCTGATCCAGTAAACTTTTTTGGTCTAGTAATCTTAAATATCATCCAGCTCTCTTTTCTTGGCCTCACTGTCATCAGTAGAGACAAGTTTGAGCTTTATAAGTAACACTTTTTATCATACAATTTGTGAAATCTAGTAGAGGTTGCAAATGAACACGTCAATTGTTTGGCAAAATTGAACAACCACCCACCCATCTTGTTACTATCAATGGGTGGATACCCCATTACCCGGATACCCATTGGCATCTTGTGACCAAATTTTTCTTCTGTTTGGTACTGTGCACCCGGAAATGTGAAACATTGTAAGAAGATACAGTACTTTAAAATTAAGCATTTTGACCATATTTCATGCATTTACTGATTACTGATTGAATTATTAAACAGGATGGTTGTATACATTTCTCATACAAGTTAAGAGTCGCATTTTACTGGCTTAACATTACGTTTTTAAATTATCACATGAACTTTTTAATGCAGCATGCATGCTCTCCTATCTGTAATAATTAAACTCTACGAGAGGATTGATCTTGAGTACTACTGCGTCCTTGCGGAAGTCAGTTATCACAGTCCAAATTTTAAGCTTCATTGGCTCAAAGTTTTCATTTGATATTTTCTCAAGCACTGTTCATGCAGTCCATGACAGTATACATCTCTACCAGACTTGTTCAGCAAAAGAAACTGTGTGACATACTTTATCTTCTGTTACACCTTAAACCAATGATGACATGGGTATTTTTTTTATGTTGAGTCCCACCTAAAGTCATGAAATTTGGCAAATGTATCTTGTTCTGCATCCTTATTGATCCATATTTTACGATTAGTTTATGCTAAAATTTAATATATTGGGTGCTGTTTATATTCCTGTATAACTGTATGCATCTTTGTTAGTATTAACTTTGTATTGTACCTGTGCATGAGCATGGGAGTTCTAATGATTGGACATCATGCTGCAATGATGATAAAGCATTCATCTTAGAATTTTAGCTTTTCTGTTCATTGGCCAGAATGTCTATTTGGTCTTAAATTAAAATAGTGCCTATCTGATGTCCACCAATTCAACCATCTTGAAATCTTGTCACCACTTCTTCAGAATGGAAAGTTGTATTGACATTGGGTTTTTGCCAGTAGACTTCTAGTTGGCTCTGAATGAAAATGATGCTACTTGCCTGTCCATTATGGTCATCAGAGAGGCTGTCTTGAAAAACTTATTGATACTCATGAATTGCCTTTGCTAGCCAAGGTTCTGATAATGTTTAACCCTATCTACACCTAGAGGAACAAGCAGATATTTTAATGCTTCAGCAGGGATGGTCCTGGCTTTTAAAAAGCTGTCGCCAAAAAAATCGCCAACCTCAATATTCTGTCCCCAATTTTCAAAAAGTGTCGCCAGAACAAGTAGTGTACATTTTTTCAAGTGTTAATTTAGTCTATTAATGTAACAGGCAATGAAAATTACAAAAGATGGGTTAGTTAATACTCTAATTACAACAAGCATTAACAAAATGTTACCAAGTGTTACATGAAGATCGTCACGATTTTATGGCTGCCCACTTGTTGAATGCAGTTTCAAAGTCTAATTTTTCACATCTGTACATGCTGATTCTTATTAAATTCTCGAGAGATGAGATGCAGAGTTTATTTCTGATGTCAGTTTTTATGAGGTTCATCTTACTGAATCCATGTTCACAGTCTACAGTGCTGACAGGTGACACTAGTAGTCTCTCAGCAGCCCCCCCCCCCCCTTATGGCTAGCTTCACAAAGCTTGTAGTGAATTGCTTCCTAAATCCCAAGAATAATCACTGAATGCTGTATACATTTTCTCGACAAGCAAAATAGGATCTCCATTCCCACGAATGAAACGTACACGAGTCAACACCTGGCAATATTGGACCGTATATATAAGCATAAATTCACACCCAATTTAGAGATTCTTTCACTCCTGTATTTTGAGAAATAAATAATTATTATTAATTATGCAAAACTGTTTGGTTTTTTTTAGCTATTTCTTGTTGTGGAGTTTAAGTCTCTGCAGCCGTAACACGGACTGGTGGCAATAGGAAAAGATCAATGAGTAAAATGCTGTACTGGCGACAGATATAATTGTGATTGAGATTTTTTCCATTTGCTTTGTATTTATGCTCAGTAGTCGGTACTTCAAAGGTTATCAGTTTTCTATGAAGGTTCAACAAAACTACTGTATAGGTATATGTAAAAAAAAAAAAAAACAAGGATTAGCCATTCAATTAATTGTATCTGTTCTATTGGCGTCTTCAGAAGTCGGTCAGTTGTAGGTATAGTTCGGTAACATGATTGACTGTAACACAGCATACAGTACTCAGCCCAGATGTCAGCATAAGCAGATTATGATGTAACAATGCACTGTAAAGATGGGGTTGTCAATACGAACAAAGGATCGTTTGTGTTACAGATCGATTCCAGTGCATTGCTTAGTCAAGTTTGTGGCTTCCTTTCATTCTCCCTTTTAATTTATCCAGTCCAAATCCATGATTGTATGTACAAATTAAATAGCCAAAAAGTCTGTCACCAAACAAATCGCCAGATGGGATATTTTTGTCGCCAATAAGGAAAAAAAAATCACAATTTGCGACATTGGCGAAGCCCAGGACGATCCCTGCTTCAGGTCTGTGAATTTCATTGGATGCTGTGGCAAGCCACTAACCCTTTGAACACTGTTCCTATATGATTGAGACAAGGGGAGCTCATAACTTGAATGGAAACGGTAATAAGCAAATACACCTGTAATGGCTTTTGATACTTAGTCATACTTTCAAATGTTAAACTTGCAAAGTATCCTTTTGAAGTCAATTACCTCCTCCATTTCTGGCCTATAAAAACGCACTGCTGTTGCATTCTATTGGTTAGTTGGCATTACTTACTAAGAGAGGCAACTCCTGAAATCCAATACATGTCTCTAGGATAAAGCACTAAAATATCTGCTTGATCTGCCATAGTGTAGATAAGGTTAAGATATTGGAACCTTGGCTAGCAAAAATGATTATAATGAATAGTCATATCAACATGGGAATTTACTCTGCAACATGTTAATATTACAGTGTCAAGTTAACTTTATTGGCACCATTTTCTGCATAATCGTTTTGAGGCTTTAGATGGGCAAGTGGTCCAAGGTGCTAACCTTTACAGATCGCTTTTGTCTGTCCACATGGATTTATGTCCTGAATCATCTGTGGGTATGTGAGAAAGCTTGCCAGTAGCTTCCCATGGATCTTGTTCTTCCCAGGTTATTCCTCCACCAAATATACAAGTTGTCATGTATAGTCAGTCTACCATGTACTACTAATGGCACTAAATCCCACAAAAACAAACCAATTGTATCGTTTATAGTGGCTGCTGGAGACAACTCTAAACTTCATGGAGGTAATTACTGTTGTGGGGTTTTATTGGAGGGGGGTCACTCATTTTTCCAGGCTTTCATATCTGCTGTGCTTGTGTTGTGATCAGAATATATTTTCATTTTTCCTGTTAACTTTATCTTGCTATTTTCAAGATGCAGAGGTTTGTGGATTATGTTTCAGGAGGCCGACCACAGGGTTTTGCACCAAGAGGTGGCAGAAGGAATCAAGGCTGGGTAGACTACAACTATGAACCAAAAGGAGAAAAAAGGCCACCAGGAAACAGAGTATGATTATATGTCTCACTCATTGCTATGCATCAGGCTGGAGTTGTACTATACTACACAGTCGCATTAAAAGGGCTCTCCTGCATATATTTTCAAAAATTTAATTTGCTTTCATTTTTAGTTTTATTTGAAATGTAGAAAAAGTTTAAAATTAAGTTCGTGTTTAATCTGATAGCTGAATATTGCATTTATAGACTGCCACACATCGATGTACTTAAGGGTTTCCTCGTCTTAAAATAGAATTTGACTATACTAATATGATCATGTAATAAATCAAAATAATCTACAGTGTGAGGGTGGAAATTGATGCTTTCATATTAATTAAGGTGATGATAAATGACTACTAGTGTTGCGTATGGGATGAAATAGTTTTAATACACAGTAGTATGCTTTTCATCAATAATGGGAGTTTTAATAATGCAGTTTTAGAGCAGTGGATAAAGCAAGTAGTTTGTTGTGTAATGAAATCATATGGGTCATTTCAAAGTGCTGTGGATTGAATGTGGATGTTGTAATCTATTTTTCTTTCTCTCTCTCTCTCTCTCAAAATTATAAAAGGGATGAGCCTTCTATTTATATATACAGTACACCAACATACTCATCCCAGCTTCACACTCAGTGCAAATTTAACGTTAATAGGCGAAGCTTTAGAAGAGTTTTATCATGAGTATGCAAGACAGAAATAGCCACAAACAGAAATGGACAAAGTAAATAATAATGTGGACTTAGTACAACAACGAATATTCAGAAGCTCTAAGCACTTTACAGTATTAGCGGCCAATGTGGGCATGTGAGAAAGCCTGCCAGTAGCTTCTCGTGAGTCGTTCTTTCTGGGGTTTTCTCGGGTTCTTCCTCCACCATTTATACTGGCTGAAAAATGGCCTTTAACCCTACAACAATATTAGATAACATATGAACAGGTACAGTAAGATTTTTTTAAAAGCACCATGAAATTACGAAACCATAGCATGCTGACAATAATTAAGGAAGTAAACATGATATATTTTAAAGCTAAATCTTCAATAACATAATATCTAGACATTGATTTCTGTGAATATGTTTGCCCAAAGGTTTATGAAAAACGTCTTAGAGGTACTTCTCAGACACATCAATGCCTGCCATAAATTCTCCATTTCAGAGCTTCCCCCCCTCCCTTTTTTTTTTTCTTCTTTTTTTTTTAGCAGCCCTGTCACAGATGGGAAGAGTGCTGTGATGGCCTGCTGTCCCAGCCATTCCCACAAACTTGTTAGCGCTATTTTTAAACTACCTGGATCATTGCCATATAACAGTAGACACAAATTTAGCGCAATATCCAGTTGGTGCTAGGGGCCCAGAGTGGCCGAGTGATCTGAAGCGCTTTCTGTTACCGATCACTGCCATCTCACCTGTCTGCATGGGTTTGAGTCTCGGATTCAGCCAATGTGGGTATGTGAGAAAGCTTGCCAGTAGCTTCTCGTGGGTTGGTGGTTATTTCCGGGGATTTCCCGGGTTCTTCCTCCACCATTAATACTGGCTGCCATGTATAGCCTATCGTGTGCTGAAAAATGGTGTTAAACCCCACAACAGCAACAACAACAACCAGTTGGTCCTTAAAAATAAAAAATGTCTACTTGGTATACAATATGGCCCTCTTGAAAATCTTGTAGCTTCTTCAGAACATATGGCATTTCAACATTGGATCTTCACAGAAAGATTTGCAATCTCAGGTTGGTCTTAAATAAAGATGGTGCTGATTTGACATTGATTTATTGATTTAAAGAGATGTATTAGGAAATAATGAGTCCAAGAAAGTTCATCGATTTTTTCAGTTCAAGGTCATGAGCAGTTTCAAAGAACTCTGAACATTTAGAATGTTTCCTTTAAATCACAACAGTTATGGAAAGTCTGTATTTTGTATAATGGTGACCTTGAAAGTATTTTTTTTCCTAATTTTGATATTGCATGTGCTGGAGTGATCTCAGGAGCTTACTTTTACAGGTCACTGACATGTTGCCTCAGTGGATTCAAATATTTGCTCAGCTAAATTGAGTATGTGAGAAAGGTTGACAGGATCTTACCATGGGTCATTGGTTCTTCCTCCACCAGATACACTGGCCACTTTGTATAGACTGTTATGTGCTGAAAAGTAGCATTGAATCCACAAAACTCTCTTCCCAATTTTAATTATTCCTGCCATAATACAGAGCGCATTATGATTTACATTTTTACCAGTACATCAAAGCAGCTAAGCATCCCGCAAGAATATATCATAGAAAAAGCAAAACTTTTGGGAAAGGTACAAAACTGCATTTCAGACTGATTATTCCACAAGGGACAAAAGTGGTGATCCATATCTTATTGTATAGAGAGTAGAATCCAGAAAAGAATACACTGCCTAACATCAAGAATCTGGGACTTTTTGATAAAAAGTTAACTGTGAACAGAATTTTGGGTGTTTATAGGGTATTTCAATGGGGTGTTTCATAGTAACAAATTTGGCTATTAATTGTCTTTATGTCTGATTACAGAAATCTGCTCCTGTGGAAGAAGACCAGTCTTAGTTGAACAAATTCTTGTACTAGAGATGCAATACAAGAGCCTGGACTGTCGACGTAGAATGTTGAACTTGGTGCTCCTGAATTCAAAATTACTTTATAACTAATGACAAGATGGTCAGAGTACAGTATGATGATTGAAGGAACATCTATCCATGAGTGCAGTGAATGGTTTTCACTGAATATTGTGCAAAAGTACCACTAACTGAGAAGACAATTCTGTGATTCACTTGTTCAAGGAATAGCCAAAGTTTTTGGTTATGATTTTGATTAATTTTTGAAGAATCTTTTGATATTTTGACATTTGTGTACAGTAATTTAAATAGAGATATGCCACCTGAATCAGTTTTTAGTAAGTGTGGCTCATTTCTCTGAAAGTCTTTAGCAGACCTTGTTTGGAAAAGTAATGGTTTCTGTATTGAATTTGGGTTTGTCCAAGTGTATGAATATCATTGATTAGAGAGAGTTAAAATTGAGCATAGTATTCAGTTTACACTGAGATAAACATGCACCTGCACATAATTGAATGCCCCTCAAATTCAGATAAGGAACTGTTTTATTTGTATGGGATATGATAAAGTTTTCAACCATAGATACTCTTCAGTATTAATGTTACTACCCACACGTACCATCAATTTGTACGAGTTTTTTGCTTAAGACTGCAGGAAAAAAACTCCATTTTTCACTATTTAATCCATATCAAACATTGATATTAATTTTTCTTGTTAAAACTATGAATACAGTTAACAGTTCTGTGTTGCCTTCAAACCAATTGTCACTACTTTCTATGTTATATTCTCAAAGAAAACTTAAAAGTACTTCTGCAAAAGTGTATCATTGCACATAGCCACATATTTTCCCCAATTTTAGAACTGTTTTCAAACTTTGTTCTTGCTAAATAGTAAATGTAAGGTATTTTTTGTAATGACCGTCTGGAGCATATGGTTATTGTAACTTGTTTATTTGCAGTGACAACTGTTTTATGACCTTGGTTATGATAGTAGTTTAGGTCACAGTTTTAATGTTCTCCACAAATTATTCGATTTGTTAAATATTTCAAGCACCTTCCTACTTGTCACATGAAGAATAATGGCCATTAAACACCTGTAAAAGTCTTTATCAATATTCTTAAAACCTTTTTCAACTTCCCCTTCAGTGAAGCTGTATTGTAGAACCTGGATGATTTTTTTTATAAAATAGAGTACTTACCTTAGCCAAGATTTAATAATGTAGGTGCATAGTTAGAGATACTGATTGACTTGAGAAAGGCAAAACTTACCCAGGATATCCACCTGGACCTTGGAGACATTGTTTTTTTAATGAACACACTGGTCCTATTATTGCCAGACTATATGTTGGATGTTGCCAACTCCTAAGGAAGGACATTTACTTTATTACAGAAGGTTTTACCTTTGTTTAGATTTGTGCTGGATAAAAGGTCCTGGTCTGACAGTCATAAAACTTCATAAAAATAAACCGTTTGTGCTGATTATTTGTAACGAGATAGTTGGATTAAACCCATGTTTTGAAAAGAAGTTGGTTATTATGACTTGCAGTTTAGATATACTGATTTTAAAATTGATTGTTTGAGAAGAACAGTTTCAGGAATAGTACAAACTTGAGTAGAGGAAGTACTATGTAGGTAGGGGTTGTAGAATGCCATGAAAACCTGACAGGATGGTGTTCTGTACCCATCATATTCAAGCACATTTCCCAAAATATATAAAAAGCTACGCAAAGCATGACTTGCATTTATGTACTTGTTAAAAGAAAATACATCATACCTCGGCCATTCGGTAACTTCCTTTTTTTTTTCCTGCAAAGTTTACTTCCTGCTTCTCAACAATAAAAGTTCTGTGATATCAAAGTTCCATCAAGCCTGTAACTTAGTTCCACCTACAGCTAATCTGATTAGCCCATTATGAAAGCATTTGAGCATTAATTTTTCTACAAGATGGGGGACATTTTGAAGGAAAAAAACATTTTTCCTCTGCACATTTCGGTAGAAATACTTCTTGTTTAATATAGAATGTCACTGATGAATTAGATTAATCCCAAGTACACATTTTGTCTTTAATGATCAAGAATTATAATTAATAAATGGCAGTAGTGTATAGCTTTAAAGATCAATCAATGCAAGTCATTCCTTGTCTAACTTATTTTCATTGTGGACACTTGAACACGACATGGGTATGGAACACCAGGCTGACAAGTTTATACCCTGCTCATAACACCTGCTATGGCCACATACACTCCACTTTACTGAAATTTCTGATTTAGGCTTATATTGTTTGGATTCTTTCTTTTTTTTTTTAAATGCTTTCAAGAAGGATGTAACAGATAGAATCTTAGATCACTTCTGTGTTCAACAAATAAGTATGATCGGTGAATTCCAGATTACATTGTGCATTTTACCCAAGTTATAATGTGCCAGAAGATCTGGGGGTGTGCAGTATGTTAGGAATAATCAGCAGAACAAACAATATAGACATTGATATGTGTGCACCTGGTGTGACAGCAAGTCAGGGTCCCTATTGTTTTTACAGTTTTACTAGGTTTACCACTGAATATATAACTTCCATGCATTTCCAAACTTAAAAAAAATTTGGATAACAATTATAAAAAAGTTAAGTATAGTATTTTTGCTTTGTAGACTGATTAAAAGAAGGGTGGTGCTAAGTAAGTTAATTGTAAGTTTTGCTTTACCTTAATTAGAACTGTTATATATTTTCACCCAAAGAAAATGTTTCACCAAAACAAAAGGGTAATATAGATAGTTTGTGACTAGTATCTTGATGGATGAAAATATATATTCATGAAATATTTTCCTTGATTTGAACTATTAGGTTTGTGTGAACTCCTGCTTAGGACCTTTCATGAAATGCAGTTGGTAGTAGCGGTTAAACTGATGGTACAGTCTGACTTCATATGCAAATATTTTTCATGTTAATCTTAAATTATTCAGTAATTAGACCTCGGAGACAATCCAGATTTTTGGAGTCATACCAAATGGTATGCAGTGTTTCTAAACTTGTTAAATTGTTGTCATGTTGAACTTGCAAGCAAGAAAAATGACAGAAAAGATAAATAAATAATAAAATGTATAACAAACACAAGTGTTGTGGTAACATAGTGCAATACAATGGTATTAATATTATGTGTTACAATCTTTAGTTTAAAAATGTCTGGATTGATGCTCACTCTTGTGCCTGAATAATTCTATATATGCTCTGTTTTAAAAATTATAAAGGCAGCTTATTCATGTATGTAGAAACAAATTTTGGTTATTTTTGAGGCCGAGTTTGAAGCACGTAACTTTAGACACGGTGACACTGGTGATATGATATTAGTATAATTAATGTTCTACCCATATGACCTGTCCCACATCTTACAGATTTATTATTATCTCAAAGATGAGCTGTTGAGAGATGGTAAATTTCAAAGTGATGTAATATTCTTTTAGAAGAATTCTGGCAATTTTATATTACTGAACGGTACTTCTGTTATTTATGATTATGCTATGCAGGAGGCGAAAATTTAGCTGGCTTTTCTTTATGAAATCATTTGTTGTATGAGATCAGTCTTGTGAGATGTTCAAATGCTATCAAGAGTATTATTATTTCAAATTCATTTTTCAACTTTGTTTCAATCCTGTAATTATTTCACAATTTTTCCATTGCATTGAAACAGTGCATGAAATGAAAGTGCACTCAAGATGAATGATGTTTGTTTACTTTAATTTTTCTTTAGTCATACACAGTACTGCTGTTTATCTTTGTGCTTGTGTAGCTCAATCTTAACAAACTTGTGAGCCTTAAGTTTGTTCTTGTGATTTTCCTTTTGAAAAGTCGCTTTGTTTGCTGAAAGGGGTAACTTGAATTTGGAGTTGTATGATCTTATAACAAGATTGTAGGTAAGAGTTTGTAAAAATTTTTTAGTACAAAGCTTGCTCTCAAAGTCTGACATTTTTGACAGTCAACAACTCCAAAGTGTAGTATTGTAACACAATATGTATTTTTACGACTTTGCAGGGTTCATACAGTCTTTGACAGTTTGAGAAAAATGTGTTAGCATTTTCAAGGCCTTGAAAGTTTGGGAAAATCGAGAAGATTACCCTGAGGTCTTTAAAAGTCTTTGAAAATTGAAATAGACCCAAACATTTTAATTACTTTCCATAATCACAAATAAAATTCTCCAAGGTTGTTAGATTCAGATGTAGTCGAGTTTTCCTTGTTTCTTACTTTTGATGACCAGTTCAGTTTCATTTCATCATTAAACAATATTGTAGTATTTTGTATTCATTGTTTTCTCATAAAAATAACATAACTTGTATAACAAATGTTAGCGAGAATAGGTCTTGGAAATCCATGTTTGTGGTCTTTGAAAGTTTGGGAAAAGTCTTTGAATTTATCATTCAGAATTCAGTATGAACCCTGCTTTGTTCTTCAATTAAACTGCTGGATTTCAGTTATATATTTTCCTAGTAATATATGACTTTGACTTGACAAGAAATGTTTGAAAAAGTATGGGGGGGTAGGGGGGACAAATGAAACGGAATGGACCCTATTGCCTCATGACCCTGACACAGTTGAGCAATAAGCTGGAGTAAAAAGAAAATTGTATTTTCTAAGTAAGGGGCTTGATTGGGGCAATAGTTTGTCATCAGTTAGTTTTGAATTTATACTTTATTGTAACATATAAGTCTAAACCTTGGCAGATTGATGAACTTTTCATTTCATATATGCTATTTTAGTGTCGATAAATTGAACTGTCAGGCTTGAAACCCATAAAATAGGTGACAAGTTTACCCTAAAAAGACCACATAGAAATACATTGTCCAAGATTTGCTGTTAATTTAAACAAACCTTTTCTTTACAACAATGCAAAAAATAAAATCCAAGGAAGCAGATGCATTGTTTTTAGTCTTATTTTTTTTGCCCATCAGTTTGTGATTTTATTCTAGCTTGCTTTGCATAGGTGATACAGGAGTATCACTTGTCTGATGTGGTGATTATTGATATCGGCATAGCCATCAGTGTTGTTTGCATTTAGCTGTTTTTCAGATACCACTGCACATGCATTTGTGAAACCTAATGGGTGTGTATTCAAATGCAGTCACAGTGCTCTTTTCATACCCTGGTGGTTTTGCTAGGCAATTTTAATATGCCTAATGGAAACTGGTGAAACCTGTTTTTCAGAATTCTGATACTAATTGTGATATACTTTCTTTTGTTTCAATTTAGTTTAGTCCTGCTTATTGTTTCAGTTTAGTTTAGTCCTGCTTATTTTTGGTCAGGTTGCAAAACAGGCTGAGGTTTGTATTTGGGTCATTTCTCAGACGCAATATACTTCTGAGAATGTTGAAGAAATGATCATAATCAGTTGAGTGCTGGTCCTGGCATTTTAAGCACAGTAGAAGTCTCTTCTGAGCCCACCATCTCAATGATAAAGGGCAATTTTATTTAATTTAACACTCTATTGGTCCATTTAAATGGTGTAAAGTTGAAGCCAAAAATACACGTGATGAATATCACCCTGTGCATTGTATTGAATCCCTAGAAGTTTAAGATGGTACAACCCCCAAGGAAGACTGTTTACAGAGGGGGCACAATGCCATTTTGTGCGGTCCAGATGAATTATGGGGTTGGGGCAACACACGCACTTGGGAAAAACTTGGACCCCTCATACTTAAACTCCTCCCTCATTCTCCAGGAACAGTTGCACACAGCAAAACATTTATTTTGCCTGCATTGTCATTTCCATCTTGGAATTCTGAAAACTTGGATCTGTTTGACTTTTAGCAATGGAAGTATCAAATATACTTTTATTAGGGTGACAGTTGTATCACCTGCCATGAGTGTCAGAAAAGGTCAGGAGGTCTGCTTTATCTTTTCCCATCTTGCAACAACTTTGGTAAAGGTTTATATTTGCAGGTTTGTCATTACAAATGTATTTTGGCCATATGTTTGTAAATTGCACAATAGAAAGTATACAGTGCAGTTAATTTAACTGCTGATAGTAAGTACAGATTTTATTTCATTGTCAAATTAGAAAATACGTTATGATTAACTGCTACTCAAGTGATTATTTTTAGCTTACGAGATTTTACGGTCAAATGGATTTACGACAATGGCCTGCATCCATTGTCATCACTTATCCAGCTGTCAACATTTGTTTGTTAGCACTTGAAGAATATGTATTATCAGAATTTTGGAACAGATTCAGAGAGGAGGGATTGCCTGACCTTGGTATTTCTCTAGAGGTTATATTTTTGAAGTGATTTTAATTAAACTTTGAATATGCTCTATTAAGCTCACAGACTGGTACTATAGTGAGTAAGATACATGTATAGAGATGATGCATGAATGTACAAATCTTGCAAATCTTTACGAATTCATACTTTGTGACTATGAGAGAACTCCTGCAAAGTTGTGCATATGAAAATGTACACATCAGTGTACAATTTTTATTCATCCATTCACACTTAATATGCCAAAAGACAATACCTGTGAGCTATTGAACATCATCATAAAGAACAGTTTCCAAACATGTTCCATCTGCAAACCGAATTATGTAATTGCCTCTTAAGACAGCAGGCTGTGAGAGGGTCTTCTCAGTCCAACAAACACATGTAAGGAATAGATTAAACTCAGAAACAATATTCATACACGAGTAAGGAACAGCTCAAGCTCAAAAACAATTGGATTAATGCTTACACAACTGGAGGTGACAGCTTTTAAAGATCTTGATTTTAATGTGGCTTTAAAAGTGGGGTGTTGGGTAATATTGAACTAGGGTTGTCTTTGTTCTACTCCCCCCATATTTTTATGACAAGGGGGAGCTCCCCACCTTTAAATAAAATCCAGGCAGCATCTCTACATGTATATTAATGATCTTGCATTTGATTGGCTCATTTTGTTGCCACCTTGGAAGAAATGGTGGTGGTGGTTGTCCTAGGGTTTAATGCCATTTTTCAGCACAAGATAGGCTATACATGGTGGCCAGTATAACTGTTGGAGGAAGAACCCTGGAAAACCCAGGGAAGAACCAATGACCCATGAGAAGCTACTGGCAGGCTTTCCCACATACTCGTGCTAGCCGAACCTTGGACTCAAACCCACGCAGACAGATGTGAGATGGCAGTGATCCGGAACGGTGAGTGCTTTAGACCACTCGGAGCCCCTGGAAGAAATGGCTTTGCATCTCTATTGTGTGGTCCTCCATCTTTTAACAATGCTCATTAACACTTTAGAGTCGACAATTCAGAGGATTTTGATCCAGCTTGGAATGCGATTTTATATCAGAATCTTCAAGAAGTTTATTAGTGAGCAAGATCCATGCATATTAATCAGGTTAGCAACTTAGCGGAGCTTGGTACCAGGCAAGAGATAGTATTATGAAAATGTTTGAGTAAACCAGGATGCAAGTAGACTTCTGCCACCAGTATCCTAGCTGGGTACATTTAAATTTTTATTAAACTTTGAATATAGGCTCTTATGATCAAGATCTTGCACAAGTTCAATGAGTAAGAACCATACACTGAGATCTTGCATCCGATGGGCTGAATGTTTTACCACTCTTAAGACTTGTATTTCTATCAAATTATATAAATAAACTCTAAACAAACAGATTGTCAGTATTTTTGGTGGGTAAATTAGTGAGCAAGATCGAAGCATATTGATGAGGTGTTCCTGCATCTGATCATGTTTATCAGCTTCAGAATTTTTCTGATCGTATTTCTATTAAAGTTTGTATCATAAAGATGTTCAGTGAGCTGGATTAAAAACAGCATCTGCACATAGTCATAGAATGCATTGCAGTTTTGGTTCTGTTTGATTCTGCAAGTCTTCAGTCTCCAGAGGAAAGCATGATGTTAGTCTTGCCTTTTCCAAAATAGTCTAACCAGAATTTAAAACGAGGAATTTTATAATACAAGGTGCCAAAATGCACATATTACAACAAAACCATATATTAAATTTTCAAAAATAATGCATCTTTGGGATTAAAATGTATGTTACTTTTAACTGAAACAAAACATGGATACATTGAACCTCGCCTTAAAGTACAAAATTATTGGACAACTCCAATTATGAGGAATGTTCTATACATTAATAATGCCTTTATCTTTGAAGGTATTTTTTTTCTCCGAATATTGAACTTGGTAAAATCTGCATACTATAAACTTTAGGAGATCGCTTATATTGGACGTCATTACCGTTCTACACAACTATGCCTAATGAGGAGGTCAACTTTTAAGTTTTATAAGATATTAGATATTGCCCACTTTTTTTTACAAATTGGCAGTTGCCACAATATCGTCTAGATAGTAGTAGCAGTTGGAATCAAACAATGTTTTTGCCATGCTCTTTTTCAAGGCGTGATCAAAATGCATGATGTAAGGACTATAGTCCGTCCATTAGCACAAGTTTGTTAACACTACTCCTAAACTACATGGATTGCCTTGTAACTTTAGACTTGCATTTATCAAATGGTCTTTTTGGTCATAAATAAAGATTGTGCTGCTTGGACATCCAATATGTCCACAACAGTTGTCATCTTGAAAATCTTTTTATCACTACTGCTCGTGACAAGAAGATGGGATTTTCACTAATAGACTTCTTGTGATGTCTAGTTGGTCCTAAATGAAAAGGGCACTGATTTGACATTCATATGACTACCATGGCAGTTGTCTTGAAAATCTTTTTATCACTACTCCTGAATGTGTGGTCATATAACATTTTAGTAACAGACTTTTTATGATGTTCAATTGGTCCTGTATGAAAATAGAGCCAATCTGATGTTCAATATGGCCATCACAGTGGGCATCTTGAAAATCTTGTTTTAGCCACTCCTGAAATATAGATGGGCATATATCAACATGAGTTCTCACTGAAAGATTTGTGATGTCATGTTGCTCCCAAATAAAAGTGTTACTGTGGCAGCCATCTTGAAATTTGGTTATAGGTTCTTCGGAATGGATGGTCATATCAATATAAGACTTCTGATGTCTAGGTAGT
The DNA here is from genome assembly GCA_028554795.2 of Sinohyriopsis cumingii. Taxonomy (NCBI): domain Eukaryota; kingdom Metazoa; phylum Mollusca; class Bivalvia; order Unionida; family Unionidae; genus Sinohyriopsis; species Sinohyriopsis cumingii. Next base: position 128,071,484 of record CM068835.1, read on the forward strand.
CCTAAATGAAAATGGTGTCGATTTGATATCAGAGATGGCAGCCACATTAAGAATCTTGTTTTCACAATCTCCTTGGGGTTTTCACTAGAATTCTTGTGCGGTCCAGTTGGTGTTAAAATAGTGCCAATCTGATGGCCACCATGGCAGCCATCTTGAAAATCTGGTTATTGATGCTCCTGAATAGAAAGGTATATCTTGAATTTTCTTATCTCTCAGGGTTCCCACGCTATGGGGAAATCGGGGAAAAGTCTGGAGAAATAATTATTTTCCCAACTATGAAAAGTTCGTGAATTTCGCAAATATTGATGAAAGTCCGGGAATTGAATTCCCGAAAAAATCCTGTAATTCAGTTGTGACTAAACTGTTCGTGAGTTTAATTTATCGAGTTCTAACCAGAATATTCAGAGGGTGCAGTATGGGTCATTTGGGTGCTTGCAATAAACATATATGCTGAGTGGATCCAAATGCTCAGTGGATTAGATTTGTGTAGTAGACTTTTATTTTCAAACTCAGCTCGATATTAGTATCGTTCGTTACTTAGAAGGTATTAAAACCAGTCTAGCATCACAAGATGCCAACATGGTCATGGCAAAGCGTAGCCGCTTACCGGATGGCCGAGCAAACTTAAACGTTGTTAGATCGAGTGATACATGCATGAAATCATTGTGTCTTTAATCTGCTGAAAGACGAGAAAAAACTAACTGGTACTCGTGATTTGCATTGCTAGTCGCATGAGTACACAAATCTAACAACCGCCATTTTCAAATGTTGTAGAGAAAAAAATAAAATATTAAATAAAAGTCCTATGCTGGTTGTAATTTTTAAAAAAAATGAAAGAACAACAAAATTCTCCATATTTATATATTCCAAGAACAACTGGAGTTTTGTTGACGTGCTCTCTGCTTGATAAAACATAATGGCCAGTTTGCTGGTTTTTACAAAAAGTATCTGACTTTCATTAAGTATGCTTGAATTTCTGTACAACAACATTAAAAAGGAGTTTTATGTTGATATCACATGACTATTGGACTTCAATATTATTTGAGATTTGTGAAGTCACGTGACTAGTAATGCAAATGGCAAGTACAGGGTCAGGACTCATCTATGCCGTAGTTTCGTCTAGTCTGTCAGCGGATTAAAAACATAACATTTATAATACTTAACATTTCTGAGAAAATAAATCATTTTCCTATCGACTTCATGCAGGTATGAGTCGATATAACATAAGTTTAAATTTGGTAGACCCACTGGTAAGTGACTACCATATGGCGCTAAGCACGGTGGAGGCAAATTCCAAATTTTCGATATGCAATTGCAATGACCTCACACCCCAAATATGAAAAATGGGGTGGGAATATTCAGAGGAAACCCATATTAGAAAACACACTACTATTGGTTTTACCAAAGTTGTAGTCCAAATTGTTGAATATCAGAGCTGAAATGAGAAATTGCTCTTCCTTGTATTATATATTAAAAAAACGATATGAGCCCCTGTATCAATACAGGCTTGGGGACTGGTTTAACGAATTACAAGAAGACAAGTTGATATTACAGAAATTTCAGTCCTTGTTTATACAACAGTATATAATTTTGAAGGTCTTTTGTCAAAATTTAAATCAACCCATTTGAAAATAGTTTTTAAATGGACTTTTAACCACATCATAAGGAGATGAGGTTGTTTGAAAAATCTCGTTTGGGATTTTATTGGCACAGACAAATTTAGGGTTAAACTCTTTTTGTTGCAAGATAAGATTTTAATTATTTGCGTGTATTGTTTTTTATATACTGTAATAGGAAATCTTTACTTTCTGTAAGTTGCATATATATATATTGCTATAGAATTCTTTAGAATTATAGGTTTGAAAGGAAACAAAACTAATTTATGTTCGTTATGTAGTTCCCACTTGGCAACATAATGCAGGTCAGCAAAATAATCTTAGAATTTTAATTCTTCACATTGAAATGACTTTACATGCCAATTTATAGGAATATAATCAAATTTGTTCCGTATGATACATTTTATGGTTTTGTACACGATCGTCTTTTCAGACTTAGATGTTTTGGAGAGTCTTGAAAGAGAAACATCTTTAGATTTAGACAATGCGTGTTTTATAATCTAAAATGTTCTTTAATTCCATTTAGTAATGGTCATATGTGAACCTTGAAAAAGTAATTTCATCCTGGAAATGACCTGGAAATTTATCTTTCGAAAAGTGTGGGAACTGCTCTTCAGATAGATGGTTATACGAACATCTGGTTTTTCAGCAACAGACTTCTTATGATGCTTAGTTGATCCTTAATGAAAATGGTGCCAGTCATATATCGAGTATGGTGGCCTTAGTGGTTAGAGTGTCCGCCTTTTATACAGGCGGTTGCAGTTCAAACCCCGGTTGAGTCATACCAAAGACTTATAAAAATGGTACTTGCAGCTGCCTCACTTGGCACTTTGTGTTAAGAGGTTAATGTTAGGACTGGTCAACCTGGTGTCAGGATAATGTGATTCCCTAGTGCTAAACATTGCAATAAACTGCCACGCTGCAGACAATGTACCGACATGACTGAAAAATTGTTAAAGATACATTTAAAATCTAAATCTCTCACATCTGACACGTTCCAAAGCACCAGCAATCAAAGTAGGTCAATACAGCCTAAAACCTTGAACCTGCTTTCACAGCACTGTTGCACGCTATCATTTACATTTCAGCTGAAATGGGAAACAGACTGCTCAAAGAATTGTATATGTGTCTATTTTCACATTTTAAAAGATATGTAAAAATAAGGCCATTAACCAGAAGACCATTATGGTGTCGGCAAACATTAGGTAATGAAAATTCCATTGTAAATAAAGACTTCTAGAGCTTCTTGGCTTGTCATCAAGAACAAACAAATTATAGAACTAGTTTTAGAAGAGATTACTGCCATTGGTGAACAGAAAAGGAAAACTAATGCTGAACCCAATCCTTGTCAGCAGGTTGTCGTTGGCACATCATCGTGGCATTTGTACTATAAGTACAGGTCGTTTCACGAGATGTGACTGTCATGTCTTAAAGAAAGAAAAAAAACAATACAGAGCATAATTTTTTAAGTGAACAAGTTTTAAATCCCAAATGTCGCAGGGTTTTTTATAATAACTTTTGCCATTCTACCAATCTAAAGATTGGACGGAAGGAAATGATGTGTTTTAAAAAAAAATCTTTATCTTTGAAATAATCAAGCTATTAGGTTTAAATGACATTCAAATATTCAGTTTAGAATTAAGAGGCCAGCCTTTAATTCAGTCACTGAAGTCACTCATAATTCCTTTCATTTTCAGGAGTGCTCCAAAAGTAGTGATGTCATGCATTCCACACATTCCGCTAGTTACTCATCTAATGACAGCCGCATTCGCACAAGCACAAAAAATAATATTAGAAAGCAAAGGATGAGAGGTGTGCCCATTTTTTTTGGTAAGTGGATCTTAGAAATTTGAAACTAAATTCGTACGCGTACCATAAACAACATGCTTGAGTTTTTTCCTTCATTTTGTATACAATTTATTTATATTTGGAACAGAGTAATCTAGAATATTACCATATACTGTATCCAACATAGCGTGATGTTAGATTCTTCTGTTTACAACGGTGACATCATGAAATCTTGTGTTCCAGCTTTTGACTGAAATTGGTTCACCCATGGATGTCTCAGATCATCGGATTAATTTGAATGTGTGTAAAAATGGCAACCTTTCTCAGTGCGAGTTAGGGTTACTCGTGATGAATCGTTTATATTATCTAGTTTTAAAGGCACCCAACTCTGTTTAGGTCCAATGTCTTTCAAAATTCGGTATTAGTTGATGATTTTGCATATACGACCTTTTGCAGGTAATGGCAACATTGGGGCTTTAATAAACTAACGTCATTTTTGGTTCTCACCCTCAGAATTAATAAGGGGAGGGACAGACATGTAGAGGTCAGCAATTAAGTTTTTCAGATGTAGGCCAAAACATATTTATAGGTGAAATTGGGGGAGGTTAGAGGTGCCTCCACCCTCACCCCTTGCCTCTAGTATGTGCGCCCATATCGCTGCTCCTCTTGGTTGAAAAGTATTTTGGGGTTTTCACCAGAAAGCTTCTTATGATGTCTAGTTGGTCTTAATTGCAAATGGTGCCAGTCTGATGTCCAAAGTGGCCATCTTGAAAATATTGCAATCACTATCCCTGCATGGATAGTTACGTCAACATATGGTGTTTATTAAAGAGCTTGAGATATCTACTTTGTCCTAAATAAAAATGGTATCAATCTGACTTTAAATACGTCTTCTACAATATGTCTCTAACTATTAGGCCACCAGAGTGGTCCAAATTATAAGTAAGCAGCAATAACAAGACAGTTTTAATATGTATCGATAAGAACATTAAGTACCATGATAATACAGTGTTTCGGGTTGTAGTGTTTATACTGAAACCATTACTAAGGATTCATTTACTTTTTATTTGGTGGCCTAGTGGTTAGAGTGTCCGCCTCAGACGTGGGATGTCATGGGTTCGATTCCCTGCCAAGTCATACCAAAGACTTGCAAAAACGGTACTAACAGCTGCCGCACTTGGCGCTCAGCATTAAGAGGTTAGTGTTAGGACTGGTCGGCCTGGTGTCAGCATAATGTGGCTGGGTGGGACATCATGCTACATGTCTGTGGCATCACTGTAAGCTGCCACACTGCATACATCGTAGAGATATGACTGAAAAATTGTTAAAGCAACATCAAAAATTCAAATCACACACACACACACACACACACTTTTTATTTGGGTGCTGCATTGTTTCTAATTAGTCCACTTACATTTAGTACCTTAACCAGTTTTCGTTTACTGGTAAAAAGATTATTAAAGAAACCAATATCGTAGCTTTATATATATATATATATATATATATATATATATATATATATATATATATACGTCCGTGCATACGTACATACATACATACATACATACATACATACATAAGTAGTTTCAAAATTATGAAATTGTCTATGTCCCAGAAATGCTTATGAGAGTATGATATAACAGGGTCTATTTTTATGCATAGCACTTCTTATCATGTACTTCTATATAATACATGCCCATAAGTTAATAGTTCTGCATTACCAGTTGATTTTGAAAAATCTGATTGCTGACTAGTACTCTATTTTAATAATACACCCATGAATAAAACTGTTTCCAAATAATCTCTGTACCCCATGTTCTCAAAAGTAATCTTTATGTTGTTAACATTGCTATATTGGTTAACCAGTTTTCATCTGATAATGTCCAATTATGTGCGTGTTTAATTTAGATTTTTAACATAGCTTTTTAAACAATTTTCAGTGTATGCTGCGCCAGTTATAGTGATGTCTAGCACTGAGGCATCATGCTGCAGACATATGGCATCATGTCCTACGTCATCACATTATCCTGACACCAAGCTGACTAGTCCTAACACTAACCTCTTAATACTGAGCACCAAGCAAAGCAGCTGCTAGTTCCACTTTTTATAAGTCTTTGGTATGCCTCGGCAGGGGTTTGAACCCATGATATCTAATTATATTATACAAGAGTTAGATAACATGATAAAGAACCAAGAGATCGAATCTGTGATTGCATATAAAACTCAAAATGTGAAGTATGTTAATGTTTTAATATGAATCGATAAGAACATTAAGTACCGTGATGATACAGTGTTTTAATATGAATCGATAAGAACATTAAGTACCGTGATGATACAGTGTTTTAATATGAATCAATAAGAACATTATGTACCGTGATGATACATTGTTTCGGGGTAGTAGTGTTACACTGAAAGGATTCATTTACTTTTTATTTGGTGGCATAGTGGTTAGTGTGTCCACCTTGGACGTGGGGTGTCATGGGTTCGATTCCCTGCCAAGTCATACCAAAGACTTACAAAAATGGCATTAACAGCTGCCTTGCTTGGCACTCAGCATTAAGAGGTCAGTGTTAGGACTAGTCAGCCAGGTGTCAGGATAATGTGACAGGGTGGGACATCATGCAACATGTCTGCTGCATGATGCCCCAGTGCTTGACATCACTATAAACTGTCACACTGCAGACATCGTAGCGATATGACTGAAAAATTGTTAAAGCTACGTTAAAAATCCAAATCACACACACACATCTTTTTTGTGGGGTTTCTTTTGTTGGTGGTTGCAAAGTTTCAGGCTTTCCTAGATGAATTTCATAAGTTTGGCAAGAGATGCTCACAGATTATCAACAGTTTCTTACTCTTGCTGAAATAAACCTGTCATCACAAATTCAATAAATAGGCTCTCTCAATCTTCAGTCTCATCGCGTATCAGTAATATTATCCGTTTATCAGTAATATTATTCATTTATCAGTAATGTTATTCATTTATCCATACTGTTCACAATCTGGACATTTTAGTCCATAAGTGGTCTTTGTTAAACAAGGCTATTAAAAAAAGAAAAAGAAAAAAATAAATAATTTACTTTTGTACTGTGCTTGCAAGTTGATATTGTACAATAGTTTTGAACCTTAATTTTGTGACAGAATTTTTTTTATACATCATAATTACAGTCCATACCATGCTTTACAAATAACCATGATGCCCGCCAAAAGTGTCACTACTGTTCTCAGTTTATAAATGTGTGATGTTGGGCAGGGGGGGAAATTTTGGTTTCCATGTAATACCATGAGAAACTGCATTGCTATATTGAATGTTTGTGTTGCTTTAAAAAAAAATCAGTCACAGCTCTGCTTTGTCTGCATGTGACCATGCATATAGTGATGTATTGATGTTCAGCACTGGGACATCATGCTGCATACATGTAGCCTAATTTTTCACCCAGTCACATTATAGTGATGTATTGATGTTCAGCACTGGGACATCATGCTGCATACATGTAGCCTAGTTTTCCATTATCCAGACACCAGGTTGACCAGTACTAACACCAGTGCTGAGTCCTAAGCAACAAAGCTGCTAGTACATGTACAATGTTTGTAAGTCTTCATTATGGCTGTCTAGGTTCAAGCCCACGACCTCCTGCTTCTTAATGTATGGAGACGTTGATGTTAAATGGTTCTTATCTAGACCTTGATAAACTATGACGGGATCATTTTTAATTGCTAACTGTTTGATAAGTTTTAATTACTTTCTTTCAAGAATAAGTCTTGCTTCTTTAAATAACGATATAATATTTCCTACATTTAACAAATGCTTTGTTAGATTTTTTCACTTTCTGTTATGCGCTAAACATCTAAATCAATCAGAGACATGTTAACAACCATGGATATAAAACACTGTAAAGGTATACACTATATAACTTACATCAACACAGTTTAAAATGCTTACATTTTTCTTTACAAAAATTCTGGGTTTGACAGTAGCAGGCCATGATGATACATCTTTCTGTTTATTTTCTGCAACCTTAGATTCTTGTTTGAACGGGAATAAAACAACCATAAAAGAACTTTGGTTGTCTGCATTGCATATTTTAATTGAAATATATATCATGTGTCCCATGACTCAATTTTGACAGAATGATTTACAGAATCAGCTTGTAGATCTTTCACACATTAAACCATGGATTAGGGGTAATATATGCTCATTTGCATCAATATGTCATTATAATTTGCCAGGTTGCTGTAAGATCTGATTTCTGATTAATGACCACAAATAATACCAAAGATACCCCAAATGATGAAATGAGACATTTGATACTTGAAAATATAGTTTTGTAAATAATGGACAAAAGATTATTGCTCGCTTTTAAATTCTTGATTTTTGCATTATCTATAACAGGTATGCAGAGCTGCAGAAAAAAGACACAGTTTTGATAGTTAATCCTCTTGTATCATCAGTATAGACCACCCAGCAGAGAAAAATATGGTCATTTCCATTCATTATCTCCACTGCTACTAATGGTGCCACAAGCAAGCATCATTCTTCAATTGTGTTTACTACAGGTCATGTTGCCATGGCAATTCGGAATTCAGAGCATGCCAGTTAGTAATGGAACAACAGCAGGTAAATGATTTCTTGTCTTGCTCACTGTTTTTAATGAGCTTAAATTAGTTGTAATTACACTGTTTTTTTAATTTGTGGTACCTGATCTTTAAATTTGCAAGCGAAATTTAATTTTTTAACAGTTTATTCCATTTTAGCAGTTAACATACAAAGATTAGGCTTGCACCAGCTTTTCAAATCTCCAGATGTGAATACTTTTTATAACTGCTTGAAGTTAATTGATATTTCAGTCATGAATTTTGCCAATATTTTTCAGTCTGTAGAAATAAGGCAAGATGCCATTGTCAGCCGTGGTTTTGTGTCACATGATAATTGAGTTAGAAAGGTGCTGAAAATATTGCATGCATTGAAAACCAATTTACTGGTAATGGCACATGTTTTAACAGCATTACTGTCTATGTTACTTTGCCTTATCATTGTAAACATAGCTGTTAGCCTTTGCAGAACCCTATTGCTCCTAACTGAGCATACGCCATCAAAAATCCAGCATCCTCTTTCCTGGGTTTCAAGCACTTTCCATGTATTTCATGCCTCAAAGTAAAATGACCATGCTGATTTCAACTACATTATACCAGCTATCATGATTTCACTACGCTATGGACTCCTGCATAGAAATTTATAAATGGAACATTTTAGCATATGAAGAGGTGGAAGATTTCTTAATCTTTCAAAAACATATATCGGATGATTTTGGCATGTCTGAAAATGGAACTTGTCAATATACTAGCACATATTTCTTTTCTTACAGACGTGAAATAAATTATCATCAGTTCTTTAAATTACTGTGAGGAAAATGGGAATAATTATTATGGAAAAATAAGACTTCTTCAACAGTGTTTACATGTTTATGCTTACAAGTCTATCGGTTCTTATTCAACAATAGACACATACCTACAATGTTAAGAAAATTAATGTAAATTGACAGTTAAAAAGTAAATGTACATGTATGAAATACAGAAAAAAGAAGCCTAATGTGGCATAAACTTGCCAAAATGTATTATTTACAACATTGAATTATCAATTATACATACACCATATAATCATAATCTTTAACTATAATATTATGTTTATAATACTTAAATACTACAATGCTTATAATGTCGTTATGCTTTATTAGTATTGTATGCTTTATTAGTACTGTAATCTATGAAATTGTTGTGGCACATTGATGGTAAATATTTTTTGGTTGCATCATTTCAAGTCATCTTAAAGCTATAAATCTGTTTGTAATTTTTTTGTCCCAAGGTCATGCAATATTTCCATCCGAAAAACTTGTTCATATTTTCCCATACAAATGCAGTAACCTATAAATATATCTTTATTTTCTTGAAGAAAACAAAGATACTTACAACAAAATCACAGACTGGCAGTTTCCCATTAAGTTGCAATTAATGGACTAATACGATACTAATGATCTTTAAAGATTAAAATATTCAGTCAGCAGAGAAAGTGAACAAATTAACTTTACTGCTGTTGACATTTTTGGAGTTGAAAATTCAGAATTTACATGGAGTTGATACCCTGGCCAGGTTGCTAAACATAATTACCAAAGCTCCACAGCAGGTGATTAAAATAATTTTTTTTTGTCCTAACCAACAAACCCAAAATGTAGTAATATCGGACTGCAGGCTGTTTTCAGTGTTTCAAATTTTGAACATGAAATGTAAGAAATAATAGCAATGAAGAAACATCAAACATTTCATTAAACAAACATTTCTTGTTAAATTAAATTCTCACTTATACCTCTTGGACATGATGCTGATACGTGGAAGTAAAACCAGCAAGGGATTAGTTAATAAAAAACCAGTGTTATAAAATCCTTCAAAATGTGGTTCCGGGTTGGTAACTACAGGTCTGTATGATTGTAGATCTTTTTAGTAAGTTTAGTAAATTAAAGAGAAATTGGGTTTAAAAAAGCAACAGTTTGTTCTTATATTTAATTCCTCACTGAAAGTGTTTATCTTTCAGATCCAGTGCTGAATTTCATTCTTCTGATTGAAAGGAACAAGATTATGTTCCACTGAAAGCCATGCACCTCTACAGATTGCAGATTTACACAGAGATGTTCCACTGAAAGCCATGCACCTCCACAGATTGCAGATTTACACAGAGATGTTCCACTGAAAGCCATGTACATCTACAGATTGCAGATTTACACTGAGATGTTCCACTGAAAGCCATGTACCGCTACAGATTGCAGATTTACACAGAGATGTTCCACTGAAAGCCATGCACCTGTAAAGATTGCAGAGTTACACAGAGATGTTCCACTGAAAGCCATGTAACTCTACAGATTGCAGATTTACACTGAGATGTTCCACTGAAAGCCATGTACCTCTACAGATTACAGATTTACACTGACATGTTCCACTGAAAGCCATGCACCTCTACAGATTGCAGATTTACACTGAGATGTTCCACTGAAAACCATGTACCTCTACAGATTACAGATTTACACTGACATGTTCCACTGAAAGCCATGCACCTCTACAGATTGCAGATTTACACTGAGGTGTTCCACTGAAAGCCATGTACCTCTGCAGATTGCAGATTTACACTGAGAACATCACTTTTTAAGACTCACCATTTATTATTACCAGACATATTTGTTATTTGTATAGCTAATTCATTTTTACAATAATAATCAAGAAAGAGTGTGCTTTCTGATCACACATGCTAAAGTTCTCATGCTTTCACTCTTAACAAAGCAGTATTTGTTTTCTAATGTTATAATATTACTCTAATGAAAGAGCAATTAATAAATAATAATTCTTTAATGTAAAAGTACAGTTTATGTGTTAAGTTTTCAACCTGAATTTTGCAGATAGCATTACAATGTAACCCAGATACAACTTTTCTTCACAGCCACCTATGACAGGCTGCTTGTCTTGGTTCACAAAAGTGATTAATATGATTGGTAATTCATACTGTGTTCTTCATAGTGATTAATATGAATGGTAATTCATACTGTATTCTTCATAGTGATTAATATGAATGGTAATTCATACTGTGTTCTTCATGGTGATTAATATGAATGGTAATTCATACTGTGTTCTTCATGGTGATTAATATGAATGGTAATTCATACTGTGTTCTTCATAATGATTAATATGAATGGTAATTCATACTGTGTTCTTCATAGTGATTAATATGAATGGTAATTCATACTGTGTTCTTCATAGTGATTAATATGAATGGTAATTCTTACTGTATTCTTCATAGTGATTAATATGAATGGTAATTCATACTGTGTTCTTCATAGTGATTAATATGAATGGTAATTCATACTGTATTCTTCATAGTGATTAATATGAATGGTAATTCATACTGTGTTCTTCATGGTGATTAATATGAATGGTAATTCATACTGTGTTCTTCATGGTGATTAATATGAATGGTAATTCGTACTGTGTTCTTCATAATGATTAATATGAATGGTAATTCATACTGTGTTCTTCATAGTGATTAATATGAATGGTAATTCATACTGATTAATATGAATGGTAATTCATACTGTGTTCTTCATAGTGATTAATATGAATGGTAATTCATACTGTGTTCTTCATAGTGATTAATATGAATGGTAATTCTTACTGTATTCTTCATAGTGATTAATATGAATGGTAATTCATACTGTGTTCTTCATAGTGATTAATATGAATGGTAATTCATACTGTGTTCTTCATAATGATTAATATGAATGGTAATTCATACTGTGTTCTTCATGGTGATTAATATGAATGATAATTCATACTGTGTTCTTCATAATGATTAATATGAATGGTAATTCATACTGTGTTCTTCATAGTGATTAATATGAATGGTAATTCATACTGTGTTCTTCATAGTTTGCACCCATTTCATTTAGCATACACTTTAATAATGTTTGAACTATGATATATCCATTTAAAGTCGGTAAGAGGCTGTCCATAAAAGATATCCTACTTTTCAATATTTTTTAACTACCACAATTTGTGATTTGTAAACACCAATAAGTTCAGTGAAACCATAATCAAAATTTATATACCGAGACATTGCATTTTTAACACAAACTTTTGCATTTAAATTAAGACTTGTTTCACTTGTCTTGTTATAAGTATTGAAGAGAGAAATTTATTATTTCTAACAATTACAGACCATCTTCAGAGAGAAAACGGAACGTGGTATTTAGTGATGTAGAAGAGTATTAACAGAATAATTACTTCTCCCTGCCATGCTTGGAATAATTACTTCTCCCTGCCATGCTTGGAATAATTATGTCTCCCTGCCATGCTTGGAATAATTATGTCTCCCTGCCATGCTTGGAATAATTACGTCTCCCTGCCATGCTTGGAATAATTATGTCTCCCTGCCATGCTATGTTGATGAGTGCCCAAAACTTAGACCCAATAAACATGCTTAAAATATATCATGTTGGAATCATTTCTACAAGAAGTGAATTATATCAGTTTTCTTAGAATTAATTAGATAATTGTAAGTCAGATAAATGGATGCATAGATGACATATTTCATATATTAATTAGATAATTCTAAGTCAGATGACATAGATGACATATTTCGTATATTTAGTTATCTGACCATGACAATATGTACTAAGTATTTTCAATTACATGATTAATATTATATACCATACCATATGCATTCATTCGGAACATTCTATAGTTTTGGAATTGTGATAGCATGTTTAGGATTATTTGGGTTTAGTTCATAATAATGACTCTTGAATTTTGTATTGAAGAGAAATAAAATGTTTGCTGTAGAGAAATAAATAACTTGATCATTTTACTCAAACTAGGTTTCACTTCTTTCTTTTACATATTTTAAGACTTGGAGTCGGGACAGAAATTTGGGGCTTGTCCAGGATCTGAATTTTTATAAAAACATTTTAGAGATATTAAAAATTGTATTTATAATTCAAATCTACATTGTTTATTAATTTGCCCTGTCCCTGGTAAATATTTTAAGCTTGCGCATTTGAGAAATGCCATTTAATGTCAAGAGCTTTGTTACAAATCCTATCCAAAATGGGTGTTTGTCTATGAAAAAGGATGATTTGCTTGAGTTTGTCAGAGATTATGACTTTCTGAAGCAAAAGCGTCTTTAACAAAGCAAGAGATAAAAAATATTTTGATTCCGTATTTCAGAAACCTTTGGAGGATAGTGCTTTGGGTCTGATTGATTAGTCTTTATCTGGTTTCGATAGGAAATTAAGGATTCACAGTTACAAAACCAGATGTATTTGGAATTAAAAATGATGGGGATGCATAGAGAAAAAGACAAATGCAATTTCAGTGAGTGTGAATCTTGGATTTTTAACGTAGCTTTATTAATTTTTCAGTCATATCGCTATGTCTACAATGTGACAGTTTATAATGATGTCTAGCACTGGGGCATCATGTCCCAACCAGTCACATAATCCTGACACCAGGTTGACCAGTCCTAACACTAACCTTTTAACATTGAGCGCCAAGCGAGGCAGCTGTTAGTACCATGCTGTGACCTCCCACATCCGAGGCTGATGTTCTAACCACTAGACCACCGGTACTAATTCACAGAGAGAGAGAGAGCAAAGGCACATTCGGAGAATGTAACATGGGAGGGAAATACAAGACAAGATGCAGAGAGTAAAAAGGGAAATACAATATAGATGATAAGAACTAGAACTGGCAGGTGCAGCAACCCCACCTATTTACACACGTCCAGGTTTTGATATTACCAGGACTATTAGACCATTAGTTAAAAGAAGTTGATAAATGCTTTCTCACTTTGAGAAAATTGCTGAAAACCCGAATGGCCAAACGAGCGTTGGACTTTATTGTGTGAAAGTATACTTATTGGCAATGGTCATGATGTCTACACTCCACTGTCGATACAATAGAGTGCTAATTATCATGGGGTGAAGGAATATATATATGGAAGGAATATGAGATGGTACCTGAGGCATGTTGACAAAGTTTAAGAATTGTAGAAAAGAAACTGGACAAATTTCCATGTGAAATTTGCACAGGAAAAAACCGCAGCTGTATGATAGATGTATCCAGCAAAGATTATAATGACCTCAGACAGCTGACGAGTTAAAGAACTGCATTCATGCTAATGTCAAGACCTATCTTGATGAGCAAAAGGTGGAAACTGGAAAATGCCGAATGCATGAACAGCTGTTGTTCTTTCACTGACACACAAAGTTTAATTTGTTAGCAACTCTTCAACTCGGAGCATTATGTTTTGGTAAAAATAATCTCAGTCTCTTAGAAGTACTCAAATCTCAGTCCGGCACAACTTTTGGAAATCAAATATCTCATATGACTGATCAGAAATCCTTAGTACTTAGTGTAAAAAGAAAGGGCACGTTATTTCTGATTGTTACTTGTTGAAAAATAAGCAACAAAATAAGGAACAGCTGTTGCAAATGTTCTTATTTCAAAAAGTTCTAGGTCACAGTGTTGTATTGAAAACATTGCATTTATCTAGTCAAATGAACCACCGTCTGATCCTATTTTGGTGACTTATAAACCATTCATGTCAGAAGGTTCTGTATCACTTATTGGTGGTTCTGCTTAGAGACACAAGAACAGTGAGTCTTTATTTATCAGGTACTTTGACTTTATCTGAGAAGTCTTCTGGTAAAGGTGTTCTTATCCACAGAGCAGAGTGCACATTTGTGCGCATTTGTTAATGTTCCTTTCCACTGTATCAGTTTGGTATCAGATTTGGTTTGCGGATCCTTGACTGTTGAAACAGTGACTTTCTTTTACTTATAGAAGGTATTAATTTATTACTAGACAATGACCTAGCTGGATATAAGTTCATGGTTAATCCACTAGTAACTGTCAAGCCTTGTTTGGATATAAAAAAATTGATTCTATTGAGTGCAATCCCAGATTTCTATTCTGCTTGTGCAGTTACCAGAACTATGACAATAAAAGCTCTTAAAAATGTTCATCAGGAAATTATCCTTTTAGCTTACACATGTATTGGTCAGTCTTGTGATGAAATGACATGTGCTCCTAGTATTGATCAATCGATAGGTATTGGTCACAGTGATCCTCTTTTTTTTTCTTCTAAACTAGTTGGTCAAAAACTTACTCCTGTGTCCTCTGATCAGCTGATTTTAGTCACACCATGTTTTTTAATAGCAGATCATATCCATTTTGAGATGACCTTTGTTCATCAAAGAGTTGTTTCCCTTTTGTATATTTTATACTACAATGCAAGATTGTCAAATAAAATTACCTGCACTAATAGTCCAAGGTTACATCTCCTAGTTTTTTTATGAATTTAGGTGAAGTTTTGGTGTGCATTTCAGTCACTTGGTCATGTTCCCATAGCGTGGTCATTTCAGACTGTCTGATCGATTGCAGTACTCACCAATCCATGATTATGGGAGTGCTCTGCAGTTATTATGTACTTCTAAGAGTGTCAGGTATAAAGTGAAGTTGGAGAAAATGTTGGAATACCTATATGTTACTTTCATGTACTGTGGCTGACATTTCTTTGAATATTGTAATTGTGGAATCTGCACATGATCTAAGCACACAATTAACCAAAATGGTTGCTCCCATGTGTGTATACTGCTCCGTTGACCTAGTGGTTAGAGCATCTACCTCGGAACCTGGCCGAGTCATATCAAAGACTTATAAAAATGGTACTGACAGTTGCCTTGCTTGGTGCTCAGCATTAAGAGGTTAGTGTTAGGACTGGTCAGCCTGGTGTCAGGATAATGTGACTGAGTGTGACATGATGCTACATGTCTGCTG
Organism: Sinohyriopsis cumingii; assembly: GCA_028554795.2. Lineage (NCBI taxonomy): Eukaryota > Metazoa > Mollusca > Bivalvia > Unionida > Unionidae > Sinohyriopsis > Sinohyriopsis cumingii. The sequence goes on from CM068835.1 coordinate 128,087,263, forward strand.
CATGATGCCCCAGTGCAAGACATCACTATAAAACTGCCACATTGCAGACATCGTAGCGATATGACTGAAAAATTATTAAAGTTATGTTAAAATACCAAATAGCAAACACACACACACACACACAATCTCCCATGTGCTGGAAAAATCTGCCCAATTAGTCTAAAGAACACTTTCTTAAGCAATTATTAAAAAGGGAAAAGGAATTTTACCAGACTAAACAATACCAGTTTCTAAAACGACTGTGAATGAATGAATGAATCACAAAATGTATTTAAAAAATTGAACAAAGTTACTGGTTCTTTTTACAATTTACCTTTTGATGTCCACAAAGTGAAAATGACTAAGCAGAACTAAGTTGTTTTTTATAGTTGCACATTGTAAGGTCAAGCTGTATAATCTATAAACCAATTAACATTCATCAATAATACACCAACATAAAGGGAACAAAAGGTTCTTTGGACATACTTCAGATACTTTTTAAATAGAAAGGATACCCAATAAAAAACCTGGAAAATTCTTTTTCTTTAAAAACCTTAGCCCTATACAAAATAAGAAACTGTAGAGCGCTGCCTTACCAGAATACTTACAATTTCCAGCCCTGTATATAAACAGTGTTCAAAATTTTGGACTTGTAATGATTGAGCCCTTGAAGGCTAGAGAGTGAGATAGAAACTATCATAAAAATGACAGAGGTGAGAGATCTAAATATCTGAAAAGGAAATCGTATTGTCTATGAAGTCTAGAACCAAGTATTCATAGTATAAGTTTCTCATTACATTAAGCAGAAAAAGTTTTTACCTGTGAATTTCAGTCTAGCTATTTGAACTTTAAAACAAAAACACCCAATATATGATTACTGTACATGTATATTCTTTGCTTAAATCTGAATATGTAAATTGGTAAAGAGAAAGTTCTCTTTATGCATAATCCAGACAAAATAAGTATGAGGAAATATTAAACAAGTATGTCCTGGATAGTTATTTACTTTAAGGCACAGATTTTCATCCCTATTGCAAAAGTCTGCCGAACCCTCTGTAACTTCAAGATCTGAAAATTGAAATTGTGGCAAATTGTCCAGACCATTTGGGCTACACATCTGGCTATCAGTTCCTTGAGGTCGTGATCACAGTAACAGCATAACACAGTGGTTCAATTTTATTAATAAAATGTTGTTATCTTGAAAATCTAGTAGCAGAGAGTAGATCATCCTGAAAAAGAAAAAGAAAACAGAAATGAAATGTGACTCCAGCAAGTTTTTATTTTCTTAAAAGTGACTGATCAGGAAGACCTGTATAGGAAATCAAGCTGCAAATGAAACTGAAAGTGTGACAGCATAAATTGATGATAACGGTGATGGAATAAGAACGAGGGATTAAAGTCCCTGTGATAAACTGGAGACTAACTTAGAAAAACAATTCAGAAGTTTTGCAACAGAAATTCAAGATGCAGTAATCTCCCTTGATGATCACATCAAATTCTACATTTGAAGATTTGTTAGTCAAAACTTCATTATTTACAGACAAAAATTCATCTGGCTGAGAACAGAAATGAAAATTCTTATACTAGAGAAATACTAAACCACAGCCTTCAGTGAAACAGTGGAATTAGAAATAGCAGTGAACACTGACATACACGTAAAATGACAGAAACCAATAAAAGAATAAAACCTGAATTGTATTATGATCAGACGTAGATGCATATTTTACTTATTTCAATATTACTGCAGACACTGGGCTTATGCAAAGTCACTGTATTTGGCTAGCAGTCTCACTTCTTGCTTAATGACACTGGGCTTATGCAAAGTCATTGTATTTGGCTAGCAGTCTCACTTCTTGCTTAATGACACTGGGCTTATGCAAAGTCATTGTATTTAGCTAGCAGTCTCACTTCTTGCTTAATGACACTGAACCAGAGCAAAGGAAAGGTTACTACGATTTATGTGCTAATATCAAGGTTTGGAACTCTGAATAAAGTTGAAATATACAGGTTTCAAGTTAAATCTAGAGTTTGTTAAAAAAGTGAAACAATTTCTGAATTAGTCCAGTACATAAAGAAACTGACCAGACTTCATATTCTTGTGCAACTGGTGATATTATTGAAATTTTAGCTCTTGATTATTTTATTGAAGCCTTGTTGGACTCTAAAACCAGAGTGAAACTTAAAGACTGTTGTCTTAAAACATTAAATGGGGCTGAAATAATAGCTGTCAAAACAGAATTTCACAAATTAGCTGACAAAAAGTGACAGAAGAATGTGAACACCCTGTCTTAAAAAGAAAGTATACCTAATGAAAGCAAGCTGGATAAAATTGTTATTAGAAAAGTTTTGAGAAAAAGTAGAAAAATTGCAACAGGAATAAGAGTACAAAAACTGGAACACAACACATGACGATAGGAATGAATGACAGAAGAAATATCACCAAAGAGACTACAATGGAAATGGTTTCAAAACTGTACAAACAGTGTATATACTAATAGAAAAAATACTGAACAGAGAGATAAAACCAAAATTCAAAGTACAATAAAAGCCATAGTTTTAGAAACAAATGATAAAGAATGGACAGACCAGAAGTCATGAATTGAAATGGGGTAAAGCTTGGGGACCAAAGTGTGACTGTAAAGAAATGAAGGTCTGATTTGATGAAACTGAATTCTACGAACTGATACAAGGAACTTTCTAAATGTTAAGTAAATATAAATTGTGTTTCTTTGTTGTGTGACATAAGTGCAAATGTTAAAATTCTAAGTAGCAAGGAAGTAAAAACTTGGTCAGAAAACTCTCAACCTGAGGTGACTCCAGTAAAATGTATGCTTTTAATTATAACAGGAGAAAGCAAACCTTTTGATGGTAAAACAGAGGTAGAAATTATGTTACAGACTTGTACTGTCACACAGGAAGCACTTTTAGCAGACATACATGAACATGGTATAGTTAGTATTGACTTTCTAAAGAACTTTCTAAAGAATCACAAATGTGACCCTATCATGAATAAATATTATTTAAACCTAAATTGAGATAAAGTACCAAGAACAAAAGATAGTCTTTTTTGTTGGATGGAAATGGTGGTCTTGTTTGGATATGAAATAGGGATAGTGTCAAGTTAAGACTGAGGAAATGATATGTATACAACTGGATTCTCTTTGTCAGGAGTGGAACAACGGCAGTAACGCTGATTAGCATTTGGCATGCACCGGTAACCTTCCAGATGTCATTTTCAAGTCTCTCTTGGGAAGTGATGAGTTTGTACCTTGATGATATATTTTGCTATTCAAAAACCTTCGAAGAGCACTTCACTAATTTTGATATAGTTTTACGAATATAACAAAATGCTAACTTGAAACTCAATACCAAGAAATGCAACCCGTTTAAAAATGAGGTCATATTTCTAGGCCATACCATAAGTAAAGCAGGTCTGGGCACAAGTACAGATAAAATCACAGCAATCAGAGTTTGCCCAGCTCCTGAAAAACGTAGAAGAAGCCAGAAGCTTCATTTCTTTGGCAAGTTACTATAGATCTTATGTTTTTCTGTTTGCTACCTTAGCCAAACCTAAACATGAACTCTCTGATGAAAATGTATATGGACTGAGGGGTGTGAGCCGTCGTTCATGGATATAAAACATGCACTGACAAATTTACCAACACAAAATGTATGTGGACTGAGGGGTGTGAGCCGTCATTCATGGATATAAAACATGCACTGACAAATTTACCAACACAAAATGATGCATAAATTTTAGATTATGATGCCTCAAATGTTGGTCAGTGAAAAGTACTATCTAAAATCTAGAATTATACAGAAAAAGTAATTACCTATATTAGTAAATGTTCTTAACAAATTTAATGAATATATTGTCACAAGACGAGAACTTCTTGCAATGGTAAATGCAAACATTTTCACCACCATCTTTACTGAAAGATGTTCACAGTGAAGTCTAAAATGGTTGATAAATTAAACAATGTTCAATTAGCTAGGTGGTCGGCTCTTCTGATTACCTACGATTTTGAGATCATCATCATAGATGGTAGACTGCACTCCAATAACTCATCGAGACGTCCATATGCCAATGTAAACTGAAAATATTCTAACTCAAGTAAACCCAAACAAAACTGAAATAATCAGAGCAATATAAAAAGATATATGTACTTATCATTTACCACAATATTCGTTGAATGCCTAGTCCCCATAGAACAAACATCTGTGTTTCATGTTGACTATATGTTCTGTTTGGATACTCTTCTTTTAATGACGATACTCTAGTGAGAAATCTGTGTGAGATTGGTGAAGTCGACAAACCAAGAGTATTGGGTGAAAACTATAATCACTTGAAGAGTATTAGAGACGACCTGTTATGTTACACAAGAGATTAGAAAGAAACTCCCATCTCCCTTGAGTAGCACAAGCACAGAGATAACTATCAATTCCCAATCATAAGATGATGTGGTCAACTAGGATATATCTAAATTACCCCATTTGCAAAATGATGATATAGTTGAGTCATGAAAGTTGTAAAAAAAAAATGGTGAAAAATGAAAAGAAATCTAAACGGGCCAATTTTCACATTATTGCCTTAAAATAAAATGCTACTGGAAACGTGCTGATTCCTATGTAGTAGAAAATATATACTGTATAAGAAATGGGAAAAGTGATGATGGAAAAACATTCACCATGCAGATTATTATCTCGCAGTGCTTAAAAATGTTTGTACTGACACAGTTACATAACAGTTTCACAGCTTCACTCTCTGAAGCATATGAGTCTCTTAAAAAGTACGACCGAGATTCTTTTGGTATAGGTTGAATAAAGATGTAGAGAATATGTGAAATGTAATGTATGCACCAGTTGAAGCTCTTCCCTTAGGAAACCAAAAGCTCCAACGTACGTGTTCCTATGTTAAGGCTGGATATTTTTTCATATGTCCACTCACCAGGACCAAACAGGGAAAAAATAGAAAAATGGTTATTGGTGGCTATTTTACCAAATGAACAGAGGCATGCCCAGTAGAAAAGATTGATGCAAGAACGGATTTGGAATCATCCTTATTATTCAGATAGATCAAAGTAAAAATTTAGAATCAACACTTTTCAAAAACATCTGTATAATATTGGGAATTGAGAAAACGAAAAACTTGATGGACCCCAAAGTGATGGCATGGTGGAGATTTCTAACGGAACTATATGTAACATGCTTTCAGCATTTGTGTCCTCACATGAAGATAACTCATGATGGATTCTTACATTTGATGGATTCTTACATTTGATGGATTCTTACATTTGATGGAATTTGATGGATTCTTACATTTGATGGAATTTGATGGATTCTTACATTTGATTTGGTGATCATGGCATACAGATTAGCATTACACAAAACAATTGGAATAACTCCCAGGGTGATGAACTTTGGTCGAGAAATAACCCTTCCTATTGACTTGGTACCTGGCAAACCTGAAATAAATGAGAATGATAATGAACAAAGATACAAGAGAGAGTATGCAAATAATCTAGAAAATAAAATTTAGGAAGCGCACGAGTTTGCACTTAAAAAAAAGAATAGGTCTAGTTAATGTATGACAAGAATTTATGACACAAAACTTAATTTTAATTCATGCAAAAAAGATGACGAGTTTTCTATTATTACCTAACAAGAAGAGCTGGGTTAAACCCATCATTACAAAGACCGTTGAAAGGTCCATATCAAAATCCTGAACAAAGTGAATTATGTATTGTACAGAATAAAAGGAGGACCTAAACAGAAACCAAAAGTGGTCCACCATGATAAATTGAGGCTATATGAAAGTGCAAGTTTACCTTAGTGGTTTACCCAACTACTGCATAAAAAAATACATAAATAAGAAAAATCTTTGCATTTTTTCATTATATATTATATCCTATCAGTGTGCAATATATGAAGTCCTTACATTTCCCTAAGATCACATTGAATAGTGCATTTGAGAGGACAACACTCCGGTGTAGTATACAAATGTGGTAAATATTATATAAAAAAATTCAGGTGCAACAACAACAGTAGTTAAGTGGGATACTATAGGGACAATGGGACTTAGCATTAAAAAGACCCCTGGGACAATATAGGGACAATGGAAATTTAACATGGAGAAAAATCGTGGGTCACTTTAGAGACAATGGGAATTTAACATAGAGTTTGGGACTGTCTAGGGACAATGGGAATTTAACATGGGATTTTTTTTTTTTTTTTTTTTTTTTTTTTTTTTTAAAGTTTTTTTTTAAATTTAAATTTAAATTTAAATTTAGAAAACGGGTAGGCAATGGAAAGGCTATCTCTTTTCGAGAAATATGGCTGGCCCTGAAAAGGGCCTTTGGGTTTATGTTAATATTAATATTAACATAGATGGCATCTGTCACATCTTCTTCTTCTTCTTCTTCTTAAACTCCTTCTAACTACCGGTCCATACACAAGTACCCTCTTGAGACATCCTTGTCTTTCTATGTAAACTCTCCTCATCCATTGACTAGTATCTGTCCTATCAACAACAGTCCACTTGGACCTGACATACATGAGCATGTCCGTCCTAAACATCATGGAAGACACAAGGGTGGATGACTCAATGAGCGAGTACAAACACAAACACACAAACACAAACACACAAACACAAATACACAAACACATACGCTAAGAAACAATAAACAAATCCATAATCTACTATCCACACAATCGTACGTGAGCGGGTACAAACACAAACACAAACACACAAACACAAACACACAAACACAAACACACAAACACAAATACACAAACACATACGCTAAGAAACAATAAACAAATCCATAATCTACTATCCATACAATCGTACGTGAGCGGGTACAAACACAAACACACAAACACAAGCACACAAACACATACGCTAAGAAACAATAAACAATCCATAATCTACTATTCACACAATCGTACGTGAGCGGGTACAAACACAAACACACAAACACAAACACAAATACACAAACACATACGCTAAGAAACAATAAACAAATCCATAATCTACTATCCACACAATCTTACGTGAGCGGGTACAAACACAAACACACAAACACAAACACACAAACACATACGCTAAGAAACGATAAACAAATCCATAATCTACTATCCACACAATCGTACGTGAGCGGGTACAAACACAAACACACAAACACAAACACACAAACACATACCCTCACACTATCTTAAAAAGAGTTAGTGTTTATATTCACACTACTCTACCTACACATTGGCAAATTGATGGTTATTTCTTTTCTAGAGTATTGGGTAGCCCTGAAAAGGGCTGTTGTTTTTGGAACTTCATGGACACCTGGTTAATGGTGGCACCTTCCAGGCCTGGCGCCACATACACATCTTATCCCCCAGTTACTTTTTACTTTTTGGGGGGAGAGAGCAGAGGCAGGATATGTCGCTTCAGAATCCCAATTTTCGCTCTCTGGGATTCTGAAATTTATTCTTCTTCTCTTCTTTTCCTTCTCCTCCTCCTCTTCTTTGTTTCTTCTCTCCTCCTCTTTGTATCTTCTGTCCTCTTCTTCTCCTTTATATCTTCTCTCCTCCTCTTCTTTTTTTCTTCTTTCCTCCTCCTCTCTTATCCTTCCCTCCTCCACAATGGCTTCCGCGGCCAGTTCATTCAACAGGCGCCTGGCATATTCCAGATGCACATGAAGTTCCAACAGTTTAGACAGTCTCGTGTTCATTTTTGGTGTTGATCAATCAACAATAGTAGTGAATGGGGGCACCCTACGGACAATGGGAATTAGCATTAAAAACACCCTTGGGGCACTCTACGGACAATGGAAATTTAACATGGAGAAAAATCGTGGGGCACTGTACGGACAAGGGGATTTAACATGGGAATAAATCGTGGGTCACTCTACGGACAAGGGGAATTTAACATGGGAATAAATCGTGGGTCACTCTACGGACAAGGGGAATTTAACATGGGATTTTTGTAAAAATTTTAAAAAAAAATTTTTAAAAAAGGGGTAGGCAATTCAAAAGGCTATCTCTTTTCGAGAAATATGGCTGGCCCTGAAAAGGGCCTTTGGGTTTTATGTTAATGTATTCATTAACATAAATGGCACCGCATTGGTCTTCTTCTTGTCCTTAGGCTGCGTCTTACTGTTGGTCCGTACATCAGCACTCTTTTCAGGCATCCTTGTCTTTCAACGTAGATCCTACGTATCCACAGGCTGGTGTTTGTCCTGTGGACAACGGTCCACTTCGATCGGACATACATGAGCAAGTCTGTCCGAAACATCATGGAAGACACAAGGGTGGATGACTCAACTGTAGTCCACATCTTGAAGCGACGAGAACAGGTGAATCAATGCGTTGAACGGCGCTTATTTATAGGCGGAGGAAGGATTGAAACGGATTGAGTTCATTTACCAATCCGAACACGCGTTACAGAATTCAGTCAGCTCGCATCCAATCCGAAGAGAGCAGTCTGTGACGTCACGTAGTCAATATAGATTCGCTAGCGCTTGTGTGCAGTCAATCTATGCGACAGTGATTCAACATGACGGAAACTCAGAAAACGATCCAGTGGGGTGCACCAGCAGGGGAGACTGCCCAAGGGAACCCGGACTTACTTTCAGAAGAGGTGAATTGGGATTTTGTGGATTTTCTCTCCTCGCAAGAATTTGTTCCGGAACCTTCGTTACTTTCTTCATTACCGCAAGTGGAGAATTTTAGACAGAGACAGAAAGAAGAATTGGAGAAATTTATACAACGACAAAAGGAAGCGGAACAGGCTTTTCTCCTACAGCAACAGCAACAAGAAGAAGAAGAGGTAAGAAAAAAACAACAGCAACAACAGCAAGAAGAAGTAGCAGCAAAGAAACAAGAGGGTGAAAATCAAACGGTCACGGTACTGTTGGACATTTTAGCGGAGTTAAGAAGTCTGAAACAAATGTATCAGACTTCTTTATCACGACCGAAGAGAATACGACCTTCCCGAGCCAAACATGTCAACCCTGTGACTAAGCCTACCGTACCACCCTTAGTGATTTCAACCCAATCATTATCATCATCAACATTACGCAGTCCAGAAGTAGGCCTTGGCCGTGGCAAAGGCTTAAGGCAGTTAAAATTGATTGCTTAAACTCACCCCTACACCATGAAGAAAAAAGGCCCTTTTCAGGGCCACCCACATTTCTCGAAAAGAAATACAATTTCAATTTGCCAATAACTCAAAAAAAAAAAAACTCACCCATGTTACCCTTTTAGTACGTGTCTGTGTATGAGTGCGTGAGTGTAGCTTCTTATTTTAAAATCACAACTCAAAGACACTTACCTTATATCATTCATTTATTCTTTTCTCCAATTTTTACAATCCAATTCACAATTTATAACACAACACTTTAATAAAGAAAAGTTCATTCACTTCTTCTTTTCTCCTTGTTTAGTCTCTCTGTTTTTTGAATTTCTTCACCGTCACACTCTTTTCCTCTTCTTCCTCCTCGCTTTCTTCCCTTCTTCTTTTTTTCTCCTGTTTCTTTTTCTTCACCTGTCTTCTTTCTTCCTCAGAAGAATCCCTCTCTTCCTCTGAAGAATCCCTCTCTTCTTCTGAAGAATTCCTCTTTTCTTCTGACTCCTCTTGTTTCTTTTTTGGGCAATCTGGAGACCAATGTCCTTTTTCTTTACAATAATAACAGGTATCTTGACTTTTGTCTTTTTTATCCCCTGTTTTTTTTCTTTTTTGACGGTCTGGACACTCTGAAGACCAATGTCCTTTCTTCTGACAGATATAGCAAGTATCTTGACTTTTATCTCTAAAGGAAGGAGAGTAGTCCGTAGGCTGGTCTGAAGAGAATTTTCTAATGACCCCTCGCAAAGCTCTGACGAAACGTTCCATCTGGTCAGTCTCTTCCATCGTTGTGCTCGGCTTGAGAGTGAAATGAATAGTGAAAGGACAAGACACACACCCTTTTATATACGCTGGTCTGCTATGACTATAAAGTAGTTTATGGTGTTTGAACTTGAGTCATTTGACTTTTTGCTTTCAAGATGAAACGATCCCATTCATTCGAGAAGAAAGAAGAAAGTAAGAGGCAGAAACGTGATCTATCGCCTCGAACCAAGGCTGAAATCTTGGCACAAATTCATGCCAGTGATTTTGAAGAGGACATGAGTGAACCAGAATTTGAAACCTCTAAACCAAGTTCACCACCCTTAGTCAACCCTGAAAAATACTATTCCATTCGAGAGACGGAAAAGCGCTCCTCTAGAAAATTTAGAACCACGGCTTACAAATACACGGTGAAGTTTAAAGATTTCAAGTCCGAAGTACCGTTAGAGAAAGCAGAAGTGTTCATCACTGAGGTGTGGGATTCTTTGCTCACTGCACTCAAGCGACAATGTCAACCCAAAGAAGACGATCGCTTGAGACTTTCCATACAACACGACGGTTTGAAATCCCCTGTTTGGATCGAGTTTAGCACCCCTGCAGAATTAACTGCTTCCAAAGTCATGGACAAGATTCAACACGTACAACAATCTAATGATCAGTTTGACATCACCGATGGTAAAGCCACACTGGACATGACCCACGTCTCTCCTCCTCAAGGGACTGGACGCAAAAAGATGTTATTGGTGGACAATCTTCGCAACACCAAAACAAGTCTCGTCCGAATTAAGAACCCTCATGACCAGATGTGTTTAGCCCGTGCCATCGTGGTGGGACGAACCTATGCCAACAAGAACGACACGGTAGAATGGAAAAGAACCTGGGACACTATTCAACGTTCCGACCGAGCCAAACAACGAAACGAAGCAGAACTCCTGTTACAACAAGCCGGACTGTCCAAAGACACACCCTGTGGCATTCCTGAGATGCAAAAATTGCAAGATGCCCTAGCTCCACGCTACACCTTGAAAGTGCACCCTCAAGAAGTGCGCGGACCTCTGTTGTTTCGAGGCCAAGACTTTAAGGACGGAAAATACATTCATGTCTATTATCACGATGAACATTTCGATACCATTACCAGTATCACCGGATTCCTGAAATACAGTTATTACTGTGAGAAATGTGACCATGGTTATAACAATCGAGAGCAACACAAGCATTGTGGATCAAAATGCACAGGATGTTTGGCCTCTTCACCCTGTCTGAGCGAAGAACCAGTGCCTTGTTCCACTTGTCTGCGCACGTTTGTCAGCCCTACCTGTTACCAACAACATCTGAAAACGCAAGGTTCACAGAAGAAATGCGCTTGTCAACTCCTGAGATTGTGCCCTACGTGTGGACAAGGCATACGTACCAATAGTGTCAAGGCACACGTATGTTCAGGAAAGAAAAAATGTCACATTTGTCACCACATCGTGGACTTGGAACACCAATGTTACGTGCAGAAATACCAACCCCCACCAGAGAAAGAGGACGGTCACAAGAAGAAAGGCAATTTCATCTTTTTCGATTTCGAATGCATGCAAGAGACTGGCATTCACATTCCTAATTTCTGCGTGGCTCATCGAGCGTGCGAGAAGTGCATTCAAGAACCTATCTTCAGTCATTGCCCTCACTGCAGCAAGATTCCTGGAGGACGTGAAAAAATCTTTCGGGGACCGAACACGCTAGCCGATTTCGCTCGATGGGTCTTAGACCCCATCGACAAGACGTGGAGCCAAGAGGACATCGAACGTTACGGAGATTGTCATCGTCATGCCACGGTGATGGCTCACAATTTCTCCGGATACGATGGACAGTTTCTTTTGAGGTACTATACGGAACAAGGCACCGAGCGTCCTAAAGTGACTTTGAACGGAGCCAAAATCATTTTCATGCAAGTGGGACAAGTGCAGTTTAAAGATTCGATGAGTTACTTGGCCATGCCTTTGAGTCGAATGCCTAAAACGTTTGGAATGACAGAAATGGCTAAAGGGTACTTTCCACACTTTTTCAATACGGAAGCCAATCAACACGCCGTTCTACCCCATTTACCTGAGGCTCACTATTATGACCCCGACAACATGCGTACCGAACAACGAGAAGCTTTCTACGCTTGGTACCAGGCTCACGCCTCTGACCCTTTCGACTTTCAGGAAGAAATGTTAAAGTATTGTCGTTCCGACGTGGACATTTTACGACGTTGCTGTGGAAAATTTCGAGAACTGTTCATGGAACACGGAGGGGTCGATCCTTTGAAAGAAGCTTGCACCATTGCCAAAGCGTGTTCCTTAGTGTATCGACAACGATTCATGCCTGAAAACACCGTGGCTGTCATCAGTCCTCAAACGACCCACTTTGTCAAGCGTCAATACTCGGTCAAAGCCCTACGTTGGTTACATTACTTGTGCGACAAGGAAGACAAGTGGATTCAGCATGCTCGCAACGGAGGGGGCGAAAAGACCATCGGAACGTATTCGGTCGATGGCTGGGACTTAGAAAACCCCAAGATCGTGTACGAGTTTAACGGTTGCTTATTTCACGGATGTCCCGTCTGTTACCCTGATCGTAGCACTAAAAATCAGTTTTTACAACGAACCATGGAAGACTTGTACCAGGACACTTGTCAGCGACGCCTAAAGTTGGAACAGGAAGGATACCAAGTGGTGGAAATGTGGGAACACGAATACGATCACCGCTTGAAAACCGATCCCGAGTTTAAACGCCTCGTGGAAAGTTACCAGTTCATGGACCCGCTGAACCCGAGGGATAGTTTGTACGGAGGAAGGACCAATGCCACCTGTTTGCTGTACCAAGCCGACGAAGAGAAAGGAGAAGAAATCAAATACTTGGACGTGTGTTCGCTGTATCCCTACGTGTGCAAATATTGTCGCTTTCCTGTAGGGCACCCGCAATTGTTAACGGAACACATCGACCTGAAAAACATTCGACAATACGAAGGCTTGATCAAGTGCAAAGTTTTGCCTCCCACTAACCTATACCATCCCGTCTTACCTCACCATTGTCAAGGCAAACTGATGTTTCCATTGTGCCGTACTTGTGCCGAAACGTGCAACCAAGACCAACCTTGTCAGCACAGCCAGGAAGAACGTGCCTTGACGGGAACCTGGGTCAGCGTAGAATTGTTCAAAGCTATGGACATGGGATACCAACTGTTAGAAGTGTACGAAATTTGCCACTTTCCCAAGACACAACAATACCGCAAGGGTGACCCTACTCAGAAAGGCATTTTCGCCGACTACGTGGATGCCTTTTTGAAACTGAAGCAAGAAGCCAGCGGCTATCCTTCCTGGTGTCACACTCCCGAAGACCAAATACAATTCAAAGAGAAATACTACGAACAAGAAGGCATCTCTTTAGACCACATCGAGAAAAACGAAGGCAGGAGATCGTTTGCCAAAGTGATGTTAAATTGCTTGTGGGGTAAAATGGCACAACGACCGTGTTTACCCAAGACGGAATATTTGACAGAACCTTCCCGCTACTTCCAGATGATTCACGACAAAACCAAATACATGAAACACGTGGACGTCGTTCGAGAGAATTTGATCTTGGTCAATTACGAAGAAGATCTGGACTTTGTACAAGACGACCCTTTTGGAAATGTCATCATTGCGGCTTACGTGACAGCCCATGCTCGCTTAAAATTGTACGAAGCTTTAGAACTGTTAGAAGAACGCGTCCTGTACTTTGACACGGACAGTTGCATTTACATCCATCACCCGATTCAACATCACCCTAACATCGAAGGAGACCGTTTAGGAGCCTGGACAGACGAGCATCCCGACGACAAGATTCTAAGTTTCGTCAGTGGCGGTCCCAAAAATTACGGCTACGAATACCGGGACAAACAAGGAGAAGTGCACACGACGTGCAAAGTGAAAGGACTGACTCTGAATTATCGTACCAGTCGAGTGGTCAACTTTGGGGTATTGAAAGAAGCCTTGCAATCGGGAGAGGATGGAAACTTTAAAGTGACCACCTATCAACCGAACAAAATTGTACGTTTACCCACTCACCACATCGTCAGTCGACCCTTGGAAAAAGTCTATCAAATCGTGTACCAGAAGCGAGTTCGACTTCCCAATCATTTCACCTTACCGTATGGACACGTTGGTATAAAACATTGGTTGTAAGAGGATAGCCACCCACCAGAAAGATGACTTCGCCACAGCAAGAATCGAGTGAGAAACCCGATGAGAACTCCAAGTTCAAACCCTACCATTTTCCAGTCTTCTTACCTGACTATTGTGATTGTGCCCGTCGATTGGACACGTTTCAGAAATGGCTTACGGATAGGGAAGGATTACCTTCTTCGCATGTTTTAGCTAGAACAGGATTTGTCTACTTGGGACCTGAGTCAGGATTGGGATACGAGGTACAGTGTTTCGCTTGCGGACTGAAGTTACGAATGGATCTATGTATCTATAAAGATTCAGCTATTCTGGAACATACTCGATGGTCTCCGCACTGCCCTTACCTTTCTATGGCCTTTCCACTCATTACACTACGGTACAATGTTGACGGTACCTTAGAGACGGTACCTTCCGAAACAAGACATAAAAAACGTAAAAAAGGAAAGATGTACAAGCTGGAGACTGCATTGAGACTAGTATAAAAAGGGGGCTATGGTCAAGATTGATAGTTCATTGTGACTACCAAGACCGAGCGAACAAGATGAATACTTTGAAAAAGACATCGTTTCAGTTTGGGGATTGTAAAAAAGTTGTATCTTCCTCTAGTGTGACTAATACTGGATGGATAAGACCCATGCATTGCGACGGAAAATGTCCGGAAGGAAACTGCGATTGTCCATGTGGTTACCATTGTAATTGCGTAACGGAGTTTGCAGACGAGTGCGATTGTGAGCCTTGCGATGGGACCGATGCTGTACCTTGTGACCTGAGCGATGCCGTAAAGCATCATGGGAACTTTAGTACCCCTATCATGGAAAGTGATGCTGTGCGTGTCAAACCTGTGGGATGCGAAAGTGATGCTGCTCGTCCTCTTGGACATTTTACTGGGTTTCGTTTTAAAGGGGAATGTCCACCTTCACGTCTACCCCCTTACGGATGTCATCCAGCCCTGAGCAAACTCCTACCTATGTCACTTAACCCTCATCGAAACGAACCTGTGAAAAACGAATATTCGTTTCCTGTGCGTTCGTCGGAATACTGTGACTTTGAAAATCGTCTTCAATCGTTCAAAGGAAAATGGCCAAAGTATCTGGGAGGACCGACCCCTGAAGAATTAGCCAGAGCCGGATTTTTCTACTTGGGCGAAGGAGATAAAGTCAAGTGCTTCAGTTGCGGTGTGTCACTTCACCACTGGGAACCGCAAGATTCGGCCTACGTAGAACATGCTCGATGGTCACCGAATTGTCATTACTTACCTTTAGTGGGACCGAGACATTGAAGTAACTTTTTACCATAATCATCTGTTCATGAATACTTTACAAGAGAACATTCGTGCTTTGCCTGTGGAGTTGAGAGAACGCATTTATCGAGAACTGGTCAAAATACAAGTGAAACGTAAAGAACAATTGCATCCGTTACGTCACCGGTGTTTGAACCACTGGTACCTGAAGGCTATACAAGGACTGATTCAATTGAAAGTGTTCCATTGGACAGACATTGATCAACGACCTCCTGGTTATAAAAAGGAATGGTTTGGTATTGACGATTCTATCTACTACATTGTAAACGTACTGCATCGAATTCCAGAGGAAGAGTTAACGAATTACCAACATCTTGAACACAATGTCAACTTGGTGAAAGAGGAAACTTCTGAACGAATTGTAATGTGTAGATTAGTGACTCAACGATTTAAATTCGACACTGAAGTGAAACCATGTTTGTGCAAAGAGTACATTTCTTGTGTCAGACCAAAGAGGATTTAGTATGACCTATTCATGGATACTTTGCTAGAGAACATTCGTGCTTTGCCTGTGGAGTTGAGAGAACGCATTTACCGAGAGCTGGTGAAAATACAAGTGAAACGTAAAGAACAATTGCATCCGATACGTCACCAGATCTTTAACCACTGGTACCTGAATGGTATAAGAGAACTGATTCGTCAGAAATTCTTTCAATGGTCAGACATTGTTCAAAACTTTGAGGTCGCTAATGATCGACATGTTCATGATTATGGTTACTTCGAGATTCACCTAGTGCAATGCATTGAGGAAGACAAGTTAAAGGATTACCAACATATTTTACGTGGAATCTACTTAGAGGAAGAGGAAACACCTAAACGAACTCTGACGTTTCGGTTACAGTATGCAAGATTTAGATTCCCTACTGGAGAACGAAGATCTCTGGCTAGAAAGTACGTCTATTGCATCCGAAAAAAAGAGAATATAAAAACAGGCTGCCATGCCACGGTTTATGTCACATGTCATCCAACAGATTCCGTGGAAGGAACTCAATGACCATATTCAAACCGTGGATCATTACCATCAATTATTACAAGAATTGTATCCATTCAATTTGGGACGACAAGTGGTGTGTGTCTTAGTGACTTGTTTTCTGGGATTTCGTTTACCAGCCGATTCTTTGTGGACTCTTTACGATCAGTACTTACCACCTCCATGGCCTTAAATGGTCACGAAAAACTCCTTTTGCTCAAAGCCTTGCGTTTTCATCTGGATACTTCTCGACCTCAACAGGAAAAAAAGATTCGTCAACTTTTAGCGACCCAAGACGTGTATGACGATGTGTGTGTAGCTTGTGACTTACACCCTCATTGGACAGATGTTCGTGATTGGAAAAAGGGGGGTTTTGAGGCTTGGACCCAAGAAGTGGCCCAGTATGCACAAGAGTTGTTCAAGGAAAAAAGTTACTTTTCAACCTGTGTTAGTGACGGTGCCAGAAGAACCCGTCACCGAGAACAACCACTCGCTTCAGGACAGGACTGTCATGGACATTCCTGAAAGGTCATTCCGGGAGGACACTTGTGTGACAATACCTCATGCAGAGACTGTAAGAACATTACACACTGTCCCTAGGACATCGTGGTTACCCAAAACATGTTGTACAGACACTTGTTTATATTCCACTTTGATCGCTTTGCTGTGTTTTATATTCCTGTACATCACTATTTGGGTTGTATGTATTTTTGTCTTTCGTGTTCATATTTGAAACATTCAATAAACGTGTTCTGAAAAAGTATATAAACTCTTGTCTTGTTTGTTTTTTCGTGTCACAAGTGACATTTCTCATACCATGGCTACCTCTGCTGTCTCTGCTCCCTCTTCCTCTACTGTCAAAGTCATCGACGAACACTTAGATCGTGCCAGTTGGGAGGCTTTGTATCTTCGCCATCCCTTTAACATGCTCATTGCTGGACCTAGCGGTTCAGGCAAAACCGAATTCGTCAAACGTTTGATCGAACATAAACATCATTTGATCGATCGGCCCCCTCAACGGATCGTGTGGTGTTACAAAGAGTGGCAATCGGCGTACAGCCTCTTGCGAGAAAGTCAAGGCGATTCCATCGTGTTTGTGGAAGGCATTCCTAAAGAAGACGATGGCATCGTCTCTGACTCCCGTCTAACCCATTTGGTCATTTTCGACGACATGTTAGGAGAAGACGAAGAAGAAATTAAATTGTGGTTCACGCGCAAAGGGCATCACCGTAATGCCAGTGTCGTTTACATCACCCAAAATTTGTTTCAACAAAGTAAAGCCCATCGCACCATCAGTCTCAATGCGCATTACGTGGTCTTGTTTAAAAGCCCTCGAGATAAATCGCAAGTGCAAGTCTTAGCCAAACAGTTAGGAACGCCTTGGCTGACTCAGGCGTACGACGATGCCACTCAAACTCCACACGCCTATTTACTCGTCGATTTGAAACCTACGACCCCCGAGGATTTGCGATTTCGTACCCACTTGTTTCACCACTGGTGCCAAGACGGAGGGCCTGTCCTGTACACGTCTCCGTCCTCGACTTCATTTCACTCCCCATCAAAAAATCTATAAAAACCTCAGACCCTTTTTCGTCTGTCTCACACAGTGTGAACATGACGTCCCTTCAGTCTCATCTTCCCGTCAAATTGATTCGTGCCTTGTATGGCATCAGTCGAGAAAAAGATCCACAAACACGAGCCCGTGTCTTAGAAGCTAGTCTCAAAGAAGTCTTACGATGGTTCACGGTGACGGCACGTCAATTACTCCAAGGAATCATTCAGATTCCTCATCAAACCCAACGCTTTTTCGATCGAAACAAAGTCGCTTTGGTCCAACTGGCCGATCCCCGCATCGACACTCAAACCAAAAAACAAATCATTTTGAAACCTGGAGGGAGCGGTACTCTAGGAGGGGTCATCATTCGCTCACTCTTAAGATGGGATCCTAATGCCCCCAAAGTTATCCCTAAGACAAAAGTCCAACGAAGCCCCAAGAAGAAAAAGAAAAAGACCAAGTCCCCAAGAAGAACTTCTCCAGTGGCGGGACCCTCCTCTTACCAGACACCACCACCATCACCCCGGAAAAAGAAAAGAAGCCCCAAGAAAAAGAAACAGAGAAAAAGTCCTCAAAAAAAGAAAAGTCCACAGAAGAAAACTAGTCGCAAGAGAGGCACTTCGGCCAGGACGCAACCTTACACTCGCAAGCCACGACCTGCCACAGCGGTGACTGCGTCTCCGGCAGCCTCACGTTTGTCCACTTCTCCGTTGATGTCACCAGGAACTGAAGAGTACTTGGAGACGTTGATCACACCAAGAACTTCTCCGTTGATGACCCCCAAAAGAACTTCCCCAGTGGCAGGACCTTCCCATTTAGCGGCAGTGGCTGCTGCTCACAAAGTACCTTCTCCCAAAATCAAAGTCCAAGAAAGATCGGGCATGTTACAAAGTTTACTGGATTTGTCCAAACAAGAACTGGCTCGATTTAGTCCGTTACGTACCCCTGCACGACGTGTCATGCCTGTCCTCAAACTGATAAAACGTAAAGACAATCAGTGGCGACGCGTTCCAGTATAAAAAAGGCCTGTGACCGAGTAGGGTATCAGTGTTTTTAGGTGCTCCTAAAGACTCAAAGATGTCACCCTCCAGAAAACCCCAAGGAAAGAAAAGGAAAGGACTACCACCACGTTTAGCCAAACATGGGGACCTGTTATCTGTCCTGTCCAAAGCTTCTCCACCCCTACGAAAAAAACTCATTCAAACGGCCTCCAAAGAGGTCATCGATACTGTGTGCGAATGTTGTTTGAACGTTTTGAAAGGCACGATCCCTTTGTCCAAACACCAGAAACAATGCTTAGGCAAACATCGTCACGTTCTTCGGAAAATGGTTCAAAAGAAAATTCCCATTCGTCAAAAAAAGAAGATGTTGGTCCAACGTGGAGGCATTTTACCTCTCTTGTTAGGCCCCATACTGAAAGGAGTCTTGGGAACCATGGTGGGAGCAAGATAAAAAGGCCTTCGGAAGTCCCAAGATCTCAGAATTCACCCCTGACAACCCCATGGAAGGACGAAAACTAGCTTTAGTGCCATACAAACGATGGATGGAATACCATCGGTGGCAAGAACAACGCACCCCGCATTTACCTCCCAATCCCAATTTGAGCGAGATGTCCCAGTTACAACACGAATTGCAGTCCTTGCTGGATCGCCAAGATTTGTCCGAAACAGAAAAATCTCAAAAGTACGGTCAACTCTTGCAACGACTGCAACTCTTTCACCAGAAAGCTTTAGACGAAACAGCTTTACCCACTCTGAAAGATTTTAAGACCTTGATGAAAAGTCCAGCACCATCACCAGTACCAGTACCAGTACCGGTACCAGTGGTCAAGACAGAAAAAGGAAAAGAAGAAGAAGAAGAAGGGTTTCAAACTCCACCAGAAAAAGTACGCAAGTTAACAACACCACCTACCTCCAGAATTGGATGGATTAAAAAGATGATGGCCACCCCTTCTTCCTCACAAGAGAAAAAGAAAGTGAAGACAGAAGTGAAACAAGAACCGATATCCCCTGCTCAGACATCCTCCTCTTCGACACCTATTGCTGGTCGCACACGCAAAGCCTTGCAATCCAAGAAAATACCCCAAGAGAAAAAGAGTAGCCTCTTCCAAGAGTGGGTGCCTTATTAACACACAAACACAAAAAATGGAAAAAGTCTTAGCCAGCATTTACTACGATCCCTCCCATCCTGCAGGTTACGCAGGAGTTCAAAAATTGTATCGTGCTGCCAAAACTCGACTGAAAAGTCTCCGTTTACCTCAAGTGCAACGATGGTTACAAGAACAAGCTACCTACACTTTGCACAAACCCATTCGACGCAAGTTTGCCAGAAGTCGCACCCGAGTGGAAGGCATCGATCATCAATGGCAAGCCGATTTAGCCGATGTCTCTCATTTGGCCAGCTACAATCGTGGCTACAAATATTTGTTTTGTGTCATCGACGTCTTTTCCAAATTTGCCTGGGTCGTGCCCTTGACTTCCAAATCGAGCAGCGAGTTAGTGCGAGCCCTGCAACGGGTGTTGAAACAAAGCGGTCGTCGCCCTCTTCGATGGCAAACGGACAAAGGCACCGAATTTCTGAACCAAGCTTTCCAAAAAGAATTAAAGAAACGTGACTTTCATTTTTTTACCACCGAGAATCCCGAAACCAAAGCCAGCATCGTGGAACGTTTTCAACGCACTTTGAAAGAACGCATGTGGAAATATTTTACGCATCACCACACTCTGAAGTACATCGACATCTTACCGCACCTGGTGCAAGCGTACAACCAATCTTACCATCGAAGCATCGGACGTGCCCCGCAAGACGTGACTCCCGACAACGAAGTGCTGGTGTTCGAGCGCCTGTTCGGTACGTCCCCGACGAGGGCTGTCCCTAAGAAAAGTGGAGAGTTGACCGTAGGAGATTGGGTGCGCATTGGCAAAACCAAACGCACTTTCGACAAAGGTTACTTACCTAACTGGACGACCGAACTGTTTCGCGTCACTGGACGAGTGCATGGTCGTCATCCTGCCGTCTATAAATTGGAAGACATGAACGGAGAAGTACTCAAAGGATCGTTTTATTTGCCCGAGTTACAACGTGTCACCAAAAAAGAAGACGACGTGTACGACATCGAAAGCATTCTCGAACGCAGAACCCGTAAAGTGGGCAAACGACGTGTCAAAGAAGTCAAAGTACGTTGGAAAGGATATCCACCCAGTTTCGATTCTTGGATCGACGCTTCGCAAGTCATCGACTATAAAAAGAAGAAGTGACCATCATGCCCTTTCACACATCAGACGGAGCTACGTCGACCAGTCCTTCTTCCCCTAGTTCTTCTGTGCAAGATTTACAAAAACAACCCTGTGGGTGTGGTGCGGAGAACGTGTGCCTAAAACGCAAATCGTCTTTTTCTGCCAAATCTTCGTGGTGTATTGTGTCATCGGGGCAGCCATTGCCAATTTGAGTTTGCAACAAGGAGACAAACAATTGTGGACCATTTTATTGAGCAGTTGCATCGGTTACCTGCTTCCCAATCCCTCCCTGAAATTCTCCTCGAACGGGAACGTTGTGTCCAGTGCCAGTGCCAGTCACCACTCCAACAACAACCACAACCAGAACCCCATTTTGGGCGGAGACACACCTCTGACATCCACTAATATTCCCTCGGACAGCCACAGAACTCTGGAATTATGAGTCACCAAAATCAATTTTACTTAACCTTACCCAGTGACAGTTCCATGGAGGTGTTTCCCAACAACACGTTGTGCTGTTACACGGCCAAATTACCTCAAGCCATCCCCTTAGATCACGAAGCCCATTGGGAAGTGGCTTTAGTGGAAATAATTCACCCAACCCAAGTCCACAATGTCATTCCCAATCAAAATTATTTTAAGGTAGAAGTTCATGACAAACAATTGCAAGAGGAGTTGGATAAGATTGGCACATATACCAATAAAACCTATGATGACAAAACTAAAACGTGGACCTACAACTTGTCCATTCTCCCAGGCTATTATTTCAGTGGTCATCATTTGGTCAGCGCCATAGCCTCCAAGTTTAATGGCGTGTTTCTGAAAGCTTTGGGGAATGTCCAAAAAAGTGTCACCCTGGAATACCACAAAATAGCTCGTCGCTTTCTGATGAAATTTTCTGAGGGGTCCAAAAAATTCATGTCTTTCTTATTTTGTCCTGAATTGTTTGACATATTGGGCGGTGACACGGAGATGAGGAAGATAGGAGAACAAAAAAAATCCCCCGAATTACCAGTCATTTATGACAACGACTCTTTTGCCAAGTATTTTCGTTTCCCGGTAGAACTGAACCAAGGACTGAATTTGATCTTCGTGTACTCCGATGTGGTTGAATACAACGTGGTGGGACACACCTCCGTGCCGTTACTGCGTGTCATTCCTTTCAAAGTGGATTCTGCCACAAACGCTGACGAGGAAGGTGGAAACACTTATCACGTCCACCGCGAATTTGTCCATCCTCACTATTTACCTGTCAGCAAGTCGTATTTGGACACGGTCAACATTACTATAAAAGGAGATTTGGGACAAAATATTCCATTCACCAAAGGAAAAGTCACGGTGAAACTCCATTTTCGAAAACGGTTCTCTCACGACTCGTAAGTAAGTCATGTATCCAGTGTACCAAGGGGTGGCTCGACAACGAGGACACGGTTTAGGAGACATGTTAAAATCGGCCTTTCGTTCGGTGGCCCCGGTGTTGAAACCGATGGTGACACGCGGATTGCACGCCTTGAAAGATGCGGCACTGACGCAAGGCAAAGAATTTCTCCAAAATGTCATCATCGACAAACAAAACCCTAAAGAAGCCTTCATGAGGGCTGGCAAAAATGTCTTGCTGCAAACGGGAAAAGACATTTTGGGTCGACGAGAGACACCTATAAATGCCCTGCACGCTACCGAGTCTGGCATTCAGCAAGGACAAGGCAGAAAGAGACGACGAAGAAGAAAACACCCTTTCACCAGACTTCAAGCGAGAAAGGCCAAGAAAAGAAGAACCGTTCGAGACTTAGACGTTTTCGATTATTGAGACACAGAGAAAAAATGATGCACCGAGAGTCTTGCGCTTGTTCCAAGACGGAACTGGATCTGTTTGCCATGCCCCCCACCATGATGACGATGCAAGAATCTCAATGGGTGGAATTTCATCCCGTCTCCTCACTGACCGATTCCGCTCCCATCGAGTTCGAAATCAAGGGACAGCCCGAAGATTACATCGATCTGAATAGCAGTTACTTGTACTTGAAAGTCCAAGTTCTAGAAAAAGATAATGGTGGAGTAGATGACGCTGACGAAATAGCTCCCGTCAACAATTTCATGCATTCCTTGTTCAGCTCAGTGGATTTGTACTTGAATAACAAACTAGTCAGCAGCAGCATGGATACATACCCTTACCGTGCCTACTTGGAAAATCTCTTGACGTACGGAACAGATGCCAAGGATAGTCATCTCAATGCCTGTGTGCTGTGGGTACCTGACGTAGCGGGCAAGTTCGACACAATAGATGGAAGCAATTCCGGCTTTGAGGCAAGAGAAGAAAAAATCTTAAACAAGAAAAGTTTAGAACTGATGGATCGTTTGCATTTGGACATGTGGTTGCAAGAGAAATATTTGCTGAACGGGGTGAATGTCCGCTTGAGACTGAATCGCAGCAGTGCCGCTTTCCATTTGCAGGCTGCTGATCCTGCTAAGGCTCCTAAAAGCATAATCCAGGAGGCCAAACTCTACGTACGACGCGTGGAAGTGTTACCCAAAGTAGGTAACGACATCAGTCAAACGTTGAGCAGAACGACCGCCAAGTATCCGATCCGACGTGTGGAAGTGAAAACCTTCACCATTTCTGCTGGACTGCAATCCATAACCGAAGATCATCTGTTTCAAGGACAGCTACCCAAGCGTTTAATCCTTGGTATGGTCTCGAATTCAGCCTTCAACGGAGCCATCAAAGAAAATCCTTTCAACTTTCAACACTTTTTAGTGAAGAAAATCGAAGTCAGTAGGGATGGCAAGACCTTGTGTACCCGACCTTTCGAACCTGACTTTGGTGATGCGAAGAATTACTTGAGATCGTACTTGTCCCTGTACGAAGCCACCGGCCAGTTAGGAACCAACACCAGTCACGGCATTGAGTACGAAGATTATGCAGGAGGCTATGCTTTGTGGGCTTTCGATTTCACTCCAGACCAAGGCAGCGACGAAGGACATTTACACCCTATAAAATCTGGCCAGATTCGTGTGGAACTTCAGTTTGCAGAAACACTGAAACAGACAGTGAACGTCATCCTGTATGCAGAATTCGATAATACCATAGAAATCAACAGTTTGAGAGAAGTCATTCTAGATTATTAGAAACCATGGAAGACTGTTATCCCTCTTTACCTAGTGGAGAAAGTTTGGAGATGGAATGTGAGGAGACCGTGGAAGGAGAATCCCAAGACAAAGACGAAGAAATTGTCATGATGAAATCGAGATGGCCAGAACAAGAAGCCCATTTAGTCTCCTGTTTTGCCAAACACTTGGTCGACAAAATGACGGAATTGATCAAGAAAAATTGTTATGGATGTCAAAACGATCATCCCAGTCAAATTCAACACGATAAATGCCTGATGTTAAGTCAAGAAGAAAAATTGGACGAGTATCTGGACGAAGCTTGGAGTCTCATCTCAAACAAAGACGTGTTGCACCAGTGGTATAAAGACTTGCGTGAACATTCTTGTCCACCATTAACCACTCAAGAGATCCATCGTATCGAAGCTCTCCTGAATCAGAGTGAGGAAACAGAACGAATAACCGTTTATTCGTCAGACATTTTCAAGCAAAAAGTCAGGATCGAATTGACGACTTATTATTACCTGTGAAGAAGAAAACACAAAACAAATGGATACCTGGGAACTTCATTACCTTTTGAACCACAGTTCGTATACGGCTTCTTGGAATCCTGTCGTCTGTGCTAAAGATGAACTCCCTCATCGCAAACCTAAAGACCATCAAGCTTACGTGATCAACACGGACGACAGTTATCTCCCAGGAACCCACTGGGTAGCCGTCTACTTTCCTCAAGAAGGATGTGTGGAATATTTCGATTCGTATGGATTGCCCCCTTTGGAAGACGATATCATCGACTTTATGAGAAGAAATGCTCAAACCACCCGATTCAATAACGTGAAATTACAAGGCACAGATTCCTTGGTGTGTGGACAGTACTGTGTGTATTTTCTGCATCATCGCAGCCTGGGCTATTCCTTAGAACATTTAGTGACTCATTTCGATCCTCGTTCTTCTGCTAGAAACGATGTGAAAGTAGATCGATGGTTTTGTGACCATTATGCTTATCTTTTGTCTCAAGCTAGGAAACGTAGTGTCCATCAATGGCCTAATGATTTCCAAAAGTGGAAATCACGATTTCATTCACAACGTTGCCAGCCTTGTTTAAAGTAGATTGTATATTGAGAAAAAAATGTTTGTAATTTGAAAAAAAAATTGTTTGATGTTATAGTGTTGGATTATTGTTAAAAATGTTGTTGTTTAGTGTTAAGTGATTTTTGAATAAAAAATGTTGTGTTTTGAAAAAATGTCTTTGTCTTTTGTTTAGCTAGAAGAATGTTGGATTGATGCTCTTTCATTTCTTACTATCCCTCTCATGAACGTTGCGGCTCGAAAACCGTGTGGGGGATGTTTTCCTTCACGTCCGCGCTTTAACTTTAAGAACCGGGTTGTTCCCAGTCTAGCCATCCATTGTCGACTCATCCTCCTAAGAAGATGTGCTCCAAACTAGCTAAGCTCAACGAAGCCTACGTGAATTTGCATAGGGTCAGACACAGTCTGATACCGAAACCAGAAGAAATAGAGAATGTGAGAATGTTAAAAATCACTGAAGACCTGATAGAAGAGCTCTTCAGAGAAGAAATGAACAGGGAAAAAGAAGAATGGACAGAGAAGTACAGACTTCAGAGACAGCAGCAACAGCAGCAACAGCAGCAGCAACAACAGCAGCAGCAACCTGAAGCTGACAGAGGCTTTGTCGATTGTCGTATCGACACCAAAGAGTTCTTCTTCTCTTTCAGAAGAAGCAGACCTATCGCCAGAAAGTCTATCCTCAGAGGACATCGCATTCTTAGAAACTAAAAAAGAATGCCATAGCAAAACAAAAAAAACAGCCCTTTTCAGGGCTACCCAATACTCTAGAAAAGAAATAACTATTAATTTGCCAATGTATGTAGGTAGAGTAGTGTGAAAATAAACACTAACTCTTTATTAATAGTGGAAGTGTATGTGTTTGTGTGATTGTGTTTTGTAAGTGATCAAGTAGGTTGGTGTGGATAGTAGATTAAAATGATGTTTGTTTTTGGGGTTGTTTGAGGTGTATATTAGGGGTTAGATTGGATTGATTTGCGTATGTGGATAGTCTATTGAAGTGATGGGTAGCATAAAAAAGTGAGCGAGTGTTTCTTTTAGGTCCGCGCGTTGTTGTTGTTTTTTGGTAATGATCTAGGTAAGATGAATTTTATGTTTTTAGGGGGATGTTTTCCTTCACGTTCGCGCTTTCAGTATAAATTGAAACTCGTTGGGCAGTCGAGCTACCCTTGTTGATTGATCAACACCAAAAATGAACACGAGACTGGAGAAACTGTTGGAACTTCATGTGCATCTGGAATATGCCAGGCGCATATTAAATGAACTGGCCGCTGAAGCCATTGTCGAGGAGGGAAGGATAAGAGAGGAGGAAAGAAGAAAAAAAGAAGAGGAGGAGAGAAGATATAAAGAAGAGGAGGAGGAAAAGGAGAGAAGAAAAAATTTCAGAATCCCAGAGAGTGAAAATTGGGATTCTGAAGCGACATATCCTGCCTCTGCTCTCTCCCCCCAAAAGGTAAAAAGTAACTGGGGGATAAGATGTGTATGTGGCGCCAGGCCTGGAAGGTGCCACCATTAACCAGGTGTCCATGAAGTTCCAAACAAAACAGCCCTTTTCAGGGCTACCCAATACTCTAGAAAAGAAATAACTATTAATTTGCCAATGTATGTAGGTAGAGTAGTGTGAAAATAAACACTAACTCTTTATTAATAGTGGAAGTGTATGTGTTTGTGTGTTTGTAAGAGCTCAGGTATGTTTGTGTGAATAGTAGATTATGAGTTTTTTAGCAAATGTGGAGAGTATAGTTAGGGTTATATTATATGAAATGAGAAAGTAGGGGATGTTTTCCTTCACGTACGCGCGTTGTTGGGTCATGATCTAGGTAAGATCCATTTTATGTTTTAGGGGGATGTTTTCCTTCACGTTCGCGCTTTTCGTATAAGAACCCACAGTATTAGTTGTTCAAACCATTCTGCAAAGAATACAAAGAAGATGGCGTCAAACCAAATGGACAAAATACAAACCTTGCAAGACGTTTTAGACAACTTAGGAATAATGGAACAGATGTTAATAAGACTCGTTGAAGACCATTATTCCTATAGTCCCCATCGTGTAAAGATGGAAATTAACAATTTAAGAAAAGCAAAGGACAAGATTAGTGGTGTGATGAAGGAAATAAAGGAGGAGAAGGAGGATGAAGAGGAAAAGATAAGAATAAGAACATGGAACGAAAAAATTGAAAAAGAAGAGGAAAATGAGAAGAGGAAGAAAGAAGAAGAGGAGGAAGAGAAGAAAGAAGAGGAGGAGAAAAAAAAGAAGAGAAAGAGTGTTGGAGATAAAATAAGAAGTTGGTGGAGGAAAAGAAGAAATTAGAAGCAGAAGAAAACCCAAAGGCCCTTTTCAGGGCCCCCATATATCTCGAAAAGAGATAGCCTTTGAATTGCCTACCCCTTTTTTAAAAAAATTTAAAGAAAAAAATCCCATGTTAAATTCCCCTTGTCCCTAAACAAGCCCAAACTCTATTCCCCATGTTAAATTCCCCTTGTCCGTAGAGTGACCCACGATTTATTCCCATGTTAAATTCCCCTTGTCCGTAGAGTGACCCACGATTTATTCCCATGTTAAATCCCCTTGTCCGTACAGTGCCCCACGATTTTTCTCCATGTTAAATTTCCATTGTCCGTAGAGTGCCCCAAGGGTGTTTTTAATGCTAATTCCCATTGTCCGTAGGGTGCCCCCATTCACTACTAACAATGGTAGCTAGACTGCCCAGCGAGTTTCAATTTATAGTGAAAGCGCGGACGTGAAGGAAAACATCCCCCTAAAAAAACATAAAATTGATGGTACCTACATCATGACCAAAAACAACAACGCGCGGACCTAAAAGAAACACTCACTCACTTTTTTATGCTACCCATCACTATTTTAAAATTTTTTATAAATCACTTCAATAGACTATCCACATACGCAAAGCAATCCAATCTAACTCCAAATATACACCTCAAACACCAAAAAAACATGATTTTAATCTACTATTCATACCAACTTACTTAAGCACTTACTAACACACAAACACATACCCTCACATTTTTTAAAAAAGAGTTAGTGTTTATTTTCACACTACTCTACCTACACACACTGGCAAATCGATCGTTATTTCTTTTCTAGAGTATTGGGGTAGCCTTGAAAAGGGCTGTTTTTTTTGTTTGCTATGGCATTCTTTTTTTAGTTTCTAAGAATGCGATGTCCTCTGAGGATAGACTTTCTGGCGATAGGTCTGCTTCTTCGGAAAGAAAAGAAGAACTCTTTGGTGTCGATACGGCAATCGACAAAGCCTCTGTCAGGTTCAGGTTGCTGCTGCTGCTGCTGTTGTTGCTGCTGTTGCTGCTGTCTCTGAAGTCTGTACTTCTCTGTCCATTCTTCTTTCTCCCTGTTCATTTCTTCTCTGAAGAGCTCTTCTATCAGGTCTTCAGTGATTTTTAACATTCTCACATTCTCTATTTCTTCTGGCTTCGGTATCAGACTGTGTCTGACCCTATGCAAATTCACGTAGGCTTCGTTGAGTTTAGCTAGTTTGGAGCACATCTTCTTAGAAGGATGAGTCGACAATGGATGGTTAGACTGGAAACAACCCGGTTCTTAAAGTTAAAGCGCGGACGTGAAGGAAAACATCCCCCACACGGTTTTTGAGTCGCAACGTTTAGTGAGTGTCATGAGAGGGATAGTAAGAAATGAAAGAGCATCAATCCAACATTCTTATAGCTAAACAAAAGACAAAGGCATTTTTTTCAAAACACAACATTTTTTATTCAAAAATCACTTAACACTAAACAACAACTCTAACATTTTTTAACAACAATGCAACACTAAAAGTTTCTCCACTAGGTAAAGAGGGATAACAGTCTTCCATGGTTTCTAGTAATCTAGGATGACTTCTCTCAAACTGTTGATTTCTATGGTATTATCGAATTCTGCATACAGGATGACGTTCACCGTTTCATCAGGGTCTCGGTCTTTAAACTGAATTTCCACACGAATCTGGCCGGATTTTATAGGGTGGAAATGTCCCTCGTCGCTGCCTTGGTCCGGAGTGAAATCGAAAGCCCACAAAGCGTAGCCTCCTGCATAATCCTCGTACGTAATACCGTGACTGGTATTGGTTCCTAACTGTCCGGTGGCTTCGTACAGGGACAAGTACGATCTCAAGTAATTCTTCTTGGTAAAGTCAGGTTCGAAAGGTCGGGTACACAAGGTCTTGCCATCGCGACTGACTTCGATTTTGGACACGCCAAAGTGTTGAAAGTAGAAAGGATTTTTTTCGGCAGCTCCGTTGAAGGCTGTATTCTCGACGATACCAACGATCAAACGTTTGGGTAACTGTCCTTGGAACAGATGATCTTCGATCATGGATCGCTGTCCCTTGGGAATGGTGAAGGTTTTCACTTCCACGCGTCGTATGGGATACTTGGCGGTCGTTCTGCTCAACGTCTGACTGATGTCGTTTCCCACTTTAGGTAACACTTCCACACGGCGTACGTAGAGTCTGGCTTCTAGGATTTTGGTTTTGTAACCGTCACTATCAGCCATCAAATGGAAAGCGGCACTGCTACGATTCAGTCTCAGACGGACATCCACCCCGTTCAGCAAATACTTTTCTTGTAACCACATGTCCAAATGCAAACGATCCATCAGTTCTAAACTTGTGTCGGCTCCCGTGATTCTCTTTCTTCGTTCTAGAAATCCATCATTGTTGTCTTTCTTTTCATCAGTTTCCAATATTTCAAACTTGGTAGGTTCGTCAGCTTCCCATACCACACAGGCATTGAGATGAGTGTTCTTGGCATCTATTCCGTACGTCAAGAGATTTTCCAGGTAGGCACGATAAGGGTAAGTATCCATGCTGCTACTGACCAGTTTGTTATTCAAGTACAAGTCCACTCCACTGAACAAGGAATGCATGAAATTGTTGACGGGAGCTACTGCTTCATCGTCTATAGCACCTCCAGTCTTATCTAGAATTTTGACTTTCAGGTACAAGTAACTGCTATTCAGATCGATGTAATCTTCGGGCTGTCCTTTGATTTCAAACTCGATGGGAGCGGAATCGGTCAGTGAGGAGACGGGGTGAGTAGTTAAGGGGGACACTTTACGTACAATGGAAATTAGCATTACAGACCCCCTTGGGACACTTTACGTACAAGGGAAATTTAACATGGCGAAAAATCGTGGGACACTTTACGTACAAGGGGAATTAACATGGGAATAAATCGTGGGAACATATACGTACAAGGGGAATTTAACATGGGAATAAATCGTGGGATACTATACGTACAAGGGGAATTTAACATGGGATTTTTTTTTTAAATTTTAAAAAGGGGTAGGCAATTCAAAGACTATCTCTTTTCGAGAAATATGGCTGGCCCTGAAAAGGGCCTTTGGGTTTTCTTCTTCTTCTTCTTCTTCTTCTTCTACTTCTAATTTCTCCTTTTCCTCCACCAACTTCTTATTTTATCTCCAACACTCTTTCTCTTCTTTTTTTCTCCTCCTCTTCTTCTTTCTTCTCTTCTTTCTTCCTCTTCTCATTTTCTTCTTCTTTTTCAATTTTTTCGTTCCATGTTCTTATTCTTATCTTTTCCTCTTCATCCTCCTTCTCCTCCTTTATTTCCTTCATCACACCACTAATCATGTCCTTTGCTTTTCTTAAGTTGTTAATTTCCATTTTTACTCTATGCGGACTATAAGAATAGTGGTCTTCAACGAGTCCTACGAGCATTTGTTCTATCATGCCCAAATTGTCAAGGACGTCTTGCAATGATTGAAACTTATCCAGGTGGTTTGAAGCCATCTTCTATGTAGAATGGTTTGAACGACGAATACTGTGGGTTCTTATACTTAAAGCGCGTACGTGAAGGAAAACATCCCCCTAAAAAACATACAATGGATCTTACCTAGATCATGACCAAACAACGCGCGGACGTGAAGGAAAACATCCCCACTTTTCTCATTTCATATAATCAAACCCCAACTATACTCTCCACATACTCTAAGAAACAATAAAGAAACCCATAATCTACTATTCACACAAACATACCTGAGCTCTTACAAACACAAACACAAACACACAATCACACAAACACATACCCTCACATTTTTTAATAAAGAGTTAGTGTTTATTTTCACACTACTCTACATACTCACATTGGCAAATCGATCGTTATTTCTTTTCTAGAGTATTGGGTAGCCCTGAAAAGGGCTGTTTTGTTTGGAACTTCATGGACACCTGGTTAATGGTGGCACCTTCCAGGCCTGGCGCCACATACACATCTTATCCCCCAGTTACTTTTTACCTTTTGGGGGAGAGAGCAGAGGCAGGATATGTCGCTTCAGAATCCCAATTTTCGCTCTCTGGGATTTTGAAATTTCTTCTCTCCTTTTCCTCCTCCTCTTCTTTGTTTCTTCTTTACTCTTTATATCTTCTTTCTTCTTCTTCTTTATATCTTCTCTCCTCCTCTTCTTTGTTTCTTCTTTCCTCCTCTCTTATCCTTCCCTCCTCGACAATGGCTTCCGCGGCCAGTTCATTTAATATGCGCCTGGCATATTCCAGATGCACATGAAGCTCCAACAGTTTCTCAAGTCTCGTGTTCATTTTTTGGTGTTGATCAATCAACAAGGGTAGCTGGACTGCCGAACGAGTTTCAATTTATACTGAAAGCGCGGACGTGATGGAAAACATCCCCTAATAACATAAAATTCATCTTACCTAGATCATGACCAAAAAAAACAACAACGCGCGGACCTAAAAGAAACACTCACTCACTTTTTTATGCTACCCATCACTATTTTAAAATTTTTTTATAAATCACTTCAATAGACTATCCACATACACAAAGCAATTCAATCTAACTCCAAATACACACCTCAAACACTAAGAAAAGATATCATTTTAATCTACTATCCACACCAACTTACTTGAGCTCTTACAAACACAAACACACCAACACATACCCTCACATTTTTAAAAAGAGTTAGTGTTTATTTTCACACTACTCTACCTATACCCACATTGGCAAATCGATCGTTATTTCTTTTCTAGAGTATTGGGGTAGCCCTGAAAAGGGCTGTTTTTTTGTTTGCTATGCCATTCTTTTTTAGTTTCTAAGAATGCGATGTCCTCTGAGGATAGACTTTCTGGCGATAGGTCTGCTTCTTCGGAAAGAGAAGAAGAACTCTTTGGTGTCGATACGGCAATCGACAAAGCCTCTGTCAGGTTCAGGTTGCTGCTGCTGTTGTTGCTGTTGTTGCTGCTGTTGCTGCTGTCTCTGAAGTCTGTACTTCTCTGTCCATTCTTCTTTCTCCCTGTTCACTTCTTCTCTGAAGAGCTCTTCTATCAGGTCTTCAGTGATTTTTAACATTCTCACATTCTCTATTTCTTCTGGCTTCGGTATCAGACTGTGTCTGACCCTATGCAAATTCACGTAGGCTTCGTTGAGCTTAGCTAGTTTGGAGCACATCTTCGTAGGAGGATGAGTCGACAATGGATGGTTAGACTGGAAACAACCCCGGTTCTTAAAGTGAAAGCGCGGACGTGAAGGAAAACATCCCCCACACGGTTTTCGATTCGCAACGTTCAGTGATTGTCATGAGAGGGATAGTAAGAAATGAAAGAGCATCAATTCAACATTCTTATAGCTAAACAAAAGACAAAGGCATTTTTTTCTAAACACAACATTTTTTATTCAAAAATCACTTAACACTAAACAACAACATTTCTAACATTTTTTAACAATAATCCAACACTATAACATCAAACAATTTTTTCAAATCACAAGCATTTTTTTCTCAATGGACAATCTACTTTAAACAGGGCTGACAACGTTGTGAATGAAATTGTGATTTCCACTGTTGGAAATCATTAGGCCATTGATGGACACTACGTTTCCTAGCTTGAGACAAAAGATAAGCATAATGGTCACAAAACCATCGATCTACTTTCACATCGTTTCTAGCAGAAGAACGAGGATCGAAATGAGTCACTAAATGTTCTAAGGAATAGCCCAGGCTGCGATGATGCAGAAAATACACACAGTACTGTCCACACACCAAGGAATCTGTGCCTTGTAATTTCACGTTATTGAATCGGGTGGTTTGAGCATTTCTTCTCATAAAGTCGATGATATCGTCTTCCAAAGGGGGCAATCCATACGAATCGAAATATTCCACACATCCTTCTTGAGGAAAGTAGACGGCTACCCAGTGGGTTCCTGGGAGATGACTGTCGTCCGTGTTGATCACGTAAGCTTGATGGTCTTTAGGTTTGCGATGAGGGAGTTCATCTTTAGCACAGACGACAGGATTCCAAGAAGCCGTATACGAACTGTGGTTCAGAAGGTAATAAAGTTCCCAGGTATCCATCTGTGTTGTTTTTTTCTTCTTCACAGGTAATAATAAGTCGTCAATTCGATTCTGACTTTTTGCTTGAAAATGTCTGACGAATAAACGGTTATTCGTTCTGTTTCCTCACTCTGATTCAGGAGAGCTTCGATACGATGGATCTCTTGAGTGGTTAATGGTGGACAAGAATGTTCACGCAAGTCTTTATACCACTGGTGCAACACGTCTTTGTTCGAGATGAGGCTCCAAGCTTCGTCCAGATACTCGTCCAATTTTTCTTCTTGACTCAACATCAGGCATTTATCGTGTTGAATTTGACTGGGATGATCGTTTTGACATCCATAGCAATTTTTCTTGATCAATTCCGTCATTTTGTCAACCAAGTGTTTGGCAAAACAGGAGACTAAATGGGCTTCTTGTTCTGGCCATCTTGACTTCATCATGATCACTTCTTCCACAGTCTCCTCACATTTCATGTCCAAAGTTTCTCCACTAGGTAAAGAGGGATAACAGTCTTCCATGGTTTCTAGTAATCTAGAATGACTTCTCTCAAACTGTTGATTTCTATGGTATTGTCGAATTCTGCATACAGAATGACGTTCACCGTTTCATCAGGGATTCGGTCTTTAAACTGAATTTCCACACGAATCTGGCCAGATTTTATAGGGTGGAAATGTCCCTCGTCGCTGCCTTGGTCAGGAGTGAAATCGAAAGCCCACAAAGCATAGCCTCCTGCGTAATCCTCGTACGTAATACCGTGACTGGTGTTGGTTCCTAACTGGCCGGTGGCTTCGTACAGGGACAAGTACGATCTCAAGTAATTCTTCTTCTCAAAGTCAGGTTCGAAAGGTCGGGTACACAAAGTCTTGCCATCGCGACTGACTTCGATCTTGGACACGCCAAAGTGTTGAAAGTTGAAAGGATTTTTACCCAAATCTCCGTTGAAGGCTGTATTTTCGACGATACCAACGATCAAACGTTTGGGTAGCTGTCCTTGAAACAGATGATCTTCGATCATGGATCGTTGTCCCTTGGGAATGGTGAAGGTTTTCACTTCCACGCGTCGGATCGGATACTTAGCGGTCGTTCTGCTCAACGTCTGACTGATGTCGTTACCCACTTTAGGTAACACTTCTACGCGTCGTACGTAGAGCCTGGCTTCCTCGATGACAGTTTTGCAAGCAGTTTTACCTATCAAATGGAAAGCGGTACTGCTACGATTCAGTCTCAGGCGGACATTCACCCCGTTTAGCAAATATTTCTCTTGTAACCACATGTCCAAATGCAAACGATCCATCAGTTCTAAACTTTTGTTGTCTCCTATGATTCTGTTTCTTCGTTCTATAAATCCGTCATTTGTTGGTTTAGTTTTATCCTTTGTATCAGTTTGGAATTCTTCAAACTGGCCTGCTTCGTCAGCTTCCCATAGCACACAGGCATTGAGATGAGTGTTCTTGGCATCTATTCCGTACGTCAAGAGATTTTCCAGGTACGCTCGATAAGGGTAAGTATCCATGCTGCTGCTGACCAGTTTGTTGTTCAAGTACAAGTCCACTCCGCTAAACAAGGAATGCATGAAATTGTTGACGGGAGCTATTACCTCATCGCCATCTAGGGTCGAAT
This sequence comes from Sinohyriopsis cumingii, assembly GCA_028554795.2. Taxonomy (NCBI): domain Eukaryota; kingdom Metazoa; phylum Mollusca; class Bivalvia; order Unionida; family Unionidae; genus Sinohyriopsis; species Sinohyriopsis cumingii. The sequence continues at coordinate 128,122,522 of CM068835.1, forward strand.
TGTCCTCATCGACAACTTTGACTTTCAAGTACAAGTAACTGCTATTCAGATCGATGTAATCTTCGGGCTGTCCTTTGATTTCAAACTCGATGGGAGCTGAGGCTGTCAATGAGGAGACGGGGTGAAATTCCACCCACTGGGATTCTTGCATCGTCATCATGGTGGGGGGCATGGCAAACAGATCCAGTTCTGTCTTGGAACAGGCGCATGACTCTCGGTGCATCATTTTTTGTTCTGTTCTTTCTCAATAATCGAAAACGTCTAAGTCTCGAACGGTTCTTCTTTTCTTGGCCTTTCTCGCTTGAAGTCTGGTGAAAGGGTGTTTTCTTCTTCGTCGTCTCTTTCTGCCTTGTCCTTGCTGAATGCCTGACTCGGTAGCGTGCAGGGCATTTATAGGTGTGTCTCGTCGGCCCAAAATGTCTTTACCCGTTTGCAGCAAGACATTTTTGCCTGCCCTCATGAAGGCTTCTTTAGGGTTTTGTTTGTCGATGATGACATTTTGGAGAAATTCTTTGCCTTGCGTCAGTGCCGCATCTTTCAAGGCGTGCAATCCGCGTGTCACCATCGGTTTCAACACTGGGGCCACCGAACGAAAGGCCGATTTTAACATGTCTCCTAAACCGTGTCCTCGCTGTCGAGCAACCCCTTGGTACACTGGATACATGACTTACTTACGAGTCGTGAGAGAACCGTTTTCGAAAATGGAGTTTCAACGTGACTTTTCCTTTGGTGAATGCAATATTTTGTCCCAAATCTCCTTTTATAGCAATGTTGACCGTGTCCAAATACGACTTGTTGACAGGCAAATAATGAGGATGGACAAATTCGCGGTGGACGTGGTAAGTGTTTCCACCTTCCTGGTCACTGGCCGTGGTATTATCCACTTTGAAAGGAATGACACGCAGTAACGGTACAGAGGTGTGTCCCACCACGTTATACTCCACCACATCGGAGTACACGAACATTAAATTCAGTCCTTGATTCAGTTCTACAGGGAATCGAAAATACTTGTAAAATTCCGTATTGCTGTTGATCTTCGGATTAAAATTTGGAGCCATGTTTGTGTCTCCACCTAAAATATCAAACAAGTCACGATTGAAACTGATGGACATCGTTTGGGTATCCTGAAATTTCATCAGTAAGCGACGAGCCACTTTATGGTACTCCAGGGTGACACTTTTTTTGGCTCTGTTCAGGGCTTTGGCAAAGGCGAACTCGAACCTGTCCGCAATAGTGTCCACCAAATGTTGGCCGCTAAAATAAAACCCTGGTGGAATTTTCACGGTGTAGATTTTGAAGGCTGGATTGCCGGTGGATGTTGTTGTGATCCCTGAAAACCCGATGTCAGTCATGGCTTCTTGTAATTGTTGGTTCAGGATTTCGACCTCAAAAAAGTTTTGAGTTTCAGTGATGTTTTTGATTTGTGTAGGGTGAATCATTTCTACTAAAGCCACTTCCCAATGGGCTTCGTGATCTAAGGGGATGGCTTGAGGTAATTTGGCCGTGTAACAGCACAACGTGTTATTGGGAAACACCTCCATGGAACTGTCACTGGGTAAGGTTAAGTAAAATTGGTTTTGGTGACTCATAATTCCAGAGTTCTGTGGCTCTCCGAGGGGATATTACTGGACGTCAGAGGCGTGTCTCCGCCCAAAATGGGGTTCTGATTGTGGTTGGACTGGTGACTGGCACTGGCACTGGCACTGGACACAACGTTCCCGTTCGAGGAGAATTTCAGGGAGGGATTAGGAAGCAGGTAACCGATGCAACTGCTCAATAAAATGGTCCACAATTGTTTGTCTCCTTGTTGCAAACTCAAATTGGCGATGGCTGCCCCGATGACACAATACACCACGAAGATTTGGCAGAAAAAGACGATTTGCGTTTTAGGCACACGTTCTCCACACCACACCCACAAGGGTTGTTTTTGTAAATCTTGCACAGAAGAACTAGGGGAAGAAGGAGTGGTCGACGTAGCTGCTTCTGCTGTGTGAAAGGGCATGATGGTCACTTCTTCTTTTTATAGTCGATGACTTGCGAAGCGTCGATCCAAGAATCGAAACTGGGTGGATATCCTTTCCAACGTACTTTGACTTCTTTGACACGTCGTTTGCCCACTTTACGGGTTCTGCGTTCGAGAATGCTTTCGATGTCGTACACGTCGTCTTCTTTTTTGGTGACACGTTGTAACTCGGGCAAATAAAACGTTCCTTTGAGTACTTCTCCGTTCATGTCTTCCAATTTATAGACGGCAGGATGACGGCCATGCACTTGTCCAGTGACGCGAAACAATTCGGTCGTCCAGTTAGGTAAGTAACCTTTGTCGAAAGTGCGTTTGGTTTTGCCAATGCGCACCCAATCTCCTACGGCCAGCTCTCCACTTTTCTTGGGGACAGCCTTCGTCGGGGACGTACCAAACAGACGCTCAAACACCAACACTTCGTTGTCGGGAGTCACGTCTTGCGGGGCACGTCCGATGCTTCGATGGTAAGATTGGTTGTACGCTTGCACCAGGTGCGGTAAGATGTCGATGTACTTCAGAGTGTGGTGATGCGTAAAATATTTCCACATGCGTTCCTTCAAAGTGCGTTGAAAACGTTCCACGATGCTGGCTTTGGTTTCGGGATTCTCGGTGGTAAAAAAATGAATGTCACGTTTCTTTAATTCTTTTTGGAAAGCTTGGTTCAGAAATTCGGTGCCTTTGTCCGTTTGCCATCGAAGAGGGTGACGACCGCTTTGTTTCAACACCCGTTGCAGGGCTCGCACTAACTCGCTGCTCGATTTGGAAGTCAAGGGTACGACCCAGGCAAATTTGGAAAAGACGTCGATGACACAAAACAAATATTTGTAGCCACGATTGTAGCTGGCCAAATGAGAGACATCGGCTAAATCGGCTTGCCATTGATGATCGATGCCTTCCACTCGGGTACGACTTCTGGCAAACTTGCGTCGAATGGGTTTGTGTAAAGTGTAGGTAGCTTGTTCTTGTAACCATCGTTGCACTTGAGGTAAACGAAGACTTTTCAGTCGCGTTTTGGCAGCACGATACAATTTTTGAACTCCTGCGTAACCTGGCTAAGACTTTTTCCATTTTTTATTTTGTGTTGGTGTGTTAATAAGTCACCCACTCTTCGGTGATGCTACTTTGGGTGGGTCGAAAGGGTGGTTTGGAAACGGATTTACGTGTCCGATGGGCTACGGGAGTAGAAGTCGAAGGTAGTGGTGGTGGTGGAGGTGGCAATGGAATGGCTTTGGTTTTCTTTTCTTTTTTCGCTTCTGGTTTCCCTTCTTTCTTTTTCACTTCTGTCGAAGGAGGCGTGGACATCATCTTTTTAACCCAAGCTTTCATTTCTTCTCGTTGGGGTGTGGGGGACGGGGTCAACAAGGATGCTGCAATCTTACTCGAAATGGGAGCTGCTGACGGTGTTTGAAACACTTCGCGCATCTCTTCTTCCTCAGGTCTTTGTGGGGTAGCATCTCTGGTGACCCTTGGGGATGGTAGTGGTGGTGGGGGTAATGATGATGATGGTGCTGGACTTTTCATCAAGGTCTTAAAATCTTTTAGAGTGGGTAAAGCTGTTTCGTCTAAAGCTTTCTGGTGAAAGAGTTGCAGTCTTTGCAAGAGTTGACCGTACTTTTGCGATTTTTCTGTTTCGGACAAATCTTGGCGATCCATCAAGGATTGCAATTCGTGTTGTAACTGGGACATCTCGCTCAAATTGGGATTGGGAGGTAAATGCGGGGTGCGTTGTTCTTGCCATCGATGGTATTCCATCCATCGTTTGTAAGGCACTAAAGCTAGTTTTCGTCCTTCCATGGGTTGTCAGGGGTCGATTCTGAGATCTTGGGACTTCCGAGGGCCTTTTTATCTTGCTCCCACCAGTCCTCCCAACATGGTTCCCAAGACTCCTTTCAGTATGGGGCCTAACAAGAGAGGTAAAATGCCTCCACGTTGGACCAACATCTTCTTTTTTTGACGAATGGGAATTTTCTTTCGAACCATTTGGCGAAGAACGTGACGATGTTTGCCTAAGCATTGTTTCTGGTGTTTGGACAAAGGGATCGTGCCTTTCAAAACGTTCAAACAACATTCGCACACGGTATCGATGACCTCTTTGGAGGCCGTTTGAATGAGTTTTTTTCGTAGGGGTGAAGAAGCTTTGGACAGGACAGATAACATGTCCCCATGTTTAGCTAAACGTGGTGGCAGTCCTTTTCTTTTCTTTCCTTGGGGTTTTTTGGAGGGTGACATTTTTGCTTGTGGGTTCCGGGACATTCACCGAACAGACACTAACGTCGATGACTTAACGCACACCGTTTTATCTTTTTTTGGGACTATCGCTTTGTCATAAAGGTGACAATGTTTTTCCCAAAATCACCAAGGAATCCTCCCCTTTGTTGACGCCTCTTTTTCTTGGAACGACTGTGTCTTTTCTTAGGGTAATGTCGATGCTTGGCTAAGCGCTTTGTCGGATGACGCGTCTGCCTTTGTCTCTTTCTTTTGTGGCTTCTTGGAGGTGACATCTTTTTTACAAGTTCACTGATACCCCGACTTGGTCACAGGCTCTTTTTATACTGGAACGCGTCGCCACTGATTGTCTTTACGTTTTATCAGTTTGAGGACAGGCATGACACGTCGTGCAGGGGTACGCAACGGACTAAATCGAGCCAGTTCTTGCTTGGACAAAGCCAGTAAACTTTGTAACATGCCCGATCTTTCTTGGACTTTGATTTTGGGAGAAGGTACTTTGTGAGCAGCAGCCACTGCCACTAAATTGGAGGGTCCTGCCACTGGGGAAGTTCTTCTGGGGGTCATCAACGGAGATGTTCTTGGTGTGATCAACGTCTCCAAGTACTCTTCAGTTCTGGGTGTCATCAACGGAGAAGTGGATGAACGTGAGGATGCCGGAGACGCAGTCACTGCCGTGGCAGGTCGTGGTTTGCGAGTGTAAGGTTGCGTCCTGGCCGAAGTGCCTCTCTTGCGACTAGTTTTCTTCTGTGGACTTTTCTTTTTCTGGGGACTTTTTCTCTGTTTCTTTTTCTGGGGGCTTCTTTTCTTTTTCCGGGGTGGTGTCTGGTAAGAGGAGGGTCCTGCCACTGGAGAAGTTATTCTTCTTGGGGACTTGGTCTTTTTCTTTTTCTTCTTGGGGCTTCGTTGAACTTTTGTCTTGGGGATAACTTTGGGGGCATTAGGATCCCATCTTAAGAGTGAGCGAATGATGACCCCTCCTAGAGTACCGCTCCCTCCAGGTTTCAAAATGATTTGTTTTTTGGTTTGAGTGTCAATGCGGGGATCGGCCAGTTGGACCAAAGCGACTTTGTTTCGATCGAAAAAGCGTTGGGTTTGATGAGGAATCTGAATGATTCCTTGGAGTAATTGACGTGCCGTCACCGTGAACCATCGTAAGACTTCTTTGAGACTAGCTTCTAAGACACGGGCTCGTGTTTGTGGATCTTTTTCTCGACTGATGCCATACAAGGCACGAATCAATTTGACGGGAAGATGCGACTGAAGGGACGTCATGTTCACACTGTGTGAGACAGACGAAAAAGGGTCTGAGGTTTTTATAGATTTTTGGATGGGGAGTGAAATGAAGTCGAGGACGGAGACGTGTACAGGACAGGCCCTCCGTCTTGGCACCAGTGGTGAAACAAGTGGGTACGAAATCGCAAATCCTCGGGGGTCGTAGGTTTCAAATCGACGAGTAAATAGGCGTGTGGCGTTCGAGTGGCATCGTCGTACGCCTGAGTCAGCCAAGGCGTTCCTAACTGTTTGGCTAAGACTTGCACTTGCGATTTATCTCGAGGGCTTTTAAACAAGACCACGTAATGCGCATTGAGACTGATGGTGCGATGGGCTTTACTTTGTTGAAACAAATTTTGGGTGATGTAAACGACACTGGCATTACGGTGATGCCCTTTGCGCGTGAACCACAATTTAATTTCTTCTTCGTCTTCTCCTAACATGTCGTCGAAAATGACCAAATGGGTTTGACGGGAGTCAGAGACGATGCCGTCGTCTTCTTTAGGAATGCCTTCCACAAACACGATGGAATCACCTTGACTTTCTTGCAAGAGGCTGTACGCCGATTGCCACTCTTTGTAACACCACACGATCCGTTGAGGGGGCCGATCGATCAAATGATGTTTATGTTCGATCAAACGTTTGACGAATTCGGTTTTGCCTGAACCGCTAGGTCCAGCAATGAGCATGTTAAAGGGATGGCGAAGATACAAAGCCTCCCAACTGGCACGATCTAAGTGTTCGTCGATGACTTTGACAGTAGAGGAAGAGGGAGCAGAGACAGTAGAGGTAGGCATGGTGTGAGAAATGTCACTTGTGACACGAAAACAAACAAGACAAGAGTTTATATACTTTTTCAGAACACGTTTATTGAATGTTTTTTTTCAAACATGAATACGAAAGACAAAAATACATAAAAGCCAAAGGCTTAAGTACAAGGATAAAAGGCACATGATAACGATGAACGTGGAATAAACACAAGTGTCTGTACAACAATCACATCTTTTGGGTAATGTTCTAACCAGTTCAACAGGGGGTAAGGTCACACAAGTGTCCTCCCGAAAGGGTCTTTCAGGTCTGTCCACGACAGTCCTGTCCTGGATGACGGGTTCTTCTGGCACCGTCACTAACACGGGTTGAAAAGTAACTTTTTTCCTTGAACAACTCTCGTGCATACTGGGCCACTTCTTGGGTCCAAGCCTCAAAATCCCATTCTTTCCAGGCACGGACATCTGTCCAATGGGGATGTAAGTCACAAGCTACACACACATCGTCATACACGTCTTGGGTAGCTAAAAGTTGACGAATCTTTTTTTCCCGTAGAGGTCGAGAAGTATCCAGATGAAAACGCAAGGCTTTGAGCAAAAGGAGTTTTTCGTGACCATTTAAGGCCATGGAGGTGGTAAGTACTGATCGTAAAGAGTCCACAAAGAATCGGCTGGTAAACGAAATCCCAAAAAACAAGTCACTAAGACACACACCACTTGTCGTCCCAAATTGAATGGATAAAGTTCTTGTAATAATCGATGGTAATGATCCACGGTTTGAATATGGTCATTGAGTTCCTTCCACGGAATCTGTTGGATGACATGTGACATAAGTCGTGGCATGGCAGCCTGTTTTTATAGTCTCTTTGTTTCGGAAACAATACACGTACTTTCTAGCCAGAGATCTTCGTTCTCCAGTAGGGAATCTAAATCTTGCATACTGTAACCGAAACTTCAGAGTTCGTTTAGAAGTTTCCTCTTCCTCTAAGTAGATTCCACGTAAAATATGTTGATAATCCTTTAACTTGTCTTCCTCAATGTATTGCTGTAGGTGAATCTCGAAGTAACCAAAATAATGAACATTTCGATCATTCACTAACTCAAAGTGTTGAACAAGGTCTGACCACTGAAACAATTTCTGACGAATCAGTTCTCTTATACCATTCAGGTACCAGTGGTTAAAGATCTGGTGACGTAACGGATGCAATTGTTCTTTACGTTTCACTTGTATTTTCACCAGCTCTCGGTAAATGCGTTCTCTCAACTCCACAGGCAAAGCACTAATGTTCTCTAGCAAAGTATCCATGAATAGGTCATACTAAATCCTCTTTGGTCTGACACAAGAAATGTACTCTTTGCACAAACATGGTTTCACTTCAGTGTCGAATTTAAATCGTTGAGTCACTAATCTACACATTACAATTCGTTCAGAAGTTTCCTCTTTCACTAAGTTGACATTGTGTTCAAGATGTTGGTAATTCGTTAACTCTTCCTCTGGAATTCGATGCAGTACGTTTACAATGATGTAGGTAGAATCGTCCATACCAAACCAATCCTTTTTAAAACTAGAGGATCGTTGATCAATGTCTGTCCGATGGAACACTTTCAATTGAATCAATCCTTGTATAGCCTTCAGGTACCAGTGGTTCAAACACCGGTGACGTAACGGATGCAATTGTTCTTTACGTTTCACTTGTATTTTGACCAGCTCTCGGTAAATGCGTTCTCTCAACTCCACAGGCAAAGCACGAATGTTCTCTTGTAAAGTATCCATGAACAGATTATTATTATGGTAAGAAGTTACTTCAATGTCTCGGTCCCACTAAGGGTAAGTAATGACAATTCTGTGACCATCGAGCATGTTCTACGTAGGCCGAATCTTGCGGTTCCCAGTGGTGAAGTGTCACATCGCAACTGAAGCACCTGACTTTATCTCCTTCGCCCAAGTAGAAAAATCCGGCTCTGGCTAATTCTTCGGGGGTCGGTCCTCCCAGATACTTTGGCCATTTTCCTTTGAACGATTGAAGACGATTTTCAAAGTCGCAGTATTCCGACAAACGAACAGGAAACGAATATTCGTTTTTCACAGGTTCGTTTCGATGAGGGTTGAGTGACATGGGTAGGAGTTTGCTCAGGGCTGGATGACATCCGTAGGGGGGTAGACGTGAAGGTGAACATTCCCCTTTAAAATGAAACCCGGTAAAATGTCTAAGAGGACGAGCGGCATCGCTTTCGCATCCCTCAGGTTTGACACGCACATCATCACTTTCCATGACAGGGGCAGTGAGAACAAAGTTCCCATGATGCTTTACGGCATCGCTCAGGTCACAAGGTACAGCATCGTATCCATCGCAAGGCTCACAATCGCACTCGTCTGCAAACTCCGCTACGCAATTACAATGGTAACCACATGGACAATCGCAGTTTCCTTCCGGACATTTTCCGTCGCAATGTCTGGGTCTTATCCATCCAGTATTAGTCACACTAGAGGAAGATACAACTTTTTTACAATCCCCAAACTGGAACGATGCCTCTTTCAAAGTATTCATCTTGTTCGCTCGGTCTTAGTAGTCACAATGAACTATCGATCTTGCCTAGGGTTCCTTTTTTATATACAGACCAATACCGACGTGTCCATACGGTAAGGTGAAATGATTGGGAAGTCGCACTCGCTTCTGGTATACGATTTGATAGACTTTTTCCAGGGGTCGACTGACGATGTGGTGAGTGGGTAAACGTACAATCTTGTTCGGTTGGTGAGTGGTCACTTTAAAGTTTCCATCCTCTCCCGATTGCAAGGCTTCTTTCAATACCCCAAAGTTGACCACTCGACTGGTACGATAATTCAGAGTCAGTCCTTTCACTTTGCACGTCGTGTGCACTTCTCCTTGTGGGTCCCGGTATTCGTAGCCGTAATTTTTGGGACCACCACTGACGAAACTTAGAATCTTGTCGTCGGGATGCTCGTCTGTCCAGGCTCCTAAACGGTCTCCTTCGATGTCAGGGTGATGTTGAATCGGGTGATGGATGTAAATGCAACTGTCCGTGTCAAAGTACAGGACGCGTTCTTCTAACAGTTCTAAAGCTTCGTACAATTTTAAGCGAGCATGGGCTGTCACGTAAGCCGCAATGATGACATTTCCAAAAGGGTCGTCTTGTACAAAGTCCAGATCTTCTTCGTAATTGACCAAGATCAAATCCTCGCGAACGACGTCCACGTGTTTCATGTATTTGGTTTTGTCGTGAATCATTTGGAAGTAGCGGGAAGGTTCTGTCAAATATTCCGTCTTGGGTAAACACGGTCGTTGTGCCATTTTACCCCACAAGCAATTTAACATCACTTTGGCAAACGATCGCCTGCCTTCGTTTTTCTCGATGTGGTCTAAAGTGATGCCTTCTTGTTCGTAGTATTTCTCTTTGAATTGTATTTGGTCTTCGGGAGTGTGACACCAGGAAGGATAGCCGCTGGCTTCTTGTTTCAGTTTCAAAAAGGCATCCACGTAGTCGGCGAAAATGCCTTTCTGAGTGGGGTCACCCTTGCGGTATTGTTGTGTCTTGGGAAAGTGGCAAATTTCGTACACTTCTAACAGTTGGTATCCCATGTCCAGAGCTTTGAACAATTCCACGCTGACCCAGGTTCCCGTCAAGGCACGTTCTTCCTGGCTGTGATGGCAAGGTTGGTCCTGGTTGCACGTTTCGGCACAAGTACGGCACAAGGGAAACATCAGTTTGCCTTGACAATGGTGAGGTAAGACGGGATGGTATAGGTTCGTGGGAGGCAAAACTTTACACTTGATCAAGCCTTCGTATTGTCGAATGTTTTTCAGGTCGATGTGTTCCGTCAGCAATTGCGGGTGCCCTACAGGAAAGCGACAATATTTGCACACGTAGGGATACAGCGAACACACGTCCAAGTATTTGATTTCTTCTCCTTTCTCTTCGTCGGCTTGGTACAGCAAACAGGTGGCATTGGTCCTTCCTCCGTACAAACTATCCCTCGGGTTCAGCGGGTCCATGAACTGGTAACTTTCCACGACACGTTTAAACTCGGGATCGGTTTTCATACGGTGATCGTACTCGTGTTCCCACATTTCCACCACTTGGTATCCTTCCTGTTCCAACTTTAGGCGTCGCTGACAAGTGTCCTGGTACAAGTCTTCCATGGTTCGTTGCAAAAACTGATTTTTAGTGCCACGGTCAGGGTAACAGACGGGACATCCGTGAAATAAGCAACCGTTAAACTCGTACACGATCTTGGGGTTTTCTAAGTCCCAGCCATCGACCGAATACGTTCCGATGGTCTTTTCGCCCCCTCCGTTGCGGGCATGCTGAATCCACTTGTCTTCCTTGTCGCACAAGTAATGTAACCAGCGTAGGGCTTTGACCGAGTATTGACGTTTGACATAGTGGGTCGTTTGAGGACTGATGACAGCCACGGTCTTTTCAGGCATGAATCGTTGGCGGTACACTAAGGAACACGCTTTGGCAATGGTGCAAGCTTCTTTCAAAGGATCGACCCCTCCGTGTTCCATGAACAGTTCTCGAAATTTTCCACAGCAACGTCGTAAAATGTCCACGTCGGAACGACAATACTTTAGCATTTCTTCCTGAAAGTCGAAAGGGTCCGAGGCGTGAATCTGGTACCAAGCGTAGAAAGCTTCTCGTTGTTCGGTACGCATGTTGTCGGGGTCGTAATAGTGAGCCTCAGGTAAATGGGGTAGAACGGCGTGTTGATTGGCTTCCGTATTGAAAAAGTGTGGAAAGTACCCTTTAGCCATTTCTGTCATTCCAAACGTTTTAGGCATTCGACTCAAAGGCATGGCCAAGTAACTCATCGAATCTTTAAACTGTACTTGTCCCACTTGCATGAAAATGATTTTGGCTCCGTTCAAAGTCACTTTAGGACGCTCGGTGCCTTGTTCCGTATAGTACCTCAAAAGAAACTGTCCATCGTATCCGGAGAAATTGTGAGCCATCACCGTGGCATGACGATGACAATCTCCGTAACGTTCGATGTCCTCTTGGCTCCACGTCTTGTCGACGGGATCTAAGACCCATTGGGCAAAATCGGCTAGCGTCTTTGGCCCCCGAAAGATTTTTTCACGTCCTCCGGGAATCTTGCTGCAGTGAGGGCAATGACTGAAGATAGGTTCTTGAATGCACGTCTCGCACGCTCGATGAGCCACGCAGAAATTAGGAATGTGAATGCCGGTCTCTTGCATGCATTCGAAATCGAAAAAGATGAAATTGCCTTTCTTCTTGTGACCGTCCTCTTTCTCTGGTGGGGGTTGGTATTTTTGCACGTAACATTGGTGTTCCAAGTCCACGATGTGGTGACAAATGTGACATTTTTTCTTTCCTGAACATACGTGTGCCTTGGTATTATTGGTACGTATGCCTTGTCCACACGCGGGGCACAATCTCAGCAGTTGACAAGCGCATTTCTTCTGTGAACCTTGTGTTTTCAGATGTTGTTGGTAACAGGTAGGGCTGACAAACGTGCGCAGACAAGTTGAACAAGGCACTGGTTCTTCGCTCAGACAGGGTGAAGAGGCCAAACATCCTGTGCATTTCGATCCACAATGCTTGTGTTGCTCTCGATTGTTATAACCATGGTCACATTTCTCACAGTAATAACCGTATTTCAGGAATCCGGTGATACTGGTAATGGTATCGAAATGTTCATCGTGATAATAGACATGAATGTATTTTCCGTCCTTAAAGTCTTGGCCTCGAAACAACAGAGGTCCGCGCACTTCTTGAGGGTGCACTTTCAAGGTGTAGCGTGGAGCTAGGGCATCTTGCAATTTTTGCATCTCAGGAATGCCACAGGGTGTGTCTTTGGACAGGCCAGCTTGTTGCAACATGAGTTCTGCTTCGTTTCGTTGTTTGGCTCGATGGGAATATTGAATAGTGTTCCAGGTTCTTTTCCATTCTACCGTGTCGTTCTTATCGGCATAGGTTCGTCCCACCACGATGGCACGGGCTAAACACATCTGGTCATGAGAGTTGTTAATTCGGACGAGACTCTTTTTGGTGTTGCGAAGGTCGTCTACCAATAACATCTTTTTGCGTCCAGTTCCTTGAGGAGGAGAGACGTGGGTCATGTCCAATGTGGCTTTTCCATCGGTGATGTCAAACTGGTCATTGGATTGTTGCACGTGTTGAATCTTGTCCATGACTTTGGAAGCGTTCAATTCTGCAGGGGTGCTAAACTCGATCCAAACAGGGGATTTCAAACCGTCGTGTTGTATGGAAAGTCTCAAGCGATCGTCTTCTTTGGGTTGACATTGCTGCTTGAGTGTAGTGAGCAAAGAATCCCACACCTCGGTGATGAACACTTCTGCTTTCTCTAACGGCACTTCAGCCTTGAAATCTTTAAACTTCACTGTATATTTGTAAGCCGTGGTTCTAAATTTTCTAGAGGAGCGCTTTTCCGTCTCTCGAATGGAATAGTACTTTTCAGGGTTGACAAAGGGTGGTGAAGTTGGTTTAGAGGGTTGGGATTCTGGTTCACTCATGTCCTCTTCAAAATCACTGGCATGAATTTGTGCCAAGATTTCAGCCCTGGTACGAGGCGATAAATCACGTTTCTGCCTCTTACTTTCTTCTTCTTCTTCTTTCTTCTCGAATGAATGGGATCGTTTCATCTTGAAAGCAAAAAGTCAAATGACTCAAGTTCAAACACCATAAACTACTTTATAGTCATAGCAGACCAGCGTATATAAAAGGGTGTGTGTCTTGTCCTTTCACTATTCATTTCACTCTCAAGCCGAGCACAACGATGGAAGAGACTAACCAGATGGAACGTTTCGTCAGAGCTTTGCGAGGGGTCATTAGAAAATTCTCTTCAGACCAGCCTACGGACTACTCTCCTTCCTTTAGAGATAAAAGTCAAGATACTTGCTATATCTGTCAGAAGAAAGGGCATTGGTCTTCAGAGTGTCCAGACCGTCAAAAAAGAAAAAAAACAGGGGATAAAAAAGACAAAAGTCAAGATACCTGTTATTATTGTAAAGAAAAAGGACATTGGTCTCCAGATTGCCCAAAAAAGAAACAAGAAGAGTCAGAAGAAAAGAGGAATTCTTCAGAAGAAGAGAGGGATTCTTCAGAGGAAGAAGAGGAAGAAAAAAGACAATTCTATTTAAATGAGGCAAAGAAACACGAGAAGAAAAGAAGAAGGGAAGAAAGCGAGGAGAAAGAAGAAGAGGAAAAGAGTGTGACGGTGAAGAAATTCAAAAAACAGAGAGACTAAACAAGGAGAAAAGAAGAAATCAATGAACTTTTTATTAAAGTGTTGTGTTGTGAATTGTGAATTGGATTGTAAAAAATGGAGAAAAGAATAAATGAATGATATAAGGTAAGAGTCTTTGAGTTTTGATTTTAAAATAAGAAGCTACACTCACGCACTCATACACAGACACGTACTATAAGGGTAACATGGGTGAGTTTTTTTGAGTTATTGGCAAATTGAAATTGTATTTCTTTTCGAGAAATGTGGGTGGCCCTGAAAAGGGCCTTTTATCTTTATGGTGCAGGGGTGAGTTTAAGCAATCAATTTTAACTGCCTTAAGCCTTTACAACGGCCAAGGCCTACTTCTGGACTGCGTAATGATGATAATGATTGGGTTGAAATCACTAAGGGTGGTACGGTAGGCTTAGTCACAGGGTTGACATGTTTGGCTCGGGAAGGTCGTATTCTCTTCGGTCGTGATAAAGAAGTCTGATACATTTGTTTCAGACTTCTTAACTCCGCTAAAATGTCCAACAGTACCGTGACCGTTTGATTTTCACCCTCTTGTTTCTTTGCTGCTACTTCTTCTTGCTGTTGTTTTTTTCTTACCTCTTCTTCTTCTTGTTGCTGTTGCTGTAGGAGAAAAGCCTGTTCCGCTTCCTTTTGTCGTTGTATAAATTTCTCCAATTCTTCTTTCTGTCTCTGTCTAAAATTCTCCACTTGCGGTAATGAAGAAGGTAACGAAGGTTCCGGAACAAATTCTTGCGAGGAGAGAAAATCCACAAAATCCCAATTCACCTCTTCTGAAAGTAAGTCCGGGTTCCCTTGGGCGGTCTCCCCTGCTGGTGCACCCCACTGGATCGTTTTCTGAGTTTCCGTCATGTTGAATCACTATCGCATAGATTGACGGCACACAAGCGTTAGCGAATCTATATTGACTACGTGACGTCACAGACTGCTCTCTTCGGATTGGATGCGGGCTGACTGAATTCTGTAACGCGTGTTCGGATTGGTGAATGAACTCAATCCGTTTCAATCCTTTCTGTCCCTATAAATAAGCGCCGTTCACTGCATTGATTCACCTATTCTCGGAGCCTCAACATGTGGACCGACGTTGAATCTTCAACCCTTGTGTCAACAATGATGTTCAGGACGGACATGCTCATGTATGTCCGATCCAAGTGGACCGTTGTCTACAGGACCAACAGCAGTCTGTGGATAAGAAGAGTCTATATAGAGAGACAAGGTTGCCTCAAGAGGACTCTGATGTATGGCCCTGCTGTAAGACGAAGTTTGAGGAAAAGAAGATGTCGCAAATGCCCTTTATGTTAAGGGCATATTAACATAAACCAAAGGCCCTTTTCAGGGCCAGCCATATTTCTCGAAAAGAGATAGTCTTTGAATTGCCTACCCCTTTTTAAAATTTAAAAAAAAAAATCCCATGTTAAATTCCCCTTGTACGTATAGTATCCCACGATTTATTCCCATGTTAAATTCCCCTTGTACGTATATGTTCCCACGATTTATTCCCATGTTAATTCCCCTTGTACGTAAAGTGTCCCACGATTTTTCGCCATGTTAAATTTCCCTTGTACGTAAAGTGTCCCAAGGGGGTCTGTAATGCTAATTTCCATTGTACGTAAAGTGTCCCCCTTAACTACTGGGGTGAAATTCCACCCACTGGGATTCTTGCATCGTCATCATCGTGGGGGGCATGGCAAACAGATTCAGTTCCGTCTTGGAACAAGCGCAAGATTCTCGGTGCATCATTTTTTTTGGTCTCTTTTCTCAATAATCGAAAACGTCTAAGTCTCGAACGGTTCTTCTTTTCTTGGCCTTTCTCGCTTGAAGTCTGGTGAAAGGGTGTTTTCTTCGTCGTCTCTTTCTGCCTTGTCCTTGCTGAATGCCTGACTCGGTAGCGTGCAGGGCATTTATAGGTGTTTCTCGTTGGCCTAAAATGTCTTTGCCCGTTTGCAGCAAGACATTTTTGCCTGCCCTCATGAAGGCTTCTTTAGGGTTTTGTTTGTCGATGATGACATTTTGGAGAAATTCTTTGCCTTGCGTCAGTGCCGCATCTTTCAAGGCGTGCAATCCGTGTGTCACCATCGGTTTCAACACCGGGGCCACCGAACGAAAGGCCGATTTTAACATGTCTCCTAAACCGTGTCCTCGCTGTCGAGCAACCCCTCGGTACACTGGATACATGACTTACGAATCGTGAGAGAACCGTTTTCGAAAATGGAGTTTCACCGTGACTTTTCCTTTGGTGAATGGAATATTTTGTCCCAAATCTCCTTTTATAGTAATGTTGACCGTGTCCAAATACGACTTACTGACAGGCAAATAGTGAGGATGTACAAATTCGCGGTGGACGTGGTAAGTGTTTCCACCTTCCTCGTCAGTGTTCGTGGCAGAATCCACTTTGAAAGGAATGACACGCAGTAACGGTACGGAGGTATGTCCCACCACGTTATACTCCACCACATCGGAGTACACAAACATCAAATTCAGTCCTTGGTTCAGTTCTACCGGGGCACGAAATAACTTGCTAAAAGACTCGTTGTCGTAAACGATGGGTAATTCGCTTTTCTTCATCATGCTCATTCTCAGGTTCATGTCTCCGCCCAACATGTCATACAATTCAGGACAAAATAAAATGGACAGGATTTTACTCCGTTCAAATTTCATCAAGAAGCGACGAGCTGTTTTGTGGTACTCCATGGTGACACTTTTGTTAACATGCTCCAAAGCTTTCAGAAACACGGCATTAAACCTGGAGGCTATGGTGCTGACCAAATGTTGACCACTAAAATAATAGCCTGGGGAAATGAACAAGTGATAGGTGGTGTACTTTTGTGTACGGGTTTTCTTGTCATATTTGACATTGCTATCCATCCACTGTTGCAATTGTTCGTCATGAACTTCCACATCAAAAAAATTTTGATTGGGAAGGACATTGAGGACTTGGGTCGGGTGAATCATTTCTACTAAAGACACTTCCCAATGGGCTTCGTGATATAAGGGGATGGCTTGAGGTAATTTGGCCGTGTAACAGCACAACGTGTTCTTGGGAAACACCTCCATGGAACTGTCACTGGGAAAGGTTAAGTAAAATTGGTTTTGGTGACTCATAGTTCCAGAGTTCTGTGGCTCTCCGAGGGGTTAGTGGACGTCAGAGGCGTGTCTCCTTCTAAAATGGGGTTCTGGTTGTGATTGAAGTGGTGACTGGCACTGGCACTGGACACAAGGTTCCCGGGGTTCACGTTCGAGGTGAATTTCAGGGAGGGATTAGGAAGCAGGTAACCGATGCAACTGCTCAATAAAATGGTCCACAATTGTTTGTCTCCTTGTTGCAAACTCAAATTGGCGATGGCTGCACCGATGACACAATACACCACGAAGATTTGGCAGAAAAAGACGATTTGCGTTTTAGGCACACGTTCTCCACACCACACCCACAAGGGTTGTTTTTGTAAATCTTGCACAGAAGAACTAGGTGAAGGAGGAGTGGTCGACGTAGCTGCGTCTGCTGTGTGAAAGGGCATGATGGTCACTTCTTTTTATAGTCGATGACTTGCGAAGCGTCGATCCAAGAATCGAAACTGGGGGGATATCCTTTCCAACGTACTTTGACTTCTTTGACACGTCGTTTGCCCACTTTACGGGTTCTGCGTTCGAGAATGCTTTCGATGTCGTACACGTCGTCTTCTTTTTTGGTGACACGTTGTAACTCGGGCAAATAAAACGTTCCTTTGAGCACTTCTCCGTTCATGTCTTCCAATTTATAGACGGCAGGATGACGGCCATGCACTCGTCCAGTGACGCGAAACAATTCGGTCGTCCAGTTAGGTAAGTAACCTTTGTCGAAAGTGCGTTTGGTTTTGCCAATGCGCACCCAATCTCCTACGGCCAACATTCCACTTTTCTCGGGGACAGCCCTCGTCGGGACGTACCAAACAGGCGCTCAAACACCAACACTTCGTTCTCGGGAGTCACGTCTTGCGGGGCACGTCCGATGCTTTGATGGTAAGATTGGTTGTACGCTTGCACCAGGTGCGGTAAAATGTCGATGTACTTCAGAGTGTGGTGATGCGTAAAATATTTCCACATGCGTTCTTTCAAAGTGCGTTGAAAACGTTCCACGATGCTGGCTTTGGTTTCGGGATTCTCGGTGGTAAAAAAATGAATGTCACGTTTCTTTAATTCTTTTTGGAAAGCTTGGTTCAGAAATTCGGTACCTTTGTCCGTTTGCCATCGAAGAAGGTGACGACCACTTTGTTTCAACACTCGTTGCAGGGCTCGCACTAACTCGCTGCTCGATTTGGAAGTCAAGGGTACGACCCAGGCAAATTTGGAAAAGACGTCGATGACACAAAACAAATATTTGTAGCCACGATTGTAGCTGACCAAATGAGAGACATCGGCTAAATCGGCTTGCCATTGATGATCGATGCCTTCCACTCGGGTGGGACTTCTGGAAAACTTGCGTCGAATGGGTTTGTGTAAAGTGTAGCTTGTTCTTGTAACCATCGTTGCACTTGAGGTAAACGGAGACTTTTCAGTCGAGTTTTGGCAGCACGATACAATTTTTGAACTCCTGCGTATCCTGCAGGATGGGAGGGATCGTAGTAAATGCTGGCTAAGACTTTTTCCATTTTTATTTTTTGTGTTAATAAGACACCCACTCTTGGAGGATGCTACTCTTTTTCTCTTGGGGTACTTTCTTGGATTGCAATGCTTTGCGTGTGCGGCCGGCAATAGGTGTCGAAGAGAAGGATGTCTGAGCGGGGGATATCGGTTCTTGTTTCACTTCTGTCTTCACTTCTTTCTTCACTTTCTTTTTCTCTTGTGATGAAGAAGGGGTGGCCATCATCTTTTTAATCCATCCAATTCTGGAGGTAGGTGGTGTTGTTAACTTGCGTACTTTTTCTGGTGGAGTTTGAAACCCTTCCTCTTCTTCTCCTTTTTCTGTCTTGGTCACGGGTACTAGTGGCACTGGTACTGGTACTGGTACTGGTGATGGTGCTGGACTTTTCATCAAGGTCTTAAAATCTTTCAGAGTGGGTAGAGCTGTTTCGTCTAAAGCTTTCTGGTGAAAGAGTTGCAGTCGTTGCAAGAGTTGACCGTACTTTTGCGATTTCTCTGTTTCGGACAAATCTTGGCGATCCATCAAGGACTGCAATTCGTGTTGTAACTGGGACATCTCGCTCAAATGGGGATTGGGAGGTAAATGCGGGGTGCGTTGTTCTTGCCACCGATGGTATTCCATCCATCGTTTGTAAGGCACTAAAGCTAGTTTTCGTCCTTCCATGGGGTTGTCAGGGGTCGATTCTGAGATCTTGGGACTTCCGAAGGCCTTTTTATCTTGCTCCCACCAGTCCTCCCAACATGGTTCCCAAGACTCCTTTCAGTATGGGGCCTAACAAGAGAGGTAAAATACCTCCACGTTGCACTAACATCTTCTTTTTTTGACGAATGGGAATTTTCTTTCGAACCATTTGGCGAAGAACGTGACGATGTTTGCTTAAGCATTGTTTCTGGTGTTTGGACAAAGGGATCGTGCCTTTCAAAACGTTCAAACAACATTCGCACACGGTATCGATGACCTCTTTGGAGGCCGTTTGAATGAGTTTTTTTCGTAGGGGTGGAGAAGCTTTGGACAGGACAGATAACATGTCCCCATGTTTGGCTAAACGTGGTGGCAGTCCTTTCCTTTTCTTTCCTTGGGGTTTTCTGGAGGGTGACATCTTTGAGTCTTCAGGAGCACCGAAAAAACACTGATACCCGACTTGGTCACAGGCCTTTTTTATACTGGAACGCGTCGCCACTGATTGTCTTTACGTCGTATCAGTTTGAGGACAGGCATGACACGTCGTGCAGGGGTACGCAACGGACTAAATCGAGCCAGTTCTTGCTTGGACAAATCCAGTAAACTTTGTAACATGCCCGATCTTTCTTGAACTTTGATTTTGGGAGAAGGTACTTTGTGAGCAGCAGCCACTGCCACTAAATTGGAAGGTCCTGCCACTGGGGAAGTTCTTTTGGGGGTCATCAACGGAGAAGTTCTTGGTGTGATCAACGTCTCCAAGTACTCTTCAGTTCTGGGTGTCATTAACGGAGAAGTGGACAAACGTGAAGCTGCCGGAGACGCAGTCACCGCCGTGGCAGGTCGTGGTTTGCGAGTGTAAGGTTGCGTCCTGGCCGAAGTGCCTCTCTTGCGACTAGTTTTCTGTGGACTTTTCTTTTTCTGGGGGCTTCTTTTCTTTTTCCGGGGTGGTGTCTGGTCAGAGGAGGGTCCTGCCACTGGAGAAGTTCTCCTTGGGGACCTGGTCTTTTTCTTCTTGGGGCTTCGTTGGACTTTTGTCTTGGGTATAACTTTGGGGGCATTAGGATCCCATCTTAAGAGTGAGCGAATGATGACCCCTCCTAGAGTACCGCTCCCTCCAGGTTTCAAAATGATTTGTTTTTTGGTTTGAGTGTCGATGCGGGGATCGGCCAGTTGGACCAAAGCGACTTTGTTTCGATCGAAAAAGCGTTTGGTTTGATGAGGAATCTGAATGATTCCTTGGAGTAATTGACGTGCCGTCACCGTGAACCATCGTAAGACTTCTTTGAGACTAGCTTCTAAGACACGAGCTCGTGTTTGTGGATCTTTTTCTCGACTGATGCCATACAAGGCACGAATCAATTTGACGGGAAGATGCGACTGAAGGGACGTCATGTTCGCACTGAGAGTGAGACAGACGAAAAAGGGTCTGAGGTTTTTATAGATTTTTTATGGGGAGTGAAATGAAGTCGAGGACGGAGACGTGTACAGGACAGGCCCTCCGTCTTGGCACCAGTGGTGAAACAAGTGGGTACGAAATCGCAAATCCTCGGGGGTCGTAGGTTTCAAATCGACGAGTAAATAGGCGTGTGGAGTTTGAGTGGCATCGTCGTACGCCTGAGCCAGCCAAGGCGTTCCTAACTGTTTGGCTAAGACTTGCACTTGCGATTTATCTCGAGGGCTTTTAAACAAGACCACGTAATGCGCATTGAGACTGATGGTGCGATGGGCTTTACTTTGTTGAAACAAATTTTGGGTGATGTAAACGACACTGGCATTACGGTGATGCCCTTTGCGCGTGAACCACAGTTTAATTTCTTCTTCGTCTTCTCCTAACATGTCGTCGAAAATGACCAAATGGGTTAGACGGGAGTCAGAGACGATGCCATCGTCTTCTTTAGGAATGCCTTCCACAAACACGATGGAATCGCCTTGACTTTCTCGCAAGAGGCTGTACGCCGATTGCCACTCTTTGTAACACCACACGATTTGTTGAGGGGGTCGATCGATCAAATGATGTTTATGTTCGATCAAACGTTTGACGAATTCGGTTTTGCCCGAACCGCTAGGTCCAGCAATGAGCATGTTAAAGGGATGGCGAAGATACAAAGCCTCCCAACTGGCACGATCTAAGTGTTCGTCGATGACTTTGACAGTAGAGGAAGAGGGAGCAGAGACAGCAGAGGTAGCCATGGTGTGAGAAATGTCACTTGTGACACGAAAAACAAACAAGACAAGAGTTTATATACTTTTTCTGAACACGTTTATTGAATGTTTCAAACATGAATACGAAAGACAAAAATGCATAAAAGCCAAAGGCTTAAGTACAAGAATAAAAGGCACATGATAACCATGAACGTGGAATAAACACAAGTGTCTGTACAACATGTTTTGGGTAAAGTTCTAACCAGTTCTATAGTAGGGGTAAGGTCACACAAGTGTCCTCCCGAAAGGGTCTTTCAGGCCTGTCCACGACAGTCCTGTCCTGGGTGACGGGTTCTTCTGGCACCGTCACTAACACAGGTTGAAAAGTAACTTTTTTCCTTGAATAACTCTCGTGCATACTGGGCCACCTCTTGTGTCCAAGCCTCAAAACCCTGGTCTCGGTGATGTCCAACATTTGACTCCTAACCAATCTGGTTTCTTCTTCGTCAACGACATGGTAAGTTACTTCAATGAACAATGAACTATCGATCTTGCCTAGGGTTCCTTTTCATATACAGACCAATACCAACGTGACCGTACGGTAAGGTGAAGTGATTGGGAAGTCGCACTCGCTTCTGGTATACAATTTGATAGACTTTTTCCAAGGGTCGACTGACGATGTGGTGAGTGGGTAAACGTACAATCTTGTTCGGTTGATAGGTGGTCACTTTAAAGTTTCCATCCTCTCCCGATTGCAAGGCTTCTTTCAATACCCCAAAGTTGACCACTCGACTGGTACGATGATTCAGAGTCAGTCCTTTCACTTTGCACGTCGAGTGCACTTCTCCTTGTTTGTCCCGGTATTCGTAGCCGTAATTTTTGGGACCACCACTGACGAAACTTAGGATCTTGTCGTCGGGATGCTCGTCTGTCCAGGCTCCTAAACGGTCTCCTTCGATGTCAGGGTGCTGTTGAATCGGGTGATGGATGTAAATGCAACTGTCCGAGTCAAAGTACAGGACGCGTTCTTCTAAAAGTTCTAAAGCTTCGTACAATTTTAAGCGAGCATGCGCTGTCACGTAAGCCGCAATGATGACGTTTCCAAAAGGGTCGTCTTGTACAAAGTCCAGATCTTCTTCGTAATTGACCAAGATCAAATCCTCTCGAACGACGTCCACGTGTTTCATGTATTTGGTTTTTGTCGTGAATCATCTGGAAGTAGCGGGAAGGTTCTGTCAAATATTCCGTCTTGGGTAAACACGGTCGTTGTGCCATTTTACCCCACAAGCAATTTAACATCACTTTGGCAAACGATCGCCTACCTTCGTTTTTCTCGATGTGGTCTAAGGAGATGCCTTCTTGTGCGTAGTATTTCTCTTTGAATTGTATTTGGTCTTCGGGAGAGTGACACCAGGAAATATAACCGCTGGCTTCTTGTTTCAGTTTCAAAAAGGCATCCACGTAGTCGGCGAAAATGCCTTTCTGAGTAGGGTCACCCTTGTGGTACTGTTGTGTCTTGGGAAAGTGGCAAATTTCGTACACTTCTAACAGTTGGTATCCCATGTCCAGAGCTTTGAACAATTCCACGCTGACCCAGGTTCCCGTCAAGGCACGTTCTTCCTGGCTGTGATGGCAAGGTTGGTCCTGGTTGCACGTTTCGGCACAAGTACGGCACAAGGGAAACATCAGTTTGCCTTGACAATGATGAGGTAAGACGGGATGGTATAGGTTCGTGGGAGGCAAAACTTTACACTTGATCAAGCCTTCGTATTGTCGAATGTTTTTCAGGTCGATGTGTTCCGTGAACAATTGCGGGTGCCCTACAGGAAAGCGACAATATTTGCACACGTAGGGATACAGCGAACACACGTCCAAGTATTTGATTTCTTCTCCTTTCTCTTCGTCGGCTTGGTACAGCAAACAGGTGGCATTGGTCCTTCCTCCGTACAAACTATCCCTCGGGTTCAGCGGGTCCATGAACTGGTAACTTTCCACGAGGCGTTTAAACTCGGGATCGGTTTTCAAACGGTGATCGTACTCGTGTTCCCACATTTCCACCACTTGGTATCCTTGCTGTTCTAACTTTAGGCGTCGCTGACAAGTGTCCTGGTACAAGTCTTCCATGGTTCGTTGCAAAAACTGATTTTTAGTACCACGGTCAGGATAACAGACGGGACATCCGTGAAATAAGCAACCGTTAAACTCGTACACGATCTTGGGGTTTTCTAAGTCCCAGCCATCGACCGAATACGTTCCGATGGTCTTTTCGCCTCCTCCGTTGCGGGCATGCTGAATCCATTTGTCTTCCTTGTCGCACAAGTAATGTAACCAACGTAGGGCTTTGACCGAGTATTGACGCTTGACATAGTGGGTCGTTTGAGGACTGATGACAGCCACGGTGTTTTCAGGCATGAATCGTTGGCGGTACACTAAGGAACACGCTTTGGCAATGGTGCAAGCTTCTTTCAAAGGATCGACCCCTCCGTGTTCCATGAACAGTTCTCGAAATTTTCCACAGCAACGCCGTAAAATGTCCACGTCGGAACGACAATACTTTAGCATTTCTTCCTGAAAGTCGAAAGGGTCCGAGGCGTGAGCCTGGTACCAAGCGTAGAAAGCTTCTCGTTGTTCGGTACGCATGTTGTCGGGGTCGTAATAGTGAGCCTCAGGCAAATGGGGTAGAACAGCATGTTGATTGGCTTCCGTATTGAAAAAGTGTGGAAAGTACCCTTTAGCCATTTCTGTCATTCCAAACGTTTTAGGCATTCGGCTCAAAGGCATGGCCAAGTAACTCATCGAATCTTTAAACTGTACTTGTCCCACTTGCATGAAAATGATTTTGGCTCCGTTCAAAATCACTTTAGGACGTTCGGTGCCATGTTCCGTATAGTACCTCAAAAGAAACTGTCCATCGTATCCGGAGAAATTGTGAGCCATCACCGTGGCATGACGATGACAATCTCCGCAACGTTCGATGTCCTCTTGGCTCCACGTCTTGTCGATGGGGTCTAAGACCCATTGGGCAAAATCGGCTAACGTGTTTGGTCCCCGAAAGATTTTTTCACGCCCTCCAGGAATCTTGCTGCAGTGACGGCAATGACTGAAGATAGGTTCTTGAATGCACTTCTCGCACGCTCGATGAGCCACGCAGAAATTAGGAATGTGAATGCCAGTCTCTTGCATGCATTCGAAATCGAAAAAGATGAAATTGCCTTTCTTCTTGTGACCGTCCTCTTTCTCTGGTGGGGGTTGGTATTTTTGCACGTAGCATTGGTGTTCCAAGTCCACGATGTGGTGACAAATGTGACATTTTTTCTTTCCTCGACATACGTGTGCCTTGGCATTGTTGGTAAGTATGCCTTGTCCACAGGTAGGGCACAACCTCAAGAGTTGACAAGCACATTTCTGCTGTGAACCTTGCGTCTTCAGATGTTGCTGGTAACAGGCAGGGCTGACAAACGTACGCAGACAAGTTGAACAAGGCACTGGTTCTTCGCTCAGACAGGGTGGAGAGGCCAAACATCCTGGGCATTTCATTCCACAATGCTTGTGTTGCTCTCAATTGTTATAACCATAATCACATTTCTCACAATAATAACCGTATCCCAGGAATCCAGTGATACTGGTAATGGTATCGAAATGGTCATCGTGATGATAGACATGAATGTATTTTCCGTCCTTAAAGTCTTGGCCTCGAAACAACAGAGACCCGCGCATTTCTTGAGGGTGCACTTTCAAGGTGTAGCGTGGAGCTAGGGCATCTTGCAATTTTTGCATCTCAGGAATGCCACAGGGTGTGTCTTTGGACAGGCCAGCTTGTTGCAACAGGAGTTCTGCTTCGTTTCGTTGTTTGGTTCGGTTCGATTTTCGAATGTTCTCCCCGGTTCTTTTCCATTCTACCGTGTCGTTCTTGTTGGCATAGGTTCGTCCCACCACGATGGCACGGGCTAAGCACATCTGGTCTTGAGGGTTGTTAATTCGGACAAGACTACGCTTAATGTTGCGAAGGTCGTCCACCAATAACATCTTTTTGCGTCCTGTCCCTTGAGGAAGAGAGACGTGAGCCATTTTCAGTGTGGCTTTACCATCGGTGATGTCAAACTGGTCATTTGATTGTTGTACGTATTGAATCTTGTCCATGACTTTGGAAGGGGTTAGTTCTGCGGGTCTGCTAAACTCGATCCAAACAGGGGATTTCAAACCGTCGTGATCTATGGATAGTGTCAAGCGATCGTCTTCTTTGGGTTGACATTGTCGCTTGAGTGAGGTGAGCAAAGAATCCCACATCTCGGTGATAAACCCTTCTGCTTTCTCCAAGGGTACGTCAGCCTTGAAATCTTTAAACTTCACCGTGTAGGTGTAAGCCGTGGTTCTAAATTTTCTAGAGGAGCGCTTTTCCGTCTCTCGAATGGAATAGTACTTTTCAGGGTTGACTAAGGGTGGTGAACTTGGTTTAGAGGGTTCGGATTCTGGTTCACTCATGTCCTCTTCAAAATCACTGGCATGAATTTGTGCCAAGATTTCAGCCCTGGTACGAGGCGATAGATCACGTTTCTGCCTCTTACTTTCTTCTTCTTCTTTCTTCTCGAATGAATGGGATCGTTTCATCTTGAGTGCAAAACGTCAAATGACTCAAGTTTAAACACCACAGACTAATTTATAGTCTTGGCAAACCAGCGTATATAAAAAGGGTGTGTGTCTTGTCCTTTCACTATTCATTTCACTTTCAAGCTGAGCACAACGATGGAAGAGACTACCCAGATGGAACGTTTCGTCAGAGCTTTGCGAGGGGTCATTAGAAAATTCTCTTCAGACCAGCCGACGGACTACTCTCCTTCCTTTCGAGATAAAAGTCAAGATACTTGCTATATCTGTCAGAAGAAAGGGCATTGGTCTTCAGAGTGTCCAGACCGTCAAAAAAGAACAAAAACAGGGACTAAAAGAGACAAAAGTCAAGATACCTGTTATTATTGTAAAGAAAAAGGACATTGGTCTCCAGATTGCCCAAAAAAGAAACAAGAGGAGTCAGAAGAAAAGAAGGATTCTTCAAAAGAAGAGAGGGATTCTTCGGAAGAAGAGAGGGATTCTTCAGAGGAAGAAGAGGAAGAAAGAAGACAATTCTATTTAAAAGAAGCAAAGAAACAGGAGAAGAAAAGAAGAAGGGAAGAAAATGAGGTAAAAACGGTGAAGAAATTCAAAAAACAGAGAGACTAAACAAGGAGAAAGAAGAAGTCAATGAACTTTTAATTAAAGTGTTCTGTGGTGAATTGTGAATTGGATTGTAAAAAAAATGGATAAAAGAATACATGAATGATATAAGGTAAGTGTCTTTGAGTTTTGATTTTAAAATAAGAAGCTACACTCACGCACTCATACACAGACACGTACTAAGAGGGTAAAATGGGTGGGGTTTATTTTTGAGTTATTGGCAAATTGAAATTGTATTTCTTTTCGAGAAATGTGGGTGGCCCTGAAAAGGGCCTTTTTATTTTGGTGTAGGAGTGAGTTTAACCAATCAACTTTAACTGCCTTAAGCCTTTGCCACGGCCAAGGCCTACTTCTGATGATTGGGTTGAAATCACTAAGGGTGGTACGACAGGCTTAGTCACAGGGTTGGCGTGTTTAGCTCGGGAAGGTCGTATTCTCTTCGGTCGTGATAAAGAAGTCTGATACATTTGTTTCAGACTTCTTAACTCCGCTAAAATGTCCAACAGTACCGTAGCCGTTTGATTTTCACCCTCTTGTTTCTTTGCTGCTACTTCTTCTTGCTGTTGTTGCTGTTGTTTTTTTCTTACCTCTTCTTGTTGCTGTTGCTGTTGCTGTAGGAGAAAAGCTTGTTCCGCTTCCTTTTGTCGTTGCATAAATTTCTCCAATTCTTCTTTCTGTCTCTGTCTAAAATTCTCCACTTGCGGTAATGAAGAAGGTAACGAAGGTTCTGGAACAAATTCTTGCGAGGTAAGAAAATCCACAAAATCTCAATTCACCTCTTCTGAAAGTAAGTCCGGGTTCCCTTGGGCAGTCTCCCCTGCTGGTGCACCCCAATGGATCGTTTTCTGAGTTTCCGTCATGTTGAATCACTGTCGCATAGATTGACTGCACACAAGCGCTAACGAATCTATATAGACCACGTGACGTCACAGACTGCTCTCTTCGGATTGGATGCGAGCTGACTGAATTTTGTAACGCGTGTTCGGATTGGTGAATGAATTCAATCCGTTTCAATCCTTCCTGTACCTATAAATAAGCACAGTTCACTGCATTGATTCACCTATTCTCGTCGCTTCAAGATGTGGACCACAGTTGAGTCATCCACCCTTGTGTCTTCCATGATGTTTAGGACGGACATGCTCATGTATGTCAGGTCCAAGTGGACTGTTGTTGATAGGACAGATACTAGTCAATGGATGAGGAGAGTTTACATAGAAAGACAAGGATGTCTCAAGAGGGTACTTGTGTATGGACCGGTAGTTAGAAGGAGTTTAAGAAGAAGAAGAAGAAGAAGATGTGACAGATGCCATCTATGTTAATATTAATATTAACATAAACCCAAAGGCCCTTTTCAGGGCCAGCCATATTTCTCGAAAAGAGATAGCCTTTCCATTGCCTACCCCTTTTCTAAATTTAAATTTAAATTTAAATTTTAAAAAAAACTTTTTAAAAAAAAAAAAAAAAAAAATCCCATATTCAATTCCCCTTGTCCCTAGACAAACCCAAACTCTATTCCCATGTTAAATTCCCATTGTCCCTAGACAGTCCCAAACTCTATGTTAAATTCCCATTGTCCCTAAAGTGACCCACGATTTTTCTCCATGTTAAATTTCCATTGTCCCTATATTGTCCCAGGGGTCTTTTTAATGCTAAGTCCCATTGTCCCTATAGTATCCCACTTAACTACTAACAACCCTCACAACTGCAAATGACAAAATGACTTTGATCTTTTCTCGCACTCCGCTGGTGTGAAAAAAAGAGGAAGCAGAAGCTGAACTGGAAAGATTTATTAAATGTGCAATAGAAAATACGATAAAAGAAATCAGATTGCCACAGTTGGATAAAAGTCCATCATATAATCAATATGAAGAGAAAGAAAAGAAAAAAACATTACTAATGCCAGTTTTCCCAAGAAAGGATCGGTATTTCACTCTCACTCAGATCCGTATCCTTAATGTCACGTTCAACCACTTCTAATTCTACTTATTCTTTGGATATCTGAACCAATATTTCCCTTTACCCTCATTTGTGCATCAGATACCACACAGTTTTTAATTTGATTCCCAGTTTTGACACCATGGTTTGTTTCTTTTAGCTCAATCTGACCAGAGTTCTGACAACAAGGGGATTTTTTACTCTCATTTTCGCATCCGTATGATAGACCATGAGTTGGACATCCTCATCTAAAAATTAACGCTATGTAAGGAAACTTTTTGAAGAGTAGAACTACATATACAAAAGGAAACAGCAGCAGTATCAGCAACATTAAATTCATGCAATATTCCCTTTTAGAGAAATGCCATTCAAAGAAATGAAACAACCTGATATTAACATACGTGTACCAGAAAAGGCTATTGTTATGCATTATCACGTGCCTTTTGCGGTATTACTCTTAACACCAGAGAACGATAGAAAATGTAAATTTAAATAACCCCGAGCCCCCAGTCAGCAATGCTGATGGTCTAGGTGTATAGAAGATTCAAGGTAAAAGTTAGAACAATTTAATAAATATCAACGTATTCAACTATTTCATCAACTGTAATTCTTTCAACCAATACAAACAATGATCTATTCCGTTGCCAGATAATATCCTCATGTGATATTACAGTCTTTAAAGGGTATGTTTCACTTTGGTGTTGAGTTTGTTTCTCTTCTATCCGCCTCTCATTTTTATCTCCCTTGGTACTCTGGGACTCTTGACTCCGTGCTCTCCTTGCACTTCCGGAACTCTTTTCCACGCTTCCTTGCACTTCCGGAACTCTTTTCCACGCTTCCTTGCACTTCCGGAACTCTTTTCCACGCTTCCTTCCGATACTACGCCTCCATCTTAGGTCACAATAGACCTTTCACGTTCTCTCAACTTGTCCCCCTTCTCTCCGATTCTCGGGTGACCCCTCTCGCTCCCACCCAGAAAGATTACTCAGAAGCTTTTTGTTCCTTATCCAAACTTAAATTTTACAAGAATTCCTTCCCGACATTTTTCAAGTGCACAACTTATGCTCCCGGAGTACATCTAATGGCTCTCAGCTTCGTTGTGATCTTCCCCTTACAAGATCCACATCTGTACTAATTTTTCAAAATGAATGTAGCCGAAATAACGTCTTGGTTGCGCTGGAAACACCGACCTAAATTTTAATCTCGGATCCATTTTTCGATGGTCTGGTCTCTTTGAAAACAGCCATGGTGCAATTTCTCACTTACCTGTCACTCACTCTAAATTCCCAATGTAATAAACCACGAACAGGCCGATTCGTAACTGTTACACAACATACAGACAGTTTCTTTGTCTAGAATGGGGTCTACAGTCGAAACCTTATGTAATACATATTAACATATTAAGGTGATCTCACATTGAAGTAATTATAAGAAAATATATGTATACATGAAACTCGAACATCAACAAATTTTCCCTACAACGTGACATGCATATTGAAATCATAATGGATGCTCTACCTTTCTCCATGATTGAGGGTAATTTTTGTCATGATTCTAAGAAGTAAACAAAATGTCTACTAAAACTTGAGTTCAAAACCTGGGGTTTTCCATTTGAGATTATATTGTGTCTTAGGTCAACTGAAATTAGCATATGTAGGATTTTGTAAATAATTACTTGTTCCTGTTTCATGTCAGTCTTTGGGAATCAATAATCTGAGTTTGCAGCTGTGCTAAGATATAATATGAGATATTTAAATTATTCATTGGAATTGCAAAGTGCTGATGGACATTTTGGAGTAAAATACCACTTAGGGACTACTGAAGACTTGTTCAAAGACATTCTGCATTATATCGTTGCACGGATTCGGGCAATGTGGGTATGTGAGAAAGCTTGCCAGTAGCTTCTCATGGGTCGGTGGTTCTTCCTGGGGTTTTCCCGGGTTCTTCCTCCACCATTAATACTGGCCGCCATACATAGCCTATCGTGTACTGAAAAATGGCGTTAAACCCCACAACAACAACAACAATATCGTTACAATACATCAAGACTACCGGAATTGATTTGGAACATTGTATTCTTTTGGACTTATGAAAAGACACTTAGGATTATGTGGGATAAGAGACTATCCTGATTTTAGGATTATTTTAGATTATATAAGAAATGCTACAGTTTCTCATTGGTTTTCTGGCAAGAGAAACACTCTTGGAAGCTATATTTAATAAAAGGATAGGTTATGTATATTTGATTTAATTTATATTTGATTTAATTTAACTGTCTGTAAGTTTATTATTTTTAATCATAGGTTAAAGTAATGTAATTTTGTTTACTGAAATTCGACATTTTCCAGAAATTAGTTTGACCCGAACGTTTTGTCGTAAACACCTAAAGCTGACCTAGTTCCAGACCTTGATTCAGAAACCAGTGAGTTAAGTAAACAACTTTCTATAGTTATCTTATTCTTAGAGTAAATTGATTGTTTTTTTGTCAAGGTCATGCTAGGAATACGTGACTTTAGATGTCAACAGCTTCTATTTCCAAATTCGTGTTTTATCGGAATTGCGCAGTAGTCATGTTTAATACCGATGTTTATAGAGAATTTAGTAGTTTGGGCTTAAAAACACTTTCTGTCAAGGTGTTCGTTTTATTGTGACCAGTTTAGAGTTACATTTTAAATTTTATTCAAATTCTTTGGATTCTAAAAGAATAATTCGTTTTCCAGGAAATATTTTAGTGCTCATACAGAATTCTTGGACAAAGATATTTCTTTAAATTTTATTCGTAATTCAAACACCAGAATAGTATTATATGTGGAACAACAAGGAACTGTAGACACAACAGCACTATACTTGCTATAGCATGTGTCATCGCCTTCCAATTTTGATTTTGGTCTGGACTTGAACTCAAATTTCATTAGAACATTTCATTACTAGGACTAATAATTTATAACTCTTGCACTATTTTTGGATCATTTTGGGGTTTGATTCTTAAAACCATAAATTCTTTGTTTCACTTTTACATTGTTTTTCCAGGGAAATAAATTATTTGTTACATTTTTCAAAGCTTGTTGTTTTCACTTTTTCTTTGTTTCTGTTTATTAGAGCCTAAATACATAACAGATCAAACACACACACACACACACACACACACACATGCAATGCTTTAAGTCTGATTTTTTCTTTCTTATGTACCATTTGTGTAAGATGGCCACTCTGACTATGAAGAAAATTGGTTTAAAACTAAATCAACCTAATGTTAGTACTATTCAAAATAGTTGGAAAACTAATAGTAATATAAATAATATTTACTTGTAAGTAACGGCCAAGTCTTACTACTTACAGCAGAGTGGGATTCCGGTTAGAATCTGGTGGGTTTGATTTATATTGGGGCCGACTTTAGTCAGTCACAGTATCAATTAGGTCAGTGATTCCCAACTTGCGAGCTTCAGGGTTATTCCAAGGGAGTCCAAAAGCATAAATTAGCAAGTGGGGATAAATAAGAATTTTTTAAAAGTTAAAAATGGATCTTTATAATTAAAAGTTTGGTAACAACTGAACTAGATGAAGACCTAGACAAGTTATGTTCTGAAAACAGACATTGACATTTTATGGTGTTACTATTCAAGCAGCAGAAGGGGCGAACAGACCGACTTTGAAAGCGTCCAAAAACTGAAATAAGGCTTCTAACTAAAAATATTTCGAGCTAAATATTTGCTTGAGGACTCCGGTTAATTAGACCATTTATTTTCGTAAATTGAAATTACTATTACAAAAAAAAACGAACCAACTTGAGGTCATGCCCCCGTCTGCTGATATTAATTTATCCAAATATTTTATCGAGTCCGATTCGATATCTTGTTCTAGGATCGTGCAAATTTATTGTTATAAACCCGTGCGGAGTAGCTTGCGCTCGTGAAAAGAAATTTCTGAATTTAATTATATCCATGTCACCGCTGCACCAGGTTTGATGAATATTTCGCAGCGTGTGTGTATCAACTCCATTAAACACAACTAAAATATTACAGTTATCTCTGATCACTTTTGGTATTTGTATGTATCATTGAGTAACATAAATGACATCGGTGTTTTTATGTCTACCTCGAGAAAAAATCCTAGCTGGATTTGATTGTTTGTCCAGCATCACATCATCGTATACAACTAAATTATTAATAAATCCGTCTATGGAATCAACGGATGGTGCTTCATCAATATCGGTTATAAACTCGATAACATCGTTATCCGCGTTTTCATTAAAATCCTTAAGCACATTATAACATCGTTGATCATCAACTGACGGGGCTACCAAATACAATTTATTCCACTTTAACCATCTCATTATAAGATTGAGTAACAACTGTGTCTTTCCACTTCCAGATGGTCCTATTATTATCATTCTAATTGAATTTAGAAACGCAGGATGGTGCTTGACAGGTTCTCGTTTTCTTGTCGCTGAGAAATCAATTATATCCTTGCTGTATAAAATATCCATGAATTTATATTGTGTGAAGTGCAGGATGCGTACCCCGACGGATACACTAACAACTATTACCACAAAAAATAACAGATCAGCGGTTACGGGTAAGTGTACGCGGTGTGGTACAAGGAAGTTTAAATTTATTCCCGGTGATAATTCAGGAACAAATTCAGCGTTAAAAAAAAGCAACGCGGAGGTGATATTGCAGCAAAATTAACAAAATTACCAGGGACTCCGTGGACCAAATACCCAGGAGAAAAACACCTACCAGGATATAATTATTGCGGTCCTGGTACTCGACTCGATATCAGGCTTGATAATCAGGATCAACCAAAACCAGGCGAGGAACCAATAAACGCTATTGATAAAGCATGCCATGCTCATGATGTTGCGTATAAAAGCAATGACCTACAACATAGGTATATTGCAGATGTGAAATTAATTCATGCGCTGAATTCTATAAAAAATAAAAATATCAAAGAAAAATTAGCTAATTGGTTAGTAAGATCCGCGATGAAAAGTAAATTAGCGCTTGGGGCTGGTAATATATAAAATGGAATCGATTTATTATTCTCCAAGAGGATACTGGAAGGATAAAGCAGCAATTAGTAAACTCGCTGATGCAGCAGCGGTTAAACATTCTACTGCTAAAGCGTGGTTATCCAAACAGGCAATATGGCAAATTAATCTACCGCGTCCTAAGCAAATTCGATTTGCACATTTCAGTGTCGGTGTTCCTAATGAAGTTCATCAAGCTGATATTCTGTTCTTACCACATGATACTGTACGTAAAAAAACGTACAAATACACGCTAACTGTTGTTGATGTTGCAAGTAGATATAAGGATGCAGAACCGTTAACGACTAAAACAGCTGCTGAAGTTGCTTCTGCGTTTAAACGAATTTATCAACGAGGTGGTCTACGATGGCCACAGCTGCTACAAGTTGATCCTGGCAAGGAATTTCTTGGTCCAGTATCATCGTTAATGAAGCAACATAATACCAAAATACGACGAGGACATACTGCAATTCATCGTGATCAGGCAATTGTTGGACGATTTAATCGAACACTTGCTGAGCGGTTATTTGGATACCAATATGCGAAGGAATTTATTCAGGATACGAGATCTCGTGAATGGATGGCAAGATTACCAAATGTGATAACTGCATTAAATAATGAGATTACTCGAACAACCAACATGAAACCTATTAATGCAATTGCAAGCGCGCACATACCAATACAACGACGTGATTATTCAGCACAACCATTATTAGGTAATATCACTCTTAGGTATTTATACGAGCCCGGTGAACTTGAAGGCGGTAAAAAAAGAGCGACTGATCCTATTTGGAGTGTTACCACACATACGATATCCATCGTGACAAGATCCTCAGGTAGACCCGCAATCTACAGACTGGATTCAACTGCTCCTCAACGTGGATTTGTACGTGAACAATTACAAGTAATTACCAATAACACACAATTACCACCCAAATCACTTAACTAGCTCCGTTACGTCGATTACATTCAAGACAGGTCAACATGATATTTTCTCGTGTATGACCAAGATTGTTATTTTTTCTATCTACGGTAAATTGTCTTGGATCATTTTTCAGATACCGCCATAACATTATATAATTATAACTTGCACAATGATTATTCTGTTGTTGTTTCAGCGCATTAATAAAATCAACATCAAGATCAAAATCGCGTTTGTTTTTTTATCACACTGTTTATAACCAGATAATTTTTTTCTTATTATATCGCTTTGACCTTCGTCAAGGCCTCGACGATCGAGGTCATCACTAATCATTGACGAGTCCATGACGATTCGTCTTAATTGAGATATTTTTCTAACTCGAGACACTGCAAGATAAACCAAGTTCGACCATTCGATACGATCATCAACGATCCAAACAACTGTATCAGTAATAGTTAATCCCTGTGATGAATGAATTGTCATTGCGTATCCAAGCGTCCACGGGGATTTATCAGCACGTAGAGCATCTTCAACAGCATCAACATCAACTGTGATAATATCATTTAGTACAAGATTCTGTTTCCTCCTTGACAGAGTCAAGGGTCCTGGTATATCAACGTCAATATTTTGCCGTCGCGTATCTGCTGGTCGATAACATAACGGAACTGGCAACGTTGGAAACTTTTCTCGTTGTAACTGAAACAACTCCCGCCAAAGTGTATCACGAACTATTTTTCTACTTGCAACTATCAAATCGTTTGGTCTCCACGAGCGCAGAAAGTCTGTCATAGGAGTTTCTGAAATTATCTCGCGCATTACTTCACACTGAATTTTATTCGGTTGTAGTCTGATTAATTTTTTAAATTCCTTCAACGTTGCATCAAGTGCTCTATGATCATCATATACTTCTTTGAAGTGGTCAACGAAATTTTTCTACCAAGATCTTTTGAATCAGTTTCATCCGAATACTCCTTTTGTTCTGGTAACTAAACTTCGGTTTGTTTTCGATATGATATAATTGCTTCGCTGATCGTCAGCGACATTAATATCGCACAATCAAGCATATACCGTAATAACACTATTGGTGTCCACATTTTTTCTAAAAAATGTTTTCCAAACCAAACATAACAAATTGGATGAAGTCCTTTAGACATTTCAAATGACTCGATACGAGCGAATCCAGTCAGGTCAAAATCCGGTAATGGTCCATTTATCGATACTCGCGTCATTTCGTGCGTCAGATGACCGAATCGCTCAAAATACACAGAACAATCTCCGTATCCAAAAAAACTTCCGGGATAACACGCGACCATATCAACTGAAATAACATCTCTGTGATTGTATTTAGTATTCCACAATCCGCCGTGTCCATATTCGACACAACTGGATACTATGTCATTGAGAAAATCAAACCGAGTTGGTTTCCACGAATTTTTCTTTCTAGCAAAATGAGCCGCAACTGACGGAACAGTAAAACACTTGCTCAATAGTTCGCCAGTATCATCAGTATATTGCAGTGCAAGATTTTTCATTTTCTCGTGAAGAAGATCTGTTCGATAAATAACGCCATTTCGTCTCACAAACTGATCAAATTGATTTTTTTCTTCCACGCAAGACTGAAATAACCATACTGACACAGGATCGTTTTTACTTATTTCGTTAATAAAATCAAACATGTTCGATCTCGTGGAAATATTGTTACTGCGTTAGTCCACGCGTGTGCGTTATGATCAATAATTTCGATCGAAGCTCCTTTTGATCTATATTTTGATTCATACAAAATCTCTCCTGTTATCGTCGCTACGGTTATTGGAAATTTTAATCTTTTTCCTAACTCAGCGACATCTTTGATAGACGCACCGGTATCTTTAACCATTTCTTCCCATGTGTTTATTATTTTACGTCTTTTATCCGTTAGACCGTTTCCACGAGTCGAAATGGTAAAATGTTCTGTTACTCGTTCAGCTACACAATTTATTTTTGAAAATTTCATCGGCGCCAGTTTATCAACGTTGGGTTTTTCATTTATCACATAGATTCCATAAATAACCGCGGTCACAGGATATGCTCGTTCATAATACGGTTTGTCAATACCTGTCAATAGACCTGGTTTGGAGTCTCTACTTAGTAAGACAGTTTTTTTATTACCGTGGACAGGATCATATTTGTCACCGATAATCCAATCATCTGTTTCTGTCAACACGACAAATTTTATTCTGAAAAGATATTTGCGATTATCAAGATGGTTAATGATAATTGCTGCTCGTTTGTCGTTCATCATAGCGTCGATGATATCTTTGTTGCGTATAATCTTGAACGTTGACCAGACATGAGATGCACCATCTGTGTGAAATTCTTTCTTGTCGTCGTGAATTTTATTAATCAAACCTTTGTTTTTCGGATCAACCAGATCTTGCATCGGTAGCTTAGGAGATATTCTGCCGAGATTAAATTTATCTCCGCTCAAGGGCTTTATTCGAGATAATCTATCGAATTCGTTCATATTATATTTCAAACAAATATTTAAATTAAAATATTATGTATACAATGTCTCAATGCAAATGGCTCATGGTGGGTTCATTGACTCGTTGTAATAAATCCTGTAAAAAGGAATTCTGTGGACAACACATGCAAAACGTTCACCGTGGAAGCTTAGGACCAATACCAATTCTGCGATGTGGTGCTGGAGTGCGAGAAAAAACACAGTTGTGTGCGTGTTGTGGTGGTAAACGATACAGAGAGCTTAAAAGATATTATGACAAAAAAAATAACGTCAATAACAATGCTATAAAATCCGTGGAGGATTATCTAAGTTTTCAGACAAATTATGATTTAAACAAATAATATTGTTGTATAATGGAGCAAAATAAATTTGTCGCACATCCTACAATAACAAACTACGAATCAAATATTGATGGCATGATCAGAAATTGTCAGAAGAAACCATTTGGTTATATTAATAATCATGGTTATCTATTGTTTACTGTTGGGAAGAAACCTTATCTCTGTCATCGTTTCACATACGAGTGTTACAAGGGGTTGATCAAAGACGGTCTTGTGATCGATCACATTAACGGCGTGAAAATTGACAATAGTTTATCCAATCTTCGAGCTGTTACACAGAGCGAGAATTCTGCACGTGGTGATACTGGAAGATGTAAAACAATTGTAAGGAGGCCGGTAAAATCTACAAACATAGAAACTGGCGAAGAAATTATATTTCAATCGATGAGCATGGCTGCGAGATATTTTGATATTAATCCGCCTTCAGTACAATTTGTCGCGGAAAATATATATAAATCCACTTTTTCCAATAATATAAGCAGAAAATCACCTTCCAATATTGTTAATGAGATAAACTATCATCATTACCTCGAATTATATTTAATAACCATTTTTTGACCATTTATCCTTTTTTGTCAGAAAGCCTCATCGTTACACTACTGAATTTTTAATTATGCAAAAGGGAGATTGCTTTTG
Organism: Sinohyriopsis cumingii; assembly: GCA_028554795.2. Taxonomy (NCBI): domain Eukaryota; kingdom Metazoa; phylum Mollusca; class Bivalvia; order Unionida; family Unionidae; genus Sinohyriopsis; species Sinohyriopsis cumingii. The sequence goes on from CM068835.1 coordinate 128,160,092, forward strand.
TAATGTATAGTTTTCTTCGTAAATTTTCGATTTTTATGGTCGTAATTGGTTAATTAATCATCTACGTCGTAATTAATTAATACCAAGGAAAGATATTTATGGTTTCTGACTTATAAAATAGAAAAATAAACGTATTTCCCATCATACAATATAGCGAGTTATTTTTAAACCTGTTATGAGAAATCGAGAAAAAACATGCTGTTTTTAATGCAGATTTTACAATCTGTTCAGAATTGCACAAGTATTTAAACCGATCTGTAGGTGGTGGTGCCGTGGTAGAACAGAAACCGCTGTTAGTGCAAGATCTTGGCAGAAACCACTGTTTATAATGCAGAAATTTACAATCTATTCATAACCACTGTTTATAATGCACAAGTATTTGCAATCTATTCATAACCACTGTTTATAATGCAGAAATTTACAATCTATTCAAAATCACTGTTTATAATGCAGAAATTTACAATCTATTTCAGAACACGCTGTTTTAATACAGAAATTTACAATCTATTCAGAAATACAGAAATTTACAATCTATTCAGAAATGCTGTAGCTATATAATAACCTTTGAAACATATATGGTTAGATGAATTCGATAGCTCAATTGGTAATGCATCTGGACGTGATGCTCGAGGCCGCAGGATCGAATCCCATGACTGACAACCATCGGTGGTTACGCATATTAGCGATTTTTATAATGAATTGGGGCGCCGCCAGCCCCACTACGCTCAGCAGAACCCTCCAAATCACATATCACCGGTGGTTGATACATGTTTTGTATCACCCATAGGCTGATTATTGGGGGGTGTTCGGTTGAGCGTAGAAAATGGCCTCATTTCATTTGATTCATTCATTCATCTCATTTCATTTCATTTCATCTCATTTCATTTCATCTTATCTCATTTCATTACATATATTTCATTTCATTACATATATTTCATTTCATACTTAATGAACCTGCTAAAAGACTCGAATAGAAGTTCATTCATTGAATATATGTTTGTGCCCTCTTTAATTAAGATTGTCATTCATTCATTGCATACTTACTGAGCTCGCTAAAACACTCGATTAGGGGCTCGTCATTCATAATATATGTTTGTGCCGTCCTCCCTCTTGGGCCTCTAGACCGTTGTTTGACGGGTTAGGGGCTCTCGTAGAGGGTAGTATTTCGTGTGCCAGTTGAACTTGGTAGAATGCGATGGCAAGCTACGAGTTCTTGGGTTGTACTGTCTTTACCCCTTCCTGAACTTGCTAAAAGACTCGAATAGATGTTCATAGGGTAAATGGTTTTTTTTATTTTAAATATATATATATTAAATAATGAACTACGAAAATATTAATGATGTAATTGTTGCTATTAAAAAATTGGAAAAAGATGGAATTAATATATCCGATGAACTAAATCCTGAAATAGTTTCTGATTTTGAAATTTTACAAGAACGTAAAAGCCAAGGAATACACACACTATCCTCTGAATACAAGTTCATGAAACGGATTCAGTCGCTAGCTACTGTAGAAGATAATCAGGTGAAGGAATTCGTTCCTCTCTCTGCCGCAGTAGAAAAAATTAGATTGGAGTTATCCCACGAGAACGAGGCAAAAAACCCAATTAGTACTCGCATAAGACTATTAAGAAAAATTATGTTAGCGAGTAACGTAGCACAAAATAATTCTGGTGAAAATGAAAATGACTGGCCTGACCACATGTAGATCTTTGATCAGAAATATTATTCTGAGATTATATTTATTCTGAGATTACATTTCACTTTTTGAGATTATATTTTATTTTTTCTGAGATTATATTTTATTTTTTCTGAAATATTATATATTTGTTCTGAAATATTTTATTTTTCTGAAATATTATATATTTGTTCTGAAATATTTTATTTTTTCTGAAATATATATTTATTCTGAAATTGATGGGCTAGTTGGTACTCAGAATCATGCGAACCAATCAATTTCGTAATTTTGATAGGCTAGCTGGTACTCAGAATCATGCAAACCAATCAATTTCGTAATTTTGATGGGCTAGTTGGTACTCAGAACTATGTAAAATGATCAAATTTTCAGAAAAAAATAAAATATTTCAACATTTATTATTTTTAGTCAAATTTGTCAAGGAAAATTTGTCAAATTACAGTTTTTCGTCAGGTCAAACCTCGAGCGGTTTTCTAATTGATTTATTGATCAATCGTTAAATATCAGTAAAATTAGCTCAAAAAATGAGATTTTTCACGTGATTTTTGTTAATTTTCTGCTAATTTTCGAAAAAAATGAGGATTTTAACGATTTATCGATAAATCAATTAGAAAACAGCTCGAGGTTTGACCTGACGAAAAACTGTAATTTGACAAATTTTCCTTGACCAATCGACTAAAATAGCTGAAAAAAATAACAGATTTGACTAAAAATGTTGAAATATTTCTGATAAAATAAAATATTTCTGATAAAATAAAATAAAATATTTCTGATAAAATAAAATATTTCTGATAAAATAAAATATTTCTGATAAAATAAAATAAAATAAAATATTTCTGATAAAATAAAATATTTCTGATAAAATAAAATATTTCTGATAAAATAAAATAAAATATTTTTGATCAAAGATCTATCATTATGATTAAAGTCTTTCTACGATCAGAAATCTATGATTTTACATGTAGATTGACAATCAATTCCTCCCCACGCAGGTCAATTAATCGTGGTCTGTGAGTTTGAAATTTCTTCGTGACAAATACTGATTATGTGTGCGTAGATAAACAGGGTTGGTTGGTACTTGCACGATCAAATCCCCAGGGGGAACTTGTGGTGTGAACGTGTATAAAATGTATCCTTGTTGAGCCTAATTTGATTTTCCAAGATCTATTTGATAACTGCCTTCGATTACGTCACAAACTAGATTAACCGCGATTGTCGATGTTATATTAACGATTCCCGGAGATACGTGACTGCCGCCGCCGTGTGGATCATTATTATATCTAAGAACAGTTGCTGGTGGGGCTATTTTTTTCCACGCTTCGAGTATTTTAGGAAAAAAACTCATCAATGACATCATTGACAGATTTTCTTAATCTATCTGGATTATAATCAGGAAACTTAAACGTTACAATGTCAGCTTCGGGTATTTTGTATTTGTTTGCGAAAAACCTTCTATGATCGCCCGATGATTCAAAAACCAGGTTTATGATTCTCTTATGAAAATATTCATTGGTATCAGCTATATGATTTAAAATTTCTATTCGTTTAATAATTTCTTCACGCGTAGATGTCAAATCAGACAAATATTCATAAAAAAGATCACGTAAATTAACCAGTTGTTCTTCGTGGTCTGAATTTATGATATTAATGACATTATTGATATTTATATCGTAAAATTAATTATACAGGTTATTACCGTTATCAGCGTTGTGTAAAAACCAATAGTATTCACCAATATTATTGACACGAAATTGATCCCGTTTATCCCATACTCGTTTTTCTATGTTCCACCAAAAACTCGTATAATTCATTTTAATATTATGATGAAAACTTTTCGTCGATGTAAAATCAGCCCGAGTTGGTTCTGGTATCTGTGCAGGTATTGGTGGTGATATTTCAGGCCATCCTAGTACGGATCTTATCGTGGACTGATAAATATCAACGACATAATCAGGTGAATTTATTTCGATTGCAGAAGACAGTGTTGGTTCATGAACATTAATTGATATTTTTGCTTCTTTTCCGGTTATTGATTTTATTCTACGCGCAAATTCATCATTGATTTGTTCGATCTCATAACTACCAGTTGGTATTCCAACAACAACCCAGTCAGGTGTTCCATCGGGATTGTTTTTATTAGCAAATACAAGTGAATTATTTGCTAGTGTACCATTAAATGATCTCGATCTGATATTTGGCCAGCTATGGTATACCCGTAATTGCGCTAGTGCAATTTCATTCGCGCGAATTGCAGTTGGAAAATTGATGTTAAATTCAGGATTAATCGAGCTTACCGAGATCATCGTAGTCTTGTGCGGGGTTGTGTTCGTCACGATCTGCTGGAGTAATTCCATCATTATTAATACTCGTACCTTTAATACCAGCGCAGTTGTATATTTTAATCATCTCTGAAAACTCAAAATCGGATATAATTCCATCACTGAGACTCACTGATAACAACGAAGATAACTTCGAGTATGCGACAGTTGCTATGTGTAATTTTATCTTGTAATCGGATAATTTTTCATTCGTGCAAGTACATATCTTTTTTGCAATGATATTGAGCACACCTGCAATCTTTGTTGCAGCTGAAATACAAATAGGCACAGCTACTGGTGCCATCATTGTTACCGCGGATAATATTATTCCAGCTCCAGCAACAACAGCGGATACCGAATAAACAACAACGTCGATGATAACTAATCGTCCTTGATACTTTTTTATTTTTACTGTATATTGTTCAACTCGATCTTTCAACGCTGCCTGCCTTTCACGCGCTTGATTGTACCTAAATTTGTGAACGTCGATTGAGGTACTCATTATATTTTATGCAGTATATAACTGAGGTGTTTCAGCTACAAATTCCAAACACCACCAGAACGATGTTGCGGTTAATTTCTTATCAGCTGCTTCCAGTGTAAATATTTCTTCGGTTCCTTTATTTAATACAAACATCACAACCCCGGAAAACTTGTCAGTTGAATGACGCCGGGGATACGTTGTAAATATTTCAAATTTTGCAGCACTAAACACAGACAGCCTGTACACGCCAGTGACTGTTGCGGAATATTTGAAAGTATTATTTTGCTGCGACCATGTTGCAAATCCCGATGATACCGTGTATACGATGTTGGTAATATGCCCGGGAGTTATTCCGGCTGAGACTTTAATCAGACTGGTTTTATTAACGATCTCAGGAATCCCCGCTACGATGTTTTGTTGTGTTTGTTTGATCGTGTCGATGTTCGTCTTGATATCAACGAGTTTTATGTCAATGGCTTGCGGAGTGCCGAAGAATTTACCTATGGATTCATCGTTTTTTTTTGAAAATTTCTTCGAAATCTTCCAAAAGCGCCCACGTGAACGTCATACTCGGCCCGCAACGTGGATAATTTACAGTCAACGGTGCCATAGTTGACGTCGACGTATTTTTTTGTTCATGCATCTTCGTCGGATGTTGGATCTCTTAAAACTACTATCTTATTCCCGTTCATGCTGAGTTCACCTGTCATTGTGTCACCGGTATTTTTCACGCTATTAGCAACACTTGCTGTAATTTGATTTCTGATGGTTGTAAACGACATACTTGAATCCCTAATTCTGCCGCTGTCAGTAAATACGGGTATGTTATCCGTGACCGCACCGAGTACTCGTCGAACTATATCATTCCATTTGATATTGCTCGTTTTTAGTTTACCATGTCGATCCTGAAAAATAACAACCTCATCTGGGTCAACTCCAGCCAGGTTCATAATATCAGCGAGTTCATCCTTAGTCGCGTACTTCGACAGATCAACGTCGCCGGACTTTTTCTTAACGCGTGAAGAAGATCTTCCGTAAATATAAACCATTATAATCTAAGATCTGTTTAAAACGAAGCGGTTGCTTGTATAATCATGCACAACTTTATGTGGCGGTTTGGATGATTTTGATATAGCGTTAAGTACATTAATTACTTCACGGCCGCATATTGGCGGATCTGTCATTGTTTGTGTGGGTAGCGTTGAATACCAAACTTGCGCGTGAAGTGGTGCAACATACTTGATAAATTCAACAGGTGGAGCTAACCCGTATGAATCAAAATAAACGATTCCACGTGGATCAACCGCGTATGATACCCAATGAGTACCAGGTCCTGAATTCGAGTCAAGATTAATAATACCTGTTTCGAGTTTGTTCGGGTGTTTCGGTAATTGATCTCGCATAAAAACACCTCTGAAGTTTTTTTATTTTTAATCGCTTATCAGCATCAAGTAAATCAAAATTTGATGCTGGAGCATCTAATGTGGAAGCCTTAGACCTCTTCCCCAACGAGATCCTGGCAATCTTAAGCCGCGTCCCTTTTTTTATATCCATTTCAGAGCCATTTCAGCAGCTGTTCCAACAGCACCTAACGCGGTTGTTTTTGCTACGGCTGGAGCGGCAGCAGCTATTAACGCTGGAATGGCCGCGAGAAGTGGAAAAATACCGCCTGTTTTAATTGAGTCTTTAACGCCGTTGAAATGTTTCAGCTGGCGTTCTGATAATTATTTTGACCACCCGTGATCTGATCTCGCTTTAGTGATATTTTCATTCCGCAGATTTTTGCTGAATTGGATTGGTTTTTAATCTGACCAGGAGTCAGACTGACGATGATATGGCATTTTATGATTATACTCGTGTTTTTAAGTAACATGATTAAAGATTTTCCACTGGTGCATCAACGACCCTCATTCGACCACTACCACCTTCAAGTAACACGGCTTTATCGCTGAGCATAACCGCGATTGCTCTGTAGGTGCCGCGAATAAATGGTGGACCAGCTATATCAGGAGGAGGGTCAGTAACACGAGCTCGAAAGTGTATATCAACGAATGATTGCTTGGGTAAATCAAGATGTTCCAACGAAAAATAATAAATCTGATACAGTTTTGTAAAATCTAACTGTGATATTTGCAGCACAGTATCCACGTTTTGATCACGTCCCATAAATGACATCAAACGATGATATACACGCGCTACGTGATTTTGATCAAAATTCAACAATATATCCTCAGCAGGTTCTTTTATCCGCAAGGAAACTTCATTAACTCCAAGTTTGTCAAATATCATATGTGAATGTTCCTGGTTATTCGTCCGAGCATTATCTTGTAGCGCAATAAAAATATGTCGTGGCGCAGAAACACCCTGTTGTGATGCTATATTCCATGTGAATAAACCATTAACAGAACTTGGAGCAGCATCTGTGGTTACTGTTAACCATGATAGCAATGATTTACCGCCTTGATCCATAAAAGAGATTAATTTTTGTTCTTCAGCAATAGATGGAATCATTACTGGCATCCACAGTGAAAGCTTCGTTATATTTACTTTACCATTAGCAACACCAGCACCTCGCCAGACTGCATCATTATCGTCACCTTTTCTTACGAGCACAACTGTGTGTTTAGCTCCAAAGATGACCTTTCTAACATTTCTGCAAAATCCAAAGATGTGAGACAATGGAATTGCACATGAAAAATTTCTATCATTTCCTGACAACGCTGCTCGGCGTGTTGCAAATCCTAGGTTGTAATTCTCATTAATTTTTCCAATAATATCAAAATCACCTGCTGGTCTATCCACATGTTCAAAATCAACTGGTTGATTAACAACTGCAGTATTTCGTGGTGTTTGTATTTTAATATACTGAACATGATCAGCGTGATTGGTAATATCCTTAACAAACATCATTGTTGGACCGGCTGATCTTGTGTAATCATCAGAATATCTCGCTAGACCAATTATTGTTGTAGCAACATCGACATCCTTCTGAATTGATTCAATATTTTTTCCATCAATCATGTATGTGGCGCTATCAAACAGTGCCATAATCCCGTTGTTGACAAAACAACACGCAAATTGGTACCATATGGCGTATTAGCTACAACATTCGTTACAAGTCTACCTTCTACTTCAATAAACGCCTCAGCGGATAAAAAATATCTACTTGTATCCTGAACCTGTGATTCGATTATCACCCGCTGATTTGGTTGTCTTGCGTCATAGGAATAAAATTGATAATCACGTACCGATTCATCTTTGAGGACCGGTGCATCCATGTCAAATGCTGGGTCGGACATATGTTTAAACATTTTATTGTAATTATCATTTTTCCAAATGGTGATCTAAAATTATCATCGTCGACGAAGACCGCTTCCTGCTATTAAATTTGCTGTTATATTTCTTTCTGCTTCTTCAGATAATTCCTCTAGTTTTTGATTTGCAGCCTGATTTATTATTTTACTGACATTTGCTGGCATAACCACAGTGCTGGCCAGTTTCATTGGTTGCTGCTGTTTTCTTCGCACTAATCGAGCTAGTCTGTCCTTGACAGTCGAGAACGCTTTACTGGCAAGATTACCAATAGCGCCAGGAATTTTATCACGAACAGCCTCAATAGCCTTCATCCCTAATTGTTTTGCAATCGGTATTGCTTTTGGAGCCATCCTTCTAAATAGACCCTGAACAACATCACCAAGTCCATCTCCGTAAATTACTTTGTAATTTGGCAGTCGTTAGTTTACTACCCTGACCATGATCGGTCCATGTTGAGCAGTGTGTATAATCATTTTTATATACTGATTAATTAATTGTTTAGTCTCTGTGATAGTCATCAGCAATTTCATAAATCAGAGAACGATAAATGCTGCGATCCATAATACCACCTTGAAATAATCTTCAACAAATATCAGATATTTCATTAACAATTTCTGTTGAGTTATTTCCGGCACGTTTCCCCCCTATGAGAACTTCTAACAGTGACACGTCATTGAGGATATTATTAGGACAAACAAAATTATTTTCTCCTGATGCAGTCAGAAAACCACTTCCTACAGCGCCAGGAGGATCATCGTCAGGATCGCTTTCTTCACCCAGTGAACGTAATTCCTCTTGCTGTTAAGTTTTTTTCTTCATTTGTTTTTTTACTCTTTGCTTTACTTCTCTTACCGTCTGTTTTATTTTCTCTATAGGTGATTTCAACATCATCTCTTTCAGCGGTGAAGAAGATTGTTGTTGTTCTATTTGTTGCAGAGGTGGAGGAAGTTGATATGAAGGTTCCTGCTGGGAGAGTTGTTCTTGTTCTAGTTGTTTTATTTTCTCTTTATAAAGTCTTTTTACTTCTCTACTAAGACTTTCGTATTCTGGACCTCTAGCTTGCTTTTGTTGTAATATACGCGATATATCCATCTAATAAAATTATCATCACTTACTTTTTCATGACGGGGTTTTAAAATACCAGATTTATTAAATATACCAGATAATATTTCTTCGGGTAATTTTTCTCTTTCAGTATTTCTAATATCTTCAACAACTCCTTCGTTAAATCTTGCAATCAATTCTACGTTTCCTTCTACTGGTTTGGGTTCAGATGCAAGTTTTTTTCTCACGTCGGCGACTTCAGTACAAAGTTTTCCAATATCTTCAAGTATTTCTTCATCGACAGGTGGAGGCTGAGCTGCAGCTATGTCAGTTGGAAGTCTCGTAAAATCTTTTTTGTTTTTTTAGTTCTTGCTGCTATTTTTTCAGTCTGCGCTGCAGTTTGTTCTAATACTGGAAAAATACCCTTTTTCCTCTTCTCATCTTCCTCCGCAATATCTCCCCATATAGTTTTTTCAACAGCCGCTGAAGCTTTTTCAGTAGCTGTAGTGACGGGTTTAAATAGTTTTTTAGTGTCCTCTTCGTACTCAACTTGTGATTGTTGCTGCGCTTGTAGTTTTTTTTCTGAATGAATCTCTAACAGGAAGAAATTTTTTGATTGCTTCTAATAGTTCTCGAGCTATCCTTGCAGTATGAGATTCCGGATGTACTATTTTATTATAACATAATGATTTAATTATAGCAGCAGAGGGAGCATGACCTCAGGTTGGTTCGTTTTTTTGTAATAGTAATTTTAATTTACGAAAATAAATGGTCTAATTAACCGGAGTCCTCAAGCAAATATTCAGCTCGAAATATTTTTAGTTAGAAGCCTTATTTCAGTTTTTGGACGCTTCCAAAGTCGATTTGTTCGCCCCCTCTGCTGCTATTCAAAAACAAAGTTTTGGAAATTATTATTTGACCCTGACTGAATATTCGATTGAAACTGTTGCTATGAACACCGATATTGCTCTGAAAATGAATCAGATGATTCATTCTGGATATCATCTATAAAAGTGATGTATTTTCTCATGAAAACAGTTGAAGCAACTGACATATAAATAAATAATTCTAACCCTAACCCTAACCCTAACCCTAAACCCTAACCCCTCTAAACCCTAACCCTAACCCTAACCCTAAACCCTAACCCTAACCCTAGCACTTTGTAATTCCAATTAATAATTTAAATAAATACATGTCTCATATTAAAAATGAACACAACTAAATAATTGATTCAACTTCAGAAGTTGACATATAAATAAATAATTCTAATGCAAATATCCTTAATATAAAAGACTAAGACACACAATAAGAGTACGTGGATGAGGGTCAAAAATTCCTTTCCAAAACATTCAAAGTTATAAACAAGATCAGGTCTATTACTAAAACTTTGATGAAGAACATGGAAAGCATTAGGTACACCAGGAATTCCCAAGGAGAACGCCAATGTCATGATCTCAAATTGAAGTAAACATTAACCTGCAAATAATAATCTAAAAATATAATCTAAAATCATAGACAAAAATTTACTATGTAATATGTTTTCTTAAAAAAGGAGGCCCAAAACTCCTACCTTCAATTGTGGACAAAGGTCTATTACACCATATTAATTGAATATACATAATAATATGAAAACTGTTTAATTTCTTGGAGTTCATCCTGTCATATTTACTGTATATATTCATCGAAGATATTTCCCCGGGCATCAAATCTATACGAGTGACATTCAGAACTTTTTGTTGAACAGTACTAGATTTATGGATTGTGTTACTTCAAGTGGATGTTTGATTCGAAGACTCTATATACTTGTGGACTCAGTATAATTTTACATAAAACCCTTTTTCATTCGTGAATAATTTTGACAATTATTACTGGATGATCATATTCTTACATATTTTTGATTTAATTTATAGTTGATTTAATTTGTGTTTGATTTGATTTGATCATTTGTGGGTTCTGGAATCTTTTTATTTTCTTTACATGTCAATGTAATGCAATTTTGTTTACTCGAAATTTAATATTTTCCAGAAAATTCAGTTTGACCTGAGTTTTTTCTTAGATACCTAATAATAGAAACACTTGTTTCTATTTTTGACTTAGTTCCTAACCTTGATTGAGGATCAAGTAAACAACTTTTTCTAGGAGTAAAATGATTGGTTCTTATCAAGGAAATACATGAGCTATGTGATTTTACATGTAAACATGATGAGGTCATCCTCTGTTTCGCACAGTTAGGCACTTCCGAAATTGTGAAATACTTAGTATTAATAGTGATGTTGAGAGAGAGAGACATACAGAGACAGACAGACAGACAGATCATAGTCCAGGCTTTTAAACACTTGAAGTCAAGTTGTTTTCTTCTGTTGTGACCAGCATTGAAGTTCTGAGTATTTTAGTTTTATCCGTTAATTTTTCTTCAGATTATAAGTACTCTAGAAGTATAATTCGTTTCTCTGGAAATATAATTGCTTTCATAAAGAACACTTGAACAGGGACTTTTCTTGAAAATTTTATTTGGATTTCCAAGACCGGAGGGTTAATTATTATGTTTCTACAAGGAACTATAGACGTCAACACAGTACAGGCTACATCATACGTCATCACCTTCCATCTTGGATTCTTCGTCGGGATTCGAACTTGGGATCACTAGAACATTTAAATATTATGACTTCAAAAAATGTATTCGTGGATTATTCTTGTATTATTTTTGGATTTGACCCTGGAAACCGTAAGTTCTCATATTCTTTCATTTTACAGTATTTTTCCAGGGAAATAAATTATTTGTTATATTTTTCAAAGCTTGTTGTTTTCACTCTTTCTTGTGTTACTGTTTATTCGAGCCTAAATACATAACATAAGAATTGGGTAGCTCGTCCTAAGGATAATTTTTAATTTTGGATAGAATATTTAAGACAACTTTGTTTTTTGAAATTTGATTTCGGCTTGTTTTTGACATTTTTGATGAAAACAACAAGCTTTGAAAAATATAACAAATATATACTCAGTTTGGCCTTCCCAAATATTCCCCAAAGGAATTGCCTCTGGAAACCTTGTTGACACACACATAATGGTACGTGCTGATGACGAATGGTCAGTGAACTATTTGAGTCGTTAAAAGAGGATCACTGTGATCAATAACTTCTGGTTGATCCAAACAAAGAGTGAGAGTGACCTCATCAAAAGCCTGACCAATTTATGTGTCAGCTAAATAAACATAATCTACCATAATTCTACTAAGTGGTTCGTCAAACGCAGGAATATGTTGTAGATGAGCTCTAGGTATCTTCTGATTGGGTTTTCCTACCATTTGACATGTATGACAAGAGCTACAGTATTTACTAACATCACTTGTAATTTCTGGCCAATAGAAGTGAGTTAAGATTTTGAAATAAGTCTGATTAATCCCTAAATGACCAGCCAATATAGTTTCTTGGGCCAGACTAAGTATTTCCTGTCTACAATTTGATAGTTCACTTTTCATTCGTCATCAGCAGGTACCTCGGGAGGTCTCCATTTTCTCATAAGAACTCCATTTTTAATGAAATAACAGACAGGAACTTCAGTAGCTTCAGTTTCACTAATGGCCAAGTGATTGTCGTTTATCACCCTGATTAGAATAAAGAGACTGAGTCGTTAAAAGAGGATCACTGTAATCAATAACTTCTGGTTGATCCAAACAAAGAGTGAGAGTGACCTCATCAAAAGTCTGACCAATATATGTGTCAGCTAAATAAATACTTTCCTTATCAACATCATTCTCAGGAGCTTTCTTTGCAATAGCTCTGGTAACTGCACAAGCTGGAAATAACTCAGGAAATTCGTTTTCAACTGGATTGACTTTCTGATCCAAGCAAGGCTTGTCAGTTACAAGTGGATTAACCACAAACATGTCTCCAGCTAGGTCGTTGCCTAGTAATAAATGAATGCCCTCGACGAGTAAAACAGAGACCATTCTGACTGTTACGGGTCCTGATACTAAGTCTGATGACAACACTCTCATTAGAAGAAGACTTATCAGAAAAAGGCAAAGTACCTGACAATAAAAACTCTGAGAAGCTCCTGTGTCTCTTAAAATATTAATAGGGATAGGATGGCCGAATCACCCGCGAGTGATATAGAACCCTTCGATATGAATGGTTCATAATTCTCCATAATAAAATCAGACTGGGGCTTGTTAGACCCAACAAATGTATTGCTATCCATAAATGACCGTGACCTTGACCTGTTTGAAATAAGAGCATTTGGAATATATCTGTGTTAATTCTGATGCCTATTTTTCAATTTGTAGCAATCAGAAATATATGCACAGAAATATATTTGCATTCATTTTTTTGCAAATTTTTCATTAGGTTATCATGAAATTTTATATCTATACTATATGTAAAGCGTATATAGAATTAATTCAATATAAACACATGCGCCATCTCTAGATCTGTACATAAATAAACTACTCTGCATTGTTTTGATAAACGTATTTTATGATAAATAACAAAGTGCTTAACAGACTACAAGTGACAATATGCAATATTAAATGTTTTTTGTTTAATGGACAGATATTTTCAAGTGTTACAATAAATATACATTTATTTAACAAAAATATATTTTGTTTATGAAGATGCTTGCTGGTGTCAGCCAATTTTATATTAAAGTCAAATCCAAGTTTTATTAACGGATATTTGAAATCAATGTTTCGATAAACCAGACAAAAATTGCTGAGAGAGACAGACAGACAGAGAGACAGTCAGAGACAGAGAGAGCGAGCAAGAGTGGGTCGTGCACTAGGCAACAAATCCTCAAGAACGTTTTTATATCTCGGATTTTTTATATGTTAATCTAAAAAGCATTGTGTAATGTATAATTGAAATGCCATTGTATTTTTGTTCTGAATTGAATTAATTGTTGCTGTTATAGGGTTTAACGCCATTTTCAGCACAAGATATGCTATACATGGCGGCCAGTATTAATGGTGGAGGAAGAACCCGGGAAAAACCCCGGAAAGAACCACCGACCCACGAGAAGCTACCGGCACTCTTTCTCACATATCCACATTGGCCGAGCCCGAGACTCGAACCCACGCAGACAGAGGTAAGATGGCAGTGATCCGTGACGGATAGCACTTTAAACCACTCGGCCACTCGGGGCCCCTGAATTGAATTAATACTGAATGTGATTTGGATATTGCTTATAAAATGAACAGTTGGGTAACGTTTGTTACTGGTTTATTAGGGCCGGCCCTATTTCAGGAAATCAACTCCCCGATGATTTTTTTTTCTTCGGGCCCAACTCATCGCTTTTGCTGCCTTGGGACCTTCACGTCCTAGGGCTAGGCCTGTAGCTTATGGTACCCAACTTCCAAAACTTTTCTTTCTCTTGTGAACCGCTCAGTTGGGGACCAATTCTTGAAGGCGGGGATAGTACCTTTCCGCTAGTTTGTTTATCTTGCGATCAGCTGATTTTAGTTAACACGCCCCCCCCACCACCACCACCACCACCACCAATTTGTATGGTAGAGCATGACCATTTTGAGATCACCCCCGTAAATCCAAATGCTCGTTACCTTTTCGCGTATTTTTTTTACAATTATGCAGGATTGTCAAATAAAATTATCTGCACAAACAAAACTTACATCCGGTCATTTGGGTAAGCTTATTATTACTGATCATATCTCACATTACTTATGAATTTGGGTTATTTGAAACACAGTGTTTTGTGTTTTATTTCAAATTTTCAGAAACCAGGTGGTTAGAACTGGCCATTCTACTGCAAATACCCACCAATCTATGCTTTGTTTAGCAGGCTACTTACACATACCAGTTTTGCGTCATTTCTGTTGCTGACGAACTGATAGAATTTTCTGCAACGAGATTGGATATACACGATCACGTGATACTGATCTGAATGTTTACACCTTGATAAATTCTGCTGACAACTTTTGGTTCCCAGTTTGAAGATCATATTATGTGAAGATTTATCTATGGTAACGCTTTAGACAGTATTAATAACAAGTCTTCATCCACCTCCGTGATTTCCGATTAAAAAAAATTGCACTACCTGATTAAAATCATCCTTTACAAGTTAAACTATCTTAACCAGACTGTTCTTCTTGCACTCATCCCTTTTGACAATGATAGCAGCAGAAACCAATCTACATCGAGGAATTATTACATTTTGCTTTGTAGTAAAATGACATTGACTATTAATAAGAGTATGGGGGGGAGGGTTCCCCCAGCTCTTATTAACGGTCAAGGTCATATTACGAACCTGGGGATCTCACTAAAAATGGATAGAATTGTTGCTTTTGAAGGATAGAAATGCATAGAAAGCAAGAACAAATACAAAAGCAACGAGTGCAAGCGTAATGTTGAAAAACAAAAGAAATAGCCTCGCTCAAACAACATCAGTAAAAGAAGATTTAGTAAAATGACCATACCAATTTCCTTAGATCACTGTCATGACCCGCTCTAACATAAGCAGACCAGCATTTTCCTGTGAATTTCGGTTTAGATAAGTGAAACAACTTATTTCACATATCAGAATTTGCCTACATTATACTGTTTACAAGTATTTTTAGTCTTTATAGGAAAAATAATCTATTAAACTAACTTCTTTAAATAGTGGAAATAAACACAGTATGTTTGTAACTTTAGGTATAATTCTTTGCATAAAACTCAATATGTAAATTGTTAAAGAGATTAGGTCTCTTTATATAGACCTGGCCCTAGGGCAAGGCTAACCAGGCAATCGTCATGAGCCCCGCGCTAACCTGCAATGCAATTTTTTGGCTTGGGGCCCCGCTCTCATCGTTTGCTGCCTTTGGCCCCACATGCTGCCTTGAGCCCCGCACATCCTAGGGCCGGGCCTGTCTTTATATATCACCCTGACAAAATAAGTATGAGAAAATATTGAATAAATCGGTCTTAAATTTTATCTTCTTTTTCGATACTAATTTTTTAAAAACCTTATTGCTAGAGTGAGTCGAACCACTGTAGCTTCAAGACCTGGAAAATCTGAAATCCTGACTAATTTTCCAGTTCTGCAAGATGGCAGTACAGTAGAGCTTGTCACATATGCCAAATGGCAGGAAAACCTAATCGGAAGACACACAAGGCTCATCTGCAACATATTCCTGCACTTGAAGAACCATTTAGCGGAATAATGGTAGACCGTGTCGATCCCTTACCTAAGACCAACTCAGGCAAGCAATACTTTTTGACAATAATGTGTGCGTCTACAAGATTTACAATAGCATCTTTTTAAAAGAAATATTTAAACTAAAACCATCGTAAAGCTTTGATAAATTATTTGCACCTGTTGGCCTTCGAAAATCTGTCCATTCTGATCAAGGGTCAAATTTTATGTCTGAGATTTTCCAATATGTTCTGCATAAATAAGGAATCCGACACTTTAAATCTTCTGCATATCACCCTGAAAGTGAAGGAGATTTGGAAAGATTTCATTAAACTTTGGAAAAAATTATTCTATCATATTGTTTGATACTGGAAATGATCGGGATAAGGTGTCCATTTGCTGCTGTGTGCTGTTAGGGAAGCAGTTCAAGAAGCAATAGCCACTACACACACAAAACTCCTTTCAAGATTTCAAGATTAGTATTCTTGACCATGTCTCTGCGGATGGTCAAGAATACTAATCAGAGGATTGTGACGTAGCAAGGACTAATCTTTACTCGGCTCAGTAACAAATGATATTAAGTTATGACAGAAATATACAGGAAAGGGGTTTTCAGCTTAGTGATAAAGTTCTTGTTCTCTTTCCCATAACTCGAAATCTCTTTTGGGCGAAATTGTATGGGCTTTATACAATTGAAAATAAAATAAATTACTTAAATCATAGCATAAAAACTTATGGGAGGCCGAAATGGAAACACCTTTGTCAGGTAAAAATGTTAAAGAAGTATTTCGATAGAGAAAACCCAATCAGTTATTCAGTCAATTTAGTTTTCACTTTTAAGAAATTGTATTGCGACAATATGTCGCAATATAATCCACGTGACAGATCTTACTACCCTATCTAATATTTCAAAATACTTGTTCACGTGACATAACCATTCCAATGGGAAATAACATAATTCTTATAAGAACCCACCTGATCCTACCAGTCAATGAGAAATTACCGCACACTGGTTATGATTAGAAACTTGATAGCATCTATTTCTAGATCCTATGCAATCCTCAGGCGATGTGGTATCTTAAAATAGAATAAATACCCGTGTACAAAGTCAGCTATGCAATATCTTCTTTATGGATAATCGGTACAATTTACAGCCATGGAACAAAAATTGCCCATAATATAGATACAGATATGTACTAAGAGTTGCAGAAATATATATATATATATATATATATATATATATATATATATATATATATATATATATATATATATATATATACATACATGACACTGTAACAACTGTGCCTATGGCCTACACAATACAAAGAGTCAAAGTCATGTTAATGCGAGTCGTTTTGTTAGAGAAGGGCCTAGGGCCAACAAGGGCCTTAATCCGGTTATTGTCAAGTTAAATGATTACTAGCTCGATAGGTCGATATAGATTCTGCAATTTAGAATTTAAGTTTTCAAAAATAGAACCCAAATTTAGTTGAAGATACACAGCTTGGAGTACCATATATACTCGCTTGTAAGTCAAGTCAAACTGCAAACAACGGATTCCTTATCTGCTATAGTATAATGCGCCTGGAGATCAGGATCTATGTTGTTTGTTCTACCGATTACTCCTAATTGCACATATCCAGATCTGCCGGCGCATTCTTGTGTAGGCGATCATTTTATCGAAAGGGGGACAAACAGTGAAAGAGAGGTGCTTCTGTAAATGTAGGAGTTTGATTCAAATTCAATAGGTCTTTTTTAATGTGCTAAGTCACGAATGTATCAATACACGCCATGCCTATTCTTTGTCGTGTTAGCCGGGAACTTTAATAATATACTTTATTTTGCCCCTTCAATATCTGCTGTTAATTTGTCGCTATGGTTTCCACACCCGCAGGCAGTTGCTTTCATTAAGCCACCATGCCTCGCTAGTAAATCGAGAATCTAGCGCGAAAGAAACATGCCCTCGGGTTATACCCGGGAGTGCCCAGCCTACCGACAATATTCTCAGTTTAGCGAGACTGAGCCTTACAGAAGGTTGGAGATTAAAGTAAGCAGTGCCAGGATAAAGGGGATATACTTTATTCTTTAGAGGTAAGTATAATTTGGACTTTTAAATGTGAGATATATTCATTCATATCACATACGTCAGCTTCCTCAATTTGAATTTGTTGTTTACATGGAAGCAAACTGCGAAGACGTTGTCTGTTAACTCGGTACAGTCACGGCGTATTGGTAGTTTTATTGCCTGTGATAGCGGATACGACGAATTAGACAATGAGATATCATTTTAATTCAAAAGTCATAAATTCTTAAGATTTATTAAAAATGGACAGTCTAACAACTTGCCGGACCCACTCGTTAATAGTCTTGTAGATCTGGATTGTGAACTGAATTCATTACCTCTAGGCGGATTTAAAGCGGACGGGATGTTTCCTAATTATAAATGCCCCTGTGTTGATTTTAAGAGTTATACATTAGATAACCACGTGTTTTAATCAAAATATTACATAAATACATGTTTGTTGTGCTATCTCTAGTCTGTTTATAATCTCTGTATTTACAACACCATCCTATGGGTGACTTGTACATTAAATGTATCTATAGGTCTATATTTCCATGTTTATTTATATTTTTCTTTGACAACAATGCCTGGCCAGTTAAAAGCATCATCTCAGATCTGTTGTTTTCAAACAGTTTGAATGACTTTGTTGTTGTTGTTGCTATTTTGTGTATGTCAGTAAGAAAAGATTCAATCAATGAAAAAAGATTCTTAATGTACAAATGCAAACCGACCTTAAATAAACTTTTTTCATTGTCTATAATTTTATAAACGACGTCATCCTTTAGATGAACGGATAATTTATGGATATTATTTCATTTGAAGAGGTAATCTGCTAACTCTGTGTCCATAAAACTTTTCTAACCCCAAAGAATAATATAATTCTGAAACAGTACTAGTTTTGTGTTTGTAAATATTCGTACAATAACAACCATAAACACGTTTATTTCATTGATTGTCAGAACTGTATTTTAAATAAGTCATAAATTAATGAATTTCAAATCTGAGTATTTCATTGTACACTTGACTTAAGAGAGAATATTGTCCGGTCCTTTAGGTTTGACTTGGCATGCTGCTTCTTTCTTATAGTATTACAACCACCCCACCCCATTCGAATTCTCCGATCTTTTTATTTAAATTAAGACGCGATATAAAAAAAAGTATCTGTATTTAAAACAAACTCGATGATTTCATGCTGAAAAATATCCCCACAATACATATTCTATACTGTTCTGTGTTGCAGTAGGCTATACTAAATCGGGCTTCTTCGAGGTTATTCCCAACTATGCAAGGATAATTTGTTCACGTGTGTAATATGGCCGTAACGAAGCTGAAACGTTTTCACTTGTGCTAAATGGATATGTTTGCCCTAAATTTCAGTGTTATTTTTCCCAGTTAATAATGTTTATGAAACAGAAAAGTAAACACGACATCTTTTGTACTGCATTTTGAGGTGTATGTGGCAATTATTTTACATGGGTTTCACGTTGGCCTCATTTGTTTTTTTACTTGACTATTTTGGCATGATTGCATGTTGATGGTTATAATTAGCAGAAGTTGTTTTATTATTATTATTATTATTATTATCCTATGAATAGTTAAGGTTAGATTTGTCTAACGTCGGTGTGATTTAAAACAATACAACATAACAACACAACATAACAATACAACATAACAACACAACATAGGCTTTAATGAGCTTTTTACCAACATTACATAAAACATTCAAGTCATTTCATTTGCAAGACATGCAAATACTGCAAAATGCATATATGCAATTGGACAAAACACAGCAAAATGCATATATGCAATTGGACAAAACACAGCAAAATGCATATATGCAATTGGACAAAACACGGTGCATAAATGGAAAACGTGAGCATGTCAAGCATTTTAAAAGGCAGTGATTTAAATTAAAGCATTTAGTATCTTGATAAATTAAACCCGCAATTTAGGATATTTTCATCCAAATATAATTATGTCTAAAAATTGAAATTAAAAACAGAAGCACCAGATTGGGACTTAAAAGCGAGCCACGATGCAGAAAGGGGCGGAGCACTTGAATTAGTACATGATGCACAATAAACACTAACGCAAATATTAGCTATCATCATTTTGCAGGTGGGGTGGGGTATTATTTACAAATATTACATTTGCAGTCTTTACCATTGGAAGATATCATTAAAGATCTAAATGATTTAAAATTTGATTGTAATTGTTGTTCTTACGACTTTGTTGCTGTTGGCTTAGTACATTATTGGTTGCATAATTCCACAAAATAGTGTAATTTTCCCCGACTATCGCAGAACTTTGTAGAAACAAACATTTCTAATTACGATAAAATAGCAGGTCTTGTTTCTTTTCCATCATACATTTCAGTATATTATCTAGATTCCACACAAGCTTAGGACGGTTGTTAGCTTACTGATCCTACAATTAATACCATAAATTTAACAATTTTTTCAGTAGTATTTCATTGATTTGCATTTGGGATTTTATTGTCATTTTCTTTATTTGGGGAACTAGCCAACAAATTGTATATACTCACGAGTCAATGTCTGCAACGAGCAACGCTTTGGGCGGCTGCCCTTGTTGGAGTCTCGCGCAACGCTTGATTTTGGTTTTACCGAACTGGAGAGGATTATCCAACTTTAAAAGCCGTTTAAATCATAATGAATTAAGAGCTTTATTTTGGATTCCTGTAGCCTTCGTTAGTATCTACTGTAATGATGCTTCTGGGTCCAGATATGCTTTTCGGAAACATTTTGCGTCACATCTTTTGTCATTATGTCATGTTGCACATGTGGACGAAATTAATACAAATAAAAGTACACGTAATGTGCACGATGCGATGTATTGGTATCACTTAATTGC
This sequence comes from Sinohyriopsis cumingii, assembly GCA_028554795.2. Taxonomy (NCBI): domain Eukaryota; kingdom Metazoa; phylum Mollusca; class Bivalvia; order Unionida; family Unionidae; genus Sinohyriopsis; species Sinohyriopsis cumingii. Next base: position 128,181,009 of record CM068835.1, read on the forward strand.
AAACTATTATACCAAATGAGAAATATAATTACATGAAAGTATCAAAATATTTTAAAATCGAATATTTTTTTTTTTGTTCACCAGGTTGCCACCAACCAAAGAAAAACCGTTTTCAAATTTATTTAAACGTGTAATTGGAGGTGTTCAGCTGCTCCAATTCACATTTGTGACGCCCCTTCACCATCTCTAAAGGTTTAACTACTGCTAAGGAGAAAGTATAAATAGTAAATATAGTACATGAATGTGATTGAATCACAAAACTGAACACAGCGCAGTCAGGTTGTATTGATGTAGGCGACAGCATGCCCTGGGGTGGATACAGTTTCATCTTCATTAAATTCGGCTTTCTTTCCCTAGGGTTTTGTCAATTGCCTACAGTATACATTTACACTCAGGAAGATACTGGAGAGGTAAATGCCCATGGGCAAATGCAAGATATACATCTGTCATGGTTCCAGGCAAGGATCCTAAGCCTAATGGTTGTCCGTAATTCAGTATTTGCCTTCGGGGCAGATACCACGTATGGGCAAGAAGTTAATGTATATGCCCTCCTAGGGAGGGATCTTGCCCCAGGGTGATGACATGGCCCGAACTTAATATATCTCCTCATTTCATGAGAAAGCACATATTAGACTTGTACAGTGCTGTTTGGAAGACCAATAAACCGTAATATATTTGGCAGCACTGTTTCTGCGCGTTAAGAACGGGATTACCTTCACGCTTGTCATAGACTCCGACTGTCATCTTCGGTAAGCAAATGTTTTAATTTATAATATTTATATCGATAACTTCGTTTCTTAATTATCCTCATGACGATAATCGATCTGATTTGACTTTTGAATACTACGTTGATGAACAAGACCAGTCTCGTTCAGATAAAGTTTTTAAAACAATTTAAGACACTACAGACTAGACTAGACAATGAACCAGTGCGAAAAAAGAAGGTGCAATTATTGTTCCAACTTTTGTACAAATGTAAGTGGATAATGTGTTTCAGAGTTCCAAAAAGATTCAAATTTGGGCAAGCTTTCGAGTTCTTAAGCCCTCTGAATTTATTTTTAAGAGAGGGATTAGATTGGCCTATGAAAATTAGCGTCCATAAATTAATACGTCGTAATATATACAGAAATGTGTCTGAGAAATTTCAAAAAAGTTTAACTCACAATTTTCTTCTCTTCTGCGGCAAAAAAATTTAAGCGCCTGACACTAATTCCGAATGAATAACTGCCGAATGAAATTGCAGCGGACGCCGCTTATCTGCGTAGGGTGGGCTTTGAATACTTTTTATATAGTTTTGTTTTTCTCAAATTCGTCTCCACAGTTTTATCTCTACAACTCTTGATAGTCTTTCTTTTCATTTAAACAATATTTTTTAAAAGTGTAGTATGTATTAAACATAATACTTTTACGTCTGTTTGGTCCATGGATTTAGGTTTAGGAATCTTTTCGATTGCCCGAAATTTGCTGTCCCTCGACCAATCACGTTTTACTATGCGTATTTGATGAATACGTTTCTTCAGTGGCGGATTTAAAAGTAATGGGAATCGGCTGGACTCGACACAAATTAATCTAAAGAAAATATAGCTGTTGTATTATCAAATTTACATTGTCATTTTACAAGTGCGACACAACCAACTTCTGATACTAAAGAGTAATTACATACACACACACACACATATGCATACATACATACATACATACATATATATATATATATATATGTATTGGGAGAACTCGGGGTGGGGTCATATCTTGGACCCTTCACTGTCCACAAGTGCAATCTGACTTTTAATAACTAAATACGGTTAGTGCATGGTTTAATGCCGCATGAAAAATTTGATTTTCCTTATTGCAGATGTTGAAGTTATCGCTAAAACTTCTTTTCTATTACAGAGTTATTGATACTAATAACTTATTTTGGACATGTACTGAATTTACACGTTTTCTTCTTAAAACTTTACATGGACGGGAAATACTCCTGCACCTTATCCTTTTCCTCCTCCTCCTTCCTCTTTGTCTTAACATATCCAGTAACTTTTATTCACGCCCTAATTACTGACCTCGATTTTTGTAGTTTATTATCGTAAACGTTGTTCATATGAGTTATCAAACTACTTTATATGTTAACAGATTGCCGAGAGAGCATACATAGTTTCCCAGATAAAGTTCCGAACTGGAGTTGAAAGTGGCAATACCCGACGGCGGACACCCGCTCAACATGTCCTCTCCCCCGTCATCGTCATCGTCGCCATCACTGCAGCATAATGGCCATTTCTCTAAGATGGGCGGTGTTCCCTGCCCCGCAACGCCCACGCGTTACACGGCACCCGTACACATCGATGTTGGCGGCGTCATTTACACGTCGTCGTTGGACACTTTGACAAAGTAAGTCTCCATGTGAATATGGCTGATCTTCACTCCAACACAAAGTCCCAAAGATTCGCAATCTGATTAAAATCAGATCTCCACTGTTCTAAGTGAAAGACAGTATTAATCTGATTTTAATCACATTGTAAAGGTTCCAAACAACTTTTCTGCTTTCAAGAAACATATTTTGTTTAATTAAATTTTCAGGGCCTTCTATAGACTTCAGTCTTTTGGAGAAAAAAAAAGCTCACCATGTCATCTGTAAGTTGCACGTTTACTTGTATTGGTTGGTTCATAATAATTTTAATGGGTGTTGTACATAAATAAATTTCGTTCTAATGTTTTCCAGATTGTAAACTTTTGTCGAAGTATCGATTATTCCTTGATACTTGTACACTTCGACAGCATACTAAATAAATTATGAATTGGGTTCTGTTTGTTTTCTTCTTCTTCCAACATCCACTTTATTGTCATGAATTTTATCATAAAGTGAATTTAGCCATTGGTACGTGAAACAATTTGTCACATCGAACTCCTCGTCTCCCATGACAGTGAGGTAAAATGTGACGACTAATCATCTAATAGTTTTCTAAATTTTCTTCTTTGGGGATGATATGCAGTACATAAGGTAAACAAATACGATGACCGAAATGAAGACGAATGCATTACTAAAATATGATGACCGAAATGAAGACGAATACATTACTAAAATATGATGACCGAAATGAAGACGAATACATTAATAAAATATGATGACCGAAATGAAGACGAATACATTACTAAAATATGATGACCGAAATGAAGACGAATGCATTACTAAAATATGATGACCGAAATGAAGACGAATGCATTACTAAAATATGATGACCGAAATGAAGACGAATACATTACTAAAATACGATGACCGAAATCAAGAGGAATACATTACTAAAATACGATGACCGAAATGAAGACGAATACATTGCTAACTCAGTGTTCGTGAAATGGACACAATATAATAGTCTAGATACATGCATGTACTTAAGAGACCAATCCAGGTTACACAGACTACACGTTCAATTGCCCAAGGGTAAAAGCATACTATGAGTTTAGTTGCCCAAGGGTAAAAACATTCTAAGAGTTTAGTTGCCCAAGGGTAAACGCATACCGCAATTGTTAATAATGTTTCATCTTGTCCTCGTGGACTGTATTTTAAGTGTCTAAATATATATCGAGCCTTTGTATAGGAACATTTTTATACATATATAACATTCAAGAGCTTTTATTTTATAGTTACATTTTTTGTTGTTGTTGCTTTTTTGTTTGTTTGTTGTTGTGTTTTATGGGGTGATGTAGCGGACAAGAGCTGTGTTCAATGAGAAAGTTGCAGTTTAAATTTTAATATCACATGTCGAGAATTCCAGTTTCAGATGCTGAGTCCAGTTGTTGATATTGTCACCTCCATCTCATATTTCGAGTTTTGATTTACATAGAGGTTTTTGAAAGTTCCATTTTCTGTGTCGAGCTTTTAGATTTTATTGGTTGAATTAGACAGTGGTGCTTGCAATTTCAATGTTGTATGTCGAGAATTCAGGTTTCACACTTTGACTCAATATGTTTGCGTTGAAAGTTCCATTTCATGTGTCGTGTTTTTAAATTGTATTGTTCAATTACACAGTAGTGTTTGAAAATTTCAGTTTGTATATAGCTCTTTTAGACTTATTTTGTAACTACACAGCGATAGTTGAAAGTTCAATATTGTACGTCGAAAATTCCAGTTTTGTACATTGAATCAAATTGTTCGTGTTGAAAGTTTCATTTTATATGACGAGTTTTCAGATTGTCTCAATTGAATTATACAGCGATGGCCGAAAGTTACCAGTTCCTATGTCGAGAAAATCCCATAAGTATGGAAGATGCTGTTTTGTATATACTCCAGTATTTATTCTTGAACTTGTTAATTATGTGTGATATTGGTTACATTATATGCATTTTGTAATGATGTCATATGATGCCTATCTGATCTGTGGTCAGGTAAAGTGACTGTCTCCATTTTGTGGAGACCCTGCCTGACAAGGTCTCCAATGGCTTTTATTACGTTTATAATATTTTTGTTCAAATTTCGTACGTAAAATCCTTAGGAGGGGTACTTTCAGTGTTGTTTTATTGTGTTAGTACTTCTTGCATTGTTAGTCCCATTTTTGCATTGTTAGTCCCATTTTATGGGGTTAGTACTTCTTGCATTGTTAGTCCCATTTTATGGGGTTGGTACTTCTTGCATTGTTAGTCCCATTTTATGGGGTTAGTATTCTTGCATTGTTAGTCCCATAGCAGTACAACTTTTTCTGTAAATGCATCTAGGTGAGTACCCAAAATAGCAACTAAAACAGGTCACTGCAATCTTTTTTTTACCTTTCAGTACTTCACTCAAATTTTATTTTGGAGCCCGTGTTAGTGGGCAGCGGGATAGAGCAGTCGCTTTTCCGAACACGTCATTTGCATTGTCAACGGTTAAGTCTTTTGTTACAATTTTTAATATGTGTACATTATTAAAGTCTCAAAGGTTTCATCATACTTAGCATATATAATGACGATCCTAAAACAATTAATTCTATAACAAAGTCACTACTTCATTCTTGGCATACATAATGACGACCCTTAAACAATTAATTCTATAACAAGGTCACTACCTCATTCTTGGCATACATAATGACGATCCTTAAACAATTCATTATACAACATGCTCAATACATCTTACTTGGCATAAATAATTACGATCCTGAAACAATTCATTCTTGCTGACAAGGTCAGAGACGTATAATGTTTATAATAAGGTTTTGTTTAAATGTTTTCATTTGTTTATATTACATAAACCCCTTGATGGACTTCTTCATACTTGGAACAAGTCTTAAAGCTAAGTATTTATTTGTTGACAAACGCACTTGCCCTTTGACCTTGGGGTCATAGTCACAATCATAGGAACTTTTTGTTAATGCTTTTAAGTTTTGTATTGCTTATATTGGAACCGATAGATGAGTTTTCTTCATGCTTAGGGTGAATCACATTAACGCTAAGGCCTTTCTGTAACGCGCACTCGTCGCCCATTTGATCTATGGGTCACACTCATATAGAAAATTTGCATTAATAATTTAGTTAAAGGTTTTGTTTGATTCACTTTTATATCCCAAATATCTTGATGGATTTTTTTTCATACATTGGATGAATTATTATAAAGTTTGGTACCGCAACACATGCGCCGCTCCATCTTTCGGGATTGGGGTCAAGGTCACACATTTTTCATCACTGTTGTGTTCTTGGCATGGCGTCAGTAAACACACTGGCTTTGTAAACCTTAAGTTTTGTTTGTTGACTTATCCCTCTGTGCTCCCACACACTTTGCGTACCCTGCCAATGGCTACGCTTGCTTTAACAATTCTGGCAATGGTTTCATCATTTGCGTAGACTACACCAGACACGTTTAACATTACCTAACAAATCAAAAGCCCTTTTACATAAATACATTCATTACGAATCCAATGCATACCGCATACTGATATTGTATTACATATTGTAGAAAAAATAAACTGTGTAAGTGATGGAATATAAATATTGGACTAATACTGTCAGCTTTTACTTTTTGGAGAAAAAAAAATTGTTCATAGCTTGATATGACACTCAAAATACACCCGTTGCTCCATCTGTCTAACCACACATACGTCTTACATGCTCCTAGTTACATGCGTATGCACTTATCTAGACGCATTGTATTATGCATGTATATATCGTCTCTCACAGAGAGAGAGAGAGAGTTCTCGATAAACTTGAAAAGTTAATTTTTTTAATTTTGGGGGGGGGGGGTATTGATGTAAATTAAATTCAACAGTGAACGTTTTCGAGGCAGACAGGTGTCAAGTACCTATCCGACCAGCAGGAATAGAACAATGTTAAGCTCCCTTAGGCTATACCCGGGATTCAAATTTAGCAATTTAATTCTATAGAGAGCGATCGCTTTATTTGCACCTAGTACCTGATCGGTGGGTTTTGCCCGAGGCCACAATATTTTATATTCTTTCCTTTGTCATATTTAGTCTGTTTGGTTAGAGTTACAATTATTTTATCGGCATGTACAGTTTTATAACCCCGTGCCTTATATGCCGATTTGTTTTACCTAGAGAGAAAAATCTTTTTCCCCGATGAGGGAGGGGGACTCTGTAGTATTTTGGATAGGGGTTGCAGCTAGGGTCTCCAAAGGATATCCAATCATGTACCAAAGCAAACTTAAATTCATACAGCTATGTATATACTAATCAGCAAATTAGATACTAATATATTACCGTTCATTACTAATCGTTATACAAACTAGATACCAATATATCGCCGTGCAATAGTAATTGTTATATAAACTAGATACCGATATATCACCGTGCAGTACTAATCGTTATATAAACATGTCCATGTCAAAGAAGACGTGTAATGTATCTGACGTTACCTACAGTATTTTAATTGGTGTCAGATACCAACTTAAAAGTAAAAATCCATTGATTCGTAGTTATGGACCGTTAATGTACCGATAACAAAAATATTTCCCAAATAATGTAAAAAGAATTTATTAAAGAAAAGAAGCACCTATCGACGAACCACAGTGATCAGAAAATGTACACATTTGGGCGGAACATCCCTATGTACCGGATAGAGGAAGTAACACTCCACCCACACACCGCTAGGACTTTTCCTTAGCATCATTTCTCAAAAAATATAAAACTAAATGTACACGGTTGTTCTGTTATTTAAACGTTGTCTATTTATTTCAACAGGCAACTTGGCTGTATTTAACTATGTTGCCACAAACAACATATATAACTAGTGGAAGTGAAGGAAAGCATCGTAATGCTCGAGGGTATCCGAAAATGCCAGAAACGCTTTTCGATGAATGCTCTAATGGAGCTGTTCAGTTCATTGTTTATTTATTCATAAATGTTTTTCTATCTGTTCGAAGTAAGCTTCATAAAAGGCAAAGGAAGAAAGTTCGTGTAAATCTGCCCCTTTCTTTGTCTATTTATGTGGAATATGAAGAAACAAAATTAATACACAACTGCTCATGACTTAATGGATGTTAGATTTTTGTGACCTTTGCACAAAAGTAGACCGACATAAAATTAAGAACTTTATAATTCTTCGAAGTGAACTTTGAAAGAATTTCCTGAAAATGCTGTCATGGGTTACCTTTTGTCCTATATTCGGATTATTAAGTAACAACGAATATATTACTATAAGCATCTGAATAACTTAAGAGTCCCAGTCGGAATGGCTGTTCAATTAGATTTTTATTTCATTTGTCGTCGATAGCTTATTAATTGCGGAAGCTGATAACTCAAGTCAAAATACAGTAGAAAACAGCAGCACATATACAGTTCGGGTTTTAGAATCTTGCGCAGTGCATGTGCTTTTTAGAATTGCGTAATTTTAGAAAATGCATTTTTTTTAGATAATTACATTTGTTAATAAAATTATGCCGGTTGCAAATCTTGCATCGCCAGAAGATGTTTTTGAAAATACATCGCAGAATTTCCGACTACGCATAGGAAAAGCATATTGCATAGCATTTTTGTATATAAAAAAACACAAAACAAACGAACGTAATATAAGTTTATAAATGAGGATTCAGTGTATTTCGATCTCGAGGAACGGATGCCCTACAGGCATGTCAGTTCGACTGAGTCAATGATATTTGCCAGTGCCTGAGGTAGCAATGTTAAATTAACGATTTTCGTCACTCTGTTGCTATAGAGTTCCGCGGAAATGCCGCAGGGCACGTGCGTCAGTTCTAACATCTGAAAACATCAGACGATACGCTTAAAGCAGCTTAGAAACTGTATGGAACTATGATCGCAAGTGAAAGAAATGCATCTTAATTCCAAATAGTCTCAATAGTCTATATTGAAAGACGATCTTAAACAGCTGCTACGTTACCAGTCAAATAACCAGAAACGGAAAGACAGCTGAAATTTTAATAACATGACATGGACTTGAAGTAAATACAAGTTAGAAAAAAATATTCATAATTAAACCTACAATACCATCTTTTGGAAGAAAGATAACATTGGCGAAGTTCAATTTGGAAGAATTTTACACCCAGAACAGTATCAAATTTATCTTAATTTTTACCTAACAGATATCATGATTGAAGTGAACATAGAATTTTATCTCGTGAATATTTTTTTTCTTCTCAAAATTATAACGTGTTGTATAGAACTGTTCATTCTGTTCTAATTTTAGCATCATTGGACTAGATTATGAATGTATTGCATAAAGAATGAGGAGTGTACAAAGTTACGGCGGAGTACAAGTCAAGATTTTTTATCCCAAGTGTTGCATGAATTTCTAGTGTTGAATGAATTTCTCCGGTTTCATCAGAAAACTGAGTATAATCGTGATAACATTTTTACACAGAAAACCGAGTATAATCGTTATTACATTTGTACACAGAAAACCTAGTATAATCGTTATTACATTTGTACACAGAAAACCGAGTATAATCGTTATTACATTGGACACAGAAAACCGAGTATAATCGTTATTACATTGGACACAGAAAACCGAGTATAATCGTTAATAATAATAATAATGAAGACTTTGTATAGCGCCTAATCATTAGAAGCTCTCAGCGCTTTACATTAGACAACACCTATAGATAAAAAAAAAAACATATAATAATATTATTACAAAAACAAACACCATGAAATTAGAAAACATTAAAAAAATAAAAAAAACATGCTGAGAATATTTCAGGTAGGAAACATTATTAGGTCTTTAAGTTTGTTCTTGCAGTCGAAATAAGTGAGTTTTGAGAGCCCTCTTGAATGTGATCTTTGTGTCTAAGTTCAGTGGGCAATTCATTCCACGTTGCTGGGCCCTGGTATGCAAAATAACACTGTCCATATGACTTTGTTTTCATAGTGGGAATAATGAGTATACGATTGTCAGAAGAGGAGCGTAAGTATCTCGCTGGTGTGTACACATGGATGAGGTCGGATAGGTATGTTGGACTAGAGTCCGACAGTGAAACGTAGCACAGAGAACAAATTTTGTGTTTGATTCTGGATCGAATGGATAGCCAGTGTAGGGTACAGAGCAGCGGGGAGGTGTGCTCTGATTGTGGTGCTCTAAGTATGATCCGAGCAGCTGTGTTTTGAGCTTTTTGAAGTTTCTGGAGTAGATATTGAGATGAACCTGACAGAATTGAGTTACAATAGTCCAGTCTTGAAAGTACTAATGAACACACAAGTGTTTTAGTGTCATCAGCTGAAAGATATTTGCGAATTGAGCTGATGCGTCTCAGCTCAAGATATGCAGCCTTGCATATGTTCATGACATGTTGGTGCAATGTGAGAGTACTGTCCAGAGTAACACCTAGGTTTCGTACTGATTGTGTGAATTTAATGTTGGCGTTGCTGATATTTATTGTTTGAGGTAAAGGATGTGAATGAGAAAGTCTTTTTGTTGTGATCAGAATCTGAATGGCCTCAGTTTTATCATCATTCATCTACAGCTTGTTACGTGTCATCCATGATTTCACATCAGAAATGCACCTCTCTACACCTTGGATGGTAGCATCAACTTCAGCTGGGTGGCTAGATTTGTATATTTGTACATAATACATTTGTACACAGAAAACCGAGTACAATCGTTATTCTTACTTGATCAGTCACATAAATCTTTTTTTCAAAAACGTTTAAAAGGTGTTTTAGCTCATAAAACAACATACCCAATTACCTAGTGCATTGCGATGTTAGGAATACAATTAATTTACAAAATGGCTAGCGTGAAACCTCCTACAATGAGTTTGATCGTATAGCTATTGTTTAGAATATTACAGTTAATATGTATTAAAAAAAGAAACTAAAAACAGACTATCAAATAGGTTTGTAGCAGATTAATTTCTCTCAGATTTATATCACACACACACACACACACACATAATGGTGTCTAACTCTGACAATGTGAGCATATACCGGTGAAAAAAGTTTCGATCTGCCTGTTCGCTTAGTCAGTCGATAAAATACAATAGTTATTATAATCTATGCCTAAGGGGAGTTTGCACAACGTGGGTATCTCATTTAACAAGCCCTATTTTAGCCTGGAGCTACAGAATCTAAATGGGTTTAGGGTTCACAGTGCGAATAGCCATAGTCTATGTTGTTAACCCCGTCAGTGCCATGTTCCTGCTGTCGGCAAAATGAGAACAAAGTAGCAAATTTAAAGAAGCTATGTTCGAGAGTTAAGAGTGATACCATATAAGGACTAAAGACGTATTTTCAGTGCGTTATGAGGTTCCCGACAGCAAACAAGTTAGTGGCAAATAGTCAATGTGTGTACTCTTTTATCAAAAGACGATATCAAAACAACATGGATCTGACAAAAAGCTGAAGAAAAAGGGAGCAGAGTGAAGAAGAACATACGCCGTTTCCCTGAATCTTTGATTGATCTGGTGTTTCAATACATTTATCAGATTGTCGTAAATGGTCTACAAGTTTTGGAATAAACCAGTGACGAAATATACCTCTACCAACGTTGCATTTATGATTTATAAGCTTATGTTTCTTTCTTTGTTTTTTCCCCTTCAAAACATGACATTAAATATAACATAAATATATGCTGCTTTACTGTTGGCTCTACGTTGCTTTACAGTTGGCTCTATGTCGCTTTACAGTTGGCTCTATGTTGCTTTACAGTTGGCTCTTTGTACATTTTTATTTATGTATACCATTTCTATTATTCATGTAGCTTACTGTCTTTATGACAATCAACTTACCACCTTGTGAAAAAACACAGAAAACACACACCCCTCCAAACAACAAGATGACAACCGAAATTAAATTTGGCTAGTCAGTGATAGTCTTAATATTTATTTACAAAGTTTAAAATTGTTGTGCGAGAAGTACATAAGGAATGGAGAGTGTAATTTACAGTATGCATACATGATTTTTGTCTGATGAGTCGAACCATGTTAACAATATTTTACCGTCTTTCTGCATATTCTGGAATGCATCGTCACGTGATTGGAGAAAAGAACGCCTTTTTAACGCAAATTGCTTATTTCTGTATGTAACGTCTACTGAAATATACATTAAAATTTCATTAGTATTTTCCGTGTAAGTATCCATGCACAGTGTCAAAAACCCTATTACCAACAGTTGTACTTCTTTTCTTATTCTTCAAAATGTCTCGCTTTTGTACTCTATTTTTGTAATTTCTTAAATCTCTGAAAGATTTTAAACGAATATAACTTAATACGTTGTAACAAATCAAAGATTATGACAGATCGATAATTTAAAGATTGTGCTGATACGACGTTTCCATACAGAAAATAACTTTCGATTTTAGTGAATGGGAACGAATGAAATTAGTGGCGAAAAATGTAATGGTCTTGTCTCAGTCTTAGAGTGAACAATGCAAACCGTACACTTTTACCATTTTTTTTTTCCACGGGATGTCGTTGTGTGCTGATAAACCCACCTCACGATTTTTATAAAATTATGTCACACAATTAGCAGATATACTTTAGACTGTTCATAAATCTTACCCGTGCTTTCTTCAAATGTATTATGCTGGTATCATTGGCTTATCGTGAAAAAAATGTGTAAAGAAAGGTGGCGGAAAGGAATAAATGGTAAAATGCTATGACGGGAAAGTATAAATTGTAAAACGCGATGACGGGAGGAATAAATTGTAAAACGCGATGACGGGAGGAATAGATTGTAAAATGCGGCGATAACGGGAGGAATAGATTGTAAAATGCGATGACGACGGGAAGGAATAAATTGTAAAATGCGATGAGGGGAAGGAATAAATTGTAAAATGCGATGGCGGGATGGAATAAATTGTAAAATGAGATGGCGGGAAGGAATAAATTGTAAAATGCGATGGTGGGAAGGAACCAATTGTAAAATGCGATGACGAGAAGGAATAAATTGTAAAATGCGATGACGAGAAGGAATACATTGTAAAATGCGATGACGAGAAGGAAAACATTGTAAAATGCGATGACGGGATGGCCTACTATGCAGCATAAACTGAATTTATTGTTGTCAGGCTATTTATACACTTTCTACCTTTGCTGTTGTTTCGGGTGATGAATGGGTTTTGGGGTGGGTGGGCATAGATCGACGGGAGGCATCTAACGCTTACATGATGAGTAAGGTGTGAAATATAGTTATTTATAGTCCTTAATGAGTGTTTTTTGTATGCATTTGGTTTAACGGCACTAATGCATACATACATACATACATACATACATACATACATGCATGCATTGATACATACATACATACATACATACATACATACATACATACATACATACATACATACATACATAGGGGGGCCCCGAGTGGTCTAAAGCGCTCTCCGTTACGGATCACTTCCATCTCACCTCTGTCTGCGTGGGTTTGAGTCTCGGATTCGGCCAATGTGGGTATGTGAGAAAGCTTGTCAGTAACTTCTCGTGGGTCGGTGGTTCTTTCCGGGGTTTTCCCGGTTTCTTCCTCCACCATTAATACTGGCCGAAATGTATAGCCTATCGTGTGCTGAAAAATGGCGTTAAACCCAACATACATACATACATACATACATACAAAAAAACAAATAATCATCTATGTTCTAATGGTCATTATAATATACATTAGTCGGTCTAAAGTCTTGGCTGTCTAGAGACAAATCCGTCTAAAGACAAAGACTGTTTGATTAATTTCAAAGCAAATGAGTTTATATTATTTATTTGGATTTGTTAATGATCAAACGAATCACATTTCATGCATTAGGTCGGGGTGGGTTAGGAAACAAATACTTTTGTTGAATTTGTCCCCGCTTAAAAAATCTTTTTCTATCAAATTCATTTTCAAAGGAATGTTCTGATATCTTGCATTTGTATTGCCTACCATTCTCGTGTTTCTTTATTTTGCAGGTTTCCCGAATCCAGGCTGGCGCGAATGTTTAACGGAAACATTCCGATAGTTCTCGATTCACTGAAGCAACACTACTTCATTGACAGAGATGGCAAGCTGTTCCGGTACATCCTAAACTACTTGCGATCTTCACGACTCATTTTGCCCGACGACTTTGACGAGTTAGAGCAACTTTACGATGAAGCCCGGTTCTACGATCTAAAGCATATGATCGTAGAGATTGAAATTATTCGCAAGTCCAAGAATATCAAACAGGAAAAACCGGAAGCAAAGAGTTTCCCCAGCGAGTCCTCTGAATTTTCTGATTGCATTGCTGTAAGTGTCAGCCCTGATCTTGGCGAGCGGATTTCCCTAAGCGCGGAAAGATACTTGATACAAGAAGTGTTTCCAGAGCTCAGTTCCGCTCTGCAAGATTCTCGGAATTCCGGCTTTAATCTTGACAATCGTTACGTGATCAGGTTTCCATTAAACGGATTCTGTAAACTTAATTCAATTCAGGTGTTCCAGAGACTTCTTAACAACACCTTCAAAATGATTGCAGCCACTGGTGGTGGTGTGGAGGGACAACAATTCAGTGAATATCTCTTCATCCGCAAGAATTGCAAATCCATTTAAAATTCACATATAGCAACTTTGCTTTAGTTGTAGATGCTAAAATCCACGATCAGCGTAAATCCGTCGTTTTCATGCATTTTTAATATTTAGAGACTTGTCAAGGCTACAAGAGGCCTTATTTATAAATGTAATAATTTAATCGTAGATTAAAAGAACCGCACGTGCCATTTGAAAAAAGTGAGGTCAAAGGGTCATAGGACATGTGTTAACTGGGCAGTCATATTATTACAGGTATTTAAGCAATTAAATTTTAATCCAATAAAAATATTATGATTGAAAATGTTTTCTGCATGCAAGTAAATGCAAGTTTATTTCAAATTAAACTATTAACACGTACAGCAAGCCAAACTAACCGTGATCCCATGCACTGTAGCATGCTCATGCGGCATTTTCAGTAAACAAAAAATTAAAAAATGTGATCCATTTGATGAAGGGTCAAGTGCAGACGTTTTAGTTATGGAACATTCGTAAAAAAAAATATTAGTATTTTGAACTATTTAGTGAAATTTATGCCATCTTAAAAAGTTTGAGGGCGTTGGTCACTTTTGGTTTGGTTATGGCTTGGTCCATTTATTACAAATATAACAAAGTGATATTATATGCCCATGACCCACTTTCCTCTTTCCTGTTTCGTTTAAAGTCTTTCGTTATGATTTCATATCCATGTATTTGGGTTATTTAGATGACTGCCGTATGAGTATTAATTATAAGGTAATACAAAGGGTGTAACAGTATGTGAAATTTAATTTTTTTACATTTCAAGACACCGCTGTTTGAAGAATTAATTTGATGTTCGAACGAAACTGTTCTTATATTCTGTTATGTTTGGGAATTCTTAAAATGTTCAGGCATAAATCGGTTCATAGAACTTCTGCTTTAATAAGTATAAAGTCCTTGAAATGAAATCTTGTTCTCAGTAGTATCAATGTTCGCACGTATCATCGGTAGCTTTGAATTAGATGCAGTTAGTTCCATATATAAAAACTTGGACGATTTTTAATCCTGGAACTTTTATGTAAAATCCATGCGTGCCGAATTACATTGTTATGACATAGGTGGCGCTCTACATTTTCATATTTGCGCATTAGACTTTGGAAGAAAACGAATTTCCCAGGATGCTTATCCTGGCTGTTTAAAAAGGCCTTGTTATATCTTAGATATTGTTAAGAGAACTTGTTAAAAGTACTTTTAATTCCTTTATTTTTGTGTATGACTGATGCATGTAATTTGGGGTTATATATTGTACACCTTGGCCTTACACCATGTGTGCATCTTTGCATCTCGAAAAAAAATATGCTAGCTCCAATTGGTAATTTTTCACTTTCTGAACTTAACATGCAAACTGTCCCCAAAAAAAACCAAACAGAAAACCCCACCCACCCACCTAAAACGAGTCATAGATGATAACTTTAACCTTTTGAAAGATATATTTTGTGATTCATTCGTTGCACTTTCAGATGCTGGTATTGTCTACTATGGCAAATTCGTTGCCCCTATTGTAAAAACTGCTAAAGTGTGCTCTAGACAAACTCATGCTATTTATTGAGTACACTTCTTTTGGTTAGCTGTGTGCTTAGTTTATGTAGCATATTCACAAGTACGGTATCCAAAGAAATTTCAACCATATTACATGAAAGTTAATATAGAGGTATGCCAACATTTTCTCCATAGCGCATATTACAAATGCAAACAACTTCTCCTTACACCTATCACTCTTTCAGAAGTACATACTATCAATAGCATTTTGTTTCCGGTAATCGGTCACTCTAAAAAGTCATATGATGTAGGTCACGTGCTTTTATCATTACCAACTAAATACCGTATTATAAATAATGCTGAGCAAACTAGGTATATCATGGCTATTTTAGCACTGTTCGAAATCTGCTAGGCGTCTTCATTAGAATATGCGTGTCAAGTAAACTCGTTTTACCGTATTTTATTGCTTCACCTCTCCATAATACAGTGGTATGATTTTATTAGTCTCGTTTGTTTTGTAATGTGTTACACATTTGCATTGATTTCTTTGTCTGTGAATATTAAAATGACATTCGAGTTTTGAGTTTTGTATTATTTGCTTGCAAGTATACTTTTATAATCTTAACATCCCCACAGTCTCTCTCTCTCTCGTACATTGTTTGATGCTCAATGAAATCGACACAGGGGTCTTTCGGGTAATGACTCTCTCTCTCTCTCTCTCTCTCATAAAATATAAGCTTTTGCGTTCTTGTGAAGTAGAGCCATATCAAAAGAATATGCTAGGTGTATTGGTTATGACTATTTCATGTGAAATGGTAGTATATAATCGTAACAGAACACTGTTCATTTTAGACGAAAGTGAGACATGTGTCGAATTATATTGTTGAGAGAGAGAGAGAGCACTGTATTCCTACATATTGTTATACTTAGACGGCCATGTGTGTACGTTACATACAGACACACACACACACACACACACACACATACACAGAGTAAATCTTGATATAAAAGATCGTGACAAGTCCGCGGGGTTGGCGTTGGTGAGATAGATTGACTTACGATTGTACCTGATAAATTTTCTAACCAGAACACGAAAAGTTCAAGATTTCTTTTATTTTTTTATGTTTGCTTCATTATCAATTGATTTTGTACATCAGAGTAATAAAATATGCGTATGGTATAGAAATTCTCCTCTTGAAGCTAATAACAACATCTAGCAATTTGCTGTCAGATTATTTTGAGAAACAAATATGTCATATATTTTACAAAAAAAAAAATAAAAAAATAAACCGTTTCTGTAGAATTTTGATTTTAAAATGGGACTGAAATGTCCATGATACGTTATAAACACAATCCTCCCTCACCGCGCGCGCGCGCCCCCACACACACTCTACCTCAGTAGTAAGGTGGGGCACATTACGTACAATGGAAATTAGCATTACAGAGACTCCTGGGTAAGATTACGTACAATGGAAATTTAACATGGCGAAAAATCGTGGATCAGATTACGTACAAGGGGAATTAACATGGGGAATAAATCGTGGGTCACTTTACGTACAAGGGGAATTTAACATGGGGAATAGAGTTTGGGCTTGTTTAGGGATAAGGGGGATTGAATATGGGATTTTTTTTATTTTTTTTTTAAATTTAAAAAAGGGGTAGGCAATTGAAAAGTCATTCTCTTTTCGAGAAATATGGCTGGCCCTGAAAATGGCCTTTGGGTTTATGTTAATGTATCTATTAACATAAAGGGCACCGCATTGGTCTTCTTCTTGTCCTTAGGCTGCGTCTCACTGTAGGACCGTAAATCAGGACTCTTTTGAGGCATCCTTGTCTTTCGACGTAGATCCTACGTATCCACAGACTGGTGTCTGTCCTGTGGACAACTGTCCACTTGGATCGGACATACATGGGTATGTCCGTCCGGAACATCATTGAAGACTCAAGCGTAGAAGATTGCACATCGGTCCACATCTTGAAGCGACGAGAACAGGTGAATCAATGCAGTGAACTGCGCTTATTTATAGGTAGAGGAAGGATTGAAACGGATTGAGTTTGTTGACCAATCCGAACACGCGTTACAAAATTCAGTCAACCCGCATCCAATCCGAAGAGAGTAGTCTGTGACGTCAGTTGGTCTATATAGATTCGCTAGCGCTTGTGTGCAGTCAATCTATGCGACAGTGATTCAACATGACGGAAATTCAGAAAACGATCCATTGGGGTGCACCAACAGGGGAGACCGCCCAAGGGAACCCGGACTTACTTTCAGAAGAGGTGAATTGGGATTTTGTGGATTTTCTTACCTCGCAAGAATTTGTTCCGGAACCTTCGTTACCTTCTTCATTACCGCAAGTGGAGAATTTTAGACAGAGACAGAAAGAAGAATTGGAGAAATTTATACAACGACAAAAGGAAGCGGAACAAGCCTTTCTCCTACAGCAACAGCAGCAAGAAGAAGAGGTAAGAAAAAAAAAAACAACAGCAAGAAGAAGTAGCAGCAGCAGCAAAGAAACAAGAGGGTGAAAATCAAACGGTCACGGTACTGTTGGACATTTTAGCGGAGTTAAGGAGTCTGAAACAAATGTATCAGACTTCTTTATTACGACCGAAGAGAATACGACCTTCCCGTGCTAAACACGTCAACCCTGTGACTAAGCCTACCGTATCACCCTTAGTGATTTCAACCCAATCATCATCAACATTACGCAGTCCAGAAGTAGGCCTTGGTCGTGGCAAAGGCTTAAGGCAGTTAAAGTTGATTGCTTGAACTCAAACCTGCACCATAAAGAAAAAAAGGCCCTTTTCAGGGTCACCCACATTTCTCGAAAAGAAATACAATTTCAATTTGCCAATAACTCAAAAAAAAAAAAAACCAACCCATTTTACCCCTATAGTACGTGTTTTTGTATGAGTGCGTGAGTGTACGTTCTTATTTTAAAATCAAAACTCAAAGACACTTACCTTATATCATTAATTTATTCTTTTATAAATATTTACAATCCAATTCACAATTCACAACACAACACTTTAATAAAAAGTTCATTGACTTCTTCTTTCTCCTTGTTTAGTCTCTGTTTTTTAAATTTCTTCACCGTCACACTCTTTTCCTCTTCTTCCTCCTCACTTTCTTCCCATCTTCTTTTCTTCTCCTGTTTCTTTTCTTCACCTGTCTGCTTTCTTCCTCTGAAAAATCCCTCTCTTCTTCCGAAGAATCCCTCTCTTCTTCTGAAGAATTTCTCTTTTCTTCTGACTCCTCTTGTTTCTTTTTTGGGCAATCTGGAGACCAATGTCCTTTTTCTTTACAATAATAACAGGTATCTTGACTTTTGTCTTTTTTAGCCCCTGTTTTTGGTCTTTTTTGACGGTCTGGACACTCTGAAGACCAATGCCCTTTCTTCTGACAGATATAGCAAGTATTTTGACTTTTATCTCGAAAGGAAGGAGAGTAGTCCGTGGGCTGGTCTGAAGAGAATTTTCTAATGATCCCTCGCAAAGCTCTGACGAAACGTTCGATTTGGTTAGTCTCTTCCATCGTTGTGCTCGGCTTGAGAGTGAAATGAATAGTGAAAGGACAAGACGCACACCCTTTTATATACGCTGGTCTGCCATGACTATAAATTAGTCTATGGTGTTTAAACTTGAGTCATTTGACGTTTTGCACTCAAGATGAAACGATCCTATTCATTCGAATAGAAAAAGAAAGTAAGAGGCAGAAACGTGATCTATCGCCTCGTACCAGAGCTGAAATCTTGGCACAAATTCATGCCAGTGATTTTGAAGAGGACATGAGTGAACCAGAATCCGAACCCTCTAAACCAAGTTCGTCACCCTTAGTCAACCCTGAAAAATACTATTCCATTCGAGAGAGGGAAAAGCGCTCCTCTAGAAAATTTAGAACCACGGCTTACACCTACACAGTGAAGTTTAAAGATTTCAAGGCTGACGTACCATTGGAGAAAGCAGAAGGGTTTATCACCGAGATGTGGGATTCTTTGCTCACCTCACTCAAGCGACAATGTCAACCCAAAGAAGACGATCGCTTGACACTATCCATAGATCACGACAGCTTGAAATCCCCTGTTTGGATCGAGTTTAGCAGACCCGCAGAACTAACCCCTTCCAAAGTCATGGACAAGATTCAACACGTACAACAATCTAATGACCAGTTTGACATCACCGATGGTAAAGCCACACTGAAAATGGCCCACGTCTCTCCTCCTCAAGGGACTGGACGCAAAAGGATGTTATTGGTGGACGATCTTCGCAGCACCAAAAAGAGTCTCGTCCGAATTCACAACACTCATGACCAGATGTGTTTAGCCCGTGCCATCGTGGTGGGACGAACCTATGCCAACAAGAACGACACGGTAGAATGGAAAAGAACCTGGAAAACTATTCAACGTTCCTATCGAGCCAAACAACGAAACGAAGCAGAACTCCTGTTGCAACAAGCTGGCCTGTCCAAAGACACACCCTGTGGCATTCCTGAGATGCAAAAATTGGAAGATGTCCTAGCTCCACGCTACACCTTGAAAGTGCACCCTCAAGAAATGCGCGGGCCTCTGTTGTTTCGAGGCCAAGATTTTAAGGACGGAAAATACATTCATGTTTATTATCACGATGACCATTTCGATACCATTACCAGTATCACCGGATTCCTGGGATACAGTTATTATTGTGAGAAATGTGATTATGGTTATAACAATCGAGAGCAACACAAGCATTGTGGAATGAAATGCCCAGGATGTTTGGCCTCTCCACCCTGTCTGAGCGAAGAACCAGTGCCTTGTTCAACTTGTCTGCGCACGTTTGTCAGCCCTACCTGTTACCAACAACATTTGAAAACACAAGGTTCACAGAAGAAATGTGCTTGTCAACTCCTGAAATTCTGCCCTACCTGTGGACAAGGCATACTTACCAATAATGCCAAGGCACACGTATGTCGAGGAAAGAAAAAATGTCACATTTGTCACCACATCGTGGACTTGGAACACCAATGCTACGTGCAAAAATACCAACCCCCACCAGAGAAAGAGGACGGTTACAAGAAGAAAGGCAATTTCATCTTTTTCGATTTCGAATGCATGCAAGAGACCGGCATTCACATTCCTAATTTCTGCGTGGCTCATCGAGCGTGCGAGAAGTGCATTCAAGAACCTATTTTCAGTCATTGCCCTCCCTGCAGCAAGATTCCTGGAGGGCGTGAAAAAATCTTTCGGGGACCGAACACGTTAGCCGATTTTGCCCAATGGGTTTTAGACCCCATCGACAAGACATGGAGCCAAGAGGACATCGAACGTTACGGAGATTGTCATTGTCATGCCACGGTGATGGCTCACAATTTCTCCGGATACGATGGACAGTTTCTTTTGAGATACTATACGGAACAAGGCACCGAGCGTCCTAAAGTGACTTTGAACGGAGCCAAAATCATTTTCATGCAAGTGGGACAAGTACAGTTTAAAGATTCCATGAGCTATTTGGCGATGCCTTTGAGCCGAATGCCTAAAACGTTTGGAATGACAGAAATGGCTAAAGGGTACTTTCCACACTTTTTCAATACGGAAGCCAATCAACACGCCGTTCTACCCCATTTACCCGAGGCTCACTATTACGACCCCGACAACATACGTACCGAACAACGAGAAGCTTTCTACGCTTGGTACCAGGCTCACGCCTCGGACCCTTTCGACTTTCAGGAAGAAATGCTAAAGTATTGTCGTTCCGACGTGGACATTTTACGACGTTGCTGTGGAAAATTTCGAGAACTGTTCATGGAACACGGAGGGGTCGATCCTTTGAAAGCAGCTTGCACCATTGCCAAAGCGTGTTCCTTAGTGTACAGACAACGATTCATGCCTGAAAACACCGTGGCTGTCATTAGCCCTCAAACGACCCACTATGTCAAACGTCAATACTCGGTCAAAGCCCTACGTTGGTTACATTACTTGTGCGACAAGGAAGACAAATGGATTCAGCATGCCCGCAACGGAGGGGGCGAAAAGACCATCGGAACGTATTCGGTCGATGGTTGGGACTTAGAAAACCCCAAGATCGTGTACGAGTTTAACGGTTGCTTATTTCACGGATGTCCCGTCTGTTACCCTGATCGTAGCACTAAAAATCAGTTTTTACAACGAACAATGGAAGACTTGTACCAGGACACTTGTCAGCGGCGCCGAAAGTTAGAACAGCAAGGATACCAAGTGGTGGAAATGTGGGAACACGAGTACGATCACCGTATGAAAACCGATCCCGAGTTTAAACGCCTCGTGGAAAGTTACCAGTTTATGGACCCGCTGAACCCGAGGAATAGTTTGTACGGAGGAAGGACCAATGCCACCTGTTTGCTGTACCAAGCCGACGAAGAGAAAGGAGAAGAAATCAAATACTTGGACGTGTGTTCGCTGTATCCCTACGTGTGCAAATATTGTCGCTTTCCTGTAGGGCACCCGCAATTGTTCACGGAACACATCGACCTGAAAAACATTCGACAATACGAAGGCTTGATCAAGTGTAAAGTTTTGCCTCCCACGAACCTATACCATCCCGTCTTACCTCACCATTGCCAAGACAAACTGATGTTTCCCTTGTGCCGTACTTGTGCCGAAACGTGCAACCAAGACCAACCATGTCAGCACACCCAGGAAGAACGTGCCTTGACGGGAACCTGGGTCAGCGTAGAATTGTTCAATGCTCTGGACATGGGATACCAACTGTTAGAAGTGTACGAAATTTGCCACTTTCCCAAGACACAGCAATACCACAAGGGTGATCCCAGTCAGAAAGGCATTTTCGCTGACTACGTGGATGCCTTTTTGAAACTGAAGCAAGAAGCCAGCGGCTATCCTTCCTGGTGTCACACTCCCGAAGACCAAATACAATTCAAAGAGAAATACTATGAACAAGAAGGCATCACTTTAGACCACATCGAGAAAAACGAAGGCAGGCGATCGTTTGCCAAAGTGATGTTAAATTGCTTGTGGGGTAAAATGGCACAACGACCGTGTTTACCCAAGACGGAATATTTGACAGAACCTTCCCGCTACTTCCAGATGATTCACGACAAAACCAAATACATGAAACACGTGGACGTCGTTCGAGACGATTTGATCTTGGTCAATTACGAAGAAGATCTGGACTTTGTACAAGACGACCCTTTTGGAAATGTCATCATTGCGGCTTACGTGACAGCTCATGCTCGCTTAAAATTGTACGAAGCTTTAGAACTGTTAGGAGAACGTGTCCTGTACTTTGACACCGACAGTTGCATTTACATCCATCACCCGAGTCAACAGCACCCTGACATCGAAGGAGACCGTTTAGGAGCCTGGACAGACGAGCATCCCGAGATTCTAAGTTTCGTCAGTGGCGGTCCCAAAAATTACGGCTACGAATACCGTGACAAACAAGGAGAAGTGCACACGACGTGCAAAGTGAAAGGACTGACTCTGAATCATCGTACCAGTCGAGTTGTCAACTTTGGGGTATTGAAAGAAGCCTTGCAATCGGGAGAGGATGGAAACTTTAAAGTGACCACCTATCAACCGAACAAGATTGTACGTTTACCCACTCACCACATCGTCAGTCGGCCCTTGGAAAAAGTCTATCAAATCGTGTACCAGAAGCGAGTGCGACTTCCCAATCATTTCACCTTACCGTATGGACACGTCGGTATTGGTCTGTATATAAAAAAGGAACCCTAGGCAAGATCGATAGTTCATTGTGACTACCAAGACCGAGCGAACAAGATGAATACTTTCAGAGAAACACAGAACAAGTTGTTTAGAAAGGCACAATTCAAGTGTGGGGCTTCGGAAGTGGAATGCGATTGTGAGCCTTGCGATGGGTACGATGCTGTACGTTGTGACCTTAGCGATGCCGTAAAGCATCATGGGAACTTTAGTGTCACTACCCCTATCATGGAAAGGGATGCTGTGCGTGTCAAACCTGAGGGATGCGAAAGTGATGCCGCTTGTCCTCTTGGACATTTTACTGGGTTTCGTTTTAAAGGGGAATGTTCACCTTCACGTATACCCCCCTACGGATGTCATCCAGCCCTGAGCAATCTCCTGCCCATGTCACTCAACCCTCATCGAAACGAACCTGTGAAAGACGAATATTCGTTTCTTGTGCGTTTGTCAGAATACTGCGACTTTGAAAATCGTCTTCAATCGTTCAAAGGAGAATGGACTAAGTATCTGGGAGGACCGACCCCCGAAGAATTAGCCAGAGCCGGATTTTTCTACTTGGGTGAAGGAGATAAAGTCAAGTGCTTCAGTTGCGGTGTGTCACTTCATTACTGGGAACCGCAAGATTCGGCCTACGTAGAACATGCTCACTGGTCACCGAATTGTCATTACTTACCCTTAGTGGGACCGAGACATTGAAGTAACTTACCATAATCTGTTCATGGATACTTTACAAGAGAACATTCGTGCTTTGCCTGTGGAATTGAGAGAACGCATTTACCGAGAGCTGGTCAAAATACAAGTGAAACGTAAAGAACAATTGCATCCGTTACGTCACCGGTGTTTGAACCACTGGTACCTAAAGGCTATACAAGGATTGATTCAATTGAAAGTGTTCCATTGGACAGACATTGATCAACGACCCCCTGGTTTTAAAAAGGAATGGTTTGTTATGGACGATTCTATCTACTACATCATTGTAAACTTACTGCATCGAATTCCAGAGGAAGAGTTAACGAATTACCAACATCTTGAATAAAATGTCAACTTAGTGAAAGAGGAAACTTCTGATCGAATTGTAATGTGTAGATTAGTAACTAAACGATTTAAATTCGACACTGAAGTAAAACCATGTTTGTGCGAAGAGTACATTTCTTGTGACAGACCAAAGAGGATTTAGTATGACCTATTCATGGATACTTTGCTAGAGAACATTCGTGCCTTGCCTGTGGAGTTGAGAGAACGCATTTACCGAGAACTGATTAAAATACAAGTGAAACGCAAACTCAAAGTGATTCAACCGTTTTTTAAATTTTGCTCTGTTCCAAAGTATAAGAAGACTGATTATGAGTGGATATTACATCAGGCACAAAGGTAAACGAGGCTATTGGCCACCACCCAAGGATTCCAAAAACAGTGTATATTCTTATGGATAGTTTACAAGAGAACATTTTGGGCTTGCCTGAGGAGTTGAGAGAAAGGATTTACCGAGAACTGGTCAAAATACAAGTGAAACGTAAAGAACAATTGCATCCGTTACGTCACCAGATCTTTAACCACTGGTACCTGAATGGTATAAGAGGACTGATTCGTCAGAAATTTTTTCAGTGGTCAGACCTTGTTGAACACTTTCAGTTTGTGAATGATGATGAACTAAACGTTCCTAATATTGGTTACTTCGAGATTCACTTACTGCAACGTATTGAGGAAGATGAGTTAAAGGATTACCAACATTTGTTACATGGAATCTGCTTAGAGAAAGGCGAAACATCTAGACAAACTCTGACGTTTCGGTTACAGTATGTAACATTTAAATTCCCTACTGGAGAACGAACATGTCTAGTTAGAAATTACCTTTATTGCTTCCGAAACAAAGAGACTATAAAATCAAGTTGCCATGCCACAGATTATGTCACAAGTGATTGAACAGATTCCGTGGAAGGAACTCAACGACCATATTCAAACCGTGGATCATTACCATCGATTATTACAAGAACTGTATCCATTCAATTTGGGACGACAAGTGGTGTGTGTCTTAGTGACTTGTTTTCTGGGATTTCGTTTACCAGCCGATTCTTTGTGGACTCTTTACGATCAGTACTTACCACCTCAATGGCCTTAAATGGTCACGAAAAACTGCTTTTGCTCAAAGCCTTGCGTTTTCATCTGGATACTTCTCGACCTCTACGGGAAAAAAAGATTCGTCAACTTTTAGCTACCCAAGACGTGTATGACGATGTGTGTGTAGCTTGTGACTTACATCCCCATTGGACAGATGTCCGTGCCTGGAAAGAATGGGATTTTGAGGCTTGGACCCAAGAAGTGGCCCAGTATGTACGAGAGTTGTTCAAGGAAAAAAGTTACTTTTCAACCCGTGTTAGTGACGGTGCCAGAAGAACCCGTCACACAGGACAGGACTGTCGTGGACAGGCCTGAAAGACCCTTTCGGGAGGACACTTGTGTGACCTTACCCCCTACTATAGAACTGGTTAGAACATTACCCAAAACATGTGGTTGTACAGACACTTGTTTTTATTCCACGTTAATGGTTATCATGTGCCTTTTATTCTTGTACTTAAGCCTTTGGCTTTTATGTATTTTTGTCTTTCGTATTCATGTTTGAAAAAACATTCAATAAACGTGTTCTGAAGAAAGTATATAAACTCTTGTCTTGTTTGTTTTCGTGTCACAAGTGACATTCCTCACACAATGGCTACCTCTGCTGTCTCTGCTCCCTCTTCCTCTACTGTCAAAGTCATCGACGAACACTTAGATCGTGCCAGTTGGGAGGCTTTGTATCTTCGCCATCCCTTTAACATGCTCATTGCTGGACCTAACGGTTCCGGCAAAACCGAATTCGTCAAACGTTTGATCGAACATAAACATTTGATCGATCGACCACCTCAGCGGATCGTGTGGTGTTACAAAGAGTGGCAATCGGCGTACAGCCTCTTGCGAGAAAGTCAAGGCGATTCCATCGTGTTTGTGGAAGGCATTCCTTAAGAAGACGACGGCATCGTCTCTGACTCCCGTCAAACCCATTTGGTCATTTTCGACGACATGTTAGGAGAAGACGAAGAAGAAATTAAACTGTGGTTCACGCGCAGAGGGCATCACCGTAATGCCAGTGTCGTTTACATCACCCAAAATTTGTTTCAACAAAGTAAAGCCCATCGCACCATCAGTCTCAATGCGCATTACGTGGTCTTGTTTAAAAGCCCTCGAGATAAATCGAAAGTGCAAGTCTTAGCCAAACAGTTAGGAACGCCTTGGCTGACTCAGGCGTACGACGATGCCACTCAAACGCCACACGCCTATTTACTCGTCGATTTGAAACCTACGACTCCCGAGGATTTGCGATTTCGTACCCACTTGTTTCACCACTGGTGCCAAGAGGGAGGGCCTGTCCTGTACACGTCTCCGTCCTCGACTTCATTTCACTCCACATAAAAAAATCTATCAAAACCTCAGACCCTTTTTCGTCTGTCTCACTATCACTGCGAACATGACGTCCCTTCAGTCGCATCTTCCCGTCAAATTGATTCGTGCCTTGTATGGCATCAGTCGAGAAAAAAATCCACAAACACGAGCTCGTGTCTTAGAAGCTAGTCTCAAAGAAGTCTTACGATGGTTCACGGTGACGGCACGTCAAATCCTCCAAGGAATCATTCAGATTCCTCATCAAACCAAACGCTTTTTCGATCGAAACAAAGTCGCTTTGGTCCAACTGGCCGATCCCCGCATCGACACTCAAACCAAAAAACAAATCATTTTGAAACCTGGAGGGAGTGGTACTCTAGGAGGAGTCATCATTCGCTCACTCTTAAGATGGGATCTTAATGCCCCCAAAGTTATCCCCAAGCCAAAAGTCCAACGAAGCCCCAAGAAGAAAAAGAAAAAGACCAGGTCCCCAAAGAGAAGAAGAACTTCTCCACTGGCGGGACCCTCCTCTGACCAGACACCACCCCGGAAAAAGCAAAGAAGCCCCCAGAAAAAGAAAAGCCCACAGAAGAAAACTAGTCGCAAGAGAGGCACTTCGGCCAGGACGCAACCTTACACTCGCAAACCACGACCTGCCACGGCAGTGACTGTGTCTTCGGCAGCCTCACGTTCATTTACTTCTCCATTAAAGACACCAAGAACTGAAGAGTACTTGGAGACGTTGATCACACCAAGAACTTCTCCGTTGATGACCCCAAAAAGAACTTCCCCAGTGGCAGGACCCTCCAATTTAGTGGCAGTGGCTGCTGCTCACAAAGTACCTTCTCCCAAAATCAAAGTCCATGAAAGATCGGGCATGTTACAAAGTTTACTGGATTTGTCCAAGCAAGAACTGGCTCGATTTAGTCCGTTGCGTACCCCAGCACGACGTGTCATGCCTGTCCTCAAACTGATACGACGTAAAGACAATCCGTGGCGACGCGTTCCAGTATAAAAAAGACCTGTGACCAAGTCGGGGTATCAGTGTTTTTTTCAGTGTTCCTGAAGACCCAAAGATGTCACCCTCCAGAAAACCCCAAGGAAAGAAAAGAAAAGGACTACCACCACGTTTAGTCAAACATGGGGACATGTTATCTGTCCTGTCCAAAGCTTCTCCACCTCTACGAAAAAAACTCATTCAATCGGCCTCCAAAGAGGTCATCGATACCGTGTGCGAATGTTGTTTGAACGTTTTGAAAGGCACGATCTCTTTGTCCAAACACCAGAAACAATGCTTAAGCAAACATCGACACGTTCTTCGCCAAATGGTTCGAAAGAAAATTCCCATTCGTCAAAAGAAGATGTTGGTCCAACGTGGAGGCATTTTGCCTCTCTTGTTAGGCCCCATACTGAAAGGAGTCTTGGGAACCATGTTGGGAGGACTGGTGGGAGCAAGATAAAAAGGTCCTCGGAAGTCCCAAGATCTCAGAATCGACCCCTGACAACCCCATGGAAGGACGAAAACTAGCTTTAGTGCCTTACAAACGATGGATGGAATACCATCGGTGGCAAGAACAACGCACCCCGCATTTACCTCCCAATCCCCATTTGAGCGAGATGTCCCAGTTACAACACGAATTGCAGTCCTTGATGGATCGCCAAGATTTGTCCGAAACAGAAAAATCACAAAAGTACGGTCAACTCTTGCAACGACTGCAACTCTTTCACCAGAAAGCTTTAGACGAAACAGCTCTACCCACTCTGAAAGATTTTAAGACCTTGATGAAAAGTCCAGCACTATCACCAGTACCAGTACCAGTACCAGTATCACCAGTACCAGTGACCAAGACAGAAAAAGGAAAAGAAGAAGAAGGAGAAGAAGGGTTTCAAACTCCACCAGAAAAAGTACGCAAGTTAACAACACCACCTACCTCCAGAATTGGATGGATTAAAGAGATGATGGCTACCCCTTCTTCATCACAAGAGAAAAAGAAAGTTAAGACAGAAGTGAAGCAAGAACCGATATCCCCCGCTCAGACATCCTCCTCCTCTTCAACACCTATTGCCGGTCGCACACGCAAAGCATTGCAATCCAAGAAAGTACCCCAAGAGAAAAAGAGTAGCCTCTTCCAAGAGTGGGTGCCTTATTAACACACCAACCAACACAAAAATAAAAAAATGGAAAAAGTCTTAGCCAGCATTTACTACGATCCCTCGCATCCTGCAGGTTACGCAGGAGTTCAAAAATTGTATCGTGCTGCCAAAACTCGATTGAAAAGTCTCCGTTTACCTCAGGTGCAACGATGGTTACAAGAACAAGCTACCTACACTTTACACAAACCCATTCGACGCAAGTTTGCCAGAAGTCGCACCCGAGTGGAAGGCATCGATCATCAATGGCAAGCCGATTTAGCCGATGTCTCTCATTTGGCCAGCTACAATCGTGGCTACAAATATTTGTTTTGTGTCATCGACGTCTTTTCCAAATTTGCCTGGGTCGTGCCCTTGACTTCCAAATCCAGTAGCGAGTTAGTGTGAGCGCTGCAACGGGTGTTGAAACAAAGCGGTCGTCACCCTCTTCGATGGCAAACGGACAAAGGCACCGAATTTCTGAACCAAGCTTTCCAAAAAGAATTAAAGAAACGTGACATTCCTTTTTTACCACCGAGAATCCCGAAACCAAAGCCAGCATCGTGGAACGTTTTCAACGCACATTGAAAGAACGCATGTGGAAATATTTCACGCATCACCACACTCTGAAGTACATCGACATCTTACCGCACCTGGTGCAAGCGTACAACCAATCTTACCATCGAAGCATCGGACGTGCCCCGCAAGAAGTGACTCCCGAGAACGAAGTGTTGGTGTTTGAGCGCCTGTTCGGTACATCCCCAACGAGGGCTTTTCCCAAGAAAAGTGGAGAATTGGCCGTAGGAGATTGGGTGCGCATTGGCAAAACCAAACGCACTTTCGACAAAGGTTACTTACCTAACTGGACGACCGAATTGTTTCGCGTCACTGGACGAGTGCATGGCCGTCATCCTGCCGTTTATAAATTGGAAGACATGAACGGAGAAGTGCTCAAATGAACGTTTTATTTGCCCGAGTTACAACGTGTCACCAAAAAAGAAGACGACGTGTACGACATCGAAAGCATTCTCGAACGCAGAACCCGTAAAGTGGGCAAACGACGTGTCAAAGAAGTGAAAGTACGTTGGAAAGGATATCCACCCAGTTTTGATTCTTGGATCGACGCTTCGCAAGTCATCGACTATAAAAAGAAGTGACCATCATGCCCTTTGACACAGACGCAGCTACGTCGACCACTCCTCCTTCACCTAGTTCTTCTGTGCAAGATTTACAAAAACAACCCTTGTGGGTGTGGTGTGGAGAACGTGTGCCTAAAACGCGAATCGTCTTTTTCTGCCAAATCTTCGTGGTGTATTGTGTCATCGGGGCAGCCATTGCCAATTTGAGTTTGCAACAAGGAGACAAATAATTGTGGACAAATAATTATTGAGCAGTTGCATCGGTTACCTACTTCCCAATCCCTCCCTGAAATTCTCCTCGAACGGGAACCACGGAAACCTTGTGTCCAGTGCCAGTGTCAGTCACCACTCCAATAACAACAACCACAACCAGAACCCCATTTTGGGCGGAGACACGCCTCTGACGTCCAGTAACCCCTCGGACAGCCACAGAACTCTGGAATTATGAGTCACCAAAACCAATTTTACTTAACCTTACCCAGTGACAGTTCCATGGAGGTGTTTCCCAACAACACGTTGTGCTGTTACACGGCCAAATTACCTCAGGCCATCCCCTTAGATCACGAAGCCCATTGGGAAGTGGCTTTAGTGGAAATGATTCACCCGACCCAAGTCCTCAATGTCCTTCCCAATCAAAATAAATTTGATGTGGAAGTTTATGACGAGCGAGTGCAACAGTGGTTGGATACCCAGGGCAAATATGACAAGAAAACCCGTTTACAAAATCAAAAGTACACCACCTATCACTTGTTCATTCCCCCAGGCTATTATTTCAGTGGTCAACATTTGGTGAACACCATAGCCACCAGGTTTAATGGCGTGTTTCTTAGAGCTTTGGAGGATGCCAAAAAAGGTGTCCTCACCCTGGAATACCACAAAACAGCTCGTCGCTTCCTGATAAAATTTCCTGAGGGGGGTAAAATCCTGTCTTTCTTATTTTGTCCTGAATTGTTTGATATGTTGGGCGGAGACATGAACATGAGAATGACCATGATGAAGAAAAACGAATTACCCATCGTTTATGACAACGAGTCTTTTGGCAAGTTATTTCGTACCCCGGTAGAACTGAATCAAGGACTGAATTTGATGTTCGTGTATTCCGATGTGGTGGAGTACAACGTGGTGGGACATACCTCTGTGCCGTTACCGCGTGTCATTCCTTTCAAAGTGGATTCTGCCACGAATGCTGACGAGGAAGGTGGAAACACTTACCACGTCCACCGCGAATTTGTCCATCCTCACTATTTGCCTGTCAGCAAGTCGTATTTGGACACGATCAACATTACTATAAAAGGAGATTTGGGACAAAATATTCCATTCACCAAAGGAAAAGTCACGGTGAAACTCCATTTTCGAAAACGGTTCTCTCGCGATTCGTAAGTCATGTATCCAGTGTACCGAAGGGTTGCACGACAGCGAGGACACGGTTTAGGAGATATGTTAAAATCGGCCTTTCGTTCGGTGGCCCCGGTGTTGAAACCGATGGTGACACGCGGATTGCACGCCTTAAAAGATGCGGCACTGACACAAGGCAAAGAATTTCTCCAAAATGTCATCATCGACAAACAAAACCCTAAAGAAGCCTTCATGAGGGCAGGCAAAAATGTCTTGCTGCAAACGGGCAAAGACATTTTGGGCCGACGAGACACACCTATAAATGCTCTGCACGCTACCGAGTCAGGCATTCAGCAAGGACAAGGCAGAAAGAGACGACGAAGAAAACACCCTTTCACCAGACTTCAAGCGAGAAAGATCAAGAAAAGAAGAACCGTTCGAGACTTAGACGTTTTCAATTATTGAGAAAGAACAGAACAAAATGATGCACCGAGAATCTTGCGCCTGTTCCAAGACGGAACTGGATCTGTTTGCCATGCCACCCACCATGATGACCATGCAAGAATCCCAATGGGTGGAATTTCACCCCGTCTCCTCATTGACCGATTCTGCTCCCATCGAGTTTGAAATCAAGGGACAGCCCGAAGATTACATCGATCTGAACAGCAGTTACTTGTACCTGAAAGTCAAAGTTCTAGATAAGGATGATGGTGAAGTAGAAGACACTGAGAAATATAGTTCCCATCAACAATTTCATGCATTCCTTGTTCAGCTCAGTGGACTTGTACTTGAATAACAAACTGGTCAGCAGCAGCATGGATACTTACCCTTATCGTGCCTACCTGGAAAATCTCTTGACGTACGGAATAGATGCCAAGAATACTCAACTCAATGCTTGTGTGCTATGGGAACCTGACGAAGCAAAGGCGTTTGAGGAAACAGATAAAGACAATGACGGCTTTGTGGAAAGACGAAGCAAAATCCTAGGTGGACAGAGTTTAGAACTGATGGATCGTTTGCATTTGGACATGTGGTTGCAAGAAAAGTATTTGCTGAACGGGGTCAATGTCCGCTTGAGACTGAATCGCAGCAGTGCCGCTTTCCATTTGTTGGCTGATACTGCTGCTGGCAATCCTAAAAGCAAAATCGAGGAGGCCAAACTCTACGTGCGTCGTGTGGAAGTGTTACCCAAAGTGATAAATGACATCAGTCAAACGTTGAGCAGAACGACCGCCAAGTATCCGATCCGAGGCGTGGAAGTGAAAACCTTCACCATTCCCAAGGGACAGCGATCCATGATCGAAGATCATCTGTTCCAAGGACAGCTACCCAAACGTTTGATCGTTGGTATCGTCGAGAATGAAGCCTTCAACGGAGCCTTCAAAAAAAATCCTTTCTACTTTCAACACTTTTGCGTGTCCAAGATCGAAGTCAGTCGCGATGGCAAGACCTTGTGTACCCGACCATTCGAACCTAACTTTGACAAGAAGAATTACTTGAGATCGTACTTGTCCCTGTACGAAGCCACTGGCCAGTTAGGAACCAATACCAGTCACGGCATTACGTACGAGGATTATGCAGGAGGCTATGCTTTGTGGGCTTTTGATTTCACTCCAGACCAAGGCAGCGACGAGGGACATTTCCACCCTATAAAATCGGGCCAGATTCGTGTGGAAATTCAGTTTGCAAACCGAGAGCCTGATGTAACGGTGAACGTCATCCTGTATGCAGAATTCGATAATACGATAGAAATCAACAGTTTGAGAGAAGTCATTCTAGATTACTAGAAGCCATGGAAGACTGTTATCCCTCTTTACCTAGTGGAGAAACTTTAGACACGGAATGTGAGGAGACTGTGAAAGAAGAAGAAGTGATCATGATGAAGTCAAGATGGCCAGAACAAGAAGCCCATTTAGTCTCCTGTTTTGCCAAACACTTGGTCGAAAAAATGACGGAATTGATCAAGAAAAATTGCTATGGATGTCAAAACGATCATCCCAGTCAAATTCAACACGATAAATGCCTGATGTTAAGTCAAGAAGAAAAATTGGACGAGTATCTGGACGAAGCTTGGAGTCTCATCTCGGACGAAGACGTGTGGCACCAGTGGTATAAAGACTTGCGTGAACATTCTTGTCCACCATTAACCATTCAAGAGATCCATCGTATCGAAGCTCTCCTGAATCAGAGTGAGGAGACGAAACGAAGAAACGGTTATTTGTCAGACATTTTCAAGCAAAAAGTCAGGATCGAATTGATGACATATTATTACCTGTGAAGAAAAAACACACAAATCAATGGATACCTGGGAACTTTATTACCTTTTGAACCACAGTTCGTATACGGCTTCTTGGAATCCTGTTGTCTGTGCTAAAGATGAACTCCCTCATCGCAAAGCTAAAGACCATCAAGCTTACGTGATCAACACGGACGACAGTCATCTCCCAGGAACCCACTGGGTAGCCGTTTACTTTCCTCAAGAAGGATGTGTGGAATATTTCGATTCGTACGGATTGCCCCCTTTGGAAGACGATATCATTGACTTCATGAGAAGAAATGCTCAGACCAACCGATTCAATAATGTGAAATTACAAGGCACAGATTCCTTGGTGTGTGGACAGTACTGTGTGTATTTTCTGCATCATCGCAGCCTGGGCTATTCCTGAGAACATTTAGTGACTCATTTTGATCCTCGTCATTCTTCTAGAAACGATGTGAAAGTAGATCGATGGTTCTGTGACCATTATGCTTATCATTTGTCTCAAGCTAGGAAACGTAGTGTCCATCAATGGCCTAATGATTTCCAACAGTGGAAATCACAATTTCATTCACAACGTTGTCAGCCCTGTTTAAAGTAGACTGTATTTGAAGAAAAATGTTTGATGTTATAATGTTGGATTATTGTTTAAAATATGTTAGAGTTGTTGTTGGTTAGTGTTAAGTGATTTTTGAATAAAAAATGTTGTGTTTTGAAAAAAAATGCCTTTGTCTTTTGTTTAGGTATAAGAATGTTGGATTGATGCTCTTTCACTTCTTACTATCCCTCTCATGACACTCATTGAACGTTGCGACTCGAAAACCGTGTGAGGGATGTTTTCCTTCACGTCCGCGCTTTGACTTTAAGAACCGGGGTTGTTTCCAGTCTAACCATCCATTGTCGACTCATCCTCCTACGAAGATGTGCTCCAAACTAGCTAAGCTCAACGAAGCCTACGTGAATTTGCATAGGGTCAGACACAGTCTGATACCGAAGCCAGAAGAAATAGAGAATGTGAGAATGTTAAAAGTCACTGAAGACCTGATAGAAGAGCTCTTCAGAGAAGAAGTGAACAGGGAGAAAGAAGAATGGACAGAGAAGTACAGACTTCAGAGACAGCAGCAACAGCAGCAACAACAACAACAGCAGCAGCAGCAACAACCTGAACCTGACAGAGGCTTTGTCGATTGCCGTATCGACACCAAAGAGTTCTTCTTCTCTTTCCGAAGAAGCAGACCTATTGCCAGAAAGTCTATCCTCAGAGGACATCGCATTATTAGAAACTAAAAAAGATTGCCATAGCAAACAAAAAACAGCCCTTTTCAGGGCTACCCAATACTCTAGAAAAGAAATAACGATCCATTTGCCAATGTGTGTAGGTAGAGTAGTGTGAATATAAACACTAACTCTTTTTCAAAAAATGTGAGGGTATGTGTTTGTGTATAAGATTGTGTGTTTGTAAGTGCTCACGTACGTTGGTGTGGATAGTAGATTAAGATTATGTTTGTTTTTTTTGGCTGTTTGAGGTGTGGGGAGAGTAGATTTGGAGGGTTTGATTTTATTGCTTTGCGTATGTGAATAGTCTATTGAAGTGATTAATGAAAAATTTTTTTTAGAATAGTGATGAGCAGTATAAAAAAAGTGAGTGAGTGTTTCTTTTAGGTCCGCGCGTTGTTTTTTTCTGGTCATGATCTAGGTAAGATCAATTCTATGTTTTTAGGGGGATGTTTTCCTTCACGTCCGCACTTTCAGTATAAATTGAAACTCGTTCGGCAGTCCAGCTACCATTGTTGATTGATCAACACCAGAATGAACACGAGACTGGCGAAACTGTTGGAACTTCATGTGCATCTGGAATATGTCAGGCGCCTGTTGAACGAACTGGCCGCGGAGGCCATTGTGGAAGAGGGAAGGATGAGAGAGGAGGAGGAAAGAAGAAACAAAGAAGAGGAGGAGAGAAGATACAAAGAAGAGGAGGAGAGAAGATACAAAGAAGAGGAGGAAAAGGAGAGAAGAAGAAATTTCAGAATCCCAGAGAGCGAAAATTGGGATTCTGAAGCCACATATCCTGCCTCTGCTCTCTCCCCCCAAAAAGTAAAAAGCAACTGGGGGACAAGATGTGTATGCGGCGCCAGGCCTGGAAGGTGCCACCATTAACCAGGTGTCCATGAAGTTCCAAACAAAAAAAAACAGCCCTTTTCAGGGCTACAACAATACTCTAGAAAAGAAATAACGATCCATTTGCCAATGTGTGTAGGTAGAGTAGTGTGAATATAAACACTAACTCTTTTTTATAGTGCGAGTGCATGTGTTTGTGTGTTTGTGTTAGTAACTGTTCAAGTAAGTTGGTGTGAATAGTAGATTATGGGTTTCTTTATTGTTTCTTAGCGTATGTGGAGAGTACAGTTAGGGTTCTATTATATGAAATGAGAAAGTAGGGGGATGTTTTCCTTCACGTCCGCGCGATGTTTGGTCATGATCTAGGTAAGATCACTTTTATGTTTTAGGGGGATGTTTTCCATCACGTCCGCGCTTTCACTATAAAACTAACAGTGTTGGCCATTGGAGCCCATTCTACGGAATAAGCAAACAAGAAGATGCCAGCAGCTTCAGCTTTATATAACGATCTTATGGGAAGTTGGTATTGGATGGTGGAGTGTAGCAGAAAGGGTTGAACAGGAATGGAGGTATGCAGTGACAAAAGACTTCGTCTCAAGACAAGTAACCAGCCTCCACTTATCCGTAAATATTGTAAAAGAAATGATAGAGGATGAGGAGAAGAGAATCAGAGGTTTAATTAACCCACCGTATGTGAAAGTGGGTAAGTTAAAAGAAGCGATAGTTCATGTGACGAGTGCAAGGTGTTTTCTAGAAGACATTGTAGAATGGACAGATTGGTCTTTTGCGAAGTGGGGGTTAGACAAGCTCAAGAAAGCGGAAGAAGTAATGAGGAATGTCCTGACCGAAGAGGTCAAGAAGATCAAAGAAAAGTGGTCAAAGGAAAGAAAAGAAGAAGAAAATAGAAAAAAAAGGAAGAACTAGAAAAACTAAACGCAAACTGGATGAAAATCCAAGAGAAGTTCCGGGCCATGGGCCACCCGGACTGGATGCCGGAAACAGAAAAGAAGAAGAAGAAAGGAATGATGGACAAAATAAGAGGATGGTGGAAGAAGTTAAGAAGTTAGAAGAAGAAGAAGAAGAAAAACCCAAAGGCCCTTTTCAGGGCCAGCCATATTTCTCGAAAAGAGAATGACTTTTCAATTGCCTACCCCTTTTTTAAATTTTTTTTAAAAAAAAAATTCCCATATTCAATCCCCCTTGTCCCTAAACAAGCCCAAACTCTATTCCCCATGTTAAATTCCCCTTGTACGTAAAGTGACCCACGATTTATTCCCCATGTTAATTCCCCTTGTACGTAATCTGACCCACGATTTTTCGCCATGTTAAATTTCCATTGTACGTAATCTTACCCAGGGGTCTCTGTAATGCTAATTTCCATTGTACGTAATGTGCCCCACCTTACTACTTACCTCCCTCTCCAGGATGATACCACCAATACGAGCACAGGTGTGTATTTCAATCGAACGTAAATATCAATCCAATATTGTCTATATTGGGCTAAATATGAAATGGACTGCGATAAAAGTTGTTTATGTTGGAATAAGCGGGAAATGGAGTACGAGCTGTCTCTATTGGCCTGAATGTGAAATGGCGTGCAATGAAAGTTGATGTTGGACTAACCATGAAATTTCGTGCGATGAAAGTTTCTGTATTAGCATTAATATAATAACGGCGCACAGTGAAATTTGTCTATATTGATTTAAGCATGAAATGGCGTGCAGTAAAGTCGGAATATTTTAACACATTTTTCATTAAATAAAAGGGACCTGAGTTCCATTCCAATTTCAGGTATGAAATAAAATCTCAGTTCACAATTACTCTGAATGGTGTAGACATTTATTTGATTTGGCCAGCCTTTAAAATTACTATAATGTAGCTTTACTGGGGCTTTGGGTGGCTGAGTGGTCTACGCCACCCTCCTTTATAAATCAATGACATCTCATATCTGTCAGCGTGGGTTCGAATCTCGGCGGGCGAACGCGAGAAAGCTTGCAAGTAGCATTCCGCGAGTCGGTGATTCATAGAGGGTTTTCTCTGGGTTCTTACTCCATGATTCAGTTGACATTTTTCAGTTTTCATCTTTTTTCCGCACCTGTTTGTAGTTTGGGTGCCCATGGCAAAGTTGGACATCAATTTATCAGTTATTGAATGTATATTTCGATATGACTACGATGCAGTTGGACCGTAAACACGCCCTTTTTCCGTCTATATATCCATTTGTTAAATGGATAGTCGGACTCAGCTTTCTTAGCCAGAGGCCAGTTACAGCAAAGTGATTTCACCTGCTCAGCTAGAGGACGCTTGCCTCCAAAGCGAGATTGCTACAGTCATATCTGGCGCGTTAAATTAGAGAAAAAGTTGCCGCGAGGACAAACTGGTAAATATGGAGGCAAAAAGTCGTGCGTTTCAAAAGCTGATGGTAGATTTATTGTTTGCATCGTATTTTTTAACTTTAAAAATTATGTAACGGTCAGTTCCTTTCGAAGAATAAACGTAGCATAGATCAAAAATATGTATACATAATATTTGACGAGTAGAGGTGGTGATATTAGAGACACGTTTATGAATTTTGTGGACGTATAACCAGGCACGTACGATATAATGAAAGCAAAATAATTAAGGTCTCGAGGCGTATCCGCTTTTTATAAAAATGGATCTAGAAACAGATGCAATTTTTTTCTTCAGTTGAGCTTATCTAAAATGGCTTCATCATATAGTCACATTTCATTCTATTTTTCTTTCTTTTTCAATATTTCTAAAATGTACAGTCATTGTGATTGTAAATAATATCATTTATTTTTTTACATTTTGTGCGTTTTCAAAACAGCCCGGTCTGATTCCAAGCCAAACAAGACATCTAAAAAATGTATACAAGTCATTTAGTGTTTCAACATCGATTATTTTAGTAATGGGTGTAATTTTTTAGAATTTGACTTTATATACCTTTAAATGGCAATAATTCACTTTATTTAGATCCTCATACACAATGCTCCATTTACCCTTTGGGACATGGATTACATGACGAGAAGTGCATAAAGCAAATTCAGTTTAAATAGCGTGGACATACGACTAACTGCTCCATCTCAAGGTGTGATTCATACAATCTTGGATTGAATGTCGAACCGCTGTGATGTCACATTCCAATACGAAATACACATCAGTAAAAGTCATACAGCATGTTTGCACTACTATCTTGTGACAATTAGACTGGACTGTTTTATATTATGCTAATTTTGTTAACCAAAGTCACCAGTCGTAATAGTTCATAGCAATCAATAATTTTCGTCTTTAAGTTTATTTATGTCATTAAACGTACATCACGATTGAATAGACTTTGGTTAAACAAAATTAGCATTATATTTTAAAACAGCAATTTATATTTAATTTAAGATGAGTAGATGGGAATACATGACCTGTATGACTTTTACTGAAGTGCGTTTTCGTAATTGGAAATGTTAGGGTATCCAGAAAACACATCTTCGGTAACCAAGGTTTTGATATGTTGACCCTAATCAACACCTTGGCAGATGGAGCAGATAGTTTAGTGCTTTGTCCTAGCGATATCTATTGAATTTCGTGAGTTGCCTCCCTTAGTATGTAATGCCAACTGACCAACAGCGTGTAACTGCGGAGCATTGTGTATCGGCCGAAAATGGTTGAGGCAATTGACTTCAGAAGGATACTTTGTGAGTTTAACATCAAAAGTATGACTACGTACTAGAGAGAAGCAATGGAGTGAAAGGTATTTGTATAAATACTGACCGGCAGTTGAAATGTCCTTATTAATGAATCCATTCAAGTTATGTGCTCCCATTTTCTCGGTCATGTAGGCACAGAGTTACAATTTGATAATTTTGATTGGATGCGGTGGCTTGCAGCCGCATCCAGTGAAATTCACAGACCCGAAGCACGGAAATATATGCTCGATCCGACAAGTTGTAGATAGGGTTAATATATCGGAACCAGGGCTAGCGAAGAAAGAGAAAAATTAATTTGTTAAAATTATTTTCGCTCCATAGACTCGACCTTCAATGGCTGTATCTCCATAGAGTATTGTAAATATCATTCTAGCCTAGAAAGGTGGCAAAAACTTCTCCCATGCTGCTTTTTTTTTGTTGTTGCATCAAGTGAATGTGTTTTAATCTTACACCATGGGGAAGAGTTGATGTCATAGAGATTATGACGTTTTATTCATGCTAAGCAGTGAATTACTTGATTTTCTAATTAAAATAATATTGATATTTCACTGTAGTGAAAACATTGTTATTTTTCCACTACAGGAACTACTTTTTTGGGTCAGAACATACTTACTTCCCTTTGATTTTCTGTTTTAATAATATATAAAAATTATACATTGATGACTTATGTAGTGGTTGTTTTCTTATAAATAACCCCTGTCTGTTATCCTTGAAACTTGTAGTTTGTTATTCTGGAAATATCAGTTAATTTTTATCAATCTGATGTGGAACTAATGTTGTGCGCAGATACACATAGCACAGCATAACATGTACGGTAAACAGCTGACATTACCGAAAGAAATCTGCTAATTCACTGTGTCACAAACTTTAGGTAACCAACGTATGTGAGCATAAAATAAAAATAATATTTGCTTGAAATGAGTGAATAACGGATACATTTCATCTCGTGGGTGAAAAACTCTAGTATTTTCACTCGTGACTTCGCCACTTGTGAAAATACTGAGTTTTTCATCCACTCGATGAAATATATCCGTTATTCACTCGTTTCAAGCAAATATCCTCTATATAATGTACATGACGTCAAGAAGACGGTAGGCTTGTACATAACTAAACTGTTCTTACAACATTCTTTCTGACTGATATAAATTTATACTTTTCTTGACCTTAAATGTGTGTATTAGCATCATTTCTTGCCATTATCGACTATTTGTAATGTTTGTCAATACTAGCAGTGCCACCTCGATTTCATTTCACTTCGTTTTTATAAACTTGCATGGTTCGTGGGTTGCTTTTTCCTCATTCGCATTATAAATAATCTTCGTGGGTTCATACAAAGAGAACTTTCATTACTGGCTCTCAACCAATCAGATGCATCGAATTTTATGTAGATTTGACGGATTTATTTTTGTCCTGCGGATGATTTTTATAGATTTGTCAGGTTTCATCCAAGATCACAATTTTGTACACAACAAAAATATTGTAAACCTTACATAGTGTTGACATTGTGCAAACCTATCTCAATCACGATAGTAAGGGAGTTCATCAGACGACATTTTTCTTTCCTTCTTTGTTTTGAACTGAACTCTCATGTGACGTCTCGGCAAGTCTCGTGCGCAGAATGTTGACCACATTCATTACTGTGTAGCAAGGAAAGGAGCGCAGGAGACAGCCGGATAATGTTTTCCCTCTAAATTTTTCTTCAGGACTTTCTTTGGCTATTCACTGCAGAGATCTTCTCTGTAGGATTACTGCCATATTTACTTCCCTCTTGCCACAATGTGTCACTATACGCGTTCGCCATTACGGTATTGTTTATATGGTTTGAATTTTACTCTTATTTGGCATGATATGGTCACCGAGGTGGCGCTAAACATAAATATATTAAATAATTCATTCATTCATTCATTCATTCATTCATTCATTCATTCGTCTTATTATAGATGTGCCTGACAGTGAAAAGGCCGAAGAAAGAAGGGCGGCACTGCAAACATTACCATATTTTTTTTAAATACTATCAGTAAACTTTATTTATGCGGAAAGCTTCGACTTTGTACCCTCTACTCTTAAACTCGAAAGTTAAAAGTAGCATAACAATATTAGTACATGTAAACCAAAATAACAGTTTACCTATGAGACTAATGTTTACTAAATATTATTTACCGCATTTCTGAAAAGTCGTACTGCAAGAAAATTTACCAATAATCAGTTTGTCCCTTTAGTTTCAAGTAATTCTCGAATTTATTTAACATAATTTGTTTAAAATTAACTTAATAGAGGAATTTTGAATTTGGAGAAATTATCTGTCAAAAAGAAGACATTAGATATTACCTATTTTCAACCATGAAAATTCATTATTACATCCTTGATATATCACCATAAACAAAACATAACCCACAAAAATAAACACAAAATAAAAATAAGAAAACCCTTTCTAGTATCATATTTATTTTCATTCCTCCTTTTCTTAAAAAGTATGAAAGAAATTAAATTTTTGGAAAAAGGATTTTAGGAAAGATTCATTGAGGCATTGGTCATATATTTGGTTATTTTGTCGGACAAGTATATTTTGGCAAAGTAATCTTCTTCTTCTTTCATGTTGTTTACAATAAGTAGTCCAAAACG
The DNA here is from genome assembly GCA_028554795.2 of Sinohyriopsis cumingii. Lineage (NCBI taxonomy): Eukaryota > Metazoa > Mollusca > Bivalvia > Unionida > Unionidae > Sinohyriopsis > Sinohyriopsis cumingii. The sequence goes on from CM068835.1 coordinate 128,222,826, forward strand.
TGATTGTTACGATAACAAAATCAATAACGAATCGTATTAATGTTAAGGTCTCGAGTGTTTTCATCATTTGCGTTTCGTTTTTTAAGGTTTAAATTTCTTTGTAATAAACACTCCACTATGCAGTGACCGCTCCGTTGGCCTAAATGATTAGAGCGTCCTCGAATGTAGGAAGTCTCGAGTTCATACCAAAGACAGAAACGGTACTAGCAGCTGCCTCACTTGGCGCACAGCATCTAGAAGTTAGTGTTTGGACTGGGTCGGCCCCAAGTCAGGATAATGTGACTGGCTGGGATATGATGCCACATGTCTGCGGCATGACGATCCAGTGCTAAACATCACAACAAATTGCCTCAACATTAAAAAGCCAAATCTCTCTCTCTCTCTCTCTCTCTCTCTCTCTCTCTCACACACACACACACACACACACACACACACACTATGCAATAAACAGCGTTCTTTTATAGTGGAAATTGCGAAATATACTGAAAATCAGTCATTGTAGTCGTGTTTTTATTATTTATGCGATAATGTTTTTTCTTCTCATATTGAAAAATTAGCGTGAATAAACTTAAAAGTTGTATTTAAAATCCAAAATAATTTACATCCAGTAAGTCTTCGGTATATTTTACATCCTGTTCTTAACGTGATTGCATTGAATGATTGACTTTTGATTGTAATCATTTGTATAATTCATTGCGAAATTAATTCGTGTGAGTAGTGAAAGGGGTGAGATTAGCGACAATGGGAATTAGCATTAAAAACACCCCCTGGGTAAGATTAGCGACAATGGAAATTTAACATTAACCACCCTGGGTAAGATTAGCGACAATGGAAATTTAACATGGGCAAAAAAACCCTGGGTAAGATTAGCGACAATGGAATTTAACATTGGAGAAAGGAAAAAAAGGAAATATTGATTTTAGCGACAAAGGCATTCGAACAATGAAAAAAAAAATATCGATTCTAGGGACAAAGGCAATTGAACATGGGGAATAGAGTTTGGGTCTGTCTAGGGACAAGGGGAACTGAACATGCGAATAGAGTTTGGGTTTGTCTAGGGACAAAGGGGAATTTAAAATGTTAGAAGAAAAAAAAAAACTACTTTAGGGACAAGGGGAATTGAACATGGGATTTTTTTATTATTTTTTTAAAAATTTTTTTATAAAGGGGTAGGCAATCGAAAGGCTATCTCTTTTCGAGAAATGTGGGTGGCCCTGAAAAGGGCCTTTGGGGTTATGTTAATATTAATATTAACATAGACGGCATCTGTCACATCTTCTTCTTCTTAAACTCCTTCTAACTGCAGGTCCATACACAAGTACCCTCTTGAGGCATCCTTGTCTTTCTATGTAAACTCTTCTCATCCATAGACTAGTATCTGTCCTATCAACAACAGTCCACTTGGACCGGACATACATGAGCATATCCGTCCTAAACATCATTGAAGACACAAGGGTGGATGATTCAACTGTGGTCCACATCGTGAGGCGACGAGAACAGGTGAATCAATGCAGTGAACTGCGCTTATTTATAGATAGAGGAAGGATTGAAACGGATTGAGTTCATTCACCAATCCGAACACGCGTTACAAAATTCAGTCAGTCCGCATCCAATCCGAAGAGAGCAGTCTGTGACGTCATGTGGTCTATATAGATTCGTTAGCGCTTGTGTGCAGTCAATCTATGCGACAGTGATTCAACATGACGGAAACTCAGAAAACGATCCATTGGGGTGCACCAGCAGTGGAGACCGCCCAAGGGAACCCGGACTTACTTTCAGAAGAGGTACATTGGGATTTTGTGGATTTTCTTACCTCGCAAGAATTTGTTCCGGAACCTTCGTCTCATTCTTCACTACCGCAAGTGGAGAATTTTAGACAGAGACAGAAAGAAGAATTGGAGAAATTTATGCAACGACAAAAGGAAGCAGAACAAGCTTTTCTCCTACAGCAACAGCAACAGCAACAAGAAGAGGTAAGAAAAAAACAACAAGAAGAAGTAGCAGCAAAGAAACAAGAGGGTGAAAATCAAACGGCTACAGTACTGTTGGACATTTTAGCGGAGTTAAGAAGTCTGAAACAAATGTATCAGACTTCTTTATTACGACCGAAGAGAACACGACCTTCCCGAGCTAAACACGCCAACCCTGTGACTAAGCCTATCGTACCATCCTTAGTGATTTCAACCCAATCATCATCATCAGAAGTAGCCTCGGACGTGGCAAAGGCTTAAGGTAGTTAAAGTTGATTGCTTAAACTCACCCCTACACCAAAAAAGGCCCTTTTCAGGGCCACCCACTTCTCTCGAAAAGAGATAGCCTTTCAATTTGCCAATAACTCAAAAATCAACAAAAAAAACCCATTTTACCCTTATAGTACATGTCTGTGTATGAGTGCGTGAGTGTAGTTTCTTATTTTAAAATCAAAACTCAAAGACACTTACCTTATATAATTAATGTATTCTTTTCTCCATAGTTACAATCCAATTCACAATTCACAACAGAACACTTTATAAATTACATTCACTTCTTCTGTTTCTTTTTTTTACTCTCTCTTTTTTTTCAATTTCTTCACCGTCACAGTCTTTTCCTCCTCTTCCTCCTCACTTTCTTCCCTTCTTCTTTTCTTCTCCTGTTTCTTTTTCTTCACCTGGCTGCTTTCTTCCTCTGAAGAATCTCTCTCTTCTTCTGAAGAATCCCTCTTTTCTTCTGACTCCTCTTGTTTCTTTTTTGGGCAATCTGGAGACCAATGTCCTTTTTCTTGACAATAATAACAGGTATCTTGACTTTTGTCTTTTCTAGCCCCGGTTTTTGTTCTTTTTTGACGGTCTGGACACTCTGAAGACCAATGCCCTTTCTTCTGACAGATATAGCAAGTATCTTGACTTTTATCTCGAAAGGAAGGAGAGTAGTCCGTCGGCTGGTCTGAAGAGAATTTTCTAATGACCCCTCGCAAAGCTCTGATGAAACGTTCCATCTGGGTAGTCTCTTCCATCGTTGTGCTCGGTTTGAGAGTGAAATGAATAGTGAAAGGACAAGACACACACCCTTTTTTATACGCTGGTTTGCCATGACTATAAATTAGTCTATGGTGTTTAAACTTTAGTCATTTGACGTTTTGCACTCAAGATGAAACGATCCTATGCATTCGAGAAGAAAGAAGAAGAAGAAAGTAAGAGGCAGAAACGTGATCTATCGCCTCGTACCAGAGCTGAAGTCTTGGCACAAATTCATGCCAGTGATTTTGAAGAGGACATGAGTGAACCAGAATCCGAACCCTCTAAACAAAGTTCACCAACCTTAGTCAACCCTGAAAAGTACTATTCCATTCGAGAGACGGAAAAGCGCTCCTCTAGAAAATTTAGAACCACGGCTTACACCTACACAGTGAAGTTTAAAGATTTCAAGTCCGACGTACCATTGGAGAAAGCAGAAGGGTTTATCACCGAGATGTGGGATTCTTTGCTCACCGCACTCAAGCGACAATGTCAACCCAAAGAAGACGATCGCTTGACACTATCCATAGATCACGACAGCTTGAAATCCCCTGTTTGGATCGAGTTTAGCAGACCCGCAGAACAAACCCCTTCCAAAGTCATGGACAAGATTCAACACGTACAACAATCTAATGACCAGTTTGACATCACCGATGGTAAAGCCACACTGAAAATGGCCCACGTCTCTCCTCCTCAAGGGACTGGACAACGCAATAACGTGTTATTGGTGAACGACCTTCGCAACACCAAAAAGAGTCTCGTCCAAATTCACAATTCTCAAGACCAGATGTGTTTAGCCCGAGCCATCGTTGTGGGACGAACCTATGCCAACAAGAACGACACGGTAGAATGCAAAAGAGCCTGGAAAACTATTCAACGATCCGACCGAGCCAAACAACGAAACGAAGCAGAACTCCTGTTACAACAAGCCGGACTGTCCAAAGACACACCCTGTGGCATTCCTGAGATGCAAAAATTGCAAGATGTCCTAGCTCCACTCTACACCTTGAAAGTGCACCCTCAAGAAATGCGCGGACCTCTGTTGTTTCGAGGGAAAGACTTTAAGGACGGAAAATACATTCATGTCTATTATCACGATGACCATTTCGATACCATTACCACTATCACTGGATTCCTGGGATACAGTTATTACTGTGAGAAATGTGACTATGGCTATAACAATCGAGAGCAACACAAACATTGCGGATGGAAATGCCCAGGATGTTTGGCCTCTCCACCCTGTCTGAGCGAAGGACAAGAAAGAGTACATTGTCCTGCTTGTCTGCGCACGTTTGTCAGCCCTGCCTGTTACCAACAACATCTGAAGACGCAAGGTTCACAGCAGAAATGTGCTTGTCAACTGCTGAGACTGTGCCCTACGTGTCGACAAGGCCTACGTACCAATAATGCCAAGGCACACGTATGTTCAAGAAAGAAAAAATGTCACATTTGTCACCACATCGTCGACTTGGAACACGAATGCTACGTGCAAAAATACCAACCCCCACCAGAGAAAGAGGACGGTCACAAGAAGAAAGGCAATTTCATCTTTTTCGATTTCGAATGCATGCAAGAGACTGGCATTCACATTCCTAATTTCTGCGTGGCTCATCGAGCGTGCGAGAAGTGCATTCAAGAACCTATCTTCAGTCATTGCCCTCACTGCAGCAAGATTCCCGGAGGGCGTGAAAAAATCTATCGAGGACCGAACAAGTTAGCCGATTTTGCCCAATGGGTCTTAGATCAAATCGACAAGACATGGAGCCAAGAGGACATCGAACGTTACGGAGATTGTCATCGTCATGCCACAGTGATGGCTCACAATTTCTCCGGATACGATGGACAGTTTCTTCTCAGATACTATACGGAACATGGCACCGAACGTCCTAAAGTGACTTTGAACGGAGCCAAAATCATTTTCATGCAAGTGGGACAAGTGCAGTTTAAAGATTCGATGAGTTACTTGGCCATGCCTTTGAGTCGAATGCCTAAAACGTTTGGAATGACAGAAATGGCTAAAGGTTATTTTCCTCACTTTTTCAATACGGAAGCCAATCAACATGCCGTTCTATCCCATTTGCCTGAGGCTCACTATTACGACCCCGACAACATGCGTACCGAACAACGAGAAGATTTCTACGCTTGGTACCAGGCTCATGCCTCGGACCCCTTCGACTTTCAGGAAGAAATGTTAAAGTATTGTCGTTCCGACGTGGACATTTTACGACGTTGCTGTGGAAAATTTCGAGAACTGTTCATGGAACACGGAGGGGTCGATCCTTTGAAAGAAGCTTGCACCATTGCCAAAGCGTGTTCCTTAGTGTATCGACAACGATTCATGCCTGAAAACACCGTGGCTGTCATCAGTCCTCAAACGACCCACTATGTCAAACGTCAATACTCGGTCAAAGCCCTACGTTGGTTACATTACTTGTGCGACAAGGAAGACAAATGGATTCAGCATGCCCGCAACGGAGGAGGCGAAAAGACCATCGGAACGTATTCGGTCGATGGCTGGGACTTAGAACACCCCAAGATCGTGTACGAGTTTAACGGTTGCTTATTTCACAAATGTCCCGTCTGTTACCCTGATCGTAGCACTAAAAATCAGTTTTTACAACGAACCATGGAAGACTTTACCAGGACACTTGTCAGCGACACCTTAAGTTAGAACAGGAAGGATACCAAGTGGTGGAAATGTGGGAACACGAGTACGATCACCGTATGAAAACCGATCCCGAGTTTAAACGTGCCGTGGAAAGTTACAAGCTGATGGACCTCCTAAACCCGAGGGATAGTTTGTACGGAGGAAGGACCAATGCCACCTGTTTGCTGTACCAAGCCGACGAAGAGAAAGGAGAAGAAATCAAATACTTGGACGTGTGTTCGCTGTATCCTTACGTGTGCAAATATTGTTCCTTTCCTGCAGAGCATCCACAATTGTTCACGGAACACATCGACCTGAAAAACATTCGACAATACGAAGGCTTGATCAAGTGTAAAGATTTGCCTCCCACGAACCTATACCATCCCGTCTTACCTCACCATTGTCAAGGCAAACTGATGTTTCCATTGTGCCGTACTTGTGCCGAAACGTGCAACCAAGACCAACCTTGTCAGCACACCCAGGAAGAACGTGCCTTGACGGGAACCTGGGTCAGCGTAGAATTGTTCAAAGCTCTGGACATGGGATACCAACTGTTAGAAGTGTACGAAATTTGCCACTTTCCCAAGACACAACAATACCACAAGGGTGACCCTACTCAGAAAGGCATTTTCGCAGACTACGTGGATGCCTTTTTGAAACTGAAGCAAGAAGCCAGCAGCTATCCTTCCTGGTGTCACACTTCCGAAGACGAAAAGACACTCAAAGAGAAATACTATGAACAAGAAGGCATCTCTTTAGACCACATCGAGAAAAACGAAGGCAGGCGGTCGTTTGCCAAAGTGATGTTAAATTGCTTGTGGGGTAAAATGGCACAACGACCGTGTTTACCCAAGACGGAATATTTTACAGAACGTTCCCGCTACTTTCAGATGATTCACGACAAAACCAAATACATGAAACACGTGGACGTCGTTCGAGACGATTTGATCTTGGTCAATTACGAAGAAGATCTGGACTTTGTACAAGACGACCCTTTTGGAAATGTCATCATTGCGGCTTACGTGACAGCTCATGCTCGCTTAAAATTGTACGAAGCTTTAGAACTGTTAGGGGAACGTGTCCTGTACTTTGACACGGACAGTTGCATTTACATCCATCACCCGAGTCAACAGCACCCTGACATCGAAGAAGACCGTTTAGGAGCCTGGACAGACGAACATCCCGACGACAAGATTCTAAGTTTCGTCAGTGGTGGTCCCAAACATTACGGCTACGAATACCGGGACCCACAAGGAGAATTGCACACTACGTGTAAAGTGAAAGGATTGACTCTGAATTATCGTTCCAGTCGTGTGGTGAACTTTGGGGTATTGAAAGAAGCCTTGCAATCGGGAGAGGATGCAAACTTTAAAGTGACCACCTATCAACCGAACAAAATTGTACGTTTACCCACTCACCACATCGTCAGTCGACCCTTGGAAAAAGTCTATCAAATCGTGTACCAGAAGCGAGTGCGACTTCCCAATCATTTCACCTTACCGTATGGACACGTCGGTATTGGTCTGTATATAAAAAGGAACCCTAGGCAAGATCGATAGTTCATTGTGACTACCAAGACCGAGCGAACAAGATGAATACTTTCAGAGAAACACAAAACAAGTTTAGACAGGCACAATTCAAGTATGGGGCTTCTGAAGTGGAATGCGATTGTGAGCCTTGCGACTTTTCAACCTGTGTTAGTGACGGTGCCAGAAGAACCCGTCACCCAGGACAAAACTGTCGTGGACAGGCCTGAAAGACCCTTTCGGGAGGACACTTGTGTGACCTTACCCCCTACTATAGAACTGGTTAGAACATTACCCAAAACATGTTGTACAGACACTTGTGTCTATTCCACGTTAACGGTTATCATGTGCCTTTTATCCTTGTACTTAAGTCTTTGGCTTTTATGTATTTTTTTTGTCTTTCGTATTCATGTTTGAAACATTCAATAAACGTGTTCTGAAAAAAAGTATATAAACTCTTGTCTTGTTTGTTTTCATATCACAAATGACATTCCAGACACTATGGCTACCTCTGCTGTCTCTGCTCCCTCTTCCTCTACTGTCAAAGTCATCGACGAACACTTAGATCGTGCCAGTTGGGAGGCTTTGTATCTTCGCCATCCCTTTAACATGCTCATTGCTGGACCTAGCGGTTCAGGCAAAACCGAATTCGTCAAACGTTTGATCGAACATAAACATCATTTGATCGATCGACCCCCTCAGCGGATCGTGTGGTGTTACAAAGAGTGGCAATCGGCGTACAGCCTCTTGCGAGAAAGTCAAGGCGATTCCATCGTGTTTGTGGAAGGCATTCCTAAAGAAGACGACGGCATCGTCTCTGACTCCCGTAGCAGCAGGGGGGGGGGGGCGAATCCGACATTTTGTCCAATCGTTATTTTGCTTAATTAATACTTTCTGCACTCAGCGGATCCGGTGTCGTCAGCGCCCGGTAAAAAAAAAAACGACGACGGTCCATCCTACACGACGGTGACGTCATCTGGTTTAATACACTTTCTGCGAGCCGATCCCAGCGTCGTCAGCGTCCGGTAAACACAGCGACGACCGCGTCGATGTCATTTCCCCCCCTGCTGCTAAGGGGCTATTTACAATGATCTTACAAACAGAGTGATCACTAACTCCTCCTCTTGTAGATCAATTAGGTTATTTGACTGATCGGTAAGTCTAAAATTAATTCTCGTTAAAAACCGATTATGGCATCGCATATAGACCGGATTAATTGGGCTCTCAACGATTAAGAATCCGGGAGGGGCTGTTGGTGAAAATGAATAAAGGATATACCCCTGTTGAGCTTGATTTGATTGCTTGGTATCTACCTGGTAACTCCCTTCGATAACATCACACACTAGATTGATTGCTATCACCGATGCGATATTTACGTTGTATGGAGCAATATGCCTACCACCATCTCCGTTATCGTGTTTGAGAATAGTTGATGGACCGAGAAAATCATTAAGAGACTTTCTTAGTTCTGGCGCGTTGTATCCTGGAAACTTGAAATCGGGTAAATCGGCTTCTGTGATATTATACTCGGTTAGGAATTTTTGTTTATTATCATCGCTGCTATCGGATATTATTTTAACGATTCGTTCATTGATATATTCCATGTCTGATATAAGTTGATTTAACACCTCAACGTGTTTTTGTGCTTTTGTTTTCCGTAGTTGTTCTAGTTGCAATTGGTAATTACGATTAATTTCGGTAAAAGCATTATCGATATCATTTAAATTAACTGTGAGTATGACGAGCGATTCAGGAGTTTCCTTATACGGAAAATACCATTGCATGGTATTCCTGTCTTGAAACATAAACTCGCTGGGTAATAACGTGCTTTTCATAATAGACAAATCATCCAGATAACTGGTAATAATTTCATGATACGATTGCACATTCGTGTGCAAGTCCGCGGGGATTTCATTAGGTGGATTCTCAGGCCAACCTAGTATGGTTCTTATTGAACTGTTATAAATATCAACCATATACCCCGGTGTGCTTATTTCAATCGTCGACGATAACGTCGGTTCATGAACCGTAATAGCGATTTTTGATTCTTTTCCTGTGATCGATTTTATCCTGCGTTGAAATTCTTTATTGATTTGTTCTACTTGGTATGACCCAGTTGGTACTGTAACCTCATTCCAGTCTGGGGTCCCATCGGGTTTATTTGTCCATGCAAAAACCAGCGAGTTATTAGGTTGTTGTCCGTTAAATGCTTCCGCTCGGATATTAGGCCAACTGTGATATACTCGCAATTTTGCCAGCGCTATTTCCTTCACTGGAATCGGAGAAGGGAAGTTTACACTAAATTCTGGCTTCGTTGATGTTATCGATATCATATTTGTTTGTACCGGAGTGGTGTTCTCCGCGATCCGTTGAAGTAATTGAAACCCTTCGGGGTTCAGCGACATTATTATTATTTGTCGTTTCTAGTGTTTAATTTCAACACCGAATATTAACAACCTGCTTGTTTTCAGGAGAATGTTTTAAGCCCATTGAAGTGGTTTCAGCGACGTGGTTTCCAGCTTCCAGTTGAAAATCCTCGATTTTTGACATCGCGGAGTCATACAACTGGACCATCGTGGAGAATTCAACATCGGATATAAACGAATTATCTATCGCCAACGAGATCAACCCGGATAATTTCGAGTACGCGTCGGATACTATTTGATGTTTTACTGTATACTCGTTGAGTTTTTTCTGAGAACACGATGATATCTTTCTAGTGATTGCGTTGGCGACTCCAGCAATTGTTGTCGCCGCGGAGATAGCGATTGGAACAGCGATCGGGGCCATCATGGTCACCGTGGATAAAATAACACCGGTACCGGCTACTATACCTGACACCGAGTTCACGACCGCGTCGATGGTGGTTATTTTTCGACGGTATTTTTTTATTTTTACACGGTATTGTTCGGAAAGCGTTTTCAAATTCGCGGAGAATTCTTTTACGGTATTGAATTGATATTGATGTGACGTCGGTGATACCTCTGATTCAATTACCTTGGTGGTCATTTTTATTTTAAAAGAGCTAGTGTTTTTAATTACTTAGATCCGCTACAAATTCCACATACCATGTAATGTTTGCCCCGGTTAAATTTTTATCAACGGCTTTAATTGTAAACGGTTCAGTTGCGTCTTTGTTTATAATTGTTGATATTGTATTGTTAAACCCGGATGAACTCGACGATAATATATTAAACTGCATTATTGAAACCAGTGTTAATCGATAAATACCCTTAACAGTTGCGGTGATATTTACTATATTCTGTGTAGGAGTCCAAGTGAATGATCCATGCCGAATTGTGTATACTGAGTTGATGGTGTTTTCATGAGGGATTTTTATTTTTGTCACCTCCGGTAGTCTGTCTTTAATCGCTGTAACATCAGTTTTGATTGTTTCTATTTCCTGTGTATGCGCGTCTACACTCCTTTTGTTCGCTGCAACATTAACGTTGATTATTTCTATGTACACTTCATACGCGTCTACAGCAATTTTGTTCTCTTTAACATCATTTTTGATTGTTTCTATTTCCTGTGTATGCGCGTCTACACTCTTTTTGATCGTTTCAACATCAGTTTTGATTGTTTCTATTTCCTGTGTATGCGCGTCTACACTCTTTTTGTTCGCTGCAACATTAGTTTTGATTGTTCCTATTTCCTGTATATGCACGTATAACCCCGCTTTGATCGTTTCAACATCAGGTTTGATTGTTTCTATTTCCTGTCTATACGCAGTGATATCATTTATAGTTATTGTAATTTCATCCGGTTTGGTATTTTTTTTACCAAAGAATTTATCAATGGTGTTATCAGCCCTGTTAAAATTTTTTCGTAACATGTAAAATTGGCCTGACAGCGTTGTAAACTCCGAAATAGTACTTTTTATCCCTACAAGATTCGGTTCGGTTACCGTCGGGGTTCCAAAAAAACTAGCAGTAGTGAGTTGTATATCGGTGACAGACTTTTGTATCCCCTCGAACTGATTTGCTTGCGCGTTAAATCTATCATAGAAATTTTTTAACGAATTCGACATGGTTATATAATTGTCGCCAAGTGTACTTATTTTTCCATTTATCGTCAAGATGGATTCACCTGATTTAAGTCGTCCGTCATGGGTATACAACACGATAGTGTTCTCGGCGGCATCACGCTGTCGTATTAAAACGTCATTCAGCGACACATTACTGGATTTCAGTTTACCCTGGCGGTCTTGAAATACAACTATTTCGCCCGGGTCAACACTGGTTAGATTTAACGTATCAGCGATTTCATCCTCGATTAGTTTTTTTATGTCATCGGTGGCGAGCGTTTCCGTGGATTCTTTCAGCGCCGAAACCGGTCGTCCCCAGATATCAATCATTATTATTGTAAAAAAACACAGTGTTTTTAATTAACCCGCCGGGCCTCTACGACCCCACTAGTGTATTCGTTTACAACCACATGAGGTGGTTTCCGCGATGATGAAATCGCCGCGAGTACGTTCAATACCTCACGGCCGCATATCGGTGGGTCACTTAATTGTTGTGTTGGCAGCGTGGAATAAAAAACCGGGGTTGAACACGCCCGGATATACCGCATGAACTCGTTTGGCGGGGCTAACCCGTATGAATCAAAATAGACGATCGCACGCGTATCAATTGCGTATGCAACCCAATGAGTCCCCGCTCCGGAGGATTTATCGAGGTTAATTATACCGGTTTCAATATTCCTTGGTTTTGTCGGTAATTGATCCCTCATAAAAACACCTCTGAAGTTTTTTTATCGCTAACGCGTTTGCGGCATCTATTAAATCAAAATTAGACATAGGAGTCATTAAACGGTTCCCGGTAGTCTTAGACCCTTCCCCGAGTACCATGAATACGGGGTTCCCGGTAGTCTTAGACCCTTTCCGGCTACGGGTCGTTTTTTTTATAGCCTTTCCCGGTTGCCTTCTTCAATGCCATCCCCGCCGCGGTACCAACGGCTCCTAACGCAGCCGCCTTCGCCACTGCTGGGGCCGCCGCGGCAATCAACGCTGGAATCGCAGCTAACAACGGAAATATCCCACCGGTCTTTTCCATGTTTTTAATCGCTGCGGCCGAAAAATCTATTTGAACACCCTTTTTATTCTTCATCGCATCATTGAAATGTTTTATTTGACGCGCCGTCAACGATATCTTATGATTACCACCTGCCATCTGTGACGGCTTTAACGTTATTGTGGTTCCACATTGTTTAGCCGACTTTGATCGTAATTTCTTGACTTGACCATCGGTCAACTCTACACCGACAACACTATACGACATTTTTATTGTAAACGCGTTTATGTTTTCAATTACATGTTTTCCACTGGTGCATCAACGATTCTCATTCGTCCACCAACACCTTCCAACAGCATTGATTTATCGCTGAGAATGACAGCAACCGCTCTATAATTAACACCACCCGGGGCTATACGAGCTCGGAAGTGTATGTCAACGACGGACTGTCTCGTTAAATCAAGATGTTCCAACGAAAAGTAATAAATCGGATACAGGCTTTTAAAATCAAGTTGTGATATTTGCAAACCGGTGTCGACGTTTTGATCACGCGCCATAAATGACAGCAATCGATGGTACACACGTGCGACATGGTTGTTGTCGTAATTAAGCTGTATATCCTCTGATGGTTCCTGTTGTCCGTTTATTCTCAGCGAAACCTCCCTGACTCCTAATCGATCAAATATCATATGACTGTGTTCTTGATTATTCAATCGATCCCTATTCTGTAACGCAACAAATATATGACGCGGGGCTGAAACGCCTTGTTTTGATGCCAGGTGCCATGTAAATGTATCAGCGACATTATCCTCTTTAGCATCAGTTGTTACCGCTAGCCAACTCAACAACGATTTTCCTCCCTGTTCCATAAATGATAACAATCGTGCTTCCGTGGTAACTGATGGAGTCAACACCGGCATCCACAATGCTATTTTAGTTAAAACGACTTTACCGGCAGCGACACCAGCAGCACGCCATATTGCATTGTTATCATCGCCCCTTCGCGTTAGCGCAATTGTATGCTTAGCCCCATAGATAACTTTTCTGACATTTCTACAAAATCCGAATATGTGATGGAGTGGAATCGCGCATGAAAACTGTCGGCGTTGTCCTTGTAATGTTGCTACTCGTGTTGCAAACCCTAGATTAAAATTATCGTTAGTACTTTTTATAACAGTGAAATCAGCGCCTGGTTTTGCTTTGCGGTCTGGATTGGCTGCTTCAGCCTGGTCAGCAACTGAAGTATCTTTCATCAGCACGTTAATGTACTGAATATGATCAGCGTTATTAGTGGTATCCTTTGCGAACATCATAGATGGGCCCGCCGATCTTGTATAATCATCAGAATATCTTGCTAGCCCGATTATCGTTGTTGCAACATCAACATCGTTTTCTATTGATTCAATTTCTCGCCCATCAATGAGATATCTAGCACTCTCAAATAACGCCATGATGCCGTTGTTGACAAAGCCACCTCGAACACGACCGTCATTTGCGTATGGTGCATTATCGGCAACATTTGTTACAAGTTCTCCCTCAATTTCGATAAACGCTTCACACGGCAAAAAGTATTTACTGGTATCTTGGACTTGAAGTTCAATTCGCGATCGTAGGTTGGCTTGTGGTGGTTGATAGGAATAAAATTGATAATCACGGACAGAATCATCCCTGCGCACTGGGGCGTCCATATCAAACGCGGGATCAGCGGTTTGCGCAAACATTTTATTATTTATCATGTTGATGTTTAATTCATCAACGTCGTTTTCGTCGTAAGTTCTTTAAGCCACTTCCCGCTATCGCGTTCATGAGCGCGTTGGTTGTTGCATCGGTGGATGACTGAGCCACCAACGACTCTAGTTTTTCTTCCACGGCGTTATTTATTACTTTACTGACATTTGCAGGCATCACTGTCGTTGATGGCATCACCGGTGGTTTCTGTTTTCTTTTTCTCACCAACGACATTAGTTTATCTCGTGCGGCAGAAAACGCCTTTCCGGCAACATCTCCAATAGCACTAATACCCCTATCACGAATAACATCAATGGCCTTCATTCCTAATTGTTTGGCTAACGGCGCCACTTTTGGAGCCATTCTTGTAAATAACCCCGCAATGGTGCTACCGAGACCGTCTCCGTACCACTCGCGGTATACGGGCAATCGTGAGTTTACCACGTAGACGCTGACTGGTTTATCATGGTTGTAGTGTATAATCATCTTTATTATAAAAAACACCAGTGTTTTCCAATTAGTGATTGATCACCAGTGATTGATCAATCGCTGTAATGACCGTGGTCCACGAGTTCGTCTATGAGCGTTCGATATACATTAATGTCCATGATACCACCGGCAAATAACCGTCTGCAAATATCAGCGGCCTCATTGATTATTTCCGGAGAGTTATTTCCGGCTCGTTTTCCTCCGATTAGTACTTCCAGCCGTGATATATCACTGAGAACACTACCAGGACAAGTAACGTCTTTACCAACAGAGTATCCTTTTCCGTGCTTTGGTCCTTCATTTTTTACTTTATTGTGGAATATTATATAATTATTATCACGCGGTGGTAATACATTTTTATGTTTACTTGCCAAATACACTATTCTTGTCCAGTCCTTTAACGACCTTATATTTTTCTCGTAGCCGCTATTGATATGCTCATCTCGTGCGCCCTTAGCAAAATTTGTAACAGTAAAATTAACTAATTCTTCGTAGCCGAGATTTCTAATTTTATCTATTGTGCTCTTTTTAAGTACATTACGGGGTATATTCTCCTTTATCTCTATTTCTTCCGGTATTTCTTCCGGTATTTCTTCTTCTGGTTCTCTTGCGGTGGCGCCTAGTTCTTCTTCGTCGGCGATTGTAACATAAGGTTCTTGTGGATCGGGGGGCGGTGCAATAGGTCGTGGTTGGCGCTGTTGTAGTTCTTTTAATACTCGTTCTTTTCGTTGTTGTTGCCGTGAGGTGGTTACTATATCCACGGGAAGTGTTTCTAAAGACTTTTTTGTTTGTTCGGTCTGAGCCGCTATCTTTTCAAGCGCACCGAGGACGGGCACAGTTGCCGCCGTAACATCTTTGGTCGCTTTAGCTACCGGAGCAAAGAGTTGTTCACTTCCAACAGCAAAATCAGTTTGTAGTTGTTGCCGCGTTTGAAGTTGTTTTCGGACCCTGTCTCGTAACGGTATGAACTTTTTAAGCGCCGCTAGCCGCTCTCTGGCCAGCCGAGTAGTAAGTGATTCGCCTACCATTATTGCAATTGCTCCGTAGTTTCTAATTTCCCGCCGAGTGTGGCGGGGGGGGGGGGGATATGTCCCATCGGGGGCTCCAGGGAGTTTTCGTCTATAATCCTTCTAATGTTTTTGATCTTACTAGAAATCTCCCGGCGTCGTTCAAAAGCCTGTCCGAGTTTTTTTCGTACTGTCTCAACGGCAGTAAATAGTCCCATAAATGCATTTACGTCATTGCCATACAGGTTTTCATTGATCGTATATTGTAATCGCTTTATAAAAGAATACTCGCGTGGCAAGGTATATCGACCTTTCTTTGATTGCTCATTAATAATTTCATAATCGGACAATATTTTTTGGTTATCAAGCTTATCAGATAATACAATTCCTTGATTTTTTAATTTTAAAATCTCTGTTAATATATTATTGATGTCTTCGATATTCATATTCTTATAAAACATCTTATTTCTAAATTTTAAAAAAATTATTTTACAAAATGAACCCTGCGTATCAATCCCGAGGTGTGTTATCTAGTATGAAGTATTTCGTCATGGCGACTTCGTCACGGTGACAAGGATTTATTTATATACGAAAATCGAATTCTGTGACCCGTCTTTTTTGAGATCGCTGTTTTAGTTATATTCTCTGCAACATCTCGAACTGATTTACTACAAATATCGAAGTACCTACCGGCTTCATTCATCGACTGAAATATTTTTTCTTCGTGCGTTATTGTATCAAACGATTTGACGCTTTTTGCTTTTTTTGCGTGTTTCCCTGTTTTTCCAAATTTGGAATTTTGACTCGGTGTAACAGCTCTTAAATTACACAGTCTGTTATTTTGAGGGCATCCATCAATGTGATCAATAACGAGACCGTCGTTGATCAATCCGTTAAACGTTTCATATACCACCCTGTGAACAAGATAGTTTTTTTTCCCGGCACCAAATATCAAATACCCCTGATTATTTACGGTACCAACCGGCTTCTTCAGTCTACAGTTTCTAACAACGCCGTCGCGAGATGCCTCGTAATTAACAAGCACGGGATGCGGCTGAAATTCTTGGTTCAGTTGTATAATAATACTACTTGTCTAATTCATTATTTGGTTTAATTATAAACCTTGCAATGTAGTCCTGAGGAGTTTTGATGACTGAGTCAGCGGTGGGGTCAATGACGGCGTTTTTTATTCGCTTGTCGTAATAACGTTTTAACTCTCTGTATCGTTTGCCGCCACAATTGATACACAACTGTGATTTTCCTCTTACACCAACGTGGCAAACCAAGCACGGTAGGGGGCCAAGAGAACCATTACGAACGCTTTGTAAATGATGCCCGCAGAATTCACCTCTACATGATTTATTGCACGGGGTTGTCGACGCAATCATCAACCATTTGCAGTGATTCATTATACTATATTCTTTCATTTAAATACTTGTTTTAATTATATGGAGGAGTTCGAAAGATTAGCAGCAATTAAGCCCTGGAAAAATATTAAGTTCAATCTCGATAGAGTCCTCAAGGACGCACCAAAAGCGTTAATAAACGATAGAACCCTGTTGAATAAAATACGCGACTGTATCAATGAATTCAAGCGTGATGGTGCATCTCATAGTTGGTCAACATTTCGAATTGATGGTGTTGTTAATGCTACCATGAACGACAACCGCGCAGCAACGATAATATCACAACTTGACGGTAAAAAGTATTTCTTCAGAGTAAAATTCATTGTCCGTGTGGAATCAGGTAATTGGATCATACGTGATAAATTTGAACCGGTTCTCAGCGACAAGAAATCAGTCATTGTTAGCCGCGACTCCAAGCCGGGGCTGTTAACCGGAATTGACAGACCATACTATGAACGAGCGTATCCTGAAACAGCAGTTGTCTATGGAATATACCCGTTAAATAAGAAACCTGATATCGGAAAACTAGCGCCGATGAAACAGTCAACGGGGATAAATTGTGTAGCAGAACGAGTAATAGAGCATTTTACAAATGCGTGTCGAGGAAATAAACTGACCGATTTACGACGTAGCAAAATAAACCAATGGGAGGAGACAGTGCGCGAGCGAGGAGCAACCATCAGCGACATAGCGAAATTAGAAACGTCGCTGAGATTTCCAATAACCGTTACAACAATAACCGGTGAAGTATTATATGAATCAAAGTATAAATCAAATGGAGCCCCAATCAAAATTATTGATCATAACGAACACGCGTGGACGCCCGCGGTCACAATATTTCACGGGATAGAACAGTAAAGTATATCCCGGGGGAATTCCTGGAAGAGGGCGGTTTTCTCGCGGAGAGGAAACTATTTGATGCTATTGCTTGTTTGTGTAAAAACGACCCTGTGTCAGTGTGGTTACTTCGCAGCACTGAAAACGACATGGATACCTTTGATCAGTTTGTAAGACCAAACGGTGAATTATATCGCACTGAAGCGTTTCACAACAAGATGAAAAAAACCGCCATGGAATTTGAAGAGCATGATGAACAACTGCTAACAAATTGTTTTACGATTCCATCGGTTGCGGCTCATGTTGCAGCAAGGAAAAATGCGTGGAGACCAACGCGCAAGGAATTTCTACCGGATGTACAATCCAGTTGTTTGGAATACTATCACGGTGGACTATGGAACACTGAATACAACCGCGACGCTATGATTTCCGTTGATATGGTTGCCTGTTATCCAGCGAGTTTTCTCGGGTATGGATCCGCCGCTGAGTACTTTAAACGATTTGGACACCCCAGACATGAAATGACTCGTGTTGCTATTAATGGACCACTGCCTGATTTTGATTTAACCGGATTCGCTCGCATAGTATCATTTAAATTCGCGGCAGGACTTCATCGCTGTAGTTATATTTGGATCGGTAGACACATGGCTGAAAAGAAGTGGCTGCCAATAGCGCTGCTACGGTATATGATTGATTGTAGCATGCTTGTATCGTTGATTGTCAGTGACGCGATTATATCATATCGGAAACAAACCAATGTGTGGTTACCAGAACCGGAACGTCTTGATAGCATAATTGACGAGTCCAGAAAACACATTGATGCCGACGAGGAATATATCATCGAATGGTCCAAAAAGATATTCAACCAACGAAACTGCGAGGCAAAAGATCTCGGTAGAAGAATAATTGGTAAGTTCACACAAGGTGGAAAAAACTGCGACTACAAACGATATTGCTCACGGCTGATTATAGATGACGCAGAATATGATTTCGTAATCAAGGACGCAGTGGCAAAAAATAGATACGTGAACTGCAAAACAGCTTTCTTGTCCAATGGAACAAAGTTGGGTACAGTTGTTACCTACAGCGATGGAGACAGCCCGGCATATCCACATTTGAGGGCATCTATGCTGGGTTACGCCGCTATCAATTTATTCTCAATGATAAATAGATTTCCCGACACCGCGGTTAGAGTTGCGATTGATTCATTTTACACAGACGTAAAGTACAAGGGAAACATAGCCGAGTTTACTAGTCCGGACGAGAGTTGGGGTATATGGAGAATTAAAAATGAAATACGACGCGATTATTCCCCGTCAGCAGATGTCACCGTTGAAAATAATTACTTACGCGGTGATAATCTATCAGAATGGTCTAATGCACCACCGTGTTCTGATCCAATTTGTAGATATAAAACAGTTTATTTAAGCGGCTGTGGCGGGTCAGGAAAGACGACTCGGGCAATTGAATTATTTCGAACGCGGGCAAGTATAATCGTGCTTACACCGACTCATAGACTAGCGCGAGAGATAAAACAACGAAATGTCGACGCCGTTACTTATCACAGCTTTTTTCGATACAGCGGCGGTGAGTGGACTCCTGATCGAATGGGGGAAAAATTTATTCCTGAGGTTATCATCTGGGATGAGATATGTACTGTTTCGTTAGATGTTTTACAAATGTTTCTTGAGTGGTTGCTGCGCGCGAATACAGCGGTGATAATGTGCGGAGATCATGGCCAACCACCACCATTTGTCGGCGAGGGTCCACATGATTGGTTAAAGGGTTTTGTGGACTATTATGAAGAAACCGATACTGATTACCGAGCACTTGATGAACAACTGCGCGAGGTTAAAAAATTAATCAGATTACAGCCGGATAGAGTTCAATGTGAAATAATCCGCGAGGTGATTCCGGAAACGCCGTTAAATGAATTCTGGGAAACATGGAGACCAAACGATTTGATTGTAGCGAGTAGAAAGATAGTCAGAGACACACTTCAGCGGAAGTTGTTTGCGTTGCATAAGGAAAAGTTTCCAACGCGTCCAGTGCCGTTGTGTTATAGACCCGCGGACACACGGCGGCAGAACATTGAAGTTGATATCCCGGGCCCGACAGCGTCAGGGATAAAAAAAACAAATTCTTGTGCTGAATGATATTGTGCTCGTTGATATCAGCGTCGTCGAGGACGCGCTACGTGCTGATAAACCCCCGTGGACGCTAGGATACGCAACGACAATACATTCCTCGCAAGGATTGACTATCACGGATACAATTGTTTGGATAGTTGATAATCGCATCGAATGGTCAAATCTAGTCTATCTTGCAGTGTCCCGAGTACGGAGGATAAATCAGCTTCGAAGAATTGTTATTGACGAAGCCAGTGACAACGATGACATTATTGATGCTAGCGTCATTGATAGAAAACTCTCGGGTTACCGCCAACAGGATAAAAAAAAACAGCGGCGTTTTGATATTGATGCCGAATTAATAATTGCGTTACGACAACAACAAAATAATCACTGCGCGAGTTGCAATTGTGTAATGCGCTGGCGTTATTCGGATAAAGACGCTCGCCAATTTACCGTGGACAGGATCGATAACAGTCTCGGTCATGTCAAAAACAATGTGAGGTTGACCTGTCTTGAGTGCAATAGACGCAACGGCGCTAGTTAAGACCACGCGGGGGCAATTGAGTATCGTCAGGTATCACTTGTAGTTGCTCGCGAGTAAATCCGCGCTGAGGAGCAGTTGAATCCAGTCTATAGACCGGTGGTCTACCAGTTGATCGTGTTATCGTTGATATGTTATGTGTGGTAACACTCCAAATAGGATCAGTAGCTCTTTTTTTACCGCCTTCAAGCTCTCCTGGTTCATACAGATATCTAACAGTGACATCGCCGAGAATCGACTTGGAAACGCTATCTATTTTTGATCTTCCGGGTATATACTTTTTTTTAATTGGGCTTCATGTTGATTGCTCGGGTAATCTCGTTATTTAACGCTGCAATTACGCCTGGCAACCTTTTAACCCATTCACGAGATCGTTTTTCTTGGATGAATTCCTTCGCGTATTGATACCCAAATAACCGTTCAGCAAGAGTCCGATTGAATCGTTCAACAATTGCCTGATCACGATGTAGCGCAGTATGACCTCGTCGTATCGCGACGCTATGATGTTTCAGCATTGATAAAACAGCGCCGCGAAATTCATTGCCAGGATCAACTTGTAATAGATTTGGCCAGCGCAGAGGACCTCTTCGATAAATCCGCTCAAACGCACCGGCTACTTCAGTTGCTGACTTTGTTTTTAACGGCTCCGCTTGTTTGTATCGACTCGCAACATCAACTACGGTTAGCGCGTATTTGTAACCGTTGTCATGCGGCAGAAATAGTATATCAGCCTGATGAACTTCATTAGGTACGCTGACATCAAAGTGTGAGAAGTTGATTTGTTTAGGTGCTGGTAGATAAATTTGCCATATAGCCTGTTTGGATAACCAATTAGCCGCAGTGGCCTTTGTTACCTTTGCAGCGCTTGCGAGTTTACCAATTGCGGCCTTTCCTTTCCAGTATCCTCTCGGAGAATAATAGATGGATTCCATGTTGTTATTATAAACGCTAGCGTTTTCAATTACCAGCGCGAGAAGCTCCGCTTCCAATCATTAATTTACCTTTCATAGCCGATTTTACCAACCATGAAGCCAATTTTTCTTTGACGGATTTATCAGGAATAGCATTTAGCGCGTGAATTAATTTTACATCCGCGATATGACGCTGTTGCAGATCGATACTTTTGTAGTAAGCAACATCATGAGCATGACACGCCTTATCGATAGCGTTTATTGGATACTCACCGGGTTTGGGCTGATTTTGATCATCGAGTCTGATATCTAATCGTGTTCCGGGGCCACAGTAGCTATATCCTGGGAGGTGCTTTTCTCCTGGATACTTTGCCCACGGTGTTCCGGGGAGTTTTGATAACTTGGCTGCAATATCACCTCCTCGATTTTTTTTAAAGCATCCCCGGGTCTAGCAGAAATAAATCTAAATTTCTTTGTACCGCATTGTACACACTTACCAGTAAGTGCCGATCTGTTATTTCTCGTTGTAACGGTTGTCATATCATTTGTGCCAGTACGCACTCTACACTTCACACAATATAGATCCATAATTTATGTATAGAGATATGAATATAATTGATTTTTCGGCGACTAAAACGAGAGAACCAGTTAAGCATGTTGCAGCGTTACCAAACTCGATCCGGATGATTATCATCGGACCATCTGGATCCGGCAAGACGCAATTGTTACTCAATTTAATAATGAGATGGATGAAGTGGGATAAGTTGTATTTAATCGCCCCTAGCGTAGATGATCAACGATGCTACGAGGTGTTGAAAGATTTTAACGAGAATGCATCAGCGATCGCTGAAAAAAATGTTATTGAGTTTATTACAGATATCAATGATGCACCAGGTATTGATGATATTGATGGCGACGTTAACAATCTAGTCGTGTACGATGATGTTATGTTAGACAATCAAAAAAACCCAGCTAGGATATTTTCCAGAGGCAGGCATAAAAACACCGACGTGATATATGTCACTCAACGATACACTCAGATTCCAAAAGTAATCAGAGACAACTGTAATATTCTTGCTGTATTCAACGGCGTTGATACACACACGCTACGAAATATCTGGCAAACTTGGTGTGGCGGTGACATGGACTTTAATGGTTTTCGAAACTTTTTTAGTCATGCTCAGTCGACCCCACATGGATTTGTAACGATAAATTTACATGATCCTCGGACACGATATCGTATCGGACTTGACCAAATATTCGGTTAGTTGTAACTAATTTTCATTGTAAATAACTTCTTAGCAGCAGGGGGGGAAATGACATCGACGCGGTCGTCGCTGTGTTTACCGGACGCTGACGACGCTGGGATCGGCTCGCAGAAAGTGTATTAAACCAGATGACGTCACCGTCGTGTAGGATGGACCGTCGTCGTTTTTTTTTTACCGGGCGCTGACGACACCGGATCCGCTGAGTGCAGAAAGTATTAATTAAGCAAAATAACGATTGGACAAAATGTCGGATTCGCCCCCCCTGCTGCTCCCGTCAAACCCATTTGGTCATTTTTGACGACATGTTAGGAGAAGACGAAGAAGAAATTAAACTGTGGTTCACACGCAAAGGGCATCACCGTAATGCCAGTGTCGTTTACATCACCCAAAATTTGTTTCAACAAAGTAAAGCCCATCGCACCATCAGTCTCAATGCGCATTACGTGGTCTTGTTTAAAAGCCCTCGAGATAAATCGCAAGTGCAAGTCTTAGCCAAACAGTTAGGAACGCCTTGGCTGACTCAGGCGTACGACGATGCCACTCAAACGCCACACGCCTATTTACTCGTCGATTTGAAACCTAACACCCCCGAGGATTTGCGATTTCGTACCCACTTGTTTCACCACTGGTGCCAAGACGGAGGGCCTGTCCTGTACACGTCTCCGTCCTAGACATAATTTCACTCCACATAAAAAAATCTATAAAAACCTCAGACCCTTTTCGTCTGTCTCACACACAGTGTGAACATGACGTCCCTTCAGTCGCATCTTCCCGTCAAATTGATTCGTGCCTTGTATGGCATCAGTCGAGAAAAAAATCCACAAATACGAGCTCGTGTCTTAGAAGCTAGTCTCAAAGAAGTCTTACGAATGTTCACGGTGACGGCACGTCAAATACTCCAAGGAATCATTCAGATTCCTCATCAAACCAAATGCTTTTTCGATCGAAACAAAGTCGCTTTGGTCCAACTGGCCGATCCCCGCATCGACACTCAAACCAAAAAACAAATCATTTTGAAACCTGGAGGGAGCGGTACTCTAGGAGGAGTCATCATTCGCTCTCTCTTAAGATGGGATCCTAATGAACCCAAACTTCTCCCCAAGAAAAAAGTCCAACGAAGCCCCAAGAAGAAGAAAAAGACCAGGTCCCCAAGAAGAACTTCTCTAGTGGCGGGACCCTCCTCTTACCAGACACCACCCCAGAAAAGGAAAAGAAGCCCCCAGAAAAAGAAACAGAGAAAAAGTCCCCAGAAAAAGAAAAGTCCACAGAAGAAAACTAGTCGCAAGAGAGGCACTTCAGCCAGGAAGCAACTTTATACTCGCAAACCACGACCTGCCACGGCGGTGACCGCATCTCCGGCAGCCTCACGTTCATCCACTTCTCCGTTGATGACACCAAGAACTGAAGAGTACTTGGAGACGTTGATCACACCAAGAACTTCTCCGTTGATCACCCCGAAAAGAACTTCCCCAGTGGCAGGACCCTCCAATTTAGTGGCAGTGGCTGCTGCTCACAAAGTACCTTTTCCCAAAATCAAAGTCCATGAAAGATTGGGCATGTTACAAAGTTTACTGGAATTGTCCAAGCAAGAACTGGCTCGATTTAGTCCGTTGCGTACCCCAGCACGACGTGTCATGCCTGTCCTCAAACTGATACGCCGTAAAGACAATCAGTGGCGACGCGTTCCAGTATAAAAAAGGTGTGTGACCAAGTAGGGTATCAGTGTTTTTTTTGGTGCTTCTGAAGACTCAAAGATGTCACCCTCCAGAAAACCCCAAGGAAAGAAAAGGAAAGGACTACCACCACGTTTAGTCAAACATGGGGACATGTTATCTGTCCTGTCCAAAGCTTCTCCACCCCTACGAAAAAAACTCATTCAATCGGCCTCCAAAGAGGTCATCGATACCGTGTGCGAATGTTGTTTGAACGTCTTGAAAGGCACGATCCCTTTGTCCAAACACCAGAAACAATGCTTAAGCAAACATCGTCACGTTCTTCAGAAAATGGTTTAAAAGAAAATTCCGATTCGTCAAAAAAAGAAGATGTTGGTCCAACGTGGAGGCATTTTACCTCTCTTGTTAGGCCCCATACTGAAAGGAGTCTTGAGAACCATGTTGGGAGGACTGGTGGGAGCAAGATAAAAAGGCCCTCGGAAGTCCCAAGATTTCAGAATCGACCCCTGACAACCCCATGGAAGGACGAAACCTAGCTTTAGTGCCTTACAAACGATGGATGGAATACCATCGTTGGCAAGAACAACGCACCCCGCATTTACCTCCCAATCCCCATTTGAGCGAGATGTCCCAGTTACAACACGAATTGCAGTCCTTGATGGATCGCCAAGATTTGTCCGAAACAGAAAAATCGCAAAAGTACGGTCAACTCTTGCAACGACTGCAACTCTTTCACCAGAAAACTTTAGACGAAACAGCTCTTCCCACTCTGAAAGATTTTAAGACCTTGATGAAAAGTCCAGCACCATCACCAGTACCAGTACCAGTACCACCAGTACCAGTGACCAAGACAGAAAAAGGAGAAGAAGAAGAAGAAGAAGGGTTTCAAACTCCACCAGAAAAAGTACGCAAGTTAACAACACCACCTACCTCCAGAATTGGATGGATTAAAAAGATGATGGCCACCCCTTCTTCATCAGAAGAGAAAAAGAAAGTGAAGACAGAAGTGAAGACAGAAGTGAAACAAGAACCGATATCCCCCGCTCACACATCGTCCTCCTTGACACCTATTGCCGGTCGCACACGCAAAGCATTGCAATCCAAGAAAATACCCCAAGAGAAAAAGAGTAGCATCCTCCAAGAGTGGGTGTCTTATTAACACACCAATCAACACAAAAAAATGGAAAAAGTCTTAGCCAGCATTTACTACGATCCCTCGCATCCTGCAGGTTACGCAGGAGTTCAAAAATTGTATCGTGCTGCCAAAACGCAACTGAAAAGTCTCCGTTTACCTCAAGTGCAACGATGGTTACAAGAACAAGCTACCTACACTTTACACAAACCCATTCGACGCAAGTTTGCCAGAAGTCGCACCCGAGTGGAAGGCATCGATCATCAATGGCAAAGCTGATTTAGCCGATGTCTCTCATTTGGCCAGCTACAATCGTGGCTACAAATATTTGTTTTGTGTCATCGACGTCTTTTCCAAATTTGCTTGGGTCGTGCCCTTGACTTCCAAATCGAGCAGCGAGTTAGTGCGAGCCCTGCAACGAGTGTTGAAACAAAGTGGCCGTCACCCTCTTCGATGGCAAACGGACAAAGGCACCGAATTTCTGAACCAAGCTTTCCAAAATGAATTAAAGAAACGTGACATTCCTTTTTTTACCACCGAGAATCCCGAAACCAAAGCCAGCATCGTGGAACGTTTTCAACGCACTTTGAAAGAACGCATGTGGAAATATTTTACGCATCACCACACTCTGAAGTACATCGACATCTTACCGCACCTGGTGCATGCGTACAACCAATCTTACCATCGAAGCATCGGACGTGCCCCGCAAGAAGTGACTCCCGAGAACGAAGTGTTGGTGTTTGAGCGCCTGTTTGGTACGTCCCCGACGAGGGCTGTCCCCAAGAAAAGTGGAATGTTGGCCGTAGGAGATTGGGTGCGCATTGGCAAAACCAAACGCACTTTCGACAAAGGTTACTTACCAAACTGGACGACCGAATTCTTTCATGTCACTGGACGAGTGCATGGCCGTCATCCTGCCGTCTATAAATTGGAAGACATGAACGGAGAAGTGCTCAAATGAACGTTTTATTTGCCCGAGTTACAACGTGTCACCAAAAAAGAAGACGACGTGTACGACATCGAAAGCATTCTCGAACGCAGAACCCGTAAAGTGGGCAAACGACGTGTCAAAGAAGTCAAAGTACGTTGGAAAAGATATCCACCCAGTTTTGATTCTTGGATCGACGCTTCGCAAGTCATCGACTATAAAAAGAAGTGACCATCATGCCCTTTCACACAGACGCAGCTACGTCGACCACTCCTTCACCTAGTTCTTCTGTGCAAGATTTAAAAAAACAACCCTTGTGGGTGTGGTGTGGAGAATGTGTGCCTAAAACGCAAATCGTCTTTTTCTGCCAAATCTTCGTGGTGTATTGTGTCATCGGGGCAGCCATTGCCAATTTGAGTTTACAACAAGGAGACAAACAATTGTGGACCATTTTATTGAGCAGTTGCATCGGTTGCCTGCTTCCCAATCCCTCCCTGAAATTCTCTTCCAACGTTAACCACGGGAACCTTGTGTCCAGTACCAGTGCCAGTCACCACTCCAACCACAACCAGAACCCCATTTTGGGCGGAGACACGCCTCTGACGTCCAGTAACCCCTTGGATAGCCACAGAACTCTGGAATTATGAGTCACCAAAACCAATTTTACTTAACCTTACCCAGTGACAGTTCCATGGAGGTGTTTCCCCACAACACGTTGTGCTGTTACACGGCCAAATTACCTCAGGCCATCCCCTTAGATCACGAAGCCCCTTGGTAAAAATGATTCATCCAACACAAATCAAAAACATCACTGAAACTCAAAACACTTTTGACGTCGAAATTCTGGACCCAGCAGTGCAGGAAAAAATGACGAACAGTCCTCAGCATAGATCACATCTTGCGAAGGACCCAATACCCCGTAACAGCAGTGACACTTCTCCTCCTCTTTACGTTTATCACTTTAAAATTAACTCAGGCCATTATTTTAGTGGTCAACATCTGGTGGAGGCCATCGCTGACAAATTCTATGCAGCCTTTGACAAAGTTCTGACCGCAGCAAAAAAACGTGTCACCATCGAGTACCACAAACAGTCTCATCGTCTACTCATTAAATTTGAAAGTGAGGATAGAATTATACGTATTAAATTTTGCCCTGGATTGTATGACATTTTGGGTGGAGACCTCAATTTGGTCACGGATAAGCAAACCAAAAAGATTCACATCGCAGACATTGACAACAACGGGCATTTTGCGAGGTATTTTCGTTTCCCGGTAGAACTGAACCAGGGACTGAATTTGATCTTCGTGTACTCCGATGTGGTGGAGTACAACGTGGTGGGACACACCTCTGTGCCGTTACTGCGTGTCATTCCTTTCAAAGTAAATTCTGCCACGGCCACTGACGAGGAAGGTGGAAACACTTATCACGTTCACCTCGAATTTGTCCATCCTCACTATTTCCCTGTCAGCAAGTCGTATTTGGACACGGTCAACATTGCTATAAAAGGAGATTTGGGACAAAATATTCCATTCACCAAAGGAAAAGTCACGGTGAAACTCCATTTTCGAAAACGGTTCTCTCACGACTCGTAAGTCATGTATCCAGTGTACCGAAGGGTTGCTCGACAGCGAGGACACGGTTTAGGAGATATGTTAAAATCGGCCTTTCGTTCGGTGGCCCCGGTGTTGAAACCGATGGTGATACGCGGATTGCACGCATTCAAAGATGCGGCACTGACGCAAGGCAAAGAATTTCTCCAAAATGTCATCATCGACAAACAAAACCCTAAAGAAGCTTTCATGAGGGCAGGCAAAAATGTCTTGCTGCAAACGGGCAAAGACCTTTTGGGCCAACGAGACACACCTATAAACGCCCTGCACGCTACCGAGTCAGGCATTCAGCAAGGACAAGGCAGAAAGAGACGACGAAGAAAACACCCTTTCACCAGACTTCACACGTCTAAAGCGAGAAAGGCCAAGAAAAGAAGAACCGTTCGAGACTTAGACGTTTTCGATTATTGAGACACAGAGAAAAAAATGATGCACCGAGAATCTTGCGCCTGTTCCAAAACGGAACTGGACATGTTTGCCATGCCCCCCACGATGATGACGATGTAAGAATCCCAATGGGTGGAATTTCACCCCGTCTCCTCATTGACCGATTCCGCTCCCATCGAGTTTGAAATCAAGGGACAGCCCGAAGATTACATCGATCTGAATAGCAGTTACTTGTACTTGAAAGTCAAAGTTCTAGATAAGGATAACAGTGCAGTAGCAGCCACTGAAAATATAGCTTCCGTCAACAATTTCATGCATTCCTTGTTCAGCTCAGTGGATTTGTACTTGAACAGCAAACTGGTCAGCAGCAGCATGGATACTTACCCTTACCGTGCCTACCTGGAAAATCTCTTGACGTACGGAATAGATGCCAAGAATACTCATCTCAATGCCTGTGTGCTATGGGAACCTGACGAAGCGAAGGAGTTTGACACATTAAAAAAAGACAATGACGACTTTGTGGAAAGACAAAGCAAAATCCTAGGTGGGAAGAGTTTAGAACTGATGGATCGTTTGCATTTGGACATGTGGTTGCAAGAGAAATTTTTGCTGAAAGGTGTCAATGTCCGCTTGAGACTGAATCGTAGCAGTACCGCTTTCCATTTGTTGGCTGATGATGATGCTACTACTGGTGGCAATCCTAAAAGCAAAATCGAACAGGCCAAACTCTACGTACGACGCGTGGAAGTGTTACCTAAAGTGGGAAATGACATCAGTCAAACGTTGAGCAGAACGACCGCCAAGTATCCCATACGACGTGTGGAAGTGAAAACGTTCACCATTCCTGCTGGACAGCATTGCATGATCGAAGATCATCTGTTTCAAGGACAGTTACCCAAGCGTTTAATCCTTGGTATGGTCCTGAATTCAGCCTTCGAAAAAAAATCCTTTCAACTTTCAACACTTCAACGTGAAGAAAATCGAAGTGAGTCGCGATGGCAAGACCTTGTGTACCAGACCTTTCGAACCTGACTTTAGTGACACGAAGTTGAATTACTTGAGATCGTACTTGTCCTTGTACGAAGCCACCGGGCAGTTAGGGACCAACACCAGTCACGGCATTACGTACGAAGATTACGCAGGAGGCTATGCTTTGTGGGCTTTCGATTTCACTCCAGACCAGGGCAGCGACGAGGGACATTTCTACCCTATAAAATCTGGCCAGATTCGTGAGGAACTTCAGGTTGCAGACCCACTGAAAGAGACAGTGAACGTCCTCCTGTATGCAGAATTCGATAATACGATAGAAATCAACAGTTTGAGAGAAGTCATTCTAGATTATTAGAAGCCATGGAAGACTGTTCTCCCTCTTTACCTAGTGGAGAAGCTTTGAAGATGGAATGTGAGGAGACCGTGGAAGGAGAATCCCAACAAAGACGAAAAGGACATCGTGATCAAGTCGAGATGTCCAGAACAAGAACAGCAATTGGTCTCCTACTGTGCTACATACCTGGCAGACACAATTACGATATGGATGAAGCATGATTACTATGAATGTCAAAACATCAGTCAAGAAGAAAAATTCAACGAATATCTGGAGGAAGCTTGGAGTCTTTTTAAAAAAGACGTGTTACGTTGGTGGTATAAAGACTTGCGTGAACATTTCTGTCCTCCATTAACGACTCGAGACATCCATTACATCAGAGCCCTCTTTGACAAATTCAAAGAGAAAGTCGAGATCGAAATTGATCACTTATTATCAGCAAAAGAACATTTAGTGACTTATTTTGATTGTGATTTTTCTAGAAACGATGAGAAAGTAAATCGTTGATTTTTGACTAGTATTCTTATTTTGTTGTCTTCAGCTAGGAAACGTAGTGTCCATCCATGACTCAATGACTCGCAACAGTGGAAATCACAATTTCATTCACAACTTTGCCAACCCTGTTTAAAGTAGAGTGTAAATTGAAAAAAAATGTTTGTCATTTGAAAAAAATGTTTGATGTTATATTGTTGGATTATTGTTAAAAAATGTTAGAGTTGTTGGTTAATGTTAAGTGATTTTGAATAAAAAATGTTGTGTTTTGAAAAAAAATGCCTTTGTGGATTGTTTGGCTATAAGAATGTTGATTTATGCTCTTTGACTTCTTACTATCCCTCTCATGACACTCATTGACCGTTGCGGCTCGAAAACCGTAGAGGGATGTTTTCCTTCACGTCCGCGCTTTGACTTTAAGAACCGGGTTGTTTCCAGTCTAACCATCCATTGTCGACTCATCCTCCTACGAAGATGTGCTCCAAACTAGCTAAGCTAAACGAAGTCTACGTGAATTTGCATAGGGTCAGACACAGTCTGATACCGAAGCCAGAAGAGATAGAGAATGTGAGAATGTTAAAAGTCACTGAAGACCTGATAGAAGAGCTCTTCAGAGAAGAAGTGAACAGGGAGAAAGAAGAATGGACAGAGAAGTACAGACTTCAGAGACAGCAGCACCAACAGCAACAACAACAGCAACAGCAGCAGCAGCAGCAACCTGAACCTGACAGAGGCTTTGTCGATTGTCGTATCGACACCAAAGAGTTCTTCTTCTCTTTCCGAAGAAGCAGACCTATTGCCAGAAAGTCTATCCTCAGAGGACATCGCATTCTTAGAAACTAAAAGATTGCCATAGCAAACAAAAAAAGACAACAAAAAAACCCAGCCCTTTTCAGGGCTACCCAATACTCTAGAAAAGAAATAACCATCCATTTGCCAATGTGTGTAGGTAGAGTAGTGTGAATATAAACACTAACTCTTTTTTTCATAGTGCGAGTGTATGTGTTTGTGTGTTTGTGTTTGTAACATCTCACGTACGTTGGTGTGGATAGTAGATTAAGATCAATTTTTTGGCTGTTTGAGGTGTGGGGAGAGTAGATTTGGGGGTTGGATTGCTTTGCGTATGTGGATAGTATCTTGAAGTGATTAATAAAATTTTTTTTTAGAATAGTGATGAGCAGTATAAAAAAGTGACTAAGTGTTTCTTTTAAGTCCGCACGTTTTAAGTGATGATCTAGGTTATATCAATTTTGTGTCTTGGGGGATGTTTTCCTTCACGTCCGCGCTTTTAGTATAAATTAAAAGTCACTCGTCAGTCCAGCTACCCTTGTTGATTGATCAACACTAGAAAAATGAGTAGAATGAGCAGCAGACTGACTAAATTAATGGAACTTCAGATGCATCTGGAGTATGCCAGACGCCTCCTGAATGAGCTGGCTGCAGAGGCCCTTGTGGAAGAAGCCAGGATAGAACAGGAGGAAGAAGAAAGAAAACTGAAAGAAGAGGAAGAAAAAAAGAGAGGGATAGATTCTCACGTGTTCATGATACAGAAATGTGAGGTGAAGCCCTGGGTGATGGAACCTCCACAGGCAATGACTGCACCACAGTTACAACCACAACAAGAACAAGTACAGGACCCACAAGAGGTAAGGAGACCAATTGTTCATCCTCGAATGAGGAATAGAAGACAAAGAAGACAAAGGGAACAAGAAGTGTTCACTATTCGGCAAGCGGAGGAGTGGGATAGTGAAGCCACTCAACCCTCGTCAGCTCTTCTAACCACTTCAGTCAATTGGACCAATGATTGGAGTAGGCGTTGTGTCTGTGGTGCCAGACCCGGAAGGTGCCACCATTAGCCAGGTGCCTCTGAAGTTCCAAAAACAGTCCTTTTCAGGGCTACCCAATACTCAAGAAAAGAAATAACCATCAATTTGCCAATGTGTGTTGGTAGAGTAGTGTGATAATAAACACTAACTCTTTTTTAATAGTGCGAGGGTATGTGTATGTGTTTGTGTGTTTGTGTTTGTGTTTGTAACTGCTCACGTACGTTGGTGTGAATAGTAGATTATGGGTTTCTTGATTGTTTCTTAGCGTATGTGGAGAGTATAGTTTGGGTTTTGTAACGGCTCACGTACGATTGTGTGGATAGTAGATTATGGATTTTGTTTATTGTTTCTTAGCGTATGTGGAGAGTATAGTTTGGGTTTTGTAACCGCTCACGTACGATTGTGTGGATAGTAGATTATGGATTTTGTTTTAATGATTTGCGTGTGTAAATAGTAGATTTGGGGTTTGTTTATTGTTGCTTCACTTATGTGGATAGTATATTATATGAAATGAGAAAAGTAGGGGATGTTTTCCTTCACGTCCGCGCGTTGTTTGGTCATGATCTAGGTAAGATCAATTTTATGTCTTAGGGGGGTGTTTTCCATCACGTCCGCACTTTTAGTATAAAACTAACGGTGTTTGCCATTGGAGCCCAAGCGTTACGTAACAAAAAATCAACATCTCCAGGTGAAGACCTGTTAGGCTACGAATTTTACAAAAAAATACCTCCAAACATGGAAAATATAATTCTCCAACTAATTAACCAAATATGGCAAACAGGGAGCATACCAACGACCTGGAAACAAGCAATAGTCATTGCCATACCCAAACCCGGGAAAGACCCTACAAATATTAATTCCTACCGCCCAATCTCCCTGACCAACACCCTGTGTAAACTTATGGAGACTATGATAAATAACCGATTAAAACACCACCTAAGACAAAACAAATTATTATCAGAGAATCAAAGCGGATTTAGACCTAGACGATCTACTATAGATCAACTCATCCGGCTAGAAGCCAACATCAAACTTGCTTTCAATGCAAAAAGGAAGAAAGACCGACATCTTATTGCGATCTTCTTAGATCTAGAAAAAGCCTTTGACATGGTGTGGACCAAAGGACTCGTATCCAAACTCAACCAGTATGGTATTACAGGACGCATGCACTGCTGGATCTCTAACTTTCTAACTGGAAGACAGATTAAAACAAGAGTAGGGGATGCACACTCAGAAAAACACACATTGGAAAATGGAACACCACAAGGGAGTGTGATTAGCC
Source organism: Sinohyriopsis cumingii (assembly GCA_028554795.2). Lineage (NCBI taxonomy): Eukaryota > Metazoa > Mollusca > Bivalvia > Unionida > Unionidae > Sinohyriopsis > Sinohyriopsis cumingii. The sequence continues at coordinate 128,255,981 of CM068835.1, forward strand.
CCACTCTATTCAACATCATGATCAATGAACTCAGCAAATACGTCAACACCAACCAAGTGGAACTTTCTCAATTTGCTGATGATAGTGGTATCTGGAAAGCAGGCAACCCAAACAGCCAAGAAATTATCAAACAAATTCAACTCAACCTAGATAAGATAGGAACCTGGGCTGACAATTGGGGCTTCAAAATATCCAAAACCAAAACTGTAGGAATGCTTTTTTCCCCAACGAATAAGTGTAAAATAACATACCCTAAATTATATCTACAAAAACACCAATAAACTTTGTCAAAAATACATACTTTCTAGGAATGTTGCTGGATGAACAATTAAACTGGCAATCTCATATTACCAACATCATACAGAGATGCAATAAAGATCTAAATCTACTTAAAAACATAAAGGGAACAACATGGGGAGCAGATCAACAACGTATGTTAATGATATATAGGTCACTAATTAGATCCAAATTAGACTATGGCTGCCAGGTATATGCATCGGCAAGCACAAAACTACTTCACAAACTAAACAACATACAGTATAAAGCACTAAGGCTCCGCACAGGAACACTCCCAAACATTGCCCTAGAAGAACTACAAATCCTTACAGGGGATTTACCCCTATACCTAAGAAGGGAGGAACAAACCCTTAGGTATGCCACCAGGAACTCCATACACTCGGATAATAACCCCACCAAAAGTACAATCACCAAATGCCGAATAACATTTAGGCCAAAACTTGTCCCAAATCCACCGGCAGCCAATAAGGTACATACGCTCTGTACCGAAATAGGACAATGGGGACTACAAGCTGAACAACACCAATTAATAGACATAACACCATGGAAAAATAGGACTCCAGACATCAACCTGACAGCACAAAAAATTGGATCCAAAAACGAAAACCCAATAGGACTCTTAGCAGAAATACAAAAGATCATAACGGAAGAGTACCCGACTCATGTTAAAATCTACACAGATGGCTCCAAATCGCAAGAGTTAAAAAGAACGGCAGCAGCTGTGGTAATCCCAGAATATAACATCGAAATAACTGAAAGACTCCCAGACGACTGCTCAATCTACACAGCTGAATTTTGGGCCATAAACGAGGCACTAAACTGGATTACACTTTCAACCACAAAACAACACGTAATCATCACCGACTCCCTCAGTGTACTTAAATCACTAGAATCTGGTATTTCCAAAAGTAGAGCAAATCTCATGGAAAAAGCGCTACAAACAATAAGGGAAATAGATACCAAACAACAGAAACTAACATTCCTGTGGGTACCCTCACACATTAACCTACCAGGAAATGATAAAGCAGACCTAAGTGCAAAATCCAGCCTCACAAAAAATACCTATCTGACCATGCAATACAGCGTTACAGAAATATATAGTCAAATAACTCAGAAAATCAACCATAAATGGCAACAAACATGGGACAACAGCATCAAGGGCAGACACCTATACCAATGGCAAAAAAAAGGTGGAGAGACATATTACAATACCTAGAACACTGGAAAGCCCAGATATCAGAATCATAAATCGAATAAGGACCGCTAAAACCTTACTCAAGGGAAGCTTTGGAAGACATCTCAACAAAGGAATGGACAACCACACCCATTGTCCCCATTGCACCAGCACAGAGACCCTGGAACACGTTTTTAATCAGTGCACCTATTACCACTCGCACAGAATGGAATTTCAAAAATAACAAAAGAAAATCGGATCGCCCTACAAATATCCAGACTTCATAAATCCCAAAACAAACAGCAACAAAGACCTAACATACAAAAACATAATAACATACTTAAAACAAATAAACAAGTATGACAAGATATAACCCAATGAGTTGAGAGCATTAATTGCTAGCTGAAAAGCACACTCAAGGTAAAAAATATAAACAGGATAACACAAAATACAGGCTACCAAACACACATCAATAACGAGAACAGGCACCTTTGAGAAGTCCCCAGGACCTGATTATTCAGCAAAGGTGCCTCCATACTCGATATATAAAAAAGAAGAATAACTAACTTTAAAAACAATACAAATCTTTACAAAAAAAAATATTAAATAAAATAAAATAGCAATTTTAAAAATAAAAACTAAAAATAAAATAAAATAAACTAACGAAAAGGGAATGGGGAAAAAAAATATCTTTAAGAAAATGGTGAGACAGGCACCTTTGATAAGTCCACCCGGACCTGAGTATTCAGCAAAGGTGCCTGCACCCATAAAGTTATTAAAATACATGTATGTACCAATCTTCCCTTCTCTACCTTCCAACTTTGCATGTCTATATTCTAACTATAACATCTAAGGTCTGACAACAAGAACAGAATACATTAACTCCCTAAATTTAGATATATAAGGTGACATAAGCCCAGTCATCAGGACCCTCCGCACAAGGCGGAACTAAACTAAAGTCACAACAAAACTTATCATTAATAACACACTACACAGGGAGCACAGGACTTTTTCAGACCAAGTGCTGACAATTTTAACTATTAAAAAAAAAAAAAAATATTATTATTATATTAGAGTTTGAGGCACAATGATAATTAAGATAATGGTGTGTGGCAGTTGAGCAGAAGGGGACTCCAACAAGAAAAAACCAGCAACCCACAACAACGATGACAGAAAGAAGACACAGACATCGGTCAATTGCCTCAAAAGAAGCTCTCACATTGGCTATTAGAGGGCTCTTCAGACATACCAATTTTTTTTTGGCCCTAATTCAATATGATCATTTTTGGACACCGCCATCAAAATTCAAAACTTAAAAATTACAATACAAGAACTGAAAGTAACGGGTGACAAACACCTAATTGATTGGCATCATTTATTTTTATTTTTATTTTTTATATACATACACAAAAGTACACTCTGTACATAAACAAAAGAAAAGAAAACTGCTATAGGTTAACATAAACAAATCTAACAACGATCAAGATCAGGATAATTACAGTGGCTAACACGACATTGATATATTTAACGTCCATTAGTACAACTGGACTCGATTTGAACAATAGGCTTTGGCGTTTCTAACAACATGGACCTGTGACGTCGGGCTCCTCCTGGACTCATGCCTTCCCTCCCTTGCCACGGACAGACATTGTAATTAAGTAATGCGGTCATCGCATATAAACACGGGGATGTAGTGGCACCATTCCTACAAACCCGATCAAATAAATAGCCTGGTCATCAGGCATTAACAAGACGCAAAAGTACTAGTACGTAAGCGTCTATAATTCAATATTCATTCATTCATTCATTGGAGCCCATTCTACGGAATAAGCAAACAAGAAGATGCCAGCAGCTTCAGCTTTGTACAACAACCTTATGGGAAGTTGGTATTGGATGGTGGATGGATTGAATGCAGCAGAAAGGCTTGAACAGGAATGGAGGCATGCAGTGACAAAAGACTTCGTCTCAAGACAAGTAACCAGCCTCCACTTAGCCATCAATATTGTAAAAGAAATGATAGAGGATGAGGAGAAGAGAATCAGAGGTTTAATTAACCCACCGTATGTAAAAGTGGGCAAGTTGAAAGAAGCCATAGTTTATGTGACGAGTGTAAGGTGTTTTTTAGAAGACATTGTAGAATGGACAGATTGGTCTTTTGTGAAGTGGGGCTTAGACAAGCTTAAGAAAGCGGAAGAAGTAATGAGGAATGTGCTGACCGAAGAGGTCAAGAAGATCAAAGAAAAGTGGTCAAAGGAAAGAAAAGAAGAAGAAAATAGAAAGAAAAAGGAAGAACTAGAAAAACTAAACTCAAACTGGATGAAAATCCAAGAGAAGTTCCGAGCCATGGGTCACCCGGACTGGATGCCGGAAACAGAAAAGAAGAAGAAAGGAATGATGGAAAAAATAAGAGGATGGTGGAAGAAGTTAAGGAGTTAGAAGAAGAAGAAGAAGAAGAAAAAACCCAAAGGCCCTTTTCAGGGCCACCCACATTTCTCGAAAAGAGATAGCCTTTCGATTGCCTACCCCTTTATAAAAAAATTTAAAAAAAAAAATCCCATGTTCAATTCCCCTTGTCCCTAAAGTAGTTTTTTTTTTCTAACATGTTCAATTCCCCTTTGTCCCTAGACAAACCCAAACTCTATTCCCATGTTCAATTCCCCTTGTCCCTAGACAGACCCAAACTCTATTCCCCATGTTCAATTGCCTTTGTCCCTAGAATCGATATTTTTTTTTTTCATTGTTCGAATGCCTTTGTCGCTAAAATCAATATTTCCTTTTTTTCCTTTCTCCACTGTTAAATTCCATTGTCGCTAATCTTACCCAGGGTTTTTTGCCCATGTTAATTTCCATTGTCGCTAATCTTACCCAGGGTGGTTAATGTTAAATTTCCATTGTCGCTAATCTTACCCAGGGGGTGTTTTAAATGTTAATTCCCATTGTCGCTAATCTCACCCCTTTCACTACTCGTGTGCGTTAATTTATATGTTCACAACATCTTTATTATATAAATATTTAATGAAGAATACAAAAGCAAATGTATGAAAATAATGACATAAATAATTTAATTTATGGTATTTATATAAGCAACGATGAAATGGAAAATCATCCCATAAAATGTCTCAGGATAAAAAACAAAGAGCTGCTCAGTGAAACACCGAGGTACTTAATTCAACAATTATTGTTCACATCGTTGCTCTGTTAAATCACTTCCTCGTCCAGATAAATGACATTTACAGTAAAATGTACCTCGCACTCGTTTCTAACACTTTCCCAACTTCGAGGTGAATTCTATGGATTGTACCTCGAATGTACGGTGGCGCTCTACAGTTTCGTATTTTGCATAGGGTTAGATTTTTAAAGAAAAGAAATTCCGAGGTTTTCTAAATAGGTTAAACTGACTGTTTAAAAAGACCATTATTTGTTAGGCATTGTTAATTCCCTACATGTTTGTGTATTATTGATTGGTGAAGTTTGGATTATAGAATATACAGCTGGGCCTTACTTCAGATGTGCACTTTTGCTATTTTAGAAACAAGGGCTGGCCGAGTAGTTACCAATAATCAGGTTTGGTTTCATTCAGAACATTTCGGTCCTGCATTCAGTCAATGCCAATACAAATAAAGCCAAGGTGGTCCTGATAGATTGGAGTTTTTACTTTGCGGAAAAATTTCTAGCGAAAAATACGTGATTTTTCTGGAAATTACTGCGGTGATATACAGCTGAGAAACAAATTTGTCCTGCAGAAATAACCAAGGTATTTCCGAATGGGCTATCGCAGTACTGTAATTGCGGAATGTCACATCATACGAATATACCGGCGCCCTTTAAAACCGTAACCGAAATCCAAAGTCGGCCGGGTGACCCCAGCTAATCATTTGGAACAATCTCGGCTCTTTCTGCGAGATAAAAATATGCCTCATAGGTATGTCGGCTCAATAATTTAATTAAGACTCATACATATAGATCCCAAACCCTTGTTAGGAGAATAGCCAAGGCTGTCCGAATGGTAGCTCGACAGTGGCATAATAATAATAATAATAATGAGGACTTTATATAGCGCCTAATCTTTAGAAGCTCTAGCGCTTTAAAACATTAGACAACACCTATAACATAAAAAAACATATAATAATATGATTACAAAAAACAAACACCACGAAATTAGGAAACATAAAAAACATGCTGAAAATATTTAAGGTAAGAAACATTATTAGGTCTTTAAGTTTGTTCTTGCAGTCGAAATAAGTGAGTTTTAAGAGCTCTCTTGAATGAAATCACTGTATCTTTGTGTCTAAGTTCAGTGGGCAATTCATTCCACGTTGCTGGGCCCTGGTATGCAAAAGAACGCTGTCCATATGACTTTGTTTTCACAGTGGGAATAATGAGTATACGATTGTCAGAAGAGGAGCGTAAGTATCTTTTTGGTGTGTACACATGGGTGAGGTCGGATAGGTATGTTGGACTGGAGTCCGTCAGTGAAACGTAGCAGAGAGAACACATTTTGTGTTTGAGTCTGGATCGAATGGATAGCCAGTGTAAGGTATAGAAAGGAAAGCAAAAAATGGCGTACTCTTAGTATGATCCAAGCAGCTGTGTTTTGAACTTTTTGAAGTTTCCGCAATATATATATGTTCCTCACATCTGTAGAATATGGCAGGAGCATAATAAAAACAAGAGGCCTATGTGGGTACTATGAGATTGCCCACCTGACTATCATTAACCTATTAAACACTATGTGGGTACTATAAGATCGCCCACCTGACTATCATTAGCATATTAAACACTATGTGGGTACTATGAGATCGCCCACCTGACTATCATTAGCCTATTAAACACTATGTGGGTACTATGAGATCGACTACCTGACTATCATTAGCCTAATAAACACTATGTGGGTACTATGAGATCGCCCACCTGACTATCATTAACCTAATAAACACTATGTGGGTACTATGAGATCGCCCACCTGACTATCATTAGCCTAATAAACACTATGTGGGTACTATGAGATCGCCAACCTGACTATCATTAGCCTAATAAACAAATGGAAGAGAAGTTGTTCGTGATATCTGGGTCAGTAGAATCTTTTCGATTTCTTCCAATGCTGCTGATTCTATACATAACAATATAATTGTTTTAAAGTTTATCTGGTTTTTGTATCATTATTCATATCTGACAGCACATCAGCAAATTGTTTAGTAATACTGCAAATTCCTTATCCCAGGATGTTTGTGTAAAAATTCTTACATAGAGATGTGCAAATGTTTTTCTAATTTACTAATGGCAGCCATTATTGATGGTGAAATGGCACAATTTGCACAAATCTGAACGTCGTACAAAGTAGAAAACCTTCCGCCAAGAAAAAGGCATCATTCGATGTCGGGACGCTTATTGTCAAGTTTGGTTGAAAATAGCCTGAAGATGTTTGAAAAGATGTTAAAGACGGTATTTACCCTATGGTCTTAAACTAAGTAACGGCTCAAAGCCAACAGGTTTTGTAAAACTTAACAAATAATTTAATTCTCTAAATTGTAAAATGAAAATTTAAGACGAACATACTGTATTGTGAGTTAAATCAGAATTCTAAAAGAATAGTGTTTCGAATAAATTCCAGGTCTTGAATGTTCTAATATACCAATATCCTCGAATATGCTGAAGTGCCAACAGTCTTGATGTATCACAATGGCATTGTCCAAAACTGCTTTAATAAATAAACAATAATCCCAGAATAACATTTTAGTCCAATGCCAATGAACACTTTTTACTTCAACTGAATAATACAAACAAATCAGTCCCCATATTTTATATCTAAACACATCATTAAATACATCTGCACACTGATTTTAAAACAAGAACATAGGAAATAGGAATAAATTAACTGTCCACATCTTCACTTTATATACAGCCTATGGCTCTAAGTCGCAATACTTTCCTACTTGATCTCCCGGGTGACATATCTCACAATGCATACCCACGTCGCAGTAGAACCTATCTGTCATAATCATCCAATGAAAAGAGTTAGATTTAGGCATTCTTGGTATGTATTTAAAAAGTCAATTGTTTATACTTTAGAATATGAGGTCATGGTGTAGTTGTCTGTTTCGTCGACAGTGTACAGTGAGTAATAAGGTCTTGGTGATGATCCTGAAGTGGAATCTGTGTTCCATTGCACGCTGGTTTGTTTACAGTCCAACCTTTAAAAAAAAATGGCGGTGAACCTTTGACAAGAACTTCATTGTGAAGTCATCTTTGTGAAGGTATTTTAGATTAAGGTATTTGTATTGATTGTCATACAGTTCAGTACTGAGAAACAAACGTAGAAAAAATACAGTAAAATAAATTGTGTCCTATGTCCATACGAAGTCAGGCGAACGCCGACGCCATATTGTCAAGTGATCGAAACAACTGCTATCGGGGTGCACAACCCGTGGCCCGCAGGATGAAATCCCGTTAACGTGTTCTGCCCTGCACTAAGGGCAAATTAAAACAACCCAGAAATCTGGCCAGTGAACAGTAATTATATTAACGAAATTAGTGTTTGCGGCCCTCGAGTGGTGTTAGAAAATGCAATCTGGCCCTTGGCCGAAAAAGTTTGTGCATCCCTGGCAGAGCTATTTAATCTAACCGAGGCACATTTATTCCTTTAATATATTGTTTCTTAGTGACACAATGTGATATTAACTATTACTTTTGGTTTGAACCAAAGCAGTCTTAATCTTGTGTTCCGGCTTAACCACCAGTTCGTCATATATTTATTTGTACAAATATTATTGCTAGCAGGCGAAGATGAAGGAAAGAGGTACACACAAAGATATTTTGTTAATGTTGCACATTTTACACAGCGTTATGTACAAAATTCCTTCCGCAATAGATTCCATGATAAGTTTTACGTCGAAATTGATACGAGGTGATGTACGATATCCTAAATATCGCCAAAGGATAAGACAAAAGTATCACCCCACTTTTACGAGGAGGTGAGGATACCGATTGTTTCCAAATATTACTCTTCACACCACTTCATCTAAATCATACTAGTTGCAATAAATTCCTTGATCAATTTTACATCGATATTGATATATGTCGTTGCACATGACATCTCGTACTTTACCAAATATTAGGATCGAGATAGCAACCCTTTTACACAAGGGGTGAATGTGACGCTATAAAGAAAATGTCTCCGTGCACACATATATGTATTATACTATAGTTTTAAAAAACTCCGGTCTCGTCAAAGTTTTAGGAAAGAATGACTAGACAGGACCGGATAACCATAATACGCATAATTTTATACAACTACTATACCTTACGCCATTTTTTTGTTTTCCTTTCTGTACGTAAAAAGTAAATAAATAAATAAAAAAAAAAATGAAATGGTATAAAATGGACAGTACTAACACAAAGACGACATAGCAGGATTAAAGCAATATGGCATCCACATGTAACATTCGGGACGTTAGACTGGTCCCTTGCCAACATCACTAAAATTTAAGGACCGTGATATAGAAAACAGCGGCAAGACCTGGAGTCAGAGGAGAGAAGTATGTCATAAAATCAACTGGGAAGGAAAACAAAGGGACCAACTCCAGGGATCTTTTGAGTATGACCCAACGTAAAAAAATATGATAAAATGCAAATAGCAAACTCTGAACAAAACATAAATAAATTTTCTTCAAAATTCTTCACTTCTTTTACAGAAAAAACAAACACCAACACTCAAGAGGCCTACAAGAACTACCCAGTCCAGCAGCTAACAACATTTCTAAGCTACACAGCTACCATTTCGCCGAAATTATCTGAGAGAAAAAAGGACTGCGGAGAAATATAAAGAAGCAGAAGAAAAACGGGGAACTTTTGCTTAAAAAGCCCTTCTAAGGGCTACTAATACTGCCTCTTATCCAGGGAACCATTTTGGCTTGGTATCCCGTTTCGATAAAACTATTATGTACACTAACTTGATCCTTCAACCCACCACTTCAAAATTCAAACCTTTTATGACCTAACAGTGGCCAAACTTTTTATATATGTCGCTCAGATATTATTAGTTATTAAAATTTTGTAGGGCATCTACAACGTTTTCCTTGCCTTCTCGCCTCTCTCGGACATCGAATAACGGCGGAGATGTGGAACAATTTCCACCCGCCTAAAGCTAGGTGTCCCCATGTGACGTCATCGTTGCAAAAAATTGCAACGGGCGTTACATAATGCTTGGGTGTTACATATATTTGATTTAAGTTGTGTTTGATTTGATTTGATTGTTTGTGGGTTTTGAAGTCTTTTTATTTTCTTTACATGTCACTTGTTTCTAATTTTTGACTGGGTATGTGAGAAAGCTTGCCAGTAGCTTCTCTTGGGTCGGTTTTTCTTCCCGGGTTCTTCCTCCACCATTAATACTGGCCGCCATGCATAGCCTATCATGTGCTGAAAAATGGCGTTAAACCCCACAACGACAATTTTTGATAATAGTTCCTGGCTTTGATTGAGGGTCAAGTAAACATTTTCGTGGAATAAAATGATTGGTTCTTATCAAGGACATACAGGAACTATGTGACTTTTACTTGTAAACATGGTCACGTCATCCTCTATTTCGCAATTAGGCATTTCTAAAATTGCGAAATACTTAGTATTAATAGTGATGTTGAGAGAGAGAGAGAGAGAGAGAGAGAGAGAGAGAGAGAGAGAGAGAGCTCTCAGAGTTCATGGATTTTAAACACTTGATGTCAAGTTATCTTTTTTTTGTGACCATCATTGAAGTTGTCAGTTTTTGGAGTTTTTGAGTTATGTTAATTTTCCTTCAGATTATTTGGACTCTAGAAGATTAACTCGTTTCTCTGGAAATATTATTGTATTCATACAGAACTCTTGAACACGGACTTTTGTTGAAAATTTTATTTGGATTTCCAAGACCTGAGGATCAATTATTATGTTTCAACTAGGAACTGAAGACGTTAACACAGTTCAGGTTACATCATACATCATCGCCTTCCATCTTGGATTCTTCGTCGGGATTCGAACTTGGAATCATTAGAACATTTCAATAACTTTATTCGTAGATTATTCTTGTATTAATTTTTAATTTGATTCTAGAAACTGTAAGTTTTCATATTTTTTCATTTTTACAGTATTTTTCCAGGGAAATAAATTATTTGTTATTATTTTAAAAGCTTGTTGTTTTCACTCTTTCTTGTGTTACTGTTTATTCGAGCCTAAAGACGTAACATGGTTCGACACCTTGTACAGTCAATAACGGACTGAAATAAACTCTTTGTTAACATGAGTGCGTGTTGGGCCCATTCCTACTCATGAAAGCCCATCATTCAGGTCGTTAGGGACATGTAGTTCTCTGACCTGACGGCTAACTTAGCAGTGCTCCTCGTGCACATAAACGCCTGGGGGATGTGGCACTAATTCCTTTCCCCGGGAACATTTAGCATCCCACTGGGCGGGAATAAACCCGTCGCACATGCCATTTTTGGCTCACGCTACGTAAATGCAAGTAATGAATCAATCAATCAACTAACACTTTGGGGGATACAGAACACATAAAAGCCTTTAACATTTGCGTTTTTTTTTTGTGGTTTTTTTTTTTTTTTTGGGGGGGGACACTTCAGAAACCGATAGATAAAAGGACGGAGAAGTGCCCACAAATAACTTTAATAAACGGTCAAGTTCTTGTGGTACGTGATCATTCCAAAGAAGTCAAAAGAAGTTTTTAATCATCAGATGCATGCATATCTGTTTGAATTGCATAATAGAAAATATAATTAATTTTCAAATTTGATGATAATAATTGTATGAAACGTGCGTGTTTGACAAAGTACGCAATCGCCGTATGCAAATGGAAATCATCACTCATGAAATAATGTACATTGCCAAAGTTTTGGATAGTACAAAGCTTTAGCGCAATGGAAATTATTTAATTTACTGGTAAATGTTTTTTTTTTTTAATTATGGAAGGTTAACATAAGGATTTCATCATCGGATGCATATTCTGAGTAAGCGTTATGTATAGTATAGAACATAATTATGTTAGCCAAGGAATTGTTTCACTATTTATTATTTCCAAATTATCTTCTACATTTTATTAAAATTTCAGTTACAAGTATCTGCACAGGTTATCCTTTATGATTATATCCACTGTGCCTAACAATTATCCGTGAATTACTTTTTTTGCGCATTTATTTAGAACATTTAATTGAAAAGTTTGCCCATGGCGAGAAATATAATTTCATTCACTTCATTACCTTTTAAAATCGGTCAATATTGACCAGTGCCAATAGCAACCGGAAATGCTTCATGAGAAACCTGCATACACTAAAGAGTTCGGAAAGAAAGGGCAGATCATGAAAAAGGCTCTAGTCATTCTTTTAAAGGATGTTTGGCTCATTAAGGGCTTCTGAGCGGGTTGTTAGTACGGCATCCAGTAGTGACAGGTACTGTATTTCATAAATAAAATTACTTTTTCTTCCCTCTCTCAACCCCTAAGAAAACACATTTTAATATCAGTTATACGTTATCTGTCACTATTGTTGAGCTGAATTTAACAAGTAAAAACATTGCTCACTTTGTAGCCCCCCGACTTAATTGCTCTTATAAGCAGCAATCTGGGTCCCAGTTTCTGTAGCAGCAATCGGAATGGTAGAAAATAAATACCACATCTCTCGGTTGATAAGAACCGAAAGTAAAACGAGGTCTTCTGCGACTGCCGAAAACTCAGCTGTTACAGATCCTCTAAGGATGAGTAAAATCGGGACAAGAAATAACGATAGTCTTAACTTTATGATCTTTTATCCTCGTGAACGATAGATCTCGTCTCTCTTGACGGCTCGAGCGAATTCCATATAGAGAATGTGGATGCCGATATACCATCTGAGCCCGTTAAGGGGAGATAATGCTTTTTCCAACACTTAGCAACTGTTAAATAAAATTCCAATGTCCCATTTGGGCTAAAGAGGCTACCAGGGCGTCACCAGCATATAAGTGACTGAAATCGCTTATCTCTATCTGGGATGGAAGCAATGATGCATGATTTTTTGTTCGTTTCTTTTTCTGAGGGTAAGGAAACCTGGCCAAAATAGAAAACACAATTCCAATCGAATGATAACTCCCCTCTTCTATTGATAAAACATTTAGTTCGCTTCTTCTCAGCGGTGACACACAGCTAGAAGAAAAATGGTTTTAAGCGTAAGATTTTCGAACGAAACCTCACTCAAACACACGCAAGATTCACTCATGGTACCAACGAGCGAGACACCGGTCTTTGAAACTATAACTTTAAAAAGAACCGCCAATTGACTGATATTTGGAGAATTAAAGAAATGTGTGAAAGATAGCCCTATTAACTTGATTGTGGGACCGGACAAGATCTCTGCCCCCTACCCCCATAAATAAGAAAATCTGATACTGTAATTGGGAAGGAGTGGGGCTAGGATTAGTGCGTTTCCTAGTGTACGAATGCCAAAAGATTTTCCACTATGAGTAGTGAAGGGGGATATTATAGGGTCTATGGGATTTATCATTAAAAATACCCTTGGGACAATATAGGGTCTATGTAAATTTAACATGGAGAAAAATCGTGGGACAATATAGGGTCTATGGGAATTAACATGGTCAAGAATCGTGGGACAATATAGGGTCTATGGGAATTAACATGGCCAAGAATCGTGGGACAATATAGGGTCTATGGGAATTAACATGGCCAAAAACCTAAGAATAAGAAGTGGGACAATATAGGGTCTATGTAAATTTAACATGGTCAAAAACCCCTGGGACTGTATAGGGTCTATGTAAAATTGAAACAGGGAGGGTCTCTATTTTTTTTTATAAAAAACAAAATAAAAAAAGGGGTAGGCAATGGAAAGGCTATCTCTTTTCGAGAAATATGGCTGGCCCTGAAAAGGGCCTTTGGGTTTATGTTAATATTAATATTAACATAGATGGCATCTGTTACATCTTCTTCTTCTTAAAATCCTTCTAACTGCCGGTCCATACACAAGTACCCTCTTGAGACATCCTTGTCTTTCTATATAAACTCTCCTCATCCATAGACTTGTATCTGTCCTATCAACAACAGTCCACTTGGACCGGACATACATGAGCATGTCCGTCCTGAACATCATTGTTGACACAAGGGTTGAAGAATGAACGTCGGTCCACATCTTGAGGCTCCGAGAAACAGGTGAATCAATGCACTGAACTGCGCTTATTTATAGGTACAGGTAGGACTGAAACGGATTGAGTTCATTCACCAATCCTAACACGCGTTACAAAATTCAGCCAGCCGCATCCAATCCGAAGAGAGCAGTCTGTGACGTCACGTAGTCAATATAGATCTGCTAGCGCTTGTGTGCAGTCAATCTATGCGACAGTGATTCAACATGACGGAAACTCAGAAAGCGATCCAATGGGGTGTACCAGCAGCGGAGACCGCCCAAGGGAACCCGGACTTACTTTCAGAAGAGGTGAATTGGGATTTTGTGGATTTTCTCTCCTCGCAAGAATTTGTTCCGGAACCTTCGTTACCTTCTTCATTACCGCAAGTGGAGAATTTTAGACAGAGACAGAAAGAAGAATTGGAGAAATTTATACAACGACAAAAGGAAGCGGAACAGGCTTTTCTCCTACAGCAACAGCAACAAGAAGAAGAGGTAAGAAAAAAACAACAGCAGCAACAGCAAGAAGAAGTAGCAGCAAAGAAACAAGAGGGTGAAAATCAAACGGTCACGGTACTGTTGGACATTTTAGCGGAGTTAAGAAGTCTGAAACAAATGTATCAGACTTCTTTATCACGACCGAAGAGAATACGACCTTCCCGAGCTAAACACGTCAACCCTGTGACTAAGCCTACCGTACCACCCTTAGTGATTTCAACCCAATCATTATCATCATCATCAACATTACGCAGTCCAGAAGTAGGCCTTGGCCGTGGCAAAGGCATAAGGCAGTTAAAGTTGATTGCTTAAACTCACCCTTTCACCATGAAGAAAAAAGGCCCTTTTCAGGGCCACCCACATTTCTCGAAAAGAAATACAATTTCAATTTGCCAATAACTCAAAAAAAATAAAATAAACCCCACCCATTTTACCCTTATAGTACGTGTCTGTGTATGAGTGCGTGAGTGTACGTTCTTATTTTAAAATCAAAACTCAAAGACACTTACCTTATATCATTAATTTATTCTTGTATCCATTTTTTACAATCCAATTCACAATTCACAACACAACACTTTAATAAAAAGTTCATTGACTTCTTCTTTCTCCTTGTTTAGTCTCTCTGTTTTTTTGAATTTCTTCACTGTCTTTTCCTCATTTTCTTCCCTTCTTCTTTTCTTCTTCTCCTGTTTCTTTGCCTCTTGTAAATAGAATTGTCTTTTTTCTTCCTCTTCTTCCTCTAAAGAATCCCTCTCTTCTTTCGAAGAATCCCTCTCTTCTTTCGAAGAATCCCTCTCTTCTTCTGAAGAATCCCTCTTTTCTTCTGACTCCTCTTGTTTCTTTTTTGGGCAATCTGGAGACCAATGTCCTTTTTCTTTACAATAATAACAGGTATCTTGACTTTTGTCTTTTTTAGTCCCTGTTTTTGTTCTTTTTTGACGGTCTGGACACTCTGAAGACCAATGCCCTTTCTTCTGACAGATATAGCAAGTATCTTGACTTTTATCTCTAAAGGAAGGAGAGTAGTCCGTAGGCTGGTCTGAAGAGAATTTTCTAATGACCCCTCGCAAAGCTCTGACGAAACGTTCCATCTGGTTAGTCTCTTCCATCGTTGTGCTCGGCTTGAGAGTGAAATGAATAGTGAAAGGATAAGACACACACCCTTTTATATACGCTGGTCTGCTATGACTATAAAGAAGCTCATGGTGTTTGAACTTGAGTCATTTGACTTTTTGCTTTCAAGATGAAACGATCTAATTCATTCGAGAAGAAAGAAGAAGAAGAAGAAAGTATGAGGCAGAAACGTGATCTATCGCCTCGAACCTGGGCTGAAATTTTGGCACAAATTCATGCCAGTGATTTTGAAGAGGACATGAGTGAACCAGAATTTGAAACCTCTAAACCAAGTTCACCACCCTTAGTCAACCCTGAAAAATACTATTCCATTCGAGAGACGGAAAAGCGTTCCTCTAGAAAATTTAGAACCACGGCTTACAAATACACGGTGAAGTTTAAAGATTTCAAGTCCGAAGTACCGTTAGAGAAAGCAGAAGGGTTCATCACCGGAGTGTGGGATTCTCTGCTCACTGCACTCAAGCGACAATGTCAACCCAAAGAAGACGATCGCTTGAGACTTTCCATACAACACGACGGTTTGAAATCCACTGTTTGGATCGAGTTTAGCACCCCTGCAGAATTGACCGCTTCCAAAGTCATGGACAAGATTCAACACGTGCAACAATCTAATGACCAGTTTGACATCACCGATGGAAAAGCCACATTGGACATGACCCACGTCTCTCCTCCTCAAGGGACCGGACGCAAAAAGATGTTATTGGTGAACGACCTTCGCAGCATTAAGCGTAGCCTTGTCCAAATTCACAATCCTCATGACCAGATGTGCTTAGCCCGTGCCATCGTGGTGGGACGAACCTATGTCAACAAGAACGACACGGCAGAATGGAAAAGAGACTGGGAGAACATTCGACAATCGGACCGAGCCAAACAACGAAGTGAAGCAGAACTCCTGTTACGACAAGCTGGCATGTCCAAAGACACACCCTGTGGCATTCCTGAGATGCAAAAATTGCAAGATGCCCTAGCTCCACGATACACTTTGAAAGTGCACCCTCAAGAAGTGCGCGGGTCTCTGTTGTTTCGAGGCCAAGATTTTAAGGACGGAAAATACATTCATGTTTATCATCACGATGACCATTTCGATACCATTACCAGTATCACCGGATTCCTGGGATACGGTTATTACTGTGAGAAATGTGACCATGGTTATAATAATCGAGAGCAACACAAGCATTGTGGATCGAAATGCTCAGGATGTTTGGCCTCTTCACCCTGTCTGAGCGAAGAACCAGTGCCTTGTTCAACTTGTCTGCGCACGTTTGTCAGCCCTACCTGTTACCAACAACATCTGAAAACGCAAGGTTCACAGCAGAAATGTGCTTGTCAACTCCTGAGATTGTGCCCTACGTGTGAACAAGTCATACGTACCAATAATACCAAGGCACACGTATGTTCAGGAAAGAAAAAATGTCACATTTGTCACCACATCGTGGACTTGGAACACCAATGTTACGTGCAAAAATACCAACCCCCACCAGAGAAAGAGGACGGTCACAAGAAGAAAGGCAATTTCATCTTTTTCGATTTCGAATGCATGCAAGAGACTGGCATTCACATTCCTAATTTCTGCGTGGCTCATCGAGCGTGCGGGAAGTGCATTCAAGAACCTATCTTCAGTCATTGCTCTCACTGTAGCAAGATTCCTGGAGGGCGTGAAAAAAATCTTTCGGGGACCGAACACGTTAGCCGATTTTGCCCAATGGGTCTTAGACCCCATCGACAAGACGTGGAGCCAAGAGGACATCGAACTTTACGGAGATTGTCATCGTCATGCCACGGTGATGGCTCACAATTTCTCCGGATACGATGGACAGTTTCTTCTCAGATACTATACGGAACATGGCACCGAACGTCCTAAAGTGACTTTGAACGGAGCCAAAATCATTTTCATGCAAGTGGGACAAGTGCAGTTTAAAGATTCGATGAGCTCTTTGGCCATGCCTTTGAGTCGAATGCCTAAAACGTTTGGAATGACAGAAATGGCTAAAGGGTACTTTCCACACTTTTTCAATACGGAAGCCAATCAACATGCCGTTCTACCCCATTTGCCTGAGGCTCACTATTACGACCCCGACAACATGCGTACCGAACAACGAGAAGCTTTCTACGCTTGGTACCAGGCTCACGCCTCGGACCCTTTCGACTTTCAGGAAGAAATGCTAAAGTATTGTCGTTCCGACGTGGACATTTTACGGCGTTGCTGTGGAAAATTTCGAGAACTGTTCATGGAACACGGAGGGGTCGATCCTTTGAAAGAAGCTTGCACCATTGCCAAAGCGTGTTCCTTAGTGTATCGACAACGATTCATGCCTGAAAACACCGTGGCTGTCATCAGTCCTCAAACGACCCACTTTGTCAAACGTCAATACTCGGTCAAAGCCCTACGTTGGTTACATTACTTGTGCGACAAGGAAGACAAGTGGATTCAACATGCCCGCAACGGAGGGGGCGAAAAGACCATCGGAACGTATTCGGTCGATGGCTGGGACTTAGAAAACCCCAAGATCGTGTACGAGTTTAACGGTTGCTTATTTCACGGATGTCCCGTCTGTTACCCTGACCGTGGCACTAAAAATCAGTTTTTGTAACGAACCATGGAAGACTTGTACCAGGACACTTGTCAGCGGCGCCTAAAGTTAGAACAGCAAGGATACCAAGTGGTGGAAATGTGGGAACACGAGTACGATCACCGTATGAAAACCGATCCCGAGTTTAAACGCCTCGTGGAAAGTTACCAGTTCATGGACCCGCTGAACCCGAGGGATAGTTTGTACGGAGGAAGGACCAATGGCACCTGTTTGCTGTACCAAGCCGACGAAGAGAAAGGAGAAGAAATCAAATACTTGGACGTGTGTTCGCTGTATCCCTACGTGTGCAAATATTGTCGCTTTCCTGTAGGGCACCCGCAATTGTTCACGGAACACATCGACCTGAAAAATATTCGACAATACGAAGGCTTGATCAAGTGTAAAGTTTTGCCTCCCACGAACCTATACCATCCCGTCTTACCTCACCATTGTCAAGGCAAACTGATGTTTCCCTTGTGCCGTACTTGTGCCGAAACGTGCAACCAAGACCAACCTTGTCAGCACAGCCAGGAAGAACGTGCCTTGACGGGAACCTGGGTCAGCGTAGAATTGTTCAAAGCTCTGGACATGGGATACCAACTGTTAGAAGTGTACGAAATTTGCCACTTTCCCAAGACACAACAATACCACAAGGGTGACCCTACTCAGAAAGGCATTTTCGCAGACTACGTGGATGCCTTTTTGAAACTGAAGCAAGAAGCCAGCGGCTATCCTTCCTGGTGTCACACTCCCGAAGACCAAATACAATTCAAAGAGAAATACCGGGAACAAGAAGGCATCTCTTTAGACCACATCGAGAAAAACGAAGGCAGGCGGTCGTTTGCCAAAGTGATGTTAAATTGCTTGTGGGGTAAAATGGCACAACGACCGTGTTTACCCAAGACGGAATGTTTGACAGAACCTTCCCGCTACTTCCAGATGATTCACGACAAAACCAAATACATGAAACACGTGGACGTCGTTCGAGAGAATTTGATCTTGGTCAATTACGAAGAAGATCTGGACTTTGTACAAGACGACCCTTTTGGAAATGTCATCATTGCGGCTTACGTGACAGCCCATGCTCGCTTAAAATTGTACGAAGCTTTAGAACTGTTAGAAGAACGCGTCCTGTACTTTGACACGGACAGTTGCATTTACATCCATCACCCGATTCAACATCACCCTAACATCGAAGAAGACCGTTTAGGAGCCTGGACAGACGAGCATCCCGACGACAAGATTCTAAGTTTCGTCAGTGGCGGTCCCAAACATTACGGCTACGAATACCGGGACAAACAAGGAGAAGTGCACACGACGTGCAAAGTGAAAGGACTGACTCTGAATTATCGTACCAGTCGAGTGGTCAACTTTGGGGTATTGAAAGAAGCCTTGCAATCGGGAGAGGATGGAAACTTTAAAGTGACCACCTATCAACCGAACAAGATTGTACGTTTACCCACTCACCACATCGTCAGTCGACCCTTGGAAAAAGTCTATCAAATTGTGTACCAGAAGCGAGTGCGACTTCCCAATCACTTTACGTTGCCGTACGGTCACGTCGGTATTGGTCTGTATATAAAAAGGAACCCTAGGCAAGATCGATAGTTCATTGTGACTACCAAGATCGAGCGAACAAGATGAATACTTTGAAAGAGACATCGTTCCAGTTTGGGAATTGTAAAAAAGTTGTATCTTCCTCTAGTGTGACTAATATTGGATGGATAAGACCCATGCATTGCGACGGAAAATGTCCGGAAGGAAACTGCGATTGTCCATGTGGTTACCATTGTAATTGCGTAACGGAGTTTGCAGACGAGTGCGATTGTGAGCCTTGCGATGGGTACGATGCTGTACGTTGTGACCTGAGCGATGCCGTAAAGCATCATGGGAACTTTAGTGTCCCTACCCCTATAATGGAAAGCGATGCTGTGCGTGTCAAACCTGTGGGATGCGAAAGTGATGCCGCTCGTCCTCTTGGACATTTTACTGGGTTTCGTTTTAAAGGGGAATGTTCACCTTCACGTCTACCCCCTTACGGATGTCATCCAGCCCTGAGCAAACTCCTACCCATGTCACTTAACCCTCATCGAAACGAACCTGTGAAAGACGAATATTCGTTTCCTGTGCGTTTGTAGGAATACTGCGACTTTGAAAATCGTCTTCAATCGTTCAAAGGAAAATGGCCAAAGTATCTGGGAGGACCGACTCCCGAAGAATTAGCCAGAGCCGGATTTTTCTACTTGGGTGAAGGAGATAAAGTCAAGTGCTTCAGTTGCGGTGTGTCACTTCACCACTGGGAACCGCAAGATTCGGCCTAAGTAGAACATGCTCGATGGTCACCGAATTGTCATTACTTACCCTTAGTGGGACCGAGACATTGAAGTAACTTCTTACCATAATAATCTGTTCATGGATACTTTACAAGAGAACATTTGTGCTTTGCCTGTGGAGTTGAGAGAACGCATTTACCGAGAGCTGGTCAAAATACAAGTGAAACGTAAAGAACAATTGCATCCGTTACGTCACCGGTGTTTGAACCACTGGTACCTAAAGGCTATACAAGGACTGATTCAATTGAAAGTGTTCCATCGGACGGACATTGATCAACGATCCTCTAGTTTTAAAAAGGATTGGTTTGGTATGGACGATTCTACCTACATCATTGTAAACGTACTGCATCGAATTCCAGAGGAAGAGTTAACGAATTACCAACATCTTGAACACAATGTCAACTTAGTGAAAGAGGAAACTTCTGAACGAATTGTAATGTGCAAATTAGTGACTGAACGATTTAAATTCGACACTGAAGTAAAACCATGTTTGTGCAAAGAGTACATTTCTTGTGTCAGACCAAAGAGGATTTAGTATGACCTATTCATGGATACTTTGCTAGAGGACATTCGTGCTTTGCCTGTGGAGTTGAGAGAACGCATTTACCGAGAGCTGGTCAAAATACAAGTGAAACGTAAAGAACAATTGCATCCGTTACGTCACCAGATCTTTAACCACTGGTACCTGAATGGTATAAGAGAACTGATTCGTCAGAAATTCTTTCAATGGTCAGACATTGTTCAAAACTTTGAGGTCGCTAATGATCGACATGTTCATGATTATGGTTACTTCGAGATTCACCTAGTGCAACGCATTGAGGAAGACAAGTTAAAGGATTACAAACATATTTTACGTGGAATCTGCTTAGCGGAAGAGGAAACACCTAATCGAACTCTGACGTTTCGGTTACAGTATGCAAGATTTAGATTCCCTACTGGAGAACGAAGATCTCTGGCTAGAAAGTACGTGTATTGCATCCGAAAAAAAGAGAATATAAAAACAGGCTGCCATGCCACGGTTTATGTCACATGTCATCCAACAGATTCCGTGGAAGGAACTCAATGACCATATTCAAACCGTGGATCATTACCATCGATTATTACAAGAACTGTATCCATTGAATTTGGGACGACAAGTGGTGTGTGTCTTAGTGACTTGTTTTTTGGGATTTCGTTTACCAGCCGATTCTTTGTGGACTCTTTACGATCAGTACTTACCACCTCCATGGCCTTAAATGGTCACGAAAAACTCCTTTTCCTCAAAGCCTTGCGTTTTCATCTGGATACTTTTCGACCTCAACAGGAAAAAAAGATTCGTCAACTTTTAGCTACCCAAGACGTGTATGACGATGTGTGTGTAGCTTGTGACTTACATCCCCATTGGACAGATGTCCGTGCCTGGAAAGAATGGGGTTTTGAGGCTTGGACCCAAGAAGTGGCCCAATATGCACGAGAGTTGTTCAAGGAAAAAAGTTACTTTTCAACCGTGTTAGTGACGGTGCCAGAAGAACCCGTCACCCAGGACAGGACTGTCGTGGACAGGCCTGAAAGACCCTTTCGGGAGGACACTTGTGTGACCTTACCCCCTACTATAGAACTGGTTAGAACATTACTCAAAACATGTTGTTGTACAGACACTTGTGTTTATTCCACGTTCATAGTTATCATGTGCCTTTTATTGTTGTACTTAAGCCTTTGGCTTTTATGTATTTTTGTCTTTCGTATTCATGTTTGAAACATTCAATAAACGTGTTCTGAAAAAGTATATAAACTCTCGTCTTGTTTGTTTTTCGTGTCACAAGTGACATTTCTCACACCATGACTACCTCTGCTGTCTCTGCTCCCTCTTCCTCTACTGTCAAAGTCATCGACGAACACTTAGATCGTGCCAGTTGGGAGGCTTTGTATCTTCGCCATCCCTTTAACATGCTCATTGCTGGACCTAGCGGTTCAGGCAAAACCGAATTCGTCAAACGTTTGATCGAACATAAACATCATTTGATCGATCGACCCCCTCAACGAATCGTGTGGTGTTACAAAGAGTGGCAATCGGCGTACAGCCTCTTGCGAGAAAGTCAAGGCGATTCCATCGTGTTTGTGGAAGGCATTCCTAAAGAAGACGACGGCATCGTCTCTGACTCCCGTCAAACCCATTTGGTCATTTTCGACGACATGTTAGGAGAAGACGAAGAAGAAATTAAATTGTGGTTCACGCGCAAAGGGCATCACCGTAATGCCAGTGTCGTTTACATCACCCAAAATTTGTTTCAACAAAGTAAAGACCATCGCACCATCAGTCTCAATGCACATTACGTGGTCTTGTTTAAAAGCCCTCGAGATAAATCGCAAGTGCAAGTCTTAGCCAAACAGTTAGGAACGCCTTGGCTGACTCAGGCGTACGACGATGCCACTCAAACGCCACACGCCTATTTACTCGTCGATTTGAAACCTACGACTCCTGATGATTTGCGATTTCGTACCCACTTGTTTCACCACTGGTGCCAAGACGGAGGGCCTGTCCTGTACACGTCTCCGTCCTCGACTTCATTTCACTCCCCATCAAAAAATCTATAAAAACCTCAGACCCTTTTTGGTCTGTCTCACTCTTAGTGCGAACATGACGTCCCTTCAGTCGCATCTTCCCGTCAAATTGATTCGTGCCTTGTATGGCATCAGTCGAGAAAAAGATCCACAAACACGAGCTCGTGTCTTAGAAGCTAGTCTCAAAGAAGTCTTACGATGGTTCACGGTGACGGCACGTCAATTACTCCAAGGAATCATTCAGATTCCTCATCAAACCAAACGCTTTTTCGATCGAAACAAAGTCGCTTTGGTCCAACTGGCCGATCCCCGCATCGACACTCAAACCAAAAAACAAATCATTTTGAAACCTGGAGGGAGCGGTACTCTAGGAGGGGTCATCATTCGCTCTCTCTTAAGATGGGATCCTAATGCCCCCAAAGTTATCCCCAAGACAAAAGTTCAACGAAGCCCCAAGAAGAAAAAGAAAAAGACCAGGTCCCCAAGGAGAACTTCTCCAGTGGCAGGACCCTCCTCTTACCAGACACCACCCCGAAAAAAGAAAAGAAGCCCCCAGAAAAAGAAACAGAGAAAAAGTCCTCAGAAAAAGAAAAGTCCACAGAAGAAAACTAGTCGCAAGAGAGGCACTTCGGCCAGGACGCAACCTTACACTCGCAAACCACGATCTGCCACGGCGGTGACTGCGTCTCCGGCAGCCTCACGTTTATCCACTTCTCCGTTGATGTCACCAGGAACTGAAGAGTACTTGGAGACGTTAATCACACCAAGAACTTCTCCGTTGATGACCCCCAAAAGAACTTCCCCAGTGGCAGGACCTTCCAATTTAGCGGCAGTGGCTGCTGCTCACAAAGTACCTTCTCCCAAAATCAAAGTCCATGAAAGATCGGGCATGTTACAAAGTTTACTGGATTTGTCCAAGCAAGAACTGGCTCGATTTAGTCCGTTACGTACCCCTGCACGACGTGTCATGCCTGTCCTCAAACTGATACGCCGTAAAGACAATCAGTGGCGACGCGTTCCAGTATAAAAAAGGCCTGTGACCGAGTAGGGTATCAGTGTTTTTTGGTGCTCCTAAAGACTCAAAGATGTCACCCTCCAGAAAACCCCAAGGAAAGAAAAGGAAAGGACTGCCACCACGTTTAGCCAAACATGGGGACATGTTATCTGTCCTGTCCAAAGCTTCTCCACCCCTACGAAAAAAACTCATTCAAACGGCCTCCAAAGAGGTCATCGATACCGTGTGCGAATGTTGTTTGAACGTTTTGAAAGGCACGATCCCTTTGTCCAAACACCAGAAACAATGCTTAGGCAAACATCGTCACGTTCTTCGCCAAATGGTTCAAAAGAAAATTCCCATTCGTCAAAAAAAGAAGATGTTGGTCCAACGTGGAGGCATTTTGCCTCTCTTGTTAGGTCCCATACTGAAAGGAGTCTTGGGAACCATGTTGGGAGGACTGATGGGAGCAAGATAAAAAGGCCTTCGAAAGTCCCAAGATCTCAGAATCGACCCCTGACAACTCCATGGAAGGACGAAAACTAGCTTTAGTGCCTTACAAACGATGGATGGAATACCATCGGTGGCAAGAACAACGCACCCCGCATTTACCTCCCAATCCCCATTTGAGCGAGATGTCCCAGTTACAACACGAATTGCAGTTCTTGATGGATCGCCAAGATTTGTCCGAAACAGAAAAATCGCAAAAGTACGGTCAACTCTTGCAACGACTGCAACTCTTTCACCAGAAAGCTTTAGACGAAACAGCTCTACCCACTCTGAAAGATTTTAAGACCTTGATGAAAAGTCCAGCACCATCACCAGTACCAGTACCAGTACCAGTGACCAAGACAGAAAAAGGAAAAGAAGAAGAAGAAGAAGGGTTTCAAACTCCACCAGAAAAAGTACGCAAGTTAACAACACCACCTACCTCCAGAATTGGATGGATTAAAAAGATGATGGCCACCCCTTCTTCATCACAAGAGAAAAAGAAAGTGAAGACAGAAGTGAAGACAGAAGTGAAACAAGAACCGATATCCCCCGCTCAGACATCCTCCTCCTCTTCGACACCTATTGCCGGTCGCACACGCAAAGCATTGCAATCCAAGAAAATACCCCAAGAGAAAAAGAGTAGCCTCCTCCAAGAGTGGGTGCCTTATTAACACACCAACCAACACAAAAAATGGAAAAAGTCTTAGCCAGCATTTACTACGATCCCTCGCATCCTGCAGGTTACGCAGGAGTTCAAAAATTGTATCGTGCTGCCAAAACGCAACTGAAAAGTCTCCGTTTACCTCAAGTGCAACGATGGTTACAAGAACAAGCTACCTACACTTTACACAAACCCATTCGACGCAAGTTTGCCAGAAGTCGCACCCGAGTGGAAGGCATCGATCATCAATGGCAAGCCGATTTAGCCGATGTCTCTCATTTAGCCAGCTACAATCGTGGCTACAAATATTTGTTTTGTGTCATCGACGTCTTTTCCAAATTTGCTTGGGTCGTGCCCTTGACTTCCAAATCGAGCAGTGAGTTAGTGCGAGCCCTGCAACGAGTGCTGAAACAAAGCGGTCGTCACCCTCTTCGATGGCAAACGGACAAAGGCACCGAATTTCTGAACCAAGCTTTCCAAAAAGAATTAAAGAAACGTGACATTCATTTTTTTACCACCGAGAATCCCGAAACCAAAGCCAGCATCGTGGAACGTTTTCAACGCACTTTGAAAGAACGCATGTGGAAATATTTTACGCATCACCACACTCTGAAGTACATCGACATCTTACCGCACCTGGTGCAAGCGTACAACCAATCTTACCATCGAAGCATCGGACGTGCCCCGCAAGACGTGACTCCCGACAACGAAGTGCTGGTGTTTGAGCGCCTGTTCGGTACGTCCCCGACGAGGGCTGTCCCCAAGAAAAGTGGAGAGGTGGCCGTAGGAGATTGGGTGCGCATTGGCAAAACCAAACGCACTTTGGACAAAGGTTACTTACCTAACTGGACGACCGAATTGTTTCGCGTCACTGGACGAGTGCATGGCCGTCATCCTGCCGTCTATAAATTGGAAGACATGAACGGAGAAGTGCTCAAAGGAACGTTTTATTTGCCCGAGTTACAACGTGTCACCAAAAAAGAAGACGACGTGTACGACATCGAAAGCATTCTCGAACGCAGAACCCGTAATGTGGGCAAACGACGTGTCAAAGAAGTCAAAGTACGTTGGAAAAGATGTCAACCCAGTTTCGATTCTTGGATCGACGCTTCGCAAGTCATCGACTATAAAAAGAAGAAGTGACCATCATGCCCTTTCACTCAGCAGACGCGGCTACGTCGACCACTCCTCCTTCACCCAGTTCTTCTGTGCAAGATTTACAAAAACAACCCTTGTGGGTGTGGTGTGGAGAACGTGTGCCTAAAACGCAAATCGTCTTTTTCTGCCAAATCTTCGTGGTGTATTGTGTCATCGGGGCAGCCATCGCCAATTTGAGTTTGCAACAAGGAGACAAACAATTGTGGACCATTTTATTGAGCAGTTGCATCGGTTACCTGCTTCCTAATCCTTCCCTGAAATTCTCCTCGACCGGGAACCTTGTGTCCAGTGCCAGTGTCAGTCACCACTCCAATAACAACCAGAACCCCATTTTGGGCGGAGACACGCCTCTGACGTCCAGTAATATCCCTTCGGACAGCCACAGAACTCTGGAATTATGAGTCACCAAAACCAATTTTACTTAACCTTACCCAGTGACAGTTCCATGGAGGTGTTTCCCCACAACACGTTGTGCTGTTACACGGCCAAATTACCTCAAGCCATCCCCTTAGATCACGAAGCCCATTGGGAAGTGGCTTTAGTAGAAATGATTCACCCGACCCAAGTCCTCAATGTCCTTCCCAATGAAAATAAATTTGATGTGGAAGTTGTTGACGTGCCATTGCAACAGGAATTGGATAAGAGAGCCATGTCTGACGTTAAAAAAACCTATAATGACAAAACTAAAACGTGGACCTACCACTTGTTCATTCTCCCAGGCTATTATTTTAGTGGTCATCATTTGGTCAGCGCCATAGCCTCCAGGTTTAATGGCGTGTTTGGGAAAGCTTTTGAGCAGCTCAACAACAAAAGTGTCACCATGGAGTACCACAAAGTAGCTCGTCGCTTCTTGATGAAATTTGAGCGGAGTAAAATCCTGTCCATTTTATTTTGTCCTGAATTGTATGACATGTTGGGCGGAGACATGAACATGAGAACGACCATACTCAATAACAACGAATTACCCATCGTTTACGACAACGTGTCTTTTAGCAAGTTATTTCGTACCCCAGTAGAACTGAACCAAGGACTGAATTTGATGTTTGTGTATTCCGATGTGGTGGAGTATAACGTGGTGGGACACACCTCCGTACCGTTACTGCGTGTCATTCCTTTCAAAGTGGATTCTGCCGCAAACGCTGACGAGGAAGGTGGAAACACTTACCACGTCCACCGCGAATTTGTCCATCCTCACTATTTGCCGGTCAGCAAGTCGTATTTGGACACAGTCAACATTACTATAAAAGGAGATTTGGGACAAAATATTCCATTCACCAAAGGAAAAGTCACGGTGAAACTCCATTTTCGAAAACGGTTCTCTCACGACTCGTAAGTAAGTAAGTCATGTATCCAGTGTACCGAGGGGCTGCTCGACAGCGAGGACACGGTTTAGGAGACATGTTAAAATCGGCCTTTCGTTCGGTGGCCCCGGTGTTGAAACCGATGGTGACACGCGGATTGCACGCCTTGAAAGATGCGGCACTGACGCAAGGCAAAGAATTTCTCCAAAATGTCATCATCGACAAACAAAACCCTAAAGAAGCCTTCATGAGGGCTGGTAAAAATATCTTGCTGCAAACGGGTAAAGACATTTTGGGCCGACGAGACACACCTATAAATGCCCTGCACGCTAACGAGTCAGGCATTCAGCAAGGACAAGGCAGAAAGAGACAACGAAGAAGAAAACACCCTTTCACCAGACTTCAAGCTAGAAAGGCCAAGAAAAGAAGAACCGTTCGAGACTTAGACGTTTTCGATTATTGAAACACAGGAAAAAATGATGCACCGAGAGTCTTGCGCTTGTTCCAAGACGGAACTGGATCTGTTTGCCATGCCCCCTACCATGATGACGATGCAAGAATCTCAGTGGGTGGAATTTCATCCCGTCTCCTCATTGACCGATTCCGCTCCCATCGAGTTTGAAATCAAAGGACAGCCCGAAGATTACATCGATCTGAATAGCAGTTACTTGTACTTGAAAGTCCAAGTTCTAGAAAAAGATGATAATGGAGTAGATGACGCTGACGAAATAGCTCCCGTCAACAATTTCATGCATTCCTTGTTCAGCTCAGTGGATTTGTACTTGAATAACAAACTAGTCAGCAGCAGCATGGATACATACCCTTACCGTGCCTACCTGGAAAATCTCTTGACGTACGGAATAGATGCCAAGGATAGTCATCTCAATGCCTGTGTGCTGTGGGTACCTGACGAAGCGAACAAGTTCGAAAAAACGGATGGAAGCAATTCCGGCTTTGAGGCAAGAGAAGAGAAAATCTTAAACAAGAGGAGTTTAGAACTGATGGATCGTTTGCATTTGGACATGTGGTTGCAAGAAAAGTATTTGCTGAACGGGGTGAATGTCCGCTTGAGACTGAATCGGAGCAGTGCCGCTTTCCATTTGCAGGCTGCTGATCCTACTAAGGCTCCTAAAAGCAAAATCGAAGAGGCCAAACTCTACGTACGACGCGTAGAAGTGTTACCCAAAGTGGGTAACGACATCAGTCAAACGTTGAGCAGAACGACCGCCAAGTATCCGATCCGACGTGTGGAAGTGAAAACGTTCACCATTCCCAAGGGACAGCATTCTATGATCGAAGATCATCTGTTTCAAGGACAGTTACCCAAGCGTTTAATCCTTGGTATGGTCTCGAATTCAGCCTTCAACGGAGCCTTCAAAGAAAATCCTTTCAACTTTCAACACTTCGACGTGAAGAAAATCGAAGTCAGTCGCGATGGCAAGACCTTGTGTACCCGACCTTTCGAACCTGACTTTGATCCCAAAAAAATGAATTACTTGAGATCGTACTTGTCCCTGTACGAAGCCACGGGTCAGTTAGGAACCAACACCAGTCACGGCATTGAGTACGAGGATTATGCAGGAGGCTCTGCTTTGTGGGCTTTCGATTTCACTCCAGACCAAGGCAGCGACGAGGGACATTTCCACCCTATAAAATCTGGCCAGATTCGTGTGGAACTTCAGTTTGCAAAAGAACTACCAGCGACAGTGAACGTCATCCTGTATGCAGAATTCGATAATACGATAGAAATCAACAGTTTGAGAGAAGTCATTCTAGATTATTAGAAGCTATGGAAGACTGTTATCCCTCTTTACCTAGTGGAGAAACTTTGGAGATGGAATGTAAGGAGACCGTGGAAAAAGAAGAAGAAGTGATCATGATGAAATCGAGATGGCCAGAACAAGAAGCCCATTTAGTCTCCTGTTTTGCCAAACACTTGGTCGACAAAATAACAGAATTGATCAAGAAAAATTGCTATGGATGTCAAAACGATCATCCCAGTCAAATTCAACACGATAAATACCTGATGTTAAGTCAAGAAGAAAAATTGGACGAGTTTCTGGACGAAGCTTGGAGCCTCATCTCGAACAAAGACGTGTTGTACCAGTGGTATAAAGACTTGCGTGAACATTCTTGTCCACCATTAACCACTCAAGAGATCCATCGTATCGAAGCTCTCCTGAATCAGAGTGAGGAAACAGAACGAATAACCGTTTATTCGTCAGACATTTTCAAGCAAAAAGTCAGGATCGAATTGACGACGTATTATTACCTGTGAAGAAGAAAACAAATCAATGGATACCTGGGAACTTTATTACCTTTTGAACCACAGTTCATGTACGTCTTCTTGGAATCCTGTCGTCTGTGCTAAAGATGAACTCCCTCATCGCAAACCTAAAGACCATCAAGCTTACGTGATCAACACGGACGACAGTCATCTCCCAGGAACCCACTGGGTAGCCGTCTACTTTCCTCAAGAAGGCTGTGTGGAATATTTCGATTCGTACGGATTGCCCCCTTTGGAAGACGATATCATCGACTTTATGAGAAGAAATGCTCAAACCACCCGATTCAATAACGTGAAATTACAAGGCACAGATTCCTTGGTGTGTGGACAGTACTGTGTGTATTTTCTGCATCATCGCAGCCTGGGCTATTCCTTAGAACATTTAGTGACTCATTTTGATCCTCGTTCTTCTGCTAGAAATGATGTGAAAGTAGATCGATGGTTTTGTGACCATTATGCTTATCTTTTGTCTCAAGCTAGGAAACGTAGTGTCCATCAATGGCCTAATGATTTCCAACAGTGGAAATCACGATTTCATTCACAACGTTGTCAGCCTTGTTTAAAGTAGATTGTCCATTGAGAAAAAATGTTAGTGATTTGAAAAAAATTGTTTGATGTTATAGTGTTGGATTATTGTTAAAAAATGTTAGGGTTGTTGTTTAGTGTTAAGTGATTTTTGAATAAAAAATGTTGTGTTTTGAAAAAAATGCTTTTGTCTTTTGTTTAGCTATAAGATAGTTGGATTGATGCTCTTTCATTTCTTACTATCCCTCTCATGACACTCACTGAACGTTGCGGCTCGAAAACCGTATGGGGGATGTTTTCCTTCACGTCCGCGCTTTGACTTTAAGAACCGGTTTATTCCCAGTCTAACCATCCATTGTCGACTCATCCTCCTACGAAGATGTGCTCCAAACTAGCTAAGCTCAACGAAGCCTACGTGAATTTGCATAGGGTCAGACACAGTCTGATACCAAAGCCAGAAGAAATAGAGAATGTGAGAATGTTAAAAATCACTGAAGACCTGATAGAAGAACTCTTCAGAGAAGAAATGAACAGGGAAAAAGAAGAATGGACAGAGAAGCACAGACTTCAGAGACAGCAGCAACAGCAGCAACAACAACAACAGCAGCAACCTGAAGCTGACAGAGGCTTTGTCGATTGCCGTATCGACACCAAAGAGTTCTTCTTCTCTTTCCGAAGAAGCAGACCTATCGCCAGAAAGTCTATCCTCAGAGGACATCGCATTCTTAGAAACTAAAAAAGAATGCCATAGCAAACAAAAAAAAACAGCCCTTTTCAGGGCTACCCCAATACTCTAGAAAAGAAATAACGATTAATTTGCCAATGTGTGTAGGTAGAGTAGTGTGAAAATAAACACTAACTCTTGCTTTTAAAAATGTGAGTTATGTGTTGGTGTGTTTGTGTTAGTAAGTGGTTAAGTAAGTTGGTATGGATAGTAGATTAAAATGTTTGTTGTTTTTGGCTGTTAGAGGTGTATATTTGGGGTTAGATTGGATTGCTTTGCGTATGTGGATAGTCTATTGAAGTGATTTATAAAAAATTTTACAATAGTGATGGGTAGAATAAAAAAGTGTTTCTTTTAGGTCCGCGCGTTGTTGTTTTTTGGTCATGATCTAGGTAAGATGAATTTTATGTTATTAGGGGGATGTTTTCCTTCACGTCCGCGCTTTCAGTATAAATTGAAACTCGTTCGGCAGTCCAGCTACCCTTGTTGATTGATCAACACCAAAAAATGAACACGAGACTTGAGAAACTGTTGGAGCTTCATGTGCATCTGGAATATGCCAGGCGCATATTAAATGAACTGGCCGCGGAAGCCATTGTCGAGGAGGGAAGGATAAGAGAGGAGGAAAGAAGAAACAAAGAAGAGGAGGAGGAAAAGGAGAGAAGAAATTTCAAAATCCCAGAGAGCGAAAATTGGGATTCTGAAGCGACATATCCTGCCTCTGCTCTCTCCCCCCAAAAGGTAAAAAGTAACTGGGGGATAAGATGTGTATGTGGCGCCAGGCCTGGAAGGTGCCACCATTAACCAGGTGTCCATGAAGTTCCAAACAAAACAGCCCTTTTCAGGGCTACCCAATACTCTAGAAAAGAAATAACGATCGATTAGCCAATGTGTGTAGGTAGAGTAGTGTGAATATAAACACTAACTCTTTATTAATAGTGGGAGTGTATTGTAACAAGATAACCGGGTGGGATATTTCGGATTAACAACAGAACACGTTTTGACGACACAGATATATGGTTTAATGTGGCGATTTATATGAGTAGTGGATTATGAAGATGTGTGCGTATTTATAATCCAAATGTTGGATCTATTTAACAAAAAAACGCACAGTTTCAAAGATGGAAAAAATATACAAATAAATTTAGGTCAGTAACCCTAAAACACAGGATAAATGATTTCACAAATGATTCAATAATGGAAAGATGAATATAGTTCACTCAAATAGTAAACAATGTAAGCGTTTACACATAGTAAAAAAATGTATTCGCTCAGGTAGCGAAATTATGTCACTAAACAAGAACGGATATACAATCTATCCTTCCAGTCCTGAATAATACACTGGGTCTTACTAACCCAAAATTAGCATACAGCTAAAAATACATGTGTGGAGATGCACTCCGTCACCCGTGCACCATATCCGCTCCACAGCTCCTCCGAATCAATTTCACAACCAATATAGACTCCGGACCCTCGGAATACTATGATCACTTGAAACATTAGACCCTCCGGACACTTGAAATATTAGACCCTCCGGTCCCCCTGGTCCTTTGACGGCTCTACAGCTGGGTCACCTTAGTCACTCTTGACATTCCGGACGCTAGACATTAGACGCTCCGGCACCTTAAACGCTCCGGACACACGGACGTTTCTACCCTCTGACAACACCGGACACCCCGGATATTCCTACCATCAAAAACTCAGCTGAAAATATACCCGATACAGTGTACTAAACTTGATACAGACATAACGTAAGGACGTTATACATGGTAAGTTAAAAAGATTATATTATAATGGCAATTACAAAACAGAGGTTCAATAGTAACCTAACCCTGCTTGATAAGACAATAGTAAACAATTCTTTTAAAAAAATGTAGCTTTACATTACCAATATAAGTCCTGCACTACGTCGCAACAAGAATAAAAAATGCACGCATTATGGTATGTAAAGAAAACTATAACAAACATGCAAAGGAAAATATGGTAATACACTAGTTATCACTTAAAACCCAAAACATTACCTACCCCTACAGCTGGAGTTGTGCGAATCCTTTAAGCAGGCCGCTTGCTGACAAAACCATTAGTATTGTAAAGGTCCTTTACATGTAGTAACGTATTTATACCTTTAGAAGTTTCGTTATTCTTTATCAAAGGCACCTTGCACGTGTGGCACAGGACGAATCGTACTCACGATTTCGAAATACATAGACCATATTATAATCACCCTCGGGTATCGTTGTACAGAGAAAAAGAAACGAAACCCGAGTACATGTATTTAATTAACAACATTTACACCATTCCGTGACATGTATGTGATTGTGTGTTTGTGTTTGTAAATGTTGAAGTAAGTTTGTGTGTTTGTGTTTGTAAATGATAAAGTAAGTTTGTGTGAATAGTAGATTATGGGTTTATTTATTGATTCTTAGTGTATGTAGAGAGTATAGTTGAGGTTTATATTATATGAAATGAGAAAGTAAGGGGATGTTTTCCTTCACGTACGCGCGATGTTAGTCATGATCTAGGTAAGATCAAATTTATGTTATTAGGGGGATGTTTTCCTTCACGTCCGCGCTTTCACTATAAGAACCCACAGTGTTCGTTGTTCAAACCATTCTGCAAAGAATAAAAAGAAGATGGCGTCAAACCAAATGGACAAAATACAAACCTTGCAAGACGTTTTAGACAACTTAGGAATAATGGAACAGATGCTAATAAGACTCGTTGAAGACCATTATTCCTATAGTCCCCATCGTGTGAAGATGGAAATTAATAATTTAAGAAAAGCAAAGGACAAGATTAGTGGTGTCATGAAAGAGATCAAGGAGGAGAAGGAGGATGAAGAGGAAAGAATAAGAATACGCAAATGGAACGAAAAAATTGAAAAAGAAGAAGAAAATGAAAATAGGAAGAAAGAAGAGGAGGAAGAGAAGAAGAAAGAAGAGGAGGAGAAGAAAAAAAAGAAAGAGAAGAAGAGTGTAGGAGATAAAATAAGAACTTGGTGGAGGAAAAGAAGAAATTAGAAGAAGAAGAAAACCCAAAGGCCCTTTTCAGGGCCAGCCATATTTCTCGAAAAGAGATAGCCTTTCCATTGCCTACCCCTTTTTTTATTTTGATTTTATAAAAAAAATAGAGACCCTCCCTGTTTCAATTTTACATAGACCCTATACAGTCCCAGGGGTTTTTGACCATGTTAAATTTACATAGACCCTATATTGTCCCACTTCTTATTCTTAGGTTTTTGGCCATGTTAATTCCCATAGACCCTATATTGTCCCACGATTCTTGGCCATGTTAATTCCCATAGACCCTATATTGTCCCACGATTCTTGACCATGTTAATTCCCATAGACCCTATATTGTCCCACGATTTTTCTCCATGTTAAATTTACATAGACCCTATATTGTCCCAAGGGTATTTTTAATGATAAATCCCATAGACCCTATAATATCCCCCTTCACTACTACTATGAATCATATGCCCTGGGTGTAGAACGTCTCAGGGACTAAATAGCCAGCAATCTTGCTTGTAACCTTGACCTAGCATTTAGTTCACTTGAGACGAGCTAAGCGTGACAGTGGCGATTCAGAGGATTGGTGTGAGAGTACCTTTGTGATGCAAAAACAATTTCTTCCACTGAGATAATACCACCATTTGAGGTGATACTGAAAAGTCGACCCTACAAAATTAGATCTGAACGATCGCCATGCTCTTTGTTTCCAGATTTTCGGTCTCGAGTACGATGGATGTGGAATGGGTTCATAGGAGTGTTGGCTACCTTGATCTTGTTGCTGCCCAGTGCTATGGTCGTACACAAGCGTGTTTCGGTGTTTTTATACAGTCTCCAGGAACCGATGAGCAGATAACAATTCTTTCTTAAGACGACTGAAAGAAGTCGTTAGTAGTGAAGGGGGCCACTTTAGCGTCAATGGGAATTAGCATTACAGACCCCCCCCCCCCGGGCCACTATAGCGTCAAGGGAAATTTAACATGGAGAAAACCCTGGGCCACTATAGCGTCAAGGGAAATTAACATGGAGAAAAACCCTGGGCCACTATAGCGTCAAGAGAAATTGAACATGGAGAAAAACCCTGGGCCACTATAGCGTCAAGGGGAATTGAACATGGGGAATAGAGTTTAGGTCTGTCTAGGGACAAGGGGAATTTAAATTTAAAAAAAAAAAAAATTAAAAAAAGGGTAGGCAATCGAAAGTCATTCTCTTTTCGAGAAATGTGTGTGGCCCTGAAAAGGGCCTTTGGGTTTCTTCTGCTTCTAATTTCTTCTTTTTCTCCACCAACTTCTTATTTTCTCTCCTACACTCTTTCTCTACTTTTCTTTCTTTTTTTCCTCCTCTTCTTTCTTCTCCTCCTCTTCTTTCTTCCTCTTCTCATTTTCTTCTTCTTTTTCAATTTTTTCATTCCATTCTCTTATCCTTATCCTTCCTCTTCATCCTCCTTCTCCTCCTTTATTTCTTTCATCACACCACTTATCATGTCCTTTACTTTTCTTAAGTTATTAATCTCCATCTTTACTCGATGGGGACTATAAGAAAGTGGTCTTCATTTAGTCTCACTAGCATTTGTTCCATCATGCCCAAATTGTCCAGGACGTCTTGCAATGTTTGCATTTTATCCAGGTGGTTTGAAGCCATCTTCTCTGTAGAATGGTTTGAACGGCGAATACTGTGGGTTCTTATACGAAAAGCGCGGACGTGATGGAAAACATCCCCCTAAGACATAAAATTGATCTTACCTGGATCATGACCAAACAACGCGCGGACGTGAAGGAAAACATCCCCTACTTTCTCATGTCATATGATCTACTATCCACATACGTTAACCAGCAATAAACAAACCCCACATCTACTATTTACACACACAAATCATTAAAACAAAATCCATAATCTACTATCCACACAATCTTACGTGAGCCGTTACAAAACCCAAACTATACTCTCCACATACGCTAAGAAACAATAAACAAACCCATTATCTACTATTCACACAAACGTACGTGAGCGCTTACAAACACAAACACACAAACACATACACTCACACTAAAAAAGAGTCAGTGTTTATATTCACACTACTCTACCTACACATTGGCAAATTGATTGTTATTTCTTTTCTAGAGTATTCGGTAGCCCTGAAAAGGGCTGTTTTTTTTTTAACTCCAGATGCACCTATCTAATGATGGCACCTTCCTGGCCTGGCGCCACACACGCATCTTCTTCCCCAGTCTCCTTTTACCTTTCTTCTTGGGAGTGCAGAGGCGGGATATGTGGCTTCAGAATCCCAATTTTCTGTCTCTGGGATTCTGAAATTTCCTCTCTCCTTTTCCTCCTCTTCTTTTTTTTTTCTTTCCTCCGCCTCCTCTTTCATCCTTGCCTCTTCGACAATGGCCTCCGCGGCCAGTTCATTTAGTATGCGCCTGGCATATTCCAGGTGCATCTGGAGTTCTAGCAGTTTCACAGTTCTGGTATTCATTGTCTTGTCAACGAATGAACAGGGTAGCTAGACTGCCCAGCGAGGTTCAATTTATAGTAAAAGCGCGTACGTGATGGAAAACATCCCCCTAAGACATAAAATTGATCTTACCTAGATCATGACCAAACAACGCGCGGACCTAAAAGAAACACTCACTCACTTTTTTATACTACCCATTCCTATTCTAAAAATTTTCATTAATCACTTCAATATACTATCCACATACGCAAAGCAATCAAACCCCAAATCTACTCTCCCCACACCTCTAACAGCAAAAAAAAGACATGATCTTAATCTACTATCAACACCAACGTACGTGAGCACTTACAAACACACAATCCTATACACAAACACATACTCTCACACTAGGAAAAAAGAGTCAGTGTTTATATTCACACTACTCTACCTACACACATTGGCAAATCGATTGCTATTTCTTTTCTAGAGTATTGGGGTAGCCCTGAAAAGGGCTGGTTTTTCTTTGTTTTTTTTTGTTTGCTATGGCAATCTTTTAGTTTCTAAGAATGCGACGTCCTCTGAGGATAGACTTTCTGACGATAGGTCTGCTTCTTCGGAAAGAGAAGAAGAACTCTTTGGTGTCGATACGGCAATCGACAAAGCCTCTGTCAGGTTCAGGTTCCTGCTGCTGCTGCTGTTGTTGTTGTTGTTACTGTTGCTGCTGCTGTCTCTGAAGTCTGTACTTCTCTGTCCATTCTTCTTTCTCCCTGTTCACTTCTTCTCTGAAGAGCTCTTCTATCAGGTCTTCAGTGACTTTTAGCATTCTCACATTCTCTATCTCTTCAGCTTTTGGTATCAGACTGTGTCTGACCCTATGCAAATTCACGTAGGCTTCGTTTAGCTTAGCTAGTTTGGAGCACATCTTCGTAGTAGGAGGAGTCGACAATGGATGGTTAGACTGGAAACTTCCCCGGTTCTTAAAGTCAAAGCGCGGACGTGAAGGAAAACATCCCTCTACGGTTTTTGAGTCGCAACGTTCAATGAGTGTCATGAGGGGGATAGTAAGAAGTCAAAGAGCATCAATCAAACATTCTTATAGCCAAACAAAAGACAAAGGCATTTTTTTCAAAACACAACATTTTTTATTCAAAAATCACTTAACACTAACCAACAACTCTAACATTTTTAACAATAATCCAACCATATGACATCAAACATTTTTTTTCAAATGACAAACATTTTTTTCAATTCACACTCTACTTTAAACAGGGTTGGCAACGTTGTGAATGAAATTGTGATTTCCACTGTTGGAAGTCATTAGGCCATTGATGAACACTACGTTTCCTAGCTTGAGACAAAAGATAAGCATAATGGTCACAAAACCATCGATCTATTTTCACATCGTTTCTTGAAGAAGAACGAGGATCAAAATGAGTCACTAAATGTTCTAAGGAATAGCCCAGGCTGCGATGATGCAGAAAATACACACAGTACTCTCCACACACCAAGGAATCTGTGCCTTGTAATTTCACATTATTGAATCGGGTGGTCTGGGCATTTCTTCTCATAAAGTCAATGATATCGTCTTCCAAAGGGGGCAATCCATACGAATCGAAATATTCCACACATCCTTCTTGAGGAAAGTAGACGGCTACCCAGTGGGTTCCTGGGAGATGACTGTCGTCCGTGTTGATCACGTAAACTAGATGGTCTTGAGGTTTGCGATGAGGGAGTTCATCTTTAGCACAGACGACAGGATTCCAAGAAGCCGTATACGAACTGTGGTTCAAAAGGTAATAAAGTTCCCAGGTATCCCTTGATTTGTGTGGGTTTTTTTCTTCTTCTTCACAGGTAATAATAAGTCATCAATTCGATCCTGACTTTTTGCTTGAAAATGTCTGACAAATAACCGTTTCTTCGTTTCGTCTCCTCACTCTGATTCAAGACAGCTTCGATACGATGGATCTCTTGAGTGGTTAATGGTGGACAAGAATGTTCACGCAAATCTTTATGCCACTGATGCAACACGTCTTCGTCCGAGATGAGACTCCAAGCTTCGTCCAGATACTCGTCCAATTTTTCTTCTTGACTCAACATCAGGCATTTATCGTGTTGAATTTGACTGGGATGATCGTTTTGACATCCATAGCAATCTTTCTTGATCAACTCCGTCATTTTTTCGACCAAGTGTTTGGCAAAACAGGAGACTAAATGGGCTTCTTGTTCTGGCCATCGGGACTTCATCATGATCACTTCTTTTTCCATGGTCTCCTCACATTCCATCTTCAAAGTTTCTCCCACCTCTGTCTCCGGCGGTTCGAGTCTAAGATTCAGCCAATGTGGGCATGTGAGAAAGTTTGCCAGTAGCTTCTCGTGGGTCGGTGGTTCTTTCCGGGGTTTTCCGGGTTCTTCCTCCACCATTAATACTGGCCGCCATGTATAGCCTATCGTGCTGAAAAATGGCGTTAAATCCCACAACAACAACAACAACAACAACAACAACAAAGTTTCTCCACTAGGTAAAGAGGGATAGCAGTCTTCCATGGCTTCTAGTAATCTAGAATGACTTCTCCCAAACTGTTAATTTCTATGGTATTATCGAATTCTGCATACAGGATGACGTTCACCGTTTCATCAGGGTCTCGTTTTGCAAACTGAATTTCCACACGAATCTGGCCGGATTTTATAGGATGAAAATGTCCCTCGTCGCTGCCTTGGTCTGGAGTGAAATCAAAAGCCCACAAAGCATAGCCTTTTGCATAATCCTCGTACGTAATGCCGTGACTGGTGTTGGTTCCTAACTGTCCGGTGGCTTCGTACAGGGACAAGTACGATCTCAAGTAATTCTTCTTGGTAAAGTCAGGTTCAAAAGGTCGGGTACACAAGGTCTTGTCATCGCGACTGACTTCGATCTTGGACACGCCAAAGTGTTGAAAGTAGAAAGGATTTTTAGCGATATCTCCGTTGAAGGCTTCATTCTCGACCATACCAATGATTAAACGTTTGGGTAACTGTCCTTTGAACAGATGATCTTGGATCAGGGATCGCTGTCCAGCAGGAATAGTGAAGGTTTTCACTTCTACACGTCGGATCGGATACTTGGCGGTCATTCTGCTCAACGTCTGACTGATGTCGTTTCCCACTTTGGGTAACACTTCCACGCGTCGTACGTAGAGTCTGGCTTCTTGGATTTTGGTTTTGTAATTATCGTCACTATCGGCCATTAAATGGAAAGCGGTACTGCTACGATTCAGTCTCAGGCGGACATCCACCCCGTTCAGCAAATACTTTTCTTGCAACCACATGTCCAAATGCAAACGATCCATCAGTTCTAAACTGTGTCCGTCTTTGATTCTGTCTCTTCATTCTACAATTCCCGCATTGTGGTCTTTGGTTG
The DNA here is from genome assembly GCA_028554795.2 of Sinohyriopsis cumingii. Taxonomy (NCBI): domain Eukaryota; kingdom Metazoa; phylum Mollusca; class Bivalvia; order Unionida; family Unionidae; genus Sinohyriopsis; species Sinohyriopsis cumingii. The sequence continues at coordinate 128,295,655 of CM068835.1, forward strand.
CATCAGTTTTGAATGTTTCAAATTCGCCTGCATCGTCAGCTTCCCATACCACACAGGTATTGAGATGAGTGTTCTTGGCGTCTATTCCGTACGTCAAGAGATTTTCCAGGTACGCTCGATAAGGGTAAGTATCCATGCTGCTACTGACTAGTTTGTTACTCAAGTACAAGTCCACTCCGCTAAACAAGGAATGCATGAAATTGTTGACGGGAGCTACTGGCTCAGTGTCTATAGCATTTCCATCCTTATCTTGAACTTTGACTTTCAAGTACAAGTAACTGCTATTCAGATCGATGTAATCTTCGGGCTGTCCTTTGATTTCAAACTCGATGGGAGCGGAATCGGTCAATGAGGAGACGGGATGAAATTCCACGCATTGGGATTCTTGCATCGTCATCATGGGGGGGGGGGGCATGGCAAACAGATCCAGTTCCGTCTTGGAACAGGCGCAAGATTCTCGGTGCATCATTTTTTGTTGCTGTTTCTCAATAATCGAAAACGTCTAAGTCTCGAATGGTTCTTCTTTTCTTGGCCTTTCTCGCTTTAGACGTGTGAAGTCTGGTGAAAGGGTGTTTTCTTCGTCGTCTCTTTCTGCCTTGTCCTTGCTGAATGCCTGACTCGGTAGCGTGCAGGGCATTTATAGGTGTTTCTCGTCGGCCCAAAAGGTCTTTACCCGTTTGCAGCAAGACATTTTTGCCTGCCCTCATGAAGGCTTCTTTGGGGTTTTGTTTGTCGATGATGACATTTTGGAGAAATTCTTTGCCTTGCGTCAGTGTCGCATCTTTCAAGGCGTGCAATCCGCGTGTCACCATCGGTTTCAACACCGGAGCCACCGAACGAAAGGCCGATTTTAACATATCTCCTAAACCGTGTCCTCGCTGTCGAGCAACCCCTTGGTACACTGGATACATGACTTAAGAGTCGTGAGAGAACCGTTTTCGAAAATGGAGTTTCACCGTGACTTTTCCTTTGGTGAATGGAATATTTTGTCCCAAATCTCCTTTTATAGCAATGTTGATTGTGTCCAAATACGACTTGCTGACAGGCAAATAGTGAGGATGTACAAATTCGCGGTGGACGTGGTAAGTGTTTCCACCTTCCTCGTCTTTGGCTGTGGCAGAATTTACTTTGAAAGGAATGACACGCAGTAACGGCACGGAGGTGTGTCCCACCACGTTGTACTCCACCACATCGGAGTAAACAAACATCAAATTCAGTCCCTGGTTCAGTTCTACCGGGAAACGAAAATACCTTGCAAAAATGCCGGTTGTTGTCAATGTCTGCTATGTGAATCTTTTTGGTCTGCTTATCCGTGATCAAATTGAGGTCTCCACCCAAAATGTCATACAATTCACGGCAAAATTTAATACGTATACTTCTATCCTCACTTTCAAATCTGATGAGTAGACGGTGAGACAGTTTGTGGTACTCCATGGTGACACGTTTATTTAGTTTGGTCAGAACTTTGTCAAATGCTGCATAGAATTTGTCAGCGATGGCCTCCACCAGATGTTAACCACTAAAATAATGGCCTGAGTTAATTTTAAAGTGATAAACGTAAAGAGGAGGAGAAGTGTCACTGCTGTTACGGGGTATTGGCTCCTTCGCAAGAAATGATCTATGCTGAGGACTGTTCGTCATGTTTTGCTGCACTGTTGGGTCCAGAATTTCGACGTCAAAAGTGTTTTGAGTTTCAGTGATGTTTTTGATTTGTGTTGGGTGAATCATTTCTACCAAAGCCACTTCCCAATGAGCTTCGTGATCTAAGGGGATGGCCTGAGGTAATTTAGCCGTGTAATAGCACAACGTTTTGTGGGGAAACACCTCCATGGAACTGTCACTGGGTAAGGTTAAGTAAAATTGGTTTTGGTGACTCATAATTCCAGAGTTCTGTGGCTGTCCGAGGGGTTAGTGGACGTCAGAGGCGTGTCTCCGCCCAAAATGGGGTTGTTGTTATTGGAGTGGTGACTGACACTGTCACTGGACACAAGGTTCCCGTGGTTCCTGTTGGAAGAGAATTTCAGGGAGGGATTGGGAAGCAGGTAACCGATGCAACTGCTCAATAAAATGGTCCACAATTGTTTATCTCCTTGTTGCAAACTCAAACTGGCAATGGCTGCACCGATGACACAATACACCACGAAGATTTGGCAGAAAAGACGATTTGCGTTTTAGGCACACGTTCTTCGCACCACACCCACAAAGGTTGTTTTTGTAAATCTTGCACAGAAGAACTAGGTGAAGAAGTGGTCGACGTAGCTGCGTCTGTGTGGAAGGGCATGATGGTCACTTCTTTTTATAGTCGATGACTTGCGAAGCGTCGATCCAAGAATCGAAACTGGGTGGATATCCTTTCCAACAAACTTTCACTTCTTTGACACGTCGTTTGCCTACTTTACGGGTTCTGCGTTCGAGAATGCTTTCGATGTCGTACACGTCGTCTTCTTTTTTGGTGACACGTTGTAACTCGGGCAAATAAAACGTTCCTTTGAGCACTTCTCCGTTCATGTCTTCCAATTTATAGACGGCAGGATGACGACCATGCACTCGTCCAGTGACACGAAACAATTCGGTCGTCCAGTTAGGTAAGTAACCTTTGTCGAAAGTGCGTTTGGTTTTGCCAATGCGCACCCAATCTCCTACGGCCAACATTCCACTTTTCTTGGGGACAGCCCTCGTCGGGGACGTACCAAACAGGCGCTCAAACACTAACACTTCGTTCTCGGGAGTCACGACTTGCGGGGCAGTCCGATGCTTCGATGGTAAGATTGGTTGTACGCTTGCACCAGGTGCGGTAAGATGTCGATGTACTTCAGAGTGTGGTGATGCGTAAAATATTTCCACATGCGTTCTTTCAAAGTGCGTTGAAAACGTTCCACGATGCTGGCTTTGGTTTCGGGATTCTCGGTGGTAAAAAAAGGAATGTCACGTTTCTTTAATTCTTTTTGGAAAGCTTGGTTCAGAAATTCGGTGCCTTTGTCCGTTTGCCATCGAAGAGGGTGACGACCGCTTTGTTTCCACCCGTTGCAGGGCTCGCACTAACTCGCTGCTCGATTTGGAAGTCAAGGGCACGACCCAGGTAAATTTGGAAAAGACGTCGATGACAAAAAACAAATATTTGTAGCCACGATTGTAGCTGGCTAAATGAGAGACATCGGCTAAATCGGCTTGCCATTGATGATCGATGCCTTCCACTCGGGTGCGACTTCTGGCAAACTTGCGTCGAATGGGTTTGTGTAAAGTGTAGGTAGCTTGTTCTTGTAACCATCGTTGCACTTGAGGTAAACGGAGACTTTTCAGTCGCGTTTTGGCAGCACGATACAATTTTTGAACTCCTGCGTAACCTGCAGCATGCGAGGGATCGTAGTAAATGCTGGCTAAGACTTTTTCCATTTTTTTGTGTTGATTGGTGTGTTAATAAGACACCCACTCTTGGAGGATGCTACTCTTTTTCTCTTGGGGTATTTTCTTGGATTGCAATGCTTTGCGTGTGCGACCAGCAATAGGTGTTGAAGAGGAGGATGTTTGAGCGGGGGATATCGGTTCTTGTTTCACTTCTGTCTTCACTTTCTTTTTCTCTTGTGAGGAAGAAGGGGTGGCCATCATCTTTTTAATCCATCCAATTCTGGAGGTAGGTGGTGTTGTTAACTTGCGTACTTTTTCTGGTGGAGTCTGAAACCCTTCTTCTTCTTCTTCTCCTTTTTCTGTCTTGGTCACTGGTACTGGTACTGGTACTGGTGATGGTGCTGGACTTTTCATCAAGGTCTTAAAATCTTTCAGAGTGGGTAGAGCTGTTTCGTCTAAAACTTTCTGGTGAAAGAGTTGCAGTCGTTGCAAGAGTTGACCGTACTTTTGCGATTTTTCTGTTTCGGACAAATCTTGGCGATCCATCAAGGACTGCAATTCGTGTTGTAACTGGGACATCTCGCTCAAATGGGGATTGGGAGGTAAATGAGGGGTGCGTTGTTCTTGCCAACGATGGTATTCCATCCATCGTTTGTAAGGCACTAAAGCTAGTTTTCGTCCTTCCATGGGGTTGTCAGGGATCGATTCTGAGATCTTGGGACTTCCGAGGGCCTTTTTATCTTGCTCCCACCAGTCCTCCCAACATGGTTCCCAAGACTCCTTTCAGCAAGGGACCTAACAAGAGGGGTAAAATACCTCCACGTTGGACCAACATCTTCTTTTTTTGACGAATCGGAATTTTCTTTTGAACCATTTTCTGAAGAACGTGACGATGTTTGCTTGAGCATTGTTTCTGGTGTTTGGACAAAGAGATCGTGCCTTTCAAGACGTTCAAACAACATTCGCACACGGTATCGATCACCTCTTTGGAGGCCGATTGAATGAGTTTTTCTCGTAGAGGTGGAGAAGCTTTGGACAGGACAGATAACATGTCTCCATGTTTGACTAAACGTGGTGGTAGTCCTTTCCTTTTCTTTTTTGGGGGTTTTCTGGAGGGTGACATTTTCAGGAGCACCAAAACACTGATACCCTACTTGGTCACACACCTTTTTTATACTGGAACGCGTCGCCACTGATTGTCTTTACGTCGTATTAGTTTGAGGACAGGCATGACACGTCGTGCAGGGGTACGCAACGGACTAAATCGAGCCAGTTCTTGCTTGGACAAATCCAGTAAACTTTGTAACATGCCCGATCTTTCTTGAACTTTGATTTTGGGAGAAGGTACTTTGTGAGCAGCAGCCACTGCCACTAAATTGGAGGGTCCTGCCACTGGGGAAGTTCTTTTTGGGGTCATCAACGGAGATGTTCTTGGTGTGATCAACGTCTCCAAGTACTCTTCAGTTCTTGGTGTCATCAACGGAGAAGTGGATGAACGTGAGGCTGCCGGAGACGCGGTCACCGCCGTGGCAGGTCGTGGTTTGCGAGTGTAAGGTTGCGTCATGGCCGAAGAAGTGCCTCTTTTGCGACTAGTTTTCTTCTGTGGGCTTTTCTTTTTCTGGGGACTTTTTCTCTGTTTCTTTTTCTGAGGGCTTCTTTTCGTTTTCTGGGGTGGTGGTGGTGTCTGGTAAGACGAGGGTCCCGCCACTGGAGAAGTTCTCCTTCTTGGGGACCTGGTCTTTTTCTTCTTCTTGGAGCTTCGTTTGACTTTTTTCTTGGGGAGAAGTTTGGGGGCATTAGGATCCCATCTTAAGAGAGAGCGAATGATGACCCCTCCTAGAGTACCGCTCCCTCCAGGTTTCAAAATGATTTGTTTTTTGGTTTGAGTGTCGATGCGGGGATCGGCCAGTTGGACCAAAGCTACTTTGTTTCGATCGAAAAAGCGTTTGGTTTGATGAGGAATCTGAATGATTCCTTGGAGTATTTGACGTGCCGTCACCGTGAAACATCGTAAGACTTCTTTGAGACTAGCTTCTAAGACACGAGCTCGTATTTGTGGATTTTTTTCTCGACTGATGCTATACAAGGCACGAATCAATTTGACGGGAAGATGCGACTGAAGGGACGTCATGTTCAAAATGTGTATGAGACAGACGAAAAGGGTCTGAGGTTTTTGTAGATTTTTTTATGTGGAGTGAAATTATGTCTAGGACGGAGACGTGTACAGGACAGGCCCTCCGTCTTGGCACCAGTGGTGAAACAAGTGGGTACGAAATCGCAAATCCTCGGGGGTCGTAGTTTTCAAATCGACGAGTAAATAGGCGTGTGGCGTTTGAGTGGCATCGTCGTACGCCTGAGTCAGCCAAGGCGTTCCTAACTGTTTGGCTAAGACTTGCACTTGCGATTTATCTCGAGGGCTTTTAAACAAGACCAAGTAATGTGCATTGAGACTGATGGTGCGATGGGCTTCACTTTGTTGAAACAAATTTTGGGTGATGTTAACGACACTGGCATTACGTTGATGCCCTTTGCGCGTGAACCACAGTTTAATTTCTTCTTCGTCTTCTCCTAACATGTCGTCGAAAATGACCAGATGGGTTTGACGGGAGTCAGAGACGATGCCGTCGTCTTCTTTAGGAATGCCTTCCACAAACACAATGGAATCGCCTTGACTTTCTCGCAAGAGGCTGTACGCCGATTGCCACTCTTTGTAACACCACACGATCCGCTGAGGTGGCCGATCGATCAAATGATGTTTATGTTCGATCAAACGTTTGACGAATTCGGTTTTGCATGAACCGCTAGGTCCAGCAATGAGCATGTTAAAGGGATGGCGAAGATACAAAGCCTCCCAACTGGCACGACCTAAGTGTTCGTCGATGACTTTGACAGTGGAAGAAGAGGGAGCAGAGACAGCAGAGGTAGCCATAGTGTTAGGGATGTCACTTGTGACGCGAAAACAAACAAGACGAGAGTTTATATACTTTTTTCAGAACACGTTTATTGAATGTTTTAAACATGAATACGAAAGACAAAAATACATAAAAGCCAAAGGCTTAAGTACAAGGATAAAAGGCACATGATAACCATTAACGTGGAATAAACACAAGTGTCTGTACAACATGTTTTGGGCAATGTTCTGACCAGTTCTATATTAGGGGGTAAGGTCACACAAGTGTCCTCCCGAAAGGGTCTTTCAGGACTGTCCACGACAGTCCCGTCCTGGGTGAAGGGTTCTTCTGGTACCGTCACTAACACGGGTTGAAAAGTAACTTTTTTCCTTGGACAACTCTCGTGCATACTGGGCCACTTCTTGGGTCCAAGCCTCAAAATCCCATTCTTTTCAGGCACGGACATCTGTCCAATGGGGGTGTAAGTCACAAGCTACACACACATCGTCATACACGTCTTGGGTAGCTAAAAGTTGACGAATCTTTTTTTCCCGTAGAGGTCCAGAAGTATGCAGATGAAACCGCAAGGCTTTGAGCAAAAGGAGTCTTTCGTGACCATTTAAGGACATTGAGGTGGTAAGTACTGATCGTAAAGAGTCCACAAAGAATCGGCTGGTAAACGAAATCCCAGAAAACAAGTCACTAAAACACACACCACTTGTCGACCCAAATTGAATGGATACAGTTCTTGTAATAATCGATGGTAATGATCCACGGGTTGAATATGGTCATTGAGTTCCTTCCACGGAATCTGTTCAATGATATGTGACATAATCCATGGCATGGCAGCCTGATTTTATAGTCTCTTTGTTTCGGAGCAATAAAGGTAATTTCTAACTAGACATGTTCGTTCTCCAGTAGGGAATTTAAATGTTACATACTGTAACCGAAACGTCAGAGTTTGTCTAGATGTTTCGTCTTCCGCTAAGCAGATTCCACGTAACAGATGTTGGTAATCCTTTAACTCGTCTTCCTCAATACGTTGCAGTAGGTGAATTTCGAAGTAACCAAAATTACGAACGTCTAGTTCATCATTCACAAACTGAAAGTGTTCAACAAGGTCTGACCACTGAAAAAATTTCTGACGAATCTGTCCTCTTATACCATTCAGGTACCAGTGGTTAAAGATCTGGTGACGTAACGGATGCCAATGTTCTTTACGTTTGACTTGTATTTTGACCAGCTCTCGGTAAATCCTTTCTCTCAACTCCACAGGCAAGCCCAAAATGTTCTCTTGTAAAGTATCCATAAGTATATACACTGTTTTTGGAATCCTTGGGTGGTGGCCAATAGCCTCGTTTACCTTCGTGCCTGATGTAATATCCACTCATAATCAGCCTTCTTATACTTTGGAACAGAGCATAATTTAAAAACGGATGAATAACTTTGCGTTTGCGTTTCACTTGTATATTGATCAGTTCTCGGTAAATGCGTTCTCTCAATTCCACTGGCAAAGCACGAATGTTCTCTAGCAAAGTATCCTAGAATAGGTCATACTAAATCCTCTTTTCTCTGGCACAAGTCTTGTACTGTTTGCACAGACATGGTTTTAATTCATTGTCGAATCTAAATCGTTTAGTTACTAATTTACACGTTACAATTCGTTCAGAAGTTTCCTCTTTCACTAAGTCAACATTGCGTAAAAGATGTTGGTAATTCGTTAACTCTTCCTCTGGAATTCGATGCAGTACGTTTACAATGTAGTAGATAGAATCATTCAGAGCAAACCATTCCTTTTTAAAACCAGGGGATCGTTGATCAATGTCTGTCCAATGGAACACTTTCAACTGAATCAGTCCTTGTATAGCATTCAGGTACCAGTGGTTCATATACCGGTGACGTAACGGATGCAACTGTTCTTTACGTTTCACTTGTATTTTCACCAGCTCTCGGTAAATGCGTTCTCTCAACTCCACAGGCAAAGCACGAATGTTCTCGTGTAAAGTATCCATGAACAGATTATGGTAAGTTACTTCAATGTCTCGGTCCCACTAAGGGTAAGTAATGACAATTCGGTGACCATCGAGCATGTTCTACGTAGGCCGAATCTTGCGGTTCCCAGTAATGAAGTGACACACCGCAACTGAAGCACTTGACTTTATCTCCTTCGCCCAAGTAGAAAAATCCGACTCTGGCTAATTCTTCGGGGGTCGGTCCTCCCAGATACTTAGGCCATTTTCCTTTGAACGATTGAAGTCGATTTTCAAAGTCGCAGTATTCCGACAAACGCACAGGAAACGAATATTCGTCTTTCACAGGTTCGTTTCGATGAGGATTGAGTGACATGGGCAGGAGTTTGCTCAGGGCTGGATGACATCCGTAGGGGGGTAGACGTGAAGGTGAACATCCCCCTTTAAAACGAAACCCAGTAAAATGTCCAAGAGGACGAGCGGCATCGCTTTCGCATCCCTCAGGTTTGACACGCACAGCATCACTTTCCATGATAGGGGTAGTGAGAACAAAGTTCCCACGATGCTTTACGGCATCGCTAAGGTCACAACGTACAGCATCGTACCCATCGCAAGGCTCACAATCGCATTCCACTTCAGAAGTCCCACACTTGAAGTGTGCCTTTCTAAACTTGTTTTGTGTTTCTCTGAAAGTATTCATCTTGTTCGCTCGGTCTTGGTAGTCACAATGAACTATCGATCTTGCCTAGGGTTCCTTTGTATATACAGACCAATACCGACGTGTCCATACGGCAACGAAAAGTGATTGGGAAGTCGCACTCGCTTCTGGTACACGATTTGATAGACTTTTTCCAAGGGCCGACTGACGATGTGGTGAGTGGGTAAACGTACAATCTTGTTCGGTTGATAGGTGGTCACTTTAAAGTGTTCATCCTCTCCCGATTGCAAGGCTTCTTTCAATACCCCAAAGTTCACCACACGACTGGTACGATAATTCAGAGTCAGTCCTTTCACTTTGCACGTCGTGTGCACTTCTCCTTGTGGGTCCCGGTATTCGTAGCCGTAATTTTTGGGACCGCCACTGACGAAACTAAGAATCTTGTCGTCGGGATGCTCGTCTGTCCAGGCTCCTAAACGGTCTCCTTCGATGTCAGGGTGCTGTTGACTCGGGTGATGGATGTAAATGCAACTGTCCGTGTCAAAGTACAGGACGCGTTCCCCTAACAGTTCTAAAGCTTCGTACAATTTTAAGCGAGCATGAGCTGTCACGTAAGCCGCAATGATGACATTTCCAAAAGGGTCGTCTTGTACAAAGTCCAGATCTTCTTCGTAATTGACCAAGATCAAATCGTCTAGAACGACGTCCACGTGTTTCATGCATTTGGTTTTGTCGTGAATCATCTGGAAGTAGCGGGAAGGTTCTGTCAAATATTCCGTCTTGGGTAAACACGGTCGTTGTGCCATTTTACCCCACAAGCAATTTAACATCACTTTGGCAAACGATCGCCTGCCTTCGTTTTTCTCGATGTGGTCTAAAGTGATGCCTTCTTGTTCATAGTATTTCTCTTTGAATTGTATTTGGTCTTCGGGAGTGTGACACCAGGATGGATAGCCGCTGGCTTCTTGCTTCAGTTTCAAAAAGGCATCCACGTAGTCAGCGAAAATGCCTTTCTGACTGGGATCACCCTTGTGGTATTGCTGTGTCTTGGGAAAGTGGCAAATTTCGTACACGTCTAACAGTTGGTATCCCATGTCCAGAGCTTTGAACAATTCTACGCTGACCCAGGTTCCCGTCAAGGCACGTTCTTCCTGGCTGTGCTGACAAGGTTGGTCTTGGTTGCACGTTTCGGCACAAGTACGGCACAAGGGAAACATCAGTTTGTCTTGGCAATGGTGAGGTAAGACGGGATGGTATAGGTTCGTGGGAGGCAAAACTTTACACTTGATCAAGCCTTCGTATTGTCGAATGTTTTTCAGGTCGATGTGTTCCGTCAGCAATTGCGGGTGCCCTACAGGAAAGCGACAATATTTGCACACGTAGGGATACAGCGAACACACGTCCAAGTATTTGATTTCTTCTCCTTTCTCTTCGTCGGCTTGGTACAACAAACAGGTGGCATTGGTCCTTCCTCCGTACAAACTATCCCTTGGGTTAAGCGGGTCCATGAACTGGTAACTTTCCACGAGGCGTTTAAACTCGGGATCGGTTTTCAAGCGGTGATCGTACTCGTGTTCCTACATTTCCACCACTTGGTATCCTTCCTGTTCTAACTTTAGGCGCCGCTGACAAGTGTCCTGGAACAAGTCTTCCATGGTTCGTTGTAAAAACTGATTTTTAGTGCTACGGTCAGGGTAACAAACGGGACATCCGTGAAATAAGCAACCGTTAAACTCGTACACGATCTTGGGGTTTTCTAAGTCCCAGCCATCGACCGAATACGTTCCGATGATCTTTTCACCAACTCCGTTGCGAGCATGCTGAATCCATTTGTCTTCCTTGTCGCACAAGTAATGTAACCAACGTAGGGCTTTGACCGAGTATTGACGTTTGACATAGTGGGTCGTTTGAGGACTGATGACAGCTACGGTGTTTTCAGGCATGAATCGTTGTCGATACACTAAGGAACACGCTTTGGCAATGGTGCAAGCTTCTTTCAAAGGATCGACCCCTCCGTGTTCCATAAACAGTTCTCGAAATTTTCCACAGCAACGCCGTAAAATGTCCACGTCGGAACGACAATACTTTAGCATTTCTTCCTGAAAGTCGAAAGGGTCCGAGGCGTGAGCCTGGTACCAAGCGTAGAAAGCTTCTCGTTGTTCGATACGCATGTTGTCGGGGTCGTAATAGTGAGCCTCAGGTAAATAGGGTAGAACGGCGTGTTGATTGGCTTCCGTATTGAAAAAGTGTGGAAAGTACCCTTTAGCCATTTCTGTCATTCCAAACGTTTTAGGCATTCGACTCAAAGGCATGGCCAAATAGCTCATCGAATCTTTAAACTGTACTTGTCCCACTTGCATGAAAATGATTTTGGCTCCGTTCAAAGTGACTTTAGGACGCTTGGTGCCTTGTTCCGTATAGTATCTCAAAAGAAACTGTCCATCGTATCCGGAAAAATTGTGAGCCATCACCGTGGCATGACGATGACAATCTCCGTAACGTTCGATGTCCTCTTGGCTCCACGTCTTGTCGATGGGGTCTAAAACCCATTGGGCAAAATCGGCTAACGTGTTCGGTCCTCGAAAGATATTTCCACGCCCTTCGGGAATCTTGCTGCAGTGAGGGCAATGACTGAAGATAGGTTCCTGAATGCACTTCTCGCACGCTATATGAGCCACGCAGAAATTAGGAATGTGAATGCCAGTCTCTTGCATGCATTCGAAATCAAAAAAGATGAAATTGCCTTTCTTTTGACCGTCCTCTTTCTCTGGTGGGTATTGGTATTTTTGCACGTAGCATTGGTGTTCCAAGTCCACGATGTGGTGACAAATGTGACATTTTTTCTTTCTTGAACATACGTGTGCCTTAGCATTATTGGTACGTATGCCTTGTCCACACGTAGGGCACAATCACAGCAGTTGACAAGCGCATTTCTGCTGTGAACCTTGCGTCTTCAAATGTTGTTGGTAACAGGTAGGGCTGACAAACGTGCGCAGACAAGTTGAACATGGCAGTGGTCCTTCGCTCAGACAGGGTGGAGAGGACAAACATCCTGAGCATTTCAATCCACAATGCTTGTGTTGCTCTCGATTATTATATCCATGGTCACATTTCTCACAGTAATATCTGTATCTTAGAAATCCGGTGATACTGGTAATGGTATCGAAATGTTCATCGTGATAATAGACATGCATGTATTTTCCATCCTTAAAATCTTGGCCTCGAAACAACAGAGGCCCACGCACTTCTTGAGGGTGCACCTTCAAGGTGTATCGTGGAGCTAGGACATCTTGCAATTTTTGCATTTCAGGAATGCCACAGGGTGTGTCTTTGGACAGGCCAGCTTGTTGCAACAGGACTTCTGCTTCGTTTCGTTGTTTGGCTCGGTCCGATTGTTGAATAGTTTTCCAGGCTCTTTTCCATTCTACCGTATCGTTCTTGTTGGCATAGGTTCGTCCCACCACGATGGCACGGGCTAAACACATCTGGTCTTGAGGGTTGTTAATTTGGACGAGACTCTTTTTGGTGCTGCGAAGGTCGTCCACCAGTAACACATTATTGCGTCCAGTCCCTTGAGGAGGAGAGACGTGGGTCATGTCCAGTGTGGCTTTTCCATCGGTGATGTCAAACTGGTCATTAGATTGTTGCACGTGTTGAATCTTGTCCATGACTTTGGAAGCGGTCAATTCTGCAGGGGTGCTAAACTCGATCCAAACAGGGGATTTCAAACCGTCGTGTTGTATGGAAAGTCTCAAGCGATCGTCTTCTTTGGGTTGACATTGTTGCTTGAGTGCAGTGAGCAAAGAATCCCACACTCCGGTGATGAACCCTTCTGCTTTCTCTAACGGTACTTCGGACTTGAAATCTTTAAACTTCACCGTGTATTTGTAAGCCGTGGTTCTAAATTTTCCAGAGGAGCGCTTTTCCGTCTCTTGAATGGAATAGTATTTTTTAGGGTTGACTAAGGGTGGCGAACTTGGTTTAGAGGGTTCGGATTCTGGTTCACTCATGTCCTCTTCAAAATCACTGGCATGAATTTGTGCCAAAACTTCAGCCCTGGTACGAGGCGATAGATCACGTTTCTGCCTCTTACTTTCTTCTTCTTTCTTCTCGAATGAATTGGATCGTTTCATTTTGAGTGCAAAACGTCAAATGACTCAAGTTTAAACAACATAAACTAATTTATAGTCATGGCAGACCAGCCTATATAAAAGGGTGTGTGTCTTGTCCTTTCACTATTCATTTTACTCTCTAACCGAGCACAACGATGGAAGAGACTAGCCAAATCGAACGTTTCATCAGAGCATTGCGAGGGGTCATTAGAAAATTCTCTTCAGACCAGCCGACGGACTACTCTCCTTCCTTTCGAGATAAAAGTCAAGATACTTGCTATATCTGTCAAAAGAAAGGGCATTGGTCTTCAGAGTGTCCAGACCGTCAAAAAAGAAAAAAAGGAGCTAAAAACGACAAAAGTCAAGATACCTGTTATTATGGTAAAGAAAAAGGACATTGGTCTCCAGATTGCCCAAAAAAGAAACAAAAGGAGTCAGAAGAAGAGAGGGATTCTTCAGAGGAAGAGAGGGATTCATCAGAGGAAGAAAGAAGACAATTCTATTTAGAAGAGGCAAAGAAAAAGGAGAAGAAAAGAAGGGAAGAAAGTGAGGAAGAGGATGAAAAGATTGTGACGGTGGAGAAATTGAAAAAACAGAGAGACTAAAGAGTGAGACAGAAGAAGTCTATGAACTTTTTAAAGTGCTCTGTTGTGAATTGGATTGTAACTATGGATAAAAGAATAAATTAATTATACAAGGTAAGTGTCTTTGAGTTTTGATTTTAAAATAAGAAGCTACACTCACGCGCTCATATACACGTACTATAGGGGTAAAATGGTTTTTTTTTGTTGATTTTTGAGTTATTGGCAAATTGAAATTGTATTTCTTTTGGAGAGACGTGGTTGGCCCTGAAAAGGGCCTTTTTTGGTGTAGGGGTGAGTTTAAACAATCAACTTTAACTGCCTTAAGCCTTTGCCACGGCCAAGGCCTACTTCTGGACTGCGTACTGTTGATGATGATTGGGTTGAAATCACTAAGGGTGGTACGGTAGGCTTAGTCACAGGGTTGACGTGTTTAGCTCGGGAAGGTCGTATTCTCTTCGGTCGTAATAAAGAAGTCTGATACATTTGTTTCAGACTTCTTAACTCCGCTAAAATGTCCAACAGTACCGTAACCGTTTGATTTTCACCCTCTTGTTTCTTTGCTGCTACTTCTTGTTGTTGTTGTTGTTGTTTTTTTTTCTTACCTCTTCTTCTTGCTGCTGTTGCTGTAGAAGAAAAGCTTGTTCTGCTTCCTTTTGTCGTTGTATAAATTTCTCTAATTCTTCTTTCTGTCTCTGTCTAAAATTCTCCACTTGCGGTAATGAAGAAGGTAACGAAGGTTCCGGAACAAATTCTTGCGAGGTAAGAAAATCCACAAAATCCCAATTTACCTCTTCTGAAAGTGAGTCCGGGTTCCCTTGGGCGGTCTCCACTGCTGGTGCACCCCAATGAATCGTTTTCTGAGTTTCCGTCATGTTGAATCACTGTCACATAGATTGACTGCACACAGGCGCTAGCGAATCTATATAGACCACGTGACGTCACAGACTGTTCTCTTCGGATTGGATGCGGGCTGACTGAATTTTGTAACGCGTGTTCGGATTGGTGAATGAACTCAATCCGTTTCAATCCTTCCTCTACCTATAAATAAGCGCAGTTCACTGCATTGATTCACCTGTTCTCGTCGCCTCAAGATGTGGACCACAGTCGAATCATCCACCCTTGTGTCTTCAAAGATGTTTAGGACGGACATGCTCATTTATGTCCGGTCCAAGTGGACTGTTGTTGACAGGACAGATACTAGTCTATGGATGAGAAGAGTTTACATAGAAAGACAAGGATGTCTCAAGAGGGTACTTGTGTATGGACCTGCAGTTAGAAGGAGTTTAAGAAGAAGAAGAAGATTGACAGATGCCATCTATGTTAATATTAACATAAAACCAAAGGCCCTTTTCAGGGCCACCCACATTTCTCGAAAAGAGAATGACTTTCGATTGCCTAACCTTTTTTTAAATTTTTGTTAAAAAAAAATTTAAATTCCCCTTGTCCCTAGACAGACCTAAACTCTATTCCCCATGTTCAATTCCCCTTGACGCTATAGTGGCCAAGAAGAAGAAGAAGATTGACAGATGCCATCTATGTTAATATTAACATAAAACCAAAGGCCCTTTTCAGGGCCACCCACATTTCTCGAAAAGAGAATGACTTTCGATTGCCTAACCTTTTTTTTAAATTCCCCTTGTCCCTAGACAGACCTAAACTCTATTCCCCCATGTTCAATTCCCCTTGACGCTATAGTGGCCCAGGGTTTTTCTCCATGTTCAATTTCCCTTGACGCTATAGTGGCCCAGGGTTTTTCTCCATGTTCAATTTCCCTTGACGCTATAGTGGCCCAGGGTTTTTCTCCATGTTCAATTTCCCTTGACTCTATAGTGGCCTGGGGGGGGGTCTGTAATGCTAATTCCCATTGACGCTAAAGTGGCCCCCTTCACTACTGTCGTTTTTATCAGATTAGCGTGTGATGCTATTGTTATTAAGGATCTCGCCCTTGAACTCTAGACCTCTAATGATTTAACAGAGGTCAGTCAACAGCCCCCATGAAAATCCCTTTTGCGAAGCTGTGGTGCAGGAGGGGTAGGGTTTATTGGCCAGTAAGGGGAAATCAACCGTACAACTGAAGGCTCATACTAAAGATGTGTTTGTGATATGGACTTTTAACGTATCTTTAACGATTTTTCAGTCACATCCCTACGTTTGTACGGAGTCTGCAGTGTGGCAGTTTACAACAGACATGTGACATTATGTCCCACCCAGTCACATTATCCGACCAGTCCTAACACTAACCATTTATAGTCGAGCGCCAAGCCAAATTCCTGTCCTTTTTCAAGACTATGCGCAAATTCTCTGACTGAAGAACAGGAAAGAAGAAAAGGACTGTCCGATGCAATTGATCCCTGAAACATGAAAGCCTTTTGAAGTCTAGAAATCGTTGTGCTGCATATATCCAAGCAAGCTTATAGCTTTTAACCCTTTCACCAGTCAGTAACTACAAGAGAAAGACTACCATTCAACACTAACTTTCAAGATCTTAATAAATGCAGGCAACATATTTTCAATGACTGGTATAAATTTCATTTCTTGAAATGAGAATACATATTTGGTACCATTGTAAAGAAGACAAACTCGGGTTTCTGAAAATATTCTCATAAGCATGTTTAGTCTCACACAGATGATTATACAGGTATTTCAAAAGGTAAGTTTCACTATATTCTCTATAAAATGTTGAATAAAGTGTTTAAAGAGTAATATGTGTTCTGTTTTTGATCCATTGTGGTGTTCTTACAAATCATGGCTTGAATAAATGCAACGTTATCTCAAAATTTTTGCAAATCCAAAGGTGTGTTAACGATATTTCTACAGGATAGGTATTTAAAAACAGAAATATACAAGGTTTTATGTTCATTTAAATGGAACTAAATATGAAATAAAACATGTTTTGACTGTGAACCAGATTAATTTGATCAAAGAAGCCAGAATTTCTCACTTTTATACCAATACAATTCATCTGTCGAATTTCATAACTTCCATCAATATGAACAGGCCATAAAATGCCTTTATTTCTGATAATGTGACATCAGTCCAAACACCTTTGTGTTGATTTGGGTCAGTCTCTTGCTTAAGGTGTGCGCTGGTATTTGTAAATCTTGCCATTTCTGAAAACACACAGTTGCTATAAAATAGATGAAAATATTCAAGAGGTGTTCCTGATCCACCAAATACTCGTGTTGGACCTACATGTTCGGAAACTGAATAGTACGTTCCGATGGAGATTTTGTCCACTGACAAATTTCAGGTGTCTTGTACACATTAGCGAGTTCAAAATCTTAAAATTCCTCATCGTCATCATTATCGCCAAAAATATCACACCATTCTTGTTGTATACATACCCACCTTTTGATTTATCTTTGCAAATACCGCCATTTTCAATTATTTAGTCCCCAGATAATTCCGATTCATGATCAGACGAGTCCGCCATTTTGGATGTACTTTGGCGACTTCGTAGATTTCCATTTATAGATCGGAAACACCCCTTTCTTGTAAAGAACCCAAAGTTCGAATATATCCAAATAGTATGCAAATGAATCAATGTACGATATAAATATTTACTATATGGGAATCCCAGACACTGACCAATCAGAGAATTTATCACCAAAACAAAACAGGTATGTGAGACCGGAATGCCCTTCTACAGTGTTAAGCAGGAGTTATTGTTCCTGGACAGCTTTACCAGTCTGTAGTGTTGAAAGGGTTAATGAAAGATGATGCCGTCTTCTTAGAAGACACGCTAGTTGATCAAGATGCTGCTGTTCCTTAAGTGCAATGGATCCTCAAAGAACTAATTGTTACCTCATCAATAATTCAAGTTTCCTCTGACCCTTGCCACCCCATTTCTGATATTTGGACATTTATGTTGGGGTGTAGGCTCAGAGTCCACTGCCATTCTAAAAGTTGTAAATCACCAATACCATCTGGTGTTGGCATAGGGTAGCCACTTTCTAGCTGGCCTAGCAAACTTCAACGACTTTTCATGGTAATATACCTGCATGAAATCAATAGGAACATCCTTTTCTCAAACATCATGAGCATAGCATTTGTCCTTTCTTTAATCAGCTGACAGATGATACAAAAGTACATCGTTACTGAAATTTGTCCTGGATCTCATCATTTGTATTCCAAGTCACATGACTATACAAATCTCGCAACCTACCTGTCAATGACATCATAGGTCAGATAGTCACTTGATATAAACAATAAACCCTTTCTAGTGTTGCTGTAGGAAAACAAATCGAACATAAATGTAAGTCATGTATCTTTCCATCGAAAAATGAAAGAACACTTCTCAAAATATATATTCTGAAAATGACTGGAAATCTGTAAAGGAAACCAGATTCACTAAGCAGAGAGCACATGTGAATGCGGTAGTCACGTGATACCAGCGAAAAAGCATTGCCGACACGTGCTCCGTAATTGTTGAAAATGGTTTTCTCCACCCTGCTGCAATATCGACCGGTATCTGGTCTCCGTTCTCAGAATAAATATGTTGAGAATTAAGTGTGCATTATATTCATTTACAAACATCAAGTGACTTCTATTTAATATTTCCAAACTCTATGTACAACTTTGGAAATTGTTTATTGCTGACATCATGTGATTATTTGACCTCTGATGTCATTGACATATAGGTTGTGAGATTTGTATAGTCATGTGACTCGGAATGCAAATAGCGAGATCCAGGTGATGAACTAGAGTTAATTTGGACAGAAAATTGGCAATGTACAGGCAGACTTCATTAATAAACTTATCACATGGCAGATGTATAAAAACCAAAAAGCTGACACTGGATGGATAGTAGTACAATGTATATCTTGCCATCAGGGATATTTGTTGTTCGCAACAAAGAAAATAATAAGCACATTTCAAACCAACACCACAAGGAGCTTTTATTGAAAACTGCTTTTGGTTTAACACAATTTTTCAGCACATGATTCATGGTGGCTGGTATATTTGATGGAGGAAGAACCCGGGAAACATCCAGGAAGCTATTGGCAAGCTTTCTAACATATCCATGGTGGCCAAGAAAAGTTGTTCAAAGTTTACTTAAAATCTATCCAACTGTTCTGAAAATTTATTTAAAAGGTTTCATGCTGAAATGCTAGCCATAACACCTAGTTAAAATAGTTGTGGAATTTGAAAAGCTGCAAATCTGTAGGGTCAATGGTCAACGAAGCCTTGATGAATAGCCATAAAATAAGCAGCTTGACACTAAACTTAAGAACCAAGAGGCAAATGTCACCTAAAGACATAGGAGGTTCTTCGGATGTGTCAATAGAATCCAGCTGAACCACAATCAAATTCTGTAAACTCTTAAATGCATTGTATTTTTTGTCTTACAGAAAACAATTAATACTCCATACATCTGGATAGTCCGGGGATAAGTTTATCACTGCGCAAGAATGACAATCATGGAGCAGTACAAGCAATATTCTTTATTTACTCTAATCAATGCTAATCAGTTCCATGGCAAGTAAGACCTTTCTTTAAATTCTCTAGTTAGAGAAAAATGTGGGAATATGAACAACACAGATGGCAATCAGTTGCATCCAATCATTTATTTTAAAACATTTACCATCAATATAAAATACATCATGTGTATGATAAAATCTACAAGATGAGATGAATGTAAATACCAACAGCGACAAAATTGATCGGTAAGAAGTCTTGTCTGGTCCATGTCATTTTGCTGAATTTACAGATCAGACAGATTACACTGAACACACAGTCTATTCTTCTGTCCCATGATCAGTAAACCTCCACATCTAATGCGGAGGAAACAATTTTGAAATCTCTTGCAATGTACAAGAAAGTTTTGTAAAAGAACTGTGAAAACTCCTGGAATTTTCCTTTAATGGTGTTTCATCATCTTCACTGATGACAATGGCTTCATCCTGAACATTCGGTCCACATCAGGTCTTTGTGCTTTCTCTAGTTTTGATGTGATAGAATTCTCAAGGACATATCTAAAATCGTGGTGGTCCGCCTGAAAAGGAAAAAGAAAGATAAGAAAGTATAAAGTTTTGTATGGTTAACAAAATCAAAGAAGCACATCAGTTTCACAATGCAGAAGGTAATCAATTGTTGACATTATGTAAAGTTAATATATTGACAGAAAAGACTAAAGGTATAGAAAACTTTACATCCACAGTGCTGAAAAATATACCCAAGGAACTACTCAAAATGAGCAAAGCACACCACCCTCTCTCAACCACAAATAATCAATTGTGAACGGAAACCAGATTTTAATAATAATAAAATGGTACAGCTTGAGTTTTCCCTTTCTATATCTTACCCTATTACTACAAATATTGGTATAAAAGTAAGAGATAAATGCAACTGCTTATACAGCAAAGGGATCCTACTCCATCTGGTAACTTCCAGTGTCATGTTTTTATTTGGCTGTTGGTCCACTCGATATTATCATTTTTGAAAAATATACAAATAATGAAAATTCTGATTTTAAAAATGATGCATTTGAATTAGTTTTGTATAACCTCTGTGAAGGAGTTATTTAAAAAAAAATTCAAGGCAACCCCAAAAGATTGAAGACCTTCTAAGAATTTTACTATTGCATATGCCAAGAAATGGCAATTAGATCTTTATGCACCATTTAGATATTTTTGGCTGGATACAAAAATTGAGATGCTTATGTATGCTCGTTCTGCTATTAACTATATCTACCATACATACTCTACTATACATATGCACAGGACCTGCCCAGCTGCAAACTTCACAGACCCTGATCTACCATCACATGTGCTAGCAGATGTGGGTCTGTGCAATTTGTTAGGAGCAATCAGCAGAACAAACAACATGGCCCCTGAACTTAAGGCACATTATGCTATGGCAGATCAGGATTTTTCTTGTTTGCAGTTTGAGTTGACTTGTAAGTGAGAATTAACAGTATTTGTCAGAGGTCAAGATACTGCCTACCTGGTGAACTATAAGTCACACACACACACACATGATAATAATAAATAATAACAATAAAAAAAGGATAAACATTTTTCAATGAAATTTAACTACTTCTGATTTAGCTACTTACCTCTCATCATGCCTGGTGGTGGTGGGCCTCTCATCCCTGGAGGGGGGCCAGCTCTGCCCATGGGAGGTACACCTGGCATCATCGGACCAGGAGGACCTTCAGAACAAACAGAATTTATTAGAGGGCTAAAGGCAATTAATCTTCTTGCATACTAATTGAAAGTTAATAAACAGAACCAACAGTCTGTTGTATCAATGTTCTATTCATTTTCCTGCAGGCGCTGTCTCATCTATGTACATACACCATTGGCAAATTAGACAACTGCCATTTTACCATAACTTCAAGATTAATGCATGGGTATACAAATCCAAGTCCACTTGCTGAAACAACTAAAAATCAAAAGCCAACCAACCAGCAGACCTGAAGTCTAAACTCTGCCAGACAACCAGCTTTTTATATGTTAAAGGCTAAAACATGTATGCCTGCCAAAATGCAAAATCAATCTTATATGGCCACCCCTTCTGTACTGGGTAAACGGCCACATACGACAGGTGGCCTTCCCAGAGGGGGACTACATTTTTGAGATGTGCATGTTTATGAAGAAAGCTACATGTCATTTCAAAGCAGTTAAATATCTTTATTTAAAAGTAGCTTTAATTATTAAAAGAGTTTTCTGGCCTTGAGAAAAAGACTTATTTAAAGCCAGCACACATTAGTAGTTCTTATTCATGATATAAGCATGAAATGCGAGCAGGGTAATGTCGCCATGCGCATTGCAAAACCATTCAGAAACGCCATTTAAATAATTGGATTACTTACTGAACTGATTGAATTGGATATTAGTACAGGACACACGTTAAAACAAAATGTGGCCCTTTGTATGGGGTAAATTTTGCAGTTTTGAATGTGCCGGCCAGTGATCGCATTAGAAGGGTGGCCTTTCTTGAGGAGTACTTTTGAACACAATCTTGTCGGTGCCAAGGAATTCTAACCGTGTGTGTGGGGAAGGGTGGCTGTTCATGAGGGGAACCATTGTACGAGAATTCAATTCCACATTATCACATCCTCTGCCTTGGAACAATCCAAACAAGCATCCCTGAAAGGAACTGACACTTTGTCTTTAAAGAATTCATAGGAATTCATGACAAAAAGCTTTAAATATCAGAATGCAAAAACCATCTCTGATATTCTTGAATGATAAAACTTTCAAATTAGTCATTGTAGCAGTCATATTAAGCAAAGATTGGCACTATTTTCTATTTTTGTCAAACTAGACACCACTACAAGACTTTTGATGAAAACCCATACTGATATGATCTTCTACATGTTCATTGGGGCAGCCATACTGTATGTATAGGGAGAACAGTTTTCTTTCTGGACCAACTAGATATCAGACTAGCATGATGGTAATAAGGGATGCCAGCATTTTCATTCAGACCAACTACACACCATATGGTGGCAACCCAATGTTGAAAAGACTCCTCTGGGAGGAGTATCAAAAAGATTTTCAAGATGGCTGATGTAGTGACCACAGTAGAAGTTAGCAACATTTTCACCTGGGACTGTTTAGATGTTGCAATAAGTCTTTCAGTGAAAACCCCCATTTAAAGCAGTAGCAATAACAAGATTTTCAAGCTGTTTAGGACCACCTTGGGATGTCTGCTGCTTAACGTTTCATAGCAATCCAACAGATGGATGTCAAACAAGAGGTCATTCCATTAACTCTTTTGGCCCACAACCAGCAGAGCCAAAAACAATGTGTATTCAATAGAATAAGAAAAGTCGATCACGGTGTCCTCTGCGAATAATATTCTTAATAAAAAATACATCCATCAAATTTCATATCTTTATTCTTAAACTCAAGTCATTGGAAAAGTAAAACACGGATCACCAAGAACTAATTTTGCAAGTGCTGAGCAGAAAGTATGTCAAAATCATGTTGCCCACAGACAAGTAAATGTCCATATGAAAAACATGGATCACCAAGTGCTGAGCAGAAAGTATGTCAAAATCATGTTGCCCACAGACAAGTAAATGTCCATATGAAAAACATGGATCACCAAGTGCTGAGCAGAAAGTATGTCAAAATCATGTTGCCCACAGACAAGTAAATGTCCATATGAGAAACATGGATCACCAAGTGCTGAGCAGAAAGTATGTCAAAATCATGTTGCCCACAGACAAGTAAATGTCCATATGAGAAACATGGATCACCAAGTGCTGAGCAGAAAGTATGTCAAAATCATGTTGCCCACAGACAAGTAAATGTCCATATGAGAAACATGGATCACCAAGTGCTGAGCAGAAAGTATGTCAAAATCATGTTGCCCACAGACAAGTAAATGTCCATATGAGAAACATGGATCACCAAGTGCTGAGCAGAAAGTATGTCAAAATCATGTTGCCCACAGACAAGTAAATGTCCATATGAGAATCATGGATCAACAAGTCATGAGCAGAAAGTATGTCAAAATCATGTTGCCCACAGACAAGTAAATGTCCATATGAGAAACATGGATCACCAAGTGCTGAGCAGAAAGTATGTCAAAATCATGTTGCCCACAGACAAGTAAATGTCCATATGAGAAACATGGATCACCAAGTGCTGAGCAGAAAGTATGTCAAAATCATGTTGCCCACAGACAAGTAAATGTCCATATGAGAAACATGGATCACCAAGTGCTGAGCAGAAAGTATGTCAAAATCATGTTGCCCACAGACAAGTAAATGTCCATATGAGAAACATGGATCACCAAGTGCTGAGCAGAAAGTATGTCAAAATCATGTTGCCCACAGACAAGTAAATGTCCATATGAGAAACATGGATCACCAAGTGCTGAGCAGAAAGCATGTCAAAATCATGTTGCCCACAGACAAGTAAATCTCCATATGAGAAACATGGATCACCAAGTGCTGAGCAGAAAGCATGTCAAAATCATGTTGCCCACAGACAAGTAAATGTCCATATGAAAAACATGGATCACCAAGTGCTGAGCAGAAAGTATGTCAAAATCATGTTGCCCACAGACAAGTAAATGTCCATATGAAAAACATGGATCACCAAG
Organism: Sinohyriopsis cumingii; assembly: GCA_028554795.2. NCBI lineage: Eukaryota > Metazoa > Mollusca > Bivalvia > Unionida > Unionidae > Sinohyriopsis > Sinohyriopsis cumingii. The sequence goes on from CM068835.1 coordinate 128,319,277, forward strand.
TACTGAGCAGAAAGTACGTCAAAATCATGTTGCCCACAGACAAGTAAATGTCCATATGAAAAACATGGATCACCAAGTGCTGAGCAGAAAGTACGTCAAAATCATGTTGCCCGCAGACAAGTAAATGTCCATATGAAAAACATGGATCACCAAGTGCTGAGCAGAAAGTATGTCAAAATCATGTTGCCCGCACACAAGTATGAAAGACCCACTTATTATCTTGGTAATCTCATTAAGACATTGGGGTCCAGCTTTGACTTCCCAAGCTATTTCATCATTAGGATATTTGGCAAGGAAAAAATAAATAAAAAAATTAAGGTTAAGATCTAGCAACAGACACGAATGGAACGAGGAACAAGTTCTAGTGAGCAAGATTTACTAACTTTAGATTAGGATATTTTTTAAAAAATCCTGGAGCTGTCAACAGAAATTGGGACTATCAGGTGGCTTCAGCGGTATATGTTCATATGACCCAAGTTCTGAGTAACAGTGAAAACAAGATATCAGATGACAGCCATGCTGAAGACAGAGATATCAGACCGGTATTATTTTCAATAAGGCCCAAACTAGACTTGAGTTTCAAAATGCCCACTGTGGTAGCCATATTGGGTGTCCAAGTGGTACCATTTTCTATTAGGACCAACCAAGGGATGAATGTGCGTGTGAAGTTTTATCACACTCCCTGAAGTAGTTTAGGAGGAGTGAGCATTATTAAAACTCTTGCCAATGAACTGACGGCCAATAGACAACAGTAGAGTTAAAATGAAGTTGACTATGCACAATGCAAATTAAAAATAGGAACCCCAACATTCATTTACAAATAATTTGCAACAAAAGCCAATAATAAATTTTGCTGAATCAATTAAATCAATTTAAACTTAAAATACAGTAAATTATTAATCAGTCTTAACTGCAATTAACATGAAGCTTTAAACCAGATCTCTTTGCTGGGTAAGTGGCATTTCTAGTCTGTCTGAGGTAACCAGACTTTCTATAAAGTCCATAAAGCTGCTAAGTCTTTTATGTTGTTGTTCATGGACAACGAAAATCTTGGAAATGTTCCCAAGGCACAAAATGACCATGCAAACCAAGAATGCATGTCTGATATGGCTGTGGGATTATTCTTAATGTAGCCTCCACAAATGTTGGGTGAAACATAGCCAGTTGGCGTTTGCCCGTTGCCCAGGAGGCACAAGTTTAAATTATTCCTCTTATTGTTACATTTGAGGTTGGTTTAAAAAAATTTTTTTTAAATACTGAATCTTTGTCAAAAATCCCATGGAAATACAACAATAATAAAAAGTGCACAGAAGTTGAAAACACAATTATTAGATTAAAAAATTGACACCAAAATATACTTCTCTAGTTTTGTATTTCTTGATTATCCAAATCTTCAAGTATAAAAGAAAATGTATGACATGCGATGACCTGCTTTTCATATATCAGTTGATTAAATAAGTATGTGTGCCATGGAACATCAATACATGAATTCCCTAGAATACCCAGTCCTGCATGATCTGCTCTGGTATAATCTAAAAACCTTCCATAGTCACAAAAGTAAAGAAGCAAATCACTGTGACCACAACAGTTATCTCAATGAGGTTAGTAATATTTTCTTAATATAAATACCTCCATCGAAATTCACATCTGTACAAAGAAAACCAAGGAACTGGGCTAAATACAAAAACTCCATGCAATCAATGTAAAGTTAAATGTTGTCAGTTGCCATTAAAACCCACTTTTAGCAACAGTGAGTGGTATACTCCAAGATGAACAATGCAACAAGTTGCATCACTGTACATACAATGGTGTCTCACAAAAGGAGACAATTGTTGGTGGTGGTGTAGGGTTTAATGCCATTTTCAGCACACAATAGGCTATACATGGCGGCCAGTATTAATGGTGGAGGAAGAAACCGGGAAAACCCTGGATTGAACCACCAACCCACGAGAAGCTACTGGCAAGCTTTCTCACATACCCACATTGGCTGAATCTGAGACTCGAACCCACACAGAGGTGAAATGGCAATGGTCCGTAATGGAGAGTGCTTTAGACCACTTGGGACCCCCAAAAGGAGACAAATGCAAAACCGCAACACATGTGTGGATAAATGACAATACTTCATAGGAAAGACAAAAACAGGTGGTCCATTTCTATATAGAAAATTTGCCATTCATTTTCATAATACGTGAGAAATCCAATGCTAAAATTTAGAGGACTATATTAATCAGTTTTAATTGGAACTAAAGCGTTAAAATGGACAAGCAGATCTCTCTGCTAGGTAACAATCATTTTCAGTCTGTCTGAGCTAACCAGTTTTTTTTTTGCGAAGGTTGTAATGGGCTCAAATAATTTCTTTTGTTATTCACTGACCATGAAAGTCTTAGAATGTTCCCAAGGCACAAAATGACCACGCAAACCAAGAAAGCGTGTCTGATATGGCTGTGGGATTATACTTAATGTAGCCTCCACAAATGTTGGGTGAAACATAGCCAGTTGGCGTTTGCCCGTTGCCCGGGAGGCACAAGTTTGAATTATTCCTCTTATTGTTACATTTAAGGGTTTAAAAAATTTTTTTTTTTTAAATACTGAATCTGTTAAACCTCCCATGGAAATACAACAATAATGAAAAGTGCACAGAAGTTGAAAACACAATTATTAGATTAAAAAATTGACACCAAAATGGGTAATATACTTCTGTTCTGTATTGTATTTCTTGATTATCCAAATCTTTAAGTATACAAGAAAATGTAGGACATGCGATAACCTGCTTTTCATATATCAGTTGATTAAATAAGTATGTGTGCCACAGAACACCAATACATGGATACTCTAGAATACCCAGTCCTGCATGATCCGCTCTGGTATAATCTAAAAACCTTCCATAGTCACAAAAGTAAAGGAGCAAATCAGTGACCACAACAGTAGCTCAATGAGGTTAGTAATATTATCCTAATATAAATAACTCCATCGAATTTTACATCTGTACAATGAAACCCAAGGATCTGGGCTAAATACAAAAACTATACAATCAATGTAAAATTAAATCTTGCCAGTTGCCACTAAAACCCACTTTTAGCAAGAGCGAGTGGTATACTCCAAGACGAACAATGCAACAAGTTGCATCACTGGACATACAATGGTGTCTCACAAAAGGAGACAACTGTTGTTGGTGGTGCAGGGTTTAACGCCATTTTTCAGCACACAATAGGCTATACATGGTGGCCAGTATTAATGGTGGAGGAAGAACCTGGGAAAACCCTGGAAAGAACCATCGACCCATGAGAAGCTACTGGCAAGCTTTCTCACATACCCACATTGGCTGAATCCAAGACTCAAACCCACGCTGAAGTGAAATAGCAATGATCCATAATGGAAAGCGCTTTAGACCACTCGGGACACCCAAAAGGAGACAAATGCAAAACCTTAACACGTGTGGATAAATGACAATGCTTCACAGGCAAGACAAAAACAGGTGGTCCATTATCTATATAGGAAATTTGCCCTTTTTTTTCATAATATGTGTGAGAAATCCAGCGATAAAATTTAGATGAATATATTAATCAGTTTTAATTGGAATCATAGTGAAGCATGAAAATGGGCAAGCAGGTCTCTTTGCTGGATAACAGTCATTTCCAGTCTGAGGTAACCAGTTTTTTTTGTGTGCGAAGGTTGTAAATGGGCTCAAATAATTTCTGTTATTCATGGACTATGAAAGTCTTTGAATGTTCCCAAGGCACAAAATGACCATGCAAACCAAGAAAGCATGTCTGATATGGCTGAGGGATTATTCTTAATGTAGCCTCCACAAATGTTGGGTCAAACATAGCCAGTTGGCATTTGCCTGTTGCCCGGGTGGCACAAGTTTAAATTATTCCTCACATTGTTACATTTGAGTTTGGTTTCAAGTTTTTTTTTGTTTTTTTTTACTGAATTTCTGTTAAACCTCTCATGGAAATAAAAAAATGATGAAAAGTGCATGCAAGTTGAAAACAATTATTAGATTAAAAAAATTGACACCAAAATGGGTAATATACTTCTGTTGTTTTGTTTTGTATTTTTTGATTATCCAAATCTTTAAGTATACCAAAAAATGTAGGACATGCAATGACCTGCTTTTCATATATCAGTTGATTAAATAAGTATGTGTGCCATGAAACATCAATACATGAATTCTCTAGAATACCCAGTCCTGCATGATCCGCTCTGGCATAACCTAAAAACCTTCCATAGTCACAAAAGTAAAGGAGCAAATCACTGTGACCACAACAGTATCTCAATAAGGTTAGTAATATTTTCTTAATATAAATACCTCCATTGAATTTCACATCTGTATAATGAAACCCAAGGAAGTGGGCCAAATACAGAAACTCTACACAATCAATGTAAAGTTAAATGTTGCCACTAAAACCCACTTTTGGCAATAGTGAGTGGTATACTCCAAGATGAATAATGCAACAAGTTACACCATTGTACATATGATGGTGTCTCTGTACATACAATGTTGTCTCAAAAAAGGAGACAAATGCAAAGCCTAAACAATACATGTGAGGATAAATGACAATGCTTCACAGGCAAGACAAAAACAGGTGGTCCATTTTCATCACAGGAAATGTGCCATTCATTTTCATAATATGTGTGAGAAATCCAATGCTAAAATTTAGATGACTATATCAATCAGTTTTAATTGGAACTATATTGAAGCGTTAAAATGGACAAGGAGATCTCTCTGCTAGGTAACAATCATTTTCAGTCTGTCTGATGTAACCAGTTTTAATTTGCAAAGGTTGTAATGGGCTCAAATAATTTCTTTTGTTATTCATTGACCATGAAAGTGTTAGAATGTTCCCATGGCACAAAATGACCATGCAAACCAAGAATGCATGTCTGATATGGCTGTGGGATTATACTTAATGTAGCCTCCACAAATGTTGGGTGAAACATAGCCAGTTGGCGTTTGCCCGTTGCCCGGGAGGCACAAGTTTAAATTATTCCTCTTATTGTTACATTTGAGGTTGGTTTAAAAAAAAAATTTTTATAACTGAATCTCTGTTTAACCTCCCATGGAAATACAACAATAATGAAAAGTGCACAGAAGTTGAAAACACAATTATTTGATTAAAAAATTGACACCAAAATGGGTAATATACTTCTGTTCTGTATTGTATTTCTTGATTATCCAAATCTTTAAGTATACAAGAAAATGTAGGACATGCGATAACCTGCTTTTCATATATCAGTTGATTAAATAAGTATGTGTGCCACAGAACACCAATACATGAATTCTCTAGAATACCCAGTCCTGCATGATCCGCTCTGGTATAATCTAAAAACCTTCCATAGTCACAAAAGTAAAGGAGCAAATCAGTGACCACAACAGTAGCTCAATGAGGTCAGTAATATTATCCTAATATAAATAACTCCATCGAATTTTACATCTGTACAATGAAACCCAAGGAACTGGGCTAAATACAAAAACTATACAATCAATGTAAAATTAAACCTTGCCACTAAAATCCACTTTTGGCAATAGTGAGTGGTATACTCCAAGATGAATAATGCAACAAGTTACACCATTGTACATACAATGGTGTCTCTACATACAATGGTGTCTTAAAAAAGGAGACAAATGCAAAGCCTAAACAACACATGTGAGGATAAATGACAATGCTTCACAAGCAAGACAAAAGCAGGTGGTCCATTTTCTACATAGGAAATTTACCATTCATTTTCATGATACGTGTGAGAAATCCAATGCTAAAATTTAGATTAATATATTAATCAGTTTTAATTGGAACTATACTGAAGCGTTAAAATGGACAAGCAGATCTCTTTGCTAGGTAACAATCATTTTCAGTCTGAGGTAACCAGGTTTTTCTGCGAAGGCTGTAATGGGCTCAAATAATTTCTTTTGTTATTCATTGACCATGAAAGTGTTAGAATGTTCCCAAGGCATAAAATGACCATGCAAACCAAGAATGCATGTCTGACATGGCTGTGGGATTATTCTTAATGTAGCCTCCACAAATGTTGGGTGAAACATAGCCAGTTGGCGTTTGCCCGTTGCCCGGGAGGCACAAGTTTAAATTATTCCTCTTATTGTTACATTTGAGGTTGGTTTAAAAATTTTTTATTTAAAAAGTGAATATCTGTTTAACCTCCCATGGAAATACAACAATAATGAAAAGTGCACACAAGTTGAAAACACAATTATTAGATTAAAAAATTGACACTAAAATGGGTAATATACTTCTGTTCGTATTGTATTTCTTGATTATCCAAATCTTTAAGTATACAAGAAAATGTAGGACATGCGATGACCTGCTTTTCATATATCAGTTGATTAAATAAGTATGTGTGCCATGGAACATCAATACATGAATTCCCTAGAATACCCAGTCCTGCATGATCCACTCTGGCATAATCTAAAAAGCTTCCATAGTCACAAAAGTAAAGAAGCAAATCACAGTGACCACAATGGGATCTCAATGAGGTGAGGAATATTTTATGCCCGTTGCCCGGGGGGCACAAGTTATTCCTCTAGCCAATGTTATTATTATTATTGTTACATTTGAAGTTATTTCATAAACAATTACCGATTCTCATGCTGTACCTCCCATGGAAATACAAGTGAAGAAAAGTGCACACAAATTGAAGATAATTAACAACTTTGGAAACAGACAGACAGACACCAAACTGTGCAATATACGTCTCTTAGACCTCTTTCAAGTTTTGTATTTCTCAATTATCCAAATCTTTAAGTACAGGAAGATTTAGGAATCCAAATGACCTCCTTTTCATATGTTAAGAGATTAAACTTGCTACGATACCTCAATACATTAATTCTTCTTAATACCATGTTTTGCATGATCAACCTGGCAAAAATGAAAATCATTCCAGTCACAAAAGGAAATCACTGACCATAACAGTAGCACAATGTGGCTAATATCATTTCTATTATAAATACATCTATCAAAATGCATGACTGAACACAAAAAAAGCCCAAAGGAACTGGCCTGAATCCAAAATCTTGACATAATCAACAGGAAGTTAAAACATACTTTTGGCAATTGCAAGCAGTATACAGTACAGCTAACGTGTATTTTCAGAACTCCACACAATGCGGTGGGGTCTTAATCCCTCCACTTTTTGCCGTGTTAAAAAAATCGCCGTTTTGCTTCAGTAAGTGCTCCACCAAGCAGCTGATATCAGCAGTATTGACATGTTAACAGACAATCAGGGAGGAACACCCACGGAAAGACCGATGAGGCAGGAGTAATTAACATTCAAATTCCATTTCACCAATGTGATCCTTATTTTGATCATAGATATGGACAATAGAAATTAATTATAACATTTAGAAAACATGCACGCTGACTTGACGAGGCATACTTTGTTGAGCTTTACTGGAACAGTATAAATTTATCCTACTTTTTATATAAGAAATCTAATCTGATAAATGGCCAAATTCCAGACACCAGCAGCTTCTGTTTAAAAACACAACAAAAAAGAAAATGCTGAAGTTACACTTAAACACAAACCAATCATTTAGTCCTTAAGCAGTTAACAGCCCTGTTACGAGACACAACTACCAACTGTTCAGTTCTGGATGCATCAATATTGTGTGGGACTGTCCATTTCATTGTATAAACCTAAATTATTATTTCCAGCTGTGGTATTTTTTTAATTTATTCATTACAAGTTAAGTTTAAGTTTGTTTCAAGTAAAGCAAGGTATGGCAGTGTTCTCTTTTATACCACAAATCTGAATAAGACAGCAGTTTTCAAGCAATTACCCTCCCCCTACTTTTAGAAACTTGTAAGGCCTCTCTCTAATAAAGACTTGGCTTCAGCATGAATCAAGGCAGTGACCATTGTAAACACTATTATAAAATGTTATGACCATAAGATGTCAATTTCAGCTTTCATCCACTCCAGCTAATTTTTTATTAGGGAGAGTCCATTCAAGTTTTCACAGGGTTATACCATTTGAAACAATGTTATCTTGTGATGTCTGAAAATATGTAAAATAAAAAAAATGCCCATCATAAATTAACTGACCAGTCACATACAGTATAAATGAAGTCAGAACTGAAGTAAAGTTTGTAGCTCTGTACATGTATATTCTGCCTCGGGACTGGGTCATTACTTTCACAAACACAAGGTGCAAGGAACCCAAGGCAAAAGTTACGATGAACTTATTAATCAGTCTTAGCTGCAATTACCATGAAGCTTTAAACCAGATCTCTTTGCTGGGTAAGTGGCATTTTCAGTCTATCTGAGGTAACCAGACTTTCTAAAAAAACCATAAAGCTTCTAAGTCTTTTATGTTGCAGTTCATGGACAACGAAATCTTGGAAATGTCCCCAAGGCACAAAATGACCATGCAAACCAAGACTGCAAAGCTGACATGGCCCTGGGATTATTCTTAATGTCGTCTCCACAAATGTTGGGTCAAACATAGCAAGTTGGCATTTGCCCTTTGCCTGGAAGGCATTGGTTTAAATTATTCCTTTTACTGACATCATTATTATTTCTTAAGCTTTTCAGTTTTGTATGTCGTGATTGTCCAGACCTTTAAGTATACGAAATTGTAGGATACATGGTGATGTACTTTTCAGATGTTAAGAGATTAAAATAAGTATGCTAGCCATGAAACATCTGTACATGAATTCTCAAGAATACTGTCCAGGCAGGGTTTCTGCAATCTTTAAATAATGTAATTGTATGACTTTCCCAAAACTTTTTTTAAAAAAAATTTCATGGATACATAACATGTAAAGTTACCACCTCTAATACTTACCCAACAGGCATGCTTAACAAAAACATTTTACAGCTGGCTATGGGCATACTTTATCCTACCAGATAGGTCATCCTCCTTTGAGCGCCGCGAGTACAATGATTCCGAATGGCAAAAAGATCCCTGGACTCTACTCAAGCAAACCCACTGTCGAAGTTGGGTAAAGATTGGTACAACTTGTGCGACAGCAACGAAAATCTGATCGGATAATGCAATATAACCAAATTCCAAGACTTTTCCACAACTCTGAATGACTTGTGAAAATTTAAAAACTCTTCAAGACCTTGAAAAGCAATTCTGTAAGTTACAAACTTTTCCAGGATTTCCATGACTGCAGTAACGTGTCCTGCATGATCTGCCCTGACATAATCCTAACACCTTCCAGCCACAATGCAAAGAAGCAGATCACTGTGACCACAACAATGAGGTTACTAATATTTTCCTAACATAAATACTTCCATCAAATTTAACGACTCAAAGGAAGCCCAAGGAACTGGGCTAAATACCAAACTCTCCACAAATGGAGACAAATGCAAAAATGTCTCAATGATGTGTGTTGAAAAGTGGCTGCTTCACAGGAGAGCTGTTGTTCTAGGGTTTAACACCATTTTTCAGCACTAGATAGGCTATACATGGCAGCCAGTATAACTGGTGGAGGAAGAACCCTAGAAAACCCAAGGAAGAACCACCGACCCATGAGAAGCTACTGGCAGGCTTTCCAACGTACCCACACTAGCCGAACCTTGGACTTGAACCCACGTGCTTCACAGAGAGACAAAAATGACTATGCAAACCAAGACTCCAAAGCTGATATGGCAGTGAGATTATCCTTAATGCTGCCTCCAAAAATGTTGGGTCAAACACAGCCAGTTGGCATTTTTCCTTTGTCCGGGAGGCATGGGTTAACTCCTACCATTATCAGAGGTTTATTCCATGAAACATTTAATTAAGCTCCCGTTTTACCCCTCTAACTGACATTCAAATCCCCAGGTTTCAATGAAATGTCAAAAACATTCTGATGCAAGGCATCATTCCATTATTATGAATACCAAATGGAAATAACTTGTTCAGAAGCAATAATTGGCATGCCTGTCACATATGGTGCATGATGCCTTCCATGGCATTTCTTGAAAAATCTCTAAACAAAAGCGTTATAAAAAATAAAAAAATTAAGCACAATCTCCATCATTTTCTTGTGTGACATATTTAGCAAGAGAGAAAAACAACCTCCCTCAAACAAAAATAAAATTCAACAACAATTTCCATTCTCATGTTTCAGGGGTGCAACAACATGTTGCTAGTAGAGGCATTGTGTCCTTACTTTGAACTAGTGTATTTACGAGTTTATTATAGGCAAAACTTGTGCAATTTGACCTGCCTGGTTCCAAACAAGGTCTATTCTGGCCCATGTAATTGATGAAGTTAACTCTTGCTGTGTTTAACATGGATGTTCAATCCATTTTTCTGTTCTGCACAACCAGACTGAGATTCAAGTGTTTTAAACGATGTTGATGTGTCAATATTATTTCAGGAACCACAACTTCTGAAATCCATTCACACTATAGATAAAATATTGGGATGTAAAAGCAAGGTTATGTAACAATTACAAAACCCCATTCGCATTTATGCCAAGTTTTGTAAAAGCATTTTTTTAAGACAGCATTACTGGAGATTTGCATACCTCTGGGTGGACCTCCTCTCATCTGAGGCTGTGCAGACATCGTTGCTCCTCTTGCTGCTGGTGTCATCATTTGTTGTGAGGGTCCGCCCACACCCCTTACAGGTCCCTGTAAACCTGGAGCAACCCCTCCTGGGCCTCCTGGGATACCTCTGCCTGCAGCACGCCCCATACCAGACCCAGCAGCTGCACCAGCCAATGGAACTCTTGAAATTCCCTCCTGAAAATAGAACAGTTACGACATTTAAACTGCACCTAAAATACCTAACTTGATGTGTGTGTGTGATTAGTATTTTTAATATAGCTTTAACAATTTTTCAGTCATTTTGCTATGATGTCTGCAGTGTGGCAGTTTATAGTGATGTCTAGCATTGGGGCATCATGATGCAGACATGTAGCATGACGTCCCACTCAATCACATTATCCTGACACCAGGCAAACCAGTCCCAACACTAACATGGCAAATGCTGAGCGCCAAGCAAGGCAGCTGTGAGTACCATTTTTATAAGTCTCTGGTATGACACGACAGGGGTTCAAACCCATGACTTCCTGCTTCCAAGGCGGATGCTCTAACCACATGGCTAACAGAGCAGTCCTAACTTGATGTTACTATTGTACTATAGCAGTTATTGTTGTAATGGGGTTTAACGCCATTTTTCAGCACAAGATAAGCTATATATGGTGGCCAGTATCAATGGTGGAGGAAGAATCCGGGAAAGAACCACCAACCTACAAGAAGCTTCCGGCAAGCTTTCTCACAAAACCACATTAGTCAAGCCTGAGACTATAACCGACGCAAACAGAATCGAGATGGCAGTGATCTGTAACGGTGAGTTCTTAAGACTATTTGGGGGTCTCTGTAGTAAAGCAGTACAAATGGATATGTGTGAAACAAGAAGCCCAAGTGAACCCAATACTGTACACCTAGATAGTTTATGTTTTTTGGGCAACTAAGAAAAGAATATCTTAATGTTATATAAATACTATAAACATTAATCAAACTTGTCCGAGCTCTTGATAGTACAAGCATACACCCAATAAAAACCCAATCAGAAATAAGGCTTCTACAGCATTAACAAACTCAGCCAGATGCAGATGACTGCAATAATATATGTGGTACCTGCGCTCAGTGTAAATCTGAGGTCTTGATAACATAAACTGGCATGGAAAATGTCATTGTTCAGAAATGTAACCTGTAGTGTTCAGCCAATCAGATGGAAGAAAAAGCTTCTAGTGTTCAAGCTCCTCGACACATATACAAGACCAACGAGGTCCCCTCCGTAATTTTAACAATAAAAGTACAGACTACATTTATCCAGAAAATGACATTACAGTAAATAGAAAACTGTTGACAAATGTTTAGAAACTGGGTGTCATGGACTAGACAGTGATAGTTCAGGAAACAGAGACTATCACTAACGAGACCATCTCAGTAATATGCTTAGGTGTTTTGAAACTGGGAGTCCTGGACTAGAAAGTGATAGTTCAGGAAGCAGTGACTATCACTAACAAGACCAACTCAGTAATATGCTTAGGTGTTTAGAAACTGGGAGTCTTGGACTAGAAAGTGATAGTTCAGGAAGCAGTGACTATCACTAACGAGACCAACTCAGTAATATGCTTAGGTGAATAGCACGATCTAATTCAGATGGTAAAAGTTTACATCTCAAGTCTCATCAAAGTCTGTTTAGAAATAATGTCTCTAGTGCCTCGACAAGCTCAGAAAATTAAATGAAAGCCCACTTCATTTAAAAGTCCGGATGTTGATCACCTTCAAGCTCAGAGACACTGAGGATTTTCACTTTCCAACTCTTGTCAAAACCTTGGCAGAAATATGACATTAAGAGTTCACAAATTCAACTAAAGAGACCTCATTATTAGGTATAGATGTAACAGTCAGCCAAACAAAGATAATTTCAAAAACTTGACAACAAATGGAACAAGAAATGTTGGCAGGTCAGGAACACACCTATCGGTTTCATCATCAGACAAAACAGTGAGAGAGAAATGGAGTCAAATGTAAAGACACTGCTAATGACCAGAATAGTGAGCAGTACCAACCATGATGAATGTAGTCACCAAGCATAACAACTATACACACACCAAATTCTATAAGGCAAGACAAAACAAGTGCTGGTAAGCAAATATTATGAATATCCCTCATGTTCCTATATTTATTTATACACCAAAAAATGAAAGGATTGAAGATGCTTCAAGTGCAATCTGATTCAAATCAGATCTTCCCTGTCCTATGTAAAAATCTGACAGCGACCGCTTTGGGGTCATGTTCTGGTGACTTTTGATTTAGCCAATGGAAATGCAGCTTACAAAAGTCTGAAAGTAAATCAATTTGTTTGGTACACATTGATGCTCTTCAGTCACACTACTCTGACTTCCAAATGTGAAGATACACGACTTCATCTGATTGCCTGATTATGGTAATAACACAAGTCATAGAACATGACCTAAAATGGTCAATGTCAGATATTCATGTAGGACAGTACAGTGGACTTCCAATTTTAATCCGACTGCTTTAAGTGATGCAGAGATAAACAAAATTATATATTCAAAGTTTTTGGTTGCACAGGTTTGTAAGTATGCAAGCAACAAAAAGATTAAATCAAGACTGCTATTCAAGTGACTGATGTTTATCAACATTTTACAGTAATAAGTGCACAGAAAATTAATGAACATGTTAATTTCTGAACTTACCTCAGCTGGCGGAGGTCCTTCAACAGTCATTGACACAAGATGCTCTCCTCTTAATAAAACTAGACCTAAAACTCTCTTCTCCTGCCTATCACCTGATTTTGCACTTTTGGGTTTGACTCGTCTGAATTCATCACAGTCTCCTAGGATCAAGTTCATGTGTTTGTCAAATGCTTTGAATGTTCCAATAAAAACCCTTCCGTCTTGTAATGCACACCTCATCCTATAGTTGATGTGTTGTAACATCTTGGAGCTCTTTCCGACCGTCTAAAAAGGAGAACAAGTACCATAAATCCATACCAAAAATAATGTGCAGATTTACCCATGTGTGCACAAATAACACACATGCTAAATCTGTTATCTTTTGCGATTTTTCAATTGCTTTTCTTCAAACTAACACCTGAAAACATGTCAATATACTTGACAGTTAACTGTGCAAAACTATTTATGTCAAATAATTTTAATCTCAAACAAGGTACATTTATCAGTCTACTAGTGAATACCCATGCTGATGTTGCCATCCATTTGGAAGTATGTCAGCATTATTTTCAAGATGCTCACCATGGTGTCCATATTGAGGGTTAGTCATCTTCAGTTAGGACTATGCAGACAGTACAAGAACTCTTCTGATGAAAACCCCATGATGAAATGACTTTCCCTTAAAGGGTAACTAAAACAAGATTTTCAGGCTGTTATTTTCCTGATGGAATCAAATTCTTACACAAGTGGGGAAGTTTTCAAGTTCTGTTGACATATTTAAGTTTGTTGAAATGCGATGGTAGCCAAAAAATGCCAAATTCAGATGGAGTTGGGGTATGTTTCTTTCACAAGTTAACATGTTCTAATGTTTACAAACACAAATGAATTGCTTTGTTTTGTTAAGAAACTACTTCAAGTGACTTTGGCATTGAAGAAATGAAATCAATGAACTTGAAAATGCACCCACTTGCTTGTCAGAATTGTTATTACAAGTGGAAAAATAAAAAACCAAATCAGTAAATACAGTCCATGAAAATGAATCAGACTTCACTTGGTAAGTGTTAATAAGGGCTGCCATGGGTGTGCGATACTCAATACTCTAGTGTACATACATACATATGGTGATTTCATGTTGTCACAGTTCATTGTACTTTACTGAAAAAATATCAGACTCCTGTGCTCTTACACTGGAGTGATGCAGTCTTCTACACATATATCAGCAATTTAAAAGACTAAGATCGAACGAAATAAATTTATTGCTAGTGATCAACCGACAGTCCGAACAACTAGGAGGCAGAAAACTTCAGCACAAATAGTTCCTTGCATCTTCCACCAGTAATGTAACAAACAAAAAAAACATCAAAATAAAAGGTGGAGAACTAGCCTACTTCATAGTCTAAACGTCAACCCAAATATAAATACCGCGGTAGACGTCCGACACTAAAGAACTAAATGGGCACCTGGCCGTAATCAATTCACAAATTACAAGCTGATGACTGAAATTATAAAGTTTTGTGCATATTTTGTATCTCTTATGCGTTTCGTTTAAAAAATCGGCGTAAATGTGTTGGAGGTTGGGGTTGGTTTACAAACAAACGGGAGTGCACGAGAGAGGATTGTGCATTGCAGTTACACAGACTCCAAGGACTCGGAGCCCAAATATACGTTTTGTTTGCACGTCGTATCTAAACATATAAGCAGCGTTAACAGTTCCATTGACAAATGCATGTCATAAAGTTTGAATAGTTCCTATCCTTATGTTAGCGCGAAAATGCTTCATTAAGCCGGCAGCAAGCTTATGCCTGCTTGCAATTAAATAGTCATACTTATTCCAAAATAACATTCTTAATCAGCGGCTGAATGTTTTCTTTCTATATAATATGAGTAGATTACCATTTTGGAAGCTATCTGACGGCGGATGACGACGATAAAGGATGTAGTATAAAGCTTCGTATGGCTCAACAACGTATTCCTTACGCCTAAGTGCGACTACAACACGGACTGGTTATGCTAGTTTGAATCTGATTCACGTAAATGAGTTGATAAAATAGTTCGGTCAGGGACCAGGCTACAGCTACTCAAGGGATAGAACTCTTGGTTATACTAAAACGCGATTGGAACAATACTCGGCTATTTTCGTCAGGTCGTGTAAAAAGCATCGGAAGTAGTTGTAGGAATACACATAGTCTGGTTCTCTGCTTAGTATGCTTCGTGAGTTGCACTCCACTTTACTAGATCAGCTGGACGATGTACTACATCCCCTTCCGGACACTCCTTGGTCCTGAAAGGGATGGGCTCCGCCAGACGACTTTTGCCCAAGACACACTGATAACAAAAATTCAATCTCAGAGTTCTGTGTAAAAAGTACTGGCAACATCAACAAGACATCTATCATGTGTTCATACACGTCAAAAAGGCATTTGACAGTGTGGCATGAGGCATTGTGGGCCACAATGAAGAAGTTCAACATGGGTCAAACGTTGATCAATACCATCAAGCAGCTGTACGCCAAGGCTACCAGTGCAGTAATTGCCCAAGGTTATGTGGGGGACTGGTTCCAGACAACAGTCAGAGTACGTCAAGTCCTGTCACCCACGATTTTATAAATCTACATAGAGCGCATCATGAGCGAAGCCCTGGAAAACCACTGTGGGACAGTCAGCATAGGAGGCCGTAACATCACCAAGCTCCGCTTTGCAGACGACATTGATGGGCTGGCAAGCAGTAAAGACGAGCTTGCCACCTTAGTTAAGAACCTGTATGAAACATCTTCCAGATTTGACATGGAGTTAAGCGCCGAGAAGACAAAGCTGATGACAAATAGTGGCAAACAAATCTCAGTCAAGATTAAAGTCAGAGGACAGGAACTGGAAAGAGTGAGCCAGTTCAAATATCTTGGATCCATAATCATCGAAGAGGGAGCAAGAGCAGAAATTTAATTTTGTCAAGAGCAACACAAACAACGGCAGCTATGTCAAACCTAATACCCATCTGAAGAGACAATAATATCTGTCTGAAAACTAAAATCAGACTATTGCGAGCACTAGTCATCTCAATCTTTTTGTATTCACGTGAGGCCTGGACCCTGACAGCAGAATTACAACGAAGAATCCAGGCACTTGAAATGAGATGCTACAGAACCATCTTTGGCATCTCTTACATGGATCACATCACAAATGAAGAAGTGCGTAACACCATCAGGCGCAAAGTAGGCCAATATGAAGACCTCCTCACCACCGTCAAAATGAGAAAGCTCAAATGGTATGGCCTTGTCACTAGAGCCAACAGTCTATCCACAACAGTCCTGCAGGGTAGCGTCCAGGGTGCAGAAGGAGAGGTAGACAGTGAAAAAAAGTGGACTGACAACATCACAGAATGGACCAGGAAAAGTTTTGCAGAGACACGGGCATTGGCACATGATCGAGACAAGTGGAGGGAACTGCTCAGATGTTCAGCAGCACAGCGCCTCGACGGCCACACTAGGTCAAGAGACTGATGATGATACTAAGTCAGGCAAACGCCGACGCCATATTATCACGTGATCAAAACAAATGGCCTCACATAGAGAGATCTAATTAATCTAACCGTGGCACGTTTATTCCTTTAATATTCTCTTTCTTAATGACACAATATGAAATTTATTAATACTTTTGATTTGAAGTATAGCAGTCGCTATCTTGTGTTCAAGCTTAACCACCAATTTGTCATATATTTATTTTTACAAATATGTTTACTAATAGCAGAATATGAAGGAAAAGGGTACACACAACGATATTTTGATAATATTGCACATTTTACACAGCGTCATCTCAGAGATTCCTTCTCCAGTTGATTCCTTAATACATTTTACGTTGAAATTGATGTGAGGTGATGTGCGACAGCCTAAATATAGCCAAAGATTAAGACGAAAATATCAAACTCCTTTACGAGGGGGTGCGGGTACCGATTGTTCTGCAAATATTGCAAACTTCGCACCATGTCATCTAAGATATTCTAGTTGAAATAAATTCATTGATTAATTTAACATAGAGATTGATTGCATCACGTAATTTATAAAAGATTCCATTAGTAATGAATCTCTTGATACCTTTTACATAAAATTGATTTAATGCGACAGATGGCAGCTTTCGTTTGCCAAAGATTAAAACCAAAATAATATCTGTTCTATGAAGGCGGGTGGTTGGGGGAAGAGGCCTGGAGTGGTTTGTCTGGGCAAAACAATAATGATTAAATAAAACTACACGTACATGCCAAAATTTTGGATCAAATCTTCATGGTGTTAAGTTAAATACATTAAATATTCATTTGTAAAAATGAGAACTTTTATATTGTATGTTTGATTAATTCAAAATTAATTTAAAAAACACAGCAGCACACTAAAATGTGTATCATGTTTAGGCAAGTAATGTGCCTTGCCTAATGACACACTTTGAATATAATTGATGTAAAATAATGTATCAGTATAAATGTAAAATTGTTCAAGTAGTTGCATAGAAAGAAATTCTAACATTAATCCACTCAAACTTAAGTATGGGGCCCCCTCCCCCCCCCCAAAAAAAAATATTGTTTCATGGTAATTTTAGCTCCAACTCTCAGTTTTGAGGGTTGGTTGGCCGGCTGCTAAGACACTTTGTTTAACACATTAACCCTTAGCGACGACTTGACGGGGCAGGAGGTAGTAGCCTACTGCCGAGCTCTTTAGCGTCATGGTCAAGCATGATACACTAAAGTGGGTGGTATTATAGAAAGGTAGACAGCTGTAGCTCTACAGTGATACCAAATAATCTGGAATATCTAGTTGCACTACTAAATACAGATTTTTTTTTAAAAAAACTCATTTTTGGACCGGACTTTTTTTTCTACCGAAAATTTGCCCGTTGTCGGAATCCGACTTTGTGTCCGGATTTTAGACTTTTTGGTCTCGGATCTAAGGCAAACCGGTATCAACTGCGAACAGACAGACGAGCCTTTGCAAAAAGTATGATAAGATGGGCATTTGGAACAAAGAGTGGTCTCGATACAAAAAAAATGGCTAAAACTTTTACCCTTCTTCTCATGCGCGAGTCAAATAGCCAATGAAAAACGATGTTTCTAACACAGCTAGACAGTATGTTATTGAAAGATCACTGGGGATTTGGTGTTTTCGGATCTATTCAGAAATAGCTTTCAAAATGTGTTTCCTACTCGATTTTCAAGCAAAAATGACAAAAACCTCCAGGGGTTAATGTGTTAAGGAATCAAATGCAAATGGAATATTGTAGAGATGGTATTTTGGTCTTTTATCTTTGGCAAATGAAGGCTGTCGTCTGTCACCTTACGTCAGTTCCGAAGTGTAAAATATACAGGTATTGATTGCAAATGATTTTTGTTATATGATGCAGTCGGAATGTACAATATTGGACCAAATATCTTCATATTCACCGTCTCGTGGAATAGGGATGCTATATCGATCCTAAAAGTTGGCTAAGTCTGGGTGTCAACGATATATCAATATCAGCAGCAGGGAAGGCGAACAGACCAATGGTCGAAAAATGTCGAAAATAAACCTTCCTACGATGATCGAAAATAAGAGAAGTGTCGACAGATTTTAAAAAAGCGTCGACACTTTACTGAGAGAGTCTCTCCGGAATTTTTCTAATTGTCGTTGGTAATTTTTTTTCTAGTTTATTATGCACGTTGTTTACGCAATTACGTCTTAATTGAGGTCGCGCCTTCCCTGCTGTTGTTAATTAAAAAAATTATTGTTATAATAAAATAGTTCATCCAGAATCTCACACAGCTAGATTAGCTCGAGAACGATTAGAAGCAATCAAAAAATTTCTTCCTGTTAGAGATTCATTTAGAGAAAACCTACGAGCGCAGCAACAATCACAAGTTGAATACGAGGAAGACACTAAAAAGTTATTTAAACCCGTCACTACAGCTACTGAAACAGCTTCAGCGGCTGCTGAAAAACTATATGGGGAGATATTAAGGAGGACGAGGAGGAGAGGAAAAAGGGTATTTTTCCAGTATTAAAACAATTCGCAGAACAAACTGAAAAAATAGCAAGAAGAACTAAACAGACAAAAAAGATTTTACGAGATCTTCCAACTGATATAGCTGCGGCTCAACCTCCATGCGTCGATGAAGAAATACTTGAAGATATTGGAAAACTTCGTGCTGAAATTGGTGATATAAAAGATCGTGTACCAGAAACAGAAACAGAGCAAGCAAGGGCTAGGGTTGATATAAAAGATAAATTTACCTAAAAAAGTATTAATGCTATAAAGGGACTTGAAAACGTAAATAAATTAGCTGCGTTTATCGTAAGATCTTATAATCAGCGAGGAAAAATTTTAAAATCCGAGTACGCTGATGATGTTATAAGTAGTGATAAATGGCAAAAATGAATTTATCGTATATACTATGGTCTTGATCAAGCTAAAACCTTTGATCCTAGATTTATTGACTTATCAAACGCAATAGAAATGTATTATGCACAAACACAACAACAACAAATACAACTTTCCCTACCACAGCAAAAACCACAAACTCCACCACCGCAGCAACAGAAAAAAATCACAGATTCCTCAACGACAGAAAAAACAAGAACCTCCTCGACCACAATCTCCAAAAGAAGAATTTCATGATGCACCTACTACTGGTAGTGGTTTCGGAGATAATTTTGTTTGTCCTGACAATATCCTTAATGACGTGTCGCGGTTAGAAGTTCTCATAGGGGGAAAACGTGCCGGAAATAATTCACCAGAAATAATTAATGAAGCAGCTGATATTGATATTTGCCAGCGATTATTTCATGGATATTGGTGTTTACCGGGAACTTACTGATGAGCTCGTTGATGATTAGTCACCGCGATTAGATAAATGATAAATATGATAAGATGATCATACATAAT
The DNA here is from genome assembly GCA_028554795.2 of Sinohyriopsis cumingii. NCBI lineage: Eukaryota > Metazoa > Mollusca > Bivalvia > Unionida > Unionidae > Sinohyriopsis > Sinohyriopsis cumingii. The sequence goes on from CM068835.1 coordinate 128,339,341, forward strand.
AATTATCGTAGACCTGTACCGATCAGAGTAGTGAACGCACGACTACCAGTCTACGGAGCAATTTACGGAGACGGACTTGGTGATGTTATTCGGGGATTATTTACAAGGATAGCTCCAAAAGTAGCACCTGTTGCAAAACAATTATTGATGAAAGCTATCGATGTTGTTCGTGAAAAAGCTCCTGGTGAAATTATCAATTTTGCTGGTAAGGCGTTCTCGCCGATCAAAGATACACTAGCACGATTAATAAGACGAAAACGACAACCAGTAAAATTACAGAGTACTGAAGTGATGCCCGCAGATATCAGTAAAATAATAAATCAAGCCGCAAATAAAAAATCTAGCAGCGTTGATGGATCAAGAATCTGATGAAGTACAAAGAAATATTACTGCAAATTTAATAGCAGGAAGTGGTCTTCGTCGACGATGATTTAGATCGTAGTAATTACAATAAAATGTTTAAACGCGTATCCGATCCAGCATTTGACATGGACGTACCGATTTTTAAAGATGAATCAGTACGTGATTATCAATTTTATTCCTATGACGCAAGACAACCAAATCAGCGGGGAAGAATATAATTACAGGTTCAGGATACAAGTAGATATTTTTTACCCGCTGAGGCGTTTATTGAAGTAGAAGGTAGACTTGTAACGAATGTTGTAGATAATACGACATATGGTACCAATTTGCTTGTTGGTTTTGTCAACAACGGGATTATGGCACTGTTTGATAGCGCCACATACATGATTGATGGAAAAAACATTGAATCATTTCAGAAGGATGTCGATGTTGCTACAACAATAATTGGTCTAGCGAGATATTCTGATGATTACACAAGATCAGCCGGTCCAACAATGATGTTTGCTAAGGATATTACTAACCACGCTGATCATGTTCAATATACTAAAATACGGACCCCACAATACTGCATCTGATCCACAACCGGATGATTTTGAACACGCATCCAGACCAGGTTCCGCTTTTGATATTATAGGAAGTGTTAATACAACTTACAACTTGGGATTTGCAACACGCCGAGCAATGTTGAAAGGTGACAATAGAGAGTTTTCGTGTGCGATTCCATTATCTCACATCTTTGGATTTTGCAGAAATGTTAGAAAGGTCATCTTTGGAGCTAAACATACAGTTGTGCTCGTGAGAAAAGGTGATGATAATGATGCAATCTGGCGAGCTGAAGGTGTTGCTCATGGTAAAGTAATTATAACGAAACTTTCACTGTGGATGCCTGTAATGATTCCATCTATTGCTGAAGAACAAAAATTACTCTCTTTTACGGATCAAGGCGGTAAATCATTGCTATCATGGTTAACAACAACCACAGATATTATTCAAAGTAACATTGCAGGTGTATTTACATGGCAAATAGCATTACAACAGGGTGTTTCTGCGCCGCAACATATTTTTGTTGCGCTGCAAGATAGTGATCGGACGGGTAGTCAGGAACGTTCACATATGATATTTGACAATCTTGGAGTTAATGAAGTTTCCTTGCGGATAAATGGACATCAAGAACCAGCTGAAGATATATTGTTAAATTTTGATCAAAATCACGTAGCGCGTGCATATCATCGTTTGATGTCATTCATGGGACGTGACCAAAATGTGGATACTGGTTTGCAAATATCACAGTTAGATTTTACAAATCTGTATCCGATTTATTATTTTTCGCTGGAACATTTTGATTTATCTCGACAATCTGTCGTTGATATACACTTTCGAGCTCGTGTTAATAACCCGCCAGGTGGTGGTGTCCCCTATAGAGCAATCTCGGTTATACTCAGTGACAAAGCGATGTTACTTGAAGGTGGTAGCGGTCGAATGAGAGTCACTGATGCACCAGTGGAAAATCTTTAATCGTTTTTTTTAGAAAAAGATATTTATATACAAAATGTCATACAATCACGTTCATGTCACTCTGACTCCCGGTCAGGTGAAAAAATTACAATCAAAAGACACCAATAAATGCGGAACAAAAATATTACTAAAGCGAGATCAGATTTCTAGTGGCTGTCCAAACAAATTATCGATGACAAATAATCAGATTAAACATCTCAATAAAGCGTTAGAATCAAAAAGCGGAGTTCAATTTCATCTTTCTCCGAGCGCCATCAAGGACATAGTTAAAACAGGTGGTATTTTTCCACTTCTCGCGGCCATTCCGGCGTTAATAGCTGCTGCTGCTCTAACCGTAGCAAAAGCAGCCGCGTTAGGTGCTTTTGGAACCGCTGCTGGAATGGCTCTGAAGAAAGCAACAGGAAAGGGATACCAAAAACGGGACGCGGTCTAAGATTACCAGGATCTCGTTGGGGAAGAGGTCTGAGGCTTCCAGGATCACTTCGTTAGATGTTCCAGCATCAAATTTTGATTTACTCGATGCTGCTAAACGATTAAAAATAAAAAATTTCAGAAGTGTTTTCATGCGAGATCAATTACCACAACGACCAAACAACGTTGAAACGGGTATTATTAATCTTGACTCGAATTCAGGACCCGGTACTCGTTGGGTATCATACGCAATTGATCCACGTGGAATTGTTTATTTTGATTCCACCCGTCGAAATTAAAAAGTATGTCGAGCCACTTCATAAAAAAGTTTGGTATTCAACGCTACCAACATAAACAATGACAGATCCGCCAATATGCGGCCGTGAAGCAATTAATGTACTTAACGCCATATCAAAATCATCCAAACCGCCACATAAAGTTGTGCATGATTATACAAGTAACCGCTTCGTTGCGCGCAAGGTGTTTTAAACAGATCAAGGATCTTATATAATGGTTGATATTTACGGAAGATCTTCCTCTACAAGTAAAAAAAGTAGGAAAAAGTCCGATGACATCGATTTGTCAAAGTACGCAACTAAAAATGAACTCGCTGATATTATGAATCTTGCTGGAGCTGACCGAGATGAAATTGTTGTTTTTCAGGACCGATATGGTGTTTTAAAAACGAGTAACATCAGATGGAATGACATAGTTCGTCGAGTACTCGGTACGGTCACGGATAACATCCCTGTGTTTACTGACAGCGGAAAATTCAGAGATTCAGGTATTTCGTTTACAACCATCAGAGATAAATTTACAAGAAGCGTTGCTAATCGCGTGAAAAATACCGGTGACACAATGACGGAAGAACTCAGCATGAAGGGGAATAAGATAGTAGTGTTGTGAGATCCAACATCCGACGAAGACGCACCAACGAAAAAATACGTCGATGTCAACTATAACACCGTAGATGGTAAATTATCCACATTGCGGACCGAGTATGATGTTCACGTAAACGCGTTCACAAATCTCAGTAGAAATTTTAGAAAAATTAACGAAACCGCAGAGGAATTTTTTGGTAATCCGTTGACCGTTGACGCAAAACTATCTGATATCAAAACTAACATCGACGCGATCAAAAAAACACTCGAAGACATCGTAGCGGGGATTCCTGAGATCGTTAACAAAATTAGTTTGATTAAAATTCCACCTGAAATAACTCTCGGGCATATTACCAACATCGTATACACGGTATCATCGGGATTTGCAACATGGTCAACGCAGAATAAAACTATTAAATATACCGCAATAGTCACTGGCATGTACAGCCTATCGTGTTCAGTGCTGCAAAATTCGAGATATTTACAACGTATCCATGGCGTCATTCACCTGATAAGTTTTCTGGAGTTGTGTCTGTTGTATTAAACAAAGGAACCGAAGAAATATTTATTCTGGAAGCAGCTGATAAGAAATTAACCTCAACATCTTACTGGTGGTGCAGGGAATTTGTAGCTGAAACACCTCAATTGGTTACTGCATAAAATATAATGAGTACCTCAATCGATGAAGCATCTCAATACAGGTACAAACAAGCGCGTGAATGGCAAGTAAAAATAAAAGATATCATCGAACAATATACGGTAAAAGTAAAAACATATCGTTGACGACTGGTTATCGTCGACGTGATTGTTTATTCAGTATCCGCTGTTGTTGCTGGAACAGGTGTTATATTGTTAACAATGACAATGATGGCACCAGTAGCCGTAACAATCTGTATTTCAGCAGCAACAACTATTGCAGGTGTTTTAAATATCGTTGCAAAAAAAATATGCACCTGCATGAATGAAAAATTATGCGATTACATAATAAAATTACACACAGCGACGGTCGCATACTCGAAGTTATCTTCGTTGTTATCAGCAAGCCTCAGCGATGGAATAATTTCTGATTCTGAGTTTTCTGAAATGATTAAAATATATAACAGTGCTGTTAAAGGTGCGAGCATTAATAATGACATCAGTAGAGCTACTCCAGCAGATCGTGACAAACACAGCTCCACCAAAAACAAAAATGATCTCGATAAGCTCGACTAATCCCGAATTTAGTGTTAATTTTCCAACTGCGATTCGCGCAAATGAAATCGCGTTAGCGCAATTACGAGTATATTACAGCTGGCCAAACATCAGATCGAAATCATGTAATGGAACACCAGCAAACAATTTGCTTGTATTTGCTAATAAGAACAAACCAGATATAACACCTGACTGGAACGTTGTTAGGATACCCACTGGTAGTTATGAGATCGATGAAATCAATGAAGAATTTCAACGTAGAATAAAATCAATAACAGGAAAAGAAACAAAAATATCAATTAACGTTCATGAGCCGACTTTATCAGCAACGATTGAAATATATTCACCTGATTACGCCGTTGATATGTATCAGTCCACGATAAGATCCGTACTAGGTTGGCCTGAGATCCCTCCAGAGCATCGTGGACCACCAGAACCGAAGTTAAGTGAATTTCTCACGGACGATACCAAGTTTATAATAACTCCAGAATATCGAAATTTCTGTCCATGGACTAGATCATGCGAAAGATGGTAAAAGATATCCCGTGGTGTCGTTTTCTTTGACTGATGTTGATAAAAAAAAAACTTAAACTGAAATTGTTTATGAGAGAAATTTCAGATCAAAAGCTAACGAAATTAAAACTGAGTACACAACTACATTAACGACTTTAGTACGTTTATTCAAAAATTATATCCTGGAGTATCCCAATATCGATCTAAAACATCAGATCATTGCAACGATACAACATTTAAATCAAATTATTTCAGACCTTAAATACGCTAATCAGACTATTTTTGGGGTAATTGATGCTAGTACTTATGATATAGGAAGTAAAAATAAAACAACCATCAAACAGATATACATCAATCATTATAAAATAACTGAAGCAGATTTATTAAATTTTACACTACCAGGATTTGAAACCGACGAATTGATAAGATCACTCAACGATATTATCAACGAAAACTTTCCTAAAATACTCGATGCGTGGAGAAAAATAGCTCGAGCCTATCCTCAGACACAACAATGACCCACAAGGAGGTGGTAGACATGTTTCACCAGGAATCGTTAATATAACATCAACGATCGCAGTCAATCTTGTTTGTGACGTAATCGATCGCAGCTATCAAATCGATCTTGGAAAGTCAAATCAGGCTCAACAAGGATATATTTTATACACGTTCACACCACAAGTATCTCCTGGGAGTTTGATCGTGCAAGAGCCAACCAATCCTGTTTATCTACGTACACATTATCAGTATTTGTCACGTATCAGTTTCAAACTCACCGACCACATAGGACGATTAATTGACCTGCGTGGGGAGGAATTGATTGTGAATCTACATGTAAGATCGTAGATCTTCATGGTAATGATTTTTGATCATAGATCTTTGATCTTAAATGTTTTATTTTATTTTTTCTGAAATATTTTATTTTTTTTCTGAAATATTTTATTTTTCTGAAATATTTTAATTTTTTCAGAAATATTCCAACATTTTTAGTCAAATTTGTTATTTTTTTCCAGCTGTTTTAGTCGATTTTGTCAAAGAAAATTCATCAAATTACAGTTTTTCGTCAGGTCAAACCTCAAGCGGTTCTCTAATTGATTTTTCGATAAATCGCCAAAAATCTTCAGTTTTTCGAAAATTACCAGAAAAATTAACAACCATCGCATAAAAAATATCATTTTTTAAACTAATTTTACTGATTTTTGGCGATTTATCGATAAATCAATTAGAGAACCGCTTGAGGATTGACCTGAATGAAATTGGAAAATTCATCAATTTTCTTTGACAAAATCGACTAAAACAACTGAATAAAATAACAAATTTGACTAAAAATGTTGGAATATTTCTGAAAAAGTAATAAAAAAATATTTCTGAAAAAATAAAAAAAAATATTTCAGAAAAAATAAAATATTTCTGATAAAATAAAAATAAAATATTACACATGCTCGGTCGTTTCACCAACGAAGTTACTCGCTGACATATTTTTTCTTAATTGTCTAATTTGTCTTATACGAGTACTATTTTTTTTTTTTGCCTCGTATTCGTGGGATAACTCCTATCTAATTTTTTCTACTGCAGCAGAAAGAGGAACGAATTCCTTCACTTGATCATCTTCTATAGTAGCTAGCGACTGAAATATCGCAGCCTGAATTCGTTTTATGAACCTGTATTCGGATGATAGTGTGTATATTCCTTGGTTCTTACATTCTTGTATAACTTCAAAATCAGAAATTATTTTTTCAGGATTTAGTTCATCAGATATATTAATTCCATCTTTTTCCAATTTTTTAACAGCAACAATTACATCATTAATATTTTCGTAGTTCATTATTATACGGTATATATTTATTTAAATAAAAAAAAAATACATCCCCATGTGAACCCCTAATCGAGTGTTTTAGCAAGTTTAGGAGGATGCACCAAACACAATCCCCTATGAGATCCCCTAACCCGTCAAACAACGGTCTAGAGGCTCAAGAGGGTGTGTTTGGTGAAGACAGCCAAACATTAAACCCCATAACTTCTAGTCTGCCACCGCACACTAGCAAGTTTAGAGGATACATATAAAGAGAGTACAACCCCATAACTTCTAGTCTGCCACCGCACACGAGCAAGTTTAGAGGCAAAACACAACACAACATATAAACCTCATAACTTCTAGTCTGTCACCATACACTAGCAAATTTAGAGGCAAAACACAACACAACATATAAGCCTCATAACTCCTAGTCTTCCACCGCACACTAGCAAGTTTAGAGGCAAAGACATAACATATAAGGCCAGTATATATAGTGGAGGAACCCGGGAAAACCCATAAATGGGGAATTTTCTGGGTTTTTCCGCATCAACGATAGAAATATCAAAATGACAAAATACATTGTATGTATGTCAGCAACGGATCTAAAAATAACTTTACTGTGTTGCATTTTGTACGATGTAAAATACGTTTATTCTTCTATTTTGTGAGCTAAAAAATCGTAAATATCTTTCTACGAGTATAATTATTGATATTAATTACGACGTAGATGGTTAATTGACTAATTACGACAATAAAAATCAGAAATCTACGAAGAAAGCTACATTACAGGATTATCTCCCTTTCGCTCAAGTCGAAAAAATAAGTAGTAACGAGTGGAGAATGATTGGTCACCAAAACAAAAATTAAATAAATGGTTAATAAATATAATTCGAGGTTATCACTTGATAGTGATGATAGTTAATCTCCATTATTGATATTGGAAAATATTTTTCTGTTTATATTTATTGGAAAGAGTGGATTTGGTTATATTTTCTGCGACAGAACATACTGAAGGCATGCACATATCAAAGTATTTCGCAGCTGTATTTATTGATTGAAATATAATTTTTTTCGCCAGTTTCTGTATTTGTAGATTTAACTGATCTAGGGATTTTTGAGTATTTACCCGTTCCTCCCCATGTATTATTCTCGCTCTGTTTAACAGCTTGAAGATTGGAAAAATTATTGTCGGTTTTCATACCGTTGATGTGATCGATCACAAGACCGTCTTTGATCAACCCCTTGTGACACTCGTACACGAAACGATGACAGAAATACTTTTTATTCCCAGCACCAAACACGTGAGAACCAGTATTAATAACAACACCAACTGGTCTCTTCAACCTGCAATTTCTGATTTCACCATCAATATTTGATTCGTAGTTTGTTATTATAGGATGTGGAAAAAATTCTTGGTTCATTCATATAATAATATTATTTGTTTAAATCATAATTTGTCTGAAAACTTATTTAGATAATCCTCCACGGATTTTATAGCTCCGTCACTGACATTATTTTTTTTATCATAGTATCTTTTAAGTTCGTGATATTTTTTACCACCACAACACGCACATGACTCTGTTTTCCTTCGTACTCCAACACCACATCGCAGACACGGTATCGGTCCTAAACAACCTTTACGAACGCTCTGCAAGTGAATCCCGCAGAATTCCTTCCTGCAGGATTTATTACAACGAGTTAATGATCCGATCACCAACCATTTGCACTTGTTCTGTTGAGACATTGTATATATAATATTTTTTATTTAAATACTTGTCTGAAATATAATATGGATGAGTTTGAGAGATTATCCAGAATCAAGCCTTGGAAAACAAGCAAATTCAACCTCGACAGGATATCTTCTGATTTACCAATAAAACATCTAGTTGATAAGAAAAATAAATGTTTGATCAATAAAATTCACGACGCCAAGAAAGAATTTCATGCAGATGGTGCATCTCATGTCTGGTCAACGTTCAAGATTATACGCGAGAAAGATATCATTGACGCTACGATGAATGACAAACGAGCGGTAGCTATTATTGAGCAGCTCGATGATAGAAGTTATCTTTTCAGAATAAAATTTGTCGTGTTAACAGAAACAGATAACTGGATTATCCGTGACAAATATGATCCTCTCCACAATAATAAAAAAACGGTCATACTGACTAGAAATTCCAAACCAGGAGCGCTGACTGGTATTGACAAACCGTATATGAGCGAGCGTATCCTGTGACAGCAGCTATTTATGGATTCTATGTGATAAATGAAAAGCCCATCATTAATAAACTGGCGAAATTTTCAAAAATAAACTGTGTGGCTGAACGAGTAATAGAACATTTTACAAATGCGGCCCGTGGAAACGGTTTAACAGATAAAAGACGTAAAATAATAAACGAGTGGGGTGAGATGGTTAAAGATACCGGGGCGTCTATCAAAGATGTCACTGAGTTAGGAAAAAAATTAAAATTCCCAATAACCGTAAGAACAATAAGAGGAGAAATATTATATGAATGAAAATATAAATCAAAAGGAGCTTCGATCGAAATTATTGATCATAACGCCCACGCGTGGACTAGCGCAGTAACAGTGTTTCAATGAGATCGAACTGTTAAATACTATCGCGGAGATATGTTTGATTTTATTAACGAGATAAGTAAAAACGATCCTGTGTCAGTATGGCTGTTTCATAGTTCTAACGACGAATCGGATATGGAAGAAAAAATCAAGTTCGGTCAGTTTGTACGACCAAATGGTGTTATTTATCAAAGAGATCTTCTCCACGAAGAAATGAAAAATCTTGCGCTGCAATATACTGATGACACTGACGAACTATTGAGCAACTGTTTTACTGTTCCGTCAGTTGCGGCTCATTTTGCTAGAAAGAAAAATTCATGGAAACCAACTCGGTTCGATTTTTTGATGATATAATATCAAGTTGTGTCGAATACGCACACGGTGGATTATGGAATACCAAGTATAATTATAAAGATGTTATTTCAGTTGATATGGTTGCATGTTATCCTGGAAGTTTTCTTGGATACGGAGATTGTTCTGTGTACTTTGAGCGATTCGGTCATCCGACGCACGAGATGACACGAGTATCAATAAAAGGACCATTACCGGATTTTGACTTAACTGGATTTGCTTGTATCGAGTCATTTGAAATGTCTAAAGATCTCCATGCGATTTGTTATACCTGGTTTGGAAAACATTTTTCAGAAAAAGAGTGCGCACCAATAGTATTGTTACGATATATGCTTGATTGTGTGATGTTAACACTGTTGATTGTAAGTGAAGCAATTATATCATATCGGAAACAAACCGAAGTTTGGTTACCACAACAAAAGAAATATTCTGATGATGAAAACCCCGATATAACCGATTACGAGAATGAAATTACAAAAGATCTCGGTAGAAAAATAATCGGCAAGTTCACTCAAGGAGGAGCATATGATCACAGACGACCTTATACAAGACTGATCATGGACGATGCTGAGTTAGATTTTATAATCGCTGATACAACCAACAGAAATACGTTTATAAGTCGCGAAATTGCTTTCTTGTCAAATGGAACTAAATTAGGTACAATTGTAAGTTATATGGACGGTGAGTCACCGTAGTTTACTCATTTAAGATCTTCAATGCTCGCGTACGTTTCAATAAATCTATTATCGATGATAAATAAAGTTTCTACACTCGCTGTCAGAGTCGCTACAGATTCATTTTATATCAATAAAAAAATATTCAGGATTGTTGGAAAAATTAAATATCGGTACGTGTGCACATTGGGGTTCGTGGAGAATAAAAAAAGAAAATATACTCGATTATTCCGAATCAGCTGATGTTGCGGTTAAAAGTAATTATTGTAAAAAACATCAAACATTAAAGCTATCGTCGACAACTTCGTTGTTACCATCGGTGTACGATCCAATAACTAGAAATAAAACGGTTTATCTAAACGGACTTGGAAGCTCTGGTAAAACCACTCGAGCGATCGAACTATTTCAGAATTTAGATATGATCGTGCTGACACCTACACACAGACTCGCGCGAGAGATGAAACAACGAGGAGTACAATCATGTACTTATCATAGCTTCTTCCGATGGAAGGGTGATGCATGGACTTCCTCGAGGATGGGAGAAAAATATATTCCGAGGATCATCATTTGGGATGAAATATGCACGGTGCGTTAGAAACATTAAAAACATTTCTTGATTGGTTATTAACAAGAAATACTGCTGTGATAATGTGCGGCGATCACGATCAACCACCACCGTTTGCTGGACTGTCTCCACATGGATGGCTAAAACATTTCGTTGATTATTACGAAGAAATAACTGATGATCATAGAGCGCTTGATGCAGAATTAAGAGAATTTAAAAAATTAATCAGACTACAGCCGAATAAAATTCAATGTGAAGTAATGCGTGGAATAATTTCAGAAATTTCGATGAACGACTTTTTGCAGACGTGGAAACCGAATGACCTGATAGTTGCAAGTAGAAAAATAGTTCGTGATACACTTCAACGGGAATTGTTTCAGTTACATAAAGAAAAATTTCCAACATTGCCAGTTCCGTTATGTTATTGACGTTGATATACCAGGACAGACCGAGAAACAGAATTTAGTATTAAATGATATTATCACAGTTGATATCAACGCTGTTGAAGATGCATTATCGTTGAACAAATCTCCGTGGACGCTGAGATATGCAATGACGATTCACTCATCTCAGGGATTAACTATTTCTGATACAGTTGTTTGGATTATAGATGATCGTATCGAGTGGTCAAACCTAGTTTATCTCGCAGTGTCTCGAGTCAGAAGAATATCTCAGTTGCGGAGAATTGTCTTGGACGAGTCAGTGACTAGTGATGATATTGACAATGATATAATAAGAAAAAAATTAGCTGGTTATAAACAATCTGATAAAAAAAATAAACGCGATTTTGATCTCGACGTTGAATTTATTAGCACGTTGAAACAACAACAGAATAATCATTGTACAAGTTGTAATTGTGTGATGTTATGGAGATATTAAAATAATAATCCAAGACAATTTAACGTCAATAGAAAAGATAACAGTCGCGGTCATACACGAGAAAATACCATGTAGACCTGTTTTGAGTGTTATCGACGTAGAGGTGCTAGTTAATTGATCGCGGTGGTAATTGCGAATCCTCAGGAATCACCTGTAACGTGTAAATCCACGTTGAGGAGCAGTTGAATCTAATCTGTAGATTGCAGGTCTACCTGAGGATCTTGTCACAGTGGATATCTTATGTGTGGTAACACTCCAAATAGGATCAATCGCTCTTTTGTTACCACCTTCGAGTTCACCTGGTTCATATAAATACCTTACAGTGGTATTACCTAATACTGGTTGCGTTGAAAAATCACGTCGTTGTATTGGTATATATTTTTTTTTTGTAATTGCATTAATAGGTTTCATGTTCCAGTTACTTCATTATTTAACGCGGCTATCACACTTGGTAATCTTGCAACCCATTCACGAGATCTTTTATCTTGAATAAATTCCTTCGCGTATTGATATCCAAATAACCGCTCAGCAAGTGTTCGATTAAATCGTTCAATAATTGCCTGATCACGATGAATTGCAGAGTGTCCTCGTCGTATTCTGACATTATGTTGCTTCATCAACGATGATACTGGACTAAGAAATTCTTTGCCAAGATCAACCTGTAGCAGCTGTGGCCATTGTAGACCACCTTGTGGTCCGGGTCCACGTTGATAAATTCATTTAAACGCAGAAGCTACTTCAGCAGCTGTCTTTGTCAATAATGGTTCTGCTTCCTTATATCTACTTGCAACATCAACGACAGTATGTTTTTCTACATACAGTATCATGTGGTAAAAACAAAATATCAGCTTGATGAACTTCATTAGGGACGCTGACATCGAAATACGCGTACTGAATTTGTTTTGGTGGTGGTAGATAAATTTGCCATATTGCCTGTTTAGATAACCACGCTTTAGTAGTAGCACGTGTGACTTTTTCTGCATCTGTGAGTTTACTAATTGCTGCGTTACGTTTCCAGTATCCTCTTGGGGAATAATAAATCGTTTCCATTTATAATTTATTACCAGCACCTAGCGCTAATTTACCTTTCATCGCGGATCGTATTAACCAATTAGCTAGTGATTCTCTTATATTTTTTTATTATAGAATTTAACTCATGAATTAAGTTCACATCTGCGATATGTCTGTCTTTTAGGTTTTTGCTTTTATATGCTACATCATGAACATGACACACTTTATCAACTGCGTTTATTAGTTCCTCGCCTGGGTTTGGTTGATCCTGATTGTCAAGTCTGATATCAAGTCGAGTACTAGGACCGCAATAATTATATCCTGGTATATGTTTTTCTCCTGGGTATTTAGCCCACGGAGTTCCTGGGAACTTTAACATTAATTTAGCAATATCACCACCGTTTTTACGTTGAATTCTGGGTAAAAACGAAAACTTCTTCCTGTTACATATTGCACATCTTCCACCGTATGCTATTCTCGCATTTTTTATTGTAACCATGGCTAGATCATTAGTTGGGGTCTTGGTTCTACAGCGTAAACAATATAGATTCTTATGTTTATATAACATGGATATAATTGATTTCTCAGCGACAAGGAAACAAGAGCCAGTTAAACACCATCCTGCGTTGCCAAATTCGATCAGAATGATAATAATAGGACCATCTGGATCGGGTAAGACGCAATTACTGCTTAATCTTATAATGAGATGGTTGAAATGGGATAAGTTGTATTTAGTGGCGCCATCAGTTGATGATCAACGATGCTACGATGTGCTTAAAGATTTTAATGAAAACGCGCGATTACTGGACGAAGATAACGATGTCATTAAATTTATGACCGATATTGATGAAGCACCATCTGTTGATGATCTAGATGGATTTATTAATAATTTAGTTGTATACGATGATGTGATGCTAGACAAACAATCAAATCCAGCTAGAATATTTTCTCGAGGAAGACATAAAAACACTGCTGTGATATATGTAACACAACGGTACGTACAGATTCCGAAAGTAATCAGGGGTAACTGTAATGTTTTCGTTGTGTTTAATGGAGTTGATACACACACGTTGCAAAATATTCATCAAACTTGGTGTAGCGGAGATATGGATATTAATAAGTTTAGAAATTTCTTTTCACGAGCGCAAGCTACTCCGCATGGATTTATAACAATACATTTATATGATCCTAGATACCGATATCGTGTAGGTCTTGATAAGGTATTTGGATAAATTAATAGCAGCAGGGAAGGCGCGACCTCAATTAGGACGTAATTGCGTAAACAACGTGCATAATAAACTAGAACAAAATCACCAACGACAATTAGAAAAATTCCGGAGAGACTTTCTCTTTAAAGTGTCGACGCTTTTTTAAAAATCTGTCGACACTTTTCTTTTTTTCGATCATCCGTAGGAAGGTTTATTTTCGACATTTGGACGCTTTTCGACCATTGGTCTGTTCGCCTTCCCTGCTGCTATATCAGTGTTATATTAATCTAGGAATTTATTGCAACTAGAATATTTTAGATGACATGGTGTGAAGTGTGCAATATTTGCAGAACAATCGGTACCCTCACCCCATCGTAAAAGAGTGTGATATTTTCGTCTTAATCTTTGGCTATATTTAGGCTGTCGCACATCACCTCGTATCATTAGTATAGCGGAGTGCAACGCAGGGAGCATACTAAGCAGGTAACCAGACTATAATACACATCAGTTTGCAGGTGGAAACAGATCACAATTAGTACTTCCAATTCAGTAACTGAATGTAGTTCTAGTCTATTTTTAGAACATTTTTTCCTCTCATATTTTTGTGGTGATAGAAGAGTTATATGTATGCATTTTTCTTGGGCAGGGATTAAAGGTAATTGTTTATTCTTGAGAATATGAGCTCAGGGTGTGTTTTTCTTGTGTATTTCGACGACAGTGCACAGTGAGTAATAAGACCTTGGTGATGGTCCAGAAGTGAATACTGTGTTCTGTTTACATGCTGTTCTATTGACAGTCAAGCTTCTCCAAAAAATGCAGGTCAGCCTTTGACAAGAACTAAACCGTGAAGTTATCTTTGAAAGTATTTTAGATTAACATGATTTGAGCAGCAGAGAGGGTGAACAGACCACTTAAGGGAATGGTCACCCTTGTGTTTAGACAAAAAAAAAAATAGTGACCCTTCATAGAGGTCAATACCACGTCTACGATTATTGTTTGTCCCAAACAGAATTGTAGACAGGACCCTCTCTGCTGCTCAATAATCCTGGGAATCTTCATCTGAATCCTGGGAATTTGTTCTATGTTTCAAGTAATATTCAAGTTCTGATGGTGGTTTTTCTATTTTTGGATTTATGTTTTTTCTTTTTCTGTAATATATCATTAAACTTCTGTATCGATCTCCACCGCAATTTTTGCAAATCTGATATAATCCTCTAACGCCGTTGTTACATCCAACACAACTTCGTGGACCAGCATGAGGGTTTTTCTTCATAAGATAATTATGTTTTTTACAATATTCTCCACGGCACCTTTTGTTAGTGGTTCCTTGACCCGGGCTTGTTTTCAGACAAATGAGTTTAATATCATCGCGGGAACAAAATAATGTGAAATCAGCCGCGCGGGAACAAATAATAACACACAGAAACATCATCATTACGAGAAGACCGCGTGGAAACAAAATAACGTTTAATTGGCGCAGGGGAAACAAATCACACGGAAACAAAATAATCTCACATCAAAACAAAGGTCAGATTAATAATCTGCAATCATCATCGCAGAGCTGACTGGTATCAGATTTTTGATTAACCCTCGCCTCGTCATCATTGTATGTGGCGAAAGTGATACATTTCCTAATAAATATATTGATTATGTCACTTTCGCCAGTCATCAACGGGGAAACATCCGCGCGGAAAAAAACATTTTTTTTGTCCCCATGTCATCATCATGTGGGGAAAGTGGCTTTTTCCTAATAATAATATTGTTTGTGCCACTTTCCCCAGTCGTCATAGAAGAGTCGTCTCACGATGATAAATACTCCTCGAGCGATGGTATTGGTTTGTTCGTTCTAGTGTTGTATTCGACGAGACATCTATATCGAGACCCGCCGCAATCTATACAAAGTGGAATTTTACCACGAACTCCTCTATGGCAGCTAATACAACGTTGAGGACCATTAGAACCGTTACTTTTGCGTGAAATTTCTCTATGATAGCTACAAACATGACCTCGGCAGTTTCTTCCACATAATTCGGTTGACCCCTGAAGAAGCCAAGCGCATTTGTTGACCATCTTATATTTAATGTGGTATATATTTAATTTAAAATATTAAAAATAATCAATTAAATACATAAAATATTAGATATAATGAGCGAAAAAAATTGTTCAGCAGGATTTATTTGTAACGCGACCGAGACCACCTATATATCTATTACAAGCAAAACTCTAAAAGAAAAAATTAATTATCTGTGTTTAGAGAATGATCCGACATTCACGTTAGACACGCTATTCGATAACATTACCAACGAAGACGCGCGTGTGTTATCCAGGAGGAATTACTTTATGTTGCGAGATTATTATAATATTTTCTCCGTCTCAACGTTAGATGAAGCTGTTTTAGTACAAACTAAAGTAGAAGCAATTCAGGCGCTTCAATCTGAATGTAAATCAACATATCATCTTCCTGGTGTGATTATTCAACACTTTAAAAACTTTTATATATTCCCGTCCGACGAAGACTTTGAATCAGTCGCGAATAAGTTTTTAGGGCTATCGTCGGTTACTGAAATTATACCGAAATTCAGATTGAGATATCCTGTATTCGACATAGACTCGTTCTTCAAACAATACCGAGAACGCATCAATTACGGAGATTTCATGGGAACCTCGAAAGACTCTCTCACGAAGAAATTATTGATTATTTTTCTCAGCTGTGTAATTGTGACCGCGATAAAATATTTTTATTCACAACAACTCACGGATATCATGTACTGTGTAAATGTGAACCCGTATCGTTCGATGATCAGATAGAATTAATTAACAGCGCTCGTAAGGATAATCCAACATGGAAGCTAGATAAACAAGCCGGACTACACAGCATTAAGTTATCCGGGACAAAATCGAATAAAATTAATTCGGTTTGTAAAAGATTAATATCAGGACAAATCACAACCGCGCGAGATTTATTGGTCTGTCCTACGTTAATACAACCGCGTGAAATAGAATATATCAAACCAGCGCAGGTTGATCTTGGTGATTATGCCAATGAGATCTCCCAGCAGGATTTCGAGAAAATATCGATCGAGTTAACTGGAGAACCAGATCAATTAATTATCGTCACTGCATCATCAAGAAACAGATTAACAGTCCAGCGACGACCAGGACACTATTGCAATATATGCCAACGACGCCATGGTTGGAATGAGATTAATGATCATCCTGAAGATAAATGCGACAACTGTTTGATATATGTCCACGCAGATAACTTTGTTGTTACCTGTCCTCGTAGTAACGGAAAAATAACCATACAAAACAATTACGATAAACAGATCCGCGACTACTTCGCGGGGGCGACTAATAACGTTGTTGATGATGTAGTTAAATCATTACCGGAGGACCAGAAAAATCCGGAATATGTGAAATATTTGATGTCGGCCAAATACAGGAAGAAAACTCACCCTGGAACATTTATCGATAAGACACCCAATTACAACTACACGAGTAAACCATTACACGATTCTGGACCGGGATGTAAAATCATCTACGGCGACTACATGGATGGATCTTACTGTGGTATGGGAAAATCTATCGCGGCAATATCATCGATAAACGAAGATGATTCTGTGTTGTATTTGTCCTACCGAATCACCTTTACCGAGAAAGTTAAGGCCGATTACGGATTTGAGTCTTACAGGGACATCACAGGCGATATTGTCCTCGGCAAATCAAGAAAAGTAATAGTTCAGTGGGAGTCTTTGTTACGCGTAGAAGGAGTTCCTGACGTGATTATTGTTGATGAATTACACGGAATAATGCGTCAATGTTGTTCAGGTTGTAACAAAAATATATTCGATAAATTTGCTGGATTAATCGCGATGGCTCCTCGTGTAATCGTGGCCGATGCCGACGCGAATAATGAGGATTTGATTCTATTTCGCGATAAACTAAACCGTCCTGACATGAAATTCGTAATGAATAAATATAAACCCGATCACGGTAAGAAATTCATCGTGGAGAACGCTCATAAAGATAATTATGTTAATCTTCTGAAACATTTATCAAGCGGAAAACGAGCTGTAATCTTTACACATAACAAACTGAACAGGTCGTACTCCGTTGAGGAATTCGCGAAACAATTACAACATGTAAAATATCGCGTCAAATACTATCACGCCGATACCAACGCGGCAGAACGAGCAAAGGATTTCTCAGACATAAGTAACGCATTCAATGACGTTGATGTTGTAATATTCAACCACACCATCGAAGCAGGAGTCAGTATCGTCGATGATCGATTTAAGATATTATTCGTGTTCTCGTCTGAACTAGGATCAGTCGAAGCGACTAAACAGGCCATTCACAGATTTAGGTGCGTTGATGAGATTCACTATTCATCAACATCTAAGGTCTATAAAAATCTACCCACGACCAGGGACGACATAATCACGACTATCATCAACAACGAGAAGAACCTCACTGAGAAAGAAAAATCATTTAGAATGCCGACTCCAGGAGAACTAACAACACCGTTCGGGTATGCGTTTATCAGTTATATCATCGAAGAAAATAACTCCAAGATGTACTTTACGCCGCGACTAATCGAAACAATGAGAAATAGCGGATACGAGATAGTTCAAACTGAACCTGATGAATACAAACTATGGCTGACAAAAAAAAATATGAAAAAAGCTATACACGATGAGAATAAGGTTGATCCCACCGTTGATGAGTTGCTTAAGACGTCAATCGGGACAAGAATAAAAAACGCTGTTGTTGGCAATGACGTTACTATTAGCAATGACGCCGGTGAAGATAACAATGACGCCGGTAGTAATAATAATAATAATGATACCGGTGGTATTGGCGATGATGATTTACCGAAATATTATCGTTACCGAGCAAATGATAATCTAGAACCATATGAAAAGAAATTAAAGTACATGAACTATTTGTTCCAGCGCGATTGTTCCAAACTAAGCGAAGATGAAATAGAATACCTCCACAAGAAATCCACCCAGATGAAACGAGCACAACAGATAATTGTGAATAAATTTAACAACGGTGACATCACAGAAACATTTAGATCAGACAAATTAGCTCCTCGAGAAAAATTAACAATAATCCGAGACGTCCTTGAAATGTTTTCGTTGCCTGACATTGTTCCTGACAATTTATCTGTTACGTCTGCAACGGTACATCGAGGAAAACTTACATCAGACATCGAGGCCGCGATGGCCAATCCAACTCGCATGGAAAAGTATAATAATTTTATCAAACATTTCTCAACAATCTTTCCCGAGGCCCATAATAAATCAAGAACAAAAACATCAAAATTAACAACACAAAATGTCATCGAGAAAATTAAGATGATATATAAGGGATTCGCTGCGGAAATGAAATCGGATGACAGTAAAAACACCAATCGAGGTGATTATACAATATATTATCCTTGTTGGCCTGAATCGGATTTTATTAACAATGATACATGGAGAAACACGCTAACCCCCGAAGAAGGTTATTTTGGTGGTAATGATATCAAGATCGTCGGTAATCATACCAGATGGTTAAAATATCACATTTGGATCATAAACAGATGGTTCAGCAGATATGAAGAACAAAATCAATAACATGATGATTGAGGAAAGTGACACAAACAATATATTTATTAGGAATGTGTCACTTTCCTCACACATAAGATAATGTGAGATAAATTTAATACCCTAATGATAATCCAAGGGCCTTTTTTCGCCGATCATTGGGGAGATTCATTTCTGGATCAAAGAACATCTAAAATTGTATCGAGCGTTAATGGATGATTCAAGTTATTTGATCCTCAAGGATGAGTTAAACACAAAAATAAACATTAATTTTTCTCACCATATGTTAGTCATAAATATATTTAACATCTTGATTGATGACGTCACACATTCGGATTTTATCAACGGAGAAATCATCATCATGGAAGGACACAACCACTGACTTGCTGGAAGATTCAAACATATACTGAAGCATCATCAGACCTCAACGAAAAAGATATTCATCGATATGTATCGTGAAGAACAAACTGCTGCTGGATCTATGGTGCATATCACGTCATGGTGTTGGATTTTCAGACCACTGAACCGAGATGAACTAGCACGAAGACGTCTACGTGAATCGCATCAGAAAAATAATTATTATTTTTTTCTCACACTGAACTCCATAAATATTCAAGAAATGTGGGACTTCAATCACAATTAAACATCTTCGATGACGTCATCGGACCTTTAACCCAGAAATGACCTTTTCACGGTCATGGTTGAACTCCCATAAAGGAATATGAGACTTCAACCATCAAATATCAGAATGACCTTTAAGCTGTCAAATTTGAAACAAATAACAAATAGCGATGATCTACGTATATTATTACGGTGCTGTGATGAAATATCCTAATTATTTCAGTGCGATGATTGATCTGGATTTAACGATCGATGACATTCTTGGTAAAACACCCGATATTATTATAATTAAGTCGACCCGCGAATCAGACATTGTGTGATTTAACATTATTATGTGATTCAACGGCCGATGTGATTCATACTTCAATGAAACATTATCATGTGATTCATACTTCATTGAAATATTATCATGTGATTCAACGGCCGATCTGACATTGTGTGATTCATACTTCATTGAAATATTATCATGTGATTCAACGGCCGATTCAACATTATTGTGTGATTCAGACTTTACTGAAACATTATCATGTGATTCAACGGCCGATCTGACATTGTGTGATTCAACATTATTATGTGATTTAACATTATCATGTGATTCATACTTCACTCATTGTGTGATTCAACGGCCGATGTGATTCAGACTTTACTCATTTCAACGGCCGATATCTTTGTGGAAAAGTGCACAAATCATATATATACACTTTTCCACACTCGCATGATAATCGAAATATCTATCAAAGGGTCTTGTTTTCGCCTCACATTTTGACAAACTGTCCGTTGACAGATCTGTTGGATGTTAGCGTCATTTAGTGAAATTAAATTTATATAATATGCCATTTAGGAAAAGGATAGTTGATACATCTGATGATCGATTTATTAGAAACAAACCTGTTACTGCTAAAATATCTTATAGAGTATTACCAGGCGGTATTACTGCATTATGTATTTCCGATCGACGTTGTGCTGGTTTTTCACAAAAATCTACAGTACGACCACTAAACCGTAATGAGCTTGCGCGAATACGTCTCAGGGATAAATATCGCGCGAGAAAACAATCTTTACCTGTAGACGCCGGGAACAATTAGTTTAGATTTGACATAATCAAATCGACCTAAAATTTTATCAACTACGATGTCATTATGGATTTTATCGACACACGGTGAGATCTTTCTGAAAGTAAATTCATTTAAGCGCGTATTATACACAATGTCTGATTCGCGGGTCGACTTAATTATAATAATATCGGGTGTTTTACCAAGAATGTCATCGATCGTTAAATCCAGATCAATCATCGCACTGAAATAATTAGGATATTTCATCACAGCACCGTAATAATATACGTAGATCATCGCTATTTGTTATTTGTTTCAAATTTGACAGCTTAAAGGTCATTCTGATATTTGATGGTTGAAGTCTCATATTCCTTTATGGGAGTTCAACCATGACCGTGAAAAGGTCATTTCTGGGTTAAAGGTCCGATGACGTCATCGAAGATGTTTAATTGTGATTGAAGTCCCACATTTCTTGAATATTTATGGAGTTCAGTGTGAGAAAAAAATAATAATTATTTTTCTGATGCGATTCACGTAGACGTCTTCGTGCTAGTTCATCTCGGTTCAGTGGTCTGAAAATCCAACACCATGACGTGATATGCACCATAGATCCAGCAGCAGTTTGTTCTTCACGATACATATCGATGAATATCTTTTTCGTTGAGGTCTGATGATGCTTCAGTATATGTTTGAATCTTCCAGCAAGTCAGTGGTTGTGTCCTTCCATGATGATGATTTCTCCGTTGATAAAGTCCGAATGTGTGACGTCATCAATCAAGATGTTAAATATATTATGACTAACATATGGTGAGAAAAATTAATGTTTATTTTTGTGTTTAACTCATCCTTGAGGATCAAATAACTTGAATCATCCATTAACGCTCGATACAATTTTAGATGTTCTTTGATCCAGAAATGAATCTCCCCAATGATCGGCGAAAAAAGGCCCTTGGATTATCATTAGGGTATTAAATTTATCTCACATTATCTTATGTGTGAGGAAAGTGACACATTCCTAATAAATATATTGTTTGTGTCACTTTCCTCAATCATCATGTTATTGATTTTGTTCTTCATATCTGCTGAACCATCTGTTTATGATCCAAAATGTGATATTTTAACCATCTGGTATGATCATCGACGATCTTGATATCATTACCATCAAAATAACCTTCTTCGGGGGTTAGCGTGTTTCTCCATGTATCATTGTTAATAAAATCCGATTCAGGCCAACAAGGATAATATATTGTATAATCACCTCGATTGGTGTTTTTACTGTCATCCGATTTCATTTCCGCAGCGAATCCCTTATATATCATATTAATTTTCTCGATGACATGTTTTGTTGTTAATTTTGATGTTTTTGTTCTTGATTTATTATGGGCCTCGGGAAAGATTGTTGAGAAATGTTTGATAAAATTATTATACTTTTCCATGCGAGTTGGATTGGCCATCGCGGCCTCGATGTCTGATGTAAGTTTTCCTCGATGTACCGTTGCAGACGTAACAGATAAATTGTCAGGAACAATGTCAGGCAACGAAAACATTTCAAGGACGTCTCGGATTATTGTTAATTTTTCTCGAGGAGCTAATTTGTCTGATCTAAATGTTTCTGTGATGTCACCGTTGTTAAATTTATTCACAATTATCTGTTGTGCTCGTTTCATCTGGGTGGATTTCTTGTGGAGGTATTCTATTTCACCTTCGCTTAGTTTGGAACAATCGCGCTGGAACAAATAGTTCATGTACTTTAATTTCTTTTCATATGGTTCTAGATTATCATTTGCTCGGTAACGATAATATTTCGGTAAATCATCATCGCCAATACCACCGGTATCATTATTATTATTATTACTACCGGCGTCATTGTTATCTTCACCGGCGTCATTGCTAATAGTAACGTCATTGCCAACAACAGCGTTTTTTATTCTTGTCCCGATTGACGTCTTAAGGAACTCATCAACGGCGGGATCAACCTTATTCTCATCGTGTATAGCTTTTTTCATATTTCTTTTTTGTCAGCCATAGTTTGTATTCATCAGGTTCAGTTTGAACTATCTCGTATCCGCTATTTCTCATTGTTTCGATTAGTCGCGGCGTAAAGTACATCTTGGAGTTATTTTCTTCGATGATATAACTGATAAACGCATACCCGAACGGTGTTGTTAGTTCTCCTGGAGTCGGCATTCTAAATGATTTTTCTTTCTCAGTGAGGTTCTTCTCGTTGTTGATGATAGTCGTGATTATGTCGTCCCTGGTCGTGGGTAGATTTTTATAGACCTTAGATGTTGATGAATAGTGAATCTCATCAACGCACCTAAATCTGTGAATGGCCTGTTTAGTCGCTTCGACTGATCCTAGTTCAGACGAGAACACGAATAATATCTTAAATCGATCATCGACGATACTGACTCCTGCTTCGATGGTGTGGTTGAATATTACAACATCAACGTCATTGAATGCGTTACTTATGTCTGAGAAATCCTTTGCTCGTTCTGCCGCGTTGGTATCGGCGTGATAGTATTTGACGCGATATTTTACATGTTGTAATTGTTTCGCGAATTCCTCAACGGAGTACGACCTGTTCAGTTTGTTATGTGTAAAGATTACAGCTCGTTTTCCGCTTGATAAATGTTTCAGAAGATTAACATAATTATCTTTATGAGCGTTCTCCACGATGAATTTCTTACCGTGATCGGGTTTATATTTATTCATTACGAATTTCATGTCAGGACGGTTTAGTTTATCGCGAAATAGAATCAAATCCTCATTATTCGCGTCGGCATCGGCCACGATTACACGAGGAGCCATCGCGATTAATCCAGCAAATTTATCGAATATATTTTTGTTACAACCTGAATAACATTGACGCATTATTCCATGTAATTCATCAACAATAATCACGTCAGGAACTCCTTCTACGCGTAACAAAGACTCCCACTGAACTATTACTTTTCTTGATTTGCCGAGGACAATATCGCCTGTGATGTCCCTATAAGACTCAAATCCGTAATCGGCCTTAACTTTCTCGGTAAAGGTGATTCGGTAGGACAAATACAACACAGAATCATCTTCGTTTATCGATGATATTGCCGCGATAGATTTTCCCATACCACAGTAAGATCCATCCATGTAGTCGCCGTAGATGATTTTACATCCCGGTCCAGAATCGTGTAATGGTTTACTCGTGTAGTTGTAATTGGGTGTCTTATCGATAAATGTTCCAGGGTGAGTTTTCTTCCTGTATTTGGCCGACATCAAATATTTCACATATTCCGGATTTTTCTGGTCCTCCGGTAATGATTTAACTACATCATCAACAACGTTATTAGTCGCCCCCGCGAAGTAGTCGCGGATCTGTTTATCGTAATTGTTTTGTATGGTTATTTTTCCGTTACTACGAGGACAGGTAACAACAAAGTTATCTGCGTGGACATATATCAAACAGTTGTCGCATTTATCTTCAGGATGATCATTAATCTCATTCCAACCATGGCGTCGTTGGCATATATTGCAATAGTGTCCTGGTCGTCGCTCTACTGTTAATCTGTTTCTTGATGATGCAGTGACGGTAATTAATTGATCTGGTTCTCCAGTTAACTCGATCGATATTTTCTCGAGATCCTGCTGGGAGATCTCATTGGCATAATCACCAAGATCAACCTGCGCTGGTTTGATATATTCTATTTCACGCGGTTGTATTAACGTAGGACAGACCAATAAATCTCGCGCGGTTGTGATTTGTCCTGATATTAATCTTTTACAAACCGAATTAATTTTATTCGATTTTGTCCCGGATAACTTAATGCTGTGTAGTCCGGCTTGTTTATCTAGCTTCCATGTTGGATTATCCTTACCAGCGCTGTTAATTAATTCTATCTGATCATCGAACGATACGGGTTCACATTTACACAGTACATGATATCCGTGAGTTGTTGTGAATAAAAATATTTTATCGCGGTCACAATTACACAGCTGAGAAAAATAATCAATAATTTCTTCGTGAGAGAGTCTTTCTTCTGAGTCTTTCGAGGTTCCCATGAAATCTCCGTAATTGATGCGTTCTCGGTATTGTTTGAAGAACGAGTCGATGTCGAATACATGATATCTCAATCTGAATTTCGGTATAATTTCAGTAACCGACGATAGCCCTAAAAACTCATCCGCGACTGATTCAAAGTCTTCGTCGGACGGGAATATATAAAAGTTTTTAAAGTGTTAAATAATCACACCAGGAAGATGATATGTTGATTTACATTCAGATTGAAGCGCCTGAATTGCTTCTACTTTAGTTTGTACTGAAACAGATTCATCCAACGTCGAGACGGAGAAAATATTATAATAATCTCGCAACATAAAGTAATTCCTCCTGGATAACACACGCGCGTCTTCGTTGGTAATGTTATCGAATAGCGTGTCTAACGTGAATGTCGGATCATTCTCTAAACACAGATAATTAATTTTTTCTTTTAGAGTTTTACTTGTAATAGATATATAGGTGGTCTCGGTCGCGTCACAGATAAATCCTGCTGAACAATTTTTTTCGCTCATTATATCTAATATTTTATATATTTAATTGATTATTTTTAATATTTTAAATTAAATATATACCACATTAAATATAAGATGGTCAACAAATGCGCTTGGCTTCTTCAGGGGTCAACCGAATTATGTGGAAGAAACTGCCGAGGTCATTTTTGTAGCTATCATAAAGAAATTTCACGCAAAAGTAACGGTTCTAATGGTCCTCAACGTTGTATTAGCTGCCATAGAGGAGTTCGTGGTAAAATTCCACTTTGTATAGATTGCGGCGGGTCTCGATATAGATGTCTCGTCGAATACAACACTAGAACGAACAAACCAATACCATCGCTCGAGGAGTATTTATCATCGTGAGACGACTCTTCTATGACGACTGGGGAAAGTGGCACAAACAATATTATTATTAGGAAAAAGCCACTTTCCCCACATGATGATGACATGGGGACAAAAAAAATGTTTTTTTCCGCGCGGATGTTTCCCCGTTGATGACTGGCGAAAGTGACATAATCAATATATTTATTAGGAAATGTATCACTTTCGCCACATACAATGATGACGAGGCGAGGGTTAATCAAAAATCTGATACCAGTCAGCTCTGCGATGATGATTGCAGATTATTAATCTGACCTTTGTTTTGATGTGAGATTATTTTGTTTCCGTGTGATTTGTTTCCCCTGCGCCAATTAAACGTTATTTTGTTTCCACACGGTCTTCTCGTAATGATGATGTTTCTGTGTATTATTATTTGTTCCCGCGCGGCTGATTTCACATTATTTTGTTCCCGCGATGATATTAAACTCATTTGTCTGAAAACAAGCCCGGGTCAAGGAACCACTAACAAAAGGTGCCGTGGAGAATATTGTAAAAAGCATAATTATCTTATGAAGAAAAACCCTCATGCTGGTCCACGAAGTTGTGTTGGATGTAACAACGGAGTTAGAGGATTATATCAGATTTGCAAAAATTGCGGTGGAGATCGATACAGAAGATTAATGATATATTACAGAAAAAGAAAAAACATAAATCCAAAAATAGAAAAACCACCATCAGAACTTGAATATTACTTGAAACATAGAACAAATTCCCAGGATTCAGATGAAGATTCCCAGGATTATTGAGCAGCAGAGAGGGTCCTGTCTACAATTCTGTTTGGGACAAACAATAATCGTAGACGTGGTATTGACCTCTATGAAGGGTCACTATTTTTTTTTGTCTAAACACAAGGGTGACCATTCCCTTAAGTGGTCTGTTCACTCTCTCTGCTGCTATTTGTATAGTACTAATATTAGTACCCTTACTCGTTCCTCGTGGACAGGGTACTAACATGAGCATATACGTGTTAATGGAGCAAGCCGGGTGTGATTCACACCCGGCACTCTTTTAGCCTAATAATAACACTTTCAACATATTCCTTGTATATAATCCAATAAAATGAGTAGTCCTCTTATTTAATACAGGAAGTATCGAAAATCATTGTAGAAATAGTTGTAAAATTTCGTTTACCTTTTTTAGCCGATATTTTCGTTTAGATCGTCCTCCATATTATTTCAAATAATGATTACTTCCGTTCTCAGCCTCGTTTGTTTGTGTGCCATATAATGATATTGACGCCTTATTTGGAAATGTCAACAAATCCTAGTAAAAATTTGGCGCCGTTTGGGTCAGAAATTCTTCGCATTAAAAGTAAATACGGTTTATCGGCAACTTTGAAATTTCACCAAGAAGCGATTATTCGCACTTGATTGATAATAATATAGCGTAGAATATCCAAATATGATTTGGCAAGCTTTACGTAGAAAAGAGGTAACGGTGAGAGTCTCGCGTTATCTGTCATGGCGGACAGAATGAGGTTAGTGTAACCATGCCAATTTATTTTGTCGTGTAATGGCTTAATAAATTCAAAATAAGCCAAACTTCTTTCACAACATGATTATACTTATGTAGTTGATTTCTACACTGTTTGTTTTTCTGACTTTAGTGATGATTTGTTTTGCTCCATTACATGATATGGGATCAGTTCGTAGCCTCAACCACAACAAATCAAGTTGAGGCTACGACATCGTAGCTACTATTTGTATTGATTATCACACAGTGGAAAGGTCAGTATTGAGAAACAAATGTAGAGAACATACAGTAAAATTAACTGTGTTCTATGTCCAGGTATAATAGCAACTCATTTATAGCGATCGGCCTCGAACGACCAGCCTTAGCTAGATTTGTCTCGCGAGTTCTCGTATTGGCTGAGGGACCGATCGTTGTAGTTTGGTAATCTGCGTAGTTAAGAAGCTTCTTTTGAGGTAGCTAATATGTACACTTCACCATCGAACGTTCTAAGGAAACGGAAGAAGAAGAATGCGTTTGTAAAAATGAGTACAAATTATTTACAACTGTCCAAACATGATACAACAAGAAACATATAGAATTACCACTTAACATTACTTTTTTCTTGTATCCTTACATCAGTATGAGTATGTATCATGATATCACTTTCTTTAAATTTAATTAGCAAAATAAAATAATTAAATAACATTATATAATTAATAAGCTGACATATATCAAGAATGCTAACTTTAAATAATCTATATTTAAATTATTTACCGTGAAATTGGAATCAAATATTTACATTCACTGACATTAAATATTTACATTTATTTAAACTTGCACAATTTTAATAATTCTAAATTGTAGACTGAAAATAAAATAAGTTCACTTACTGGTTTGCAATTTGTCTCACAAGATAACATTCAACAATAACAACAGAGTAAGTATTAACACTGCATTACTCATTAATAAGTCCTAACACAATATTTAGTATTTTGCACATGGTGAGGTAACTGTAATTAAAAGGTTGCATGAAGAAACAACATGGAAACTTCATAAGGTGCAAACATGTTACATGTCTAATTAAGGTGAGTGAAGACATTTGTATAATCTTTATTATCACTTGTTTATAAATCAAAGCACCAAATTACCAAATTATCATGCTTTAAACTTGAAACAATTATTCCTGTTTTTAATCCACTTTAATTGCATTTGTTTGCTTTTGACGTCAGGACAAGTAGGATCAATTAGTAAAGGAATTAAACTCACTTGTTATAATTAAATACCCTTAGTGTATTATAGAATAAATTATGTATTTTTCAATGAAATTATATTATTATTATTATTATTATTATTATTATTAATTAATTAATTAAAACATATGAGATTAGTTAGGAATGGATTAATTAAATGTACTATTGAATATAATATACCTAAAAGTATTGTGATATAAAGTATGCATACAGTCCCTGTATTTTCTCACCACTTTTTGTTATAGTTAACTCACTCATTTAAAATCCATCTACTCTATCATGTAGCTAATATTAAACTATATCAAAGTTATGACTTATACATACACAACCAATGATATACCATGTACATACTGGAAAGGAGAAATTCATTTAAGCAAATCTGCCAAATATCTTGCTTGAAACGAAGGTTTTCATTGGACATTTTGGTTTTAAAAAATAACGTAGTTCATTTCGATTGATTGATTGATGGATTACTTGGATTTACTTCGCGTGCGCCCAAAAGGGCATGTGCGACGGGTTTATTCCCGAACAGCCGGATGCTAAATGTTCCTGGGGGAAGGAATTCCATGGTGGAATTAGTGTCACATCCCCCAGGCGTTTATGTGCTCAAGGAGCACTGCTAATTTAGCCGTCAGGTCGTAGGACTATATATCTCTAACGACCTGAATGAAGGGCTTTCATGAGTGGGAATGTGCCAACACACACTCATGTTAACAAAGAGTTGATTTCTGTCCGTTATTGACTGTACTACGTGTCGACCCAAGCAGTATGTAACGCCCGTTGCTATTGGTCGCAACAATGACGTCACATCGGGACAACTAGCTTTAGGCGGGTCGAAATTGTTCCACATTTCCGCCGTTATACGATGTCCGAGAGAGGCAAGAGAGCAAGGAACTCGCCAAGCCAGCCGTGGATGTTGTGCACTCCCAAGAACGCCAGCTTGTACTTAGTCAAATTTATTCTAGTTGTACTAATGGACAATAAAAAATGCCAATAATGCGTTAGAGACCTGTGTAATTGGGTCAAATCAAAACAAGTTATACAATTTTTCCTACGTCCTAAGAATCGTAAAAATTCTAGTACATAGTGTATGTTGTAGATGCCCTACAAATTTTTAATAACTAATATGTCTGAGCGGTATATAAAAGAAGAAGATTTTTTAAAAATATTATTTTTGTTGAATTTTAAGGACATATTTGGGATTTAAGAAGACGGGAACCTTTGCTGAGTATTCTGGTCCCTAGGGACGTATCAAAAGCGCCCGTCTGCCTATGTATATTAATCTGGTTTTAGAGAGTATTTGGGTGGGTTATGCATGTTTTACATGTTGTTATTTTTAAGCTAGAGGAAATTTATTTATAAGTATGGTCGGGATGTTTTATATTTTTTCTTTTTGCTTGGATGTGTCTAGGAATTTAAGTATGTTATGGTAGGTCATATTTATGTTGGGGTAGTAGTGAATAGGGATAGTATAGGGTCTATGGGACTTATCATTAAAAACACCCCTGGGACAATATAGGGTCTATGTAAATTTAACATGGACAAAAATCGTGGGACAATATAGGGTCTATGGGAATTAACATGGCCAAAAACCCCTGGGACTGTATAGGGTCTATGTAAATTTAACATGGACAAAAACCCCTGGGACTGTATAGGGTCTATGTAAAATTGAAACAGGGAGGGTCTCTATTTTTTTTTAGAAAAAACGAAATAAAAAAGGGGTAGGCAATGGAAAGGCTATCTCTTTTCGAGAAATATGGCTGGCCCTGAAAAGGGCCTTTGGTTTTTCTTCTTCTTCTTCTTCTTCTGCTTCTAATTTCTTCTTTTTCTCAACCAACTTCTTATTTTCTCTCCTACACTCTTTTTCTTCTTTTTTTTCTCCTCCTCTTCTTTCTTCTCTTCCTCCTCCTCTTCTTTCTTCCTCTTCTCATTTTCTTCTTCTTTTTCAATTTTTTCGTTCCATTTTGTGACGATCGTCGATAAATACCTATGTATCTATAATCAGCTGAAATTCCTATGAAATCCCACTATCTATTTATAGCTCCAACTTGTGGGTTTTTCCTTTGGAAAATCCCACTATCATTTTATAGCCTCAACTTGAGTGACGTTCCTGTTTATGAATTCTAGTATATATGTATAGCTACAAAATGTGGAAATCCCTAAGTCGATATTTATAGTCTCGAAATTTCCAGCGTCAGTGACGTCACTGTACTGAACACTAGGGATAAATATCAACAGTGTTGCAAGTGGCTGACCTGAATGCACGCTACTGCAGGTAGGTAGGTAGAGTGTATCTGATAGGGATAAAGTGAGTTTTATACCGACAAACAGAGACCAATACACACACCCACACAACGTACGCGCGCAGACATACACACACACACACACATAGACACATACACACACACACACACACACACACACACACACACATACAGAGGGAAGAGGAAAAAACAAACCCCAAATATACTATCAACACAGAAGAGAGATGATACAAACCCCAAATAAACTATCCACATAAACGTACGCGAACGCATACAAACCCCAAATATACTATCAACACAGAAGGGAGATGATACAAACCCCAAATAAACTATCCACACAAACGTATGCGAACGCATACAAACCCCAAATATACTATCAACACAGAGTGAAGAAGTAAAAGTTTTTTGAAAGCACCTAAGCCCTCACCTGCAATGACCAACTCTGCCAAACACCTACACCCCACCCCACCCCACCCACCACTCCCAACACTACAAAACCCATTTAACCCGTTATTTTATGGCATCAGTGTGTGATTTAGGAAACATCAAGACACAAAATAATGGAGGAATAGACTGACTATTGTTTACCGACTTGCATGCCTAAAGAGCGTGCGTGAAGGAAAACATCCTTCCATTTCAATTCTAACTAAAACATGATCCAGAGGGATAGAGATAGGTGAAAGGGCACAATTTCATAAAGTGTGAGTAGAAAACAAAACACGCCATCCTTATTATACAATGTCAAGACCAAGAGACACTTACGTTTTCTTTCTGGTCTATTCTCTTTTAGAAGGTAGTATGAAATTTCACATCAGGGCCAACGCATCGGCTCACATTGTCAATTTTTCCATTTCCATGTCTTTACTGGCACAAGTTCTTCATCATCTTCAATTTCTTCTTCTTCTTCTTCTGAATCCCTCTTCTCTGTTTCGTCTTGTTTTTGTTTATTCTCTTTTCTCGTAGGGCACTCTGAATTCCAGTGTCCTTTCTCCTGACAACGATATTAGGTATCTTGACTTTTGTCTCTCTTTCTTAGACGAAGCAGGTATTCTGGAGACAAATACCCATTTACCTTTGCAGATATAGCAAACTTCATTAGCACTTACACACTTTCGTATGACTCTCATCAAATCAACGACCAAAAGAGTAAGTTTTGTTGCCACTTTCGCATGTGAATTATGCTTTCGTATGACTTTTAGCAAATATCTGACCAGCAGGTCGATCTGTGCTGACTCTTCCATCTTTGATCTTTTGAGAGCGGAATGAATACTCTGACGCTAAGACACTCTCCTTATATACAGAGACCTGCTGCGTATGAAACCTAGTCAAATGTAATTTTGCAATAAGATGAAACGATTTCATTGAGGAAGTAAAAGGCAATGATGTACCGTATCGCCTCACACAAAACCTGAAGTGTTAGTTCAAATCCGTGTCAGCGATTTCGAAGACGACATAACTGGGCTTTAATCAATGCTCTCCATTTCTGCCACAAAACCACGAGTCCTGATTCACGCCAAAAGAAATTTCGTTCGGTCCATAAAAAATAGTATCACATCTGAGAAACGCAAAAACGAACTTCCAGAAAACTGAGAACGACGGCTTACACCTACAACGTAAATGTATGAGTTCAAGTAGTGCGTAAAACTTAGTCAAATTAAATTTTTATAGTCAAGACGAAACGATCTCTTTTCGAAGAAGAAAGCAGACACCAAACGACAATGGCGATCCGTGTCACACAACACTTTTCAAAATGTGTATGATCAGAGGTTTATTTAGCGATCTGCACGGTTAAATTAAATGTTGATGTATTTTACAATAAGACGGACACAATTTCCATGGGATCGCCCATGGTACGATTGTTCGTGCATTAGTTTAATTTTTAAAAATATTTTTTTATATAAATCGCCTATAGGATAGACCCAGTAAAGCATGGCCATTCTCGTCACTGTCTGAATAGCTACTCAAGTCAATTCGAAGCGAACGCGGTAAGAAAATAAGTATAGCCAATGAAATGGCTTA
Organism: Sinohyriopsis cumingii; assembly: GCA_028554795.2. Lineage (NCBI taxonomy): Eukaryota > Metazoa > Mollusca > Bivalvia > Unionida > Unionidae > Sinohyriopsis > Sinohyriopsis cumingii. Next base: position 128,372,441 of record CM068835.1, read on the forward strand.
CAACGGGTGATGCATTGTTTTGTTCTAGGACTGTGTGGCATAATAATCCCTATGTTCTTGCGTTGTTACCATTACAGTGCAGACACTGAAATGTGAACTTACAAGCCCTCTTTGTGTGTGTGTGTGTTGCACCATTTCCTCTTACCACATCAAAATACTGAGCGTCACAGTATTGGTTCGCGTTTTCAAGCTGACCATTTTTTTATATCTCACTTAAACATTTCGACATAAACACTCACACTCACATCGGTAGAATCAGAACAGACGTGTTACAGTATTGAGGGGCATGTTATCTTTTTTTTTCAAACCAATAAATTTGGGGTTTGTATGAAGTAAAGTACAGTGAAACTCAAGGATGATGACCCAATCTGTCTGTCTATTGATGCATTTATTTACTTAAGAAGAAATATGACCTCTAAAACACAAAGAGATACGGCAAGCATGATTAGATTAAACACAACGATGTTTTTCCTTCACGCCTGTGTAATTTAGAGTTTCAATCGTCTTTGAACACAAACTTGGTCTCCTTTTGTAGGGCTTGAAATAATAAAAAAAGCTGAAAAATCTTAAGCACTTTGCTATAGATAATTTCATCAACAGACTAAACAACATAAATACCGTTACAACAATAGAAAGCCTTAAATCTTCTATCAAAAAGAAATGCATGAAAAAAATTAAAGATTAACGATAACTAACCAATGAAACCGAATTTAACAAAGGCAATGACATGTGAAGAAATGCCTCTCACTTTGGAAAGGTAGGCGAATGTACTCTGTCATGCACCATCAACTTGAAAAAAATTATAAACAGAGAGAAACCTGAATTAAAATTCAGTTGGTTTTTTTTTTTTTTTCTTCAAAATTATTTCGTTTCTTTTTTCTTTTTTTTGGAACAAATCTAAGCACTAATATAGAGTGGAAAAGGGAAAATGCACATACAAGCTTTGATATTTCTGAAAAAATGAGGGGATATTCCTAACGTTCATAACCACCTATATATGCTTGGACTTGTCTGTGACTTATCCACAAAACAAGATGTACATATTTCTGGTCAAGCTGCAAGTGTGTGCGTGTTTTTGAAAATGGTAAAAACTTGGATATACAATTTTCTCGTGACACTTATAAAGTGAAGAGTCTGTGCAAGTGTCAAAAGCCAAAGTCATATAAGTTTTGTATTTTGTACGGCTTGTAAAGATTTCCACTTTAGGAAATGTGAAGTATCACAAGTTATTATCACAAACAGAAGTGGAACATAGGGGCTTGCAAGAAAGAAAATAACCCAGACAGTTGGTGTCATCAAGAGTGCTAGAGACGGTACCCGAACTTGCTTGCTTGCTTACTTGAATTAAAGTGATTTTCGCTCTAATGGAGCATGTATCACTGGTTTAATAACGCACCGCGTGATTTTTAATTACTCCTAGGGAAGGAAAGAGAGCCTCATCCCCCAGGCTTTTATGTACTCACAGACTATTTTTAAATTTAGCCACTCAGGTGTAGGACTAACTAGTCCTTAACAACCTGACTGAAAGGCTTTACACATGAGTGGGAATTGTCTCACCACACACTCATTTTTCTGTCCGAGCGTGGTAAAGGAGGAAAAGGGTGCTCAGCAAGACAGCCATGGATGTTAAGTACTCACCAAAACGCTAGCCCGTACTTATTTCAAATCAAGTCGTGTCACCAAAAAAGACGACGTGTACGACATCAAAGGCATTGTCAAACGCAGAATGCCTCAGTGCTAACTGGCTAGGTCTGCATTTCTTGCTCCCGCTGCTGTTGCGTATATTTCTTAATCCACACCGAGTTCTGGGCCTAATTATTTTAATTTCGTTGTACCCGAACTTACATTATCCATATTATCACCAAAAAAAAAAAAAAAAAAAAAAACGCACAGACCTAAAAGAAACATTCACTCACTTTTTTATTGAATATTACTATTTTTAAAATTTTAATAATCGACGGAAACGAACAACTTAGAGTCACACTTTCTAACCAAGATAATGAAATCATGTGCTGATAGACTCACTTCTGTATTTTTTCTTCTAACTGACTAACATATCATAGGCAATGGAATGTTATTTCTTTTCGAGAGTATGGGGTAGCCCTGAAATTTTTTGGGAACTTGAAGCTATGGCGATCGCTTAGGTTATAAGATGGCGGCCTCCTCTGACGACAGGCTTTCTCACAGGATAAGGTCTGCTTCTTCGGAAAAGAGAAGAAGAACTCTTTGGTGTCGATACGACAATCGACAAAGCCTCTGTCAGGTTCATGCTGCTGCTGTTGCTGCTCTCTCTGCCGTTTATGAAGTCTGTACTTCTCCATCCATTCTTCTTTCTCCTTCTTGAATTCCTCCTTGAAGAGCTCTTCTTTCAGGTCTTCAGTGACTTTCAACATTATGATATTGTCTATCTCTTCAGGTCTCGGTATCAGACTTGTCATGACCCTATGCAAATTCACATAGGCTTCGTTCAACTTGGCTAATCTTGAGCACATCTTCGTAGGAAGATAAGTTAACAATGGATGGGCAGACTGGAGACTTCCCCGTTTGTATTGTCAAAGCGCGGACGTGAAGGAAAACATTGCTACACGGTTTTCGAGCCGGAACGTTCAAATAGTGTTATGGGAGGGATAGAAAGAAGTCAAAGAGCATCAATTCAACATTCCTATAGCCAAACAAACCACAAAGGCATTTTTTTTCTTCAAAACACAACATTTTTTTATTCATACTAACAAACAACTCTAACATTTTTTTAACAATAATCTAACACTATAACATCAAACATTTTTTTCAAATACCAAACGTTTTTTTTAATTCACACTCTACTTTAAACAGGGCTGACAACGTTGTGAATGAAATTGTGATTTCCACTGTTGGAAATCATTAGGCCATTGATGGACACTACGTTTCCTAGCTTGAGACAAAAGATAAGCATAATGGTCACAAAACCATCGATCTACTTTCACATCGTTTCTAGCAGAAGAACGAGGATCAAAATGAGTCACTAAATGTTCTAAGGAATAGCCCAGGCTGCGATAATGCAGAAAATACACACAGTACTGTCCACACACCAAGGAATCTGTGCCTTGTAATTTCACGTTATTGAATCGGGTGGTTTGAGCATTTCTTCTCATAAAGTCGATGATATCGTCTTCCAAAGGGGGCAATCCGTACGAATCGAAATATTCCACACATCCTTCTTGAGGAAAGTAGACGGCTACCCAGTGGGTTCCTGGGAGATGACTGTCGTCCGTGTTGATCACGTAAGCTTGATGGTCTTTAGGTTTGCGATGAGGGAGTTCATCTTTAGCACAGACGACAGGATTCCAAGAAGCCGTATACGAACTGTGGTTCAAAAGGTAATAAAGTTCTCAGGTATCCATTTTTTGTTTTTTTTCTTAAGTCATCAATTCGATCCTGACTTTCTGCTTGAAAATGTCTGACAAGTAATCGTTTTCTTCGCCTTGTCTCCCAACTCTGATCCAACAGAGCTTCGATGCGATGGATCTCTTGAGTTGTTAATGGAGGATAATAATGTTCACGCAAGCCTTTATACCACTGTTGTAACACGTCTTCTTCCGAGATGAGACTCCAAGCTTCGTCCAGATATTCGTCCAATTTTTCTTCTTGACTCAGCATTAGCATTTATCGTGTTGAATTTGACTGGGATGATCGTTATGACATCCATAGCAATCTTTCTTGATCAATTCCTTAATTTTTTTTCTGTCAAGACTATAGCATAACAGGAAACTATATGTGATTCTTGTTCTGGCCATCTAGACTTCATCATGATGACTTCTTCGTCTTTGTTTTGGGGTTCTCCTTCCTCAGGATCTTCACATTCCATGTCCAAAGAATCCCTACTATACAAACATTGATAAAAGTCTTCCATGACTTCTAATAGTGTAGAATGACTTCTCTCAAACTGTTGGCTTATCTCGTATTGTCCAATTCAGCATACAGGAGGACGTTCACCGTATTATCTGCGCGTAGATTTTCTGCAAACTGAAATTCCACACGGATCTGGCCGGATTTTATAGGGTGAAAATGTCACTCGTCGCTGTCTTGACTTACAACTCGTTAGAAAACCGTTTTCGAAAATGGAGTTTCACTGTAACTTTCCCTTTGGAGAAGGGAATATTTTGTCCCAGATCTCCTTTTATAGCAATGTTGACAGCGTCTAAATACGACTTACTGACGGGTAAATAGTGAGGATGTACAAATTCACGGTGTACGTGATAGGTGTTTGCACCTTCCTGGTCATTGTTTGTGGTACTATCCACTTTGAAAGGAATGACACGCAGTAACGGCACAGAGGTGTGTCCCACCACGTTGTACTCCACCACATCGGAATACACAAAGATCAAATTAAGTCCTTGGTTCAGTTCTACCGGGTTTCCAAAAGCTCTGTAAAAATCCATATTACTTTTGATCTTGGGGCTCATATTGTTTGCGACCATTTCTGCATGTCCACCCAAAATTTCAAACAAACTACCATTGAACCTGAGGGACAATGTGTCCGTATCTTGAAATTTGATCACGAGACGATGAGCCACTTTATGGTACTCAATCTTCACACTTTTTTTGGCTCTGTTCAGTGCTTTGCCAAAGGCTAAGTTGAACCTGTCCGCAATAGTGTCCACCAAATGTTCACCACTAAAATAATAACCTGAAGGAATTTTCAAGGTGTAGATCATGAAGGCTGGATTGCTGGCTGCTCTTGTGTCCCCTAAAAACCCGATTTTGTTGATTTCTTCCTCCAATTGGGCATTCAGGATTTCCACCTCGAAAGTGTTTTGCTTTTCGGTGATGTTTTTGATTTGTGTTGGGTGAATGATTTCCACTAAAGCCACTTCCCAATGGGCTTCGTGAACTAACTGGATGGTCTGAGGTAATTTGACCGTGTAACAGCACAACGTGTTGTTGGGAAACACCTCCATGGAACTGTCACTGGGTAAGGTTAAGTAAAATTGGCTGTTATTGCTCATAATTCCAGAGTTTTGTGGCTCTCCGAGGCGATACTGGAAGTCAGAGGAGTGTCTCCGCCCAAAATGGATTTGTTGTTGGAGTGGTGGCTGGCACTGACACTGGACACAAGGTTCCCGTGGTTCCCGTTCGAGGAGAATTTCAGGGAGGGATTGGGAAGCAGGTAATCGATGTAACTGATCAATACAATGGTCCACAATTGTTTGACTCCTTGTTGCAAACTCAAATTGGCGATGGCTGCCCCGATGATACAATACACCACGAAGATTTGGCAGAAAAAGACGATTTGCGTTTTAGGCACACGTTCTCCACACTACACCCACAAGGGTTGTTTTTGTAAATCTTGCAGAGAAGAATTGAGTGAAGGAGTGATCGCAGTAGCTGAATCTGTGTGAAAGGGAATGATGGTCACTTCTTTTCATAGTCGATGACGTGCGAAGCGTCGATCCAAGAATGATAACTGATCGGATATCCTTTCCAACGTACTTTGACTTCTTTGACGTCGTTTGCCCACTTTACGGTTTCTGCCAGTTAGCACTCCACCCACCTCGAGAACACAAATAACATCTAGTCAACAGCCGACTATACCTAACAAACAACCCGTCCCGGAAAGAGTGGTGGCAAAACAAAGGTCCAATTATCTTAGACAAACGGTATGGCAAACTCAAATGTAATTATCGGAGGCACTACGTTCTTTTCTCACTCCGATACTACAGGCAATCTCAGCTGAAATAACAACCACAACAACAATAACAGCGACAGATACCATAGCGGCGGATTTGAAACTATCTGAAGAATTAGTATCAGAACCAGAAAAAGAAATTGAGGCGGTTGAGGAGGAGGAGGGGGACGCTGATCCTCGTTGAAAAGTACACCGAAATGGGGCTAGATCAAGCATTGTATGACGTCAACATAGCAGGGCAGTTTATTAGAGCCATACAATACGTTGCCTACAGATCTCTAGACACCTTTAAACCAAGACCTTCTCAATGGGGATTAGGGGTCAGAGTTCTTCCCCAATTCTACAGACAAACCTACACCGGATACCCCCTCAGTCAACTGGTAGAAGCCGCTGCTTACATTACCGCCCATCATGGCTACGCATTTCCTGATATCAAGAATCATGTGACTAGGAGTGCGGGAAAGAACGTGAAAGCAAAAGAGAGACGTGTTACCTTCTAACAGAAAAAACAGACTTTTTTAGGGCTCCAAAAGATTGCTTTTTATTAAATAGGGAACCATATTTGGCTTTGTATCCCTCCTTGACTAAACTATTCTCGAAACAAACTTGACCCATTGGAACACTGCAACAAACTTAACTTTTTAAACCTAACAGTGACCAAACTGGTATATGTCGCTTAGACATAATAATTTAAATAAGATCAGTATGGCTATTTTTATGTACACTAAGAACTAATATTAGACAGATATGTTAGGAAATTTAACAGACTCGTTAGATTTGAACTAATTGCACAGGTGGTTAACACATTATTGGTACTTATTATTGTCGATTAGCAAAAAACAGGACTTGATTTGAAATAAGTACGGGCTAGCGTTTTGGTGAGTACTTAACATCCATGGCTGTCTTGCTGAGCACCCTTTTCCTCCTTTACCACGCTCGGACAGAAAAATGAGTGTGTGGTGAGACAATTCCCACTCATGTGTAAAGCCTTTCAGTCAGGTTGTTAAGGACTAGTTAGTCCTACACCTGAGTGGCTAAATTTAAAAATAGTCTGTGAGTACATAAAAGCCTGGGGGATGAGGCTCTCTTTCCTTCCCTAGGAGTAATTAAAAATCACGCGGTGCGTTATTAAACCAGTGATACATGCTCCATTAGAGCGAAAATCACTTTAATTCAAGTAAGCAAGCAAGCAAGTTCGGGTACCGTCTCTAGCACTCTTGATGACACCAACTGTCTGGGTTATTTTCTTTCTTGCAAGCCCCTATGTTCCACTTCTGTTTGTGATAATAACTTGTGATACTTCACATTTCCTAAAGTGGAAATCTTTACAAGCCGTACAAAATACAAAACTTATATGACTTTGGCTTTTGACACTTGCACAGACTCTTCACTTTATAAGTGTCACGAGAAAATTGTATATCCAAGTTTTTACCATTTTCAAAAACACGCACACACTTGCAGCTTGACCAGAAATATGTACATCTTGTTTTGTGGATAAGTCACAGACAAGTCCAAGCATATATAGGTGGTTATGAACGTTAGGAATATCCCCTCATTTTTTCAGAAATATCAAAGCTTGTATGTGCATTTTCCCTTTTCCACTCTATATTAGTGCTTAGATTTGTTCCAAAAAAAAGAAAAAAGAAACGAAATAATTTTGAAGAAAAAAAAAAAAAAAACCAACTGAATTTTATTTCAGGTTTCTCTCTGTTTATAATTTTTTTCAAGTTGATGGTGCATGACAGAGTACATTCGCCTACCTTTCCAAAGTGAGAGGCATTTCTTCACATGTCATTGCCTTTGTTAAATTCGGTTTCATTGGTTAGTTATCGTTAATCTTTAATTTTTTTCATGCATTTCTTTTTGATAGAAGATTTAAGGCTTTCTATTGTTGTAACGGTATTTATGTTGTTTAGTCTGTTGATGAAATTATCTATAGCAAAGTGCTTAAGATTTTTCAGCTTTTTTTATTATTTCAAGCCCTACAAAAGGAGACCAAGTTTGTGTTCAAAGACGATTGAAACTCTAAATTACACAGGCGTGAAGGAAAAACATCGTTGTGTTTAATCTAATCATGCTTGCCGTATCTCTTTGTGTTTTAGAGGTCATATTTCTTCTTAAGTAAATAAATGCATCAATAGACAGACAGATTGGGTCATCATCCTTGAGTTTCACTGTACTTTACTTCATACAAACCCCAAATTTATTGGTTTGAAAAAAAAAGATAACATGCCCCTCAATACTGTAACACGTCTGTTCTGATTCTACCGATGTGAGTGTGAGTGTTTATGTCGAAATGTTTAAGTGAGATATAAAAAAATGGTCAGCTTGAAAACGCGAACCAATACTGTGACGCTCAGTATTTTGATGTGGTAAGAGGAAATGGTACAACACACACACACAAAGAGGGCTTGTAAGTTCACATTTCAGTGTCTGCACTGTAATGGTAACAACGCAAGAACATAGGGATTATTATGCCACACAGTCCTAGAACAAAACAATGCATCACCCGTTGTAAGCCATTTCATTGGCTATACTTATTTTCTTACCGCGTTCGCTTCGAATTGACTTGAGTAGCTATTCAGACAGTGACGAGAATGGCCATGCTTTACTGGGTCTATCCTATAGGCGATTTATATAAAAAAATATTTTTAAAAATTAAACTAATGCACGAACAATCGTACCATGGGCGATCCCATGGAAATTGTGTCCGTCTTATTGTAAAATACATCAACATTTAATTTAACCGTGCAGATCGCTAAATAAACCTCTGATCATACACATTTTGAAAAGTGTTGTGTGACACGGATCGCCATTGTCGTTTGGTGTCTGCTTTCTTCTTCGAAAAGAGATCGTTTCGTCTTGACTATAAAAATTTAATTTGACTAAGTTTTACGCACTACTTGAACTCATACATTTACGTTGTAGGTGTAAGCCGTCGTTCTCAGTTTTCTGGAAGTTCGTTTTTGCGTTTCTCAGATGTGATACTATTTTTTATGGACCGAACGAAATTTCTTTTGGCGTGAATCAGGACTCGTGGTTTTGTGGCAGAAATGGAGAGCATTGATTAAAGCCCAGTTATGTCGTCTTCGAAATCGCTGACACGGATTTGAACTAACACTTCAGGTTTTGTGTGAGGCGATACGGTACATCATTGCCTTTTACTTCCTCAATGAAATCGTTTCATCTTATTGCAAAATTACATTTGACTAGGTTTCATACGCAGCAGGTCTCTGTATATAAGGAGAGTGTCTTAGCGTCAGAGTATTCATTCCGCTCTCAAAAGATCAAAGATGGAAGAGTCAGCACAGATCGACCTGCTGGTCAGATATTTGCTAAAAGTCATACGAAAGCATAATTCACATGCGAAAGTGGCAACAAAACTTAACTCTTTTGGTCGTTGATTTGATGAGAGTCATACGAAAGTGTGTAAGTGCTAATGAAGTTTGCTATATCTGCAAAGGTAAATGGGTATTTGTCTCCAGAATACCTGCTTCGTCTAAGAAAGAGAGACAAAAGTCAAGATACCTAATATCGTTGTCAGGAGAAAGGACACTGGAATTCAGAGTGCCCTACGAGAAAAGAGAATAAACAAAAACAAGACGAAACAGAGAAGAGGGATTCAGAAGAAGAAGAAGAAGAAATTGAAGATGATGAAGAACTTGTGCCAGTAAAGACATGGAAATGGAAAAATTGACAATGTGAGCCGATGCGTTGGCCCTGATGTGAAATTTCATACTACCTTCTAAAAGAGAATAGACCAGAAAGAAAACGTAAGTGTCTCTTGGTCTTGACATTGTATAATAAGGATGGCGTGTTTTGTTTTCTACTCACACTTTATGAAATTGTGCCCTTTCACCTATCTCTATCCCTCTGGATCATGTTTTAGTTAGAATTGAAATGGAAGGATGTTTTCCTTCACGCACGCTCTTTAGGCATGCAAGTCGGTAAACAATAGTCAGTCTATTCCTCCATTATTTTGTGTCTTGATGTTTCCTAAATCACACACTGATGCCATAAAATAACGGGTTAAATGGGTTTTGTAGTGTTGGGAGTGGTGGGTGGGGTGGGGTGGGGTGTAGGTGTTTGGCAGAGTTGGTCATTGCAGGTGAGGGCTTAGGTGCTTTCAAAAAACTTTTACTTCTTCACTCTGTGTTGATAGTATATTTGGGGTTTGTATGCGTTCGCATACGTTTGTGTGGATAGTTTATTTGGGGTTTGTATCATCTCCCTTCTGTGTTGATAGTATATTTGGGGTTTGTATGCGTTCGCGTACGTTTGTGTGGATAGTTTATTTGGGGTTTGTATCATCTCCCTTCTGTGTTGATAGTATATTTGGGGTTTGTATGCGT